>CM062293.1:80130758-81415777 GCA_031216915.1 Pictodentalium vernedei | reverse complement strand
CAAATGAGCCGACAAAGTTAGATGTTGAGGTGTGAGTTTGGAGAGAAAATGACATTTAATCAACTCTCACTCGAAAACGAATAAATCCACTACAATGTTTCCCAAAAAACATTCAGAGTCAGAACCCCTTCCATTTAAACCAAACAAGGCTTTCGTTCATCCATTGTTACAATATGAGACCACAGTCGCAAAGGATTGTGCAATACAAACACCCTCAAACTACAGAGATCTGAAACCACGTTGTGCTGGAGACACTATTTGATACAACTGAAAAAACGAATATAGAAATCAGCAAATACAGACAAGATCGAAACGAGCTCTGAAACATCGCAGAAGAAACCCCTAAATAGACCACACGATAACCAACCAATCGCGGGACTGAATGCCCAACAAAAATGTCGAACTAAAAGCTAACAGTAAAACGTAACGGACCCCTTAAATATAGATTCAGTTGCGAGGAGAAACGTACAATGATTCGAGGCCGAGTCGTGATAAAACTACGGAGAAATGAAACCTCCGACGTGCCATAGTAAGTCAGTTAGGAGTATAATAATCGTTTACGAAATCACTACTCATATATGACTTTACCGCACGGAACCCCCACCTCTCACTCTACCACACGCATACCCATCCACTATAGTTCTTCGCGCTACAAACCCCATCGATACTCATTCTAGATAAACACGCGATTGGCAACTGAAGACGGATATATGGTTTAAAATGGTATCACAGAACTAAATATTTTCCCATAGGCGACCATTATAACGTTCAGGCAGAAAAAAATATGATCGCATCACTTGAATTTTGGCATTCAAATATCTCAGTCAAGTATAGCCCCTCAGACAAATTCTTCTGATCTGAAAACAATTTATTCCCCGGCTTGTTTGTTTTTAATATTCATGATGCAACATTTCATGTAAGGGTCATGCAACAAATAAGAGAGCAAAACTGACACAAAGGGAAGTACCGATCACGTTCACATATTTTTCAGGGAATTCCATACAAAAACACACGAAAAGTAAATTGTATTTTTTAGGTCCAAAAGTCATCAAATCACCCTCTTTTTTATCAGGAATATTCAACACTAATGCTAGATGTCCATAGAATGTTTCAAACGTTTATTGAAACAATGGATTTTCCCAAGGCTGTTTATTTTTAGAGATTGCATCATTTCCGAGTGCAACATTTTAAGGCGGTTCACTCTAATTTCAATGTTTAGTTCCGCGATACCAAATCCAACAGCAAACCTAAAATGGAGCGCCCTTGACAGCAATCTCATCGTAATTCGAAGACATTAAAACAAGATAAAGCCTGGGGAATTGGAGACGTTCAGAAAGCAAGCTCACCGTGAACGGAAACATGAATGCAATCAAGTAAATGCCACAAAGTCTTGAAAAAATGGAGACCCGAGGCGCTGTAATTTTGTGGAATGTTGCAGTAAAGTGTGGGAGAAAAGAAGATCCGGGGCTACATACTGTTTACCGACGATCTTTTATGCTCGGATGTTTATCCATTAATAATTGTGGCATAAACGTCTCCCCACCCATCACGGCATGGAAAATTCCCTCGATAAACCACATGTCCATAATCCCTTCGGAAAACGGTGGTTAGCGAAAGATGATCTGCCGACAGCTGTTTTATAGTGGTGGGGAGGGAGCTGCCACTGTGAACACATTAGTCAGGGGCATAACGAACATACCCGATAATCTGTTTATTCTGGGGGGGGGGGGGGGGGGTGTAAATCTTATTTATCACGACTGTGATGGCTCATACATTGCAACTGCACCAATAGGTCATGTCACCTCTGAAAGCGTGCCTTTATGGTATGGTTGGGGTATTAGATAATTGACATAAAAATTAAAACATTCTTCAAAAATTATACTTGGATATATTATGTATAAAATATACATTTAATATTCATGATGCAACATTTCATGTAAGTAACACGTACTCTACCGGTGCTCCAAACTGGTCATGCCAGGCCCAGAACAGTCAGGAGCACGTACTACAAACCTCCACTTGTATGACCGACTGTATGTGCGACAAGACACAAGTTAGACTATCAAATCTAGTCTTTCAAGAAAGTACATGGTTGCTAGCTAGAGAGAATTGATATTTTAGACTGCAATCCACACGCAAATATCCCGATTAACAAAATTATGACGGTTCATGACACACTCTCATAACCCCCTTTATTTACCGACAGCCCGTTCCCTAAGGTAAACACGACACGAACCACACAGAAGCCGTACTCTCTTGGCAGGCTTGTGAGGAATTCCGCTTTTCAAACGTCACTCGGGGAAACTGATAGATTCATTCACTGTTTGCTACCGCTATGGAGAGATTCCGGGACTGTTACACATGAGCACTAAAATTTGAATTGTCGACTAGCATATTTATTTTTTAAAAAAAAGTGTTCGCAAGTGGTAAGGGAATACGCTCCTTCCACCACCCCAGTTCAGCTTCCTCTGATCAGCCTTAAATGTTGTAAAGTCGGCTGTTTTACCCGTTTTATGATGAAGCAACATCTTTTAACTCAAATTCAATACATTTAAATTTAGTGATCGAATGAGCTCATTTGTTTATAACTGGGGTTTAACGACACTTTGAACAACCAGAGTCGCTTAAAGAAAGTCGCAGTAACCGGAGAAAACCACGGATTAGAGCCCAACAACGGGCTTTACACTTCAACAAACCAAACTTGGACGAACGACATTATCATCGGTTGAAAGCAAGTGTACAATCAACATGCTATATGCACCTTTAAACACTGGCCCGCTGTGTGTCCACTTGAGCAATTGGAATTAAAGGCAAGACCAAGAAATCAACGCACATGGAAAGCGTTGTTCTGTGATAGTGATACAACTTTGTCATTAAATTGTGTTCTTTCAGTTCGTCACATGATTTATTTATTAAGTTATTCCCAATATACGGTTCTGAAAACGCTCAAGGCAGTTATACCCAAAGATGTCATCCCGTTATTTGACTGGTCTAATTTTTGCAACAGAGAAGCCAACATAAAGTGAAATTCAATATAAAAAAAATTGTTGGACTTGTTTTGGGCAATTGGTTGCTTTCCAACATTTCCGTTTGAATGTAGGGATTGTGGGGTATTCTAACGTATGACGGGCTTATTTGCGAAGATATACATATTATATGATGATAACATAAAAAACATAGCAAAAATGTATATGTTTGGGTGGCAACGAAAACGAAGAGGCTGTGGGTTTCGAACGCAGTCGTCGCAAACTTTCATGCAGTGGACCAAAAGCTTTATCCTACTGAGCCACTACTCTAGTTATTGAAATACGACATATTATAAATAGAAAACTTGAAACTTTAACACTTTAATCTATCTGTTTGCAGATGAGGCGATAATGCTAATCTAAAAGGGTTTGTGGGAGATATGCGGGAAAGATACCAGTTTAATTGATATAAAGAATCTCCATTGACATAAAGAAAGATTGGATAAGCTACTCATAAAGCCAATACAGTGGTTTGCAGACGATTTTTTTAAGATCTGTTCACTTATCTTGCCCGACGCTACTCGCAACACTTCATAATATACAAAGTTACTATAAATAGTAACAATTGACTGGTGATTGGAGCTCATTCAGTTAAGAAATGTGATCGCCCAGTGCCAAACTTTAAACACAAATATCTCAACAACGATCTTCTAAATAAGTCAATGTTTTAAACCAAAACCCAGTAGATGCTGCTTGTGAAAATGCGCTTTTTTTCTCATCGAAAAGCATGCTTATAAAAAAGCCGAATATTGAAAAGTTGTGAATTTTCACCTAACGCTCCCTCATTTTTTAGCCCTGTCCGTATCCTTATCCAATCTCTAAAACCATTCTGGAACGAGTTCGTCATTTTCTAGAGTGAAGAATCACCCATACATCACACTCATTGGCCTTTCTGGAACAGCAAGAGCACCCGGATTTATGGCACACACCTTTTATTAATAAAGCTAAGTCGAAGTTCAATAAACACAGCATTTACCCCCAAACACGCCGTTTCGTTAACCCCCCCCCCCCCCCCCACAATAAAAATAACATTAACCCACTAGCCATTTACTGTGATTTAAGGTCACTGCCACAATATATGCCTCGATCATAACCACGGCAAGTGAAGAAAAACTAAATTACGATTGGCTATTGTGTTAGGATGGGCCCTATAAAAGCAGGAAAGTAGAACTTGCCCATCGAGTTAAACAACAATCGCTATTGCATTATACGAATTCTGATATACTTACACGCATGTGCAGAACAGAAAATGCTTTCTTCGGTCGCTAGCGTGTATGTGTGTCTTGAAGTGTTAATTAAAGAGGTGGGATGAAGCCAAACATAGTTCAACCACTTCCACGATGAAAAACACCCCCATTACAGTCCGCAATTTGTGATATACACACCCCAAAATCTGCACGCTCTGAACTGAAACTCGTTTCAGAAAAATGGCTTTTTTGCAAAACGGACTTACCTCCACTCTGTGGCCACTGGTAACAATCTTTTGGGTGAATGGTCAATATCCTGTAAGCGAAAACACATCCCTTAGAACTCTAACTTTTGTGTAATATACATGACGAGTGGCGAACACATATCCACAACTTATCAGGAATCCTACATATACAGTCGTCAGCATGCATGTTATAACACGTATGTTAGAAATGTGTCTCTCACCCCTCCCCTACCTGGACCTATCTTCACATCCAGCAACATTTTATCCACATGTGTACGCATGAACTGAGGTTCCCGTCTTTTCAAATTACAAAAAAGATGGTATTGACATCTGTGGAAAAAAATCAAAAACGTTTGATCAAGCTGTAAGTAAAACGAAAGAAAACAAACCCTTTGGTGGGGATGTGCTCCGCTTCAACTGCTTCTAGGCCGTTTCGCATCACTGACCGTCAACACAATTGTAATGAAGAAATAAAATTCGTCTTCGTCTCTTGAAGAGAAGTGTTAGAAATGAGGGGCACATTTGGTCAGCTAAAATTAAAATTGCCAAAGCGTTTTTTTTTTTAAATCAGTACTAGAAAAAGACAATAACTCGGTTGTAAGGTGTTTTTTCTCCATACGCATTCTGTTGACATTCACCAAACAGACACTTTCTGGACATGCAGGTGCTCTTCAAAGAAACTAAAGGATACGACATCTCGACACATGCCCCCCCCCCCCCTAATGAGAAGAGGGGGGGGGGAGGCATGGGTCAAAGTATTGTTATGAAGGAAAGAGGTACCAGTAACGGTACCCAACTGTAAATGAAAGCATACATTCACTTTTCACTTAACTGGAAATAGGGTGAACAAATTTATTCCCCGGCTTGTTTGTTTTTGTCGGTGAGGGTAAGCCGTGTGTGACTGTATGTGTGCAGTGGACGCAATTTGTAACTGTAGAGTCCATTTATTCGGCAGTAATAAGCAATTTCACCCGAATGATATATGAAAACAAGTTACTTTTGTGCGCAGAACTTATTTCGGTCGTAAAATGGGCAAAAAATTTTTTTTAAATTTTGAAGTTTTTGACGAATTTTGAAGGGGTATCCTCGTCAAAAATTGAAGAAAATTTTGTTTCGCGGGTGACTAAACCATAATATCGTACATGTAAACTTCTCCGTCGATCAGAATTTCATTTTACTGAAATACCTTATTCTGAAATGATAAAGGTATTTGAACGTTACTCCGTGTATAAAGCGAGCACCTCATGTAGATTGTCGAAAAAGTTGTATATATAATGAGTACACGGGGCAATCAAGAGAAAAACTTGGAAAGGAAAATGAGTGTCATTCAAATGAGCCGACAAAGTTAGATGTTGAGGTGTGAGTTTGGAGAGAAAATGACATTTAATCAACTCTCACTCGAAAACGAATAAATCCACTACAATGTTTCCCAAAAAACATTCAGAGTCAGAACCCCTTCCATTTAAACCAAACAAGGCTTTCGTTCATCCATTGTTACAATATGAGACCACAGTCGCAAAGGATTGTGCAATACAAACACCCCTCAAACTACAGAGATCTGAAACCATGTTGTGCTGGAGACACTATTTGATACAACTGAAAAACGAATATAGAAATCAGCAAATACAGACAAGATCGAAACGAGCTCTGAAACATCGCAGAAGAAACCCCTAAATAGACCACACGATAACCAACCAATCGCGGGACTGAATGCCCAACAAAAATGTCGAACTAAAAGCTAACAGTAAAACGTAACGGACCCCTTAAATATAGATTCAGTTGCGAGGAGAAACGTACAATGATTCGAGGCCGAGTCGTGATAAAACTACGGAGAAATGAAACCTCCGACGTGCCATAGTAAGTCAGTTAGGAGTATAATAATCGTTTACGAAATCACTACTCATATATGACTTTACCGCACGGAACCCCCACCTCTCACTCTACCACACGCATACCCATCCACTATAGTTCTTCGCGCTACAAACCCCATCGATACTCATTCTAGATAAACACGCGATTGGCAACTGAAGACGGATATATGGTTTAAAATGGTATCACAGAACTAAATATTTTCCCATAGGCGACCATTATAACGTTCAGGCAGAAAAAAAATATGATCGCATCACTTGAATTTTGGCATTCAAATATCTCAGTCAAGTATAGCCCCTCAGACAAATTCTTCTGATCTGAAAACAATTTATTCCCCGGCTTGTTTTGTTTTTAATATTCATGATGCAACATTTCATGTAAGGGTCATGCAACAAATAAGAGAGCAAAACTGACACAAAGGGAAGTACCGATCACGTTCACATATTTTTCAGGGAATTCCATACAAAAACACACGAAAAGTAAATTGTATTTTTTAGGTCCAAAAGTCATCAAATCACCCTCTTTTTTATCAGGAATATTCAACACTAATGCTAGATGTCCATAGAATGTTTCAAACGTTTATTGAAACAATGGATTTTCCCAAGGCTGTTTATTTTTAGAGATTGCATCATTTCCGAGTGCAACATTTTAAGGCGGTTCACTCTAATTTCAATGTTTAGTTCCGCGATACCAAATCCAACAGCAAACCTAAAATGGAGCGCCCTTGACAGCAATCTCATCGTAATTCGAAGACATTAAAACAAGATAAAGCCTGGGGGAATTGGAGACGTTCAGAAAGCAAGCTCACCGTGAACGGAAAACATGAATGCAATCAAGTAAATGCCACAAAGTCTTGAAAAAATGGAGACCCGAGGCGCTGTAATTTTGTGGAATGTTGCAGTAAAGTGTGGGAGAAAAGAAGATCCGGGGCTACATACTGTTTACCGACGATCTTTTATGCTCGGATGTTTATCCATTAATAATTGTGGCATAAACGTCTCCCCACCCATCACGGCATGGAAAATTCCCTCGATAAACCACATGTCCATAATCCCTTCGGAAAACGGTGGTTAGCGAAAGATGATCTGCCGACAGCTGTTTTATAGTGGTGGGGAGGGAGCTGCCACTGTGAACACATTAGTCAGGGGCATAACGAACATACCCGATAATCTGTTTATTCTGGGGGGGGGGGGGGGGGTGTAAATCTTATTTATCACGACTGTGATGGCTCATACATTGCAACTGCACCAATAGGTCATGTCACCTCTGAAAGCGTGCCTTTATGGTATGGTTGGGGGTATTAGATAATTGACATAAAAATTAAAACATTCTTCAAAAATTATACTTGGATATATTATGTATAAAATATACATTTAATATTCATGATGCAACATTTCATGTAAGTAACACGTACTCTACCGGTGCTCCAAACTGGTCATGCCAGGCCCAGAACAGTCAGGAGCACGTACTACAAACCTCCACTTGTATGACCGACTGTATGTGCGACAAGACACAAGTTAGACTATCAAATCTAGTCTTTCAAGAAAGTACATGGTTGCTAGCTAGAGAGAATTGATATTTTAGACTGCAATCCACACGCAAATATCCCGATTAACAAAATTATGACGGTTCATGACACACTCTCATAACCCCCTTTATTTACCGACAGCCCGTTCCCTAAGGTAAACACGACACGAACCACACAGAAGCCGTACTCTCTTGGCAGGCTTGTGAGGAATTCCGCTTTTCAAACGTCACTCGGGGAAACTGATAGATTCATTCACTGTTTGCTACCGCTATGGAGAGATTCCGGGACTGTTACACATGAGCACTAAAATTTGAATTGTCGACTAGCATATTTATTTTTTTAAAAAAAGTGTTCGCAAGTGGTAAGGGAATACGCTCCTTCCCACCACCCCAGTTCAGCTTCCTCTGATCAGCCTTAAATGTTGTAAAGTCGGGCTGTTTTACCCGTTTTATGATGAAGCAACATCTTTTAACTCAAATTCAATACATTTAAAGTTTAGTGATCGAATGAGCTCATTTGTTTATAACTGGGGTTTAACGACACTTTGAACAACCAGAGTCGCTTAAAGAAAGTCGCAGTAACCGGAGAAAACCACGGATTAGAGCCCAACAACGGGCTTTACACTTCAACAAACCAAACTTGGACGAACGACATTATCATCGGTTGAAAGCAAGTGTACAATCAACATGCTATATGCACCTTTAAACACTGGCCCGCTGTGTGTCCACTTGAGCAATTGGAATTAAAGGCAAGACCAAGAAATCAACGCACATGGAAAGCGTTGTTCTGTGATAGTGATACAACTTTGTCATTAAATTGTGTTCTTTCAGTTCGTCACATGATTTATTTATTAAGTTATTCCCAATATACGGTTCTGAAAACGCTCAAGGCAGTTATACCCAAAGATGTCATCCCGTTATTTGACTGGTCTAATTTTTGCAACAGAGAAGCCAACATAAAGTGAAATTTCAATATAAAAAAAATTGTTTGGACCTTGTTTTGGGCAATTGGTTGCTTTCCAACATTTCCGTTTGAATGTAGGGATTGTGGGGTATTCTAACGTATGACGGGCTTATTTGCGAAGATATACATATTATATGATGATAACATAAAAAACATAGCAAAAATGTATATGTTTGGGTGGCAACGAAAACGAAGAGGCTGTGGGTTTCGAACGCAGTCGTCGCAAACTTTCATGCAGTGGACCAAAAGCTTTATTCCTACTGAGCCACTACTCTAGTTATTGAAATACGACATATTATAAATAGAAAACTTGAAACTTTAACACTTTAATCTATCTGTTTGCAGATGAGGGCGATAATGCTAATCTAAAAGGGTTTGTGGGAGATATGCGGGAAAGATACCAGTTTAATTGATATAAAGAATCTCCATTGACATAAAGAAAGATTGGATAAGCTACTCATAAAGCCAATACAGTGGTTTGCAGACGATTTTTTTTAAGATCTGTTCACTTATCTTGCCCGACGCTACTCGCAACACTTCATAATATACAAAGTTACTATAAATAGTAACAATTGACTGGTGATTGGAGCTCATTCAGTTAAGAAATGTGATCGCCCAGTGCCAAACTTTAAACACAAATATCTCAACAACGAATCTTCTAAATAAGTCAATGTTTTAAACCAAAAACCCAGTAGATGCTGCTTGTGAAAATGCGCTTTTTTTCTCATCGAAAAGCATGCTTATAAAAAAGCCGAATATTGAAAAGTTGTGAATTTTCACCTAACGCTCCCTCATTTTTTAGCCCTGTCCGTATCCTTATCCAATCTCTAAAACCATTCTGGAACGAGTTCGTCATTTTCTAGAGTGAAGAATCACCCATACATCACACTCATTGGCCTTTCTGGAACAGCAAGAGCACCCGGATTTATGGCACACACCTTTTATTAATAAAGCTAAGTCGAAGTTCAATAAACACAGCATTTACCCCCAAACACGCCCGTTTCGTTACCCCCCCCCCCCCCCCACAATAAAAATAACATTAACCCACTAGCCATTTACTGTGATTTAAGGTCACTGCCACAATATATGCCTCGATCATAACCACGGCAAGTGAAGAAAAACTAAATTACGATTGGCTATTGTGTTAGGATGGGCCCTATAAAAGCAGGAAAGTAGAACTTGCCCATCGAGTTAAACAACAATCGCTATTGCATTTATACGAATTCTGATATACTTACACGCATGTGCAGAACAGAAATGCTTTCTTCGGTCGCTAGCGTGTATGTGTGTCTTGAAGTGTTAATTAAAGAGGTGGATGAAGCCAAACATAGTTCAACCACTTCCACGATGAAAAACGATGAAAAAACACCCCCATTACAGTCCGCAATTTGTGATATACACACCCCAAAATCTGCACGCTCTGAACTGAAACTCGTTTCAGAAAAATGGCTTTTTTGCAAAACGGACTTACCTCCACTCTGTGGCCACTGGTAACAATCTTTTGGGTGAATGGTCAATATCCTGTAAGCGAAAACACATCCCTTAGAACTCTAACTTTTGTGTAATATACATGACGAGTGGCGAACACATATCCACAACTTATCAGAATCCTACATATACAGTCGTCAGCATGCATGTTATAACACGTATGTTAGAAATGTGTCTCTCACCCCTCCCCTACCTGGACCTATCTTCACATCCAGCAACATTTTATCCACATGTGTACGCATGAACTGAGGTTCCCGTCTTTTCAAATTACAAAAAAGATGGTATTGACATCTGTGGAAAAAAATCATAAACGTTTGATCAAGCTGTAAGTAAAACGAAAGAAAACAAACCCTTTGGTGGGATGTGCTCCGCTTCAACTGCTTCTAGGCCCGTTTCGCATCACTGACCGTCAACACAATTGTAATGAAGAAATAAAATTCGTCTTCGTCTCTTGAAGAGAAGTGTTAGAAATGAGGGGCACATTTGGTCAGCTAAAATTAAAAATTGCCAAAGCGTTTTTTTTTTAAATCAGTACTAGAAAAAGACAATAACTCGGTTGTAAGGTGTTTTTTCTCCATACGCATTCTGTTGACATTCACCAAACAGACACTTTCTGGACATGCAGGTGCTCTTCAAAGAAACTAAAGGATACGACATCTCGACACATGCCCCCCCCCCCCCCTAATGAGAAGAGGGGGGGGGGAGGCATGGGTCAAAGTATTGTTATGAAGGAAAGAGGTACCAGTAACGGTACCCAACTGTAAATGAAAGCATACATTCACTTTTCACTTAACTGGAAATAGGTGAACAAATTTATTCCCGGCTTGTTTGTTTTTGTCGGTGAGGGTAAGCCGTGTGTGACTGTATGTGTGCAGTGGACGCAATTTGTAACTGTAGAGGTCCATTTATTCGGCAGTAATAAGCAATTTCACCCGAATGATATATGAAAACAAGTTACTTTTGTGCGCAGAACTTATTTCGGTCGTAAAATGGGCAAAAAAATTTTTTTAAATTTTGAAGTTTTTGACGAATTTTGAAGGGGTATCCTCGTCAAAAATTGAAGAAAATTTTGTTTCGCGGGTGACTAAACCATAATATCGTACATGTAAACTTCTCCGTCGATCAGAATTTCATTTTACTGAAATACCTTATTCTGAAATGATAAAGGTATTTGAACGTTACTCCGTGTAAAAGCGAGCACCTCATGTAGATTGTCGAAAAAGTTGTATATATAATGAGTACACGGGGCAATCAAGAGAAAAACTTGGAAAGGAAAATGAGTGTCATTCAAATGAGCCGACAAAGTTAGATGTTGAGGTGTGAGTTTGGAGAGAAAATGAAATTTAATCAACTCTCACTCGAAAACGAATAAATCCACTACAATGTTTCCCCAAAAAACATTCAGAGTCAGAACCCCTTCCATTTAAACCAAACAAGGCTTTCGTTCATCCATTGTTACAATATGAGACCACAGTCGCAAAGGATTGTGCAATACAAACACCCTCAAACTACAGAGATCTGAAACCATGTTGTGCTGGAGACACTATTTGATACAACTGAAAAACGAATATAGAAATCAGCAAATACAGACAAGATCGAAACGAGCTCTGAAACATCGCAGAAGAAACCCCTAAATAGACCACACGATAACCAACCAATCGCGGGACTGAATGCCCAACAAAAATGTCGAACTAAAAGCTAACAGTAAAACGTAACGGACCCCTTAAATATAGATTCAGTTGCGAGGAGAAACGTACAATGATTCGAGGCCGAGTCGTGATAAAACTACGGAGAAATGAAACCTCCGACGTGCCATAGTAAGTCAGTTAGGAGTATAATAATCGTTTACGAAATCACTACTCCATATATGACTTTACCACACGAACCCCCACCTCTCACTCTACCACACGCATACCCATCCACTATAGTTCTTCGCGCTACAAACCCCATCGATACTCATTCTAGATAAACACGCGATTGGCAACTGAAGACGGATATATGGTTTAAAATGGTATCACAGAACTAAATATTTTCCCATAGGCGACCATTATAACGTTCAGGCAGAAAAAAATATGATCGCATCACTTGAATTTTGGCATTCAAATATCTCAGTCAAGTATAGCCCCTCAGACAAATTCTTCTGATCTGAAAACAATTTATTCCCCGGCTTGTTTGTTTTTAATATTCATGATGCAACATTTCATGTAAGGGTCATGCAACAAATAAGAGAGCAAAACTGACACAAAGGGAAGTACCGATCACGTTCACATATTTTTCAGGGAATTCCATACAAAAACACACGAAAAGTAAATTGTATTTTTTAGGTCCAAAAGTCATCAAATCACCCTCTTTTTTATCAGGAATATTCAACAATAATGCTAGATGTCCATAGAATGTTTCAAACGTTTATTGAAACAATGGATTTTCCCAAGGCTGTTTATTTTTAGAGATTGCATCATTTCCGAGTGCAACATTTTAAGGCGGTTCACTCTAATTTCAATGTTTAGTTCCGCGATACCAAATCCAACAGCAAACCTAAAATGAGCGCCCTTGACAGCAATCTCATCGTAATTCGAAGACATTAAAACAAGATAAAGCCTGGGGGAATTGGAGACGTTCAGAAAGCAAGCTCACCGTGAACGGAAAACATGAATGCAATCAAGTAAATGCCACAAAGTCTTGAAAAAATGGAGACCCGAGGCGCTGTAATTTTGTGGAATGTTGCAGTAAAGTGTGGGAGAAAAGAAGATCCGGGGCTACATACTGTTTACCGACGATCTTTTATGCTCGGATGTTTATCCATTAATAATTGTGGCATAAACGTCTCCCCACCCATCACGGCATGGAAAATTCCCTCGATAAACCACATGTCCATAATCCCTTCGGAAAACGGTGGTTAGCGAAAGATGATCTGCCGACAGCTGTTTTATAGTGGTGGGGAGGGAGCTGCCACTGTGAACACATTAGTCAGGGGCATAACGAACATACCCGATAATCTGTTTATTCTGGGGGGGGGGGGGGGTGTAAATCTTATTTATCACGACTGTGATGGCTCATACATTGCAACTGCATCAATAGGTCATGTCACCTCTGAAAGCGTGCCTTTATGGTATGGTTGGGGTATTAGATAATTGACATAAAAATTAAAACATTCTTCAAAAATTATACTTGGATATATTATGTATAAAATATACATTTAATATTCATGATGCAACATTTCATGTAAGTAACACGTACTCTACCGGTGCTCCAAACTGGTCATGCCAGGCCCAGAACAGTCAGGAGCACGTACTACAAACCTCCACTTGTATGACCGACTGTATGTGCGACAAGACACAAGTTAGACTATCAAATCTAGTCTTTCAAGAAAGTACATGGTTGCTAGCTAGAGAGAATTGATATTTTAGACTGCAATCCACACGCAAATATCCCGATTAACAAAATTATGACGGTTCATGACACACTCTCATAACCCCCTTTATTTACCGACAGCCCGTTCCCTAAGGTAAACACGACACGAACCACACAGAAGCCGTACTCTCTTGGCAGGCTTGTGAGGAATTCCGCTTTTCAAACGTCACTCGGGGAAACTGATAGATTCATTCACTGTTTGCTACCGCTATGGAGAGATTCCGGGACTGTTACACATGAGCACTAAAATTTGAATTGTCGACTAGCATATTTATTTTTTAAAAAAAAGTGTTCGCAAGTGGTAAGGGAATACGCTCCTTCCACCACCCCAGTTCAGCTTCCTCTGATCAGCCTTAAATGTTGTAAAGTCGGGCTGTTTTACCCGTTTTATGATGAAGCAACATCTTTTAACTCAAATTCAATACATTTAAAGTTTAGTGATCGAATGAGCTCATTTGTTTATAACTGGGGTTTAACGACACTTTGAACAACCAGAGTCGCTTAAAGAAAGTCGCAGTAACCGGAGAAAACCACGGATTAGAGCCCAACAACGGGCTTTACACTTCAACAAACCAAACTTGGACGAACGACATTATCATCGGTTGAAAGCAAGTGTACAATCAACATGCTATATGCACCTTTAAACACTGGCCCGCTGTGTGTCCACTTGAGCAATTGGAATTAAAGGCAAGACCAAGAAATCAACGCACATGGAAAGCGTTGTTCTGTGATAGTGATACAACTTTGTCATTAAATTGTGTTCTTTCAGTTCGTCACATGATTTATTTATTAAGTTATTCCCAATATACGGTTCTGAAAACGCTCAAGGCAGTTATACCCAAAGATGTCATCCCGTTATTTGACTGGTCTAATTTTTGCAACAGAGAAGCCAACATAAAGTGAAATTCAATATAAAAAAAATTGTTGGACTTGTTTTGGGCAATTGGTTGCTTTCCAACATTTCCGTTTGAATGTAGGGATTGTGGGGTATTCTAACGTATGACGGGCTTATTTGCGAAGATATACATATTATATGATGATAACATAAAAAACATAGCAAAAATGTATATGTTTGGGTGGCAACGAAAACGAAGAGGCTGTGGGTTTCGAACGCAGTCGTCGCAAACTTTCATGCAGTGGACCAAACGCTTTATCCTACTGAGCCACTACTCTAGTTATTGAAATACGACATATTATAAATAGAAAACTTGAAACTTTAACACTTTAATCTATCTGTTTGCAGATGAGTCGATAATGCTAATCTAAAAGGGTTTGTGGGAGATATGCGGGAAAGATACCAGTTTAATTGATATAAAGAATCTCCATTGACATAAAGAAAGATTGGATAAGCTACTCATAAAGCCAATACAGTGGTTTGCAGACGATTTTTTAAGATCTGTTCACTTATCTTGCCCGACGCTACTCGCAACACTTCATAATATACAAAGTTACTATAAATAGTAACAACTGACTGGTGATTGGTGCTCATTCAGTTAAGAAATGTGATCGCCCAGTGCCAAACTTTAAACACAAATATCTCAACAACGAATCTTCTAAATAAGTCAATGTTTTAAACCAAAACCCAGTAGATGCTGCTTGTGAAAATGCGCTTTTTTTCTCATCGAAAAGCATGCTTATAAAAAAGCCGAATACTGAAAAGTTGTGAATTTTCACCTAACGCTCCCTCATTTTTTAGCCCTGTCCGTATCCTTATCCAATCTCTAAAACCATTCTGGAACGAGTTCGTCATTTTCTAGAGTGAAGAATCACCCATACATCACACTCATTGGCCTTTCTGGAACAGCAAGAGCACCCGGATTTATGGCACACACCTTTTATTAATAAAGCTAAGTCGAAGTTCAATAAACACAGCATTTACCCCCAAACACGCCCGTTTCGTTAACCCCCCCCCCCCCCCACAATAAAAATAACATTAACCCACTAGCCATTTACTGTGATTTAAGGTCACTGCCACAATATATGCCTCGATCATAACCACGGCAAGTGAAGAAAAACTAAATTACGATTGGCTATTGTGTTAGGATGGGCCCTATAAAAGCAGGAAAGTAGAACTTGCCCATCGAGTTAAACAACAATCGCTATTGCATTTATACGAATTCTGATATACTTACACGCATGTGCAGAACAGAAAATGCTTTCTTCGGTCGCTAGCGTGTATGTGTGTCTTGAAGTGTTAATTAAAGAGGTGGATGAAGCCAAACATAGTTCAACCACTTCCACGATGAAAAACACCCCCATTACAGTCCGCAATTTGTGATATACACACCCCAAAATCTGCACGCTCTGAACTGAAACTCGTTTCAGAAAAATGGCTTTTTTGCAAAACGGACTTACCTCCACTCTGTGGCCACTGGTAACAATCTTTTGGGTGAATGGTCAATATCCTGTAAGCGAAAACACATCCCTTAGAACTCTAACTTTTGTGTAATATACATGACGAGTGGCGAACACATATCCACAACTTATCAGGAATCCTACATATACAGTCGTCAGCATGCATGTTATAACACGTATGTTAGAAATGTGTCTCTCACCCCTCCCCTACCTGGACCTATCTTCACATCCAGCAACATTTTATCCACATGTGTACGCATGAACTGAGGTTCCCGTCTTTTCAAATTACAAAAAAGATGGTATTGACATCTGTGGAAAAAAATCATAAACGTTTGATCAAGCTGTAAGTAAAACGAAAGAAAACAAACCCTTTGGTGGGGATGTGCTCCGCTTCAACTGCTTCTAGGCCGTTTCGCATCACTGACCGTCAACACAATTGTAATGAAGAAATAAAATTCGTCTTCGTCTCTTGAAGAGAAGTGTTAGAAATGAGGGGCACATTTGGTCAGCTAAAATTAAAATTGCCAAAGCGTTTTTTTTTTAAATCAGTACTAGAAAAAGACAATAACTCGGTTGTAAGGTGTTTTTTCTCCATACGCATTCTGTTGACATTCACCAAACAGACACTTTCTGGACATGCAGGTGCTCTTCAAAGAAACTAAAGGATACGACATCTCGACACATGCCCCCCCCCCCCCTAATGAGAAGAGGGGGGGGGGAGGCATGGGTCAAAGTATTGTTATGAAGGAAAGAGGTACCAGTAACGGTACCCAACTGTAAATGAAAGCATACATTCACTTTTCACTTAACTGGAAATAGGTGAACAAATTTATTCCCCGGCTTGTTTGTTTTTGTCGGTGAGGGTAAGCCGTGTGTGACTGTATGTGTGCAGTGGACGCAATTTGTAACTGTAGAGTCCATTTATTCGGCAGTAATAAGCAATTTCACCCGAATGATATATGAAAACAAGTTACTTTTGTGCGCAGAACTTATTTCGGTCGTAAAATGGGCAAAAAATTTTTTTTAAATTTTGAAGTTTTTGACGAATTTTGAAGGGGTATCCTCGTCAAAAATTGAAGAAAATTTTGTTTCGCGGGTGACTAAACCATAATATCGTACATGTAAACTTCTCCGTCGATCAGAATTTCATTTTACTGAAATACCTTATTCTGAAATGATAAAGGTATTTGAACGTTACTCCGTGTATAAAGCGAGCACCTCATGTAGATTGTCGAAAAAGTTGTATATATAATGAGTACACGGGGCAATCAAGAGAAAAACTTGGAAAGGAAAATGAGTGTCATTCAAATGAGCCGACAAAGTTAGATGTTGAGGTGTGAGTTTGGAGAGAAAATGAAATTTAATCAACTCTCACTCGAAAACGAATAAATCCACTACAATGTTTCCCCAAAAAACATTCAGAGTCAGAACCCCTTCCATTTAAACCAAACAAGGCTTTCGTTCATCCATTGTTACAATATGAGACCACAGTCGCAAAGGATTGTGCAATACAAACACCCTCAAACTACAGAGATCTGAAACCATGTTGTGCTGGAGACACTATTTGATACAACTGAAAAACGAATATAGAAATCAGCAAATACAGACAAGATCGAAACGAGCTCTGAAACATCGCAGAAGAAACCCCTAAATAGACCACACGATAACCAACCAATCGCGGGACTGAATGCCCAACAAAAATGTCGAACTAAAAGCTAACAGTAAAACGTAACGGACCCCTTAAATATAGATTCAGTTGCGAGGAGAAACGTACAATGATTCGAGGCCGAGTCGTGATAAAACTACGGAGAAATGAAACCTCCGACGTGCCATAGTAAGTCAGTTAGGAGTATAATAATCGTTTACGAAATCACTACTCATATATGACTTTACCACACGGAACCCCCACCTCTCACTCTACCACACGCATACCCATCCACTATAGTTCTTCGCGCTACAAACCCCATCGATACTCATTCTAGATAAACACGCGATTGGCAACTGAAGACGGATATATGGTTTAAAATGGTATCACAGAACTAAATATTTTCCCATAGGCGACCATTATAACGTTCAGGCAGAAAAAAATATGATCGCATCACTTGAATTTTGGCATTCAAATATCTCAGTCAAGTATAGCCCCTCAGACAAATTCTTCTGATCTGAAAACAATTTATTCCCCGGCTTGTTTGTTTTTAATATTCATGATGCAACATTTCATGTAAGGGTCATGCAACAAATAAGAGAGCAAAACTGACACAAAGGGAAGTACCGATCACGTTCACATATTTTTCAGGGAATTCCATACAAAAACACACGAAAAGTAAATTGTATTTTTTAGGTCCAAAAGTCATCAAATCACCCTCTTTTTTATCAGGAATATTCAACAATAATGCTAGATGTCCATAGAATGTTTCAAACGTTTATTGAAACAATGGATTTTCCCAAGGCTGTTTATTTTTAGAGATTGCATCATTTCCGAGTGCAACATTTTAAGGCGGTTCACTCTAATTTCAATGTTTAGTTCCGCGATACCAAATCCAACAGCAAACCTAAAATGGAGCGCCCTTGACAGCAATCTCATCGTAATTCGAAGACATTAAAACAAGATAAAGCCTGGGGGAATTGGAGACGTTCAGAAAGCAAGCTCACCGTGAACGGAAAACATGAATGCAATCAAGTAAATGCCACAAAGTCTTGAAAAAATGGAGACCCGAGGCGCTGTAATTTTGTGGAATGTTGCAGTAAAGTGTGGGAGAAAAGAAGATCCGGGGCTACATACTGTTTACCGACGATCTTTTATGCTCGGATGTTTATCCATTAATAATTGTGGCATAAACGTCTCCCCACCCATCACGGCATGGAAAATTCCCTCGATAAACCACATGTCCATAATCCCTTCGGAAAACGGTGGTTAGCGAAAGATGATCTGCCGACAGCTGTTTTATAGTGGTGGGGAGGGAGCTGCCACTGTGAACACATTAGTCAGGGGCATAACGAACATACCCGATAATCTGTTTATTCTGGGGGGGGGGGGGGGGTGTAAATCTTATTTATCACGACTGTGATGGCTCATACATTGCAACTGCATCAATAGGTCATGTCACCTCTGAAAGCGTGCCTTTATGGTATGGTTGGGGTATTAGATAATTGACATAAAAATTAAAACATTCTTCAAAAATTATACTTGGATATATTATGTATAAAATATACATTTAATATTCATGATGCAACATTTCATGTAAGTAACACGTACTCTACCGGTGCTCCAAACTGGTCATGCCAGGCCCAGAACAGTCAGGAGCACGTACTACAAACCTCCACTTGTATGACCGACTGTATGTGCGACAAGACACAAGTTAGACTATCAAATCTAGTCTTTCAAGAAAGTACATGGTTGCTAGCTAGAGAGAATTGATATTTTAGACTGCAATCCACACGCAAATATCCCGATTAACAAAATTATGACGGTTCATGACACACTCTCATAACCCCCTTTATTTACCGACAGCCCGTTCCCTAAGGTAAACACGACACGAACCACACAGAAGCCGTACTCTCTTGGCAGGCTTGTGAGGAATTCCGCTTTTCAAACGTCACTCGGGGAAACTGATAGATTCATTCACTGTTTGCTACCGCTATGGAGAGATTCCGGGACTGTTACACATGAGCACTAAAATTTGAATTGTCGACTAGCATATTTATTTTTTAAAAAAAAGTGTTCGCAAGTGGTAAGGGAATACGCTCCTTCCACCACCCCAGTTCAGCTTCCTCTGATCAGCCTTAAATGTTGTAAAGTCGGGCTGTTTTACCCGTTTTATGATGAAGCAACATCTTTTAACTCAAATTCAATACATTTAAAGTTTAGTGATCGAATGAGCTCATTTGTTTATAACTGGGGTTTAACGACACTTTGAACAACCAGAGTCGCTTAAAGAAAGTCGCAGTAACCGGAGAAAACCACGGATTAGAGCCCAACAACGGGCTTTACACTTCAACAAACCAAACTTGGACGAACGACATTATCATCGGTTGAAAGCAAGTGTACAATCAACATGCTATATGCACCTTTAAACACTGGCCCGCTGTGTGTCCACTTGAGCAATTGGAATTAAAGGCAAGACCAAGAAATCAACGCACATGGAAAGCGTTGTTCTGTGATAGTGATACAACTTTGTCATTAAATTGTGTTCTTTCAGTTCGTCACATGATTTATTTATTAAGTTATTCCCAATATACGGTTCTGAAAACGCTCAAGGCAGTTATACCCAAAGATGTCATCCCGTTATTTGACTGGTCTAATTTTTGCAACAGAGAAGCCAACATAAAGTGAAATTCAATATAAAAAAAATTGTTGGACTTGTTTTGGGCAATTGGTTGCTTTCCAACATTTCCGTTTGAATGTAGGGATTGTGGGGTATTCTAACGTATGACGGGCTTATTTGCGAAGATATACATATTATATGATGATAACATAAAAAACATAGCAAAAATGTATATGTTTGGGTGGCAACGAAAACGAAGAGGCTGTGGGTTTCGAACGCAGTCGTCGCAAACTTTCATGCAGTGGACCAAACGCTTTATCCTACTGAGCCACTACTCTAGTTATTGAAATACGACATATTATAAATAGAAAACTTGAAACTTTAACACTTTAATCTATCTGTTTGCAGATGAGTCGATAATGCTAATCTAAAAGGGTTTGTGGGAGATATGCGGGAAAGATACCAGTTTAATTGATATAAAGAATCTCCATTGACATAAAGAAAGATTGGATAAGCTACTCATAAAGCCAATACAGTGGTTTGCAGACGATTTTTTAAGATCTGTTCACTTATCTTGCCCGACGCTACTCGCAACACTTCATAATATACAAAGTTACTATAAATAGTAACAACTGACTGGTGATTGGTGCTCATTCAGTTAAGAAATGTGATCGCCCAGTGCCAAACTTTAAACACAAATATCTCAACAACGAATCTTCTAAATAAGTCAATGTTTTAAACCAAAACCCAGTAGATGCTGCTTGTGAAAATGCGCTTTTTTTCTCATCGAAAAGCATGCTTATAAAAAAGCCGAATACTGAAAAGTTGTGAATTTTCACCTAACGCTCCCTCATTTTTTAGCCCTGTCCGTATCCTTATCCAATCTCTAAAACCATTCTGGAACGAGTTCGTCATTTTCTAGAGTGAAGAATCACCCATACATCACACTCATTGGCCTTTCTGGAACAGCAAGAGCACCCGGATTTATGGCACACACCTTTTATTAATAAAGCTAAGTCGAAGTTCAATAAACACAGCATTTACCCCCAAACACGCCCGTTTCGTTAACCCCCCCCCCCCACAATAAAAATAACATTAACCCACTAGCCATTTACTGTGATTTAAGGTCACTGCCACAATATATGCCTCGATCATAACCACGGCAAGTGAAGAAAAACTAAATTACGATTGGCTATTGTGTTAGGATGGGCCCTATAAAAGCAGGAAAGTAGAACTTGCCCATCGAGTTAAACAACAATCGCTATTGCATTTATACGAATTCTGATATACTTACACGCATGTGCAGAACAGAAAATGCTTTCTTCGGTCGCTAGCGTGTATGTGTGTCTTGAAGTGTTAATTAAAGAGGTGGATGAAGCCAAACATAGTTCAACCACTTCCACGATGAAAAACACCCCCATTACAGTCCGCAATTTGTGATATACACACCCCAAAATCTGCACGCTCTGAACTGAAACTCGTTTCAGAAAAATGGCTTTTTTGCAAAACGGACTTACCTCCACTCTGTGGCCACTGGTAACAATCTTTTGGGTGAATGGTCAATATCCTGTAAGCGAAAACACATCCCTTAGAACTCTAACTTTTGTGTAATATACATGACGAGTGGCGAACACATATCCACAACTTATCAGGAATCCTACATATACAGTCGTCAGCATGCATGTTATAACACGTATGTTAGAAATGTGTCTCTCACCCCTCCCCTACCTGGACCTATCTTCACATCCAGCAACATTTTATCCACATGTGTACGCATGAACTGAGGTTCCCGTCTTTTCAAATTACAAAAAAGATGGTATTGACATCTGTGGAAAAAAATCATAAACGTTTGATCAAGCTGTAAGTAAAACGAAAGAAAACAAACCCTTTGGTGGGGATGTGCTCCGCTTCAACTGCTTCTAGGCCGTTTCGCATCACTGACCGTCAACACAATTGTAATGAAGAAATAAAATTCGTCTTCGTCTCTTGAAGAGAAGTGTTAGAAATGAGGGGCACATTTGGTCAGCTAAAATTAAAATTGCCAAAGCGTTTTTTTTTTAAATCAGTACTAGAAAAAGACAATAACTCGGTTGTAAGGTGTTTTTTCTCCATACGCATTCTGTTGACATTCACCAAACAGACACTTTCTGGACATGCAGGTGCTCTTCAAAGAAACTAAAGGATACGACATCTCGACACATGCCCCCCCCCCCCCAATGAGAAGAGGGGGGGGGGAGGCATGGGTCAAAGTATTGTTATGAAGGAAAGAGGTACCAGTAACGGTACCCAACTGTAAATGAAAGCATACATTCACTTTTCACTTAACTGGAAATAGGTGAACAAATTTATTCCCCGGCTTGTTTGTTTTTGTCGGTGAGGGTAAGCCGTGTGTGACTGTATGTGTGCAGTGGACGCAATTTGTAACTGTAGAGTCCATTTATTCGGCAGTAATAAGCAATTTCACCCGAATGATATATGAAAACAAGTTACTTTTGTGCGCAGAACTTATTTCGGTCGTAAAATGGGCAAAAATTTTTTTTTAAATTTTGAAGTTTTTGACGAATTTTGAAGGGGTATCCTCGTCAAAAATTGAAGAAAATTTTGTTTCGCGGGTGACTAAACCATAATATCGTACATGTAAACTTCTCCGTCGATCAGAATTTCATTTTACTGAAATACCTTATTCTGAAATGATAAAGGTATTTGAACGTTACTCCGTGTATAAAGCGAGCACCTCATGTAGATTGTCGAAAAAGTTGTATATATAATGAGTACACGGGGCAATCAAGAGAAAAACTTGGAAAGGAAAATGAGCGTCATTCAAATGAGCCGACAAAGTTAGATGTTGAGGTGTGAGTTTGGAGAGAAAATGAAATTTAATCAACTCTCACTCGAAAACGAATAAATCCACTACAATGTTTCCCCAAAAAACATTCAGAGTCAGAACCCCTTCCATTTAAACCAAACAAGGCTTTCGTTCATCCATTGTTACAATATGAGACCACAGTCGCAAAGGATTGTGCAATACAAACACCCTCAAACTACAGAGATCTGAAACCATGTTGTGCTGGAGACACTATTTGATACAACTGAAAAACGAATATAGAAATCAGCAAATACAGACAAGATCGAAACGAGCTCTGAAACATCGCAGAAGAAACCCCTAAATAGACCACACGATAACCAACCAATCGCGGGACTGAATGCCCAACAAAAATGTCGAACTAAAAGCTAACAGTAAAACGTAACGGACCCCTTAAATATAGATTCAGTTGCGAGGAGAAACGTACAATGATTCGAGGCCGAGTCGTGATAAAACTACGGAGAAATGAAACCTCCGACGTGCCATAGTAAGTCAGTTAGGAGTATAATAATCGTTTACGAAATCACTACTCATATATGACTTTACCGCACGGAACCCCCACCTCTCACTCTACCACACGCATACCCATCCACTATAGTTCTTCGCGCTACAAACCCCATCGATACTCATTCTAGATAAACACGCGATTGGCAACTGAAGACGGATATATGGTTTAAAATGGTATCACAGAACTAAATATTTTCCCATAGGCGACCATTATAACGTTCAGGCAGAAAAAAATATGATCGCATCACTTGAATTTTGGCATTCAAATATCTCAGTCAAGTATAGCCCCTCAGACAAATTCTTCTGATCTGAAAACAATTTATTCCCCGGCTTGTTTGTTTTTAATATTCATGATGCAACATTTCATGTAAGGGTCATGCAACAAATAAGAGAGCAAAACTGACACAAAGGGAAGTACCGATCACGTTCACATATTTTTCAGGGAATTCCATACAAAAACACACGAAAAGTAAATTGTATTTTTTAGGTCCAAAAGTCATCAAATCACCCTCTTTTTTATCAGGAATATTCAACAATAATGCTAGATGTCCATAGAATGTTTCAAACGTTTATTGAAACAATGGATTTTCCCAAGGCTGTTTATTTTTAGAGATTGCATCATTTCCGAGTGCAACATTTTAAGGCGGTTCACTCTAATTTCAATGTTTAGTTCCGCGATACCAAATCCAACAGCAAACCTAAAATGGAGCGCCCTTGACAGCAATCTCATCGTAATTCGAAGACATTAAAACAAGATAAAGCCTGGGGGAATTGGAGACGTTCAGAAAGCAAGCTCACCGTGAACGGAAAACATGAATGCAATCAAGTAAATGCCACAAAGTCTTGAAAAAATGGAGACCCGAGGCGCTGTAATTTTGTGGAATGTTGCAGTAAAGTGTGGGAGAAAAGAAGATCCGGGGCTACATACTGTTTACCGACGATCTTTTATGCTCGGATGTTTATCCATTAATAATTGTGGCATAAACGTCTCCCCACCCATCACGGCATGGAAAATTCCCTCGATAAACCACATGTCCATAATCCCTTCGGAAAACGGTGGTTAGCGAAAGATGATCTGCCGACAGCTGTTTTATAGTGGTGGGGAGGGAGCTGCCACTGTGAACACATTAGTCAGGGGCATAACGAACATACCCGATAATCTGTTTATTCTGGGGGGGGGGGGGGGTGTAAATCTTATTTATCACGACTGTGATGGCTCATACATTGCAACTGCATCAATAGGTCATGTCACCTCTGAAAGCGTGCCTTTATGGTATGGTTGGGGTATTAGATAATTGACATAAAAATTAAAACATTCTTCAAAAATTATACTTGGATATATTATGTATAAAATATACATTTAATATTCATGATGCAACATTTCATGTAAGTAACACGTACTCTACCGGTGCTCCAAACTGGTCATGCCAGGCCCAGAACAGTCAGGAGCACGTACTACAAACCTCCACTTGTATGACCGACTGTATGTGCGACAAGACACAAGTTAGACTATCAAATCTAGTCTTTCAAGAAAGTACATGGTTGCTAGCTAGAGAGAATTGATATTTTAGACTGCAATCCACACGCAAATATCCCGATTAACAAAATTATGACGGTTCATGACACACTCTCATAACCCCCTTTATTTACCGACAGCCCGTTCCCTAAGGTAAACACGACACGAACCACACAGAAGCCGTACTCTCTTGGCAGGCTTGTGAGGAATTCCGCTTTTCAAACGTCACTCGGGGAAACTGATAGATTCATTCACTGTTTGCTACCGCTATGGAGAGATTCCGGGACTGTTACACATGAGCACTAAAATTTGAATTGTCGACTAGCATATTTATTTTTTAAAAAAAAGTGTTCGCAAGTGGTAAGGGAATACGCTCCTTCCACCACCCCAGTTCAGCTTCCTCTGATCAGCCTTAAATGTTGTAAAGTCGGGCTGTTTTACCCGTTTTATGATGAAGCAACATCTTTTAACTCAAATTCAATACATTTAAAGTTTAGTGATCGAATGAGCTCATTTGTTTATAACTGGGGTTTAACGACACTTTGAACAACCAGAGTCGCTTAAAGAAAGTCGCAGTAACCGGAGAAAACCACGGATTAGAGCCCAACAACGGGCTTTACACTTCAACAAACCAAACTTGGACGAACGACATTATCATCGGTTGAAAGCAAGTGTACAGTCAACATGCTATATGCACCTTTAAACACTGGCCCGCTGTGTGTCCACTTGAGCAATTGGAATTAAAGGCAAGACCAAGAAATCAACGCACATGGAAAGCGTTGTTCTGTGATAGTGATACAACTTTGTCATTAAATTGTGTTCTTTCAGTTCGTCACATGATTTATTTATTAAGTTATTCCCAATATACGGTTCTGAAAACGCTCAAGGCAGTTATACCCAAAGATGTCATCCCGTTATTTGACTGGTCTAATTTTTGCAACAGAGAAGCCAACATAAAGTGAAATTCAATATAAAAAAAATTGTTGGACTTGTTTTGGGCAATTGGTTGCTTTCCAACATTTCCGTTTGAATGTAGGGATTGTGGGGTATTCTAACGTATGACGGGCTTATTTGCGAAGATATACATATTATATGATGATAACATAAAAAACATAGCAAAAATGTATATGTTTGGGTGGCAACGAAAACGAAGAGGCTGTGGGTTTCGAACGCAGTCGTCGCAAACTTTCATGCAGTGGACCAAACGCTTTATCCTACTGAGCCACTACTCTAGTTATTGAAATACGACATATTATAAATAGAAAACTTGAAACTTTAACACTTTAATCTATCTGTTTGCAGATGAGTCGATAATGCTAATCTAAAAGGGTTTGTGGGAGATATGCGGGAAAGATACCAGTTTAATTGATATAAAGAATCTCCATTGACATAAAGAAAGATTGGATAAGCTACTCATAAAGCCAATACAGTGGTTTGCAGACGATTTTTTAAGATCTGTTCACTTATCTTGCCCGACGCTACTCGCAACACTTCATAATATACAAAGTTACTATAAATAGTAACAACTGACTGGTGATTGGTGCTCATTCAGTTAAGAAATGTGATCGCCCAGTGCCAAACTTTAAACACAAATATCTCAACAACGAATCTTCTAAATAAGTCAATGTTTTAAACCAAAACCCAGTAGATGCTGCTTGTGAAAATGCGCTTTTTTTCTCATCGAAAAGCATGCTTATAAAAAAGCCGAATACTGAAAAGTTGTGAATTTTCACCTAACGCTCCCTCATTTTTTAGCCCTGTCCGTATCCTTATCCAATCTCTAAAACCATTCTGGAACGAGTTCGTCATTTTCTAGAGTGAAGAATCACCCATACATCACACTCATTGGCCTTTCTGGAACAGCAAGAGCACCCGGATTTATGGCACACACCTTTTATTAATAAAGCTAAGTCGAAGTTCAATAAACACAGCATTTACCCCCAAACACGCCCGTTTCGTTAACCCCCCCCCCCCACAATAAAAATAACATTAACCCACTAGCCATTTACTGTGATTTAAGGTCACTGCCACAATATATGCCTCGATCATAACCACGGCAAGTGAAGAAAAACTAAATTACGATTGGCTATTGTGTTAGGATGGGCCCTATAAAAGCAGGAAAGTAGAACTTGCCCATCGAGTTAAACAACAATCGCTATTGCATTTATACGAATTCTGATATACTTACACGCATGTGCAGAACAGAAAATGCTTTCTTCGGTCGCTAGCGTGTATGTGTGTCTTGAAGTGTTAATTAAAGAGGTGGATGAAGCCAAACATAGTTCAACCACTTCCACGATGAAAAACACCCCCATTACAGTCCGCAATTTGTGATATACACACCCCAAAATCTGCACGCTCTGAACTGAAACTCGTTTCAGAAAAATGGCTTTTTTGCAAAACGGACTTACCTCCACTCTGTGGCCACTGGTAACAATCTTTTGGGTGAATGGTCAATATCCTGTAAGCGAAAACACATCCCTTAGAACTCTAACTTTTGTGTAATATACATGACGAGTGGCGAACACATATCCACAACTTATCAGGAATCCTACATATACAGTCGTCAGCATGCATGTTATAACACGTATGTTAGAAATGTGTCTCTCACCCCTCCCCTACCTGGACCTATCTTCACATCCAGCAACATTTTATCCACATGTGTACGCATGAACTGAGGTTCCCGTCTTTTCAAATTACAAAAAAGATGGTATTGACATCTGTGGAAAAAAATCATAAACGTTTGATCAAGCTGTAAGTAAAACGAAAGAAAACAAACCCTTTGGTGGGGATGTGCTCCGCTTCAACTGCTTCTAGGCCGTTTCGCATCACTGACCGTCAACACAATTGTAATGAAGAAATAAAATTCGTCTTCGTCTCTTAGTTTAAACAATATTTATTCATGAGAAAATATGATACATACATATCATTATCTACAAGATGGTTGTTACACAGAATACGTAATACAATGGTATGCATTAAAGTTATGTGTCAAGAACGAGATTTGTTGGAAGGATTCAGCATTAAGCTTTTAGCTTGTATAAGCTGTCTCCTTGGGAAGACTGACGAAGTTTAAAGGTAGCTGGAGACACTAAGTAAAATATTGTTTAAACATGAGAAATAGAGAGAGTAAGGAGAGTAATAGAGAGAATAGAAGAATAAAAAGGGACAAGGAACTTAACCCCTTTCCCAACACGTGTGGAAGACGACACTTGAAGAATAATTTTTGAATAACTAGAAATGTTCAATGTCCGTCTCAAAAGCACAGCCCATGACCCCTCACCGGAACGAGCTCATCGAACTCGTTCCATTGAGGGGTCACTAGACATGTTCCTGAGACGAAAACTGAAAATATAAAGGGGGTTAAATGGTGATTTTCTTGGATAACACTGACCGTTACATTGGGTAAAGGGTTAACTAGGAAATGGGGAAACAACCTGAATTCAATGTTGGCTATCACAGAATATTCAATAGGGCAGCCTCAATGAACAAATCGGTAACGGTGGCCCATATGTGTGGCAAATAATACCATAATGTCTTTGGGCTCACTGTTACGTATTAAAACGTCCACTCACCATGATGAAGTCCTGCACAGCTCTGAAGACAAGAAAGTTTTCATTGTTATTCAAATGTTCGGATCCAAATAAAAGTGTTGAGAGCTCAAAAGTAAATGGCAATGTATTGATTGTGGAATCACGAGCATCGTCATAGATTGGGCAATGCATAAGAAAGTGCTCAGTATTTTCAAGATCCCCACACTGGCAACGTGGAGATGGTGAGAGATGGTTATCGTATAAGTGGGCGTTGATATTACTGCAATGCAGGCGTAACCTGCAATGATAAATCTGGGCAGCACGAGATTTGGCGCCATAGTAGAAAATTGGTGGTCGCAGGTTCGCACTATTTATAAACGTCTTGAAGTTTATGAGGGAACAATTTTCTCTTACTGAGGGGGGTATTCCATTCCACTGGTCGGTAACTTGCGGGATAAACGAGGACTTATATAAATTGGTGTGGCAAAAAGGAACACGGTGGTTATTTTCCGATCGCAGATTGTGGTTTTGGGTGATAGATGAGATAATTGGTGGCACCTTGTTGGAGATATATGGAGGCGTTAATTTATGATACATCTTAAAAAATTGGATAAGCTTGTGCTTTCGGCGTCTTTCTTCCAGTGAATCCCATTGAGTTTCTGTGTAGAGAAGTTCTTTTCTGCAGCTCACAGTGGCGCCAGTGACTACTCTTGCTGCAGCTACTTGTATTTTCTCCAGGTCAGCAGCTTGAGTTGCTGAGCAGTTGTCCCAGACAGAGTCAGCGTATTCTAAAAGAGGTCGGACAAATGCGAAGTATATCTTTTCAAGGACTTTCCGGTCAAGTGTAAACTTATGGGCCCTGAGCAAGTCAATACGTGTCCAGGCTTTAGCGCACATATCATTGATATGGTCGTTCCATGTACAACCTTTATTCAAAATTACACCCAGATGCTTGTGGCTACACACCTCCGAGATTTGAGTTCCGCTTAAATATATTGGTGGGTGCACTGGAACGTTACTTTTACGTGATATGATCATGGTTTCCGTTTTATGGGGGTTGAACTCAACGAGCCAAGTTTTAGCCCAATGTTCAATTGTGGCTAAATCACGGTTGAGTATGATGGCACCTTGGTCAGGATTCTCAATTATAAGATAAAGGGATGTATCATCTGCAAATAAACGTATGCTGCTAAGTAGGTTTACAGTAATATCGTTGATGTAAATCAGGAATAACAGGGGACCAAGGATAGAACCCTGTGGAACACCAGACGTTATTGGTTTCCAAGGAGATGCCTCAGAGGCTACAAGGACGCGCTGGTACCGATCAGAAAGGTATGATTTTAGGAAACAAAGCAAGTCCCCAGATATTCCTATTCTCTCGAGCTTGTGAATAAGACCAACATGCCAAACTTTATCAAATGCCTTACTAACATCACAAAAGACGACCCTTACTTCCTTTCCTTCGTCAAGAGCATGACAGAATTCATCATAGAGGTCTGTCAGTTGTAGAACCGTAGAGTCACCTGGAGTAAAACCAGACTGAAACTGGCTTAGTATGTTGTTATCACATAAGAAATGCCATAATCGTTTGAAGATACATTTTTCAAGTAGTTTACCAGTACAGCTAAGCAAAGATATTGGCCGATAGTTAGTAACTACATTAGACGGATTCTTTTTCAGCACCGGTGTCACATTGGCTTTTTTCCATAAATTTGGAAAGTAACAGTTATCTAATAACCTATTGAAGAGGGCCGTAAGTGGGTCACACAATGAGTCTTTACATTCTTTTAAAAGTCTGGGACTTATTAGATCAGGACCAGACGCCTTCGATACCTTAATACTCTTGATTGCTTCGTACACTTCCTTGCTTTCAAGTGTTATTTTGTCAAGCGATTGTAGGGTAGGCAGGGGTGAATCTGGCAAGGATGCATTAGTGTCATCCAATGTCGAAATGGAACAGAAGTAATCATTGAACACTTCCGCCTTTTCTAGATTGGTTGAATAGAGTTTGTTGAGGTGACTTATAGTCGGGATTCCATGGATATTTTTACAGATAAATGTTTTTAATGTTTTCCACCACACTGACGATGGTGTATCCGGACAACTTAGTTCTGATTGGACTTTTGATATATATGTAGATTTGGCTTTCCTAACAGCTGATACGACTTCATTTCGTTTATGCTTATATCTCGCCCAGTCTTGCAGTTGGCCAGAGCGCTTTGCTCTACGGTATAAACGTGTTCTTTGCCTTATTAATAATCGAATTTGATTATGCATCCATTTAGGCTGGTTAGCCCTAGAGGATATCAATTTGTTGGGAATAAATTTAGATGCCGTTTCGAGTAATTGATCGGTGAAGGTGGATACTACAGTGTCCAGGCACGAATGAGCAAGCAGTCTTTCCCAGTCTACGCTATTGTATGCAGTGTTCAGACCATCAAAGTTTCCCTCTGCATACAACCATATGCGTCTCTTAAAGTTTTTAGGCTTTTCTTTCTTGAATTCAATGGCAATATAAATTGGACAATGATAGCGAGTCATGTCAGGTACAAGTGGTTCTAGGGCTTCACAGTCCAGTACATGTACAGTATTACTAACCGCAAATAGGTCGAGCAGAGTTGCAGATGATTCGGTAAAGCATGTTGGTTCTTCCACAAGCTGTCTAAGATTGAAATAATTACTTAGTTCCCGGAAGCAACCTTTGGGAGAACCATATTGGTTGTCGTTGAAGTCACCAGTAATAATTATGTCTGAAATTAAGGTATCTTTGGCTTTGTCAATAGATGCCGTAATTTTATCCCAAACATCTGAGGGACTACTGGGTGGGCGGTAAAATACTCCTAGCAGCAGTGACGTACCATGGGTCATGAACACTTCAGCCCAGATGCATTCAATGTCATTCACCTCAAGATCAGTTCTATGCCGAAAGCACAAGCCGTCTTTCACGTAGACGGCAACACCCCCTCCCCTCGACAAACGGTTAAATCGTACAGGTTCTTGGAAGCCATGGATCATAATATCTGATGTTGGGTCCGAGCATTGAAGCCATGTCTCAGTAAATGCTAAGATATCATAGGAAGATGATTCATATTGAACAATGTCTACTTTAGGCTTCAGGCTTTGGATGTTCAGGTGAAAGATTTTTAATGCATCATGGTTATTTTCTCTGTACACAGAGTCTGGTCCAGGGTTTGATTCAATGTCTCCGGACAATAACAAGACCACAGCCAATACCAAAGTCATAAAATATATAAAATAACAGATGGCTGAGGAAGTTGGCATTGTATATGGTACATTAAGTGTCGGTGGGAGATTGGGTCTTTCAACATTCGTACAAAGATCATTACTGCATTGGCAGCGTAGGATAAATTTGTTGAATAAAAGATGAAACAGGGCTGATGTTACAGTAATGCTGATCTGGACCTTAATACGAATAGACCACATGTAAAGATACACAAGAGCACAAAGGGACTGGTGTTTTGTTAGTCTTCTTTTCAGGCCGCGAGCATGAACTACAGTATTGAATGTACCAATCCTGGCGCGGTAAGACTCAAGACTATACATTATGTAATCTGTGGGTGGTAATAATACACACGTATGCATGATGCCCGGAGATTGGTAACTTTCAATGACAGGATCATTTCGCAGTGGTGCGAGTTGAATTCAGGTTGCTTTATACGAGAGTTTGGATGAAAGTGGAGAAGGTAACTCAGAAGAAACAAGCAAGAGAAAATAGTAAAGAAAAATAAGGAAAACAAGCTGGAAAAACAATTCATATTCCGAAGGAATGAACCGCTTATTCAAAGTCAAATGTCAAACTAAATAACAAAATAGTAGTGGATATCATACGTAGAATAATTCGGGAGTGGGTGAATTGTGACGCAAGCGACAAACCAAAGGTGAGGAGACACACACACACACAAAAAAGGGAAGACTCTAATATTTGCTAAAATAATAGAGTTGTGTTATTGCTGCTTGGCACAGGCTGCATATATGCACATATACGTCCTCTCACACACACAAGCGTATCTACACACTCGCACACCCTCACACGCACACGCTGGCCCGCATCCTCACACACAACCTGTGCATTCTTTCTCTCTCGTACACACACATACGCATGTGCACAGGCTCTAACATAAATATACCGATACAGTTGACACCCGCTAGTTCCAAGTTCACCCGAGCGAACCACATTCTGAACCACAGTTGCCCCCAAGTGATATTTCCATAACGCACCTGAGGAACCTGGAACTGAGCAAAAGGACACGCCATCACGCATTCCAGAAGATATAGACCATCATTGACTTTGTCAATGTCGGCCCACATCATCTGGGATGGGTGGTGGAGGGTTTATACTTACTAGTTACTGACTATTTGGGCCGACTTCTACACACATACGTGTATGTGCACATATATATGCTCTCAGATATACATAGACACAAACACACGTACACATATACACACATATATACATGCAGATACACAAACACACACACACGGATACACACACATATATACAGTCCATTTTCAGGAACTGGAACTGAGCAAAAGGACACGCCATCACGCATTCCAGAAGATATAGACCATCATTGACTTTGTCAATGTCGGCCCACATCATCTGGGATGGGTGGTGGAGGGTTTATACTTACTAGTTACTGACTATTTGGGCCGACTTCTACACACATACGTGTATGTGCACATATATATGCTCTCAGATATACATAGACACAAACACACGTACACATATACACACATATATACATGCAGATACACAAACACACACACACACGGATACACACACATATATACATATACATGTACACATATATACATATACATATACACACATACACACATATATATATATACATCTTTACACACATAAATACATGTACTATACTTGTGGGTTATGATAATCGTACATATATGCACAATCGAGGAGATGAGATACAGACGGTAATATATTTGGCTGGACAGGATTCATCAAGCTTTATGTACCACTAGCAAGCTTTGTAATTGCGCCAAGGAATAAAAATCAATGAGGGAAATATATTCCCTTCTGACACGAAAAATCGAAAATTGTCAGAAGGGTGTAGCTATTGTGCTGCGGAGGTACCTAACAAGTGGGATCCACCCCATATCTTACAGGCTTAATCCTTCTTGCAACAGTTGAGTTTCCATAGGAGGACGATATTACCTGTGATATTGGTAATAATAATGGTAATAATAATGGTGATAATATTGATAGTAACGAGAAAGAGGAGAGTCTCAGCTGGTCACGTTGACACCTTGATCCCCAATGCCATCCTCCATATCAATTCAGTCCACTAAGGTAAGAAAGTCCATTTTCAATTTTAAGGGCAGACCAATCAACACTTTCGACGCGCAGCCTTCGGGTAGCCTTCGGGCTGGTCTACGCCACATGATGTTATTATGCATTTTGCAATCCTTGATTAAGAAAAATCAGAAGGATCGTGGGCTGATGGAAGGTCATTGGGGCCCAAAGGGCCAAAGTTACATTGTGAACACAGAGACTGGCATTAATGCCGGTGACAGTAAAACTAATAACTGCGATATGATTATCCAAATGAAATTGCTTGCAAGATGGATTGAGATAAGGGTGTCCCAGTTGATAATAGTTGATGAATCGTGTTCGAGCAGAAGAACAAGACGATCGATATGAAGCCTTTGATAGCTACTTGCGAACCCCACACCAGGGAAAAAGAAAGGCGCCCAAAGAGCCCAACATTCCTAATGACCAGGACAAAATTGCACCCAGTCTCAACACCCCTAGACAAAAGTTAGTAATCACACCGTTAATCGGAGATAACCCCATGCCGATCAATAGCAGCAGACGACACCTTCAAAACAAATTATTGGATAACTAAACATTTGAAAAAGGAAAAAAAAAAAAAAAAAAAAAAAAAAAAAAAAAAATCAAACAGAAAAATTAAACACAGCTCTTGACCCCCCACTGGAACGAGCTAAACGAGCTCTTTCCAGTGAGGGATAATGAGCTATGTTTTCGAGCCAAGAATATAATTAATAGATACTGATAATTAATAGATACTGAATTAAAGCATTGTTGTCGTTAATCGGAGATAACCCCTTGCCGACCAATAGCTGCAGACGACACCTTCAAAACTCTTGAAGAGAAGTGTTAGAAATGAGGGGCACATTTGGTCAGCTAAAATTAAAATTGCCAAAGCGTTTTTTTTTTAAATCAGTACTAGAAAAAGACAATAACTCGGTTGTAAGGTGTTTTTTCTCCATACGCATTCTGTTGACATTCACCAAACAGACACTTTCTGGACATGCAGGTGCTCTTCAAAGAAACTAAAGGATACGACATCTCGACACATGCCCCCCCCCCCCCTAATGAGAAGAGGGGGGGGGGAGGCATGGGTCAAAGTATTGTTATGAAGGAAAGAGGTACCAGTAACGGTACCCAACTGTAAATGAAAGCATACATTCACTTTTCACTTAACTGGAAATAGGTGAACAAATTTATTCCCCGGCTTGTTTGTTTTTGTCGGTGAGGGTAAGCCGTGTGTGACTGTATGTGTGCAGTGGACGCAATTTGTAACTGTAGAGTCCATTTATTCGGCAGTAATAAGCAATTTCACCCGAATGATATATGAAAACAAGTTACTTTTGTGCGCAGAACTTATTTCGGTCGTAAAATGGGCAAAAATTTTTTTTTAAATTTTGAAGTTTTTGACGAATTTTGAAGGGGTATCCTCGTCAAAAATTGAAGAAAATTTTGTTTCGCGGGTGACTAAACCATAATATCGTACATGTAAACTTCTCCGTCGATCAGAATTTCATTTTACTGAAATACCTTATTCTGAAATGATAAAGGTATTTGAACGTTACTCCGTGTATAAAGCGAGCACCTCATGTAGATTGTCGAAAAAGTTGTATATATAATGAGTACACGGGGCAATCAAGAGAAAAACTTGGAAAGGAAAATGAGTGTCATTCAAATGAGCCGACAAAGTTAGATGTTGAGGTGTGAGTTTGGAGAGAAAATGAAATTTAATCAACTCTCACTCGAAAACGAATAAATCCACTACAATGTTTCCCCCAAAAACATTCAGAGTCAGAACCCCTTCCATTTAAACCAAACAAGGCTTTCGTTCATCCATTGTTACAATATGAGACCACAGTCGCAAAGGATTGTGCAATACAAACACCCTCAAACTACAGAGATCTGAAACCATGTTGTGCTGGAGACACTATTTGATACAACTGAAAAACGAATATAGAAATCAGCAAATACAGACAAGATCGAAACGAGCTCTGAAACATCGCAGAAGAAACCCCTAAATAGACCACACGATAACCAACCAATCGCGGGACTGAATGCCCAACAAAAATGTCGAACTAAAAGCTAACAGTAAAACGTAACGGACCCCTTAAATATAGATTCAGTTGCGAGGAGAAACGTACAATGATTCGAGGCCGAGTCGTGATAAAACTACGGAGAAATGAAACCTCCGACGTGCCATAGTAAGTCAGTTAGGAGTATAATAATCGTTTACGAAATCACTACTCATATATGACTTTACCGCACGGAACCCCCACCTCTCACTCTACCACACGCATACCCATCCACTATAGTTCTTCGCGCTACAAACCCCATCGATACTCATTCTAGATAAACACGCGATTGGCAACTGAAGACGGATATATGGTTTAAAATGGTATCACAGAACTAAATATTTTCCCATAGGCGACCATTATAACGTTCAGGCAGAAAAAAATATGATCGCATCACTTGAATTTTGGCATTCAAATATCTCAGTCAAGTATAGCCCCTCAGACAAATTCTTCTGATCTGAAAACAATTTATTCCCCGGCTTGTTTGTTTTTAATATTCATGATGCAACATTTCATGTAAGGGTCATGCAACAAATAAGAGAGCAAAACTGACACAAAGGGAAGTACCGATCACGTTCACATATTTTTCAGGGAATTCCATACAAAAACACACGAAAAGTAAATTGTATTTTTTAGGTCCAAAAGTCATCAAATCACCCTCTTTTTTATCAGGAATATTCAACAATAATGCTAGATGTCCATAGAATGTTTCAAACGTTTATTGAAACAATGGATTTTCCCAAGGCTGTTTATTTTTAGAGATTGCATCATTTCCGAGTGCAACATTTTAAGGCGGTTCACTCTAATTTCAATGTTTAGTTCCGCGATACCAAATCCAACAGCAAACCTAAAATGGAGCGCCCTTGACAGCAATCTCATCGTAATTCGAAGACATTAAAACAAGATAAAGCCTGGGGGAATTGGAGACGTTCAGAAAGCAAGCTCACCGTGAACGGAAAACATGAATGCAATCAAGTAAATGCCACAAAGTCTTGAAAAAATGGAGACCCGAGGCGCTGTAATTTTGTGGAATGTTGCAGTAAAGTGTGGGAGAAAAGAAGATCCGGGGCTACATACTGTTTACCGACGATCTTTTATGCTCGGATGTTTATCCATTAATAATTGTGGCATAAACGTCTCCCCACCCATCACGGCATGGAAAATTCCCTCGATAAACCACATGTCCATAATCCCTTCGGAAAACGGTGGTTAGCGAAAGATGATCTGCCGACAGCTGTTTTATAGTGGTGGGGAGGGAGCTGCCACTGTGAACACATTAGTCAGGGGCATAACGAACATACCCGATAATCTGTTTATTCTGGGGGGGGGGGGGTGTAAATCTTATTTATCACGACTGTGATGGCTCATACATTGCAACTGCATCAATAGGTCATGTCACCTCTGAAAGCGTGCCTTTATGGTATGGTTGGGGTATTAGATAATTGACATAAAAATTAAAACATTCTTCAAAAATTATACTTGGATATATTATGTATAAAATATACATTTAATATTCATGATGCAACATTTCATGTAAGTAACACGTACTCTACCGGTGCTCCAAACTGGTCATGCCAGGCCCAGAACAGTCAGGAGCACGTACTACAAACCTCCACTTGTATGACCGACTGTATGTGCGACAAGACACAAGTTAGACTATCAAATCTAGTCTTTCAAGAAAGTACATGGTTGCTAGCTAGAGAGAATTGATATTTTAGACTGCAATCCACACGCAAATATCCCGATTAACAAAATTATGACGGTTCATGACACACTCTCATAACCCCCTTTATTTACCGACAGCCCGTTCCCTAAGGTAAACACGACACGAACCACACAGAAGCCGTACTCTCTTGGCAGGCTTGTGAGGAATTCCGCTTTTCAAACGTCACTCGGGGAAACTGATAGATTCATTCACTGTTTGCTACCGCTATGGAGAGATTCCGGGACTGTTACACATGAGCACTAAAATTTGAATTGTCGACTAGCATATTTATTTTTAAAAAAAAAGTGTTCGCAAGTGGTAAGGGAATACGCTCCTTCCACCACCCCAGTTCAGCTTCCTCTGATCAGCCTTAAATGTTGTAAAGTCGGGCTGTTTTACCCGTTTTATGATGAAGCAACATCTTTTAACTCAAATTCAATACATTTAAAGTTTAGTGATCGAATGAGCTCATTTGTTTATAACTGGGGTTTAACGACACTTTGAACAACCAGAGTCGCTTAAAGAAAGTCGCAGTAACCGGAGAAAACCACGGATTAGAGCCCAACAACGGGCTTTACACTTCAACAAACCAAACTTGGACGAACGACATTATCATCGGTTGAAAGCAAGTGTACAATCAACATGCTATATGCACCTTTAAACACTGGCCCGCTGTGTGTCCACTTGAGCAATTGGAATTAAAGGCAAGACCAAGAAATCAACGCACATGGAAAGCGTTGTTCTGTGATAGTGATACAACTTTGTCATTAAATTGTGTTCTTTCAGTTCGTCACATGATTTATTTATTAAGTTATTCCCAATATACGGTTCTGAAAACGCTCAAGGCAGTTATACCTAAAGATGTCATCCCGTTATTTGACTGGTCTAATTTTTGCAACAGAGAAGCCAACATAAAGTGAAATTCAATATAAAAAAAATTGTTGGACTTGTTTTGGGCAATTGGTTGCTTTCCAACATTTCCGTTTGAATGTAGGGATTGTGGGGTATTCTAACGTATAACGGGCTTATTTGCGAAGATATACATATTATATGATGATAACATAAAAAACATAGCAAAAATGTATATGTTTGGGTGGCAACGAAAACGAAGAGGCTGTGGGTTTCGAACGCAGTCGTCGCAAACTTTCATGCAGTGGACCAAACGCTTTATCCTACTGAGCCACTACTCTAGTTATTGAAATACGACATATTATAAATAGAAAACTTGAAACTTTAACACTTTAATCTATCTGTTTGCAGATGAGTCGATAATGCTAATCTAAAAGGGTTTGTGGGAGATATGCGGGAAAGATACCAGTTTAATTGATATAAAGAATCTCCATTGACATAAAGAAAGATTGGATAAGCTACTCATAAAGCCAATACAGTGGTTTGCAGACGATTTTTTAAGATCTGTTCACTTATCTTGCCCGACGCTACTCGCAACACTTCATAATATACAAAGTTACTATAAATAGTAACAACTGACTGGTGATTGGTGCTCATTCAGTTAAGAAATGTGATCGCCCAGTGCCAAACTTTAAACACAAATATCTCAACAACGAATCTTCTAAATAAGTCAATGTTTTAAACCAAAACCCAGTAGATGCTGCTTGTGAAAATGCGCTTTTTTTCTCATCGAAAAGCATGCTTATAAAAAAGCCGAATACTGAAAAGTTGTGAATTTTCACCTAACGCTCCCTCATTTTTTAGCCCTGTCCGTATCCTTATCCAATCTCTAAAACCATTCTGGAACGAGTTCGTCATTTTCTAGAGTGAAGAATCACCCATACATCACACTCATTGGCCTTTCTGGAACAGCAAGAGCACCCGGATTTATGGCACACACCTTTTATTAATAAAGCTAAGTCGAAGTTCAATAAACACAGCATTTACCCCCAAACACGCCCGTTTCGTTAACCCCCCCCCCCCCCCCCCACAATAAAAATAACATTAACCCACTAGCCATTTACTGTGATTTAAGGTCACTGCCACAATATATGCCTCGATCATAACCACGGCAAGTGAAGAAAAACTAAATTACGATTGGCTATTGTGTTAGGATGGGCCCTATAAAAGCAGGAAAGTAGAACTTGCCCATCGAGTTAAACAACAATCGCTATTGCATTTATACGAATTCTGATATACTTACACGCATGTGCAGAACAGAAAATGCTTTCTTCGGTCGCTAGCGTGTATGTGTGTCTTGAAGTGTTAATTAAAGAGGTGGATGAAGCCAAACATAGTTCAACCACTTCCACGATGAAAAACACCCCCATTACAGTCCGCAATTTGTGATATACACACCCCAAAATCTGCACGCTCTGAACTGAAACTCGTTTCAGAAAAATGGCTTTTTTGCAAAACGGACTTACCTCCACTCTGTGGCCACTGGTAACAATCTTTTGGGTGAATGGTCAATATCCTGTAAGCGAAAACACATCCCTTAGAACTCTAACTTTTGTGTAATATACATGACGAGTGGCGAACACATATCCACAACTTATCAGGAATCCTACATATACAGTCGTCAGCATGCATGTTATAACACGTATGTTAGAAATGTGTCTCTCACCCCTCCCCTACCTGGACCTATCTTCACATCCAGCAACATTTTATCCACATGTGTACGCATGAACTGAGGTTCCCGTCTTTTCAAATTACAAAAAAGATGGTATTGACATCTGTGGAAAAAAATCATAAACGTTTGATCAAGCTGTAAGTAAAACGAAAGAAAACAAACCCTTTGGTGGGGATGTGCTCCGCTTCAACTGCTTCTAGGCCGTTTCGCATCACTGACCGTCAACACAATTGTAATGAAGAAATAAAATTCGTCTTCGTCTCTTGAAGAGAAGTGTTAGAAATGAGGGGCACATTTGGTCAGCTAAAATTAAAATTGCCAAAGCGTTTTTTTTTTAAATCAGTACTAGAAAAAGACAATAACTCGGTTGTAAGGTGTTTTTTCTCCATACGCATTCTGTTGACATTCACCAAACAGACACTTTCTGGACATGCAGGTGCTCTTCAAAGAAACTAAAGGATACGACATCTCGACACATGCCCCCCCCCCCCCCCTAATGAGAAGAGGGGGGGGGGGGAGGCATGGGTCAAAGTATTGTTATGAAGGAAAGAGGTACCAGTAACGGTACCCAACTGTAAATGAAAGCATACATTCACTTTTCACTTAACTGGAAATAGGTGAACAAATTTATTCCCCGGCTTGTTTGTTTTTGTCGGTGAGGGTAAGCCGTGTGTGACTGTATGTGTGCAGTGGACGCAATTTGTAACTGTAGAGTCCATTTATTCGGCAGTAATAAGCAATTTCACCCGAATGATATATGAAAACAAGTTACTTTTGTGCGTAGAACTTATTTCGGTCGTAAAATGGGCAAAAAATTTTTTTTAAATTTTGAAGTTTTTGACGAATTTTGAAGGGGTATCCTCGTCAAAAATTGAAGAAAATTTTGTTTCGCGGGTGACTAAACCATAATATCGTACATGTAAACTTCTCCGTCGATCAGAATTTCATTTTACTGAAATACCTTATTCTGAAATGATAAAGGTATTTGAACGTTACTCCATGTATAAAGCGAGCACCTCATGTAGATTGTCGAAAAAGTTGTATATATAATGAGTACACGGGGCAATCAAGAGAAAAACTTGGAAAGGAAAATGAGTGTCATTCAAATGAGCCGACAAAGTTAGATGTTGAGGTGTGAGTTTGGAGAGAAAATGAAATTTAATCAACTCTCACTCGAAAACGAATAAATCCACTACAATGTTTCCCAAAAAAACATTCAGAGTCAGAACCCCTTCCATTTAAACCAAACAAGGCTTTCGTTCATCCATTGTTACAATATGAGACCACAGTCGCAAAGGATTGTGCAATACAAACACCCTCAAACTACAGAGATCTGAAACCATGTTGTGCTGGAGACACTATTTGATACAACTGAAAAACGAATATAGAAATCAGCAAATACAGACAAGATCGAAACGAGCTCTGAAACATCGCAGAAGAAACCCCTAAATAGACCACACGATAACCAACCAATCGCGGGACTGAATGCCCAACAAAAATGTCGAACTAAAAGCTAACAGTAAAACGTAACGGACCCCTTAAATATAGATTCAGTTGCGAGGAGAAACGTACAATGATTCGAGGCCGAGTCGTGATAAAACTACGGAGAAATGAAACCTCCGACGTGCCATAGTAAGTCAGTTAGGAGTATAATAATCGTTTACGAAATCACTACTCATATATGACTTTACCGCACGGAACCCCCACCTCTCACTCTACCACACGCATACCCATCCACTATAGTTCTTCGCGCTACAAACCCCATCGATACTCATTCTAGAAAAACACGCGATTGGCAACTGAAGACGGATATATGGTTTAAAATGGTATCACAGAACTAAATATTTTCCCATAGGCGACCATTATAACGTTCAGGCAGAAAAAAATATGATCGCATCACTTGAATTTTGGCATTCAAATATCTCAGTCAAGTATAGCCCCTCAGACAAATTCTTCTGATCTGAAAACAATTTATTCCCCGGCTTGTTTGTTTTTAATATTCATGATGCAACATTTCATGTAAGGGTCATGCAACAAATAAGAGAGCAAAACTGACACAAAGGGAAGTACCGATCACGTTCACATATTTTTCAGGGAATTCCATACAAAAACACACGAAAAGTAAATTGTATTTTTTAGGTCCAAAAGTCATCAAATCACCCTCTTTTTTATCAGGAATATTCAACAATAATGCTAGATGTCCATAGAATGTTTCAAACGTTTATTGAAACAATGGATTTTCCCAAGGCTGTTTATTTTTAGAGATTGCATCATTTCCGAGTGCAACATTTTAAGGCGGTTCACTCTAATTTCAATGTTTAGTTCCGCGATACCAAATCCAACAGCAAACCTAAAATGGAGCGCCCTTGACAGCAATCTCATCGTAATTCGAAGACATTAAAACAAGATAAAGCCTGGGGGAATTGGAGACGTTCAGAAAGCAAGCTCACCGTGAACGGAAAACATGAATGCAATCAAGTAAATGCCACAAAGTCTTGAAAAAATGGAGACCCGAGGCGCTGTAATTTTGTGGAATGTTGCAGTAAAGTGTGGGAGAAAAGAAGATCCGGGGCTACATACTGTTTACCGACGATCTTTTATGCTCGGATGTTTATCCATTAATAATTGTGGCATAAACGTCTCCCCACCCATCACGGCATGGAAAATTCCCTCGATAAACCACATGTCCATAATCCCTTCGGAAAACGGTGGTTAGCGAAAGATGATCTGCCGACAGCTGTTTTATAGTGGTGGGGAGGGAGCTGCCACTGTGAACACATTAGTCAGGGGCATAACGAACATACCCGATAATCTGTTTATTCTGGGGGGGGGGGGGGGGGTGTAAATCTTATTTATCACGACTGTGATGGCTCATACATTGCAACTGCATCAATAGGTCATGTCACCTCTGAAAGCGTGCCTTTATGGTATGGTTGGGGTATTAGATAATTGACATAAAAATTAAAACATTCTTCAAAAATTATACTTGGATATATTATGTATAAAATATACATTTAATATTCATGATGCAACATTTCATGTAAGTAACACGTACTCTACCGGTGCTCCAAACTGGTCATGCCAGGCCCAGAACAGTCAGGAGCACGTACTACAAACCTCCACTTGTATGACCGACTGTATGTGCGACAAGACACAAGTTAGACTATCAAATCTAGTCTTTCAAGAAAGTACATGGTTGCTAGCTAGAGAGAATTGATATTTTAGACTGCAATCCACACGCAAATATCCCGATTAACAAAATTATGACGGTTCATGACACACTCTCATAACCCCCTTTATTTACCGACAGCCCGTTCCCTAAGGTAAACACGACACGAACCACACAGAAGCCGTACTCTCTTGGCAGGCTTGTGAGGAATTCCGCTTTTCAAACGTCACTCGGGGAAACTGATAGATTCATTCACTGTTTGCTACCGCTATGGAGAGATTCCGGGACTGTTACACATGAGCACTAAAATTTGAATTGTCGACTAGCATATTTATTTTTAAAAAAAAAGTGTTCGCAAGTGGTAAGGGAATACGCTCCTTCCACCACCCCAGTTCAGCTTCCTCTGATCAGCCTTAAATGTTGTAAAGTCGGGCTGTTTTACCCGTTTTATGATGAAGCAACATCTTTTAACTCAAATTCAATACATTTAAAGTTTAGTGATCGAATGAGCTCATTTGTTTATAACTGGGGTTTAACGACACTTTGAACAACCAGAGTCGCTTAAAGAAAGTCGCAGTAACCGGAGAAAACCACGGATTAGAGCCCAACAACGGGCTTTACACTTCAACAAACCAAACTTGGACGAACGACATTATCATCGGTTGAAAGCAAGTGTACAATCAACATGCTATATGCACCTTTAAACACTGGCCCGCTGTGTGTCCACTTGAGCAATTGGAATTAAAGGCAAGACCAAGAAATCAACGCACATGGAAAGCGTTGTTCTGTGATAGTGATACAACTTTGTCATTAAATTGTGTTCTTTCAGTTCGTCACATGATTTATTTATTAAGTTATTCCCAATATACGGTTCTGAAAACGCTCAAGGCAGTTATACCTAAAGATGTCATCCCGTTATTTGACTGGTCTAATTTTTGCAACAGAGAAGCCAACATAAAGTGAAATTCAATATAAAAAAAATTGTTGGACTTGTTTTGGGCAATTGGTTGCTTTCCAACATTTCCGTTTGAATGTAGGGATTGTGGGGTATTCTAACGTATGACGGGCTTATTTGCGAAGATATACATATTATATGATGATAACATAAAAAACATAGCAAAAATGTATATGTTTGGGTGGCAACGAAAACGAAGAGGCTGTGGGTTTCGAACGCAGTCGTCGCAAACTTTCATGCAGTGGACCAAACGCTTTATCCTACTGAGCCACTACTCTAGTTATTGAAATACGACATATTATAAATAGAAAACTTGAAACTTTAACACTTTAATCTATCTGTTTGCAGATGAGTCGATAATGCTAATCTAAAAGGGTTTGTGGGAGATATGCGGGAAAGATACCAGTTTAATTGATATAAAGAATCTCCATTGACATAAAGAAAGATTGGATAAGCTACTCATAAAGCCAATACAGTGGTTTGCAGACGATTTTTTAAGATCTGTTCACTTATCTTGCCCGACGCTACTCGCAACACTTCATAATATACAAAGTTACTATAAATAGTAACAACTGACTGGTGATTGGTGCTCATTCAGTTAAGAAATGTGATCGCCCAGTGCCAAACTTTAAACACAAATATCTCAACAACGAATCTTCTAAATAAGTCAATGTTTTAAACCAAAACCCAGTAGATGCTGCTTGTGAAAATGCGCTTTTTTTCTCATCGAAAAGCATGCTTATAAAAAAGCCGAATACTGAAAAGTTGTGAATTTTCACCTAACGCTCCCTCATTTTTTAGCCCTGTCCGTATCCTTATCCAATCTCTAAAACCATTCTGGAACGAGTTCGTCATTTTCTAGAGTGAAGAATCACCCATACATCACACTCATTGGCCTTTCTGGAACAGCAAGAGCACCCGGATTTAGGCACACACCTTTTATTAATAAAGCTAAGTCGAAGTTCAATAAACACAGCATTTACCCCCAAACACGCCCGTTTCGTTAACCACCCCCCCCCCCCACCACAATAAAAATAACATTAACCCACTAGCTTACTGTGATTTAAGGTCACTGCCACAATATATGCCTCGATCATAACCACGGCAAGTGAAGAAAAACTAAATTACGATTGGCTATTGTGTCAGGATGGGCCCTATAAAAGCAGGAAAGTAGAACTTGCCCATCGAGTTAAACAACAATCGCTATTGCATTTATGCGAATTCTGATATACTTACACGCATGTGCAGAACAGAAAATGCTTTCTTCGGTCGCTAGCGTGTATGTGTGTCTTGAAGTGTTAATTAAAGAGGTGGATGAAGCCAAACATAGTTCAACCACTTCCACGATGAAAAACACCCCATTACAGTCCGCAATTTGTGATATACACACCCCAAAATCTGCACGCTCTGAACTGAAACTCGTTTCAGAAAAATGGCTTTTTTGCAAAACGGACTTACCTCCACTCTGTGGCCACTGGTAACAATCTTTTGGGTGAATGGTCAATATCCTGTAAGCGAAAACACATCCCTTAGAACTCTAACTTTTGTGTAATATACATGACGAGTGGCGAACACATATCCACAACTTATCAGGAATCCTACATATACAGTCGTCAGCATGCATGTTATAACACGTATGTTAGAAATGTGTCTCTCACCCCTCCCCTACCTGGACCTATCTTCACATCCAGCAACATTTTATCCACATGTGTACGCATGAACTGAGGTTCCCGTCTTTTCAAATTACAAAAAAGATGGTATTGACATCTGTGGAAAAAAATCATAAACGTTTGATCAAGCTGTAAGTAAAACGAAAGAAAACAAACCCTTTGGTGGGGATGTGCTCCGCTTCAACTGCTTCTAGGCCGTTTCGCATCACTGACCGTCAACACAATTGTAATGAAGAAATAAAATTCGTCTTCGTCTCTTGAAGAGAAGTGTTAGAAATGAGGGGCACATTTGGTCAGCTAAAATTAAAATTGCCAAAGCGTTTTTTTTTAAATCAGTACTAGAAAAAGACAATAACTCGGTTGTAAGGTGTTTTTTCTCCATACGCATTCTGTTGACATTCACCAAACAGACACTTTCAGGACATTCAGGTGCTCTTCAAAGAAACTAAAGGATACGACATCTCGACACATCCCCCCCCCCCCTAATGAGAAGAGGGGGGGGGGAGGCATGGGTCAAAGTATTGTTATGAAGGAAAGAGGTACCAGTAACGGTACCCAACTGTAAATGAAAGCATACATTCACTTTTCACTTAACTGGAAATAGGTGAACAAATTTATTCCCCGGCTTGTTTGTTTTTGTCGGTGAGGGTAAGCCGTGTGTGACTGTATGTGTGCAGTGGACGCAATTTGTAACTGTAGAGTCCATTTATTCGGCAGTTATAAGCAATTTCACCCGAATGATATATGAAAACAAGTTACTTTTGTGCGCAGAACTTATTTCGGTCGTAAAATGGGCAAAAAAGTTTTTAAAAATTTTGAAGTTTTTGACGAATTTTGATGGGGTATCCTCGTCAAAAATTGAAGAAAATTTTGTTTCGCGGGTGACTAAACCATAATATTGTACATGTAAACTTCTCCGTCGATCAGAATTTCATTTTACTGAAATACCTTATTCTGAAATGATAAAGGTATTTGAACGTTACTCCGTGTATAAAGCGAGCACCTCATGTAGATTGTCGAAAAAGTTGTATATATAATGAGTACACGGGGCAATCAAGAGAAAAACTTGGAAAGGAAAATGAGTGTCATTCAAATGAGCCGACAAAGTTAGATGTTGAGGTGTGAGTTTGGAGGGAAAATGAAATTCAATCAACTCTCACTCGAAAACGAATAAATCCACAAAAATGTTTCCCAAAAAAACATTCAGAGTCAGAACCCCTTCCATTTAAACCAAACAAGGCTTTCGTTCATCCATTGTTACAATATGAGACCACAGTCGCAAAGGATTGTGCAATACAAACACCCTCAAACTACAGAGATCTGAAACCATGTTGTGCTGGAGACACTATTTGATACAACTGAAAAACGAATATAGAAATCAGCAGCAAATACAGACAAGATCGAAACGAGCTCTGAAACATCGCAGAAGAAACCCCTAAATAGACCACACGATAACCAACCAATCGCGGGACTGAATGCCCAACAAAAATGTCGAACTAAAAGCTAACAGTAAAACGTAACGGACCCCTTAAATATAGATTCAGTTGCGAGGAGAAACGTACAATGATTCGAGGCCGAGTCGTGATAAAAGTACGGAGAAATAGAAACCTCCGACGTGCCATAGTAAGTCAGTTAGGAGTATAATAATCGTTTACGAAATCACTACTCATATATGACTTTACCGCACGGAACCCCCACCTCTCACTCTACCACACGCATACCCATCCACTATAGTTCTTCGCGCTACAAACCCCATCGATACTCATTCCAGATAAACACGCGATTGGCAACTGAAGACGGATATATGGTTTAAAATGGTATCACAGAACTAAATATTTTCCCATAGGCGACCATTATAACGTTCAGGCAGAAAAAAATATGATCGCATCACTTGAATTTTGGCATTCAAATATCTCAGTCAAGTATAGCCCCTCAGACAAATTCTTCTGATCTGAAAACAATTTATTCCCCGGCTTGTTTGTTTTTAATATTCATGATGCAACATTTCATGTAAGGGTCATGCAACAAATAAGAGAGCAAAACTGACACAAAGGGAAGTACCGATCACGTTCACATATTTTTCAGGGAATTCCATACAAAAACACACGAAAGGTAAATTGTATTTTTTAGGTCCAAAAGTCATCAAATCACCCTCTTTTTTATCAGGAATATTCAACACTAATGCTAGATGTCCATAGAATGTTTCAAACGTTTATTGAAACAATGGATTTTCCCAAGGCTGTTTATTTTTAGAGATTGCATCATTTCCGAGTGCAACATTTTAAGGCGGTTCACTCTAATTTCAATGTTTAGTTCCGCGATACCAAATCCAACAGCAAACCTAAAATGGAGCGCCCTTGACAGCAATCTCATCGTAATTCGAAGACATTAAAACAAGATAAAGCCTGGGGGAATTGGAGACGTTCAGAAAGCAAGCTCACCGTGAACGGAAAACATGAATGCAATCAAGTAAATGCCACAAAGTCTTGAAAAAATGGAGACCCGAGGCGCTGTAATTTTGTGGAATGTTGCAGTAAAGTGTGGGAGAAAAGAAGATCCGGGGCTACATACTGTTTACCGACGATCTTTTATGCTCGGATGTTTATCCATTAATAATTGTGGCATAAACGTCTCCCCACCCATCACGGAATGACAAATTCCCTCGATAAACCACATGTCCATAATCCCTTCGGAAAACGGTGGTTAGCGAAAGATGATCTGCCGACAGCTGTTTTATAGTGGTGGGGAGGGAGCAGCCACTGTGAACACATTAGTCAGGGGCATAACGAACATACCCGATAATCTGTTTATTCTGGGGGGGGGGGGGGGTGTAAATCTTATTTATCACGACTGTGATGGCTCATACATTACAACTGCATCAATAGGTCATGTCACCTCTGAAAGCGTGCCTTTATGGTATGGTTGGGGTATTAGATAATTGACATAAAAATTAAAACATTCTTCAAAAATTATACTTGGATATATTATGTATAAAATATACATTTAATATTCATGATGCAACATTTCATGTAAGTAACACGTACTCTACCGGTGCTCCAAACTGGTCATGCCAGGCCCAGAACAGTCAGGAGCACGTACTACAAACCTCCACTTGTATGACCGACTGTATGTGCGACAAGACACAAGTTAGACTATCAAATCTAGTCTTTCAAGAAAGTACATGGTTGCTAGCTAGAGAGAATTGATATTTTAGACTGCAATCCACACGCAAATATCCCGATTAACAAAATTATGACGGTTCATGACACACTCTCATAACCCCCTTTATTTACCGACAGCCCGTTCCCTAAGGTAAACACGACACGAACCACACAGAAGCCGTACTCTCTTGGCAGGCTTGTGAGGAATTCCGCTTTTCAAACGTCACTCGGGGAAACTGATAGATTCATCCACTGTTTGCTACTGCTATGGAGAGATTCCGGGACTGTTACACATGAGCACTAAAATTTGAATTGTCGACTAGCATATTTATTTTTTAAAAAAAAGTGTTCGCAAGTGGTAAGGGAATACGCTCCTTCCACCACCCCAGTTCAGCTTCCTCTGATCAGCCTTAAATGTTGTAAGTCGGGCTGTTTTACCCGTTTTATGATGAAGCAACATCTTTTAACTCAAATTCAATACATTTAAAGTTTAGTGATCGAATGAGCTCATTTGTTTATAACTGGGGTTTAACGACACTTTGAACAACCAGAGTCGCTTAAAGAAAGTCGCAGTAACCGGAGAAAACCACGGATTAGAGTCCAACAACGGGCTTTACACTTCAACAAACCAAACTTGGACGAACGAGATTATCATCGGTTGAAAGCAAGTGTACAATCAACATGCTATATGCACCTTTAAACACTGGCCCGCTGTGTGTCCACTTGAGCAATGGGAATTAAAGGCAAGACCAAGAAATCAACGAACATGGAAAGCGTTGTTCTGTGATAGTGATACAACTTTGTCATTAAATTGTGTTCTTTCAGTTCGTCACATGATTTATTTATTAAGTTATTCCCAACATACGGTTCTGAAAACGCTCAAGGCAGTTATACCCAAAGATATCATCCCGTTATTTGACTGGTCTAATTTTTGCAACAGAGAAGCCAACATAAAGTGAAATTCAATATAAAAAAAATTGTTGGACTTGTTTTGGGCAATTGGTTGCTTTGCAACATTTCCGTTTGAATGTAGGGATTGTGGTGTATTCTAACGTATGACGGGCTTATTTGCGAAGATATACATATTATATGATGATAACATAAAAAACGTAGCAAAAATGTATATGTTTGGGTGGCAACGAAAACGAAGAGGCTGTGGGTTTCGAACGCAGTCGTCGCAAACTTTCATGCAGTGGACCAAACGCTTTATCCTACTGAGCCACTACTCTAGTCATTGAAAGACGACATATTATAAATAGAAAACTTGAAACTTTAACACTTTAATCTATCTGTTTGCAGATGAGGCGATAATGCTAATCTAAAAGGGTTTGTGGGAGATATGCGGGAAAGATACCAGTTTAATTGATATAAAGAATCTCCATTGACATAAAGAAAGATTGGATAAGCTACTCATAAAGCCAATACAGTGGTTTGCAGACGATTTTTTAAGATCTGTTCACTTATCTTGCCCGACGCTACTCGCAACACTTCATAATATACAAAGTTACTATAAATAGTAACAATTGACTGGTGATTGGTGCTCATTCAGTTAAGAAATGTGATCGCCCAGTGCCAAACTTTAAACACAAATATCTCAACAACGAATGTTCTAAATAAGTCAATGTTTTAAACCAAAACCCAGTAGATGCTGCTTATGAAAATGCGCTTTTTTTCTCATCGAAAAGCATGCTTATAAAAAAGCCGAATATTGAAAAGTTGTGAATTTTCACCTAACGCTCCCTCATTTTTTAGCCCTGTCCGTATCCTTATCCAATCTCTAAAACCATTCTGGGACGAGTTCGTCATTTTCTAGAGTGAAGAATCACCCATACATCACACTCATTGGCCTTTCTGGAACAGCAAGAGCACCCGGGTTTATGGCACACACCTTTTATTAATAAAGCTAAGTCGAAGTTCAATAAACACAGCATTTACCCCCAAACACGCCCGTTTCGTTAACCCCCCCCCCACCACAATAAAAATAACATTAACCCACTAGCTTACTGTGATTTAAGGTCACTGCCACAATATATGCCTCGATCATAACCACGGCAAGTGAAGAAAAACTAAATTACGAATTGGCTATTGTGTCAGGATGGGCCCTATAAAAGCAGGAAAGTAGAACTTGCCCATCGAGTTAAACAACAATCGCTATTGCATTTATGCGAATTCTGATATACTTACACGCATGTGCAGAACAGAAAATGCTTTCTTCGGTCGCTAGCGTGTATGTGTGTCTTGAAGTGTTAATTAAAGAGGTGGATGAAGCCAAACATAGTTCAACCACTTCCACGATGAAAAACACCCCATTTCAGTCCGCAATTTGTGATATACACACCCCAAAATCTGCACGCTCTGAACTGAAACTCGTTTCAGAAAAATGGCTTTTTTGCAAAACGGACTTACCTCCACTCTGTGGCCACTGGTAACAATCTTTTGGGTGAATGGTCAATATCCTGTAAGCGAAAACACATCCCTTAGAACTCTAACTTTTGTGTAATATACATGACGAGTGGCGAACACATATCCACAACTTATCAGGAATCCTACATATACAGTCGTCAGCATGCATGTTATAACACGTATGTTAGAAATGTGTCTCTCACCCCTCCCCTACCTGGACCTATCTTCACATCCAGCAACATTTTATCCACATGTGTACGCATGAACTGAGGTTCCCGTCTTTTCAAATTACAAAAAAGATGGTATTGACATCTGTGGAAAAAAATCATAAACGTTTGATCAAGCTGTAAGTAAAACGAAAGAAAACAAACCCTTTGGTGGGGATGTGCTCCGCTTCAACTGCTTCTAGGCCGTTTCGCATCACTGACCGTCAACACAATTGTAATGAAGAAATAAAATTCGTCTTCGTCTCTTGAAGAGAAGTGTTAGAAATGAGGGGCACATTTGGTCAGCTAAAATTAAAATTGCCAAAGCGTTTTTTTTTTAAATCAGTACTAGAAAAAGACAATAACTCGGTTGTAAGGTGTTTTTTCTCCATACGCATTCTGTTGACATTCACCAAACAGACACTTTCTGGACATTCAGGTGCTCTTCAAAGAAACTAAAGGATACGACATCTCGACACATCCCCCCCCCCCCTAATGAGAAGAGGGGGGGGGGGGCATGGGTCAAAGTATTGTTATGAAGGAAAGAGGTACCAGTAACTGTACCCAACTGTAAATGAAAGCATACAATCACTTTTCACTTAACTGGAAATAGGTGAACAAATTTATTCCCCGGCTTGTTTGTTTTTGTCGGTGAGGGTAAGCCGTGTGTGACTGTATGTGTGCAGTGGACGCAATTTGTAACTGTAGAGTCCATTTATTCGGCAGTAATAAGCAATTTCACCCGAATGATATATGAAAACAAGTTACTTTTGTGCGCAGAACTTATTTCGGTCGTGAAATGGACAAAAAATTTTTTTAAAATTTTGAAGTTTTTGACGAATTTTGAAGGGGTATCCTCGTCAAAAATTGAAGAAAATTTTGTTTCGCGGGTGACTAAACCATAATATTGTACATGTAAACTTCTCCGTCGATCAGAATTTCATTTTACTGAAATACCTTATTCTGAAATGATAAAGGTATTTGAACGTTACTCCGTGTATAAAGCGAGCACCTCATGTAGATTGTCGAAAAAGCTGTATATATAATGAGTACACGGGGCAATCAAGAGAAAAACTTGGAAAGGAAAATGAGTGTCATTCAAATGAGCCGACAAAGTTAGATGTTGAGGTGTGAGTTTGGAGAGAAAATGAAATTCAATCAACTCTCACTCGAAAACGAATAAATCCACTAAAATGTTTCCCCAAAAAACATTCAGAGTCAGAACCCCTTCCATTTAAACCAAACAAGGCTTTCGTTCATCCATTGTTACAATATGAGACCACAGTCGCAAAGGATTGTGCAATACAAACACCCTCAAACTACAGAGATCTGAAACCATGTTGTGCTGGAGACACTATTTGATACAACTGAAAAACGAATATACAAATCAGCAAATACAGACAAGATCGAAACGAGCTCTGAAACATCGCAGAAGAAACCCCTAAATAGACCACACGATAACCAACCAATCGCGGGACTGAATGCCCAACAAAAACGTCGAACTAAAAGCTAACAGTAAAACGTAACGGACCCCTTAAATATAGATTCAGTTGCGAGGAGAAACGTACAATGATTCGAGGCCGAGTCGTGAAAAAACTACGGAGAAACAGAAACCTCCGACGTGCCATAGTAAGTCAGTTAGGAGTATAATAATCGTTTACGAAATCACTACTCATATATGACTTTACCGCACGGAACCCCCACCTCTCACTCTACCACACGCATACCCATCCACTATAGTTCTTCGCGCTACAAACCCCATCGATACTCATTCCAGATAAACACGCGATTGGCAACTGAAGACGGATATATGGTTTAAAATGGTATCACAGAACTAAATATTTTCCCATAGGCGACCATTATAACGTTCAGGCAGAAAAAAATATGATCGCATCACTTGAATTTTGGCATTCAAATATCTCAGTCAAGTATAGCCCCTCAGACAAATTCTTCTGATCTGAAAACAATTTATTCCCCGGCTTGTTTGTTTTTAATATTCATGATGCAACATTTCATGTAAGGGTCATGCAACAAATAAGAGAGCAAAACTGACACAAAGGGAAGTACCGATCACGTTCACATATTTTTCAGGGAATTCCATACAAAAACACACGAAAAGTAAATTGTATTTTTTAGGTCCAAAAGTCATCAAATCACCCTCTTTTTTATCAGGAATATTCAACACTAATGCTAGATGTCCATAGAATGTTTCAAACGTTTATTGAAACAATGGATTTTCCCAAGGCTGTTTATTTTTAGAGATTGCATCATTTCCGAGTGCAACATTTTAAGGCGGTTCACTCTAATTTCAATGTTTAGTTCCGCGATACCAAATCCAACAGCAAACCTAAAATGGAGCGCCCTTGACAGCAATCTCATCGTAATTCGAAGACATTAAAACAAGATAAAGCCTGGGGGAATTGGAGACGTTCAGAAAGCAAGCTCACCGTGAACGGAAAACATGAATGCAATCAAGTAAATGCCACAAAGTCTTGAAAAAATGGAGACCCGAGGCGCTGTAATTTTGTGGAATGTTGCAGTAAAGTGTGGGAGAAAAGAAGATCCGGGGCTACATACTGTTTACCGACGATCTTTTATGCTCGGATGTTTATCCATTAATAATTGTGGCATAAACGTCTCCCCACCCATCACGGAATGACAAATTCCCTCGATAAACCACATGTCCATAATCCCTTCGGAAAACGGTAGTTAGCGAAAGATGATCTGCCGACAGCTGTTTTATAGTGGTGGGGAGGGAGCTGCCACTGTGAACACATTAGTCAGGGGCATAACGAACATACCCGATAATCTGTTTATTCTGGGGGGGGGGGGGGGCGGTGTAAATCTTATGTATCACGACTGTGATGGCTCATACATTACAACTGCATCAATAGGTCATGTCACCTCTGAAAGCGTGCCTTTATGGTATGGTTGGGGTATTAGATAATTGACATAAAAATTAAAACATTCTTCAAAAATTATACTTGGATATATTATGTATAAAATATACATTTAATATTCATGATGCAACATTTCATGTAAGTAACACGTACTCTACCGGTGCTCCAAACTGGTCATGCCAGGCCCAGAACAGTCAGGAGCACGTACTACAAACCTTCACTTGTATGACCGACTGTATGTGCGACACGACACAAGTTAGACTATCAAATCTAGTCTTTCAAGAAAGTACATGGTTGCTAGCTAGAGAGAATTGATATTTTAGACTGCAATCCACACCCAAATATCCCGATTAACAAAATTATGACGGTTCATGTCACACTCTCATAAACCCCTTTATTTACCGATGGCCCGTTCCCTAAGGTAATCACGACACGAACCACACAGCAGCCGATCTCTCTTGGCAGGCTTGTGAGGAATTCCGCTTTTCAAACGTCACTCGGGGAAACTGATAGATTCATTCACTGTTTGCTCCTGCTATGGAGAGATTCCGGGACTGTTACAAATGAGCACTAAAATTTGAATTGTCGACTAGCATATTTGTTTTTAAAAAAAAGTGTTCGCATGTGGTAAGGGGATATGCTCCTTCCACCACCCCAGTTCAGCTTCCACTGATCAGCCTCAAATGTTGTAAGTCGGGCTGTTTTACCCGTTTTATGATCAAGCAACATCTATTAACTCAAATTCAATACATTTAAAGTTTAGCGATCGAATGCGCTCATTTGTTTATAACTGGGGTTTAACGACACTTTGAACAACCAGAGTCGCTTAAAGAAAGTCGCAGTAACCGGAAAAAAACCACGGATTAGAGTCCATCAACGGGCTGACACTTCAACAAACCAAACTTGGACGAACGAGGTTATCATCGGTTGAAAGCAAGTGTATAATCAACATGCTATATGCACCTTTAAACATTGGCCCGCTGCGTGTCTACTTGGGCAATTGGAATTAAAGGCACGACCAAGGAATCAACGCACATGGAAAGCGATGTTCTGTGATAGTGATACAACTTTGTCATTAAATTGTGTTCTTTCAGTTCGTCACATGATTTATTTATTAAGTTATTCCCAATATACGGTTCTGAAAACGCTCAAGGCAGTTATACCCAAAGATATCATCCCGTTATTTGACTGGTCTAATTTTTGCAACAGAGAAGCCAACATAAAGTGAAATTCAATATAAAAAAAATTGTTGGACTTGTTTTGGGCAATTGGTTGCTTTGCAACATTTCCGTTTGAATGTAGGGATTGTGGTGTATTCTAACGTATGACGGGCTTATTTGCGAAGATATACATATTATATGATGATAACATAAAAAACATAGCAAAAATGTATATGTTTGGGTGGCAACGAAAACGAAGAGGCTGTGGGTTTCGAACGCAGTCGTCGCAAACTTTCATGCAGTGGACCAAACGCTTTATCCTACTGAGCCATTACTCTAGTCATTGAAATACGACATATTATAAATAGAAAACTTGAAACTTGAACACTTTAATCTATCTGTTTGCAGATGAGGCGATAATGCTAATCTAAAAGGGTTTGTGGGAGATATGCGGGAAAGATACCAGTTTAATTGATATAAAGAATCTCCATTGACATAAAGAAAGATTGGATAAGCTACTCATAAAGCCAACACAGTGCTTTGCAGACGATTTTTTAAGATCTGTTCACTTATCTTGCCCGACGCTACTCGCAACACTTCATAATATACAAAGTTACTATAAATAGTAACAATTGACTGGTGATTGGTGCTCATTCAGTTAAGAAATGTGATCGCCCAGTGCCAAACTTTAAACACAAATATCTCAACAACGAATGTTCTAAATAAGTCAATGTTTTAAACCAAAACCCAGTAGATGCTGCTTGTGAAAATGCGCTTTTTTCTCATCGAAAAGCATGCTTATAAAAAACCGAATATTGAAAAATTGTGAATTTTTACCTAACGCTCCCTCAATATTTTAGCCCTGTCCGTATCCTTATCCAATCTCTAAAACCATTCTGGAACGAGTTCGTCATTTTCTAGAGTGAAGAATCACCCATACATCACACTCATTGGCCTTTCTGGAACAGCAAGAGCACCCGGATTTATGGCGCACACCTTTTATTAATAAAGCTTAGTTGAAGTTCAATAAACACAGCATTTACCCCCAAACACGCCCGTTTCGTTAACCCCCCCCCCTCCCCCCCAATAAAAATAACATTAACCCACTAGCCATTTACTGTGATTTAAGGTCACTGCCACAATATATGCCTCGACCATAACCACGGCAAGTGAAGAAAAACTAAATTACGATTGGCTATTGTGTTAGGATGGGCCCTATAAAAGCAGGAAAGCAGAACTTGCCCATCGAGTTAAACAACAATCGCTATTGCATTTATGCGAATTCTGATATACATACACGCATGTGCAGAACAGAAAATGCTTTCTTCGGTCGCTAGCGTGTATGTGTGTCTTGAAGTGTTAATTAAAGAGGTGGATGAAGCCAAACATAGTTCAACCACTTCCACGATGAAAAACACCCCCATTACAGTCCGCAATTTGTGATATACACACCCCAAAATCTGCACGCTCTGAACTGAAACTCGTTTCAGAAAAATGGCTTTTTTGCAAAACGGACTTACCTCCACTCTGTGGCCACTGGTAACAATCTTTTGGGTGAATGGTCAATATCCTGTAAGCGAAAACACAGCCCTTAGAACTCTAACTTTTGTGTAATATACATGACGAGTGGCGAACACATATCCACAACTTATCAGGAATCCTACATATACAGTCGTCAGCATGCACGTTATAACACGTATGTTAGAAATGTGTCTCTCACCCCTCCCCTACCTTGGACCTATCTTCACATCCAGCAACATTTTATCCACATGTGTACGCATGAACAGAGGTTCCCGTCTTTTCAAATTACAAAAAAAGATGGTATTGACATCTGTGGAAAAAAATCATAAAAGTTTGATCAAACTGTAAGTAAAACGAAAGAAAACAAACCTTTTGGTGGGGATGTGCCCCGCTTTAACTGCCTCTAGGCCGTTTCGCAGCACTGATCGTCAACATAATTGTAACGAAGAAATAAAATTCGTCTTCGTCTCTTGAAGAGAAGTGTTAGAAATGAGGGGCACATTTGGTCAGCTAAAATTAGAATTGCCAAAGCGTTTTTCTCCAAATCAATACCAGAAAATGACAATAACTCGGTTGCAAGGTGGTTTTTCTCCGTACGCATTCTGTTGACATTCACCAAACAGACACTTTCTGGATATTCAGGTGCTCTTCAAAGAAACTAAAGAATACGACATCTCGACCCATGCCCCCCCCCCCCCCTAAAGAGAAGAGGGGGAGGCATGGGTCAAAGTATTGTTATGAAGGAAAGAGGTACCAGTAACGGCACGCAACTGTAAATGAAAGCATACATTCACTTTTCACTTAACTGGAAATAGGTGAACAAATTTATTCCCCGGCTTGTTTGTTTTTGTCGGTGAGGTTAAGCCATGTGTGACTGTATGTATGCAGTGGACGCAATTTGTAACTGTAGAGTCCATTTATTCGGCAGTAATAAGCAATTTCACCCGAATTATATATGAAAACAAGTTACTTTTGTGTGCAGAACTTATTTCGGTCGTAAAATGGGCAAAAATTTTTTTCAAGTTTTTGACGAATTTTGAAGGGGTATCCTCGTCAAAAATTGAAGAAAATTTTGTTTCCCGGGTGACTAAACCATAATATTGTACATGTAAACTTTTCCGTCGATCAGAATTTCATTTAACTGAAATACCTTATTCTGAAATGATAAAGGTACTTGAACGTGACTCCGTGTATAAAGTGAGCACCTCGTGTAGATTGTCGTAAAAGTTGTATATATAATGAGTACACGGGGCAATCAAGAGAAAAGCTTGGAAAGGAAAATGAGTCTTATTCAAATGAGCCGACAAAGCTAGATGTTGAGGTGTGAGTTTGGACAGAAAATGAAATTTAATCATCTCTCACTCGAAAACGAATAAATCCACTAAAATGCTTCCCAAAAAACATTCAGAGTCAGAACCCCTTCCACTTAAACCAAACAAGGCTTTCGTTCATCCATTGTTACAATATGAGGCCACAGTCACAAAAGATTGTGCAATACAAACACCCTCAAACTACAGAAATCTGAAACCTTAGTTGTGCTGGAGACACTATTTGATACAACTGGCAAACGAATATAGAAATCAGCAAATACAGACATGATCGAAACGAGCTCTGAAACATCGCAGAAGAAACCCCTAAATGGACCACACGATAATCACCCAATCGCGGGACTGAATGCCCACCAAATGCCCGACTAAAAGCTAACAGTAAAACGAAACGGCCCCTTAAAATATAGATTCAGTTGAGAGGAGAAACGTACAATGATTCGTGGCCAAGACGTGATAAAACTACGGAGAAATAGAAACCTCTGATGTGCCATAGTAAGGCAATTAGAAGTATAATAATCGTTTACGAAATCACTACTCATATATGGCTTTACCGCACGGAACCCCCATCCCTCACTCTACCACACACATACCCATCCACTATAGTTCTTCGCGCTACAAACCCCATCGATTATCATTCCAAATAAACACGCGATTGGCACCTGAAGACGGATAGATGGTTTAAAACCCAACAGCAATCCTAGAATGGAGCGTCCTTGACAGCAATCTCATGGTTTAAATGCATGACAGTACTGCCTTGTGGTGGAGCCTGGTGGCGGTGCTGGTAAAATTAGGATCTCAGTATTATGCTTGCCGATGCTTGACTGCAACGTTGCCAACGCTCTTTTGTGCTGGACCCACCTAGGCTCGACCAATTCCACAGCTTAATTCGAAAAAGCACTTACTGAATCGCCACAATGATGATGGAACTCTCAGTCCTCTCCCTCACTCCGAATTACACATTAAAACACCGTTCCAAAGTAATCTTTTTGCTACAAAGTTGGAGGAGAACTGATAAGAAATGGATGGCGTATCGTTCTCGGTGTCTCCGGGGGCTTGTAGGACCTGTAGGTTTATCACATCCTCGATGGTTATCCGATTCCTGAATAATCGTGAAACTTAATTTCCAATTGTATCTAACCAGGACGAAACCATATTCAATCACATATATTCTGACTTTCTTCGTCATATCACTGGCAAATGTTGTACAATGACGCAACCTCCTATTGTAGGTCACCGTTACACGATGAAGAAAACAACCATCCTGTTCCGGCCGAATGAATCTTACAGCTGTGTGCAGGGTGGTCTGAATGTTTTGTGTGGATTATTCAACCATGATATCGGTGCGTAACTTCCCGACCGGTATTATTAATAATTAAGGCCAGAATGAACAAGGGGAGATTTTTCTATTCACTTAATTACCTGAGCCCCTCAGTATTTGAAGGAACGGAAAAGATCTGCATTTGTTCATTTTAACAAGTGCGTGCTCTTTCATTCATTTAACTCTTTCACTCAGCAACCGTCTTAGTAGTCAATCTGGGAAATTAAAAACGAAAACGTAGGCCCACATAGATGAAAATGTTTAAATTAGAATAGGCTTTCTTGGAAGTACCCCAATGGGTGCAGTGTAAATTTAATTTTAGAAACAGAAGTAGAGATTAATAAACTCCCCTTCTTTCCTGAATTCTAGCAATTTCTTGTATATACCATTCCTTATTACTCTTTTTCGTTCTTTTTTATGCAACATTGTACCGTGAATTTTTATTTGGCTACAACGGTGTTATTACTTTTACTGTATTATTATATTCTTCACAGTCAATTCTAAAACATGTTACTCATGATGAAGTACCTACCGTAGAGACATCTCTACTCTGCTTCTGCGATGGTGTTGTTGGTGGGCGATATGGTTATCATGGCGGGTAGAATCACGCTGGACGAGATCCAGACCAATCCGGAATACGATTTTAGTAATCTACCAAAATTCTAAAACAGGTGTAAAATTAGAAGACAACGCCTCTCCTTTTATTTTTAATAATATTGGAAGCAAATATCTTCTTCCCAGTGAGATGCGAACTGAGCTCAGCGGTGTGCGTAGATCCTTCTCTGCATTTCATATTAACTGTCAAAGTTTCAATGCGCACTGGGAACCTCCATACCAGTTGCTTTCAGATCTAAATGACGAAGAGAACATCGGTCTTACGGGAGTCTTTCAAATCTCTTCCAATACATGTTATATTCTCGAAGGTTACCACTCATTTCTGAAAAACACGAGTTGGCCTGTTCATAAAAAAAAAATATTATCTCCAGTGAGAGTCAAGATCTCTCAATCTTCATACCACATGTCTTTGAGTCCATTTTTGTTGAATTAAATTTTAAGCACTCTTCGAGAATAGTTGGCGTAATTTACAGGCCAAGCACTGCACCGAAAGCAGATACAGATTTATTTCTATCAAAAATTAATTACATAACTGATATAATTAATAAGGAAAAGAAAACAGTCGTAATTATGGACGATCTCAACATCGACCTCTTAACCCTTTACCCAACGTGACGGCAAAAACCGGCCAGCGCTATTCTCAAAAATCGTCAATAAATTTTCATTATATTTTCATTTTTTGTCTCAAAAACATAGGTTATGACCCCTCGTTGGAACGAGCTCGTCGAGCTCGTTCCAACGAGGGGTCATAACCTATGTTTTTGAGACAAAAAATGAAAAAAATTAGTTATTCAAGAATTTGTTTTGCAAGTGTCGTCTGCTTTTCATGTTAGGTAAAGGGTTATAAATAGGACCTCATTCCAAAACAGACCTTTTTATTGACTTGATTCTCAGTGAAGGGCTTGTACCTCTTATTACCAAACCAACCAGAGTAACGGATCGGTCCGCTACCCTCATTGATCACATCTTTTCCAACAATGTCTGTAAGCCTAACTGCCTAAAATCTGGAATAATACTTACCGATATATCTGACCACTTTGGGACTTATTATATTGAATTATTAAATCAACCGCCTGGAAATTCGAAACCGATCCTTACAAGGAAAATAAATTCTACAAGTATTGAACACTTCAAGTCGCTACTGTCCCAGTGTGATTTTTCCGCAGTTTTGGAAACTAACAGTCCAAATATAGCTACGAAAATTTCCTCCATGTCTACTTGAATGCTTTTGAAACAGCCTTTCCCCTGAAGAGCATTAAGACAAATAATAAATTTATAAAACGACAGTCATGGATGACAAACGGACTTTTAATCTCAGCCAACAATAAGAATGAAATCTTCAAAAAGACGTTAAGATCCCCAACAAAAGTTAATGTTAGGAATTACACAAATTACTGCCGACTATTTAATAGAATTAAAAAAAGTGCAAAGCTATGTATTATGAAAACATCCTCACAGAAAACAAGAATGACGTACTAAATAACGCGCTTAATAGAAATAAAAGCAAGAGTAATATACCCCAGTTTTTCAGTCTTGGTGACAAAGAGATACATGTGCCCAATGACATCGCGCAAGAATTCAATAATTTCTTTGCAAATATAGGTAATCAAACATCAACACTTCTACCCAAACCTCGGAATCATTTGACGAGTTCCTGAATGCTAGCTTACTAACGTCCCCTTTTGAAATAGGAGATATTGTAAATTCAATGAAATCTAAACTAGGCCAAGACTGTGAAAACGTTTCATCTAGCATCATTAAGCATTCAATAAATTATATTGCAATGCCACTCGCCCATATTATGAATAATTCATTCAGATAGGGAATAGTTCCGGATAGGATGAAAATTGCCAAGGTAATACCCGTCTTCAAATCAGGTGATGACAAGAATTTTACAAATTATAGACCAATCAGTATTTTACCTGTTTTTTTCTAAAATTCTAGAGAAATTTATGCTTGTAAGACTCTTAAAATTTCTAAATAAATTTGATGTCTTTTTCCACATCAATACGGATTCAGAAAAGATCATAGTACATTACATCCTATTATGCATTTGTTAAAATACATAGCCGCAGAAAATAATAAACCTGCTAAAGACACTACCCTAGCATTATTCCTGGACTTATCAAAAGCTTTTGATACCATAAACCACGTGATACTACTTCAAAAAATAGAGTACTATGGTATAAGAGGTAACGCTCACAACTGGTTCAAAAGCTACCTTCAAAACAGATCTCAATATGTTTCGTTTGGCGAGAGTAAATCCAGTTTATCTGAAATGAGATGTGGTGTTCCACAAGGCTCGATATTGGGCCCCATATTGTTCCTTCATTACATAAATAATATACAAAATTCTACAACCCTAAACCTCTTACCGTATGCAGATGACACCACAGGATACAAATCCGAGGCGGAGATGGAACCGCTGGTCTCAGAATTCAATCAGGAATTACAAAAGATATTTGACTGGTGTGCTGCCAACCCCAAGAAAACAAAATATATACTTATCAATCCATCCCATAAAGAACCCAAATACATCCATGAGGATATACGTATAAATAATCAGATTATTGACAAGGTCAGTAATAGACAAAATGAGAAATCTGTAAAATTCCTTGCCATAAATATTGATGAAAATCTATCTTATAATGCACATGTATCACAAATTTGCTCGAAAGTTGTTCTTGCCAACTTCAGTCTCAATAAAGTAAAGAAAATCCTCCCGCATAGAGTCATGAAAAGCTTATATCTCACTCTGATACAAAGTCACTTCATCTACGGAATTCCAGTAAGGAGAGCCTCAAAAGCATGCAATCGACTTTTTAACCTTCAGAAACGGTCAATTCGTATCATTAATAATAAGAAATATAATGCTCATACCGACCCACTGTTTATCCAAGATGGTATTCTGAAGATAAAAGATCTATATATCTTGCACGCTTACTTATTCTTGTTTGATTGGTATAATGGGAATCTTCCGGCCTCCTTTGTGAATTTCTTTTCCACTGTAAATAATCAAACTAATATAATAACACGCCAAGTCGGCTTCTTGCATAGAGGTAGAACTAGGACAAAAACATTGGAAAATCTACCCGTCTTTGTATTCCCCAAACTGTGGAATGAACTAGAACTGGGCACCAGATCAATTACCAATAGAGAAAAGATCAAGAAAAGGTTAATTTCAAAGCTCCATTCATCGTACTGCAATGATATACATTGCCCAAATCCTTGCTGCCCGGATTGTGCTGTCTAGTCTACTTCCATTCCAAGGCATCCCCAGACCGGTAGCCCCCCTCTTCAAGCCATACAGTCTCTAATAGCTAACACCAACATGATATTGTAAAAGGTTCACTTACATAGATTACTAATTTTCATTTTCAATGTAACTTTGACTGGTATGCTCGTCCTGGCTGGCACCATCGGGTTCCGCCTGATCCTTGCATTTGATACACGACCAGTCTGCTCCGTGCTTTGGAACCTTATGGGATTAAATGCAGAGGGTGGGCAGAACCGGAAAGGGCCAGCCCAATAGGTTCCTCCAACCACTCACACCATCTGTAAATGCAATTTTGATCTATTCTTAAAAAAAACAATACTGCACTTCATGATGTTGCATCACAACTTTATTTTATTTTTTCCTTTTCGATCTAGATATTCCATTATTTTCTTTCTGTACTTTCTTCTACATATCTGCTCCTGCCTACCTGCCTCTTACTCTCTTTCTCCCTCACCTAGGGGAAGGCAGGAAGACAGCCAATCTGGCTATGCCTCTCCCTGCCGGTATACTTAAGTAACTTGTTGGTCTCAAACTTATGGTTTGATTTCTGTATTGTGATTTGTACATCATATGTAAATTGTGTTTTATTTTCTGTATACTGCTGTATACTGGTGAAATAAAATATATCTATCTATCTCATCGTAATTGGAAGACATTAAAACAAGATAAAGCCTGAGGGAATTGGAGACGTTCAGAAAACAAGCTCACCATGAACGGAAAACATGAATGCAATCAAGTAAATGCCACAAAGTCTTGAAAAATTGGAGACCCGAGGCGCTGAAATTTTGTGGAATGTTGCGGTAAAGTGTGGGAGAAAAAAAGTTCCGGGGCTACATACTGTTTACCGACGAACTGTTATGCTCGGATGTTTATCCATTAATAATTGTGGCATAAACGTCTCCCCCACCCATCACGGCATGGCAAATTCCCTCGATAATCCACATGTCCATAATCCCTTCGGAAAACGGTGGTTAGCGAAAGATGATCTACCGACAGCTGTTTTATAGTGGTGGGGAGGGAGCTGCCACAGTGAAACACTAGTCAGGGGGCGTTGCGAACATACCAGATAATCTCTTTTTTTCGGGGGGGGGGGCGATGTAAACCTTATTTATCACGACTGTGATGGCTGATACATAACAACTACATCATTAGGTCACGTCACCTCTGAAAGCGTGCCTTTATGGTATAGTTGGGGTATTAGATGATTGACATAAAAGTTAAAACATTCTTCAAAAATTATACTTGGATATATTATGTATCATTTAATATTCATGATGCAACATTTCATGTAAGTAACACGTACTCTACCGGTGCTCCAGACTGGTCGTGCCGAGCCCAATACAGTCGGGATCGGGTACTACAAACCTCCATTTGTATGACCGACTGTATGTACAACACGACACAAATTAGACTATCAAATCTAGTCTTTCAAGAAAGTACATGGTTGCTAGCTAGAGAGAATTGATATCTTAGACTGCAATCCTGACGCAAATATCCCGATTAACAAAATTATGTCGGTTCATGCCACGGCCGTTCCCTAAGGTAAACACGACACGAACCACACAGTAGCCGATCTCTCTTGGCAGGCTTGTGATGAATTCCGATTTTCAAACGTCACTCGCAGACAGTGATAGATTCATTCACTCTTTGCTACTGCTATGGAGATATTCCGGGACTGTTACCAAATCTGCACTAATATTTGAATTCTCGACTAGCATGTTTGTTTTAAAAAAAATGTGTTCGCAAGTGGGGTGGGGATACGCTACTCAACCCCCCCCCCCTCCTGTTCAACTTCCTCTGATCAGCCTCAAATGATGTAAGACGGGCCGTTTTACCCGTTTTATGATGAAGCAACATCTTTAAACTAAAATTCAATACATTTCAAGTTTATTGATCGAATGCGCTCATTTGTTTATAACTGGGGTTTAACGACACTTTGAACAACCAGAATCGCTGAAAGAAAGTCGTAGTAACCGGAGAGAACCATGGATTAGAGTCTGTTAACGGGCTGACACTTCAACAAACCAAACTTGGAAGAACGAGATTATCATCGGTTGAAAGCAAGTGTACAATCAACATGCTATATGCACCTGTAAACACGGGCCTGCTGTGTGTCTACTTGTGCAATTGGAATTAAAGGCAAGACCAAGGAATCAACGCAAATGGAAAGCGTTGATCTGTGATAGTGATACAACATTGTCATTAAATTGTGTTCTTTCAGTTCGTCACATGATTTATTTATTAAGTTATTCCCAATATACGGTTCTGAAAACGCACAAGGCAGTGATACCCAAAGATATCATCCCATTATTTGACTGGTCTAATTTTTGCAACAGAGAAGCCAACAAAAAGTGAAATTCAATATAAAAAAATTGTTGGACTTGTTTTAGGCAATTGGTTGCTTTCCAACATTTTCGTTTGAATGTAGGGATTGTGGGGTATTCTGACGTATGGTGGGCTTATTTGCGAAGATATACATATTATATGATGATAACATAAAAAACAAAGCAAAAAATGTATATGTTTGGGTAGCGATGAAAACGAAGAGGCTGTGGGTTTCGAACAGAATCGTCGCAATCTTTCATGCAGTGGACCAAACGCTTTTTTTATTTTTAAAAGTATAAAAGTTCATACAAGGTGAACTTATCAAATATGCACTGTTTCCAAGTTTCTTTTCTTTCCCAGAGCCATAACAATGGCAATAATGACAACCAAAGGAGAATTCATAAAACTGACAAAATGTCGGTAACACATTATATGATTATAGGCACGACTACAGTAATCTGACCGCCCCCCCCCCCCCCCGCCCCCGGTTACTTCAACCCATCTTTGGTTTCTGAAACCACCAATAGCACAATACCATAATTGTGTTTAATGTTACTTTAAACATATATGGCTATATAAAACTAGTATTACAAAAGTAAAACTAATTCTAAATCATCATTTATGCCAGTGTAGCTCACTTTAGACAACTGACATATTAGATATAGGTTAGCAGAATGTTTAAAGCAGCATATTAAAACTTTATAACATAAATCAAAGTATACTTCACTCCTTTCGGATATTCAAGTAATTCGGATTATTTTTAATGACCTAGTTTGACAAATGGATTATTAAAAGTTAACTTCGATTGTGCCGTCACGCAAATATTCTAAATTATTGTTCTGAAGAATATTTTTTTCAAAAAATTATTTGAATGACTGTGGCCAAAAACATTTGCATGTATTTTAGGTGCTGTTTTATTAAAATTCTAAGTAAGTCAAACACTCTTAATAATTTGCCTTCCTTCATGAAAAAATTTCTTCTTCTGAAGACGGCCACTCTGTATGAACTTAGCAATAAATTGATACAAATTCCATTGACCAATGAACATTTTTGTGATAGCCAAATAGCAAAAACTCATTAAAATTATCAACAGATAAACTTATTTGTGAACCTAACAGTAAGTATTCAGTTAACTTGTGGCATTCACTTTTTACTTTAACGAATAATGGACAGTTAATGAAAATGTGTAATATATCTTCAGGTTCTTGTTTACAAAGGGGGCATAGTGAGGAAATACTGTTGTCAGTTTTCTGTTGTAAGGAAAAGGTATAAATTATATTATGAATTACTTTAAAATCAGTATCGATCATATCAGTTGATTTCCAAAACGCATGTAGGGACTTCAAGATTTGACTTAAGCTAATATGTGGAAATAATGATCACCAGGATTGTTCAGCAGAGGGCTTTTCGATAAACTGTTGTATTAAAATATTGTAAGCTTGTTTTGTTGTCAAATATTCAATATCTGTTATTTCACCATTTGCACTTACCAATTTTAAATTTTCGTCATATATTGTTTGGGGAAAATGTAATAGTAGAATTTGAAATTAGTTCAATAATAGCATCAGGAGGAAGGAACCCTGAAACTACCTCATAAATAAAATATGTCACACAAATGAGCCCCGCATTCTCAAACTCAAAAAAATATAATTGTTTGCCATCTTCATCAATAATTTGTGGATTATCAAAAATACATTGGTCTAGAATATTAGATGTGTTCAGATTTAGATAGCTATTCTTATCAGTTAATAATCTCCATGCTTCAAGTATTTGAAAATAAAAATTTGATGAAGATTTCAAAACATTTTTGTCTAAGCTGATACTGAATATATTTTGAGATAAATCTAACATTTTATAGTTGCCTATATGTTAATAAAAACATTTTGTCCATGGAAACTCACTCACAAATAATTTTTTAATCCATTTACATCTCATGGCATACATTTTTGTTTCAATGTCAACAAAATTTAGACCCCCTTCATTAAATTTAGCAACTATAGTACTATATTTTACTAAATGTTTTTTTTTACCAAACCACAGGAATTCTAAGCAAATTTTCTTTATTTCCTGCAAATAATTTTAAGGGATACTTATGACATGAAGTGTATACCAAATCGTCGACAAGAGTAGAGTATTCAAAATCACGACCCTGCCTTTTAGTGATAAATTCCTACTTTTCCACAAAAGGGAATCTTCTTCCTCTTATTAATTCTTTCATTCCAGTTAAAAAATATTACACTTATTTTCATTGGGACCTAGAAATATTCCTAAAATTAGTATAGTTTCTTTGCAATCTTTCAGGGGGAAGTTAGAAAAATCAGAAAATTTTGAAATACCTGAATGCATGTTCTCAGATTTGTCCATGTTAATTTTTGCCCCTGAACCTTTTGAGTAAATGTCTAAAACACTGAGTATATTTTCACATGAAACTTTATTATTTAATAACAGTTCAGAATCATTGGGATGATTAAAAGATTTACACACACTTCCATCTGGGAATTTTATTCCATGAATATCATCTCTATTGTTAATTAAACATATTAAACGTTCCGCTGTTAATACATACAGCGTTACCGACAATGGACAACCTTGTCGAACCGATCTTTCAATTCTGAAATAAGAAGATGTATGCTGATTTACTTTAACCCTTTACCTAACATGAAAAGCAGACGACACTTGCAAAAAAAAATTCTTGAATAACTAAATTTTTTCATTTTTTGTCTCAAAAACATAGGTTATGACCCCTCGTTGGAACGAGCTCGACGAGCTCGTTCCAACGAGGGGTCATAACCTATGTTTTTGAGACAAAAAATGAAAATATTTTGAAAATTAATTGGCGATTTTTGAGAATAGCGCTGGCCGGTTTTGGCCGTTACGTTGGGTAAAGGGTTAATACAACTTTTAACCTCATGGTATAATATTTTAACCCACTGTATGAAATTTTAGCCGAATCCAAATTTTTCAAGAACATGAAACAAATAGACATGATTCACTCGATCAAATGCTTTCATTTGGTCCAATTTGATGAGAATACCTTCTTGATTTTCATCTTCTATGTATTTAATATCTCGAATTCTGGCAATATTCTCACTAATATCCCTACCTGGTACACAAGTTTGAGTCAGAGAGACCAAAGAACAAATGACATTTTTTAAACAATTTGTGAGAACTTTTGACAGAATCTTGTAATCAGTATTTAAAAGACTAATGGCTCTCCAGTTTTTTAGGTCTCTTTTATCACCTTTCTTTTTATAAATTACAACAATGATGCCTATTTTCATACATCGACAAAGCTCTTTTTGTTCAAAAATTTTGTTGAACACCTCAAAGAGAACTGATTTCAACATACTCCAGAAATGTTTATAAAATTCAGATGTTAAACCATCTGAGAGCCAGGAGACTTTTTAGAAGCCATGTTAGAAAGAGCATTTGATAACTCTTCGGAAGTTATTTCAATATCTTAAAACTCAATGCCATCTTGACTTAAATTTCTTTCCAAGCTTTCTAAAAGTAAAGCTTCGGATAGTGGGTCTATGTCTTCAGATTTATATAATGTTTCATAGAAATTTTTCACAGTATTTACAATCATGAATGGATCAGTTATAGTTAAGCCATTATTATCAAGGATTTCTTTAATATAGTTAAATTGTTGTCTTTAACATTCTAAACCAAAAACATAACTAGTACATTTATCTTCTTGTAAGGAATGATTGGCTTTGGATCGCAGTATCGCACCTTCCAATTCGTAATTTACTATCACATTTAACTCAGCTTGTAATTCTTTAATTCATAATATACAGTCGTGCATATTGTTCAAGTGTGCGGCTTTTGCCATTTCAATTTTCAAACTCTTTTCTAAATTATTTTTGTATTGGTATCTCTCTTTATTAACTTTTTTGCTAAAATAAATGCTATATTTTTTTGGTTTTTGATATTTGAGATTATCCCACCATACTAAAATATCATCATTATATAAACTCTGTAACTTGCTTTGTTCAATCAATTTTTCAATGCTTTTGCAATATTCAGAATTTTGTAACAAGGTATTATTTAAAATCCACACTCCAGGCCCTCTACCAATCCTCTTGAAATTACATTTTGTGTAACTAATTGAATGATCACTAAGAGAAAAATGAGATATAAAACAGTAATCAAAGATTGAATTTAAGTTGGAAGAATTAAATCAATTCGACTTTATTGAAGTACTTCTTCATTGAATCTCTATGCCAGGTAAATTCAGATTTGTCTGGATATTTATATCTCCACTGATCAGTCAAGTTATTATTTTGTATAAGGCTGCCTAATGATTTTACACTTTTTTCTATCACAAATTTACCAAGTTGTCTATCTAAGGGAGATAATGCAGTATTGAAATACCCAAGTATGAAATCCCCAAGCATTTTCCTTACCAGTAATGAATTTATTCAATTCAGAGAAAAATTCAACTTTTTCAGATAGAACGTTAGGTGCATAAACACTCATAATATGATACTTTATATTTTCTATTGACAGCTGAACACATACAAATCTGCCATCTGGGTTTTTCCAAGTATTGATAATATTATTAGCATACTTTCTAGAATCAGAAGAGCAACTCCTCGACATTGTGTCGTATAATTACTATAAACAATTGAACCATTCCAGCAATTCAAGAAAGATTTACCAGGGTCATTAATCCAAAATGTTTCTTGGAATGTGGCAATTTCAACATGACGAGAGTTGAAAACTGTACATAATTTTCGAAATTTATTTATATCAGTGAGACCATTAGTATTATGAGTTGCCAAAAGTGCCATTGTTACGAAAAGGAAGAAACAATGCATAGATGACATAATCATGATTATGAATGAACATCGTCCCTCTTTATTTTAGAAGATTTATCTTCAGTTGCTTTTGGAAACTCATTTTTCCTTTTCAGTATAGCAGGATCAACATTCATAGGTATGGGAGTAGAGGATGAGTTAACAGGTTCAGCACCTGATACAATATTTTCACTTCCTTTACTTTCGGATTCATTGACAGTTATCTGAGTCTTATTCAAAATACATCCAGATTCAGGTACTGAAACTGCAAACTCATCCCCACCAGATTGTGATACATTGATACTTTCTAAAACATCACAAAATGTGACTTTATCAACTGTGGATTCATGTGAAGTATCTATACTGTCAGACTTCTCTGAAAATGTTGATTCAATTGATTCAACACTATCAGCCGAATTAAGCCATGAATTATTTATTCCAAAATTGGCAAAGGGGCCACTTGAACAAGCCAATCCACTAAAGCCACATTTTTCACTTAGTTTGTCCCAAATGTCACAAATTTTATCCTTGCAGAACATTTCCCCTTGTTAATAATATTCATCTCCCTATCAGTTTTTGGAACTGGACTGATTCTCAGTCTCAACATTACATACACAATTTCTTAAATTGTTTTTACAGTTTTTGCACTGATCCTTTAAACAATTTCTGGCTATATGGCCTTTCACTTTACACTTGAAACAAATCAAATTAGGACAGCTTTGAATTAAGTGGAAGTCTGATAATCAGTTTCTGCATAGTTTTATTTGGTCATTATTTTGGTCCATCAACAGTGTCAAATTTCATGCTGTATGGTAAAGATTTAATTGTAGGTGGGAATTTAACTTTCAGGTATCTTGTTCCATCAGCAATGTCAGTAACAGGATAAAATTTTCGATTGATTTTGGACACAGCTGTAATACCCAAGAGTTCAAACTTTTTAATAAGCACTTCATCATCAATATACGATGGTAGATGCATGAAAGATACCATGACATGTTCCAAAAAAATTGTTCTAGGATGGTAATCAGGGCGTTTATCACTAAAAACATCTGCTAAAACTGCCGCTTGTGTTTTATCTGACAATGGCACATCAAATGCATTGCCACCCACAGGTACACAGGCGAGAAGAGAGTGCTGTCCACATACAGATTCAATTTCATTGATAATATGGATTGCTTTAGTTTGTCTGTTATCTCCAACTAATAATCTCACAGTAGAATCCTTTTTATAATTTTTGTAATCGACTCTCATATCAGCATTTTTCTATCTGTTTTGACTTTGTTTCTTGGTAACCATCTTGGTAAACTTGTCAACAAATGTGTATTGGAACTAATAATCAAACTTCTAAATGGGTGTTTCAAATTAGCCCTGAAGGCTAAAATCTGTGTGACAATTGACTCTCAATACATTAAAGCATCGATGGCACCACAAATCCAAATCAATTGGAAAACAGATAAATTGAAATTTAGGAAATATAGACGCTCTAAATTCCATGCCTCTTGCAAGTTTAACAACCAAAACGAGTCTCAAAATTTGTAAAATTTTACCAAATCGGCACTCATTTTTTACTCCCTGTCCATATTCTTGTCCAAACATCAAATCTATTCTCAGTGACGTTACGCATAGTTCTGGTGTACAGAATCAAAAACACTGACATTTATGACAATGCGAGGGCCCTCTGATGTCTGAAACAAAAATCTTAAGAAAAAAAGCATATTCAAACATCCAAAGACTCAGCGTTCAGCCACCATCTAATTGTTTACTGGTACTCAAAGTCAAACCCACCCAGTATTTGCGCCTAAATAATTGCTACAAAAAATAACTAATCGACGTTTAGACTATTGTTTACAAGTACGTTGCCCAGAGAAGTAGCAAACAAAACAATGGACACTAGGTCATATTATAGCCGAAAAGTACAACTTGTCCATCTTAGTTCACAATACTACTGTAGTTCCCAGTGCCACTACAAGAATACAATAACGCACATTCAACTGTTGTGTAAATGCCTTTCTCGCTCGCTATCTTTTATGTGTTGTGTGTGTGAGGGGGGGGGGGGAGTGGGGGGGGGGGGGCAGTGGAGTTGACCGAATGGGTTGTGCGAAACAAACGGTGGTTTTGTCGTCTACTCCGTTGAAATGTATCAATCGCGATAGTCTGATATTTGGGGTATAAGGGCACATATCGAAGCACTGCCCCGCTGATAACTCAAAAAAAATTGAATGGCCACTGACAACCTCTGAAAAGCAACTGCAAAATATAAGTGAAGCTCATCCCAAAGAACTTAACAATTAGGGGCAGGGGACCATATTTGTGGATATTCGAAGCCAATTAAACCCTCATCACCCTACACGCTGTCATTTACATACACGTCATTATGTATGTAGAAATATCACTCTGCCGAGCCCAAACCCGCCAAGCTAGGCCTCCCATGAGGAAAAAAAACCTTCAAGTAGCTGAAAATGATTTTTTTATATGCCCAGAATGACTGATATTTAAGCGTTATTATTATTGGGAGTTTGTTCAGTCGTCGATAAGGAAGTCATTTTCCTTTTTCAAGAGCGAAAACTCAAAATCAGCTTCTGAAAGGTATACTTTGTTTTTAGGCACACTAACCTCCGTCTTTCTATTAGAATGCATTGTGGAGGCATAACCGAAAATACTGCAGTCTTCCAAGTCGCGGAAGTTGCTTTCCAATAGATATTCGGAAAAACAAAAGATTGGAATAGACAATTTCTTTCTGTCGGTTGTAACAGCAATATTTTGAATTTATAGAACACCAAAAGACAAGAACTGAAGATTATTCAGTCCGTTTGAAAAGAATATGGATGAATTCTGTTTGAAAAGTTGCCCCGTGTTTCATAAATCATTCGAGTGAAACTCCGAGTCCTGATTTGAAAATGTACTCAAAACTGACACTGCGTGAATCTACGGCTGCCATGGCCCAAAAGATTGAATTCCAAGTGACAACATGTTGATTTATTCAGTCAGAACAAGCGATTTCAGCAGAAGGAAAAGTGAAAACAAAGGTACCTTTATATGTAAAACGTTTCTGCGTCATAAAATGGTAAAAAAGAATTTTTCAGTTTTTGACAATTTCATAAGATTAACCATAGACAAAAATTGAAAAAAAAAATTATTTAGTTGAATAAACCAATAAATGTCACATTTCAAATTTTCCATCGTTCATGATTTCATTCTTGCAAATTTATTCTTCTAAATTATTTAGGGCATTTTACAGTTGCTGCGTGGTGAGTGATCACCTCATTTAGGTTATCATAAACGTTGAAATGGCAATCGAACAGTGGCGTACATAAGTTATTTACTTATTGATTGTTTTTTAAGGTCACATACTTATGCACAATGGCTAATCGTGACCGTGACAGTTTTACGGGTGGAGAAGGTCGGAGTACCCGGAGAGAACCACCGAGCATGGACTAGCAACTGTCAGCTCCTCAACATTCTAACTCTGTTCAAGCTCCACTCAAGCAGAGTGTCAGCGGTTGAAGACGTGTGCACCATCGGCGTGCAGTACGCCTTGGTATGTGGCGTCATCGTGACCCCATGTCGGCAACCGGGATAAAGTGCCTTGCCCAAGGACACAGCGATGGTCGTCCAGGACGTACAAAAGTTCTTGAGCTGTTGCGTAAAAGACTTGAACTTTCCGACAAACACCAATTTCTCTGTTTGACCTTCCTTCGGCACATAATTTACACTGGCCAACGCATGAAATGGCCTACAACTAAAGCTAGTAATCACGCAAATCGACTAAAAATAATCCTTCGCGGTAATAAATCTGGGGAGTTTAGACAGAGACTCTTCTTAAATTCTAAATGACTTTAATACAACAAGGACTACAATATGGAGCCAACGTTACCATTCGCCTGTTTGAAACAAACAGCCTTGAACGACAGCCGACCAAAACCATGAACACCGTGTTGCAGAACCGAATGCTCGCCAAATTCTGAAACAAGTCCAATTCGAGTCTGAACTTGAAACTTAAATCAACTGAAACGGTTCCACTCTTATTATGTTAACTCATCTTAAATAACATACATAAAACGTAATGCCGAGCAAAGATCAACAAAGGAAGAAGTAGAGACCCAGAATTTCTCCCCCACTGCATGTGTAACATACGTCTGTCTAGGGTGAGATAGCAGGATTTATAACGTTATTATGACGTTATGCATATCGTATCAGTTTCTTGCTACCAACTAATTCATTTTGACGTCATCAGAATGCCGTGTGATCAAAGTTTGATGCTCTAAAACTCTTTAAACCCCAAGATGCCACCGTTCCTAATCGATTTCGTGGTATATACCTTTGGTATATACATAACTTGTGCATGCTCTTCCCGTTGGTGTCATTAGTTTTTCAAAACAACGAATACTAAATGAGTTGATTATATCCGCACGTGACCGCCTATTAACTCTGGCTAACATAACCGCTGTATGGTTGGGGAGAAAAATAATCCCTGATGGGTAAGGGTGTGGGATGGGATGGGAAAATCTCACCCTCGGGACAAGATATTTGGTAAAGAAGACACTCGGCAAGCCTCGTGTCTGACCCAAATATCTTGCCCTCGGGTGAGATTTTCCCATCCCACACCCGTACCCATCAGGGATAATAATAGTCCCACACGGATGGTCATAGGAATCTAAACTTCATCTGCGAAACTACTAATACTTATCTGTGGACGCTTCCCCTAACCACAATGACTCCCTACTCCACACATCATACTGAAAATATTCCAGACACCAGCAAGAGGCAAATCATTACGAAATGACAGTTTACATATCTAAAATGTAAAAACTGAAATACCCCCACCCCATACCAAGCCCTCCAATACACACACTTTGACAGTATGCTATCCACAAATGACAGTCACTAGCGCATGCAATCATGACATCGGTCCGCCGCCCCCGTTTATTTCCACACGTTGTATAACTTGTAAGTGGAGTCATTCTCTGAAAGGAACATCTTTTAGCTCAAAATGCACTGAATATTTAAAGTTTGTAGAGATGCACTGCATTTGATTGTTTATTATTGGGGTATCACGTCTCTTTCACGAACCTGATTTGTATTGTGTCGGATGAAATAGGGCGGATCCATCTCGCATCCAGCAGAGAACCATATCGCAGCAGCTATTTACTGCCTTACTTAAATACTTACTGGACTGACACAAGCATTGCAAACGTTGATTGAAGATTAGTGTACTGTTAATGTGTTCTACGCATTTGTACAATGAGCCACACTATTCCCACTTGGGCAGCTGGAATTAAGGGCCTCGCCACTGACATAACGCAGATGAAATGTTTTTCTTATGGTAGTGATGAAACAGTGTCAGTGCATATACTCTTTCAGTTCGCCACAGGGGCTATTTGTTAAATGCAGTAGGGAATATTCGCAATCTTTTCAAAGAAACATTGAATCTGACAGACAGTGGTGCTAAACAAACAAAAGACATCAACAGACAGTGATTATCGTCTCGTTACTGGCTTTTTTTTTGCAACGTAACAGCGTCCCTAATGATATATTATAACCTATACAGAAATTGTCTGACTCTTTTGGGCAATTGGTTGTATTCCAACATTTTTGTTCAAAAATACTGATTGTGGAGTAACCTTTGACAAACTAATTTGCGAAAACTTGCACTTTACATGAAGACGAAACCACAACATTGTCAAAAATGAAGAAGTTAAGATTATGAATAAATATAAGAAGCAGTGGGTTTTGAACTCACATCGCACTGGTCGCGCACTTTTCATGCAGCGAACAGTACACCTGAACTTACTGAGCTACAGTCCGATTCGTTCTCAAGGGCCAAAATATAAAAAGAAAACTTTAAATTGTAACACCTCCACCATTCTGTTTCCAGGTGAGTAGTATGTCTCATATGTTTTTGGAAAACGTTGCTGGATCTCATGTGACTTCATAGTCACGTGACCCCGTGGCGCCATTTTTGGTTGTTATGGTAACCCGAGTGAGCGGCCATCTTGTGACGTCACACCCACAGTGATATGTGGTTCTAGTGCGCATGCATTTGTTAGGGTGTTAGGTGTTTCCGTCGTCCATTTTGTATACTGGAGGCCGCCATCTTGGTTTCTTTAGTAGCACGTGATTGCTATGTTACCCAAAGACCTACAACAAGACAGGGGTATGTTCGGAGGGTGTGTTCGAATAAATCGGAGTAATTTCCCGATTCGTAGAATTACCACAACCAACACGACTAGTTTTACTATTTCGAATTCTTTTAGAATTCTTTGCTTCTATCTATCTATGCAATAATTTTCGTCTACCTGATCTTGTTCCTTTGTCCTGGAATATACTCCAGTAGTGTAGAAGAGCCTATTAACTGGAACAGCTTTGCTTATTGTTGCTATATTTAGCTGTTCTGGTCTGTTCTTGTTAGTTCTGACCCTATTCCGAGAACTCTTGATGTTTCATTTATCTAGATCACCAATCAGTTCACTTTACTGGCGCTAACTACCAATCAGATTGCTTGGTTTTCCTTAATCTGTATGCAGATTTATCACCTTTCTGTTTTACAAAATCCTATGTCATTCCCAAAGCCATTAAGCTATCGAGCAGTTACTGACAAACCATTGCTCGAACGACTGGAAGCCCATCGAGCGAATGTGCTATCGAGCAATTGCTCGCTCAAGTGACTCGCACATACGACTCTTAGCCTCATTTCAGAAAAAGGGGTGCCGCAGGCCGTATGTTTTCCAAAAAGGGGTGCCAAAATTGGGGTGCCTTCTGGAGAATCCCTTTTGTCATATGTGCTTATATGAAAAGGCACAATGTGACACAATGTGCCCTAGCACATAGGCACAAGCTGTATGTGGCGATATGTGCTTATGTGAAAAGGCACAATGTGCCGTAGCACATATGTACATCCTGGATGTGCCGATATGTGACACAATGTGCCCTAGCACATAGGCACATACGGGTATTCGAGGATGCATATAACCTGGCCTGGTATTATCTGAGGATACCTATCTAGGATACCTTCTGGAGAATCCCTTTTTTGCCACATGCGGTTATGTGAAAAGGCACAATGTGACACAATGTGCCCTAGCACATAAGCACATGCTGGTTGCAGGCCTGATTCATTGGGAACTTACGTCGATTTAAATGCTGCTACAGAGAACGAGCAATGGGATGTAACTTTCGATAACCCCAATTTTGATATCGTCGTCTCCGATTTTACTGAGAAACTACTTCTGGCATCCCATTTCATTTCAAACAAATATACGGTCTCAAGGCCAAATCAACCTTAATGGTTTCATAATGGATTAAGATTGTTGATCAGACAAAGAAAGTGGCTGTATCGCGCATCCAAACGCAGTGGTCTCCTGGAAGCATGAATGAAATATAAACGTAAACGAAATAAAGGTGTCTCTGCAATACGGAATGCTAAAACATTTCACATAAATAAAGTTCAAAACACACTGTGTAGTTCTACACACCTTCTTCTCAGTGGTGGAAGACTCTAAAGTCGTACTTAGGAAATGTTTCTCCTGGGGTCCTAACCCTGGGATCATACACGTTGAACACTGAGAAAGCCGAAGTGTTCAATGAATATTTCTGTTCTATATTACTGTGGATGACTCCAACTCCCCTTTACTACAACCTACCTCTCGGCCAGCGGTAATTATTGATGACATAACCCTCCAATGCAGCGCGGTGTACGAGGCATTGAAGTCTGTAAATACATCAAAAGCTTCTGGACCGGACCAGATCAGCCCACGTCTGTATATTAATGATATAACCGATAATTTGATCATTAACATTCGTCTCTTTGCTGACGACACCTCCTTATATCTTATAGTGGAAAACCCGGAACAAGCAGCGAACCTAATCAACCGTGATTTAGCAACAATTGAAAATTGGGCCGAATGGTTGGTTGAATTCAACCCACAAAAAACGGAAAGTATGCTCATAACTCGCAAAAGTAATTCCCTTGTACACCCTCCAATATATCTTTTCAATACACAAATATCCGACGTCAGTAGCCATAAACACCTGGGAGTCTTATTGAGTAATACTTACACATGGAACAATCATATTGACCATATGTGTTCTAAAGCTGGGGTAAGAATACATAGATATGATGCGGATGCATAAGTTCATCCTAGACAGAAGTGTTCTTGAAAGAATCTATTTTGCGTTTATCAGACCCCTCCTAGAATATGCTGACACGGTTTGGGATAATTTCACTGAAGGTAACGTAGTAGATATTGAGAAGATTCAAATTGCTGCTGCCTGGGTTGTTTCTGGCGCAACCATGAGTACCAGTAAAGCTAAATCATATTCAGAAACCTGCTGGGAAACTCTTCAGGACAGACGAAGGAAGCGTAAGTTAATGCAGTTTTTCAAGATGTATCATCATATAACGCCACCATATCTTGTCTGTAAGGTATCCCCTGAAATATCAGCAGCTACCCTGCGGAACACGCTCCGTTGTGATGATAATCTTCGTACCCCCTTTTGTCGAACTAATCTATAAGTAACTTAACTCCCATCTACATGCTAATCATCTGGCACTACTATCGCCTAAATGTCAGTGTGGGGAGATCGTGTCAACTAAACATTTTCTGCTGTTATGCCCGCTGCGCTTATGTATTACTAACCAGTATATGTTTTTATTGGGGACCTTTAATTGGATATCCATCAATAGCAGCCAACAGTCAGCGACAATCACATATCACACTGTTATGTGCAGTTATTGCTTCCAGTTAAAGTAGCATTAGTTCCACCTGCGGCAACCGCGTTGTGTCCTTGGGCAAGACACTTCACCCCCACTGCCCATGTGGTTGCACGGTGACGTCCTGTACTAAGGCGTACTGCACGTTGATGGTGCACTTGTCTTCAACCAATGCTAACCCTGCTTGTGTGGAGTTAGTATGTTGGGTAGCTGACAGTTGCTCGACGTTGCTCGGTGGATCTCTCCGGGTACTACGGCTTCCTCCACCCGTCAAACTGTCATGGTCATGATTAGCCATTGTGCAGAAATATGTGACCTTCAAATCCCAATAAATAAATAAATAAATAAATAAAAAAAAAATAAATAAATAAATAAATAAATAAATAAATAAATAAATAAATAAATAAATAAATAAATAAATAAATAAATAGTATTAGTTTGTTGTGGCAAATTTAGTCACCGCGCTCCATTAACTGGGTAACTAGAATCAACTCTTCTACCCAACGTAAGGGCCAAAACCAGACAGTACTATTCTCCGAGGCATTCAAGCTCAGCTTATGATCCCTCATTGGAATGAACTGTGGAACGTTTTTAAGTGAATTCCAAAAATGAAAACACATTCTATTTTGATTTAATTAATTAAAAGTAGTAACTTAATAAGTATGTCAAAGACAATTTACAATTTTTTAAGGGATTGTCTTGTTCAATACCTCAAAATCAAGCTGAAGTAGTAGTCCCTGAAGTCACCATAGAAAATGCTAAGCTATAAAAGGTTTAACCATAGGCAAGGTGTAGCCCAGCCACCTCCTCCCCCATTCCCAACTCCATTGGCCGTGGGTGGCGAAAGCACCTGATCCGCCACTGTGTTTCTCCAGTATATTTGTATGAAAGTGTGTGTGCATGGGGGGAATGCGAGTCTCCTGGAACTCTCGTATTTAGTGACGATAAGCTTACTGGCGAAAATGGAAGTATGCAGGGGCGTAAATCCTGGGATGTGTGTGTGTGTGGGAAGGGGGGGGGGGGTACCTGTGGTACCCAACCTCTGCCCGGTTACCAACTCAACTACTGCCCTGCCAAGGAATTATGTGCCAGTATGTTGCCCTGTCTAACAGAAAGAGCTGAACTGCTAGGGAACGCTGGGCACCTGAAAAATTATGGTCGTGTACAACTTCTATCTCAGTTCATATACCCTATTTGTAAATTCAACAATTCTATTTAGATATTAGAATACATTCATTTATCTTCCTGTGTGGAGTGTCCTGCCCTACAGAGCACCTGATATCCGTATGGGGCGGTGTTGGTGATATATATGCAGGGCAATATGCGCTGACAGTAGGGCAGAATGATGATACACACCCCTCCACAAAAATATTTTTCGGTAGTTATGGGTCTTGAAGTATCTACCATACAGCCCTCATCAGTCCCCCTTCCCACTCCCACCCCCATTAAGAAACAATTGTCTGTTCTTTCTTTTTGCAGTAAACCACTAATCCACCACAAAAATTCAAGTCATTTCATGTTACTGTGCGGATAAACAAAAGCTAACTGGCAGTTGGACAGACAGACAGATGGAGATGGCCCTACCATAATACAACCCTCTCCAGAGAGCGGCCATATAAAAAGGTGTTGTGATGTTTCTCCGCCTTCTCTATTTTTACTACGCCAGTCATGCTGTTTTATGTCTTAATCCGTTACCCAACGTAACGGTCAAAACCGACCAGCGCTATTCTCAAAAATCGCCTGTTACGACCCGTAATGTAATAAATGCCCATAATGTAATACCTACCCATAATGTAATACAAAAACGACCCATAATGTAATACGAACCCATAATGTAATAAAAAACGACCCATAATGTAATAAATGTAATAACGTGTAATAAATGTTAGGTACCCATAATGTAATAAAAAATTTAAAAAATTAGATACAAATTACACTTTTCCAGGCCCGTAATGTAATAAAATTCTAAGCTTGATTTTTGTTTTTTCTCTTTACTCCAGCAGTGCGTTCGGCTACTTATGACACATCCTGCGCCTTCATCAATGCTGCCAATGGCCCCTATGCCGTACACAGCCAACATGTGTGGGTGTGTTGGGATTACGATAGAGAGTATTCCGTGACCTGGGGCGGGTATACTCTGCTATGAGTGACAGGCATTATCCCTCTTCCATTTGTACCCCCACGCAAACGACTTCCTCGATAGCCTCTACTGCCCTGCCACAATCATACAGGTCTACCTTACAAGACATTCAATAATTTTGATTCCAGGATGGTCATTTATAACTGCAATCATCATATTCGACCGGCTGTTCACTTGCATAAAAGCAATGCGGGTAGCAGGTTCCTATACTGTTAATAAGTGCAAGCAATTCTGGCCAAAGTTGCTGAGGCAGAGGGTGTAGTGGGGTGCAGTGGGGTTTGGGTGCACAATAACCGGATAGTGGGGGGGGGGGGGGGGCGTATAATGTGGGATACAAGGAAAAGATAGAACAGAAGCAAGACGTTGAGTCAACCGGCGCAGAGGAATATCGGGAGGCGATATGGTGAGTATACTGGTATTGGAATGGGGGATATCCTATAGCTCGATGGGATTTGGATTAGGTTACTTTACTCCAAATTAAGCGTACAATCTATCCTCTGTCTCTCCAATTTTCACTACCTAAACAAATTAATAATTTCCCTGTACTGTACTACTATAAGTTCATGTCGCACCCTCCGCACCTTGAAACTAATGAGCCCGAGCCCAGGACCACACTTAATAACGACCACATCATATTCCCGGTCCTGTGATCACATGTGTCAAGTAATATTATCAAATGCTTTCCAGTCAAATAGTTTGCACTTCGCACATGCAAGAAAGACCTTACATTTTCAATAAAAATTGTATCAGTTTCAATAGTGACAGCCCTGAGTGAAATGGTTTCAACTCCTCTCAGTGTTATTTTTCTAAAACCTCAACACACCACAAATTGAACACCCTCAATTGATATGAACCGAAGAAAGTTAAACGCCTTGTAGACTGCTATCATCCACGCAGGCCACCTTTGCGAGAAGATTGGTTAAGAGTATGTCATGTTCACCTGTGGCTGTGACCCGCAACTGAGTCGAGTTAATGTGCACATCACTTGGTTGTACAAAGCAGCCTCTTTGTATTGAGCTCAGGGGATTGCATTCTCAAATAAATTTCACCAGTTGTGTGGCATCACTCATAGTATGCACAGGACGAATGCAGATCTATAATAGAGAGTAGTTTTGGTGGTTCTTGAGATTATGTTGATTGGAAAAGCATTCCACAGCATTTTCTGAGCTGTGGGGACTACCACTTAAACCACCTACATTTCCTGACAGTTCCTGGCGGTTGGCAGAAACTTCCTGCCAACCGCATACTCTCTCACATCGACTATTCGCGTGTCCATCCCCGCTATTGTGCCATCTTCTCCCAGGCTACACTCAAACAACATACGTAGCTAAACACCAGGTGTAACATGGGCATATCCGTTTGACCGTGAGGTGTGACCTTGACCATCAATCCGGTGACCTTGAACCTGTGTATGGGCCGATTTTTATGAAACTTGGTGTGTGGTTCGGGCGCCCAACAATTTTGCCACACCCGATGCCCGCCATGTGTGACCTTGATTGATATTCACACCGTTGACCTTGAACCTATATCTCGGCTCATGTTGGGTCGATTTGCGTGAAACTTGGTATGTGGGGGTAGTTCGGGGCTCTCTCTCTCTCTCTCTCTCTCTCTCTCTATATATATATATATATATATATATATATATATATATATATATTGAGCGTCCTGAACTACTCCCACATACCAAGTTTCACGAAAATCGACCCAGCATGAACCGAGATACAGGTTCAAGGTCAACGGTTTGAATATCAAGGTCACACATGACGGGCATCGGGTGTGGCGAAATTGTTGGGCGCCCGAACCACACACCAAGTTTCAGGACAATCGCCCAGCAGGAGCCGATACACAGGTTCAAGGTTTCCGGTTTGATGGTCAAGGTCACACACCCGGTCAAACGGATACGCCCATGTTACTCCTCGTGTCTAGCTATGTATGTTGTTTGAGTCTAACTTAGGAGAAGATGGCACAATACCGGAGATGAACACGCGAATAGTCGATGTGATAGAGTAGGCGGTTGGCAGGAAGTCCCTGCCAACCGCCAGTAACTGCCATGACTGTAGGTAGTTTAAGTGGAAGGCCGTGTGGTGGACTAATAATATTACTTGACACATGTTATCACAGGATCGGGAATATGATGTGGTCGTTATTAAGTGTCATCCTGGGATCGGGCTCATTGGTTTCCAGGTGCGGTGGGTGTGACACAAACTTATAGTAGTACAGTACAGGGAAATGACTAATTTGTTCAGGTAGTGAAAACTGGAGAGACAGAGGATAGATCGTACGCTTAATTTGGAGGAAAGTAGCCTAATCCAAATCCCATCGAGCTATAGGATATCCCCTATCCCAATACCAGTACACCTACCATATCGCCTCCTGATATTCCTCTGCGCCGCTTGACTCAACGTCTTGCTTCTGTTCCATCTTTTCCTTGTATCCCACACTACCCCCCCCCCCCCCCCCCCCGTCACTATCCAGTCTTGGTGCACCCAAATCCCACGGCACCCACTCCACCCTTTGCCCCAGCGACTTTGGCCAGAGTTACTTGCATTTATTAACAGTAGGAACCTGCTACCCACATTGCTTTTGTGCAATTGAACAGCCGGTCGAATATGATGATTGCAGTTATAAATGACCAACCTGGAATCAAAATTACTGAATGTCTGGTAAGGTAGACCTATATGGTTGTGGCAGGGCAGTAGAGGCTATTGAGGAAGACGTTTGCGCGGGTGGTACAAATAGAAGAGGGATAATGCCTGCCACTCAGAGCAGAGTATACCCGCCCCAGGTCCCGGAATACTCTCCACCATAATCCCAACACACCCACACATGTTGGCTGTGTACGGCATAGGGGCCATTGGCAGCATTGGTGAAGGCGTAGGATGTGTCATAAGGAGCCGAACGCACTGCTGGATTAAAGAGAAAAAAACAAAAATCAAACTTAGAATTTTATTACATTACGGGCCTGGAAAAGTGTAATTTGTATCTAATTTTTTAAAAATTTTATTACATTATGGGTACCTAACATTTATTACACGTTATTACATTTATTACATTATGGGTCGTTTTTTATTACATTATGGGTTCGTATTACATTATGGGTCGTTTTTGTATTACATTATGGGTAGGTATTACATTATGGGCATTTATTACATTACGGGTCGTAACAATCGCCAATTAATTTTCATTATTTTTTCATTTTTTGTCTCAAAAACATAGGTTATGACCCCCTCATTGGAACGATCTCGACGAGCTCGTTCCAATGAGGGGTCATAAACTATGTTTAATAAAAATGAAAAAAAAATAGTTATTCAAGAATTATTTTTTACAAGTGTCGTCTGCTTTTCATGTTAGGTAAAGGGTTAAAGGGGCTTCTGCCTTAATAAACATCAACAACTAACGCGCGATCTCGCCGGAGCAAGATCGCACGTAGTTGCTATTTATTTCAGCAGGAATTCTTTAAAACAGAATCAGCATGTCATTCTATTCATACATGGATGCAATACTCAACCTTTGAGTAGAGATAGTTCCAGAAGATTGTCAAGTATTTGTGATTGTCACGTCTTTGTGGTAAAACATGCAAGATTAGTAATTTGATAAAAGTTATGTTGTATTACAGTGGAGCCCACGTAATTGGATATCTCTTAACTGAATAACCCGGTTAATTGAATATAATTTCCCAACACAAAACCATTTACCATACCTGTAGTACAAATTTGACCTGTTCATTGAATATAGGTTATAGAGTAAACTCCTGTTAATTGAATAAAAAATCTTGTAACCTGTCGAGAAATTACCCTGACTTGCCATAGTTTTCTTTTGTTTAGAGACCAATCTGGCCTCAGTACATCCAGTACAGTTATTTAATCTAATATATCATAGAGCGCTGTCAAAACAAGATATAATAGAATAAATGCTAAATTTATCTCTAGAATACAGGAAAGTGACACCATACCTGTTAATTGAATACTCCTGTTAATTAAATAATTTTCATTGGTAAAGTGGCGATTCAATTAACAGGTTTCCACTGTACTTTGTAGTAACCTGTAGATAGTTTGGGAATTTTACAATTGACATAACCCACACATAAACTAATGATTGTCCCAGGTTATTTTCCAGGTTAGGTAATATCTTGTTTTATCTTACAATCAACATGTACTCGGTCTGTATTGACTCTGCAACTGCCGTGTATCCAACACCCTGATACAGATGTTTGTATCAGGAGGTCGGATACAAGCACGTTCCTTTTGCGTGAGTTCCATTTTTTTTCTTTTTGTTCATCTGTACGAATAAATAGTTCGTTATATTTTCGTCTATATTCTTGACTTATCCCCAATACATGTATATTGTAAGACAAAATGATTTTTGACGAGTCGTGATCTACCCTTGGAACCCGGAGCTCGACTCGGATACATATTTTGTACATCCACATAATGGTGATAATCTCTATATATCTTGTTTGACCAGGCTCACTGAGATCTAACAAACAAGATGTAACTGGTTATATTCTCAGTTGCATTGTGGAAACTTGTACTTCTCAAAATTTAAGTATTTTGACATCGGAATGCAGAGGGTTAAGGGATAAAAGCTGATAGATGAATAAACCAATATGTTCCAAATATCACAGCACAATGTACAGCTATAAGAACCCTGATTTACCTGTTAGTTCCAAATAGGTTATAGAGTAAAATCCTGCTAACTGAACAAACTAGAACTATCACTGAAGGTGGTTAATAACCTCCGCCCCCCCCCCCCCCCCCCTGCCCCCATCCCACTCCCACACCTCTTCCGACTTACTAGAATGCACCTCTGAATGTTGAGCTGGACAAACCAATAATAAATCTAAGTTCATGGGAGATAAATCTGCTTCAAATTGTCGTTGATAAAAACTTTTGGAATATGTGCATGCAAACTTGTCTTAAAATTTGAGAAGTTTGATCAAAATTGGTTCATTAATGAAGGACGTGTTCCACACACAAAAGCTCATGTCCAAATCTATATTAAATCTTTTAAGACAATGGGAGATAAACTTGTAAAAGTCATCACAGATGGAAAATTTTAATTTTAATGTTTAATTAATTTTAATTTAGTTTAATTAATTTAATTAATTTTAATGTTTAATTTTAAAATTTAAAATGTTTAAGAAGTTACGTTGAAATCGGTTCAATAAAGTAAGAGTTGTGCACATAGGAATCACATTTGAAAAATCCATAATAAATCCAAGTTCATGGGACATAATTCGGTTAATATTTTAGAATATGCACATGTCCACTTGTTGGTCATAATGGTTGAGATATTTAATCAAAATTGGTTCATTTATGAAGGAAGAGTTAAACACACAAAAATCTCCTACAAATCTACAGTACGTGGAGAGTGGATTGTAACTAAATCACCCGCAGAGTGGAGTCATCACCCAAACTATAACTTTCAAATTCTGTTTCTATTGATTAAAAACACAAGCAATGTTTCAGCCAATGGACCTCCAGGTTTAACCCGGAGGTCCATTGGCTGAAACTTTGCATGTGCTTGTTATGCTTTGCAAAAAAATGCAATTATAGCTTGGGTGGAATCTCCACTCTGCGGGTGATTTGGTGATAATATACTTTCCACGAACTGTACATTAAATCTTATCAGTTAAAGGGGAGACAACACTGGTGGTAAAAATCATCACAGATGGGAAATTTGTTAATATGCAAATGTTTACTCATTATGGCCATGTTTAAGAAGTTTCATCGATATCAGTTCAATAAAGCAGGAGTTCCGCACACAAGAATCTCATTTGAAAATCTGTAATAAGTCATGGGTTGATGGGAAATAACCTGGTTAAAATTGTCGCAGATGAAAAATTTAAAAATATGTGCATGTCCATTTGTTTATCATAATGTTTGAGATGTTTGATCAAAATCAGTTAACAAGAGGCCCCAGGGGGCCTGAGGGCGCTCACCTGACATGGTAGCCTAAATATCAACCCAGAGAATTGATTTCAACAAGTTGCATCTGCTCCTCCTAAGAAAAGCTGAAACCAAATATCCAAATATTCTGACCAGTGGATCTAAAAAAAGATTTTTAAAGAATATTCCTCATACTGAACTAAGTCATAATTCGGGCTCCCACAGGGAGCCCATATATGAACCCAGGGACTTGGCTTTAACAAACCTGAATCTCACACCCCTAAGGATTCTGCACACCAAATATCAAAACATTCTGACTGCTGGATCTGAAGAAGAAGATTTTTAAAGAAAATTCCTCATTTTGAACCAAGTTACAATTCGAGCTCCCACAATCAGCCCAAATATGGACCTAGGGACATGGCTTGAACAAACTTGAATCTTACCCCCCTAAGGATGCTGCATAAAAAATATCAAAAGCATTCATCTGCTGGATCTGAAGATTTTTAAAGAAAATTCCTCATTTTGAACTAAGTTGTCATTCAGGCTCCCATAGTGAGCCCAAATATGAACCAAGGGACTTGGCTTTAACAAACTTGAATCTCAGCCCCCTAAGGTTGCTCCATGCCAAATATCAAAACATTCCAACTGCTGAATCTGAAGAAGAAGATTTTAAAAGAAAAATTCCTCATATTGACTAAGTTATAATTTGGGCTCCCACAGGGAGCCCAAATATGGACCCATGGACTTGGCTTTAACACACTTGAATCCCCCCCCCCCCCCCCCCCCCAGGATGCTACTCACCACATATCAAACCATTCTGACTGCTGGATCTGAAGAAGAAGATTTTTTAAGAAAATTCCTCATTTCGAACAAAGTTACAATTCAAGCTCCCACAGTGAGCCCAAATATGGACCTAGGGACATGGCTTGAACAAACTTGAACCTCACCCCCCTAAGGATGCTGCATACCAAATATCACAAGATTCTGCCTGCTGGATCTTGAGAAGAAGATTTTCAAAGAAATTTGCCTGAAATGCACTAAGTTCGAATTTGGGCTTCTACAGTGAGCCCAAATATGAATCCAGGTGGCCGATTTGAACAAACTGGAATCAGATCCACCCCACAATGTTGCATACCAAATATCAAAAGATTCTGCCTGCAGGATCTGGAGAAGAAGATTTTTGAAGAAATTTGCCTGAAATGCACTAAGTTCAAATTCGAGCTTCTATAGTGAGCCCAAATATGAATCTAGGGAGCCGATTTGAACAAAATAGAATCAGATCCACCCCAAAATGTTGCATACCAAATATAAAAAGATTCTGTCTGCTGGATCTGGAGAAGAAGATTTTTTAAGAAATTTGCCTGAAATGCACTAAGTTCAAATTTGGGCTCCTATACTGAGCCCAAATATAAACCCAAGGGGCCGATTTGAACAAACTTGAATCAGATCTACCCCACAATGTTGCATACCCAATATCAATAGATTCTGCCTGCTGGATCTTGAGAAGAAGATTTTCAAAGAAATTTGCCTGAAATGCACTAAGTTCAAATTTGGGCTCCTATACTGAGCCCAAATATAAACCCAAGGGGCCGATTTGAACAAACTTGAATCAGATCCACCCCACAATGTTGCATACCAAATATCAAAAGATTCTGCCTGCTGGATCTGGAGAAGAAGATTTTCAAAGAAATTTGCCTGAAATGCATAAGTTCAAATTTGGGCTCCTATACTGAGCCCAAATATAAACCCAGGGGGCCGATTTGAACAAACTTGAATCAGATCCACCCCACAATGTTGCATACCAAATATCAAAAGATTCTGCCTGCTGGATCTGGAGGAGAAGATTTTTTAAGAAATTTGCCTGAAATGCACTAAGTTCGAAATCGGGCTCCTATATTACTGAGCCCAAATATGAACCCAGGGGGCCGATTTGAACAAACTTGAATCAGATCCACCCTCCAATGTTGCATACCAAATATCAAAAGATTCTGCCTGCTGGATCTGGAGAAGAAGATTTTTTAATGTTTTTCCCATTGCCTACAGTGTTAAAAAGTGCTGACTCAGCACTTTTTCAATGTCCCGAAACTGTAGCCTATGATAAAACCGATGGCAATTTTTTTTTACCAATTCTTTCTGTTGGTCCTAAGGAAGCTTCACACCAAATAAAAATTCTCGGTGCCGTGCAGTTTTGGAGATATGGGCGTTTTAATTTTTTTCTATTTTTAGCTCCTGCGGTTCCCATGGGGCTACGGGAAAAAAAAAATCAGCATAAATTAGGTACTTATGACCCAATAAACCCTCACATAAAATTTGGTTCAAATCAGCCTCTCGGTTTGGAAAATAGAAATTTTGGGCGGGGCCAAAAATTTTGCCCCTCCCATAACGACGCCAAGTATAGCCCCACAAACTTCTCTTGAACAAATCTGAGTCTACACCTCAAAAGGAAGCTGCACACCAAATATCAAGCCTCTGCTACTGCTGGTTCATGAGAAGAAGATTTTTTAAGATTTCAGCACACTTTTTGGGTGTGGCCCTACCCACGGGCGGGGCAACTTGATTTGAACAAAATCAAATTGCGATGTCATAACAAACTATTATCTCAAATATCAATTAAATTGGTTCAGCGGTTTGGGAGGGGAAGACGCAAACACCATGTTCACGGACGACGGATGACGGATGCCGGACGACGGACGGTGAGTGATCACTATAGCTCTCCTGACTGAAAGTCAGGTGAGCTAAAAATGCAGGAGTAGTTGCACGAATATGAATGTATGGATGGATGGACGGATGGATGGATGGACACAGACAGATGCACAGACATATGGGGCTCTAAAGTGGGGGCATAAAAAACTTGTAATTAAGTCTGTAATATGTCAAGAAATTACCCTAACAATCATTAACAAAAGTCAAATTCTCCTGGTTTGTACACCAATTTGGCCTTCACGAGACACCACTGCTCAGTCACTTATTCAGTCAGCATTTATTCCATTCTATCTTGTTTGACGAAGTTCAGTGAGTTTTGCCAAACAACATATAATCAGTGTTCAAGTGGTCAAAATTTTTTGGCACCAAGTGAAATTTTTATTTGATGCCAAATGAATTTTCTGGGTGTCAAAAAATGAAAGGTTTCAGTGCCAAATTGAATGCGATAGCAAATGAGAATGAATTAACCATGTTAAACCATTGAGTGTAATGATAAAAAATAATGATAATAAAAGACTAAAACTAATAAATTAAATAAAGTAAAAGGCCATTAATAATGTTTACAAATTCATTTTATTTCATGATAATTATTTACTCAGTGTTAAGCCTTAAGGATCTGGACAAGGGTCTTAAATTCCCACCATTCCAAAGTCTCTATACGTCTAATGTCTTTGCAGAGATTTCTAGTTAAATCTTGGCTGCCTGTTAAGACTTGACTAGAAATCACAGCCTAGGTAATTTGTCTATTGTCAGCAGGATCTCTGCATGATGGCATGTTTAGGGCACCTGTTCTGAGGTTGGAAAAAAGAGGAAAAGGCCTTTTAGGGTTAATTCACTCCAAATAAACGAATGACAAATAAGTCAAATTTCAGAAGGCTTATAAAAAATGAAAGTGTCAATGACACTGTAGCTTAATTTGGTGTGTTGTGTTTGATGAAAAGGATAATGTTCAGTGTTTATGAAAGGATTATGAAAAAAGACAAGAATTGTGATAATTGGGAATATGTTCATTTCTGTTCCCTGTATGCTATGTTTTTGATAAAAATAATATGTGTACACTGTACTAAACAGCTGAGGGGTGGGTTAATGTGACCTCACAGTTAATGTATGTGGCCCTCACAGTTAACGTATATCAACGAAAGTTACCAAGTTACACTGAAATTATTCCAAAACGAGTCATCCTATCAAGTTACATTGAATCCCTTCATAAATATGGCTTGTAGACTGTGCTAAAGGTTTTCAGGCTTCGGGCCCCTGTAGACGTCAGTTTCCCAATTGCGTCCAAAGGGGACGTTCTCATCTAGACATTATGTGAAGTCAACCTACCAAGTAACAATGAAATCCCTTCATAAATATGACCTGTAGACTGTGCTAAAGGTTTTTGGGCTTTGGGCTTTGGGCTCGGGCAGCCATCATGGTTGAATGATCGCAACCAAAAGGGGACATTCTCATCTGGGCATCATCTGGAGTGATCCTACGAAGTTACAAACAATGAAATCCCTTCATAAATATGACCTGTAGACTGTGCTAAAGGTTTTTGGGCTTTGGGCTCGGGTAGCCATCATGGTTGAATGATCGCAACCAAAAGGGGACATTCTCATCTGGGCATCATCTGGAGTGATCCTACGAAGTTACAAACAATGAAATCCCTTCATAAATATGACCTGTAGACTGTGCTCAAGGTTTTCGGGCTTCGGGCCCCTGAAGCCGTCACAGTTGACAAATCACGACCAAAAGGGAATGCCATCATCTAGGCATTATATGGAGTCAAACTTACAGGTTACAATGAAATCCTTCTATACTTATTTATTTATTTATTTATTGGTGTTTAAGGTCACATATTTCTGCACAATGGCTAATCATGACCACGACAGTTTTACGGGTGGAGGAAGCCGGAGTACCCGGAGAGAACTACCGAGCAACGGCGAGCAACTGTCAGCTCCCCAACATACCAACTCCACACAAGCAGGGTTAGCACTGGTTGAAGACATGTGCACCATCGACGTGTAGTACGACTTAGTACACAGCGTCACCGTGCCCCCACGTGGGCAATGGGGGTGAAGTGTCTTTCCCAAGGACACAACACGGTTGAGGCAGGAGGGATTCGAACCGAGGACCTCTCGGCTTGCAGCCTGCACCTCTCCCAACTGAGCCACCGCGCCACCGAAAAATCCTTCCATAAATATGACCTATAGACTATGCTAAAGGTTTGGGGGTTTTGGGCAGCAATCAAGGCTGAATGATCTCGACCAAAAGGGGACGTTCTCATCTAGATATTATTTGGAGTCATCCTACCAAGCTACAATGAAATCCCTTCATAACTATAACCTGTACACTGTTCTAAAGGTTTTCAGGCTTCGGGCCCCTGTAGCTGTAACAGTTGCCCAATCCTGTCCAAAAGGGGACGTTCTCATCTAGACATTATATGAAGTCAAACCTACCAAGTTACAATGAAATCCCTTCATAAATATGACCTATAGGCTGTGCTAAAGGTATTCAGGCTTCGGGCTCGGGCAGCCATAATGGTTGAATGATCGCAACCAAAATGGGACATTCTCATCTGGGCATCATCTGTATTGATCCTATGAAGTTACAATGAAATCTCTTCATAAATATGACCTGTACACTGTGCTCAAGATTTTCGGGCTTCGGGCACCTGTGGCCATCACAGTTGACCAATCACGACCAAAAGGGGGTGTCATCATCTAGGCATTATATGGAGTCAACCTAACAAGTTGCACTGAAATCCTTCCATAAATACGACCTATAGACAATGCTAAAGGACTTTGGGTTCGGGCAGCCATAAAGGCTGAATGATCGCGACCAAAAGGGGATGTTCTCATCTAGACATTAATTGGAGTCATCCTACCAAGCTACAATGAAATCCCTTCATAATTATGACCTGAACACTGTTCTAAAGGTTTTCGGGCTTCGGGTCCCTGTAGCCGTCACAGTTGCCCAATCGTGTCCAAAATGGGATGTTCTCATCTAGACATTATATGAACTCAACCTACCAAGTTACAATGAAATCCCTTCATAAATATGACCTGTAGACTGTGCTAAAGGTTTTCGGGCTCGGGCAGCCATCATAGCTGAATGATCGCAACCAAAGGGGACAATCTCATCTGGGCATCATCTGGAGTGATCCTACGAAGTTACAATGAAATCCCTTCATAAATATGACCTGTAGTCTGTGCTCAAGGTTTTCGGGCTTCGGGCCCCTGAAGCCGTCACAATTGACCAATCACGACCAAAAGGGGATGTCATAATCTAGGCATTATATGGAGTCAAACTAACAGGTTACAATGAAATCCTTCCATAAATATGACCTATAGACTTATGCTAAAGGTTTGGGCTCGAGCAGCCATCAAGGCTGAATGATCGCGATCAAAATAGGACGTTCTCATCTAGACATTATTTGGAGTCATCCTACCAAGTTACAATGAAATTCCTTCATAAATATGACCTGCAGACTGTGCTAAAGGTTTTTGGGCTTCGAGCCCCTGTAGCCATCACAGTTGCCCAATTACGTCCAAAATGGGACCTTCTCATCCAGACAATATATGAAGTCAACCCACCAAGTTACAAAGAAATTCCTCAATAAATATGACCTGTAGACTGTGCTAAAGGTTTTCGGGTTTTTGGGCTCGAGCAGTCGTCATGGTTGGCAGATCATGCCCAAATGGGGAAATTCTCATCTAGACATCATAAGGAGTCATCCTACCAAGTTACAATGAAATCCCACCATATTAAACATGACCTGCAGACTGTCCTAAAAGTTGTTGGGTTTCGGGCTTGGGCAGTCATCACGGTTGACGGATCATGCCCAAAAGGGGACGTTCTCATCTAGGCATTATACAGAGGCATCCTACCAAGTTACAATGAAATGCCTTCATAGATACGACCTGTAGACTGTGTTAATGGTTTTCGGGTTTTGGGCTCGGGCAGCCATACTGGTTGCCCGATCGCGACCAAAAGGGGACGTTCTCATCTAGACATGACCCCAAACCTGTATATGAAATTTTGTGATGATCAGACAAGAACTTCGGGCTGTGGCCTGTGCTAAAGGAAAATGTGAACAGACTCACAGACTAACAGACTTCCGCACGCGTGATGTATATAGCTTATCTTGACTATGTCAAGTTAAGCTAAAAATGAGTGGAAGAAACTCACGCCACACAGGTAGTGTTCCCCCAATATGCTCTATCACAACACCAAATATCATTCAAATCAGAGTAGCAGTGGCTGCGATACAAGGGAAAATGTTGGTATGTACGGATGGATTGACGAACAGATTGATGGATCAACAGACAGAGGTCTCAATTAGATACCCCTTCGACTTTTCAAGATGGGGGCTTAACCCTTTACCCAACGAATCATTCGTATCTGCCCTCAAATTATGCGAATTCAGCAGTCGAAAAAATATTATTTTTCAAAAAAATTCAACAAAACCTTATCATGTGACCCCTTGTTGGAATGAGCTCGTTCCAACGAGAGGCCACATGATATGGTTTTGTTTTAATTTTTTGAAAAATTAAAAAAAAATGGTATTTAAAATAATAAATTTTGATATCGTCTGCATTGGGTAAAGGGTTACTAAATCAGATAACGGTTGAGGACACTCCATCTAAGTTCAAACTGTAAAGCGATTTGTAATTTGAACAACACATCATTCAGAACATTGTCTGCTGCACATGTGAAAAAACTTCAAAAGTGAAGAGTTTTACAAGTCACTCCTTTCATGGAATAATTGTGAAATGGCAACCTCAAATAATTCGCGTTGTCGCGTCAGATGGTAACATATGCCACTGGAGCCGTGAACATAGAAAAAACTATCAGAGGGTGGGGATTTTAGTTTTATTGGAACACAGACGTTTCATAATTAATTGATGTGCTGACAAATGAAATGTCACTCAAACACAAAAAACCTGAAGAAAATTGGACAATTTTCTGTATCTACATGACCACTTTTACAAAACTTAACTGGTAGAGTGCTGAATTATTTTTAGTCATCAAAATTTGTTCACATATATTTGCCTTGTTACAATTTATGGGAGAGTGCCAATAGGCACTCTCCCATAAATTGTAACAATGCAAATCCCAACAGTCTAAATAATTTCACTTCAAAGGTGATATGAACAACATCCACAGAATATGAAGCCATTAAGTTGTGGTCCTGACACTTCAGAATAAAGCCCAAATATGGGCTTCCAGCACTCTACCAGTTAAGTAATCATTTTTAACATATCAAAAGGATAAAGGAATTTAAAAGCCCAGCTCATTTCAAGAAAAAACAACAAGCTCATTTGCGTAATAATTTATTTTCAGGTTATCAAGTCATGAAATTTGCATGTAATAACAAAAATATTTTCAAATAATTCAAACGTCAGACCTGTACAGTAACAAAGTAGTTGTTTTTCTTATGGAGAGTTAACCCATTCACCTATAAAGTTCATAGCAAATGTAATTTTTAACACTACCAATTAAATTGATAACGTCCACTGAATACTTATTGTACAAATAAATGCTCATGTTTAACCCTTTACCCAACACACACAATATCAAAATTTGTTATTTTTTTTCATATTTAAAAAAATTTAAAAAAGAAAAAATCATGACCTCTCCTTGGAACGAGCTCATTACAGCTCGTTCCAATGAGGTCACATGATATGTTTTTGTTTTTATAAATTTTTTTCGAAAATTAATGCTTTTTCAAAGCTCCATTCTTAAATTATCCATGTGGATGCAGCCGATTCGTTAGGTAAAGGGTTGATGATTTCAGTTCTTTTTACTTACAACTCATAGCCTATGAACACCCCCTCCCCCCACCCACCAGGATAAGCATGGATTAAAAGCATATATTTTGATCTTGCCGTTGCTTAAGCATGTCATACAAGTTTTCACCGACAATTTTTCAGTACTTCAGAAATATTTATGAATATCATACATGGACACCATAAGTTTATAAATTGGAAATATTGTGATTATTACTGATTTAATGTCACTTTAAGCATCTATGGCTATATCACAACCACAACACAACTATGAAATCAAAGTTTTGCCAATCTTTTATGTTTATGTTATCCGCTTAGAAGACTATACTCAGACACAAGTTACCAGGTCCTATAACGTCAGAAAAGAATACACTCACACCAAGCATGGGTTACAAGGTTCTATCACAATAGTAAAGATTCTTATCTCAAGCATAAGGTACCGGGTCCTATAACACCAGAAAAGAAGTCTCTCACCGCAAGCATAGTTTACCAGGTTCTATCACAATAGTAAAGATTCTTACTCCAAGCATAAGGTACAGGGTCCTATGACACCAGAAAAGAAGTCTCTCACCCCAAGCATAGTTTACCAGATCCTTTCACACAAGTAAAGAAGATTCTTACCCGAAGCATAAGTTACAAGGTTCTATCACACAAGTGAAGAAGATTCTTACCAAAAGCACAATTTGCAAGGTCCTATAACACCAGAATAGAAGTCACTCACCCCAAACATAGGTTACCAGGTTCTATCACACCAGTCAAGACTCTTACTCCAAGCATAAGCTACTAGGTCCTATTACATCAGTAAAGAAAGACTCTTACCCCAAGCATAGGTCAACAGGTTCTATTACACATGTAAAGAAGATTGTCACCCCAAGCATAAGTTACCAGCTCCTATAACTCCAAGAAGTCTCTCACCAAAAGTATAGATTACCAGGTTCTATCACACAAGTCAAGATTCTTAGTCCAAGCATATGTTACCAGGTCCTATAACATCAGTAAAGAAAGACTCTTACCCTAAACCAGTAAAGATTCTTACTCCAAGCCTAAGTTACCAGGTCCTGTAACTCCAGAAACGAAGTCTCTCACCCCAAGAATAGGCACAAGATTCTTACTCCAAGCACAAGTTACCAGAATGAGCATCCCAGAGTAGGGTAGCATCACTAAATTTATCCTCTGTGAACCTCATTCTGAATCAAGGTCTCAAGCCTGAACAGAAAGAGGAACCCTAAGGATACATTGGCACACTGTATGGTATAGCATCAGCAAATTCACCCTCTGGGGACCTCATTTTGCAAATGACAGATTGCTTATTTTCAGGCTTGCCAAAAACATCAGTGAAGAAAGACTCTTACACTAAACACAGATTACCAGGTTCTTTAACACCAGTCAAGATTCTCACCCCAAGCATAAGCTACCAGGTCCAATTTTTATTGAGGTTTAATGACACTTTCGACAGCCAGGGTCGCCTTGTGTTGGTCAGTTTCACAAGTAGACGAAGCCAGAGTACCTGGTGAGAACCACCAAGCAGCAATGAGCAACTGTCAAACTTCTCAAAGTACTAACTCCACACAAGCAGGGTCAGCATTGGTTGAAGACAAGTTCACCATCAACATTAGGAATAGATGCTTTGTAAAAACAACCCTTATCTAACACAACAGCTGACTGGTCAGCACTATTTCCAAAGGTCACCAATAAAACTTTAGTTTTCTCCAGGAAAACTTTATATCAAATTCACGTCGTGTTGCGGTTAACATTATTTATCCAAATTCACTTAAAACAGTTTGTAACATGTATTTCCATTAAATTCTATCAGACTGCATTTTTTATAATGGTTCATTTTTACCGTTTAACCCTTAAAGGCCTATTTACGACTTTTACGATCTCAGAACAGGTGCCCTCAACATGCCATCATGAGTAGGTCTTGATGACAATAAACAAATTACATAGGCAGTGGTTTCTAGTCAAGTCTTGCCTGCCTATTAAGGCAGGCAAGACTTGACTAGAAATCACTGTTAAGCCACTGGATGTGTATAGGCTATGGTCAGGTGTGAATTCAGGGCAATCGTCCAGGCCATTACGGGTTAAGTGTAAATTCAAAACAACTACAAAATTCATTATGCATGAGGGAGTACAAAAAAAAACTCCAAATTTTACCTTTAACTGCTATATTTTAAAGAAAATATCAAACATTTCTTCTGTGTAATACCATCCCACACCACACCACCCAATTACACTTTTAACCTTCTGCACAATGACGTCAAAATACCATAATTTCAAGCAGCAAGTATATAATGCAACTAGAAATTTAACCAACTGAATCTTGTTTGACAGATCCATCGAGCTCTGTAAAACAAAATTGAATTGGTTAAATTCTTAACTGGTTGAGTGCTAGAAGCCACTATCAAGGCTTTCAGAAAATTAAGGGTATCAGAGCAAAAGCCAACATTAGCCTTGTTCACTTTTCCTATTCATATGCAACAGAATTTTCTCCAAACACTCTGTTTTTCTCTTACATAACTATGAATTTAATAGGGCTGCCACAGATAATCGATTGGTCATGCCAAAATCGATTAGGATTCTTTGTTGTCAAAGAATCGGTAAATTTAACCCCATTTTAGACGTTTAATAATTAAAAAACAATTTGATGAAAAAACTATTTTTTCTAAAGGTAACAAGGTCAAGAATGTTGACGTTAAACGTCAAGAAGCCGTTAGAAGCATTTGTCTTTTAGAAATGTTCAAAGCTTTGATGTTCTGAACTTCTGAACCATCAGTGTAATAATCAAGACCGGCTGTCAGTTGCGAAGTTCGCAACTGACGACCGGTCTTGATTATTACAATGACGGTTCAAAAGCAAATATTTTGTTTATATAAATTTGTTCTATTACAAATCATTGGAGAGTGCCTGTAGGCACTCTCCAATAATTTGAAATAAAACAAATTTTGAATAACAAATTCAGTCCACCAAAAATAATCTAGCCCTCAAACAATTAATTGCATGATGGGAAATATTAGCTTAAAATTTTTACATTTCGACATAAATGTGCAAAGGGTTAATCTACTGGAAGCCATTATCATCTCAAAAAGATGTTGTTCACATGAACTTTTTTTTATCCAAAACAATTATTAAAACATCCTGTGGCTCAGTTGGTAGAGGTGCAGGCTGCAAGTCGAGAGGTCCTCAGTTCGAATCCCACCTGTGGCAACCGCATTGTGTCCTTGGGCAAGACACTTCATCTCCATTGCCCGCATGGGGGCACGGTGGTGTTGTGTACTAAGGCGTACTGCACGTTGATGGTGCACTTGTCTTCAACCAATGCTAACCCTGCTTGTGTGGAGTTGACAGTTGCTCGCCGTTGCCCGGTGGTTCTCTCCGGGTACTCCGGCTTCCTCCACCCATAAAACTGTCACAGTCATGATTAGCCATTGTGCATAAATATGTGACCTTAAACACCAATAAATAAATAAATGTTACAACATCCTCAAACTATTGTTTTGAAAGTATTTTTTTTAAAAATTACTTCAGTGTAGAGGGACACTATCATGTCTCTACTGATGAGGTCCGAAAATCATCAGAGTAGATATAACCCTTTACATAACACAATACTCATATCTGGTCTTTAACCCTTCAGGGCTTAATTCTGACTTTGATAACTTTTTAAATACAAAGGAAGAGGTGCCACAACATTCATTGTTTGGGTAAACTCAAAACTTGTTTTCTATGTACCTTGTCAGTTGTTTCTAGGCAAGTCTTGGCTGCCTCTGTAGGCAGCCAAGACTTGACTAGAAATAACTGGAAAGCCATTGGAGGTTGACTTTCAAAGTCTAGGGAAATTTTATAAAAATCTCCAGTCTCTTAAGGAGTTAAATTTCCATTTTTTTTTTCTATTTTGCCTCGAAAACACAGCGTATACCCCTCACTGGAACAAGCCTGCTGAGCATGTTCCAATCAGGGGTCATAAGCTGTGATTTTGAGGGAAAAATTAAAATTTTTTAAGCTATTAAAAAAAACAAGAGGTGTGCATCGGAGATGCAGGCGTCGAGTTGTGGTGGCAATCAAAGAGTGTTGCATGTCCATAACCCAGTTATCTATCATATGTCGGTTGTCAAATATGGAATCTTTGTCCAAGTTATAATGCTAACAAATTCAGAATTCGTATCAACCCTATTGCCTCGGTGAATATTACCTTTCTCGGGTTGGTAATTCCTTCTATCAACCTTAAGGAAAATCAATAATTGTATAAAATCCTAGCTGCTAGTCCTGATAGCAAACGAATCAGCAATTTGTGACCTAGAAATTTCATTCACTAACATTTTAAGGAAATTACCAACGTTATCTGCTTGGTTTTCCCTATACCCTTGGCAGTGCACATTGCCCGAGATGTCATGCAGAACAAACCAAATGAATGATCAATTGAACTGAGCTTAACTGCTAGCCCTCTGGTAGTGCAACAGAATTTTCTCCAAACACTCTGTTTTTCTCTTACATAACTATGAATTTAATAGGGCTGTCACGATTAATCGATTGGTCATGCCAAAATCGATTAGTATTTTTTGTTGTCAAAGAATCGGTAAATTTTACCCCATTTTAGACGTTTAATAATTAAAAAACAATTTGATGAAAAAACTATTTTTTCTAAAGGTAAAAAGGTCAAGAATGTTGACGTTAAATGTCAAGAAGCCGTTAGAAGCATTTGTCTTTTAGATACGTTCAAAGTTTTGATGTTCTGAACTTCTGAACCATCAGTGTCATAATAAAGACCGGCCGTCAGTTGCGAAGTTCGCAACTGACGACCAGTCTTGACTATTACAATGACGGTTCAAAAGTTCAGAACATCAAAGCTTTGAATGTACCTAAAAGAGGATTGTCTTCGTTGTTTACTTGAGGTAGGTCAACTGACTTGAACTTCATTTTTAATGACTTCAAAGAGAGGGAGAGGGGGATCATCTAGGTACGATTAATTGATTATTATTGATTATTTGCGATGATTAATCGATTCCTAAATTAAAAAATTGTGACAGCCCTAGAATTTAACCAATTATATCTTGTTCGAAAGAGCTCAGAGAGCTCTGTCAACAAGGTATATTTCGTTAAATATCAAACTGCATTATGGGAAATATTTGCCGCTGAAAACTTTGCCATTTTGACATCAGAGTGTGGAGGGTTAATGGTATTTGTAGCTGTCTGTAGCACCTATTTTAGCAAAGATAGCAAGCAAGTTGTCTCGATGAGTTGAGCTAAAGTTTCTGTCCCCATCATCCATTTTTAACATTCCTCAGTAAGCAAGTGTTGCTGGGAAGAAAACACCATTTTAATCCATGGCTAAAATACAACACCGGTCAAAATAAATTGTATTAAAACTTGCATCCTTGGAGAATTGATAATTCACCGGAACTAACCACAACCAGGGTTAGTGGACAATGATTCATTCTGAATAAAGGTATTTACATTTTCATAGAATTGTTTTGATGAAATTGGCTGAATTCTTTATTTATATCTAAGTATGGGAGCTGAGAAGCGAATGAGCTCAGACTGTCATAAATTTAAAAGTTACTTGTAGGCTCAATATAATTTCATTGCAGATGGGTAGTATTGGAATTTTGACTCCATCAGTTCGGTATTCGTTATTTGGCAAGATCGAGATTTGCTGATACAAGTAGTACCAAGAGGGAATTCACAACAGAAAAATACAGAATAAGTTATTCTTATATCATTCTACCACAGTGCCACAAATGCCACTGGCATGAACTCAACACTGGCATTCTTTTGCCAACATAAATCATATCAAAAGAAATTTTCTTTTATGTAATTTTGTTCCAAACACACCTTAATTCTTAGAAGCTGGGAGTCGAGTTTTCTAGCCTGTGATGTAATACGACAGGTAATCTGGCTGTGACGGTTCGGCTATCTTTGGGCTGGTGGAGAATTAAACAATGAGCAAGTGCTTCTAGTCAAGTGTTGTCTGCCTAATAGGCAAATGACAATTGACTAGAAGCACCTACTTTACTGTAAGTTTTTCGCGGGATGTCATGTTCAATAAATTAATTCGGATTCCCCGGCTTCTAAGAGTTAACTTTCTATGGCTTATTTCAGGCTTTCGCGATCTCCGAAATGTGCCATTAACATGCTATCATCAGGAGGTCCCGCTGACAACAAACAAATCACAAGGGCAGTGATTTCTTGTGAAGTCTTGGCTGCCTTAAAAGGCAGGAAAATATAAAACGTTTTGGTATTCAGTGATGGGTTCGGTTCGTTTTTACATTATCCTAACAATATCGGTTGGGTTTTTCAGTATGTTGCCCATCTCTAACTTTGATCCTTTAACCCTCTGCACACTTGATTTCAAAATACCAAATTTCAAGCAGAAAATTTTTCCAACAATGCAATTAGGAATTTAAACAAATGAATTGCTTAAATTCCTAGTTGCATTATGGGGAAAAAATCACTTTAAAATTTCAACATTAGTGTGCAGAGGGTCAAAGTTAAACAACATGCCCACAAGTTACACAAAAACACTAAAAACTTTTATTTTCCACAATATTTTTCTTCTTATATGAAGCTTATCATCCTTCATTAGAATTACTCCATGAGAAGTTTTGGTGAAAAAAAAAAAGAATTTTTCAAAGTTATTTTGAAAAAGTTTTGATTTTCGAATGTTTAACCCCAAGCACTTTAGTGATGCCACAGAATTTTCTCCAATCACTCTGTTTTTCTCGTTTAACTATGAAATTAACCAATTATATCTTGTCTGATAGAGCTCACTGAACTCTGTCAAACAGTGTATATTTGGTTAAATATCAAACTGCATTATGGGAAATATTTGCTGCTGAAAACCTTGCCATTTTGACATCATTATACAGAGGGTTAAAAGATTCCTTTGTAAATTCGTTTCTGGTTTTATGTTTTCCAGCATAATGTAGAAATTTTTTTATTCCTATCAAGAATACCAGACTTGTCACTTGTTCAGATTCTCTCAGCAAGATTTCTCAAAATAATGTCAAAGAACGTTACTGTCAACATAAGAATATTTTTAAATTGGGCTTAGCAACAACTTATTCTGACTGGCACTGTACTGCCATAGTGAGTGATTTATTTTCAAAATGTCCTCCACACAATCACTTAGAGATTAGCCAAGATTGAGATATAGCATTGGCTCAGCAGTAGGCTGGAAGGCGCACTCTTGCTTCTTGAGGCACATATATTTATTGAGATCTAGTGAGGTCTACATGTATTCTTCATCAAAATCATCATAATTTCCACCTGCTGCTGCTGCATCAGCATATTCATTGTCAACTCGAAGATTAACTTTCACTTTCTTTTTTTTCTTTTTTGTATCTTCCTGTAAAAAACGACAAAGTGAAGTGAGAATAACTAGAGAGGGTCTGTCACCTGCTATACCCCAACCATGGCATACTGCCTACTATGGGTGACTGAAAAGGGTCATTCAATTTTTCTAAGTAAAAAAAAAATCCAATATGGCTGCCAGTCGGTATTTTGAATTCAAGTGTGCAGAGGGTTAAAGGATGAAATTTAGAGATGGGCAATATACTGAGAATGGGGGTGAAAAGTCTTGCCCAAGGACACAACGTGGTTGTCACAGGAAAGGCTAATTCCGATTTTGATAACTTTTTAATGTAAAGGAACAGGTGCCCCAACATGCATTGTTTGGGTAAACTCAAAACTTGTTTTCTAAGTACCTTGTCAATTGTTTTTAGGCAAGTTTTGGCTGCCTCTGTAGGCAGCCAAAACTCGACTAGAAACAATTGCAAAGCCATTGGTAGTAGACTTTCAAAGTATAGCGAAAATGTATAAAAATCTCCAGACCCTTTAAGATTAAACAAAACCATACCATGTGACCCTCAAGTGATTTTTGAATCAATTTTCAACTATAGCTAATCAATTTCACGACAAAAACATATAAAAAATAGGAAATGCAAACCAAAATTTATCCAATTTAGTAAAATGCTATTCAATTTTTAAAAATTAAATCGACCCTTGAAAAAAAAAAAAAATCTGATTCTCAGACCCTCCCACATGGTGCTTTTGGCTGCTGCATGCTCTCTTTTTATAACCAAAGCAAACTTCAAAAAATAAAAATTAAATGGTTTGATATTTTACCCAAGTTAATAAAATTGATAAATTTGTCCCTTGAGAGCGACAAGGCTTTGCAATGCTTTAGCACTGCAAAGCCTCCTTGCACTCAAAGGACGAAATACACACCTCCCATGTTATTCTGTAGATTATAAGGCCTAAAACATACAACAAACCTAGAACATGAACATTCATGCCAAAGAAATAATTTAAAAAATTAAATGAAAGTGTCAATGACACTGTAGCTCAACATGACAAACTTGAACTTGGTAAGTTATAAGTGAAATGGCAAAATTGAAGATCACTGATACTAGTGTTGGGAGGTTATGAAATTTTTCCACTGTTTCGGTTTCTATTCGGATTTTTAAAAAAAGAGTTGAGTCTGGTTTCGTTTTTTTTTTTTTTTTTCAGAGAAAAGTTAAAAAATTTATAGTAATTTATATATTTTTTATACTTACCAATGACCCAGACATAGCTGGTGCTAACTCTTAAAATATAGGACCAAACACAAATTTTGCCCCCCAATCCCCAAAATTTGCATCTAAAACCAAAGAAAACATGTCCTGAATGGCCCTCCACACTTCACCTCTACTGCGCATGCGCAGTGTCAAGGACGTTCCGAAATTGGCGCCATTAATCATTCTAATATCCAGTGCCTGGTAAGCGCTATGTACTCAGCGGGGAGGTAAGAGTTCCCAACTCCTGGGAGGGCCATCCCCGTCTGGGTCATTGGTAAGTATAAAAAATATATAAATTACTATAAATTTTTTAACATTTTTATACTGTACCAATGACCCAGACATAGCTGAATAGTAAAAAGGCTGGAGGGCCAAGGACATAGAGCAAGATGGAATACGCTCAATTATATAAAATAGAGTCATCCCCTCTAGGGAAAAAGAAGTATTAGGCCTTACATGTATCTTTCTTATTTATGACAAATTAGAAAGATACAACACCTTCCAAAATTGAGCATCATACATCCATGTACTCTATTAATATCTAGTATAATCCTTATACTAATAATTTTTAAAGTAAGCCAATATATAAAGTAAGTCTAGAGAATAGAGACTCTTATACTCCTTAAAAGAGTCTGAGGATTGCATAATCATGTCCGTTGACACGTGCTATATTCAAAAGCTATACTTTAAAAACTAAGACCTGAATGAATTTTTAAAACATAAACTTCTCACTAAACAACCATCCCAATAGCAGCTCAGAATTACTAACTCCGGAGGAGGTATCCCCTTGTTTTCATAGTAAAACAGGTGACCCAAGGGAACACCCTCCCCCCCCCCCCCCTTTTTTCTTGCCCTGGGTCAAATAGCCCAGAGCGAAGAGGGCAGCAGAACGGAGTCACTGCCGAAACAGACAGCCTACCTAGCTATAGTAGCAACTGTTAAGTGAATGACATTCTGAGCAGTAGATAATAGACCTAACAATAGAGGCGTCCAGAAATGGACTCAATATTTCTGAGATAAAAATTCATGAATGTGGATGGCTGAGCGCAATGAGCAGCCTTCAAAAATCTAAAATAGCGACACTATTAATGTAAGCCCAAGATGTAGAAGAACTCTTACTTCATGAGCCGAAATCTCAAACACAACTGCTGAGTCAATGATAAACCATAAGCAGTATCGATAGTTAATTGAATCCATTAGCAATAGAATGGAGCGTAACGTCCTTCTATTAGGCATCAAAGACAGAAGAAGCTTACGCCCGTAGTAATAAACAGATATCTGTTTATAAATACATAAACTCTAACCAGACAGAGTAAAGGCCTATGCCCGTACGAAGACGGAAGGACCTTAATAACAATAGGTTCCGGATATTAATTAGGAGCCTGACTCTTATGCAAAAATCCAACATAAATAGTAAAGGAAGTAGTGATTCCGAAACTACAAAAGTGAAAATCATCCACCGATAGTGCATGAAACTCACTGACTCTTCAGTAATTACTGTCTAAAAGGTCAGAATTTGAAAACTACTGTTTCCAGAGGCTCAAATGATTACTTAGCTAAATAAGAACCGAAGTTAAATTCCATATAGAAATTTAATCTAATGATTCTAAGTCTATTTATCGAAAAGTTACTGACTTAGATAAAGAGACATAAGACTCAATTGTAAACTATCATAGAGTGCATAGGTATGAGGTAACAAAAACCTATAACCTTAATAATAACAGGCTGCAGTAGATCTTGTCAAACAAGTATACTAAAAAGTTGCAATGACTAGTATGGAGGGATCAACAATATCAACATAGTGATCCCTACACCAACGACGGGAGAGCCTCCACTTTAGCCGCATAGTATAGCGAAGAAGAGGTTCTCCTATAGTAAGAAATCGTGTCCAAAGCTCGTCCAGTACAATGCTTACAATGCAATAAGGACCACACAACGGAATACGTGAAGGTTGAGACCTTGCGGGTTGTGATAAAGAAGACACGATTTTACCCAGCGAAAAAAGATCCTCTCATGGAGGAAGATTTTGCATTAAGTCCCACAGTAGACATCAGAGTAAATTTACTCACGGTCTCTGTGAAGACAGAGATGCTATCAACAGAAATGTATTGTAGTTGTTTATCTTAGCAATACTTGCTGAAACAACAGCGCAGGAGGATACGCATATCCTATCATTCCGTCCTATAAGATCAATAGAGCGTTAACAACATAAGCTCAGAGATCCGGACAAACAAACACATACGTCTGCAATTGACAAGCAAGTTGTGTCGTAAATAAATTATCATTGGGCGCTCCCATTGATAGCAAATCTGATTGAATACTTGTTTGTTGAGAGTCCATTCTGACGGCAACAAGCGACCCATAAGTGAATGGGAGTCCGGTAATACAATCAGACGACCCGGAATATGACGGACTGAAGCAGAACTTGGTGTACTATAACAAACAGACGGATTCTTTCCATTAAATTGAATAATGGAAACGAATGAGTGCCTCCCTGGTTCCGGAGATACGCCACTACTGTCGAATTAGCGGACAGGATTTGGACATGCGTTTCTGAAAAATGTTCATCCAATGACATAAAGCAAGCCTAAAAAAACATTAATCCGTGGAAGATAAGTGCTTGCTTAGAGACTGCGGAACCCAAAGACCCTGGCACTTCGAATCCGTTGGGATCAATATTATATCCCAACCTGTTTGACTGGCAACCGTCATAATTATAAAACTTGGATCCGGCAACTGCAGTGGCACTCTCTGAGTCAACCACCGAATGTTTGCCCCAGTCTGAATCTCTTGCTACACTAGATAGACAAGAGAACGTGTAAAACGAGCAATTCATGGATTGCTGAAAAGTTGCCGTCGAAGAGAAGCTTCTCCGAGAACGAAGCGACTCTGAGAGAGTTCTTCACCTTACTATCCATGCGCGTGGATGTAGCTAGGGCCGCGTCACGTCTAACCAACTCCAAGCAGCCACTGAAGGGCGGAGTATTACGTGAACAAACTACTGCCCTCACAAGAAATCACATTGAGGATTATATCCCGGAATTCTTTCTCTTGAAGACGTAATGATAACGCCTCAGTAAGGTGGATTACGTATGATAAAGCGTCTAAGTTAAGTCTATTAGACATCATTGTCGTTTCCAACATTATGGTTGGAAAAGACATAGACGACGACGACGAAAAAGATTATTACCAGTCTTTAACCACGCCGTCTAGACGCATATGAACTCTCGGTATGCCCTGTTCTGCCAAAATAAATTATTCGTATAAATGATAAAAGGCAGAAATGAGCATTGCGGACAAGAAACTAAACTATCATGCTTGGTAGCAGGCTTATATATATATATAGCGTCGATAAATAAAACACATGTTCTAATGACATTATTGGACTGAGTCGGTAAGTCAGGGACAATGTCCCTGAACCGATCCAAAATTCCGTGTCCAATGACGCTATAAGTCTCTTATCCAACATCGCAGCAATGTAGTCCGAAATAACAATCACTGGAAGATAATGCCGGAAGATATGTATGGCAGCTTCCGATGCTACGAAAGGGAAAACTCGAAATCTTTTGAATCCCTTTCGCCATCCTGTCGGACCCTATAAAGCATTCGGTCGTCCGTACCTGATGCAACCGCGGACCGCACCGACCCAGCGCCGTCAGATAATTCCTGACTCGACCAAGAAACTGTCGATTGCTGGGATGCTGCGAAAAAACTGTGCTAACTCGGATAGCACGTCCGTCACTGAGACCTGTGGAGAAGCGGTCCTACGATGCATTGCCGCTGGAAGCTCCGTGATCATTACCCCGTGCATACTACTAATATGCGAGCGAACGGAGTGTATAGGCCTCGTGTCCTTTGGCTACCGGATGGCGTGACCTGTTCGCTGTGGAATCACTGAATGACGAAACTGATTGGATACTCGAGGTCACGTAGCCAATGTGCGGTCGTGTCAATATAACGGAGCGTCCCGAGCGACGGACATATGCTCCGAATGTAAAATATCTGAACCACAACATGCGGTCCCTATGTTGTTGGACGAGAGGGACCTCTCTCGCTCACAGCCCGGACGGACCTGGACGAGCCAGGAACCGGACTAATAGGCTTCCTCCGATCTGTCCTCAATCCGCCGTCACTGGGTGAGTACTAAAGTAATTAAAGTGCTCGCATCACCCAAATCTCCTTCCTAGACCACAACGGACGAACCCGGCAGCCGAACCATTCGATGAATGTACGCTACACCGGGTGAGCTAGCGAATGTCACTCCGTCGATCCTACAAGGGACCTCTTAGGCGATAGACATATTCCATGAGCACTTATTGCCGCTAGCTCTTCATTAACTATGACGACAGAGGCACACTTTTGAAAGACATCTCCATAACTTTGCGAACAAGAAACCAGAAATGCTTGGTAATAGCAAGCATATAATAATAAATATATAGCGTCGTTCAATAATTCGAAAGTTTGTGTGACATTATTGGACTTTGTCGGAACTGAGGGACGAAGTCCCTGAACCGAACCAAAAATTTCTAAGTCCACCGACGCTATCAGTTTCTTATCCGGCATCGCAGCAATCTGGTCCGACGAAAGAACCTGTAGAAGATCAAGTCAGATGACATACACAACAGCATATGTTGTTCCGAAAGGGAAAGCTCAAAATCCTCCGAATCCCTTTCGGTATCCCGTCGGACCGGATGAAATTTTCGGACGTCCGTACCCGCTTCCGCAGAGCGTCCCGACCCAGCATCGTCGGATAAAACAGTATGCGACCGATTCAGTTGTTGCTGGGATGCTGCGATAAGCTGTGCTATTTAGGATAGCACGTCCGTCCCGAGGCCTGTGCAGTAGCGGTCTTACGATGCATTGCTGCCGGAAGCTCCGTGTACGTTGACTCCTGCACACTTTCCTATGCGAACGTCCGGAGTCTGCAGGCCTCGTGTCCCTGGCTACCGGATGGTGTGACCTGGTCGCCGATGATTCTCTGACTGGCGAAGCTGACTGGATATCCGAGGTCACGTAGCCAAGAGCGGTCGTGTGCGCTACCATGAGAATTAGGAAGCCTTATTGACAGTCTCTCCGGACTGACTATATGTCGGAGCGTCCCGAGTGGCGGACGTATGCTCCGAATGCGAAACATTTTGTACCACAACATCTGGGGCCAGATGTTGTTGTACGAGAGAGGGGCCTCTCTCGCTCGCCGTCCGGATGGACCAGAACGAGCTATGAACTGGACTAAAAGGCTTCCTCCGTTCTCCCTCTAATCCGCCGTCACTGGGTGTGCATTTGGTTGATTTATAGTGCTCGCATCACCCCAAAACTCCTTCTAGACCGCAACGGACGAACCCGGCTGCCGAACCATTCGATGAATGGACGCTACACCGGGCGAGCTAGCGGACATCAAAGGCCGTCGAACCTACTAGGGTCCTCTTAGGCAATTGGCGTATTTACATAAGCACTTTTCCGCTAGCCCTTCATTAATTGTGACGACGGAGGCACACTGTTGGAAGACATCACAGATACATCACCCTAATCTTGATCGTCTGAAATAGAAATTGATAAAGTAGAGTGACCCTGCGGGGAAAGGACCGGAATGTCCAATTCCCCACTAACATACCATGACATACGCTTCCCATGTTGTCATCGAAATCATCAGATACAGAACAGGAGTTAATGCGAGTACACTGACCACATATAGAATGATTATAAAAGTCAGAGGAAGACTTCCTCTTATTACAATTGATCAAAATCCTTTCAATGTGAAAAAAAAAAACAAAGTCCTGGTACTCGCACCAACCCCTGACAATTAAAATACATAATAATAATATGATCCATTAACATAGAAAAAATAATTGAAATCAAAATATTTTGAAAAAATATTTTTTCAGAACAGCCCAAGTTTCTGAAAAGTAACGTTGAGCCCCAATGGATCCCAAGCCTAAGTGTGGACAAAAATTTTAAAAATATTTTAAACAATTTATTCAACACTTACGAACAATAATAATGTATCTAGTTATGATTAAAATAACATCAAGATATTATTTTCAAGAAATCCCCCCCTCACACAGAGGGCTGTTGTAAATGTAAACAATGAGTGTAAAAACACTAAAATAAGACTCCGGGCACCCAGGCCCGAAATCAGTTACCAAAAATACACTATCTGATGCAAAACAGACTTCCAGGGAAGAAACTGCAGAACATCAGATGGAAGATGCAGAACACAACGCCTAACCACCCATAGGTGAAGACGTAAACATGGGGAAAAGAACAGAATTCATTCTGTTATTCAGCTAAAACTCCCAAGAAATTTTAGTAATAATAATTACAGAAACTATGCCAAAAGCATGGGAGAATAGCAAGAGGGAACTTAAAGGACAGGGAGAGAGGAAAACACTTGAAAAATCAGTGTAACTAAATAACAAGAATGACAACAAAATGGCTGCTGCCTCGAAAATAGGTAACTTAACATAATTTCATTAAAAAATTTTAAGTTACAGCCCTGATAATATTCTGTCACACATTTTTCCTCTCCTCCTTCTCTATCCTCCTTAGAATCACCATTTCACTAATATTTATGTGTCTGGCATCATTTAAACTGAGAATTACAAGCACAAAGATCAGTCAGATGTTAACTGATGAAGGGCCAAACTTAGAATGATTAATGGCGCCAATTTCGGAACGTCCTTGACACTGCGCATGCGCAGTAGAGGTGAAGTGTGGAGGGCCATTCAGGACATGTTTTCTTTGGTTTTAGATGCAAATTTTGGGGATTGGGGGGCAAAATTTGTGTTTGGCCCTATATTTTAAGAGTTAGCACCAGCTATGTCTGGGTCATTGGTACAGTATAAAAATATATTCAAGTATTAAACACTATTATTTATTTATTGATGTTTAAGGTCGCATATTTATGCACAATGTCTAATCATGACCATGACAGTTTTACGGGTGGAGGAAGCCGGAGTACCCGGAGAGAACCACCAAGCAACGACGAGCAGCTGCCAACTCCCCAACATCGTAATTCCGCACTGCAGCACAGGCAGGATTAGATTGGTTGAAGACATGCGTACCATCGACGTGCAGTACATTTTAGTACACGGCGTCATCGTGCCCCCATGTGGGCAATGGAGATGAAGTGTCTTGCCCAAGGACACAACGTGGTTGCCGCAGGTGGGATTCAAACCGAATTAAGAGATTATATATAGCGCAGCACATGTACAGTGAACCATTAAGCCAGAAGACAATGAAAATTGTTCCCAGAGCCCTGGATATACAGTTGAATAGCATTGGCAGCCCTCCCCGCCCCCCTCCATGCCCCCCCCCCCCCCCCCCCCCACACACACACACACACCAAGACAAGAGGAAAATGCTGTGGTAGCAATGCACAACATCGGAAAAAAATGCTGGAGATGTAATGTTATGAAATGTCAGGCCAAAGAAAAGAAATCCCTTTGTTTGGGGTACCCCCACCGACCGTAAACAATTATGCTGACCCTAAAAATGTTACAAAGTAAAAGTCGCTCATTTAGGTCATCATAACCCTAATTTTTATCGGACTTCAACTGTGAATTTGAAACCTATTTTGAGGTTAAAGCTTTCAAAAATACATGTAGAAATAAATATATCCGACAGTATAAATGCGGAGCAAGTGGTAAGTTCCAGTTCAGCAAAGGAAACCACATTTGATAAATTGATCCTTTTATAGATATAGTATTTTATTGTTCGTGTTGAAGGTCATGAAAATTAATGAATATCGTGTTGAGTTTCGTGTATTGATACTGAAAGCCCTGAATCTTGACCTGCAGTCTTGAAAATAATCAATTTTAAGTAATTTGTTCATTTTTTATACTTACCAATGGCCCAGACTAGCTGGTGCAAACTCGATATTATCAAGGGCCAAACACAAATTTAGAACCCCCCAATCCCCAAAATTTGCATACAAAACCGAAAATTAAAAGTCCTATCTGGCCCTCCATACTTTTACTTTCCACGCATGCGCAGTGGTCAGGAAGAGACCGGAATTGGTGCCAACATCATTCTTTGTAGATGAGAGTACCGTATTTCATCTAAATTTTCGGACGCCAAAAAATAATTATATCTTCCAGCGTCCGAAAACTTCGAAAATGGCCAAAATACATGTGGACAGCAAATGTGAATAGAAATTTTGAAAAATAGGCCAATGAAATCGTCAGATGTGTACCCATACGACGCGCAACTAGTAGAAAGCTGTATGACGGAGGGCCACCACAGATGCCGACATTATGTACACCATACAAGGTATGGGTACATATAGAAATGGATTGGAGGAGTGTCTAATTTGATGGATAAAGGGTTAATATCTCCGGATCAAATTATCAGATTTATATAAAAAACTATACAGCACAGCACATCAGTAACCTGAATAAATATATAAAGTAACATGACAATCGGATTGATATTTTTTGAGTTATCTCCTGCCAAAGGGATTGGAGGAATTTTCAATTTGAAGGATAAAGGGTTAATATCTCCGGATCAAATTATCAGATTAACACCAAAAACTATACAGCTCAGCACATCAGTAACCTGAACACAATTATAAAGTAACTTGACAATCCAAGTAATATTTTTTAAGTTATCAAATGCCAAAGGGATTGGAGGAATTTTCAATTTGAAGGATAAAGGGTTAATATCTCAAGATTAAAATAACAGATTTACACCAAAAACTATACAGCTCGGTACATCAGTAACCTGAACACAAATATAAAGTAACTTCACAATCTAAGCAATATTTTTCAAGTTATCGAATGCCAAAGGGATTGGAGAAATTTTCAATTTGAAGGATAAAGGGTTAATATCTCAAGATTAAATTATCAGATTTACACCAAAAACTGTACAGCTCGGCACATCAGTAACCTGAACACAAATATAAAGTAACTTGACAATACAAGCAATATTTTTCAAGTTATCGAATGCCAAAGGGATTGGAGGAATTTTCAATTTGAAGGATAAAGGGTTAACATCTCAGGATCAAAATAACAGATTTACACCAAAAACTATACAGCTCGGCACATCAGTAACCTAAACACAAATATAAAGTAACTTGACAATCCAAGTAATATTTTTCAAGTTATCGAATGCCAAAGGGATTGGAGGAATTTTCAATTTGAAGGATAAAGGGTTAATATCTCGGGATCAAATCATCAGATTTACACCAAAAACTATACAGCTCGGCACATCAGTAACCTGAACACAAATATAAAGTAACTAGACAATCCAAGCAATATTTTTCAAGTTATCAAATGCCAAAGGGATTGGAGGAATTTTCAATTTGAAGGATAAAGGGTTAATATCTCAGGATCAAATTATCCGATTTACACCAAAAACTATACAGCTCGGCACATCAGTAACCTGAACACAAATATAAAGTAACTTGACAATCCAAGCAATATTTTTCAAGTTATCAAATGCCAAAGGGATTGGAGGAACTTTCAATTTGAAGGATAAAGGGTTAATATTTCAGGATTAAATTATCAGATTTACACCAAAAACTATACAGCTCGGCACATCAGTAACCTGAACAAAATATAAAGTAACTTGACAATCCAAGAAATATTTTTCAAGTTATCAAATGCCAAAGGGATTGGGGAAATTTTCAATCTGAAGGATAAAGGGTTAATATCTCAGGATCAAAATAACAGATTTACACCAAAAACTATACAGCTCAGCACATCAGTAACCTGAACACAAATATAAAGTAACTAAACAACCCAAGCAATATTTTTCAAGTTATCGAATGCCAAAGGGATTGGAGAAATTTTCAATTTGAAGGATAAAGGGTTAATATCTCTGGATCAAAATAACAGATTTACACCAAAAACTATATAGCTCTGCACATCAGTAACCTGAACACAAATATAAAGTAACTTGACAATCCAAGCAATATTTTTCAAGTTATCGAATGCCAAGGGGATTGGAGGAATTTTCAATTTGAAGGATAAAGGGTTAAGATCTCAGGATCAAATTATCCGATTTACACCAAAAACTATACAGCTCGGCACATCAGTAACCAGAACACAAATATAAAGTAACTTGACAATCCAAGCAATATTTTTCAAGTTATCGAATGCCAAAGAAAATGGATACGGACGCCGGACGGACAGACGGATGGAGGGACAGACGGATGGACAGACGGATGGACAAAGGATGGACGAACGACGGATGGTCACCCCGGATGCCGGCATTATGTGTACCATACATAGTATGGGTACACATAAAAACACGCTGCACCGGTTAATAAATTTATTGTGCATGAACTACACACCGGAAATGGGAAAGATAAAATAGCTGTTCAATACGGCAACTTTAATCATCAGCATAAATGAATAAAATGAACATACCAAATGAATTAAAAATTTCCGATTGTTTGTTGTGTTTTTATTTACTTTACAAATAAATCCCGGAGAAGAAATCATGTTTGATCTACCGGTACTTGAAAAGTTTTGATGTTTCCACGAATTATGTTGAACAGTAATTAAGCCATGTGCTTGTGTTGTTACTGTTGGATAAAAAACCCGAGCGGGCTTCAGTGTTTTCAAAACGGACCAATGTAGCCATTCAAAGGCGATGAAATGCAAACAATTTTTGAGTGGTGTGTATGTTGGCTTAATTGTTTGTTCAGTTGAAACTGTTCACTATTGATGGAAAGTGTGCCGGTAAACTTTAAAGAAATGGCATTATTTTCATGTGGTGCTGCTAATACATAAAGACAAGGCGAATACTGAAGTCAGCATTCAATCACCAGCATTTGATATCATAAGAACTCGAGATGGAAAAATTCCTAGTGAAATACAAAACAGCAGAAGAGAAGAAACCAGACCAACAGTAGAACTGACACCCTACAAGCCTCCAGAAAAGAGACCAGTCGCGCCCCCCCCCCCCCCCTGATGCGGAACGCAAAATGCAAACGAAAGACAAATACGAATTATGAGTTTTATGCAGCTCCCCCCCCCCCCCCCCCCCCCCGTCCCCCCATCGTTGTGTGGAAACCAGTTGCTATTGTTTTGAAGGACGAATGCGAATTAATGACATACAAGTCTGGATTATTGATTTAGAAATAACCCCCTCCCCCCAATGTGCAATACAGAATGCTACAATTTATAAAAGCGAATACAAAATAATAATTTTAATGACTGGTATTTGCACCATAGTTCCTCCCGCATTGCCTATTTTTGTTTTTGGAAGTGTGCCCTCCCCACGTGCACTGCTGATGTCGGAGAAAAATAATATTGAAACCTGATACGCTCTGACAGTGTTCGGGTCCATGTGTTAATTTTTTGTGAAACCCTGCAACAGCACATGTTGACCTCATTGTCGTTTGTTCTATTTTTAATGTTGTAAAATTTTGTTGGTGTTCAGTGCACTGAATATGTTTATTCGAAGCAATAATTATCCTGTTCTGTTGCTGGTGCATGGTTTTTACTGCATTATATGGATTTATTTATGGGACACTTTCATTATTGTCGTCATTTAAGGTCAGTTCACCATAACATTTGTGGGGTTTTCTCTTTCCAAATCTCGAAGGAGTCGAATGAAAGCACACTTTTTGAAAACAAAAATTTGATTGGTCAGTTCGTCAGACATGTCAGTTTGATAAGGAAAACAATACTTACCTGTCAATAAATAAAGAACAAGTATACAAATAGTGTTGTTTTAATAATTCTATTTCGATTGTTTAATATATTGTGCATACAATACATGTTTTTAACATAAAAGAAAGAAAGAAAGAGGAAATATTCAACTGAAAAGAAAATCATTGTCATTTTGGATTTATGATTCACTGGGATTTTCCCACCACATCAGTCCGGGACGATCTTTGAGTGGGTGTCCGAAAATTTTGAGGCTTAAAAAAAAGTTAAAAAATTTATAGTAATTTATATATTTTTTATACTTACCAATGACCCAGACATAGCTGGTGCTAACTCTTAAAATATAGGGCCAAACACAAATTTTGCCCCCCAATCCCCAAAATTTGCATCTAAAACTAAAGAAAACATGTCCTGAAAGGCCCTCCACACTTCGCCCCTACTGCGCATGCGCAGTGTCAAGGACGTTCCGAAATTGGCGCCATTTATCATTCTAATAACCAGTGCCTGGTAAGCGCTATGTACTCAGCGGGGAGGCAAGAGTTCCCAACTCCTGGGAGGGCCATCCCCGTCTGGGTCATTGGTAAGTATAAAAAATATATAAATTACTATAAATTTTTTAACATTTTTATACTGTACCAATGACCCAGACATAGCTGAATAGTAAAAAGGCTGGAGGGCCAAGGACATAGAGCAAAATGGAATACGCTCAATAAAATAAAATAGAGTCATCCCCTGTAGGAAAAGAAGTAATAGGCCTTACATGTATCTTTCTTATTTATGATAAATTAGAAAGATACAACACCTTCCAAAATTGAGCTTCATACATCCATGTACTCTATTAATATCCAATATAATCCTTATAGTAATAATTTTTAAAGTAAGCCAATAATAAAGTAAGTCTAGAGAATAGAGACTCTTATACTCCTAAAAGTGTCTGAGAATTGCATAATCATGTCCGTTGACATATGCAATATTCAAAAGCTATACTTTAAAAACTAAGACTTGAATGAATTTTATAAACTTAAACTTCTCACTAAACAACCATCCCAATAACAGCTCAGAATTACTAACTCCGGAGGAGGTATCCCCTTGTTTTCATAGTAAAACAGGTGACCCAAGGGAACACCCTCCCCCACCCCCCCTTTTTCTTGCCCTGGGTCAAATAGCCCAGAGCGAAGAGGGCAGCCGAACGGAGAAACTGCCGAAACAGACAGCCTACCTAGCTATAGTAGCAACTGTTAAGTGAATGACATTCTGAGCAGTAGATAATAGACCTAACAAAAGAGGCCTCAAGAAATTGACTCGATATTTCTAAGATAAAATTCATGAATGTGGATGGCTGAGCGCAATGAGCGGCCTTCAAAAATCTATAATAGCGACACTATTAATGTAAGCCCAAGAAGTAGAAGAACTCTTACTTCATGAGCCGAAATCTTAAGCACAACTGCTAAGTCAATGATATACCATAAGCAGTACCGATAGTTAATAGAATCCATTAACAATAAAATGGAGCGTAACGTCCTTCTACTAGACATCAAAGACAGAAGAAGCTTACGCCCTTGTAATAAACAGATATCTGTTTATAAATACATAAACTGTACCCGGAAAGAGTAAAGGCCTATGCCCATACGAAGACGGAAGGACCTTAAAATAATAGGTTCCGGATAATAGGAGCCTAACTCTTATGCAACAATCCAACCTAAATAGTAACGGAAGTATTGATTCCGAAACTATGAAAGTGAAAATCATCCATCGATAGTGCATGAAACTCACTGACTCTACAGTAAAAGAGAAACCAACAGAATTACTGTCTAAAAGGTCAGAATTTGAAAACTACTGTTTCCAGAGGCTCAAATGATTACATAGCTAAATAAGAACCGAAGTTAAAATCCGTATAGGAATTTAATCTAAAGATTCTAAGTCTATTTATCAAAAAGTTACTAACTGACTTAGAAAAAGAGACAAAAGACTCAATTGTAAACTATCGTAGAGTGCATAGGTATGAGGTAACATAAACCTATAACCTAAATAACAGGCTGCAGTAGATCTTGTGAAACAAGTATACTAAAAAATAGCAATGAGTAGTATGGAGGGATCAACAATATGAACATAATGATCCCTACACCACGACGGAAGAGCCTCCACTTTAGTCGCATAGAATAGCGAAGAAGAGGATCTCCTATAGTAAGAAATCGCGTCCAAAGCTCGTCCAGTACAGTGCTTACAATGTAATACGGACCACACAACGGAATACATGAAGGTTGCGACCTTGCTGGTTGTGATAAAGATGACACGATTTACCCAGTGAAAAAAGATCCTCACATAGAGGAAGATTTCACATTAAGACCCACAGTAGACAAGAGAGTAAATTACTCATGATCTCTGTGAAGATAGAGATGCTATCAACAGAAATGTATTGTGGTTGTTTATCTTAGCAATACCTGCTAAAACAACAGCGCCGGAGGATACGCGTATCCTATCATTCCGTCCTATAGATCAATAGAGCGTTAACACTATTAGCTCAGAGATCTGGACAAGCCAACACATACGTCTGCAATTGATTAGCAAGCTGTGTCATAAATAAATCATCATTGGGCGCTCCCATAGATAGCAAATCTGATTGAATACTTGTTTGCTGAGAGTCCATTCTGACAGCAACAAGCGACCCGTAAGAGAACGGGAGTCCGATAAAACAATCAGACGACCCGGAATATGACGGACCAAAACTGAACTTGGTGTACTATAACCAACAGACGGATTCTTTCCATTAAATTGAATAACGGAAACGAAAGAGTGCCTCCCTGGTTCCGGAGATACGCCACTACTGTCGAATTAAAGGACAGGAATTTGGGCATGCGTTTCTGAATAATGTTCATGCAATGACATAAAGCAAGCCTAAAAAACATTATTCCGCGGAAGTTAAACTGATAGCTAAAAGACTGCGGAACCCAAAGACCCTGGCACTTCGAATCCGTAGGGATCAGTATATATCCCAATCTGATTGACTGGCAACCGTCATAACAGCCACACTCGGGTCCGGCAACTGCGGCGGCACTCTCTGAGTCAACCACCGAATGTTTGCCCCAGTCTGAATCTCTTGTAATGCTAGATAGACAAGAGAACGTATAAATCGAGCAATTCATGGATTGCCGGAAAGTTGCCGTCGAAGAGAAGCTCCTCCGAGAACGAAGCGACTCTGAGAGAGTTCTTAACCTTACTATCCACGCGTGTGGATGTAGCTAGGGCTGCGTCACGTCTAACCAACTCCAATCAGCCACTGAAGGGCGGAGTTATACGTGAACAAACTACTGCCCTCAAAAGAAATTACATTGAGAATAATATCCCGTAAATCTTTTCTTGAAGACGTAATGATAACGCCTCAGTAAGGCGGATTACGTATAATAAAGCGTCTAAGTTAAGTCTACTATACATAATGTCGTTCCCAACATTGAAATTGGAAAAGACATAAACGGCGAAAAAGAATATATGCAGTCTTTAATCATACCGTCTAGACGCATATGAACTCTCGGTATGCCCTGCTCTGCCAAAATAAACTATTTGTAAAAATGATAAAATGGCAGAAATGAGCAACGCGGACAAGAAACTAAACTATCATGCTTAGTAGCAGGCTTGTATATATATATATATAGCGTCGAAAAATAAAACACATGTTGTAATGACAATATTGGACTGCGTCGGTAAGTCAGGGACAATGTCCCTGTACCGATCGAAAAATCCGAGTCCAATGACGCTATAAGTCTCTTATCCAAGATCGCAGCAATGAAGTCTGAAATAATAATCACTGGAAGAAATGCCAGAAGATATGAAAGGCATCTTCCGATACTACTAAAGGGAAAACTCGAAATCTTTCGAATCCCTTTCGCCATCCTGTCGGACCCTATAAAGCGTTCGGTCGTCCGTAGCTGATGCAACCGCGGACCGCACCGACCCAGCGCCGTCGGATAATTCCTGATTCGACCGAGAAACTGTCAATTGCTGGGATGCTGCGAAACAACTGTGCTAACTCGGATAGCACGTCCGTCACTGAGGCCTGAGGAGAAGCGGTCTTACGATGCATTGCCGCTGGAAGCTCCGTGATCGTTACCCCGTGCATACTTCCAATATGCGAGCGAACGGAGTGTATAGGCCTCGTGTCCCTTGGCTACCGGATGGCGCGACCTATTTGCCGTGGAATCACTGAATGCCGAAACTGATCGGATACTCGAGGTCACGTAGCCAATGTGCGGTCGTGTGCCCTGCTGTGAGGATGAGGAAGCATTAAAGACAGTCTCTCGGACTGTCAATATAACGGAGCGTCCCGAGCAACGGACATATGCTCCGAATGTAAAATATCTGAACCACAACATGCGGTCCCCTATGTTGTTGGGCGAGAGAGGAACCTTTCTCGCTCACAGCCCAGACGGACCTGGACAAGCCAGGAACCGGACTAACAGGCTTCCCCCGATCTGTCCTCAATCTGCCGTCACTGGGTGAGTACTAAAGTAATTAAAGTGCTCGATCACCCAAATCTCCTTCCTAGACCGCAACGGACGAACCCGGCAGCCGAACCATTCGATGAATGTACGCTACACCAGGTGAGCTAGCGAATGTCACTCCGTAAGAGATAGACATATTCCATGAGCACTTATTGCCGCTAACTCTTCATTAACTATGATGACAGAGGCACACTTTTGAAAGACATCTCCATAACTCTTCGAACAAGAAACCAGAAATGCTTGGATAGCAAGCATAAAATAATAATATATATAGCGTCGTTCAATAATTCGAAAGTTTGTGTGACATTATTGGACTATGTCGGAACTGAGGGACGATGTCCCTGAACCGAACCAAAAAATTTCTAAGTCCACCGACGCTATCAGTTTCTTATCCGGCATCGCAGCATATGTTGTTCCGAAAGGGAAAGCTTGAAATCCTCCGAATCCCTTTCGGTATCCCATCGGACCAGATGAAACTTTCGGACGTCCGTACCCGCTTCCGCGGAGCGTCCCGACCCAGCATCGTCGGATAAAATATATGCGACAGATTCAGTTGATGCTGGGATGCTGCGATAAACTGTGCTATTAAAGAAAGCACGTCCGTTCCCGAGGCCTGTGCAGTAGCGGACTTACGATGCATTGCCGCCGGAAGCTCCGTGTACGTTGACTCCCGCACACTTCCTATGCGAACGTCCGGAGTCTGCAGGCCTCGAGTCCCCGGCTACCGACCCAGCGCTGTCGGATAATTCTCGATCTGACACCGTTTCTGTCGGCTGCTGGGATGCTGCGATAAGCTGTGCTATGTGCACAAGAATGTCCGGCGTCGAGACCTGCGGAGGCGCAGTCTATCGCTGCTTCGCGAGGGCAGCTCCGCATCAGATGGCTCCCGCATACTTTTCCTATGCGAACGCCCGGAGTCCATCGGTCTCGAATCCCTGGCTGCCGGATGGTGTGACCTGGTCGCCGAAGAATCCTTGATCGGCGAAGCTGGTAATATATCGGCGGTCACGCAGCCAAGGTGCGGTCGTGTGCGCTGACGAGAAGAGGAAGCCTTAGCAGTCTCAGCGGACTGCCTATACAACGGAGCGTCCCGAGCGACGGACGTATGCTCCGCTAGCGACACATTTTGTACCACAACATCTGGGGCCAGATGTTGTTGAACGAGAGAGGGGCCTCTCTCGCTTGCCGTCCGGATGGACCGGAACGAGCTATGAACCGGACTAAAAGGCTTCCTCCGTTCTCCCTCCGATCCGCCGTCACTGGGTGTGCATTAAGTTAATTTTATAGTGCTCGCATCACCCCAAAATTCCTTCTAGACCGCAATGGACGAACCCGGCTGCCGAACCATTCGGTGAATGGACGCTACACCGGGCGAGCTAGCGGACGTCAAAGGCCGTCGAACCTACTAGGGTCCTCTTAGGCAATTGGCGTATTACATGAGCACTTTTCCGCTAGCCCTTCATTAATTGTGACGACGGAGGCACACTGTTGGAAGACATCACAGATACATCACCCTAAACTTGATCGTCTGAAATAGAAATTGATAAAGTAGAGTGACCCTGCGGGGAAAGGACCGGAGTGTCCAAATCCCCAACAACATACCGTGACATACGCTTCCCATATTGTCATCGAAATCATACGATACAGAACAGGAGTTAATGCGAGTACACTGACCACATATAGAATGATAATAAGTCAGAGGAAGACTTCCTCTTAAAACAAATGATCAATATCCTTTCAATGTGAAAAGAAAACAAGTCCTAATACTCGCACTAACCCCTGGCAATCAAAATACATAATAATAATATGATCCATTAATATAGAAAAAATAATTGAAATCAAAATATTTTGAAAAAATATTTTTTCAGAACAGCCCAAGTTTCTGAAAAGTAACGTTGAGCCCCAATGGATCCCAAGCCTAAGTGTGGACAAAAATTTTAAAAATATTTTAAACAATTTATTCAACACTTACGAACAATAATAATGTATCTAGTTATGATTAAAATAACATAAAGATATTATTTTTTAGAAATCCCCCCCTCACACAGAGGGCTGTTGTAAATGTAAACAATGAGTGTAAAAACACTAAAATAAGACTCCAGGCACCCAGGCCCGAAATCAGTTACCAAAAATACACTATCTGATGCAAAACAGAGACTTCCAGGGAAGAAACTGCAGAACATCAGATGGTAGATGCAGAACACAACGCCTAACCACCCGTAGGTGAAGACGTAAACATGGGGAAAGAACAGAATTCATTCTGTTATTCAGCTAAAACTCCCAAGAAATTTTAGTAATAATAATTACAGAAACTATGCCAAAAGCATGGGAGAATAGCAAGGGGGAACTTAAAGGACAGGGAGAGAGGAAAACACTTGAAAAAACAGTGTAACTAAATAATCAGAATGACAACAAAATGGCTGCTGCCTTGAAAATAGGTAACTTAACATAATTTCATTAAAAAATTTTAAGTTACAGCCCTGATAATATTCTGTCACACATTCTTTTCCTCTCCTCCTTCTCTATCCTCCTTAGAATCACCATTTCACTAATATTTATGTGTCTGGCATCATTTAAACTGAGATTTAAAAGCACAAAGATCAGTCAGATGTTAACTGATGAAGGGCCAAACTTAGAATGATAAATGGCGCCAATTTCGGAACGTCCTTGACACTGCGCATGCGCAGTAGGGGCGAAGTGTGGAGGGCCTTTCAGGACATGTTTTCTTTAGTTTTAGATGCAAATTTTGGGGATTGGGGGGCAAAATTTGTGTTTGGCCCTATATTTTAAGAGTTAGCACCAGCTATGTCTGGGTCATTGGTACAGTATAAAAATTTATTTTTTGATGAAAAAATGGTGTCTGAAAACAAAAAGTGTCTGAAAATTTAGATGAAATACGGTACTAATAATAACTCAGCAGGGAGGTATGAGTGCCCACTCATGGGAGGGCCATCCCTGTCTGGGCCATTGGTAAGTATAAAAAATATACAAATTACTTTAAATTTATCATATTTTTATACTAATAACCAATGGCCCAGCCCTGCTGAATCGTAAAAAGGTGGAGGGCCTTGGACTTAAGAATTAGCAGACCAAATATAGCTCCTAAGCCTGCATTTTGTGGGGCCTAATAATTCTATGGTTTGACCATACTACACATACTCTTCAATCTAAATGGAGGAGCAGATACAATTTTTGATTGAAATCAAGAGAGTTTTACTGCTGATTTACTACCCAATCTCCTTCAACATCACCCACTGAACAGAACAGAATATTGATTACTGGCTGATAAATGGATTCAAATTTGACTGCTTTACTTTTCGCAGCCTAAACTGAGAAAAGTATAAATTTAAACCTACTTTTTGTAGCCTTTGTCTTTCATGGTAGAGTTTACTGAATAATGTACCCAAATTCTTTATATCTTCTAATTGAACTGAAAAAGAAAACACACAAAATAAAACCAAAATTTTATAATTACAATTATTACAGAACATTTTGTTGCTTTTCTTTCTTATTTGACATTTAGTTATTTATTGGTGTTTGAGGTCACATATTTCTGCACAATGGGTAATAGCAGGGTATCTGTTGTTTTCAAAATTTTGATTCGTGGTTTTCTCCCCCTCCAGAAACATTGATTAGCAATTGATATAAACTGATTTGCAGTTTTAGACCAAGGTTAGTTAATTTTCAAGTTATTATCCAAACCATTTCGTTTTATTTTTGTCCGAAATACCCTGCTGTGCACATATCTTCATCACTGGTGCCTAAATTCAATTTTCCCTTCCGTAAAAGTTTGCTAAAGCAAGTTTTGTGGTCTTAACATTGACGTCATTATAACGCAGTTCAACATGCATTCTTTTTGATGGGTTTGCATCACTGACACACTAATAAGACATTTAGTATGCTTAACTCGATTTACTTATTCCCTTGATTCAATCTGTGTCACTCGTTTGTGAATGAAGCTTCGAAGTTTGATTTCAGAGTACAGTTTGTGCCGTACACATGCACAGTTGTTGTATTTATGTTGGATTTTCCTGAACGTGCTCTCGTTCAGGAAAATCCAACATAAATACAACAATAGCACAAATTGTTTCTAGAGGGGTTACGGTATGAAAAACCAATGACATTGATATAATGAATGATTGAGTCACTGACTGGACGTGGTGACCTAGAAAGTGCAACGTGCCTTACTGGGATAAGCCTATCAGTTGTCCCTGCATTGGTGGTTCCGTAATAGCAATCTTAGTGATTAAAGAGCATGTCTGACAGTTATACCAGCAGAATCTTAGAAGGACTTTGTATCGCAGTGCGCGAATCATTTTTAGATATTGGTTCGCGACTGGGAGATATTGCTTCGCAAACGGCGATGCGAAACCCAACAAAAGATACCCAGAATAGTGACTGCAACATGGATATAAAGTAATGTCCAGCCCATCGTTTATACCCATGTCAGGGTTCATACAGACTAGTTAATTTGGTTTTCCATACCTTTTCCATATGTAACGAAGTGGTCTATGCTAACCTCTGGAAGCTGGTTAAATCAAGCTCTCGTAGCATTTCTTACTAATGTACTGGTATCTAGATTTATATAGTTGAAAATTTATTTATTTATTGGTATTTAAGGTCACATATTTTTTGCACAATGGCTAATCATGACCACAACATGAGTATCAACTCAAGACCACGGGTGAGCGTTAATAAGCTATGTTGCCCATTTTAGAGAGGGTTTGCACCTCCCAAGCATTGGTGACTTGGTCCTATTTTACCAGTAAAACAGAACCTGTTTACCGCAGTGAACAGGCACTGCTTCACTTCCCGGGGTTCCCGTGGGGATATAGTTGAAAATACTATGGCAGTAAAACATTATATCAGTAGGCATAATTTCATTGTGCTTACAGATATTTAAAGTTTCTAGTAAATTTCCTTTCTTATTATACCTACCACAATTGTTTACTACAGGCTTGCACTACAGTGAAGTCCCTAACTTGGAAAATATACTCTCTATTTTGATCTTTCCCAAGGGATTTGGGAAAGAAAAGTGGTGCAAAAGCACCAAGACACCAAGAAAAAATAAGCCAAAACTGAGTCAAGTGCTATTGGCCCACACCCAGTAGGGGACACTCTTCTCCTAGTACAGATCCACAGCTTCCGGTACCAGTGTGCAATCATGTAACTGATGAATCATTCTTTTGAATCCGCCAACACTGGAGTTATGTGATCAGCGGGGAGGAAGGATTCTTACACGAATAAGAAGACGGATGGGCCTCTATGTAAACAATTGTGGTAGGTATAATAAGAAAATTTACTGTAAAATTTAAATTTCTTATCAACCTACCCTACAATTGTTTACTGCAGGCTGAATAGACAATAGGAAAAGGGAATCACGTAACCAGCCCCCATATAATCTGACTGCACTGGAACCATGGACAGAAGAGTTCCCTAGGCCTATCAAACCATAGCATCACAAACATTTGTAAAAAACAATGAGAGATGAGGTGTATGTCTCTGCATGACGCACAGACTGAAAGGACAGTAAAACAGCACAGGGCTGGAACTGACCTTGAAGAAGACTAATGGCTAGGGTAGACAACAGCCTGAGCAGAAGAAAGAGGACCCAAAGAAAAAAGGTCCTCAGACTGCTCCTGCAACTGACCCAAATAGAACGTGGAGAAAAGAAGCATTTCTCCAGTAGGCTGCCTGCATAACATTTGACAACTTGACAGAGTTAGCATAAGCCAGGAGGTAGACAAGGCACGCACCTCCTGAGCAGAAATATGATTGGTAAAACAACCGACAGTCACTAGACAAGCGTAGGCCGTGCGAATAGCAAGACAAATGCATCAAGAAATGGATTGAAGAGAGATCTTCTGTCCACAAGGAATAAGAGACAGAAAGAAGCGTTTCCTGCCTTTCCTAATGAACTGCGTCCGGTCGAGATAAATGGAAAGTGCACGAACCGGAGAGAGCAAAGGGTGAGTACCCTCAGCAGAAGGAAGAGCCCTGATACAGATAGGAGGTGGAGATGTTTCTGGTATCTGAATCTTGGCCAGAAAGGAGCAATCAGTGGTAAAAGTAACACTGTTGGCAGAGCTCCTGAAAAAGGCCGGATCAACCGGGAGGGCGTGAAGCTCACTAACCCGTCTGGCTGAGGCAAAAGCCATCTTGTATGTGAGAAAACGCATATCCACTTGGGATAAAGGTTCGAACGCTGCCTCCCCCACCCCCACCCCCAACCAGCAAAGCAGCACCCAAGAAAGATTTCATCCTGGGGTAAGCTGCAAAATCCTAGGCCTTTTCAAAGAAAAGTGCCGAATAAGATTGGAGAGGTATGGATTACTGCCGATACGATTTCCAACATACGAAAAGGTCTCCGAAAGCACCCTTTGATGGTAACAGGCTGGAGACCCTGAGAATCAAACAGATATACCAGAAACTCCGTAATCTGTGAAATCGAAGGATAGGCCTAATCAACAGAGTGATCGGAACACCATCGACAGAAGACCTTCCACTTAGCCACATAGGCTAAACCAGTGGAGTGCTGCCTTGAAGAAGAAATGCACTCCACTGCTCGTCTCGAGAAACCTCTACGGAGGAGACAGGACCCGACAAAAGATATGCGTGAAGGCACAATGAAGTTAGGTCGACGTGAAACCTCCTTGAGTGACCTTGGCAAAGAAGGTCGCGACGTAAAGGGAGACGTGCCAGAACCGCCGCCAAAAGAGAGCGGAGCTGATTGAGCCACATCCGTCGAGACGACAGGGCAGCGATCACAATGATTTGACAACTGCAGGTTCTGATCTTGGCCAGACCCTGAGGCAGAATCGGAACCGGCAGGAAGGCGTAGCCGACTAGACCGTTCCAATCGAGTGACAGAGCGTCCACGGCAAAAGCCAAAGGATCTGGACACAGGAACACTAAAATGTCCACTTGATGGTTCCAACAGGTTGCAAAGAGATCGATGTGGGGACGGTTGAAATGACCCTGCCCCATGGGGACAGGGAGTCGGCTAGGACATTCAGATGACCAGGAATGTGACGAATCACCACTCCGGTGTTGACATCCTGAGCTAGCAGTAAAAGATCCCGAGCCAAATTGTGCATGTGAACCGAGAGCGTGCCGCCCTGGTTCCGAATGGAAGTGACCACTGTCAAACTGTCGGACAACAAAAGGACCAGACGATTCGAAAGATGGGGGATCCACTGCTGGAAACTCAGAAGAAGAGCAAGAAGCTCCTTCTGTGTGATGTGAAGAGCTGCTTGATCCTGGTTACATACCCCGTGAAGGGAAAGACCTAGAGGATCCATCGCACCCCATCTGAGATCGCTGGCATCTGCCGTCAGAACACGATCGGATGTGGGCAAGTCCAACGGAACTCCCTGCATAATCCACTGAACATCCATCCAGGGGAGAAGGTGACGATGAAGAGAGTCTGGTAACTGAAGCACTGAATCCAGAGGATCTATATGCGGCCTCCAACGACTGAGCAGAAAGCGTTGGAGAGGTCTGACATGCAGCCGACCTACAGGAATGAGATCCGTCACCGAAACGCAGAGACCGAGCAGCCGGAGAATAATACTCCGAGCTGTTGCAGACCTGGTCTGGGGCGAAAGCTGAGAGAATCAAAGCAAACCTTAGATACTGTTGCGATGTCCGATGAATCGGAATGTGAAAGTAAGCGTCTCGCAGGTCGATGCTGGAAGTGAAATCTCCCTGGTGAATGGAACGGTGAACCGACCTGAAAGTCTCCATGCTGAACTTGGGAGCAATGATAGACTGGTTCAGGATACTCAAGATTGATAACCAGTCGGAGTTGGCTATCCTTCTTCTGCACCAAGAACAGGCGGGAATAAAATCCCAATGAATTAATTTCTTGATGACCTCGATCGCCCCCTTTGACAGGAGACTGTCTATCTCCATGTTCAAAAGTTCCCGACATGAAACATCTGAAGGAACTTGTGTTGGAAGAGGCACTCTCGACAGAGTGGAGTGCTTCCGGAAGGATATTCGCAACCCAGACAGAACAACATCTAAAACCCGAGGATCAGATGTGATTGTGGCCCAAAGGCCTGCGAACTCCGATATCCTTCCTCCAACCTGGGATGAATCGAGGTGAGGACCTTCATTTCGAGCCCAGGTGAGGCCCACGAGAGGAGAAACCACCTCCTCTACTAGATGAAGGATCCTGAGTCCTCCCTCTGGTCTGCCGACTCTTACCCTTACCATGTGAGCAAGAAGTAGAAGCGGCAGCAGGAGGATCAGCCATTGGCTTCACAGAGGAAGCAGAAGGGAGATTGTTAGGCTTAAAACGGCCCCTGCCTCCAACAGAAGGCTGATCAAGCTGGCGAAGCAGCAGCTGATCTTTGGAATGACGTAGGACGTCATCCCGGACTGTCGCCACGGAACCGTCGCGGACCTGCAAAAGAAGCAGATCGAACAGCAGCACGCTGCCCCTCAGGAAGGGAACGGCTTGTGTCCAACATAGCTTCCCTGCAAACTAATTCCAAGTTAGCTGTGTTACAGGCATGCGTGTGAGTAAGATTCATGAGCGCCTTGGAAATCACATGCAACGGAGCCTGTACATTGTCAAACTTATCTGGAGGGAGATAAGCAGCCAAAGCAGAGACGACGTGATCCAAGAGAGAAAGCATGCCCAGCATCTCTCTCGATAAGCCCAACAGGGATTCCGGAGTCGCCACAGGAATAACGGCTGACTTGGGCTGGCAGACTGACGGAATCGTAGGAACGATAAGCAGGGTTACAGCAGTTGAGGACATGTGCACCATCGATGTGCAGTATGCCTTAGTACATGGCGCCATCGTGCCCCCATGTAGGCAACCGTGATAAAGTGCCTTGCCCAAGGACACAACGTGGGACATCCCGGACAGGAATCAAATCATTGCTTCACTTCCTGTGGGTTTCCCACAGGGAAACCTCAAAATTAGCTGCAGCTGTTGGCCTTGCTTGTCATTTTGTAAGCAGAACCAAAACAGTGGAACCATGTTAATTGAATAGTCACTTTGCCCATGAAAATTATTCAATTAACAGCAGTATTCAATCAATAGGGATTTGTTTACTTTCCTGTATTCTAGATAAATTGAGCATTTACTCTATTATTATTATATCTTGTTTGACAGAGCTCATGGAGCTCTGTCAAATAAGATATGATGGATTAAATGCCAGTATTGGAGTAATGAAGCCAAATAGGGAATTTAGTGATTATTGAACTGGATCATCAGGGTAATTTCTTGACATATTACATTTATTTATTTATTTAACAGCCAAGGTCACCTTGTGTCGGGCAGTTTCATGGGTGAAGGAAGCCGGAGTTCCCAGAGAGAACCCCTGTGCAATGGCGAGCAACTGCCCGACTCCACACAAGCAGGGTTAGCACTGGTTGAAGACAAGTGCACCATCGACATGCAGTACGCCTTACTATACAGCCCCACCATACCCCCACATGGGCAATCGGAATGAAGTGACTTGCCCAGACACAACACGGTTACTCTTGATGGGGATCGAATCGTAGATCTTCCGGTTTGAAGTCCAATTCCGTAACCATGGAGCCAGCACACTCCTTGACATATTACAAGATTTTTTTATTCCCTCAAGAGTGCACTCTATTATAATATTAGAAGGTTCCTTTTCATGTTCTATAGGTTGATAGTACATGAGTTTGTGTGATTTCTGAAATAAAACCTGAAGCAGCGAAGCTGCTGAAGGTTTTATTTCAGAAATCACACAAACTCAGGTACTATCGGCCGATAGAACATGAAAAGAAACGTTCTAATTATTTTATTATGCCAAACAAAATATGACTTTCATTGTTAAGCATTAACTGCAACATGCCATCAATCTTGCAACAACAATGTAGTCAAATCCAAAAACATGACGTCATTTCGAACGAATGACGTCTCTTCAAAAATGAATTGTCACAAGTGCCGTTGCTTTGGGAGTTTCTATATCAACAAATGCCAATGTTTACAACTGCATCATGCTGTTCATGTTATAATTCATTGTTAATGCTTGTTATGAAGCTCGTGCCGAAAATTTTCGGTTTATATCGCATAAACCGAAGGAAAACAACAGTTATTTCTTAAATATAATTGATTGAAGCCATAACTGAGACTCATATTCAGGATTCACTGAAGTGGTGAACAACACGTGAGAGTTTTTTTAATATTTCTGATTCTTTTGAATTCATTGTTTGCAGTTAAAATTGAAAACATACCCACTGAAGATGATATATTTGTTGGTAAGTTTGCGTTTACTGATGTTGAAAAACAGTTAAACGGACACGGAGCCAGCATTTGGTGTTGAGAAATTCCAATCGATGCTGATCAATGGAAGTGGCGTTTCATTTTCTTCGTTCTCTTGTCTCCAGGGAAAAACGTTCCGATAGTACCCGTGTTTTGCCCCAAAACTCCAGTACTATGACTTTTAGAAGGTGTCAAATTAGCCAATCACGGCTGATGTTACAAACTTGAGGCATAATAAAACCCATTATAATAATGCAATGTATAAGTCAAATTTGTACTGAAGGCATCTTAAATGGTTTTGTGTTCGTAAGCTACATTCAATTAACAGGTTGATTCAATTAAGAGATATCCAATTAAGCAGGCTCCACTGTATAACCACACTTCCAACACATATGTTCAGTCTCTCATTCTCGGTAGATGATTTTAAAGCAACATGCATGTGATTTGGCATGAGTAATCTTCATTTATTTATTGGTGTTTAAAGAACACTTTAGAAAATTTTTTAGAAAAATTGTGTTTTCAAAGGGCCATATCTCTGCAGCAGATGGACTGAGAAACACCAATATTGAACATGACCTGTATTTTAATGCTAAAAACAACTTCTGAAAGTTTGATGTCGATCCGTAAAGGCATTCAACTTTAAATGAACGGAAACCAAATTGTTTACGGACAGACAGATGGACAGACAGACAGACTAATAACATAATACGACCGTTTTTTAAACGGGCGTATAAAAACCAGAAACAAGACCCCAAGCACTGAATAAAAAGGCCTGAAGTCAGTAACAGATTTTAAACTATCCGATGTAAAGCAAGATCTTCAGATGAAGAAAAAATGATACATCAGATACAAGATGCATGACCCAAATGCCTAAACACCCCTAGGGTGAGGACGTAACCATGGGGATATACACAATAAACATTCTGTATAAGATGTCAAACTCCCAAGAAATTTATAAAAAAATTTCAATAAAATAAGCCACAAAGCTTGGGAGTTTAACAGGAGGGCTTCAAGGAAGGATAGGGAAGGAACACTTAACAAACAGTGGATAAATCATTAGCAAGAATGATGACGTCAGGCCAATGTCCCGAAATTGGGAAACATGAAATAATTTTGATAAAAATTATAAAGTTACAGCCCTGAACGTTTCCAACCACCGTTGTTCACTTCCACCATCCAATTATGTCCTTGGATCCACCAATTCTACCATTGATTTGTGTCTGGCATCTTTAAAATTGAGATTTAAAAGCACAGATGTCAGTTTGTTGTTACAGAATGGAGGTCCAAACAAAGAATGATAGTTGGCGCCAATTTCGGTGTCTTCCTGGATACTGCGCATGCGCAGTTTGCAAAAGTACGGAGGACCAAATAGGACATTCAATTTTCGGTTTTGCATGGAAATTTTGGAGATTGGGGGGCAAAATTTGTGTTTGGCCCTAGATTAATTTTTGAGTTAGCACCAGCTAGTCTGGGCTATTGGTTGTTGTATAAAAATACAGATATCCATCTGTATGAAACCCTGCGGCCTTAGACAGCTCACTAAACGGAGACTTACGACGTTAGGTGCTAATGTATAAGAAAAGACCACTCTAAGTGGACATAAGGCTACTATGGCGTCCACAATAGCACTAAAAGCCTCTGACGCCTAGAAATACAACACCAAGAAGGGAAACAGGGTTCATACACCAAGGGGAAAGTGAAATTCAAGGAGTATTCAAGGAGTTTTCAAGGAGGATTTTGCAAAATTCAAGGAGGGGTCAGGCCATCGCTGTTACAATACATAGAATCAATATGCTTTAAAAGTACGAACTGGTTAGCCTAAAATTGACAATTTGAAGAAAAGAAATCTATTTTTCATTCTTACCTCTATTTACATTAATTCTTCCACCTGTTTATGCAGGTCAAATAATCCAAAATCATTTTAAATGTCTATACAAGTCATATTTACACATTCAACATGGAAAAAGTGTTTTTTTATATATGCATGTTAATTAGTTATTCTTCATTTCATTCAGTTTCTCCTCTAGTTTCTCAGAAGTCTGCTTCAGTAATTCTTGTTTTTCCTTTGATGTTTTTCTAAAACTGTTTGATTTCACAATGAATTCAAGTTTCATGTTTTTTTCAGCTTGTTCAGCGTACCTGTCAGCTGATTTTATCAAACTATCTATGTCTAATTCTAGTCTCCTTTTCTTTTTCTTAATTTCATCTATTTCATCAATCAAACCTTTTCTCTTCAAAGATGTAGCATCATTTGCTTTTCTTTTTCTTTTATCATCAAGAAAATTATGATACTGGTGCCTCGACCCTGCTGCAGACAGCAAAAGCTTTTTGGTGATAATAACATTGTCAATACCGCCAACGCTATTAAAGTAATCCTTTATAACTCTCTGATCAACCAGTGACTCCCTCTTCAAATTTTCAACTTCTAATTGCCGATTTATTAAAAAAAAACTTTCTACGTTCGCTTGCCCATGAGACAATACCAACAGTCTCTGTATCACACTCCACAGATTTGCATATTTTGATTCCTTGGCTAGATGAAAATACAGTAATTCATCAATTCTATCCTTTTCACAATCAAAGTTTTTAAATCGTTCATCAAGCAAACTCAGATCAAGAAAATCAGAGAATTGTCTAAGTATATCATCACAATCAGAGGTAGAGGTAATACAGCAGTCACACAGCTGATCTAAAATTTTCTTCATGCAAGAAATGCATTTGTCCTTTTTGAGAAAGTTACAAGGGTTTAAACAAATCAAATTCTGTGCTAACAAATATTTGATAGGAGATTTTTCCAAAATTTTTGCAACACTTTTGGTGAGAAAATTCCTGCAATCCATCCTGAACTCCATCACCTGCTTGTCACTGATCTGCTTATTTTTTTTAAGTTCTGCCAACATCTTCTCTGTGCAATACCCAATATCAATTTTTGAATAATCTTTAAAAGTTAAAAAATTTATGGTAATTTATATATTTTTTATACTTACCAATGACCCAGACATAGCTGGTGCTAACTCTTAAAATATAGGGCCAAACACAAATTTTGCCCCCCAATCCCCAAAATTTGCATCTAAAACTAAAGAAAACATGTCCTGAAAGGCCCTCCACACTTCGCCCCTACTGCGCATGCGCAGTGTCAAAGACGTTCCGAAATTGGCGCCATTTATCATTCTAATAACCAGTGCCTGGTAAGTGCTATGTACTCAGCGGGGAGGCAAGAGTTCCCAACTCCTGGGAGGGCCATCCCCGTCTGGGTCATTGGTAAGTATAAAAAATATATAAATTACCATAAATTTTTTAACATTTTTATACTGTACCAATGACCCAGACATAGCTGAATAGTAAAAAGGCTGGAGGGCCAAGGACATAGAGCAAAATGGAATACGCTCAATAAAATAAAATAGAGTCATCCCCTGTAGGGAAAAGAAGTAATAGGCCTTATATGCATCTTTCTTATTTACCGTATTTACTCGATGAATTGAAACACTCTTTGTATTGATACACCTGAATTTTTAAGAAAAATAATTTTTAAAATTACTCAAATAGTTGAGACAGTGTAAAAATTATTTTTCCGAATTTATCTTAAGTATTGATACAGGCTGAACATTTGTTTGCAGATTTCGTTTTGAGCACAGTTATACTTTGTTGATACTTTCGATGTACCAGATTTATTAAAATATATATGTCAACCGTGTTTGTTTTTAATAATCGCCAGGTAGGTTCATGTATGTACTTTGTTGATATTTTAGATGTGTCAGATGTTTTTTTTATTACTCACGCCGGTAAAAGAAAGAAAGATCCAAAGCATGTGTTCAAGGTAAGATCGAGGTAAGCTGAATTCGAATGGTAAATCCTTGTAAATCCAGAAAAGAAAAGGGCTTTATTTCCTTGTCATTCAAGCAAACTGCACGTGCGAATCAAATCAAGTAGGTCAAGTTACCGGTAGCTAGATTTCGGTTCCTCCTCTCTCGCAGTTTAGAAAATGCAGCGAGAACTACTGAGAATGTGAATATCTGCACGAAAAGATTGGACTTTGTACAAAACGGGCAGGACAACTCGGCCCTTTGCCGTAAGTTCAATGTTTGGGTAAACCGAATGATTTCATGTAGTAGTATGTGTGGGTTAAGCCGGGAAATCAATATGTCTGTCGCAAATTACTTATCGATGGGGCTTTGTACAAAACGGGCAGGACAACTCGGCCCTTTTCCATAAGTTCAATGTTTGGGTAAACAGAATGCATTCACGTAGTACCGGTAGTGTGTGTGGGTTAACCCGGGAAATCAATGTGTCTGTCGCAAATTACTTATCGGTTCAATACAAAAAGGTGTTAATAACACCTTTATGTCTTGAACCTTTCAGTAATTTTAGACAGATATGTTTCGCCATTCATGGCAAATCTAATAAATCATTTGGGTCTCTGTGTGAAAGCAACACAATGACAAAGAAAACAGGACACAGCTTAAAATATTTAATTTTAGACCACCTACTCAGTGATGCAGGATGTACTTTGAGTTTGGAAGCAGCTTTCCTTAATCCAATCTGTTTGGCTAAATCGACTGCCACTTTCTTCTCTTTTGCATTTAAACTTCTGTATTTCCCTCTTACGACTGATGTGGAATTGTCTGTTTCTGTTTCTGAGTTTTTACATATTTTTTTTGGTGGGCTTTCTGTGTCTGTTACCAAATCTATTTTTCTCTTCGCTGGTCTACCCACTGGACGTTTCACAACAGGTTTCAGTGGGCTCAATTTTACTTTGGGTCGCGCTTCCTCTGATGTCCGGTACTTGATCACAAATTTATCCATGTTTACAACTGTTTACAACTGAATGTCGTTGGGTTCAAACCCAGATATTTTATACAGTTTTGGGATTTTAAAAAAAACAACACGGTACTCACTTTGATGCTTTATTGAATTTTTTTCTTTCTTTACTATTATTTTTGTCTCCACACACAAGCCATCACATTTTTAAACAACACTTGAACAGGTGATTACGGCATTGTTTTATTTGGGCCAGTCACTGGCGGCTTTTCAATTGATGGGGTAACACCTGTTTCTTTTCAGTTGTGTTGTTTTTAAACGTAATCGATACTCACCACTGAACTTCATCAATGTTGTTTTTACAACCGAAAACAAATTGAAGGGAAATATTAACATCTTACATTGTATATGTAATCATTATAAGCTACGAAATGGCCATTGTCCCAAATTCCTTGTCAAAAGCACGTCAAATTGTCAATCAAGTGCGCTCTTCGAGATACTTGACCTTCATTCAATTGGCGAATTGGAAATCAGCTGGGGTTTTTTAAATGTGTGTTTTACGTTTTCACTTGGAATATTCTTTTCAAGTGGCCCACTCACAGGTATTTATCATTTTCGAAGAATTGATACACATCGTTTGAGACATTTCCTAAGAATTGAAACAGTTGAAAAAATATTTATTTTAAACTGTATCAATTCATCGAGTAAATACGGTATGATAAATTAGAAAGATACAACACCTTCCAAAAATTGAGCTTCATACATCCATGTACTCTATTAATATCCAATAATCCTTATACTAATAATTTTTAAAGTAAGCCAATAATAAAGTAAGTCTAGAGAATAGAGACTCTTATACTCCTAAAAGTGCGTGAGAATTGCATAATCATGTCCGTTGACATATGCAATATTCAAAGCTATACTTTAAAAACTAAGACTTGAATGAATTTTAAACTTCTCACTAACAACCATCCCAATAACAGCTCAGAATTACTAACTCCGGAGGAGGTATCCCCTTGTTTTCATAGTAAAAACAGGTGACCCAAGGGAACACCCTCCCCCCCCCTTTTTTCTTGCCCTGGGTCAAATAGCCCAGAGCGAAGAGGGCAGCCGAACGGAGACACTGCCGAAACAGACAGCCTACCTAGCTATAGTAGCAACTGTTAAGTGAATGACATTCTGAGCAGTAGATAATAGACCTAACAATAGAGGCCTCCAGAAATGGACTCGATATTTCTGAGATAAAATTCATGAATGGATGGCTGAGCGCAATGAGCAGCCTTCAAAAATCTATAATAGCAACACTATTAATGTAAGCCCAAGAAGTAGAAGAACTCTTACTTCATGAGCCGAAATCTTAAGCACAACTGCTAAGCCAATGATATACCATAAGCAGTACGCTAGTTAATAGAATCCATTAACAATAAAATGGAGCGTAACGTCCTTCTACTAGACATCAAAGACAGAAGAAGCTTACGCCCTTGTAATAAACAGATATCTGTTTATAAATACATAAACTGTACCCGGAAAGAGTAAAGGCCTCTGCCCATACGAAGACGGAAGGACCTTAAAATAATAGGATCCGGATAATAGGAGCCTAACTCTTATGCAACAATCCAACCTAAATAGTAACGGAAGTATTGATTCCGAAACTATGAAAGTGAAAATCATCCATCGATAGTGCATGAAACTCACTGACTCTACAGTAAAAGAGAAACCAACAGAATTACTGTCTAAAAGGTCAGAATCTGAAAACTACTGTTCCCAGAGGCTCAAATGATTACTTAGCTAAATAAGAACCGAAGTTAAAATCCGTATAGGAATTTAATCTAAAGATTCTAAGTCTATTTATCAAAAAGTTACTGACTGACTTAGATAAAGAGACAAAAGACTCAATTGTAAACTATCGTAGAGTGCATAGGTATGAGGTAACATAAACCTATAACCTAAATAACAACAGGCTGCAGTAGATCTTGTGAAACAAGTATACTAAAAAATAGCAATGAGTAGTATGGAGGGATCAACCATATGAACATAATGATCCCTACACCACGACGGAAGAGCCTCCACTTTAGTCGCATAGAATAGCGAAGAAGAGGATCTCCTATAGTAAGAAATCGCGTCCAAAGCTCGTCCAGTACAGTGCTTACAATGCAATACGGACCACACAACGGAATACATGAAGGTTGCGACCTTGCTGGTTGTGATAAAGATGACACGATTTACCCAGTGAAAAAAGATCCTCACATAGAGGAAGATTTCACGTTAAGATCCACAGTAGACAAGAGAGTAAATTACTCATGATCTCTGTGAAGATAGAGATGCTATCAACAGAAATGTATAGTGGTTGTTTATCTTAGCAATACCTGCTAAAACAACAGCGCCGGAGGATACGCGTATCCTATCATTCCGTCCTATAGATCAATAGAGCGATAACAGTATTAGCTCAGAGATCTGGACAAGCCAACACATACGTCTGCAATTTATTAGCAAGCTGTGTCATAAATAAAACATCATTGGGCGCTCCCATAGATAGCAAATCTGAATGAATACTTGTTTGTTGAGAGTCCATTCTGACAGCAACAAGCGACCCGTAAGAGAGTGCGATAAAACAATCAGACGACCCAGAGTATGACGGACCAAAACTGAACTTGGTGTACTATAACCAACAGACGGATTCTTTCCATTAAATTGAATAACGGAAACGAAAGAGTGCCTCCCTGGTTCCGGAGATACGCCACTACTGTCGAATTAAAGGACAGGAATTTGGGCATGCGTTTCTGAATAATGTTCATGCAATGACATAAAGCAAGCCTAAAAAACATTATTCCGCGGAAGTTAAACTGATAGCTAAAAGACTGCGGAACCCAAAGACCCTGGCACTTCGAATCCGTAGGGATCAGTATATATCCCAATCTGTTTGACTGGCAACCGTCATAACAGCCACACTCGGGTCCGGCAACTGCGGCGGCACTCTCTGAGTCAACCACCGAATGTTTGCCCCAGTCTGAATCTCTTGTAACACTAGATAGACAAGAGAATGTATAAATCAAGCAATTCATGGATTGCCGGAAAGTTGCCGTCGAAGAGAAGCTCCTCCGAGAACAAAGCGACTCTGAGAGAGTTCTTAACCTACTATCCACGCGTGGATGTAGCTAGGGCTGCATCACGTCTAACCAACTCCAATCAGCCACTGAAGGGCGGAGTTATACGTGAACAAACTACTGCCCTCAAAAGAAATTACATTGAGAATAATATCCCGTAAATCTTTTCTTGAAGACGTAATGATAACGCCTCAGTAAGGCGGATTACGTATAATAAAGCGTCTAAGTTAAGTCTACTATACATAATGTCGTTCCCAACATTGAAATTGGAAAAGACATAAACGGCGAAAAAGAATATATATGCAGTCTTTAATCACACCGTCTAGACGCGTATGAACTCTCGGTATGCCCTGCTCTGCCAAAATAAACTATATGTAAAAAAGATAAAATGGCAGAAATGAGCCACGCGGACAAGAAACTAAACTATCATGCTTAGTAGCAGGCTTGTATATATATATAAATATATAGCGTCGAAAAATAAAACACATGTTGTAATGACAATATTGGATTGCGTCGGTAAGTCAGGGACAAAGTCCCTGTACCGATCGAAAAATCCGAGTCCAATGACGCTATAAGTCTCTTATCCAAGATCGCAGCAATGAAGTCTGAAAAATAATCACTGGAAGAAATGCCAGAAGATATGAAAGGCATCTTCCGATACTACTAAAGGGAAAACTCGAAATCTTTCGAATCCCTTTCGCCATCCTGTCGGACCCTATAAAGCGTTCGGTCGTCCGTAGCTTGATGCAACCGCGGACCGCACCGACCCAGCGCCGTCGGATAATTCCTGATTCGACCGAGAAACTGTCAATTGCTGGGATGCTGCGAAACAACTGTGCTAACTCGGATAGCACGTCCGTCACTGAGGCCTGAGGAGCAGCGGTCTTACGATGCATTGCCGCAGGAAGCTCCGAGATCGTTACCCCGTGCATACTTCCAATATGCGAGCGAACGGAGTGTATAGGCCTCGTGTCCCTTGGTTACCGGATGGCGCGACCTATTCGCTGTGGAATCACTGAATGCCGAAACTGATCGGATACTCGAGGTCACGTAGCCAATGTGCGGTCGTGTGCCCTGCTGTGAGGATGAGGAAGCATTAAAGACAGTCTCTCGGACTGTCAATATAACGGAGCGTCCCGAGCAACGGACATATGCTCCGAATGTAAATATCTGAACCACAACATGCGGTCCCCTATGTTGTTGGCTTCCTCCGATCTGTCCTCAATCTGCCGTCACTGGGTGAGTACTAAAGTAATTAAAGTGCTCGCATCACCCAAATCTCCTTCCTAGGCCGCAACGGACGAACCCGGCAGCCGAACCATTCGATGAATGTACGCTACACCGGGTGAGCTAGCGAATGTCACTCCGTAAGCGATAGACATATTCCATGAGCACTTATTGCCGCTAACTCTTCATTAACTATGACGACAGAGGCACACTTTTGAAAGACATCTCCATAATTCTTCGAACAAGAAACCAGAAATGCTTGGATAGCAAGCATAAAATAATAATATATATATAGCGTCGTTCAATAATTCGAAAGTTTGTGTGACATTATTGGACTATGTCGGAACTGAGGGACGATGTCCCTGAACCGAACCAAAAATTTCTAAGTCCACCGACGCTATCGGTTTCTTATCCGGCATCGCAGCATATTTTGTTCCGAAAGGGAAAGCTTGAAATCCTCCGAATCCCTTTCGGTATCCCGTCGGACCGGATGAAACTTTCGGACGTCCGTACCCGCTTCCGCGGAGCGTCCCGACCCAGCATCGTCGGATAAAATATATGCGACAGATTCAGTTGATGCTGGGATGCTGCGATAAACTGTGCTATTAAGGAAAGCACGTCCATTCCCGAGGCCTGTGCAGTAGCGGACTTACGATGCATTGCCGCTGGAAGCTCCGTGTACGTTGACTCCCGCACACTTCCTATGCGAACGTCCGGAGTCTGCAGGCCTCGAGTCCCCGGCTACCGACCCAGCGCTGTCGGATAATTCTCGATCCAACACCGTTTCTGTCGGCTGCTGGGATGCTGCGATAAGCTGTGCTATGTGCACAAGAATGTCCGGCGTCGAGACCTGCGGAGGCGCAGTCTATCGCTGCTTCGCCGAGGGCAGCTCCGCATCAGATGGCTCCCGCATACTTCCTATGCGAACGTCCGGAGTCCATCGGTCTCGAATCCCTGGCTGCCGGATGGTGTGACCTGGTCGCCGAAGAATCCTTGATCGGCGAAGCTGGTAATATATCGGCGGTCACGCAGCCAAGGTGCGGTCGTGTGCGCTGACGAGAAGAGGAAGCCTTAGCAGTCTCAGCAGACTGCCTATACAACGGAGCGTCCCGAGCGACGGACGTATGCTCCGCTAGCGACACATTTGTACCACAACATCTGGGGCCAGATGTTGTTGAACGAGAGAGGGGCCTCTCTCGCTTGCCGTCCGGATGGACCGGAACGAGCTATGAACCGGACTAAAAGGCTTCCTCCGTTCTCCCTCCGATCCGCCGTCACTGGGTGTGCATTAAGTTAATTTTATAGTGCTCGCATCACCCCAAAATTCCTTCTAGACCGCAACGGACGAACCCGGCTGCCGAACCATTCGGTGAATGGACGCTACACCGGGCGAGCTAGCGGACGTCAAAGGCCGTCGAACCTACTAGGGTCCTCTTAGGCAATTGGCGTATTACATGAGCACTTTTCCGCTAGCCCTTCATTAATTGTGACGACGGAGGCACACTGTTGGAAGACATCACAGATACATCACCCTAATCTTGATCGTCTGAAATAGAAATTGATAAAGTAGAGTGACCCTGCGGGGAAAGGACCGGAGTGTCCAAATCCCCAACAACATACCGTGACATACGCTTCCCATATTGTCATCGAAATCATACGATACAGAACAGGAGTTAATGCGAGTACGCTGACCACATATAGAATGATAATAAGGTCAGAGGAAGACTTCCTCTTAAAACAACTGATCAATATCCTTTCAATGTGAAAAGAAAACAAGTCCTGGTACTCGCACTAACCCCTGGCAAAATACATAATAATAATATGATCCATTAATATAGAAAAAATAATTGAAATCAAAATATTTTGAAAAAATATTTTTTCAGAACAGCCCAAGTTTCTGAAAAGTAACGTTGAGCCCCAATGGATCCCAAGCCTAAGTGTGGAAAAAAATTTTAAAAATATTTTAAACAATTTATTCAACACTTACGAACAATAATAATGTATCTAGTTATGATTAAAATAACATAAAGATATTATTATTTAGAAATCCCCCCCTCACACAGAGGGCTGTTGTAAATGTAACAATGAGTGTAAAAACACTAAAATAAGACTCCAGGCACCCAGGCCCGAAATCAGTTACCAAAAATACACCATCTGATGCAAAACAGAGACTTCCAGGGAAGAAACTGCAGAACATCAGATGGTAGATGCAGAACACAACGCCTAACCACCCGTAGGTGAAGACGTAAACATGGGGAAAGAACAGAATTCATTCTGTTATTCAGCTAAAACTCCCAAGAAATTTTAGTAATAATAATTACATAAACTATGCCAAAAGCATGGGAGAATAGCAAGGGGGAACTTAAAGGACAGGGAGAGAGGAAAAACACTTAAAAAAACAGTGTAACTAAATAATCAGAATGACAACAAAATGGCTGCTGCCTTGAAAATAGGTAACTTAACATAATTTCATTAAAAAATTTTAAGTTACAGCCCTGATAATATTCTGTCACACATTCTTTTCCTCTCCTCCTTTTCTATCCTCCTTAGAATCACCATTTCACTAATATTTATGTGTCTGGCATCATTTAAACTGAGATTTAAAAGCACAAAGATCAGTCAGATGTTAACTGATGAAGGGCCAAACTTAGAATGATAAATGGCGCCAATTTCGGAACGTCTTTGACACTGCGCATGCGCAGTAGGGGCGAAGTGTGGAGGGCCTTTCAGGACATGTTTTCTTTAGTTTTAGATGCAAATTTTGGGGATTGGGGGGCAAAATTTGTGTTTGGCCCTATATTTTAAGAGTTAGCACCAGCTATGTCTGGGTCATTGGTACAGTATAAAAATTTTGATTTATCCAAGATGTCAATGTTTATTATCTTCTTCACTGAAGTTGCATTTCTGATAATGTCATGCTTAATAAATCTTGATAGCAAATCCCTTAATAATTTTTCAAGATCGTCACACAAGAAAGGGACCATTGGCGCCTCACTCTGATATCTGGCAAGAAAAGGAGTTACTTGCTTAGCAACAGATTCATAAAAATGGGCTTTTGCCAGAAATAAATGTTCACCAACTGCACTTTTAACTACATCAAATGACTTTGTCTTGGGATCAGGAAGCTTTTCAGTTTTAATGGCCGTCACATAAAGTTTAATACAAGGCCAAATCTTTATTGCTCTTTCTATGACTGGCAAGTTCTCCACCCAGCGGTGACTGCAAAATTTCATTGGAAATATTGTGCTATTGGTGACAGTTTGGAAATCTTCACGGCGAGCAGAAGTGTTTTTGAATAGGTAGTACAAACTTGACAAGATGTTATCAATGCTCCAACCTGACGCTGTAGCTCCATTCGAAAATGCACCATGTATTATGTGAAGGCCACAGCTACCAATATTTAATAACTTGCAGTTATAATCTCCGCTCAAATCGGCCTCCATATTTCTGTAAAATTTCCAGTTTACATTTGGTCCATCCATTGATATTTGTATCAATTTTTGAAGATTTAAACCAGTCAAACATGATGTAACTTTTTCGTGAAGATCATCTGCTGTTGCATGTCCCATAAACTCTGACCCAAGAAAATTTGATATCACACCATCGCCTTTCCAGTAACGAACATAAACATCTAACTGTTTCTCTTGCATCTTTTTGTTCATGCTCTCATCAAATAATAAAACAAAAACTGCTTCCTTACTCACAGCCTCTTTCAACAAATCTGAAAAATGGGGTGCAATTCCAAAACAGGTCAGATATTTACTTTTTGATTCTCCACAGGAAAATGTTTTGGCCACTTCACTGTCTGGAAACATTTTTTGAAATAGTTTATTCGACTTTTCTGATGATTTGTATGAATAATTATCATCTGCCATTTTAAGGCACCACAATATCTCTGCAGTCAGCGTTTCATTTTTTGCAACTGCCACGGAAACAGATGACTGGTTTTGGAAGCGGGTGCCGGTGATGTCGACATTGTTACTGAAGACGCCTCACTCTCGGTCGCTGATACTGGTGTTTTCAAAACACTTTTACTTCCCAATGCTATTTGCGATTGAAAACTGAAATGACCAGTAAGTGTTGAAGTCCCACTCAAGCGTGCTCCAGCGGAACGGTGTTTTTTTGATTTGGTGTGGCTGACCAATGCAGACTCCCCCATGTTTGAAATATCAACTGGACGGCAACAAAGCTTGCAGTATGCTTTGTATTTATCTGTACTGTGACGTTGAATCCATCCTTTGTACTTATCATTGTTCACCCACTCGAGATTAAAAATACATTTTCCTCCAGGCATTGTTATTTGTTGAATCGACCTAAATTTCACACAACATTGACCACTTTTAACTGAAAACACCACATGTAAAATAGCCTCATTCTCGCAAATACATTCGGTCCTCCTCGGTCGATTCCGTGCAAGATCGTCATGATAGAGGAACAAGAAAAGTTTTGTGCGGGCACCACTAAGCACACGCGACTTTCTTTCACTTCTAATCGCAAGATGTTCCGATTTTAAAAATTCTTTTGATTAATTCTTATTATTCTGCGAGCTTTTAATGAATAATTTAACCAGAATGAACTTGTAACGAAAAAATTCAAGGAGTTTTCCAGGAGTTTGGGGAGAAAATTCAAATTTCAAGGAGTTTCAAGGGCCCTGGAAAGTTTATTTTCAAATTCAAGGAGTTTCCAGGAATTCCAGGAGGCGTACGAACCCTGGGAAAGACGTATTTACTCCTTCTAACGGCTCTATTCCCAAAAAGACAGCCGTCTCAGCCTATCTATGAGCTATCAATCTTTTATTCGTAAGAAATCGAACGTTAAAAAATTTATAGTAATTTATATATTTTTTATACTTACCAATGACCCAGACATAGCTGGTGCTAACTCTTAAAATATAGGGCCAAACACAAATTTTGCCCCCCAATCCCCAAAATTTGCATCTAAAACTAAAGAAAACATGTCCTGAAAGGCCCTCCACACTTCGCCCCTACTGCGCATGCGCAGTGTCAAGGACGTTCCGAAATTGGCGCCATTTATCATTCTAATAACCAGTGCCTGGTAAGCGCTATGTACTCAGCGGGGAGGCAAGAGTTCCCAACTCCTGGGAGGGCCATCCCCGTCTGGGTCATTGGTAAGTATAAAAAATATATAAATTACTATAAATTTTTTAACATTTTTATACTGTACCAATGACCCAGACATAGCTGAATAGTAAAAAGGCTGGAGGGCCAAGGACATAGAGCAAAATGGAATACGCTCAATAAAATAAAATAGAGTCATCCCCTGTAGGGAAAAGAAGTAATAGGCCTTACATGTATCTTTCTTATTTATGATAAATTAGAAAGATACAACACCTTCCAAAAATTGAGCTTCATACATCCATGTACTCTATTAATATCCAATAATCCTTATACTAATAATTTTTAAAGTAAGCCAATAATAAAGTAAGTCTAGAGAATAGAGACTCTTATACTTCTAAAAGTGTGTGAGAATTGCATAATCATGTCCGTTGACATATGCAATATTCAAAAGCTATACTTTAAAAACTAAGATTTGAATGAATTTTATAAACTTAAACTTCTCACTAAACAACCATCCCAATAACAGCTCAGAATTACTAACTCCGGAGGAGGTATCCCCTTGTTTTCATAGTAAAAACAGGTGACCCAAGGGAACACCCTCCCCCCCCCCTTTTTCTTGCCCTGGGTCAAATAGCCCAGAGCGAAGAGGGCAGCCGAACGGAGACACTGCCGAAACAGACAGCCTACCTAGCTATAGTAGCAACTGTTAAGTGAATGACATTCTGAGCAGTAGATAATAGACCTAACAATAGAGGCCTCCAGAAATGGACTCGATATTTCTGAGATAAAATTCATGAATGGATGGCTGAGCGCAATGAGCAGCCTTCAAAAATCTATAATAGCAACACTATTAATGTAAGCCCAAGAAGTAGAAGAACTCTTACTTCATGAGCCGAAATCTTAAGCACAACTGCTAAGCTAATGATATACCATAAGCAGTACGCTAGTTAATAGAATCCATTAACAATAAAATGGAGCGTAACGTCCTTCTACTAGACATCAAAGACAGAAGAAGCTTACGCCCTTGTAATAAACAGATATCTGTTTATAAATACATAAACTGTACCCGGAAAGAGTAAAGGCCTATGCCCATACGAAGACGGAAGGACCTTAAAATAATAGGTTCCGGATAATAGGAGCCTAACTCTTATGCAACAATCCAACCTAAATAGTAACGGAAGTATTGATTCCGAAACTATAAAAGTGAAAATCATCCATCGATAGTGCATGAAACTCACTGACTCTACAGTAAAAGAGAAACCAACAGAATTACTGTCTAAAAGGTCAGAATTTGAAAACTACTGTTTCCAGAGGCTCAAATGATTACTTAGCTAAATAAGAACCGAAGTTAAAATCCGTATAGGAATTTAATCTAAAGATTCTAAGTCTATTATCAAAAAGTTACTAACTGACTTAGATAAAGAGACAAAAGACTCAATTGTAAACTATAGTAGAGTGCATAGGTATAAGGTAACATAAACCTATAACCTAAATAACACAGGCTGCAGTAGATCTTGTGAAACAAGTATACTAAAAAATAGCAATGAGTAGTATGGAGGGATCAACCATATGAACATAATGATCCCTACACCACGACGGAAGAGCCTCCACTTTAGTCGCATAGAATAGCGAAGAAGAGGATCTCCTATAGTAAGAAATCGCATCCAAAGCTCGTCCAGTACAGTGCTTACAATGCAATACGGACCACACAACGGAATACATGAAGGTTGCGACCTTGCTGGTTGTGGTAAAGATGACACGATTTACCCAGTGAAAAAAGATCCTCACATAGAGGAAGATTTCACGTTAAGATCCACAGTAGAGAAGAGAGTAAATTACTCATGATCTCTGTGAAGATAGAGATGCTATCAACAGAAATGTATTGTGGTTGTTTATCTTAGCAATACCTGCTAAAACAACAGCGCCGGAGGATACGCGTATCCTATCATTCCGTCCTATAGATCAATAGAGCGTTAACAGTATTAGCTCAGAGATCTGGACAAGCCAACACATACGTCTGCAATTGATTAGCAAGCTGTGTCATAAATAAAACATCATTGGGCGCTCCCATAGATAGCAAATCTGATTAAATACTTGTTTGTTGAGAGTCCATTCTGACAGCAACAAGCGACCCGTAAGAGAACGGGAGTGCGATAAAACAATCAGACGACCCAGAATATGACGGATCAAAACTGAACTTGGTGTATTATAACCAACAGACGGATTCTTTCCATTAAATTGAATAACGGAAACGAAAGAGTGCCTCCCTGGTTCCGGAGATACGCCACTACTGTCGAATTAAAGGACAGGAATTTGGGCATGCGTTTCTGAATAATGTTCATGCAATGACATAAAGCAAGCCTAAAAAACATTATTCCGCGGAAGTTAAACTGATAGCTAAAAGACTGCGGAACCCAAAGACCCTGGCACTTCGAATCCGTAGGGATCAGTATATATCCCAATCTGTTTGACTGGCAACCGTCATAACAGCCACACTCGGGTCCGGCAACTGCGGCGGCACTCTCTGAGTCAACCACCGAATGTTTGCCCCAGTCTGAATCTCTTGTAACACTAGATAGACAAGAGAATGTATAAATCAAGCAATTCATGGATTGCCGGAAAGTTGCCGTCGAAGAGAAGCTCCTCCGAGAACGAAGCGACTCTGAGAGAGTTCTTAATCTACTATCCACGCGTGGATGTAGCTAGGGCGGCATCACGTCTAACCAACTCCAATCAGCCACTGAAGGGCGGAGTTATACGTGAACAAACTACTGCCCTCAAAAGAAATTACATTGAGAATAATATCCCGTAAATCTTTTCTTGAAGACGTAATGATAACGCCTCAGTAAGGCGGATTACGTATAATAAAGCGTCTAAATTAAGTCTACTATACATAATGTCGTTCCCAACATTGAAATTGGAAAAGACATAAACGGCGAAAAAGAATATATGCAGTCTTTAATCACCGTCTAGACGCATATGAACTCTCGGTATGCCCTGCTCTGCCAAAATAAACTATATGTAAAAAAGATAAAATGGCAGAAATGAGCCACGCGGACAAGAAACTAAACTATCATGCTTAGTAGCAGGCTTGTATATATATATAAATATATAGCGTCGAAAAATAAAACACATGTTGTAATGACCATATTGGACTGCGTCGGTAAGTCAGGGACAAAGTCCCTGTACCGATCGAAAAATCCGAGTCCAATGACGCTATAAGTCTCTTATCCAAGATCGCAGCAATGAAGTCCGAAAAATAATCACTGGAAGAAATGCCAGAAGATATGAAAGGCATCTTCCGATACTACTAAAGGGAAAACTCGAAATCTTTCGAATCCCTTTCGCCATCCTGTTGGACCCTATAAAGCGTTCGGTCGTCCGTAGCTTGATGCAACCGCGGACCGCACCGACCCAGCGCCGTCGGATAATTCCTGAATTGACCGAGAAACCGTCAATTGCTGGGATGCTGCGAAACAACTGTGCTAACTCGGATAGCACGTCTGTCACTGAGGCCTGAGGAGCAGCGGTCTTACGATGCATTGCCGCAGGAAGCTCCGAGATCGTTACCCCGTGCATACTTCCAATATGCGAGCGAACGGAGTGTATAGGCCTCGTGTCCCTTGGCTACCGGATGGCGCGACCTATTCGCTGTGGAATCACTGAATGCCGAAACTGATCGGATACTCGAGGTCATGTAGCCAATGTGCGGTCGTGTGCCCTGCTGTGAGGATGAGGAAGCATTAAAGACAGTCTCTCGGACTGTCAATATAACGGAGCGTCCCGAGCAACGGACATATGCTCCGAATGTAAAATATCTGAACCACAACATGCGGTCCCTTATGTTGTTGGCTTCCTCCGATCTGTCCTCAATCTGCCGTCACTGGGTGAGTACTAAAGTAATTAAAGTGCTCGCATCACCCAAATCTCCTTCCTAGACCGCAACGGACGAACCCGGCAGCCGAACCATTCGATGAATGTACGCTACACCGGGTGAGCTAGCGAATGTCACTCCGTAAGCGATAGACATATTCCATGAGCACTTATTGCCGCTAACTCTTCATTAACTATGACGACAGAGGCACACTTTTTGAAAGACATCTCCATACTCTTCGAACAAGAAACCAGAAATGCTTGGATAGCAAGCATAAAATAATAATATATATAGCGTCGTTCAATAATTCGATAGTTTGTGTGACATTATTGGACTATGTCGGAACTGAGGGACGATGTCCCTGAACCGAACCAAAAATTTCTAAGTCCACCGACGCTATCAGTTTCTTATCCGGCATCGCAGCATATGTTATTCCGAAAGGGAAAGCTTGAAATCCACCGAATCCCTTTCGGTATCCCATCGGACCGAATGAAAATTTTCGGACGTCCGTACCCGCTTCCGCGGAGCGTCCCGACCCAGCATCGTCGGATAAAATATATGCGACAGATTCAGTTGATGCTGGGATGCTGCGATAAACTGTGCTATTAGGAAAGCACGTCCGTTCCCGAGGCCTGTGCAGTAGCGGACTTACGATGCATTGCCGCTGGAAGCTCCGTGTACGTTGACTCCCGCACACTTCCTATGCGAACGTCCGGAGTCTGCAGGCCTCGAGTCCCCGGCTACCGACCCAGCGCTGTCGGAAAATTCTCGATCCGACACCGTTCTGTCGGCTGCTGGGATGCTGCGATAAGCTGTGCTATGTGCACAAGAATGTCCGGCGTCGAGACCTGCGGAGGCGCAGACTATCGCTGCTTCGCCGAGGGCAGCTCCGCATCAGATGGCTCCCGCATACTTTTCCTATGCGAACGTCCGGAGTCCATCGGTCTCGAATCCCTGGCTGCCGGATGGTGTGACCTGGTCGCCGAAGAATCCTTGATCGGCGAAGCTGGTAATATATCGGCGGTCACGCAGCCAAGGTGCGGTCGTGTGCGCTGACGAGAAGAGGAAGCCTTAGCAGTCTCAGCGGACTGCCTATACAACGGAGCGTCCCGAGCGACGGACGTATGCTCCTCTAACGACACATTTGTACCACAACATCTGGGGCCAGATGTTGTTGAACGAGAGAGGGGCCTCTCTCGCTTGCCGTCCGGATGGACCGGAACGAGCTATGAACTCCGCGGACTAAAAGGCTTCCTCCGTTCTCCCTCCGATCCGCCGTCACTGGGTGTGCATTAAGTTAATTTTATAGTGCTCGCATCACCCCAAAATTCCTTCTAGATCGCAACGGACGAACCCGGCTGCCGAACCATTCGGTGAATGGACGCTACACCGGGCGAGCTAGCGGACGTCAAAGGCCGTCGAACCTACTAGGGTCCTCTTAGGCAATTGGCGTATTACATGAGCACTTTTCCGCTAGCCCTTCATTAATTGTGACGACGGAGGCACACTGTTGGAAGACATCACAGATACATCACCCTAATCTTGATCGTCTGAAATAGAAATTGATAAAGTAGAGTGACCCTGCGGGGAAAGGACCGGAGTGTCCAAATCCCCAACAACATACCGTGACATACGCTTCCCATATTGTCATCGAAATCATACGATACAGAACAGGAGTTAATGCGAGTACACTGACCACATATAGAATGATAATAAGGTCAGAGGAAGACTTCCTCTTAAAACAATTGATCAATATCCTTTCAATGTGAAAAGAAAACAAGTCCTGGAACTCGCACTAACCCCTGGCAATCAAAATACATAATAATAATATGATCCATTAATATAGAAAAAATAATTGAAATCAAAATATTTTGAAAAAATATTTTTTCAGAACAGCCCAAGTTTCTGAAAAGTAACGTTGAGCCCCAATGGATCCCAAGCCTAAGTGTGGACAAAAATTTTAAAAATATTTTAAACAATTTATTCAACACTTACGAACAATAATAATGTATCTAGTTATGATTAAAATAACATAAAGATATTATTATTTAGAAATCCCCCCCTCACACAGAGGGCTGTTGTAAATGTAAACAATGAGTGTAAAAACACTAAAATAAGACTCCAGGCACCCAGGCCCGAAATCAGTTACCAAAAATACACCATCTGATGCAAAACAGAGACTTCCAGGGAAGAAACTGCAGAACATCAGATGGTAGATGCAGAACACAACGCCTAACCACCCGTAGGTGAAGACGTAAACATGGGGAAAGAACAGAATTCATTCTGTTATTCAGCTAAAACTCCCAAGAAATTTTAGTAATAATAATTACAGAAACTATGCCAAAAGCATGGGAGAATAGCAAGGGGGAACTTAAAGGACAGGGAGAGAGGAAAAACACTTGAAAAAACAGTGTAACTAAATAATCAGAATGACAACAAAATGGCTGCTGCCTTGAAAATAGGTAACTTAACATAATTTCATTAAAAAATTTTAAGTTACAGCCCTGATAATATTCTGTCACACATTCTTTTCCTCTCCTCCTTTTCTATCCTCCTTAGAATCACCATTTCACTAATATTTATGTGTCTGGCATCATTTAAACTGAGATTTAAAAGCACAAAGATCAGTCAGATGTTAACTGATGAAGGGCCAAACTTAGAATGATAAATGGCGCCAATTTCGGAATGTCCTTGACACTGCGCATGCGCAGTAGGGGCGAAGTGTGGAGGGCCTTTCAGGACATGTTTTCTTTAGTTTTAGATGCAAATTTTGGGGATTGGGGGGCAAAATTTGTGTTTGGCCCTATATTTTAAGAGTTAGCACCAGCTATGTCTGGGTCATTGGTACAGTATAAAAATATTGCCTTTCTTATACTATTGCTAAGCCAAGGGAGGCGTTGTTAATCGGACCAAAAGCCTTCAACACCTGAGCCAAAAGATCCGGGAAGGAAGATCTCCGTCTTTCCTTCGTCCGGTACCTTAAGCTGTTTTTTGCCTAGCAATCGCAGACTTTTGTTCAGATGGAACAAGATTCGAAGAGATTATGAATACAAATTCAAAGTCTTAATGTGCCATTCTGTGAGGGCTGGAGAATCACCCTCTGTAGCCCTCTCACCATCTGAATGTTCCATCTGAAATATGGTCAACACCATCGGAATGTACGTCCCAACTCACAAAAATTTCTCAAAGCGAAAACAGTCAGCCCCGACTGCTGACGGAACGGAGAGGGGTCTGGTTCTGTTTAGAAACTTGTAGGCTTCTACTCCTTAACGTGCTTTTTCATGGAAGTAGAGGAAGCCGAAACAACAGCCGACTCCAGCTGAAGTGTGGAAGGAGCATTGCTCCGACTCATAAAAGTTTCTCACAACAGACAAACAGTCAACACCGATTGCTAACGGGATGGAGAATGCTCTCCAACTTGTGATCTGGCTCCAGATCTCGCTGAGTATACTGTTGAGAAACTTGTCGGCAAATCCCCTTTGCGTGCGCTTCCATGTAAGAAGAAGAAACCGATGCTGGCTGCATTGTGGAAGGTACATCTGACGCGTGTTCTGACTCATTATAGTCTTTCGTAACGGACACAGTCGACTCCGACTGCCAATGGGACAGAGATGGTCCTCCAACTCGCGACCTGACAACAGATCTCGCTGAGCATCCTGTAGAGAAACTTAAAGGCTTCTTCTCCTTATTGCCATCGTCGCTGGGTGAGCTTTATATTATAAGGTGCTCGCTCTACCCACATTATACTACTCGACCGCAACAGACCTACCTGGCATCTCAGCTCCCTTAAAAGTGCCAACCACTGCACCGGTCAAGCTAGCAGCATGCATAGAATTAAGCTACTCTGGCTTTAATCCTCGGCATTTATATCATGAGCACCTTGGCAGCCAGCTCTATTTTACTCATCAGAGCGGGGCTCATAAGAGTGCGATGACAGCAGCACGTAACAGACAGGTGTCAAGGTACCATCACCATGTTCTTGTTCCTCTTAAAAAGAGACTGAAAGACTAGTATTAGCCAGCAGTGAAGGCTTCACCGCCCACCACACAGGTCGACACCAGTTTCCAACGTTCGCATCCCATAGTACAAGTATTGAAGGAGTGCCGCAACTATCGGCAAAGAGCAAGCCTCTATTCTTATTCACAAAAATCGCCAATTAATTTTCAATATTTTTTTCATTTTTTGCCTCACAAACATAGGTTATGACCCCCCCCCCCCCCCCCCTTTGGAACGAGCTCATTCAGCTCGTTCCAAAGAGGGGTCATAACCTATGTTTTTGAGACAAAAAATGAAAAAATTAGTTATTTAAAGATTTTGTTTGCAAGTGTCGTCCTCTTTTCATGTTAGGTAAAGGGTTAACCAGCACCCTGTTAATCAGTACTAAACAGTATCGTTCAAATGGTTTACCTTTGAATAAGAATATCATTCATATGTGTGTGAATTTATGGGAAATGACTATTAATTGACTAACTGTCGATTAATGGTAGTGATTCGTCAACTGTGAAAATTGATAGTCGCGACAGACCAAGAGGAAACCAGAGTACCCAGAGAGAACCACTGAGCACAAGCAGAGTTAGCAGTTGTTGAAGGCAAGTGCACAATCGACATGCACTACGCTTTATTATTATGCCTCACGTTTGTAACATCAGCCTTAATTGGTTAATTTGACACCTTCTAAAAGTCATAGTTCTGAAGTTTTGGGGCAAAACACGGGTATTATCGGAACGTTCTTCCCTGGAGACAAGAGAAGAAAATGTAAGCTCCACTTCCATTGATCAGCGTTGATTATGCACGCACTGATTAGAATTTCTCAACACCAAATACTGGCGCCGTGTCCGTTTAACTTTTTTCGTCACCAATAGACACAAACTTACCAACAAATATATCATCTTCAGTGGGTGTGTTTTCAATTTTAACTGCAAACAATAAATTCAAAAGAATCAGAAATATTAATGAAAACTCACGTGTTGTTCACCACTTCAGTGAATCCTGAATATGAGTTGTGACTTCAATCAATTATATTTCCAGAAGTTTAGTACTCCTCGACCTCACTGAGCCTCTGCCTCAAGTTAAAAATAAATTGTTTCACTCTGCTTAATTCTAACAACTGTCGTCGGCAAAGAAACATGAATTTATATTCCATTAATTTATACCACTTAACACACAAGCATTAATAATGAATTATAACATGAACAGCATGACGCAGCTGTAAACACTGGCATTTGGTAATACAGAAACTCCCAAAGCGACGGCACTTGTGACAAGTCATTTTCGAAGAGACGTCATTCGTTCGAAATGACGACATGTTTTTGGATTCGACTACATTGTTATTACAAGATTGATGGCATATTGCAGTTAACGCTTAACAATGAAAGTTATTTTTTATTCGGCATAATAAAATAATTAGAAAGTTTCTTTTCATGTTCTATCGGTTGATAGTACCTGAGTTTGTCTGATTTCTGAAATAAAACCTTCAGCAGCTTCGCTTCGCTGCTTCAGATTTTAGTTCAGAAATCACACAAACTCAGGTACTATCGACTGATAGAACATGAAAAGAAACATTCTAATATTATAGTATACACCACGGTTCACACACATGGGTAATCAGGATTAAGTTTCTTCCCCAAGGACACAATGCAGTTACCACTGGTGAGAAAACATTTGACCTTTCAGTTTGGAGTCAAATGCTGTTTATTTATTTATTGGTGTTTAAGGTCACATACTTCTGCACAATGGCTAATCGTGACCACAACATGGAGACAAAGTCAGGGTCAGTCAATCGTTTATACCCCATGCTGCCTATTTTAGAGGACTCGCACCCCAATCATTAGTGACTGGGTCCTATTTTACCAGTGAAACAGAGCCTGTTTACCACAGGAAACAAGCACTGCTTCACTTCCCGGGGTTCCTGCAGGGGAGTCAAATGTTGTAACCAAGGAGTCACTGCACACTCCATTGCAATGCTGCAGTGAGAAAACCCAAGGCAATTATGTGCAACACAGCAAATGTTTACTGATTTCAAGGACTGCGTGTAGTGAAGAATCTCAACTGACCTCCATTTCATTTGTTCTAACCTTTCAAGTCTGTCTGCAAAATATCAGGGACTGTATAATCTCTGGAGAACAAAGGATAACTATAATCTTTGGAAAACAAAGGATAACTAATGGTATCCGATAACTATTACAGCTGGTAGAGTGGAACCCTATTTGCCATGGAAAAATATTTAATTAAACTTTTACCGAATGCACATGATATAAAATTTTCTTATTTTAATTACCTTTTCTGCAAAATCTTTCCAAACATTTCAACAAAATCGTATCATGTGACACCTCGTTGGAATGACGCTGATGAACTCGTTCCATTGAGGGGTCATAGGATATGGTCTTTTGCAACTGCCTAGTTTGTAAATAATTAAAAAGGATGAGGCCGATTCATCAAGTAAACTGTAAAGGGTTAACTGAAGTATTCAATTAACAGGCATTTAATTACTTTCCTTTGTTCTACAGACAAACAGTGCATTTATTCTATTATATCTTGTTTGACAGAGCTCATGGAGCTCTGTCAAACAAGATATAATAGATTAAATGCCTGTATTGAATGTACCAAGACCAAATAGGCAGAAAAAATAAACAAGGGGAATTGTGGTTGTAAGTATAATTTCTTGACATATTATAAGATTTTTTATTCAATTAACAATTGCTCTTTTACATACAGTACGTAGAGAATGTATTATCACTAAATCACCCTCAGAGTGGAGATTCCACCCAAGCAATAATTGCAAATTTGTTGCAAAGCATAACCAGCACCAGCAACGTTTCAGCCAATGGACCTCCGGGTTAAACCCCGAAGGTCCATTGGCTGAAAAATTGCTTGTGTATTTTGCCGATATATACAAAATTTGAAAGTTATATGAAAGTTATAGCTTGGGTGATAACTCCACTCCACGGGTGATTTAGTTACAATCCACTCTCCACATACTGTATATGCAGTTAACAGGTTAAATTTGTACTGAAGGTATGGGAAATGGTTTGGCATTAGTCAAGATTTTTTAATTGACAATGTTATTCTAAGATATCCAATTAAATAGGCTACACTGTACTCTTATTATTATTATTATAGAGTACAGCAGCAGTGGACTGGTTACTTTCCATGGGTGCACAATATTTCCATGGGCACAATATTATAAGATTCCAAACACTAATTATAGGAATGATCACCAAAAATTTAATTAATTAAAAGTTTGCTGCTGATTTTTATTATCAGGTAAATGCATCCCTGGACCCCACTGCCCACACGTGGATTACAACCAGTCCATGTGACTGTACTGTAGTGGAACTCTGTTAATTGAATGGCCACCATGAAAAGTATTCCATTAAGAGAACTCTTTCTGCACGGTAGGACAAATATTCATTTTGCCACACCACAGCATTTTCGATTTATTATAATAATGAATAACCCAACCTGTATCATATATGCAGGTAAATATTAGTTTAATACTTTATCACTTTTAACCAGTAAGTGACTTGTTACATAAATACTTACTTCCTAAACTCAAGTCTGTAAATAATTTTTCTAAAAAAACTGGATAGTGTTTTGATTTCTGAAAAAATAAAAAGTATATATAGACAGAACCGCAAAAGCATTTGAATGGGTTAATGTTTATCGCACGAGTTTGGTTGGGCGCAAGAATACCACGAGAGACGAACGAGTTTGGTTGGGCACAAGAATACCATAAGAGGCAAAGCCTCGAGTGGTATTCTGTGCCAAACCAAACAAGTGCGATAAACATTAACCCAGGAAAACGCTTGTGCAGTTCCGTATTTATTACACACCTTCGCAAACAGGCCTTTTACGGTAATACTGAGTAAGAATTAACCTATCCTTCTGAGACGTAAAGGAAATAAAATAAGACAAAAATCCAAATTAATCTTCACAAGCAGACCAGGTCTTATTGTTATTTCGTACGCTGATTGAACTTTCATTCATAGTTTCAACCTGCAAATTGTAATGTGTCACCACTTCCATCGATGAAACACTGTTCATCTGAAATACAGTGTACTGTCTTTTTATGCCTCAATTTTACAGCTCGAATTGTGAATGGTTGATGTGATCCCCAGTACCCACCAAAAAGTTACTATACTTTCACAGCAAACAACAGATATAAATTCGGAAAATACTTCAATGAGAAATTACAAAAAAAAAACTCACATGTTTATCCTCCAAGTTCCATGCGGCTGTTGTTACTCGACTGATTGACAGGTTAAGATTTTAGGCAAGATTACAGTAGTCATTGTCAATTCATCCCACGTAAATGAAATTTATATCCTTACTGTCCAAGAGAAATGATCATATTGTTCACAATGCCTGCTCAAAATGTATTAAAGTTTGTGTTATAGCCTTTAACAGGGGTACAGAATACATACAAATTCCAGAGAATATCGACAGGCAATATTTTTATACTGTACTAATGACCCACACTTAGCTGGTGCTAACTCTAAATTATTCAGGGCCAAACACAAATTTTGCTCCCCCAATCCCCAAAATTTGCATCCAAACCAAAAAATCCAATGTCCTATATGGTCCTCTATACTTTTATCCACTGTGCATGCGCAGTGTCAAGGAAGTACCGAAATAGATGCCGAATCCTCATTCTTTGTTTGGCCCTTCTATCAGTAACATCTCACTGATATCTGTGCTTATAATCTCAGTTAAAATGATGCCAGACACAAAATCAGGATGGAAATGGTGGATCCAAGGATGAAATAAGAGGATGAGAGGAAGAAACAGTGGAAGGATGTGTTCAGGGCTGTAACTTATAATATTTATGTAAAATTATTTCATGTTCCCTAATTTCAGGGCATGGGCCTGATGTTTTCATTCTCGCTATGAAATCTCCACTGTTTGTTAAGTGTTTCCTCTCTCCCTTTCTCTGAAACCCCCCCTTGCTAATCTCCCATGCTTTTGGTATAATTTTTGAAATTTTTTTATAGAAATTTCTTGGGAGTTTCAGCATAGTTACAGAATGTTTATTCTGTTATCTTCATGGTTACGTCCTCACCCTAGGGGTGTTTAAGCATTTTGGTCGTGCATCTACCATCTGATGTATTGCAGCTTCTTCTGTGGAAGATTCTGTTTTACAATGGATAGTGTTTTAACTGATTTCGGGCCATGTTTTTTAGTGCCTGGAGTCTTGTTTCCGGTTTTTATTAACTTTTGTTTACGTTGACAACGGTTACTTATGTCAGTGATTCCTTGTCTTCTGTAAGGTTTATTATATAGTCAGATACATTAATATTGTCCATAAGTGTAACATTAAGTTTTAGAAATGTTTTAAAATTTTTGTCCACACTTAGGCTTTTTTGGGATCCATTTGGGCTCATCGTTCCCTTTGGGAACTTGGGCTCATGTCAAAAGTTTTTTGAAAATTTTCTTTTGAATTATTTTTCGAAATTTTGTTATGGATTGTATTATTATTATGTATCTTTGTATTTTCAAGGGTTAGTGCAAGTACTACAGCTGTATAATATTTTTTAATTTGTGAAAGAATATTGTTCAAATTGTTATTCGAGGAAGTCTTCCTCTCATTCTCATGCTCATTGTATTTGCTGTAGTCACTGTACTCGCACTAATTCTTGTTCAGTGTGTGCCAGTTGGGATGACAAACGTTGGAGACGTGTGTCACGGTATATTGTTAGTGCTGAGAGGTCCATGCCGGTCCTCGCACAACTCTAATTTTTCAGTCTCTTTTTCAGAGGAACAAGAACAGGGTGATGTTTCCGTGATGTCTTCCGGAAGTGTGCTGCCGTCGTTGCAAACCAATGAAGAGCTAGCGGCAAAAGTGCTCAAGGAAATCAGATGACAAGTGCCTAGATCCTTAGTAGGATTGACGACCTTGTCGCCAGCTAGCTCGACCGCCGGATCTATCACTCGTAATGTGGGTGATGTGACGCCGGGTACATCCGTTGCGGTCCAGGAGAGGAGAAAGGGTGTTGCGAGCACTATAATCTTGGATCACGCACACCCTGCGACGACGGATCGGAGGATGGATCAGAGGAAGCCAGTTAGTCCGGTAGCAAGCTCGTTCAGGTCTACCCGGACCGCGAGTGAGAGGGGCCCCTCTCTCTTACAACATCTGGGGCCAGATGTTGTTGTACATAACGTTCGTCAGTTGGAGCTTACGTCCACTCCTCCTGCTCGGGACGCTCCATCGCATAGACAGCCGGGGTCGGCTAGTCTATTGGCTTCCTCTTCCACACGCCAGCATACACGACCGCACCTTGGCTATGTGACCTCAGATATCCAGCCTGCTTCGCCGACAAAGGATTCCACATCGACCAGGTCACTCCATCCGGTAGCCAAGGACACGAGGTCTTACCAGTCGGGACGTACACATAAAAGGATTATGCAAGAAGTACCGTCCCAGGAGCTTCCAGCAGCTAAACAACGTAAGACCACAGCTCCACAGGCCTCTATGACGGACTTGCTATCACAGATAGCGCAACTCATCGCAGCATCCCAGCAACCTTCGGAAACTCTATCAGATCAGGAATTGTCTGAGGAAGCTGGGTCGGTACGTTCCCCTGCAGTGTCCGACAGGGACGACCGAGATTCGCATCTGGTCCAGTCGGATGGTGAAAGGGAATCTGCAGAGCTGGATTTTTCCCTTCTGGAACAACATAAGGTGGCTGTTGATTTTATTCGGCAACACCTTCCAGATGTTGTTCCATCGGACAAGAGAGCTGCGATACCAGATAAGAGGCTGATAGCATCACTGGATACAGAATTTTTCGGTCAGACTAAGGTCGCTGTTCCTGAGTTTCCGGTCCAGCCCAGCAATGTCTCACGGACGTTTGAATTGCTGAATGACGCTATTTTTAGGTTAGCCTCTAAGACAGGCAGATACAGTTTCTTATCGCAACATGTTCTACATCTGCCGTTCATCAACATTAGAAATGAATTTGAAACGGCAGGAAAGGGCGTTCCGAGAGTTCCTCTGCATTTAGACGACCAGGCCAAAGACTTGGAGTTGTCATTGCCGGCGGCGTCTATGTCGATTCTCTCCAGTACGTTGGAGATGACAATCTCGGCTAACAGAGCCAGTTTAGACGCCTTATCATATGCAGATCACCTTACCAGAGCGTTAGCACAATGTCTCGATGGTAAAGAATTCCAGGGTGTTCAAACTTCCTTGAGAGTTCTTTCTAAGGCAATCGCATTTTCCACGTATAACTCCACCCTTTCAGTGGCAAATTTGGAGTTAAACATGATGCTGCCCTGGCTTCATCCACTAGGGTGGATTCTAAAGTGAAAAACTCTCTTCGAGTCGTTCCGGTTTCAGGAGAACTTCTCTTTGATGGTAAGCTTTCATTAATCTATGATCAGATTACCAAGAAAGCTTCAGATTCTCTGCTCTAAGAAACCGGACTCAGCAGAGAAGAGTAAGTCAAGAATTTCTGGGGCGAGTACGTCCAAGGGAAGCTCCTATAGAGGATCTAAAAAAGCCTCTAGCTCTTACTCCAGAGACCGTCGGAGTAGCGACTCAGGTAGGGGACGTAATGCTGGCCGAGACAACAGGTCAGATGCCCCTAGGTCGACTGGTCGAGGTGCGGGTTGGGGAGGATGTAGTTTCTCCTCCCACAAGCCTCGGAGGTCCAGGAGGTGAAGGTCAGAACCTCTATTGCGCTCCAGTGGGCGGAAGGCTGTCAAGATTCTTAACCAATTGGTTGTCAATTATGGACGACCGATGGGTTCAGTAGGTTATTTCAGAAGGTCTAAAACTGTCCTTCAGAGAAAAGCATAGTTAACACGAAGTCCACGATGGACTCAGCTTCCGTCAAACCTTCAGAAGAGAGATTCGCTTCTATCAGAGGTGCAATCTCTTCTGGAGAAGAATGCATTAGAGGTCGGAGAAAACCAGGAATCTCCCGGTTTTTACAGTCACCTATTCCTGGTACCAAAACCAGATGGCTCGTTCTGTCCAGTTATAGATCTAAGCTGGATAAACAAGCTGATCGTGGCTCCGAAATTTTATATGGAGACCATTCGATCGGTGAGAGCGAGCATTCGAGTGAACGATTATGCTGCGAGCACAGATCTCAAGGATGCGTACTTTCACGTCATGGTACATCCGACGTTCAGAAAGTACCTTCGCTTCGCTGTTGTAGGAGTCGTTTATCAGTTCCGAGCAATGTGCTTCAGACTGAATCTAGCACCCTGGGCCTTCACTCGAATAATGAACCTGGTAATGACTCATTTCCGAGCTCATACGTCTGCGGTAATGTCGGCCTACTTGGACGACATTCTTCAGAGGTACGGCGATAGATTAACTCTTCAGAACGATGTTCAGAGACTGCTTCAATTGCTCCGACGCCTTGGTTTCATAGTAAACTAAAAGAAGTCGGATCTAGTTCCGTCCAAGTCGTTCATTCACTTGGGAATGAGCTTCGAGACACACAACAATCTGGTTCGTCTTCCGTTATCCAGAGCGAAATTAGTCAGTTGTTATGCTCGCTTTTGTCTACACTCAGATGTAGTAACAGCGAGAGAATTTATGCGACTGATAGGTTTGTGCGGAGCTGCCTCGGACCTTATTCCGATGGGGCACCTACGCACTCGTCCACTCCAGATATTTTTCACTCAGAATTGGAGTGTGAAGACTCATTCGCTCGAAACGAACATCGTCTTGTCGAACCAAGTAAAACAACAGATTCAGACTTGGGCAGATATTCAGTGGTTGACTCAGGGAGTACCACTGCAACTGCCGGATCCGATTTTTACGATTATGACAGATGCGAGTCAAACAGGTTGGGGTGCGACATTGAGCCCAACAGATTCGAGGTGCCAGTGTCTTTGGGATCCTCAATTTCTGAACAAGCACATAAACATTAAAGAGATAATGTCAATAACAGAAACGAGACTATCCGATGTAAAGCAAGATCTTCCTCAGAAGAAAAAACGATACATTGGATGTAAGATGCATAACTAAAATGCTAGAACAACCTAAGGATGAGGACGTAACCCTGGGGATGTACAAAATAATTTTCTGCATAAAACGTTCAACTCCCAATAAATTTTATAAAAAATCTTTATTAAAACAAGCCAAAAAGCTTGGGAGCTTAACTGGGGGGATCAAGGGAAGGCAGGGAAGGAATACTAAATAAACAGTGGAAAGATCATAATCAATCAGTGATAACGTCAGGCTCATGTCCCGAAATTAGGGAACATGAACTAATTTTACTAAATAATAAAAAAATTACAGCCCTGAACGTATCAAACTACCATTTCTTCCTTCCTTCATTCAGTTCAGTCCTTGGATCCACCAATTTAACCAATGATTTGTGTTTGGCATCATTATTAATTGAGATTTAAAAGCACAAATATCAGTTTGTTGTTATCTGACAAGGGCCAAACAAAGAATGATTTTATTGGCGCCAGATTCAGTGACTTCCTGGCGTCTGCACATGCACGGAGGGTGAAATGTATGGAGGGCCAGTTAGGACTTCTAATTTTCGGTTTTGCATGCAAATTTTGGGGATTGGGGGCAAATTTGTGTTTGGCCCTAGATATTTTTGGGTTAGCACCAGCTAAGTCAGAGTCATTGGTTACAGTATAAAAATATCCTTTGTTTTCATTGCACCAACGATTCTGTCAATCATCTCTCAGAAGCTATAGGCATTTCGCAATTAGTGTGAAATAACTCTCGACACAATTTTGGACAATTCTGGAAGAACCTAATCACATGCAATTTGTGATAGCTTTGTATAGCTATTGCAATGGAATTATCTTCTCATTTTTTTACGCATGATTATTCAAGAACATAAAATTTATTTTCCCCAAGACCCACAGTGTCAGGAAGTATTGGCAACAGGGGGTAATTTGTTTGGGAATGAATCTATAATCCCAGTGTAAGTTAAGTTTATAAATACACAGATCTCTCTCAATAATGCTTTTTCTTTCCAGGAAGAGAATCTATGTTCAAAGTACATAATTTAACATAAATCTGGCTTAACCCACATGTCTTCTCGCATGAAAAGATATGCGTTGGTGAAATGAAGTTAGAAACCTTTGAAAATAGTTGTTTCTATTTGATTTTACAGACGAGAGTTACTGCCTGAATATTAAATCCAGGCAATAACTCTCATCTGTAAATACAATTGCAACAATTAAATCAGCCAGACTTGCGTAGGCTTATCGATTTTATTTGACCATCGGAACTGCCGATGATTTGATGTAAGTGTTGAACCGACCCTGATAGGTCATTATCAGCTGATAGCCGATGCCGGTGATCGGTACACCACTACAGGATGCATGGTACCAATTTTGGTTCAAATCAGCTGGCCAGTTCTAAAATCTTAAATTCTGGTTTGGACCATAAGTTTGCCCTTCCCAGAACAAATACTACCCAGAAAACCATTGGGGAACAACATGAATCTACACTATTAAAGGAGGCTACACATCACATATTGAAACATTTCGGCCAGAAGTTCATTAGAAGACTGTTCAGTGTTTTTCCCATTACCAACAATGTTAAATTGGGGCATAAATCATGTCGCCTAATACTCCTGCATACCAAATTTGGTTCAAATTGGCCAACTGGTTCAAACAGAAATTTTGAGTGGGCCAAAAAATTTGTCTCTCTCATGAAACAAAATAATTTAAGTTTAACAAACTTGTATCATGAGCACATAGCGAAGTTACATACAAAATGTCAAAACAAATTTCGGGCTTTTTGAGCACTCCCCCAGCCCATCAAGCTTTGCAACTTCTATTGAACAAACTAGGTATGGTATCCATAGGGATAATTTCTGCAAAATTTGGATGGGTTTGATTCAATGGTTCTGGAGAAGACAGAAATACAAAAGTTAACGTATGATGGATATCGGCCCCTGCAAATATTCAATTGTGGAGTCAATCAATAAATTTGAGTTGATGTTCAAGTCGAAAATATAATCACGAATATAAAAATTGAATATGAAAAAAACCTTATTAATAAATGTCTCGGTATACGTACATCCGTGCACTCAATACTGACTAAATTGTCAAAACAATGCGAGGATTTGAGCACGAGCCAGAAGCACACATTGTCAACATGGAACTTAGTGTATTACTATTATCGCGTCATTCCAAATGACATCAGTAATACACTCATATTTTACACTGGATAAAGACACGGCTACATGTAATACATGCAAGATTTCATACAAAACCCAAGCGACAGGGACTACATCTCACCTCTGGTTCACTTCAGTAAGAAGCATCAATCACTTCATAAGGCAAGATCGGACGATGCCAAGCTTAAAGTCAAGAATGGAGCGAAACAATCACAGGTACATACAGATTCTTTGTCTCCAATTCAACCATGCATTAAAGTATGCTGCATTGTTAACATACGAATTGTTGAATGTTAGCATTAATATGTGGATAAATTATCAGTACAATGCCAAAACAATCCTAATGTGGCTATTGTAAACTGGAAATATAGTGTATGAAACTGCACTTGGACACCTGGTTTCGGCTAACTTAGTTTGCATTCGATGTTCGGTCGACACAAACATTTTTGAGGCAAATTCGAATTGAAAGTTGAGTCGAAAAAAAAATCCATATTCGCAGAGGCCTAGATAGATGACTGATGAAGGGTGCCAAGTTATGACAATTGCTCACCTTGCCTTTCAGTCAGATGGGCTAAATAGAAATGCTAAAACTAGGTTCTTCTTTTAACCCTTTACCTGACTTTAAAAGCAGATGACACTTGCAAACAAACTTCTTGAATAATAATTTTTTTCATTTTTTGTCTCAAAAACATAGGTTGCTGACTCCTCAGTGGAATGAGCTCAACAAGATCGTTCCAAAGAGGGGTCATAACCTATGTTTTTGAGACAAAAAATTTTAAAATAATGAAAATTAATTGGTGATTTTTGTGAATAGAGCTGGCCAGTTTTGGTCATTACGTTGCATAAAGGGTTCAATTCCTGGTCAAGATAAAGACTGTCAATCGAGCAAATCATACAAATATTGACTAGAATGGACTCAAAACTAACCTCAAATTCTGTAATTTTATTTTTTAATGATTTTTCAAATTCTACAAAATCTTCTTCTGTTTCAGGATTCATTGCATCTATTCCATATTTTTTTGTTTCTTCAGAAGAACCTGAAAAAAATATCCAGACAAGTTTTTGTTAAAGCTGTCATACTGAGAATGAAAATGATCAGATCTTGATGGGATGCAATATGACCATGCTAACTGTTATATCACAATGTGGAAACTGTGATTAAAGTTATCTGATTTTTAATTTAAACAAGAGCAACGCGAAGCAAAGCGTGGCATATGCCCCCTCCTGCAATACCATGGATAGCATTATGCCATCAAAAGACAAAATGACATGTGCCTGCAGTAATCTGTACTAATATAAACAAGCATGACAAAAATTATTTCAATCCAATGTACGATGACAGAGCTAGAGCAGAAAATATGTTGGACGGACACATTTTTCAATCATCCCCAAAGTTAAACAATTAATAGTTAATTCTACTGTAGGATCCGTTTCCCCATGCTGAGGAACAAGCATGGTAAAAATTATTTGAATTCAACGTATGATGACAGAGCTAGAGCAGCAAATATGTTGGACGGACACATTTTACAATCATTTTTCAATAATAATCCCCTACGTTAAACAAGGGAAAATAGCTCTGTAAATGTTTAAGTGAAGATGTTAATTTTGCTGTAGGATCCGTTCCCCCATGTTGATGGACAAGCATGGCAAAAATTATTTGAATCCGACAAATAATGACCGTGCTGGAGCAGCAAATATGTTGGACGGACACATTTGCATTACGCACGAACGTACTAACCTATGAACGTACACAGCTCTCCACTAGATACCCACTCAGACCAAGTCGGGGGCATAATAAGGCCAAAGTTTTAGTGACCTCTGTATAAGGATGTGAAAACTGAAGTAACGCACCACATTTTGAAACAAGTTGCTGGATTGTGCGTCTCGAGACCTGAGAGAAAACTTTGCTTAGTCCACCTACTCTGCCTGTAATGTACAGTCAAAATGTAGGCATTATGCCCCACTCAAACTGGATTTGGATCCTCGACTAAATCTATTTACTAAACATAATACTTTTTATCACACACCTATTAATATAAAACACAGGATGTCCACTGCTATATTTATTTATTATTGGTGTTTAAGGTCACATACTTATGCACAATGGCTAATCGTGACCGTGACAGTTTTAAGGGTGGAGGAAGCCAGAGTACCCGGAGAGAACCACCGGGCATCGATGAGCAACTGTTAGCTCCTCAACATTCTAACTCTGTTCAAGCTCCGCTCACGCAGGGTTATAGCGGTTGAAGACATGTGCACCATCGACGTGCAGTACGCCTTACTACATGGTGTCATCGTGCCCCTATGTAGGCAACCAGGATAAATTGTCTTGCCCAAGGACACAACGCAGGTCGTATGTCCACTGTTCTGCCTGTACGAGAAAAATAAAGTTGCATGATGGTGTGGTGATACAAAAATAGGCCGATGAAATCGTCAGATGTGTACCCATACGCGCAACTAGTAGAAAGCTGTATGACGGAGGGCCACCACGGATGCCGACATTATGTACACCATACAAGGTATGGGTACATACAGAAATGGATTGGAGGAGTGTCTAATTTGATGGATAAAGGGTTAATATCTCCGGATCAAATTATCAGATTTCCATAAAAAACTATACAGCACAGCACATCAGTAACCTGAATAAATATATAAAGTAACATGACAATCGGATTGATATTTTTTGAGTTATCTCATGCCAAAGGGATTGGAGGAATTTTCAATTTGAAGGATAAAGGGTTAATATCTCCGGATCAAATTATCAGATTAACACCAAAAACTATAGAGCTCAACGCATCAGTAACCTGAACACAATTATAAAGTAACTTGACATTTTTCAAGTCATCAAATGCCAAAGGGATTGGAGGAATTTTCAATTTGAAGGATAAAGGGTTAATATCTCAGGATTAAAATAACAGATTTACACCAAAAACTATACAGCTCGGTACATCAGTAACCTGAACACAAATATAAAGTAACTTGACAATCCAAGCAATATTTTTCAAGTTATCGAATGCCAAAGGGATTGGAGGAATTTTCAATTTGAAGGATAAAGGGTTAATATCTCAGGATTAAATTATCCGATTTACACCAAAAACTATACAGCTCGGCACATCAGTAACCTGAACACAAATATAAAGTAACCTGACAATCCAAGCAATATTTTTTAAGTTATCGAATGCCAAAGGGATTGGAGGAATTTTCAATTTGAAGGATAAAGGGTTAATATCTCAGGATCAAATTATCCGATTTACACCAAAAACCATACAGCTCGGCACATCAGTAACCTGAACACAAATATGAAGTAACTTGACAATCCAAGAAATATTTTTCAAGTTATCGAATGCCAAAGGGATTGGAGGAATTTTCAATTTGAAGGATAAAGGGTTAATATCTCAGGATTAAATTATCAGATTTACACCAAAAACTATACAGCTCGGCACATCAGTAACCTGAACACAAATATAAAGTAACTTTACAATCCAAGCAATATTTTTCAAGTTATCGAATGCCAAAGGGATTGGAGAAATTTTCAATTTGAAGGATAAAGGTTTAATATCTCAGGATCAAAATAACAGATTTACACCAAAAACTATACAGCTCGGCACATCAGTAACCTGAACACAAATATAAAGTAACCTGACAATCCAAGCAATATTTTTCAAGTTATTGAATGCCAAAGGGATTGGAGGAATTTTCAATTTGAAGGATAAAGGGTTAATATCTCGGGATCAAATCATCAGATTTTCACCAAAAACTATACAGCTCGGCAAATCAGTAACCTGAACACAAATATAAAGTAACTAGACAATCCAAGCAATATTTTTCAAGTTATCGAATGCCAAAGGGATTGGAGGAATTTTCAATTTGAAGGATAAAGGGTTAATATCTCAGGATCAAATTATCCGATTTACACCAAAAACTATACAGCTCGGCACATCAGTAACCTGAACACAAATATAAAGTAACTTGACAATCCAAGCAATATTTTTCAAGTTGGACAGACAGACGGACAGATGGATGGACAGACAGATGGACGGACAAAGGATGGATGAATGACGGATGGTCACCCCAGATGCCGGCATTATGTGTACCATACATAGTATGGGTACACATAAAAATACGTTCAATTTCATTTCCACTGTAAACAGAGAAGGAATCCGTCTAAATAAATCACGATAATCATTAGTCGACTGCACGGAGTCGACATTGCTTGGAAATACCCAAATTCGTCATTCAGATTTGTTTACCAGGGATATTTAAACAATCTGATTCGAGTCAAACATTTACAAAATAAAAATGCTCATCTAGCTCAAATTGTCATAAGAGATGAGTGTATCAGTAAGTGATCAGCAGCAAGAGCAATTTTTTGATTTGCTATGACACAACCAAAGAAAACATTTTTGGCCATTCATTTCTGCTGGTCCTAGGAAAGCTTCCTATAGCGGGGGAGGAATTCGTCACATACAGGTGAATTGTGCACTTGGTGATACCTTCTTGAAATTTGGCACACTGTTAGTGTAGGCTATGAGGTTCTCAAAAACGATCGGCTACAAGTTGACACCGACCGGTGGCGACCAGTAGCGGCACAATCCAAAATGGCCGCCAGCGGCTGAAGGGAACCTCCTTTTCGACGGTCTACCGACTATACATCCGATTGTAAGGGCGCGAAAGTGAACTCTGATCCACGCACGTGTTGGAAACAGACGTGGGAGATGATGTAGAATAAAACGAGATTCTCTATACGGACGCATCAATTTCTTGGAACTTGAAAAGAGCGTTGTTTCTCCGGGATCAGCGTCATTCAGGCAAACCTGAATGACGCTGATCCCGGAGAAACAACGCTCTTTATGAAGCAGTCTCTTTGCCATACAATCTCTTGTTTGGCGTAATTCCGCAAGCAATTCTGATTTGTCTGTCGAAATTAATTCGAGAACGCGATTGTTCACAAAAATCATTCACAGAATGAGTGAGAATCCTCTTCGTGTACGGACTAGTACTGACTGGGAACGTTGTTGCTTTTGCCAGCAAGACAGTTCCAAGAAATTGATGCGTCCGTATAGAGAATCTCGTTTTCATGACGCCTATAAAGCTATTGAGGAAGACATAACGCGCTTCCTAGATAATGGCGTTGAGCTTCCATATAATTTGACCATTGATTGTTTGATGAGAGAGAGTGATGAGTGTATGTCGATGTCACTGTTGACGAATAAGGCAATATATCATAAGACATGCCGTGACAGTATTCGGACTCACATCGTACAGCGCGTGCTACACAAGCGAGAGCGAAATGAGGCAGTGGCATCCTGCTCCACGCTGAGTCCTAAAAGAACACGGACAAGTTTTGAATCTGGCTGTGACAGGAAACTGCCCCAGTGTGTTTATTGTCACAAACGCGAAGGTGACAGCAGTGAGCCTATTTGCAGATCAATGTCTGATAACAATAAACTCAAAATTATGGCAAAGGAAGCCGAGAACTGGGTTGTTTTTTCTCGGGTCAATGCAGCATTTGATTCCGCTGCTAGTGATCTTTACTATCACAAAACCTGTTATTGTAAGCTTGCCAATGAAGCACGAGCGGCTAAATCTAAAAAGTCGAAGAACGCCGAACATTCCGCGTCAGGCCTGCCCTATGACCCTCTCGTTATGGCAGAGCTCATAACATTTGTTGAACACAACGATTCCGCGATGAAGCTTGTCGATCTCAAGAATCTGTACAGTCGGAGGTTGAAGCAAGTCGGTTCTGATTGGCTTAGTGAAGAAATACATTCCACTCGATTCAAAGAACATTTGTTGCAGAAATTGGGCGATGGCTGGGACGCCTTCACACAGGGTAGAGATGTGTTTATTTCAAGTAGGTTTCGAGTTGGCTCCTTGTTGTCCGAATCTTTAACTCGTATAGTGTCTGAGGAAGAGGCAAAAAAGATAGTTGATGTGGGTCTTCTTCTGCGTAAACACATACTCATATCTCAAGCTCCTTTCACGGGATCATTTTCATCTTATTGCTTGAGCGAGCCTGTACCCAACTCACTCCTGACTCTTCTTAGAGTTCTACTTGAGGGCACATGTAGTATACAGAACTTAGGCGATGATGAGACTGTTAATGCCAAGACTCGAGTGGCTTGTACTATTTCACAGATGTTGATCAGCAATTCAGCGAAACGCTCCGAACATGCACAAAATGTTCACCAGAGACGTGACAGAGAAACTCCAATGCCTCTTTATGTGGGTTTGAAGTTGCATGCCCATGATCGTATGAAAAATCTTATCAGAGATTTTCATCAAATGGGACTCTCTGTCTCTTATGATCGCGTAATGGATGTTCGCAGGAGTTTCGCGAGAGCTGTTTCACTGCGGTTCAAGAACGAAGGTGTTGTAGTCCCAGCTAACTGCAAACGTAATGTTTTCTCGATAGGAACCACTGATAACATTGATGTATCTGGTAGATCTGATATGCATGGTACGTCCATCACACTCATTGGTCAACTGAGCAGGGACAATGTGGGTACTGATCCCCCACCACTGAGTTTAGATGTTCCAGAAGACACACAAATTGAACTCCCAGACGACTATGCATTTGTTCCTTTCGTTGAAGACTTTGGTGGGGACATCAGGCTTGAATCTCCAGATGAATGTAATGTACGGCCCAATGAATATGCAGATTTGAACGTGGGAGAGAATGACTGGTTGTCTCATGTGTCACAGATCAGCAATAAAGGGAAGGTTGATGGCAGCTGGCAGCTTGATGAAGTCCCTGTGACCTTTTCAGGCTTCTTTTCAAAACATGAAGATCAAGACAATGTCAAACCTCGTGCAGTTATTGGGGTATTCCCTGTTTTCAGTGAGCAGAAAGCGGACTCACTCAGTATGCAGAAGCATGCTATGTATGTGGTCAGGGAAGCTACTGCTTTCGTAAACCCCGGCCAGATACCTGTCATTGAAGGTGACTGTCCGTTGTATGCCAGGCAGAAAAAATGTCAATGGCTGTTCCCAGAGGAGATAGGTGAGGATCGAATGGTGTGTATGATTGGATTCCTGCATCTTGAAATGTGCACCCAAGAAGCTGGTGGTAAGCTTATGGGTGGTTCTGGTTGGGAGCGAATGTTTCACCTCGCAAAGATATTCACACCCGGTGTAGCATCATCCCTACTTGGTGGGAAACATGTCAAGAGGACGCGACAGGCATATCTTCTCACTCTAGCTTGGCTTGAGATCCTCAGAAAGAATGCTTATGAGATTTACTGTCAGCAGACTGGGCCCCATGAGTCATTTGAAATGTGGGAACAGAGGATTCTTTCACAATCTCCAACTGCGTGCTATTGGGGTGAAATCGTTCGGAACTTTCTCTTGACAAGCTGTCAATTCGTTCGGAACCAACGAATCGGTAACTGGCCTGGTACACTGTGTTCTATCGATGAGTTGTGCAGTTACTTTTTTGCCCTAGGACATACAAATTATTGTCGGTGGGTCCCCGTATTTCTGAGAGACATGTCTCAGCTACCCAGGCGGCATCCTTCAATCCACAACAAATTCATGGAAGGCCATTTTGTGGTCCAGCGTAGTGAGAGGAAGTTCAGTATGATGGGTTTAGATCAGAGCCAAGAACATAGTATCCAACTACTCAAAGAAGACAGTGGTCCAAAAGGTCTCTATGGCCAGGCTGAAGAGAAAGTCGTTATTGAGCTTTCAAGGTCAGAAGTTCTGCGTGTTATAGATGAGTATGAATATGCAAGTTTCCACACAACATCATCAGATAACACGGAACACCCGGAAAGTTCGGTATCAGAGCAGAAAAAATTTCTGAATCAATTGAAATCTCTCCTCGATCTGGTGAATCAGGGACTCATTATCAACCCTTATGATGAAACTAGTGGTCAGCTGGTGACATTAGATACTGGTGAATATATGGACCCCGAAGTTAGTAAGAGTTTACGGTCATTACCCGAAAGGGGCAAGCATTTATATTCCACTTTCTTGAAGGAAAGGCTTGTGGAATGCACCGTACCCCTGAATGATGTTATTCCCAAGGCAAATATATATACCTTCCTTAACCCACCCCCAGCCAACCTGGACAAAGGCCGAGACAAACTCATGTCAAGTAAAGCAACTGCCGCAATAGTTACCCAGATGTTCGTTTCACTGCAAGCCCGGCCTGATTCAAACATGGATGAGTTTTTCATGCACGAGAATGCACGTGATCCGCCAGCATTATCCGATAGAGGTAAGCTACGGAGTGGGACAAAATCTCAAATTCTCAATTGTTTACCAGCTATTCCTGCACAAGGGAAGAATTCAGCAGCTAGACAAGCTTCAGTTGTCATCTTGGATATGCCTGCTGTAGTCCATGTAATCAAACCACAGAAAGCGGATCTGTTTGGAGAATATGCTCGATTGCAATTATTGCCATACATCGAATCTCTGATTAACACGAACACCACAAGGGTTGATGCGATCTATGACTGTTACCCCGAAGGCAGTTTGAAGAATCAGACGCGAGCAAAACGCCTCGGTGAGACAGCAGTTAGGTTGATACGGGTGTCCGAGAACGTCCCTTTACCTAAAGGGAAGAATTGGCAGGCATTCTTGAAAGTTAGTGAGAATAAAGACGAATTTTTCAAGTTCCTGTCTGCTGAACTGCTGAAATTAACATCAACATCCGAGTACCAGTTGTTAACGACATCAGGAGAATATGTACTATGCAATAAGGATGTTAGCTTATGTGACATATCTCCATCGAACCACGAGGAAGCAGACACGCGCATGATGCTTCATCTCAACCATGCAGTCTCACAAGGTCACAAAATAGCTTTTCTTCGCACGGTTGATTCTGATGTCGTCATTCTGTCTTTGCACCATTTCGCAACATTCCGTGACCTTGGACTCAGTGAGCTGTGGATTGGGTTTGGAATTGGAAAGGCATATAAAGATATGCCAATTCATGAGATAGCTTCACAACTTGGACCTGATTACTGTAAGGCCCTGACTTTCTTCCACGCCTTCACAGGTTGTGATGTAACATCCAGCATGCTCGGCATTGGGAAGAAGACAGGATGGAATGCATGGATGAATTTTCCCGCATCAACTGAAATGATGATAGAATTGACTGAGAATCCGCAAGTCTTTTCAGAGGATTCCCCTCATATGCAGCATATCGAAAAACTCACCATACAGATGTACAGTAACAGTTGTGTCAGTACACGTGTCAATGATGCGAGACGGCATATGTTCACACATGGCCTTAAGTCTATGGAAAACATCCCGCCCACCAAAGCAGCTCTGTATCAACATGTAAAAAGGGTAATTCTTGTGTCATCTTTCATTTGGCATCGTGCTCTGCAGAAACACTTATGTGTGCCAGACCCATCACAGTACGGATGGGAGTGGAATCCACGTCTCAATATTCTGGTCCCATTTTGGACTCACCTAGGAGACGCAAGTGCTGCATGTGCACTGATGCTCCACTGTAGTTGTGCCAAGGCCTGCAAGGGCAATTGCAAATGCTTGAAAGCTGGATTAAGGTGCACACCTTTGTGTAAGTGTGAAGGTGGCTGTTGTAACAATATTGAGTAGTATACTGTCATGTTAGGACCAGTCATCTCCTATTCTGGTATTTTTTTTTCCATTTTCGGCCAGTTAACACATGTCATGTTTCTAGTTGAGTTGATTTTGCTAACAAATGTTCATCCCATGTGGCTTGCTACATTGTCCGGGGTATAGGAATACAGTTTTAGATTTCGGAAAATAGTCTGTTATTTACTGCACAAGACGGTGTTAATTCATGCATAGCATGATACAATATCCCCAACTATTTTGCCTCTGTACAACAGTTGATACCTTCGTTCACCCGTGTGTTCATCTATGGTATCCTTGTCTTTCTCTGGCCATAGGCCACATGTGACTAGTCAGTTCCTACTCCATAGCAAATCAACTTGGAAATCCTTCATCTTGTAGCGCACTCATGTCTCAATGAATCCATACCTGAGTTGATCTAATAAATCTAACGTAAGGTATCAAATTGCCATACCGGATCATATTTCGATAAGTTATTCGCTAAAACATTTCGACCACTCATCGACATCAAAGGTCATGTTTTGGCTCCCAGTGGTGGCTATATCTCTATATCCCTGGTAAAGTAGCATACCATGAGGGATGGGCATTAAGTGTCGGCAACATTAATCCTGACTTGGAACACACCACATCTTAACTGGCCGAAAATGAAGAATACTACTTGTAGTCAAAAAATATTCCTGTACCTCGAATGACTGCAAACATACACTCACCCCTTCTAGTCCCATTTTGCCAATGTTCTATACTGGCAAGATAACATTGTATAATTAACAACGGGAACTAATGCATCCCGAGTTCATTCCAGCACTGCCCTTGCTGGCAGACGTGTCGCTATGGTGTTGAGATTGAACCAGAACTCCTCTAGAAATTTGATAGTTTTATTTTCTTAGAAAATAAATCTATCGAAAATGCCGGAAGTTGAGAATAGACTGTCACTTTAATTGGATTATCAAATGTCCAAGTATCCCCACTGCTGCATACTATCGAGTACCCTTGTTCATGTGTTGACAGGAATCTCTCATACCATGTTCATTTGACCATTGCATTCCCGAGAAACATTCAACACTAATTTATCTACGGACGGACGATCATACTGACAGTCAGACACACAGACGCACACATCGACGGAAATTCTGATCCCATTATCCATTAATCTTCCCCCCAACTTGTTCCAAGGGCTTCACTCCATCATTCACATCAATTACAGCACATGTATGGTGTTAGGTTTGGAGCTTCAGTTGTGCGATCGGCGAAAATAGCTTTTTTTCGATCCGCTTGGCGGCCATTTTGGATTTCGCTGCTAGTGGTGGCTAGAGGATGGTGCCAACTTGTAGCCGATCGATTTTGAAATCTCTGATGCCTACCCTTACATCATGCCAAATTTCAGGAAGGTATCACCAAGTGCACAATTCTAGCGAATTCCTCCCCCGCTACTAGCAAGCTCTGTTCTGTGAAGTATTAAAAAACAACAATCGAACAAAATTTTTGTTTTGCTTTCAACTACTGAGGTTCTCTCTAGCTCCCACCCCTCCAAAAAAACAAAAAAAAACAAGCGACTTGCTTTGAACAAACCTGAATTTGACACCCCTAGAGATGTTACATACCAAATATGAAAGGATCTCACTCGTGTATTTGAAGAAAAAGAATTTTCAAGAAATTTTCTCATCTTGCTCCAAGTTAAACTTTGGGCTTCAATAAAAAGCCCAAATATTAAGCCAGACACCTGATTTGAACAACCTTCAATGTAACCCTCCCAGAGGTGTTGTACACTAAATATCAAAAAAGAATCTGAATGCTGGATCTGAAAGAGATGATTTTAAACGATAATTCTCCATATTGCACTAAGAAAATATTTGGACTCCCTTGGGAAATCCAAATATTAACCCAGGAACTCGATTTGAACAAATTTGAAACTTACACCTCTAGAGATGTCACATACTAAATGTGAAAGGATTCTCACTAGTAGGTCTGAAAAAAGAATTTTTACGAAATGTTCTCATATTGCATTAAGTTCAAATTTGGGCTCCAATAAAGAGCCCAAATATTCATCCAGGGTTCCCATTTGAACAAACGTGAATCTAACCCCCCTAGAGATGCGGCATACCAAATATCAAAAGAATCTGACTGGGGGATCTGAAGAAGAAGATTTTTAAAGATTATTCCCCATATTGCACCAAGTTAATATTCAGGCTCCCAATGGAAGCCCAAATATTAATCCAGGGAGTCGATTTGAACAAATTCGAATCTTACACCTCTAGAGATGTCACATACCAAATACGAAAGAATTCTCACTAGTGAGTCTGAAAAAGAAGATTTTTTAAGAAATTTTCTCATATTGCACCAAGTTAAAAATTGGGCTCCAATAAAGAGCCCAAATATTCATCTAGGGATCCCATTTGAACAAACTTGAATCTTAAATATCAAAAGAATCTGACTGGTGGATCTGAAGAAGAAGATTTTTAAAGATTATTCCTCATATTGCACCAAGTTAATATTATGGCTTCCACGGGAAGCCCAAATATTAACCCAGGGACTCAATTTCAACAAACTTTAATCTGACCCCTGTAGAGATGTTGTATACCAAGTATCAAAAGAATCTGATTGTTTGATCTAAGAAGATTTTTAAAGCTTATTCCCCATAGTGCCCTAAGTTAATTATTTGGGCTCCTCTGTTGAGCCCAAATATGAACCGAGGGGGTCGATTTGAACACACTTGTATTTGATCGTCCTGTGGATGCTGTATACCAAATATTAAAAGATTCTGATCAGCGGTTCTGAATAGAATTTTTTTTTCAATTTTTGCAAATACGCGGACTCAACATTTTTTCAAACGCCCCTACAGAACACCCTGACACAACCGATGGCCTTTTTTTTTTTAATCCATTCTACTGGTCAAAAGGATGCTTCATACCATACAACAGTTCTCTGTTCCGTGTAGTTTGGAAAATATGGGCATTTGAATTTTTTTCTATTTTTAGCCTGGGCATCAATCAAGTACTTTGGACTTATGCTACATGCCAAATTTGGTTCAAAGCGGCCTGTCTGTTCCTGAAATAGAAATTTTGGGCAGAGCCCAAAATAGGCATATGCCCACAGAGAGCCCAAATATTGATCAAAAATCTCTCTTGTGGTTCATGAGAAGAAGATTTTTAGGCTTTGGCATCATTGACTAGAGCCTGAAGAGGCAGCCACTTCATTTGAACAAAATAGAAAGGGTATACCCCATGGATGGTTTGTGCAATATATGTTTGAATTTGGCTGAATGGCTGTGAAGAAGAAGCCAAGTTTGCAAAAGTTAACGAACGACGGATGTCCAAGGTCACTGTGACCTTGACCTTTGACCTAGCGAGACCAAAATAAATCTTCCACTCACCTAGGCCAACCTACATATGAAGTTTCATGAATATGGGTCAAACTATTATCAAGTTATCGCCCGGTAACCAACTGTTTACGGATTTACTATGTTGAAGGCCACTGTGACCTTGACCTTTCACCTAGCGAGTCCAAAATAAATAGGGTTCTTCCTCTCACTGATGACAACCTACCTATGAAGTTTCATAAAAGTGGGTCGAACCATTATAAAGTTATCATCCGGAAGCTAATTGTTTTGATTTACTATGTTCAGGGTCACCGTGACCTTGAACTTTGACCTAGTGAGTCCAAAATAAATAGAGTTCTTCCTCTCAAGAAAGCCAACCTACATATGAAGTTTCATGAATGTGGGTTGAACCATAGTCAAGTTATCATCCAGAAACAATTGTTTATGTCCAAGGTCAACCTTGGCCTTTGACCTAGCGAGTCTAAAATAAATAGGGTTCTTCCTCTCACTGATGCCAACCAACCTATGAAGTTTCATGAATGTGGGCCGAACCATTATCAAGTTATCATCCGGAAACCAATTGTTTTGATTTATTATGTTCAGGGTCACTGTGACCTTGACCTTTGACCTAGCGAGTCCAAAATAAATAGGGTTCTTCCTCTCACAAAGGCCAGCCTATATGTGAAGTTTCATGAATGTGGGTTCAACCATAGTTAAGTTATCATCCGGAAACCAATTGTTTATGATTTAGTATGTTCAAGGTCACTGTGACCTTCAATATTGACGTAGTGAGTCCAAAATAAATAGGGGTCTTCCTCTCAATGAGGCCAACCTACCTATGACGTTTCATGAACGTGGGTCGCACCATTATCAAGTTATCGTTCGGAAACAAATTGTTTACGCCCAACTGTCCACCCTCGCCCAATAGACCGCCATTCACAAATCTATAAGTCGAGTTGGACTTCGTCACAACTCGACTAATAATATTCTGACTGCTTGTTCGTTGACAAATACTTTCCACAACTGGTCATTTAATGATGAAATGTACTAAACTTAGAGACTATTTAAAAGCATTTTGTTGTGTTATTTCCCGCAGTTTTGTCAATATTTGAAGTTTGCTGCTCATCGTGACCGTAACACTGATCGGTATCCATTGGTTTCAACCAATTGAATGCCGTAAAATTGAAAAGCAAATTAGGGTTGGTACCCGGCCAGCTAACAGTGATGTCTCGCTGGCAATGAAGAAAACGCAGCAATTATCCAGCTGAAGTGTTCTTTTAGTTCAATGTTCGTATAGACTGGTTGTTACTTGGGTCAAAGCAATCTTGGGTGATAATTCCTAATCCATTCAAATGTATGTGAGGTTCTGTATATTGATCAAATGAATGGATATGGAGAATCTCTAATGAGTCGCAATTTCATATCAAATTGTGATGAATTTGAGATTCTTCTTATCACATAATGTGTAATTTAAGCTTTTAGCTAATGTAATGGCTAAAGATAGCCGGCGCCATTAAAATTAACTGGATCGAGTTATTTCGTTGCAAAGCACACAATGGTGTATCCCCGCATTTCCTTAGCAACACATCACCATAATTTTAACGTTTCAAATTAAATACCCAAGGAGCCTTTCGATGAAAACTGATTTTCTAACGATAAAAGTGATTCTATTGACACCACAGGGGGCAAAATCAAAATTCCAAAATCTTCATGCACATCTAGTGATGCTACCTGAACACCTTAGCATAATTTAAAAGTTTTGAATTAAATACCCAAGGAGCCTTTCGATGAAAACAGATTTTCCACTGGAACCACTTGGGGCAAAATCAAAATTCCGAAACCTTAATGCACATCTAAAAATGTTACCTGAACACATTTGCATAGATTAAAGATTCGAATTAAATACCCTAGGAGCCTTTCGATGAAAACTGATTTTCTAACGATATAAGTGGTTCCACTGGAACCACCTGGGTCCAAATCAAAATTCTGAAACCTTCATGCACATCTCGAGATGCAAACTGAACGTCTTAGCATAGTTTAAATGTTTCAAATTAAATACACCATTAGCCTTTCCATGAAAACTGATTTTCTAATGATATAATGGTTCCACTGGAACCACCTGGGGGCCGAATTAAAATTCCAAAACCTTCATGCACATCTAGAGATGCTACTTGAACACCTTAGCATAGTTTAAAAGTTTCGATTTAAATCCCCTTGGAGCCTTTTGATGAAAACAGATTTTCTAACGATAAAAGTGGGCCAAATAAAAATTCTGAAATCTTCATGCACATCTAGTGATGCTACCTGAACAGATTAGCATAGTTTAAAAGTTTCGAATTAAATACCCTAGGAGCCTTTGGATGAAAACAGATTTTCTGACGATAAAAGTGGTTTCACTGGAACCACCAGGGGCCAAATCAAAATTCCAAAACCTTCATTTACATCTAGAGATGGTACCTGAACACCTTAGCGTAGTTTAAATGTTTCGAATTAAATACCCTAGGAGCCTTTCAATGAAAACTGATTTTCTAACGATAAAGGTGGTTCCACTGGAACAACCTAGGGCCAAACCAAAATTCCGAAATCTTCATGCACATCTAGAGATGCAAACTGAACGTCTTAGCATAGTTTAAATGTTTCAAATTAAATACACCAGGAGCCTTTTGATGAAAACTGATTTTCTAACGATATAATGGTTCCACTGGAACCACCTGGGGGGCCGAATTAAAATTCCAAAACCTTCATGCACATCTACAGATGCTACTTGAACACCTTAGCATAGTTTAAAAGTTTCGGTTTAAATCCCCTTGGAACCTTTTAATGAAAACAGATTTTCTAACGATAAAAGTGGTTCTACTGGAACCACCTGGGGCCAAATCAACATTCCGAAACCTTCATGCACATCCAGAGATGTTACCTGAATACATTAGCATAGTTTAAACATTTCGAATTAAATACCCTAGGAGCCTTTCCATGAAAATTGATTTTCCAACAATAAAAGTGGTTCCACCGGAACCACTTGGGGCCAAATCAAAATTCCGAAACTTTTATGCACATCTAGAGATGTTACCTGAACACCTTAGCATAGTTTTAACGTTTCGAATTAAATACCCTAGGTGTCTTTCGATGAAAACTGATTTTCCAATGACAAAAGTGGTTCCACTTGGGGCAAAATCAAAATTCTGAAACCTTCATGCACATCAAGAGTAGCTACCTGAACACCTTAGCATAGTTTGAAGGTTTCAAATTAAATACCCTAGGAGCCTTTTGGGGAAAACTGATTTTCCAATAATAAAAGTGGTTCCACTGGAACCATCTGGGGGCCAAATCAAAATTCTGAAACCTTCATGCACATCTAGAGATGTTACCTGAACACCTCAGCATTTTTTTAACATTTCGAATTAAATACCCTTGAAGCCTTTCGATGAAAACGGATTTCTCAACGAGAAAAGTGGTTCCACTGGAACCACCTGGGGCCAAATCAAAATTCCGAAACATTCATGCACATCTAGAGTTGCTACCTGAACACATTAGCATAGTTTAAACGTTTCGAATTAAATACCCTAGAAGCCTTTCGATGAAAACTGATTTCCTGAAGATAAAAATGGTTCCACTGGAACTACCTGGGGCCAAATCGAAAATTCCCAAACCATCATGCACATCTAGAGATGTTACCTCAACACATTAGCATAGTTTAAACGTTTCAAATTAAATACCCTAGGACCTTTCGATGAAAACGTGATTTTCTAACGATAAAAGTGGTTCCACTGGAACCACCTGGGGTCAAATCAAAATTCCGAAACCTTCATGCACATCTAGCATGTCTCAAAATAAGAGGCGAATGCTTGTTCCGTTTAACCAAAAATTGCGCCGGTGGCCGACGAAGTTAGTTGTTACGGGATGAGAAAAGTTTTCAACATTTTTCCTCCCACTGATTTAAAAGAAGCACTGCAGTGAACAGAACGAGAACAAAATGCTCATGTTGTTATCATACAGCGTGTTTCAATCATTATTGTACTTGTGGGGGTATATTATAAATCTATAGTATTAGTGGTACTGAAAATCTGCAGTACCAACTCACGGCGCCTCGAAACAATTAATTTGTTTCGATTCTGAATTTCTGAGAAAGACGATTGTCTGTTACAGCTGAAGGGAGCTAACTGCTTTGTTAATACATTTACCGCACGTGGTATTAACTCTCGCTCTGCGCGAAGCTGAAAATAAAAATCTTTAAATGGCTGCACAAAAGAAAGAAACTGTCTTGATCAAAACTTTTAACAGTTGGTCCTTCAAAGATGATTTTAGAGTCATTAGTCAGGATGATGAAGGTTACATTGAAAAACTGCAGTGCATCGTGTGCTCTGAGAATATTCAGTGAAATACACAGGGAGGCTAATCGACGGTGCATCAAAGGGGCGGCTATGGATGCGATTCTGCAGTATGTTAATGGTATCAAGTGCATTCATAAATCAAATGTTCTACGACAAATCAAAAATGGTGGTCTGCATGAGTGGGCTCGAGAGAAATATTGCCAGGAAAAGGTTTTGGACGAAGGGACGCCTTCAGCCTCAGCTGAAGTTGAGCAGCCACGAATAGACATTTTCGTGAATAAATCAAAAAAGGACACATACAAAAACATGGTGAGGACAGCTTTGCACATCGCCAGGGAGGAGAAAAGTTTCCGCGACTTCCCACAACTTTTAAAGCTTCAGAGAGATAATGGTGTGAAATTTTTAGTAACACGTGGCAAATAAAATGATAAAATGTGCAAAGAACTAATTGATATTCTGGCCGACTGCATGCATGATGACGTGAAGCAGATGTTTAACACTGCAAACTTTTTCTCTAGCTTAATGGATGGATCCCAAGCTAAGAAGACAGGAGCCGAGAAGGAACTGATTTTTGGCAAGGTAGTTGTAGGTGGGTTTTTCACCTTGTCATCTATTAAGGATGACGATGAAAGGGCTCTGTCACTCCGAATTAGCAACCAGGCCTCGAAATAAAAGGCGAACGCTCGTACCGTTTGCCTATCGGTTACGCAGATTTGTTTTCAGGCAACCACTCGATCGGTTAACCAAAAATCGCGCCGATGGCCGATGAAATTGGTTGTTACAGGATGAGAAAAACAAGAATAAAATGCTCATGTGGTTATCATACAGAGTGTTTCAATCATTACTGTACTTGTGGGGGTATAAATCTATAGTATTAGCGGTACTGAAGATCTGCAGTACCAACTCGCGGCGCCCTCTGGCTCTTGAAACAATTAATTTGTTTCCATTCTGAGAAAGACGATTGTCTGTTACAGCTAAAGGGAGCTAACTGCTTTGTTAATACATTTACCGCACATAAGGTATTAACTCTCGCACTGCGCGAAGCTGAAAATAAGTCTTTGATACAATAAAAAGGATATATATTGAAAGTTAAAAAATTTATAGTAATTTATATATTTTTTATACTTACCAATGACCCAGACTTAGCTGGTGCCAACTCTAACAAAACCAGGGCCAAACACAAATTTTGCCCCCCAATCCCCAAAATTTGCATCCAAAACAAAAAGAAATCATGTCCTAAAGGACCTCCATAAAACGCCCCAACTGCGCATGCGCAGTGTGACGAACGTCCCGAAATTGGCGCCAATTATCATTCTTACTGGCAGTGCCTGGTCAGCGCTATGTACTCAGCGGGGAGGCAAGAGTTCCCAACTCCAGGGAGGGCCATCCCCGTCTGGGTCATTGGTAAGTATAAAAAATATATAAATTACTATAAATTTTTTAACATTTTTATACTGTACCAATGACCCAGACTTAGCTGAATAGTAAACAGGCTGGAGGGCCTAGGACATAGAGGAAAATCCAATAAGCTCAACTATATAATAAAGAGGTAACCCCTTAAGGAGAAAAGGAGTATTAGGCTTTACATGTATCTTTCTTATTTAATATTAAATTAGAAAGATACACTACCCTTAATAATTGAGCACAATAACATTCATGTTCTCTATTAACATCCAGTATATCCCTTATACTAATTATTTTTAAAGTAAGCCAATAAATAAAGTAGTCCAGAGAATTGAGACTCTTTATAGTCATTTAAAAGTGTCCGAGTATTGTATATTAAAGCCCGTTTGACACTTGACATATACAAATGCTTCACACCGAGCTACACTTTAAAGATAAGACATGAATGAATTTTAACATTAATATTACACTTTAAAACCATCCCGGAAGCGACTCAGAAATACTGACTTGGAGGAGGCATTCCCTTGCTTTTCACTATAAAGCAGGTGACCTAAGGGAACACCCGCCCCCCCCCCCCCCCCCCCACCCCCCCCCCCCCTTCCCCTTGCCCTGGGTCAAATAGCCCAGAGCGAAGAGGGCAGCCGGACGGAGTCACTGCCGGAACAGAAAGCCTGCATAACTATAGTTGCAACTGTTTAGTGGACGACATTCTGAGCAACAGATAACAGACCTAAACAATGCAGGTCTCCAGAAATGGACTCAATATTTCTGAGATAAAAATTTGTAAATGTGGATGGCTGAGACCAATAAGCAGCCTTCATTAAATCTGTAATAGCAACACTATTAGCATAAGCCCAGGAAGTAGAAAGAGCTCTTACTTCATGAGCGGAAATCTTAAGCACAGACTGCTGAGAAGAAGATAAACTCTCATAAGCAGTACGGATAGTTAATTCAATCCATCTAGCAATAGAATGGACTGAAATGTCCTTTCTATTAGGCATCAAAGACAGAAAGAAACGTTTCCTTCCCTTTCTGATAAACTGAGATCTCTGTTTATAGATACGTAAAGCTCTAACAGGACAGAGTAAAGGCCTTCGCCCGTCTGAAGACGGAAGAGCCTTAATAACAATAGGTTCCGGATATTTATTAGGAGCCTGATTCTTAGCTAAAAAACCCACATTAGTAGTGAAGGTGATAGTGTTCCCGACACTACGATAGTGAGAATCATCCACCGACAGTGCATGAAGCTCACGGACTCTTCTAGCAGAAGAGAAAGCTAAGAGAAAAGCTGTCTTATAAGATAAGAATTTGAAATCTACTGTCCCAAGAGGTTCAAATGGCTTTTCCTTCAATTTAAGAAGAACCCAAGCTAAATTCCATTAAGGAATTAATCTAAGAGTTCTGGGTCTATTTATCGAAAAGTTTCTAACCAACTTAGATAAAGAGACATTAGATCCAATTTGTAAACTATCATGATGTGCATAGGTATCAGATAACATAGACCTATAACCCTTTATAGTAACAGGCTGCAGTTTGATTTCGTCAAACAAGTATACTAGAAAGTTTGCAATGTCTGGTATAGAGGGATCGAATATATCTACAGAATGATCCCTACACCAACGACGAAAAACCTTCCACTTAGCCGCATAGTTTAGCGAAGAGGAGGTCCTCCTACAGTTAGAAATCGCGTCCACTGCTCGTCCTGTAAAGTGCTTGCCATGCAAGAAGGACCGCACAACGGAAAAACGTGAAGGTTGAGACCTTGCGGGTTGTGATGGAGTTGGCGCGATTTCCCCTGCGAAAGAAGATCCTCCCGTGGAGGAAGCTTTCGCGGTAGGTCCCACAACAGACACCTGAGTAGATTTATCCACGGTCTCTGTGGCGACAGAGATGCTACCAACAGAATCTTGCATTGAGATTGTTTTATCTTTAGCAATACTTGTTGAATTAACGGCGCTGGAGGATACGCATATCCTATCATTCCGTCCCAAGGGATCGACAGAGCATCTACTGCAAATGCTCTTGGATCCGGACACGGAGACACATACGTCTGCAACTGATTGTTGAGATGTGTCGCAAATAAGTCTATCATTGGCCGTTCCCATTGGTAGCAAATCTGATTGAATACTTGTTTGTTGAGAGTCCATTCCGACGGCAACAAGCGACCCTTTCGTGAAAGGGAGTCTGCTAGCACATTCAGACGACCCGGTATGTGACGGACCGAAAGAAGAACGTGATGTTCTAGCGCAAACAGAAGGATTCTTTCCGTTAGATTGAACAACGGAACTGAATGAGTGCCTCCCTGATTCCGTATATACGCCACTACTGTTGTATTGTCGGATAGGATTTGGACATGAGCATTGTAAATAATGTCCATCCAGTGACGTAACGCAAGCCAAATTGACATCATTTCCTTGATGTTTATGTGCTTGCACAGGAATTGCGGATCCCAAAGACCCTGGCATCTCGAATCCGTTGGGATTAATGATGCACCCCAACCTGTTTGACTGGCATCCGTCATAATGGTAAAACTCGGATCCGGCAACTGCAGCGGAACTCCCTGAGTTAACCACTGAATGTTTGCCCAAGTCTGAATCTCTTGTTTCACTTGATCTGACAAGAGAACGTCTACGTCGAGCGAATGAATTTTCACACTCCAATTCTGAGTCAAGAAAATTTGAAGAGGATGTGTGCGTAACCGCCCCATCGGAATAAGTTCCGCAGCGGCTCCGCACAGACCTATCAGTCTCATAAATTCTCTCGCTGTGACTCTGTCTGCGTGCAGACAATAGCGAGCGTAACAACTGACTAATTTCGCTCTGGTTAACGGCAGACAAACGAGATTGTTGTGCGTCTCGAAGCTCATTCCCAGATGAGTGAATGACTTGGACGGCACCAGATCCAACTTCTCCTCGTTTACTATAAAACCGAGACGTCGGAGCAATAGAAGAAGATTCTGAACATCGTTCTGAAGTGTTAACTCGTTGCCGTACCTCTGAAGAATGTCGTCCAGGTAGGCCGACGTTACCGCAGACGAATGAGCTCGGAAATAGATCATTACCGAGTTCATTACCCGAGTGAAAGCCCAGGGTGCTAGATTCAATCCGAAGCACATCGCCCGGAATTGATACACCACTCCTAGGACTGCGAAGCGTAGATACTTTCGGAATGTCGGATGTACCATGACGTGAAAGTACGCATCTTTGAGATCTATGCTTGTTGCATAATCGTTCACCCGAATACTCGCGCTGACCGACCGAATCGTCTCCATATAAAATTTCAGAGCGACGATCAGCTTGTTTATCCAGCTCAAATCTATGACTGGACGGAACGAGCCGTCTGGTTTCGGAACCAGAAACAGATGGCTGTAGAATCCCGGAGTTTCCTGGTTTTCTACGACCTCTACCGCGTTCTTCATTAAAAGAGACTGCACCTCTGATAACAGAGCGTCTCTTTTCTGCGGATTTGACGGAAGTTGAGTCCACTTTGGACTTCGAGTTAATGGAGGCTTTCGTTTGAAGGATATCTTTAGACCTTCCGAAGTCACTCCTCTCACCCAAGGGTCGTCCGTAATCGACGCCCATTCTTGTGAAAAGCTCGACAACCTTCTGCCAACCGGTATGCGATAGAGGTTTAAGCCATCACCTCCTGGACCTGCGAGGCCTGCGGTAGGAGAAACCACGTCCTCCACGACCTGCACCTCGCCCCGTCGACCTCGGGGCGTCTGACCGATTGTCCCGGCCCGAAGGACGTCCCGAACGAGAGTCGCTACCCTGACGGTCTCTCGAATAAGACCAAGAGGACGCACCGGAACCTCTATAGGAACCTCTCTTGGGCGCATTAGACCCAGAAGTGCCTGTCTTATTCTTGTCTGCTGTATCCGACTTCTTAGAAGCAGATTTGAACAACAGAGAATCCGAAGCTTTCTTTGTAATTTTATCATAAAAAGCAGAAAGCTTGCCGTCAAAGAGAAGTTCTCCGGAGACCGAAGCGACTCTGAGAGAGTTCTTCACCTTAGTATCCACGAGTGTGGATGTAGCTAGGGCTGCGTCATGTCTAACCAACTCCAGATTTGCCACTGAAAGGGCGGAGTTACACGTGGAATAAGCTACTGCCCTTGAGAGAAGTCTTAAAGAGGATTGTATATCCTGAAACTCTTTCCCTTGAAGGCGCAGTGATAACGCCTTAGTAAGGTGATCTGCGTAAGATAAGGCATCTAAATTGGCTCTGTTAGACGCAATAGCTGTTTCCAACACCGCGGTTGGAATAGAAGCCGACGACGGTAATGATAGCTCTAAGTCTTCCGCCTCCTCGTCCATACGCAGAGGAACTCTCGGGATACCCTGTCCTGCCGTATCGAATTTATTCCTTGCATTAATGAAAGGCAGGTTGAGAGTATTAGCGGACAAGAAACCTGCTTTCCCCGTCTTGGAAGCAAGTTTAAATATAGCGTCGTTCAATAATTCAAATGTTCTTGCAACATTATTGGACTGCGACGGAAACTCGGGAGTGATGTCCCTGAACCGCTCAAAATATTCAGAGTCCAATGACGCTATAATCCTCTTGTCCGGAACCGCAGCAGTCTGGCCAGACGGAACAACTTGAGGGAGAAAGTGCCGGATGAAGTCCACGGCAGCTTTATGTTGTTCCGAAAGGGATAGCTCCAAATCATCCGTATCCCTTTCACCATCCGGTCGGACCTCATGATGTTTCCGGTCGTCCGCCCCCGATGCTTCGGCGGAGCGTACCGACCCAGCGCCGTCGGATAATTCTCGATCCGACACCGTTTCTGTCGGCTGCTGGGATGCTGCGATAAGCTGTGCTATCTGCACAAGAATGTCCGGCGTCGAGACCTGCGGAGGCGCAGTCTTTCGCTGCTTTGCCGAGGGCAGCTCTGCATCAGATGGCTCCCGCATACTTTTTCTATGCGAACGTCCGGAGTCCATCGGTCTCGAATCCCTGGCTGCCGGATGGTGTGATCTGGTCGCCGAAGAATCCTTGATCGGCGAAGCTGGTAATATATCGGCGGTCACGCAGCCAAGGTGCGGTCGTGTGCGCTGACGAGAAGAAGAAGCCTTAGCAGTCTCCGCGGACTGCCTATACAACGGAGCGTCCCGAGCGACGGACGTATGCTCCGCTTGCGACACATTTTGTACCACAACATCTGGTCCCAGATGTTGTTGTATGAGAGAGGGGCCTCTCTCGCTCGCGGCCCGGCTGGACCTGGACGAGCTAGGAACCGGACTCAAAGGCTTCCTCCATTCTCGCTTACTATCCGCCGTCACTGGGTGTGCACCTAGTATGTTTATAGTGCTCGCATCACCCAAAATTTCCTCCTGGACCGCATCGGACGAACCCGGCTGCCGAACCATTCGGTAAATGGACGCTACACCAGGCGTGCTAGCGGACGACATTTGTCTAATCTCCATGAGCACTTTTGCCGCTAGCTCTGAATTCATTTGTGACGACGGACGCACACTTGTAGAAGATAACATGGAAACATCACCCTGTTCTTGTTCCTCTGAAATAGAAACTGAGAGAGAAGAGTGACCTTGCGGAGAAAGAGCCGGCATAGCCCTTTCTCCAGAAACAACATACCGTGACACACGTTTCCAATGTTTATCATCCCAATATTGACAAATAGGACAGGGATTAGTGCGAGAACACTGACTACAATTAATACAATGATCATGAAAGTCAGAGGAAGATTTCTTCCCATTACAATTTGAACAAACTCCTTTCATTGTGAAAAGTCAACAACAAGTCCTAGTTACTCGCACAAACCCCTGACACAAAGATACATAATAACATGATCCATTAATAAATGAAAAAACAATTGCAAATCAAAATAATTTTGAAAAAATATTTTTTCAGCGAAGCCCAAGTTGCTGAAAAGTAACGTTGAGCCCCAATGGATCCGATGGCAAAGTGTGGTCAAAAATTTTAAATTTATATTAAATAATTAATGAGACACTTACGGATAATATAAATGTATCTTATAGTGAGATAAACTACAGCAAAGGCAAACAGCCCCCCTCAAAAAAGGCTGTTGCCAATGTAAACAAACAGTGTAAAACACCAGAAAACATGACTCCAGGCACTGAGAAAACTGGCCCGGAATCAGTCATCAAAATTACACTCTATCTGATGCAAAACAGAGACTCCCAGGGGAGAATCTGCAGAACATCAGATGGAAGATGCAGAACACAACGTTTATACACCCATGGGTGAAAACGTAACTATGGGGAAAATAACAGAAAACATTCTGTATCCAAGCAACTCTCCCAGGAAAATTTTAGAAATGAACTTTCTCAAAAATATGCCAAAAGCATGGGAGAATTCCAAGGGGGGACTTTAGAAGGCTAGGGGAGAGGAAACACTGAATAAGCAGTGCAACATTTAGCAAGAATGACAACAAGAGGCCCATGCCTCGAAAGTTAAAAAATTTATAGTAATTTATATATTTTTTATACTTACCAATGACCCAGACTTAGCTGGTGCTAACTCCACAAAAACCAGGGCCAAACACAAATTTTGCCCCCCAATCCCCAAAATTTGCATCCAAAACAAAAAGAAATCATGTCCTAAAGGACCTCCATAGTACGACTCTACTGCGCATACGCAGTGACGCAGTCGTCCCGAAATTGGCGCCAAATATCATTCTTACTGGCAGTGCCTGGTCAGCGCTATGTACTCAGCGGGGAGGCAAGAGTTCCCAACTCAGGGAGGGCCATCCCCGTCTGGGTCATTGGTAAGTATAAAAAATATATAAATTACCATAAATTTTTTAACATTTTTATACTGTACCAATGACCCAGACATAGCTGAATAGTAAAAAGGCTGGAGGGCCAAGGACATAGAGCAAAATGGAATACGCTCAATAAAATAAAATAGAGTCATCCCCTGTAGGGAAAAGAAGTAATAGGCCTTATATGCATCTTTCTTATTTACCGTATTTACTCGATGAATTGAAACACTCTTTGTATTGATACACCTGAATTTTTAAGAAAAATAATTTTTAAAATTACTCAAATAGTTGAGACAGTGTAAAAATTATTTTTCCGAATTTATCTTAAGTATTGATACAGGCTGAACATTTGTTTGCAGATTTCGTTTTGAGCACAGTTATACTTTGTTGATACTTTCGATGTACCAGATTTATTAAAATATATATGTCAACCGTGTTTGTTTTTAATAATCGCCAGGTAGGTTCATGTATGTACTTTGTTGATATTTTAGATGTGTCAGATGTTTTTTTTATTACTCACGCCGGTAAAAGAAAGAAAGATCCAAAGCATGTGTTCAAGGTAAGATCGAGGTAAGCTGAATTCGAATGGTAAATCCTTGTAAATCCAGAAAAGAAAAGGGCTTTATTTCCTTGTCATTCAAGCAAACTGCACGTGCGAATCAAATCAAGTAGGTCAAGTTACCGGTAGCTAGATTTCGGTTCCTCCTCTCTCGCAGTTTAGAAAATGCAGCGAGAACTACTGAGAATGTGAATATCTGCACGAAAAGATTGGACTTTGTACAAAACGGGCAGGACAACTCGGCCCTTTGCCGTAAGTTCAATGTTTGGGTAAACCGAATGATTTCATGTAGTAGTATGTGTGGGTTAAGCCGGGAAATCAATATGTCTGTCGCAAATTACTTATCGATGGGGCTTTGTACAAAACGGGCAGGACAACTCGGCCCTTTTCCATAAGTTCAATGTTTGGGTAAACAGAATGCATTCACGTAGTACCGGTAGTGTGTGTGGGTTAACCCGGGAAATCAATGTGTCTGTCGCAAATTACTTATCGGTTCAATACAAAAAGGTGTTAATAACACCTTTATGTCTTGAACCTTTCAGTAATTTTAGACAGATATGTTTCGCCATTCATGGCAAATCTAATAAATCATTTGGGTCTCTGTGTGAAAGCAACACAATGACAAAGAAAACAGGACACAGCTTAAAATATTTAATTTTAGACCACCTACTCAGTGATGCAGGATGTACTTTGAGTTTGGAAGCAGCTTTCCTTAATCCAATCTGTTTGGCTAAATCGACTGCCACTTTCTTCTCTTTTGCATTTAAACTTCTGTATTTCCCTCTTACGACTGATGTGGAATTGTCTGTTTCTGTTTCTGAGTTTTTACATATTTTTTTTGGTGGGCTTTCTGTGTCTGTTACCAAATCTATTTTTCTCTTCGCTGGTCTACCCACTGGACGTTTCACAACAGGTTTCAGTGGGCTCAATTTTACTTTGGGTCGCGCTTCCTCTGATGTCCGGTACTTGATCACAAATTTATCCATGTTTACAACTGTTTACAACTGAATGTCGTTGGGTTCAAACCCAGATATTTTATACAGTTTTGGGATTTTAAAAAAAACAACACGGTACTCACTTTGATGCTTTATTGAATTTTTTTCTTTCTTTACTATTATTTTTGTCTCCACACACAAGCCATCACATTTTTAAACAACACTTGAACAGGTGATTACGGCATTGTTTTATTTGGGCCAGTCACTGGCGGCTTTTCAATTGATGGGGTAACACCTGTTTCTTTTCAGTTGTGTTGTTTTTAAACGTAATCGATACTCACCACTGAACTTCATCAATGTTGTTTTTACAACCGAAAACAAATTGAAGGGAAATATTAACATCTTACATTGTATATGTAATCATTATAAGCTACGAAATGGCCATTGTCCCAAATTCCTTGTCAAAAGCACGTCAAATTGTCAATCAAGTGCGCTCTTCGAGATACTTGACCTTCATTCAATTGGCGAATTGGAAATCAGCTGGGGTTTTTTAAATGTGTGTTTTACGTTTTAACTTGGAATATTCTTTTCAAGTGGCCCACTCACAGGTATTTATCATTTTCGAAGAATTGATACACATCGTTTGAGACATTTCCTAAGAATTGAAACAGTTGAAAAAATATTTATTTTAAACTGTATCAATTCATCGAGTAAATACGGTATGATAAATTAGAAAGATACAACACCTTCCAAAAATTGAGCTTCATACATCCATGTACTCTATTAATATCCAATAATCCTTATACTAATAATTTTTAAAGTAAGCCAATAATAAAGTAAGTCTAGAGAATAGAGACTCTTATACTCCTAAAAGTGCGTGAGAATTGCATAATCATGTCCGTTGACATATGCAATATTCAAAGCTATACTTTAAAAACTAAGACTTGAATGAATTTTAAACTCAGCGGGGAGGCAAGAGTTCCCAACTCCAGGGAGGGCCATCCCCGTCTGGGTCATTGGTAAGTATAAAAAATATATAAATTACTATAAATTTTTTAACATTTTTATACTGTACCAATGACCCAGACTTAGCTGAATAGTAAACAGGCTGGAGGGCCTAGGACATAGAGGAAAATCCAATAAGCTCAATAATATAATAAAGAGGTAACCCCTTAAGGAGAAAAGGAGTATTAGGCTTTACATGTATCTTTCTTATTTAATATTAAATTAGAAAGATACACTACCCTTAATAATTGAGCACAATAACATTCATGTTCTCTATTAACATCCAGTATAACCCTTATACTAATTATTTTTAAAGCAAGCCAATAAATAAAGTAGTCCAGAGAATTGAGACTCTTTATAATCATTTAAAAGTGTCCGAGTATTGTATATTAAAGCCCGTTTGACACTTGACATATACAAATGCTTCACACCGAGCTACACTTTAAAAATAAGACATGAATGAAATTAAACATTAATATTACACTTTAAAACCATCCCGGAAGCGACTCAGAAATACTGTCTTGGAGGAGGCATTCCCTTGCTTTTCACTATAAAGCAGGTGACCTAAGGGAACACCCGCCCCCCCCCCCCCTTCCCCTTGCCCTGGGTCAAATAGCCCAGAGCGAAGAGGGCAGCCGGACGGAGTCACTGCCGGAACAGAAAGCCTGCATAACTATAGTTGCAACTGTTTAGTGGACGACATTCTGAGCAACAGATAATGGACCTAAACAATGCAGGTCTCCAGAAATGGACTCAATATTTCTGAGATAAAAATTAGTAAATGTGGAAGGCTGAGACCAATAAGCAGCCTTCATTAAATCTGTAATAGCAACACTATTAGCATAAGCCCAGGAAGTAGAAAGAGCTCTTACTTCATGAGCAGAAATCTTAAGCACAGACTGCTGAGAAGAAGATAAATCTTCATACGCAGTACGGATAGTTAACTGAATCCATCTAGCAATATAATGGACTGAAATGTCCTTTCTATTAGGCATCAAAGACAGAAAGAAACGTTTCCGTCCCTTTCTGATGAACTGAGATCTCTGTTTATAGATACGTAGTGCTCTAACAGGACAGAGTAAAGGCCTACGCCCGTCTGAAGACGGAAGAGCCTTAATAACAATAGGTTCCGGATATTTATTAGGAGCCTGATTCTTAGCTAAAAAACCCACATTAGTAGTGAAGGTGATAGTGTTCCCAACACTACGATAATGAGAATCATCCACCGATAGTGCATGAAGCTCACTGACTCTTCTGGCAGAAGAGAAAGCTAAGAGAAAAGCTGTCTTATAAGATAAGAATTTGAAATCTACTGTCCCAAGAGGTTCAAATGGCTTTTCCTTCAATTTAAGGAGAACCCAAGCTAAATTCCACTTAGGAATTAATCTAAGAGTTCTGGGTCTATTTATCGAAAAGTTTCTAACCAATTTCGATAAAGAGACATTAGATCCAATTTGTAAACTATCATGATGTGCATAGGTATCAGATAACATAGATCTATAACCCTTTATAGTAACAGGCTGCAGTTTGATTTCGTCAAACAAGTATACTAGAAAGTTTGCAATGTCTGGTATAGAGGGATCAAATATATCTACAGAATGATCCCTACACCAATGACGGAAAACCTTCCACTTAGCCGCATAGTTTAGCGAAGAGGAGGTCCTCCTACAGTTAGAAATCGCGTCCACTGCTCGTCCTGTAAAGTGCTTGCCATGCAAGAAGGACCGCACAACGGAAAAACGTGAAGGTTGAGACCTTGCGGGTTGTGATGGAGTTGGCGCGATTTCCCCTGCGAAAGAAGATCCTCTCGTGGAGGAAGCTTCCGCGGTAGGTCCCACAACAGACACCTGAGTAGATTTATCCACGGTCTCTGTGGCGACAGAGATGCTACCAACAGAATCTTGCATTGAGATTGTTTTATCTTTAGCAATACTTGTTGAATTAACGGCGCTGGAGGATACGCATATCCTATCATTCCGTCCCAAGGGATCGACAGAGCGTCTACTGCAAATGCTCTTGGATCCGGACACGGGGACACATACGTCTGCAATTGATTGTTGAGATGTGTCGCAAATAAGTCTATCATTGGCCGTTCCCATTGGTAGCAAATCTGATTGAATACTTGTTTGTTGAGAGTCCACTCCGACGGCAACAAGCGACCCTTTCGTGAAAGGGAGTCTGCTAGCACATTCAGACGACCCGGTATGTGACGGACCGAAAGAAGAACGTGATGTTCCAACGCAAACAGAAGGATTCTTTCCGTTAGATTGAACAACGGAACTGAATGAGTGCCTCCCTGATTCCGTATATACACCACTACTGTCGTATTGTCGGATAGGATTTGGACATGAGCATCGTGAATAATGTCCATCCAGTGACGTAACGCAAGCCAAATTGACATCATTTCCTTGATGTTTATGTGCTTGCACAGGAATTGCGGATCCCAAAGACCCTGGCATCTCGAATCCGTTGGGATTAATGATGCACCCCAACCTGTTTGACTGGCATCCGTCATAATGGTAAAACTCGGATCCGGCAACTGCAGCGGAACTCCTTGAGTTAACCACTGAATGTTTGCCCAAGTCTGAATCTCTTGTTTCACTTGATCTGACAAGAGAACGTCTACATCGAGCGAATGAATTTTCACACTCCAATTCTGAGTCAGGAAAATTTGAAGAGGCCGAGTGCGTAGCCGTCCCATCGGAATGAGATCCGCGGCGGCTCCGCACAGACCTATCAGTCTCATAAATTCTCTCGCCGTGACTTTGTCTGCATTCAGACAATAGCGAGCGTAACAACTGACTAATTTCACTCTGGTTAACGGCAGACGAACGAGATTGTTGTGCGTCTCGAAGCTCATTCCCAGATGAGTGAATGACTTGGACGGCACCAGATCCGACTTCTCCTCGTTTACTATGAAACCGAGACGTCGGAGCAATAGAAGAAGATTCTGAACATCGTTCTGAAGCGTTAACTCGTTGCCGTACCTCTGAAGAATGTCGTCCAGGTAGGCCGACGTTACCGCAGACGAATGAGCTCGGAAGTAGATCATTACCGAGTTCATTACCCGAGTGAAAGCCCAGGGTGCTAGATTCAATCCGAAGCACATGGCCCGGAACTGATACACCACTCCTAGGACTGCGAAGCGTAGATACTTTCGGAATGTCGGATGTACCATGACGTGAAAGTACGCATCTTTGAGATCTATGCTCGTTGCATAATCGTTCACCCGAATACTCGCTCTGACCGATCGAATCGTCTCCATATAAAACTTCGGAGCGACGATCAGCTTGTTTATCCAGCTCAAATCTATGACTGGACGGAACGAGCCGTCTGGTTTCGGAACCAGAAACAGATGGCTGTAGAATCCCAGCGATTCCTGGTTTTCTACGACCTCTACCGCGTTCTTCATTAAAAGAGACTGCACCTCTGATACCAGAGCGTCTCTTTTCTGAGGATTTGACGGAAGATGAGTCCACTTTGGACTTCGAGTTAATGGAGGCTTTCGTTTGAAGGATATCTTTAGACCTTCCGAAGTCACTCTTCTCACCCACGGGTCATCCGTAATCGACGCCCACTCTTGAGAAAAACTCGACAACCTTCCGCCAACCGGAACGCGATAGAGGTTTAAGCCATCACCTCCTGGATCTGCGAGGCCTGCGGTAGGAGAAACCACGTCTTCCACGACCCGCACCTCGCCTCGTCGACCTCGGGGCGTCCGACCGATTGTCCCGGCCTGAAGGACGTCCCGAACGAGAGTCGCTATCCTGACGGTCTCTCGAATAAGAGCCAGAGGACGCACCGGAACCTCTATAGGAACCTCTCTTGGGCGCATAAGACCCAGAAGTGCCCGCCTTATTCGTGTCTGCTGTATCCGACCTTTTAGGAGCGGATCTGAACAACAGAGAATCACTAGCTTTCTTTTTAATATTATCATAAATAGCGGAAAGCTTGCCGTCAAAGAGAAGATCTCCTGAGACCGAAGCGACTCTAAGAGAGTTCTTCACCTTAGAATCCACTAGTGTGGATGTAGCCAGGGCTGCGTCACGTCTAACCAACTCCAGATTTGCCACTGAAAGGGCGGAGTTACACGTGGAATAAGCTACTGCCCTTGAAAGAAGTCTTAAGGAGGATTGTATATCCTGAAACTCTTCCCCTTGAAGGCGCAGTGATAACGCCTTAGTAAGGTGATCTGCGTAAGATAAGGCATCTAAATTGGCTCTGTTAGACGCAATAGCTGTTTCCAACACTGCGGTTGGAATAGAAGCTGACGACGGTAATGATAGCTCTAAGTCTTCCGCCTCGTCGTCCATACGCAGAGGAACTCTCGGTATACCCTGACCTGCCGTGTCGAATTTATTCCTTGCATTAATGAAAGGCAGGTTGAGAGTATTTGCGGACAAGAAACCTGCTTTCCCCGTCCTGGAAGCAAGTTTAAAAATAGCGTCGTTCAATAATTCAAATGTTCTTGCAACATTATTGGACTGCGACGGAAACTCGGGAGCGATGTCCCTGAACCGCTCAAAAAATTCAGAGTCCAATGACGCTATAATTCTCCTGTCCGGAAGCGCAGCAGTCTGGCCCGACGGAACAACTTGAGGAAGAAAGTGCCCGATGAAGTCCACGGCAGCTTTATGTTGTTCCGAAAGGGATAGCTCCAATTCATCCGTATCCCTTTCACCATCCGGTCGGACCTCCCGATGTTCCCGGTCGTCCGCCCCCGATGCTTCGGCGGAGCGTACCGACCCAGCGCCGTCGGATAATTCTTGATCCGACACCGTTTCTGTCGGCTGCTGGGATGCTGCGATAAGCTGTGCTATCTGCACTAGAATGTCCGACGTCGAGACCTGCGGAGGAGCGGTCTTTCGCTGCTTCGCCGAGGGCAGCTCCGCATCAGATGGCTCCCGCATACTTTTCCTATGCGAACGTCCGGAGTCCATCGGTCTCGAATCCCTGGCTGCCGGATGGTGTGACCTGGTCGCCGAAGAATCCTTCATCGGCGAAGCTGGCAAAATATCGGAGGTCACGCAGCCAAGGTGCGGTCGTGTGCGCCGACGAGAAGAGGAAGCCTTAACAGTCTCTGCGGACTGCTTATACAACGGAGCGTCCCGAGCGACGGACGTATGCTCCGCTAAAGACACATTTTGTACCACAACATCTGGTCCCAGATGTTGTTGTACGAGAGAGGGGCCTCTCTCGCTCGCGGCCCGGCTGGACCTGGACGAGCTAGGAACCGGACTAAAAGGCTTCCTCCGTTCTCGTTCACTATCCGCCGTCACTGGGTGTGCATCTATTATTTTTATAGTGCTCGCATCACCCAAAATTTCCTCTTGGACCGCATCGGACGAACCCGGCTGCCGAACCATTCGGTGAATGGACGCTACACCGGGCGAGCTAGCGGACGACATTTGTCTAATCTCCATGAGCACTTTTGCCGCTAGCTCTGAATTTATTTGTGACGACGGACGCACACTTGAAGAAGATAACATGGAAACATCACCCTGTTCTGGTTCCTCTGAAATAGAAACTGAGAGAGTAGAGTGACCTTGTGGAGAAAGAGCCGGCATCGCTCTTTCTCCAGAAACAACATATCGTGACACACGTTTCCAATGTTTCTCATCCCAATGTTCACATATAGGACAGGGATTAATGCGAGAACACTGACTACAATTAATACAATGATCATGAAAGTCAGAGGAAGATTTCTTCCTATTACAATTTGAACAAAGTCCCTTCATTGTGAAAGAACAACAATAAGTCCTAGTTACTCGCAAAAACCCCTGACACAAAGATACATAATAACATGATCCATTAATAAATGAAAAAACAATTGCAAAACAAAATAATTTTGAAAAAATATTTTTTCAGAGAAGCCCAAGTTGCTGAAAAGTAACGTTGAGCCCCGATGGATCCGATGGCAAAGTGTGGTCAAAAATTTTAAAATTATATAAAATAATTAATGAGACACTTTCGGATAATATAAATGTATCTTATAATGAGATAAACTACCACAAAGGCAAACAGCCCCCCTCAAAAAAGGCTGTTGCCAATGAAAACAAACAGTGTAAACACACTAGAAAACATGACTCCAGGCACTGAAAAAACTGGCCCGGAATCAGTCATCAATTACACTCTATCTGATGCAAAACAGAGACTCCCAGGGGAGAATCTGCAGAACATCAGATGGAAGATGCAGAACACAAACGTTATACACCCATGGGTGAAAACGTAACTATGGGGAAAATAACAGAAAACATTCTGTAACCAAGCAACTCTCCCAGGGAATTTTTAGAAATGAAACTTCTCAAAAATATGCCAAAAGCATGGGAGAATTGCAAGGGGGGACTTTAGAAGGCTAGGGGAGAGGAAACACTGAATAAGCAGTGCAACAATTAGCAAGAATGACAACAAGAGGCCCATGCCTCGAAAATAGGCAACTTAACATAATTTCAACAAAAAATTTTAAGTACAGCCCTGATTATTTTTTGCCACTTCTTTTTTCCTCTCCTCCTTCTATCCTCCTTAGAATCACATTTTCTCCAAAAATTACGTGTCTGGCATCCTTTAAACTGAGATTTACAAGCACAAAGATCAGTGAGATGTTGACTGATGAAGGGCCAAACAGAGAATGATATTTGGCGCCAATTTCGGGACGACTGCGTCACTGCGCATGCGCAGTAGAGTCGTACTATGGAGGTCCTTTAGGACATGATTTCTTTTTGTTTTGGATGCAAATTTTGGGGATTGGGGGGCAAAATTTGTGTTTGGCCCTGGTTTTTGTGGAGTTAGCACCAGCTAAGTCTGGGTCATTGGTACAGTATAAAAATATAGGCAACTTAACATAATTTCATCAAAAAATTTTAAGTACAGCCCTGATTATTTTTTGTCACTTCTTTTTCCTCTCCTCCTTAGAATCACATTTTCTCCAAAAATTACGTGTCTGGCATCCTTTAAACTGAGATTTACAAGCACAAAGATCAGTGAGATGTTGACTGATGAAGGGCCAAACAGAGAATGATAATTGGAGCCAATTTCGGGACGTTCGTCACACTGCGCATGCGCAGTGGGGGCGTAGTATGGAGGTCCTTTAGGACATGATTTCTTTTTGTTTTGGATGCAAATTTTGGGGATTGGGGGGCAAAATTTGTGTTTGGCCCTGGTTTTGTTAGAGTTGGCACCAACTAAGTCTGGGTCATTGGTACAGTATAAAAATATCAAATGAGCTGTTGTTAATTATTTGCATTCCGCACCTTTTTACCCTACCAATCCATGAGAAAAATTTTCGAACACATGGAAACGTCTTTTATTCACCAATGCAGACATCTTATTTACGTGCTTATTCCATTTGAATAAACAGCCAGCATGGTTGTGAACATGGGTTTTTCGAAATGATTTCAAACATTGTGGCGCAAATAAAGTTTTAGTTTGGAACTTTGGATTATATTCTCCGGATGAAATGTAGGGGAAGGTAGATAAGATTTACAATCTTTTCCTATGTTAATCAGAGACTGCCAATGCAACTCCCATGCCCTGAAGTTTAATGTATTCGTAAAACAGACGTCCATCGACGATACTTGACCCCATCCCCACACAACTGCCCAATTCCCACTCACAGTTCGAGACAAATGTGTTTGGGTTTCTGAAATAATAAGCCACACAGCAAAATAAACAGTTAAAATTCTTAAATGTTTATTAGACACACAAATCATATAAGCAAAGAACAACAAATGTTAATGCTTGCATACGTGAAATGTGCGTGTGTATGTGGAGGGGGGGGGCATGTGTATGTACCTGTTTTGTACTGCGCCTGCCTTGGGTCCCTTGTGTCTAAATGCCAAACTAATTTGGGAGGAACTGTAGTTGGGTATGTTAAAAGCTTTGTCAGTATTAATACTTTTAATGCAATGGTTAACCAATAGGTTTATGAAAAAAATCTAGGTAACTGATCAACAGGTTAACCATTGTCAAATGAGGCAACTTGCTGGAAGGTTTATCAAAATCTTGTTATTTCGAGACCTGAGCAACTTAAGACAGAGCTATACGTGATAAATATATAGCCCTGGAAAGGACTCTAAATGAGGTACAAACGTCCTCCAATTCCTTTCCATAGAGATGTAGCGTCACAGCTCTTAGAGGTGATCTGCATAATACAGTGAGTCTAAATTCGCTCTGAATGAATAAATGTTGTCTCAATTGTGACCAAGCGAATAACGAATGACGAAGGTAAGGCCATAGCTAGATACTTAGCCTACTCATTCAAACGCAGAGGAACTCTCAATACATCTTCACTGTTTTCCGACCAGCGGAACTACAGAAGAAGATGACAAGACACCGCCTTACTTCTTTCCACTGGAAAGTTGAATGTGGAGTCTAAAAGGCCAAAAGCCTGCGACACCTGTCTGTACTTAACCGGAAAAGACATTTCTTCTCTTTTTCCGGATAATTTAGCGTGCAACGACACTAGCGGTTTCTTGTAAATAGACGCAGCATTCTGATTCGTTGGAACACATTCAGGGTAGTGTTGATGGAATAAATCCTCTCAAACCTGTATTGTTCCGAATGTGGAGGGTAAATTCCCTCCATATCCCTTCATCATTTGTCTGAATCAGTCGAAATCACGGTCAATAGCATCTGAACATGCAGATAACTGGACCGACCCAGCACCATGTGACAGCTCAGATTTTGAGATTGCCGTCGATTGCTACTGCACTTGCTGGGATGCTGTGAGGAGCTGCGCATCTGTGTCAGCAAAACCATAACGGAGGCCTAAGGAGCAGAAGTCTTCTGGCCGCTGGGTGCTCCTGGGACAGTATGTCCGAGACGGCACTTTCTCCGGACGTCCCGATATATGAGGCCCCGTCTAAGCTATTGAATGGTGCTACTTTCAAGCTGTCGCAGCATTCTGATTCTCAGGAACAAATTGAGGGAAGTATAGATGCATAAGCGCTGTCGGCACCCTGTTGTTCAGAAAGGGAAGGGTAATTCTCCTCCAAATCCCTTTCATCCTCCAACTGAATCAGATTATACTCACGGTCATCGGCATCTGAACGTGCAGATGACAGGACCGACCCAGCGCCTTCCGACAGCTCAAGTTCTGAGACTGCAAACGTTTGCTTCTGCATTTGCTGGGATGCTGCGATAAGCTGCCCAATCTGTGACAGCAAGTCCGTTACTGAGGCCTAAGGAGCAGCGGTCTTCTATTGCATGGCCGCTGGCTGCTCCTGGGACAGTGTGTACGAGATGGCTCTTTTCTGCGGACGTCCCTATAAATGAGGCCTTGTCTCCTTGGCTACTGTATGGTGTGACTTCACTGATGAAGAGTGACTTTCTCGGCGATGCAGGCTGGATATCAGAAGTCACGTAGCCAATGTGCGGTCGTGTGTGCTTGGTAGACGTTGAAGAAGCCGTAATTATAGCTGATACTGGCTGTAAACTGAACGGCTGTCCCGGGCGGGAGGCATGGACGTATGCTCCGATCCATAACATCTGGCCCCAGATGTTATAATAAAAGAGAGAGAGGGGGGGGGGGGGGGGGGGGGGCCTTCTCTCGCTCACGGTCCTTCAGACCTCACCGAGCTTCTTGCTTAACTTGCCGGCTTCTTCCTTTCGTCATCGCAGGGTGAGCCTTATACTGATATTATATTATAGTGCTCGGTCTACCCTTTCCATTCTCCTTGACCGCAACGGACACACCCAGTGTCACGGTACCCTCAGGCGGTGTACTGCTTCACCGGTCGAGCTAGCTGGCGACAGGGATTTGAAACCACACTGTGGTTTATTGCCCTGTCTAATATTCATGAGCACTTTAGCCGCTAGCTCTGATTGACTAATTAATGTGACGACAGAAGCACAATATCTGACGGCATCATGTAAACATCACCATGTTCTTGTTCCTCTGTAAATATAAACTAAAAAACTAGAGAGACCTAGAGCGAGAGGACCGGTGGCAGCCTCTCATTACGAGAGGACCAGCAGTAGTCCCTCGTTAACAACGTACCATGACACCCGTCAGCAACGTTTGTCATCCCATGCGACACATATCAGCAAGAATTAGTAGAAGTACATCGATTACAATCATGTCAACCTACAAGAAAATAAAAGGAATGACTTCCTCGCCTTGCTTAAAGAGCTTACATATGCTTACATAATGAAGCAGACTAAGTCGATTGTACTCCCACCAATTCCACAGTAAATACAAATAAAAAGATACATAAGAAAAACATTCAAAATATAAATGGAAAATAGTTTACACCAAAAAATTTTGACAAGAGCCCAAGTTCCCAAAGGGAACGAAGTGGCCAAATGTATCCCAAAAGAGCCCAAATGTATCCAAAAGAGCCCAAGTGTGGACAAAATTATTTTTTTCCTCCCAAAAACTGCCACACTACGGGACTGTATAATGTATCTTACAACAGACCTACCATATCAGAAATAGGAACCTACACATAAATAACAAACGTTGCTAATGTAAACAACGTCCAACTGAAAATCGGAAACGAGACCCTAGGCAACACGGCCTGAAGTCAGTAACAGATTTTTTAACTATCCGATGTAAGGCAAGATCTTCATCAGAAGAAAAAACGATACATTGGAAGTATGATGCATGACTAAAAATGCCTAAACACCCTAAGGGTGAGGACGTAACCCTGGGGAAATACAGAAAAAACTTTCTGTATAACACGTTAAACTCCCAAGAAATTTTATATAAAAAATTTAAACAAGAGGCCCCATGGGGCCTGAAGCGCTCATCTTGTATAGAACACAATTTAAACAGAGTCCAAGAATGAGTCTACATTTAGCAAGCTATCTCCATAGGCTACACTGTCAATCCTTGAGTCCCTCAGGAGTGACAAAAATAATCTGGGCATCATGCCTTTTCGTCAGTTGATCATAAGTAAAATGCAGAGCTCCCCTATGAAGCCCCTTGATACAACCTAAGTGGATTAATCTTAGTACCTCTAGAGGGTACTGAATACAAAATTTTTAATTCTTCAGCAAAATGGCCAATTCCGGCTCCCATAGAGAGCCCAAATATTAACCCAGGCTCTTGATTTGAACACAGTTAAATCTGACTTCCCGAGAGATGTTGTGTACCGAATATGAAAGCATTCTGACTGTTGGATCTGAAGAAGAGAAATTGTAAAGAAATTTCTTCGAATTGCACTAAGTTCAAATTTGGGCTACCATAGCGAGCCCAAATATTAACCTATGGATCCGATTTGAACAAACTTGAATCTGATTCCCCCTAGAGATGTTGTATACCAAATGTGAAAGCATTCTGACAAGTGAATCTGAAGAAGAAGATTTTTGAAGAAATTTCCTCATATTGTACTAAGTTAAATTTCATGTTTCCATACGGAGCCCAAATATTAACCTAGGCACTCGAATTGAACAACCTGGAGTCTGAGCCCCCTAGAGATGTTGTATACCAAATATAAAAGCATTCCGACTGGTGGATCTGAAGAAGAAGATTTTTAAAGAAATTTCCTCATATTGCACTAAGTAAAAATTTGGGCGATCATATTGAGCCCAAATATATACCTAGGGATCTGATTTGAACAAACTTGAATCTGACCCCCATAGAGATGTTGCATACCAAATATCAAAGCATTCTGACTGATGGATCTGAAGAAGAAGATTTTTTTAAATTACCCTCCATATTGAACAAAGATAAAATTTGGGCTTCCATAGGAAGCCCAAATATTAAACTAGGGACTTGGTTTGAACAATCTAGAATCTGACCCTCATAACAATGATGTATACCAAATATTAAAAAGATTCTGACTGGTGGTTCTGAAGAAGAAGATTTTTAAATAATATTCCCCATATTACCCTATGCTAAAACTTCGGGCTCCTGTAGAGAGCCCAAATATGAACCAATGAGCTTTATTTCAGCAAACTTTTATCTGACCCCCCTATGAATGCTGTATACCAAATATCAAAAGATTCTGATGATTGGTTCTGGAGAAAAGATTTTTTTAAATTTTTGCAAATATGCTGACTCAGCATTTTTTCGATGCCCATTACAGAACACCCAAACATAACCGATGGTAATTTTTTTTTACCATTCAATTCTACAGGTCATAAGGATACTTCATACCAAATAAAAGCTCTCTGTTCCGTGGGGTTTGGGAAATATGGGCGTTTGAAAATATTTCTATTTTTAGCTCCCAGGGTTCCCATGGGGATGCGGGATTTTTTTTTTTTGCATGGGTCAAGTACTTATGACCCAATACTACCACAAACCAAATTTGGTTCATACCGGACCATCGGTTCAGAAAATAGAAATTTTGGGCGGGGCCAAATATCTTACCCCCTCCTCTTACAAAGCCAAATATTACTTCACGAACTTCGTTTGAACAAACTTAATTCTACACCTCATATGGAAGCTCCATAGCAAATATCAAGTCATTGTACACACTGGTTCTTGAGAAGAAGATTTTAAAAATATTTTGGAGCATTTTCCCCCACTCCCTCCCTATGGGGCTGGGCATGCTGAGTTGAACAAAAATGAAATGCCCCTTTGGGACCATCACTCACACAAACTTTCACTTGAATTGGCTCAGTGGCTTTGGAGGAGAAGACCAAAACATGGTGTTGACGGATGACGGACCACAGACGACGGACGGAGAGCGATGAGATAAGCTCAGCTTGACTTTGTCAAGATGAGCTAAAAAACTTGGGAGTTTAACAGGGGGTATCAAATGAGGTTAGGGAAGGAAGACTTAACCAACAGTGGAATAGTGCTGCCGCGGTTAAGACTTTTTTCTGACCGGTTAACCAGCGTGTTTGACCGTGGTTAACCGCATTTACGGTACCTATATTTGTAGTGTGTTCTTGCTTCAACTGTAACTATTATATCGGGCCAGCCAATGTTATTTACATCGACCATAAATAATAATAAAGAAGTATTCTATTTAGTCGTTGTTGTTCAATCGCCCATGTCTTTACATCAGTGCGTGTACCGGAAATCAACAGGTTTGTGGGGCCAATATGGATGAAACCATAAAAAGTTAAAAAATTTATAGTAATTTATATATTTTTTATACTTACCAATGACCCAGACTTAGCTGGTGCTAACTCCAACAAAACCAGGGCCAAACACAAATTTTGCCCCCCAATCCCCAAAATTTGCATCCAAAACAAAAAGAAATCATGTCCTAAAGGACCTCCATACTACGCCTCTACTGCGCATGCGCAGTGACGCAGTCGTCCCGAAATTGGCGCCAATTATCATTCTTACTGGCAGTGCCTGGTCAGCGCTATGTACTCAGCGGGGAGGCAAGAGTTCCCAACTCCAGGGAGGGCCATCCCCGTCTGGGTCATTGGTAAGTATAAAAAATATATAAATTACTATAAATTTTTTAACATTTTTATACTGTACCAATGACCCAGACTTAGCTGAATAGTAAACAGGCTGGAGGGCCTAGGACATAGAGGAAAATCCAATAAGCTCAACTATATAGTAAAGAGATAACCCCTTAAGGAGAAAAGGAGTATTAGGCTTTACATGTATCTTTCTTATTTAATATTAAATTAGAAAGATACACTACCCTTAATAATTGAGCACAATAACATTCATGTTCTCTATTAACATCCAGTATAACCCTTATACTAATTATTTTTAAAGCAAGCCAATAAATAAAGTAGTCCAGAGAATTGAGACTCTTTATAATCATTTAAAAGTGTCCGAGTATTGTATATTAAAGCCCGTTTGACACTTGACATATACAAATGCTTCACACCGAGCTACACTTTAAAAATAAGACATGAATGAATTTAAACATTAATATTACACTTTAAAACCATCCCGGAAGCGACTCAGAAATACTGACTTGGAGGAGGCATTCCCTTGCTTTTCACTATAAAGCAGGTGACCTAAGGGAACACCCGCCCCCCCCCCCCCCCCTTCCCCTTGCCCTGGGTCAAATAGCCCAGAGCGAAGAGGGCAGCCGGACGGAGTCACTGCCGGAACAGAAAGCCTGCATAACTATAGTTGCAACTGTTTAGTGGACGACATTCTGAGCAACAGATAACGGACCTAAACAATGCAGGTCTCCAGAAATGGACTCAATATTTCTGAGATAAAAATTCGTAAATGTGGATGGCTGAGACCAATAAGCAGCCTTCATTAAATCTGTAATAGCAACACTATTAGCATAAGCCCAGGAAGTAGAAAGAGCTCTTACTTCATGAGCAGAAATCTTAAGCACAGACTGCTGAGAAGAAGATAAATCTTCATAAGCAGTACGGATAGTTAACTGAATCCATCTAGCAATAGAATGGACTGAAATGTCCTTTCTATTAGGCATCAAAGACAGAAAGAAACGTTTCCGTCCCTTTCTGATAAACTGAGATCTCTGTTTATAGATACGTAGTGCTCTAACAGGACAGAGTAAAGGCCTACGCCCGTCTGAAGACGGAAGAGCCTTAATAACAATAGGTTCCGGATATTTATTAGGAGCCTGATTCTTAGCTAAAAAACCCACATTAGTAGTGAAGGTGATAGTGTTCCCAACACTACGATAATGAGAATCATCCACCGATAGTGCATGGAGCTCACTGACTCTTCTGGCAGAAGAGAAAGCTAAGAGAAAAGCTGTCTTATAAGAAAAGAATTTGAAATCTACTGTCCCAAGAGGTTCAAATGGCTTTTCCTTCAATTTAAGGAGAACCCAAGCTAAATTCCACTTAGGAATTAATCTAAGAGTTCTGGGTCTATTTATCGAAAAGTTTCTAACCAACTTCGATAAAGAGACATTAGATCCAATTTGTAAACTATCATGATGTGCATAGGTATCAGATAACATAGATCTATAACCCTTTATAGTAACAGGCTGCAGTTTGATTTCGTCAAACAAGTATACTAGAAAGTTTGCAATGTCTGGTATAGAGGGATCAAATATATCTACAGAATGATCCCTACACCAACGACGAAAAACCTTCCACTTAGCCGCATAGTTTAGCGAAGAGGAGGTCCTCCTACAGTTAGAAATCGCGTCCACTGCTCGTCCTGTAAAGTGCTTGCCATGCAAGAAGGACCGCACAACGGAAAAACGTGAAGGTTGAGACCTTGCGGGTTGTGATGGAGTTGGCGCGATTTCCCCTGCGAAAGAAGATCCTCTCGTGGAGGAAGCTTCCGCGGTAGGTCCCACAACAGACACCTGAGTAGATTTATTCACGGTCTCTGTGGCGACAGAGATGCTACCAACAGAATCTTGCATTGAGATTGTTTTATCTTTAGCAATACTTGTTGAATTAACGGCGCTGGAGGATACGCATATCCTATCATTCCGTCCCAAGGGATCGACAGAGCGTCTACTGCAAATGCTCTTGGATCCGGACACGGAGACACATACGTCTGCAACTGATTGTTGAGATGTGTCGCAAATAAGTCTATCATTGGCCGTTCCCATTGGTAGCAAATCTGATTGAATACTTGTTTGTTGAGCGTCCACTCCGACGGCAACAAGCGACCCTTTCGTGAAAGGGAGTCTGCTAGCACATTCAGACGACCCGGTATGTGACGGACCGAAAGAAGAACGTGATGTTCTAACGCAAACAGAAGGATTCTTTCCGTTAGATTGAACAACGGAACTGAATGAGTGCCTCCCTGATTCCGTATATACGCCACTACTGTCGTATTGTCGGATAGGATTTGGACATGAGCATCGTGAATAATGTCCATCCAGTGACGTAACGCAAGCCAAATTGACATCATTTCCTTGATGTTTATGTGCTTGCACAGGAATTGCGGATCCCAAAGACCCTGGCATCTCGAATCCGTTGGGATTAATGATGCACCCCAACCTGTTTGACTGGCATCCGTCATAACGGTAAAACTCGGATCCGGCAACTGCAGCAGAACTCCTTGAGTTAACCACTGAATGTTTGCCCAAGTCTGAATCTCTTGTTTCACTTGATCTGACAAGAGAACGTCTACATCGAGCGAATGAATTTTCACACTCCAATTCTGAGTCGGGAAAATTTGAAGAGGACGTGTGCGTAGCCGCCCCATCGGAATGACATCCGTGGCGGCTCCGCACAGACCTATCAGTCTCATAAATTCTCTCGCCGTGACTTTGTCTGCGTGCAGACAATAGCGAGCGTAACAACTGACTAACTTCGCTCTGGTTAACGGCAGACGAACGAGATTGTTGTGCGTCTCGAAGCTCATTCCCAGATGAGTGAATGACTTGGACGGCACCAGATCCGACTTCTCCTCGTTTACTATAAAACCGAGACGTCGGAGCAATAGAAGAAGATTCTGAACATCGTTCTGAAGCGTTAACTCGTTGCCGTACCTCTGAAGAATGTCGTCCAGGTAGGCCGACGTTACCGCAGACGAATGAGCTCGGAAGTAGATCATTACCGAGTTCATTACCCGAGTGAAAGCCCAGGGTGCTAGATTCAATCCGAAGCACATCACCCGGAATTGATACACCACTCCTAGGACTGCGAAGCGTAGATACTTTCGGAATGTCGGATGTACCATGACGTGAAAGTACGCATCTTTGAGATCTATGCTCGTTGCATAATCGTTCACCCGAATACTCGCTCTGACCGATCGAATCGTCTCCATATAAAACTTCGGAGCGACGATCAGCTTGTTTATCCAGCTCAAATCTATGACTGGACGGAACGAGCCGTCTGGTTTCGGAACCAGAAACAGATGGCTGTAGAATCCCAGCGATTCCTGGTTTTCTACGACCTCTACCGCGTTCTTCATTAAAAGAGACTGCACCTCTGATAACAGAGCGTCTTTTTTCTGTGGATTTGACGGAAGATGAGTCCACTTTGGACTTCGAGTTAATGGAGGCTTTCGTTTGAAGGATATCTTTAGACCTTCCGAAGTCACTCCTCTCACCCAAGGGTCGTCCGTAATCGACGCCCACTCTTGTGAAAAACTCGACAACCTTCCGCCAACCGGAACGCGATAGAGGTTTAAGCCATCACCTCCTGGACCTGCGAGGCCTGCGGTAGGAGAAACCACGTCTTCCACGACCCGCACCTCGCCTCGTCGACCTCGGGGCGTCCGACCGATTGTCCCGGCCTGAAGGACGTCCCGAACGAGAGTCGCTATCCTGACGGTCTCTCAAATAAGACCAAGAGGATGCACCGGAACCTCTATAGGAACCTCTCTTGGGCGCATTAGACCCAGAAGTGCCTGTCTTATTCGTGTCTGCTGTATCCGACTTTTTAGGAGCCGATCTGAACAACAGAGAATCATTAGCTTTCTTTTTAATTTTATCATAAATAGCGGAAAGCTTGCCGTCAAAGAGAAGTTCTCCTGAGACCGAAGAGAGTTCTTCACCTTAGAATCCACTAGTGTGGATGTAGCTAGGGCTGCGTCACGTCTAACCAACTCCAGATTTGCCACTGAAAGGGCGGAGTTACACGTGGAATAAGCTACTGCCCTTGAAAGAAGTCTTAAAGAGGATTGTATATCCTGAAACTCTTCCCCTTGAAGGCGCAGTGATAACGCCTTAGTAAGGTGATCTGCGTAAGATAAGGCATCTAAATTGGCTCTGTTAGACGCAATAGCTGTTTCCAACACCGCGGTTGGAATAGAAGCTGACGACGGTAATGATAGCTCTAAGTCTTCCGCCTCGTTGTCCATACGCAGAGGAACTCTCGGTATACCCTGTCCTGCCGTATCAAATTTATTCCTTGCATTAATGAAAGGCAGGTTGAGAGTATTAGCAGACAAGAAACCTGCTTTCCCCGTCCTGGAAGCAAGTTTAAATATAGCGTCGTTCAATAATTCAAATGTTCTAGCAACATTATTGGACTGCGACGGAAACTCGGGAGCGATGTCCCTGAACCGCTCAAAAAATTCAGAGTCCAATGACGCTATAATTCTCTTGTCCGGAAGCGCAGCAGTCTGGCCCGACGGAACAACTTGAGGGAGAAAGTGCCGGATGAAGTCCACGGCAGCTTTATGTTGTTCCGAAAGGGATAGCTCCAAGTCATCCGTATCCCTTTCACCATCCGGTCGGACCTCACGATGTTCCCGGTCGTCCGCCCCCGATGCTTCGGCGGAGCGTACCGACCCAGCGCCGTCGGATAATTCTCGATCCGACACCGTTTCTGTCGGCTGCTGGGATGCTGCGATAAGCTGTGCTATCTGCACAAGAATGTCCGACGTCGAGACCTGCGGAGGCGCAGTCTTTCGCTGCTTCACCGAGGGCAGCTCCGCATCAGATGGCTCCCGCATACTTTTCCTATGCAAACGTCCGGAGTCCATCGGTCTCGAATCCCTGGCTGCCGGATGGTGTGACCTGGTCGCCGAAGAATCCTTCATCGGCGAAGCTGGTAATATATCGGCGGTCACGCAGCCAAGGTGCGGTCGTGTGCGCTGACGAGAAGAGGAAGCCTTAACAGTCTCTGCGGACTGCTTATACAACGGAGCGTCCCGAGCGACGGACCATCGCTCTTTCTCCAGAAACAACATATCGTGACACACGTTTCCAATGTTTCTCATCCCAATGTTCACATATAGGACAGGGATTAATGCGAGAACACTGACTACAATTAATACAATGATCATGAAAGTCAGAGGAAGATTTCTTCCTATTACAATTTGAACAACGTCCCTTCATTGTGAAAGAACAACAATAAGTCCTAGTTACTCGCAAAAACCCCTGACACAAAGATACATAATAACATGATCCATTAATAAATGAAAAAACAATTGCAAAACAAAATAATTTTGAAAAAATATTTTTTCAGAGAAGCCCAAGTTGCTGAAAAGTAACGTTGAGCCCCGATGGATCCGATGGCAAAGTGTGGTCAAAAATTTTAAATTTATATAAAATAATTAATGAGACACTTTCGGATAATATAAATGTATCTTATAATGAGAAAAACTACCACAAAGGCAAACAGCCCCCCTCAAAAAAGGCTGTTGCCAATGAAAACAAACAGTGTAAACACACTAGAAAACATGACTCCAGGCACTGAAAAAACTGGCCCGGAATCAGTCATCAATTACACTCTATCTGATGCAAAACAGAGACTCCCAGGGGAGAATCTGTAGAACATCAGATGGAAGATGCAGAACACAAACGTTATACACCCATGGGTGAAAACGTAACTATGGGGAAAATAACAGAAAACATTCTGTAACCAAGCAACTCTCCCAGGAAATTTTAGAAATGAAATTTCTCAAAAATATGCCAAAAGCATGGGAGAATTGCCAGGGGGGACTTTAGAAGGCTAGGGGAGAGGAAACACTGAATAAGCAGTGCAACAATTAGCAAGAATGACAACAAGAGGCCCATGCCTCGAAAATAGGCAACTTAACATAATTTCATCAAAAAATTTTAAGTACAGCCCTGATTATTTTTTGCCACTTCTTTTTCCTCTCCTCCTTCTATCCTCCTTAGAATCACATTTTCTCCAAAAATTACGTGTCTGGCATCCTTTAAACTGAGATTTACAAGCACAAAGATCAGTGAGATGTTGACTGATGAAGGGCCAAACAGAGAATGATAATTGGCGCCAATTTCGGGACGACTGCATCACTGCGCATGCGCAGTAGAGGCGTAGTATGGAGGTCCTTTAGGACATGATTTCTTTTTGTTTTGGATGCAAATTTTGGGGATTGGGGGGCAAAATTTGTGTTTGGCCCTGGTTTTGTTGGAGTTAGCACCAGCTAAGTCTGGGTCATTGGTACAGTATAAAAATATACAAAATCATCAAAATACTAGCAACGAAAAAATATATAATAACACATTAAATGTTTGCCAGCAATACCTGGAGAGACGTATTTATTCCATGAACTCCAATTCACTGATGTGTAATGTCCGGTTATAAATTACGCACACGTGCACCAGGTAAAGTTAGTTTCAATAGCACCAACAATGCTTAAGTGGGACAACAATGTGAAAATAATTTGCGCTGTAACCTGCGCATTTGTTGTATTTTTATTGTTTTTTCCGGAACGTTCTCGCATTCCGGAAAAACCAACTTAATCACAACAACTGCGCAGGTTACGGCGCAAATGGTGCTCTGATTCTGAAACTATGAAGTTTCAGTCACAAACGAGCGTTGGATTTTCTTGACAGGGATGAAGACATTGGGGTGATAAACAACGAAAAACAAATAAATGCGAGTATTTTTTAAATCTTTAATAATAATTTTCCTTTATTCTTTTATCTTATTCACCACGTGGTAATTCGTGAAAACTTACCTATTTCCGTTGTATCCCAAACTGCCCCAAATTGGCAAAACGTAACTTGCATCTAATTCTTTTTGACTCCATATATTTAAAAATGGGGGTGCGACTTATACATGGGCTTTAGGCAAATAGACTTATACACGGGGGCGACTTATACACGGGGGCGACTAATACACGGACATATCTGGTGAGTATAGTGAATGTAAGGTTAACCGGTTAAAACATTTTCTTGACCGGTCAAAGTTTTAACCACAGGTTAACCGGTTATCCGGATAACCGCGGCAGCACTACAGTGGAAAAATCATTATGTCGTCAGGCTCACGTTCCGAAATTAGGGAACATGAACTAATAGGGTCTGTAGATGTGCATAAAGGTTTTGAATTTTTGATTTCTGATTTTTGATAAATATTATAAAATTACAGCCCTGAACGTTTTCAAACCACCGTTTCTTCCTTCCTTCATCCAATTGTGTCCTTGGATATACCAATTAACCATTGATTTGTGTCTGGCATCATTATTAATTGAGATTTAAAAGGCACAAAAGTCAGTTTGTTGTTATCTGACAAGGGCCAAACAAAGAATGGTGTTGGCGCCAATTTCGGTCACTTCCTGACGTCTGCGCATGTGCAGAGGGTAAATGTATGGCGAACCAGTTAGGACTTCTAATTTTCAGTTTTGCATGCAAATTTTGGGGATTGGGGGGCAAAATTTGTGTTTGGTCCTAGATATTTTAGAGTCAGCACCAGTTATGTTTGGGCCATTGGTATACTGTGTAAAAATACTGATTTTCTAACGATAAAAGTGGTTCCACTGGAACCACCTGGGGCCAAATCAAAATTCCGAAACACTCATGCACATCTAGAGTTGCTACCTGAACACATTAGCATAGTTTAAACATTTCAAATTAAATACCCTAGGAGCCTTTCGATGAAAACTGATTTCCTAATGATAAAAGTGGTTCCACTGGAACCACCTGGAGCCAAATCGAAAATTCCGAAACCTTTATGCACATCTAGAGATGTTACCTCAACACATTAGCATAGTTTAAATGTTTCAAATTAAATACCCTAGGAGCCTTTCGATAAAAATTGATTTTCTAATGATAAAAGTGGGACCACTGGAACCACCCAGGGCCAAATAAAAATTTCGAAACCTTCACGCACATCTAGTGATGCTACCTGAACACCTTGGCATAGTTTAAAAGTTTCGAATTAAATACCCTAGGAGCCTTTCGATGAAAACTTATTTCCTAACGATAAAAGTGGTTCCACTGGAACCACCTGGGGCCAAATCAAAATTCCGAAACCTTCATGCACATCTAGTGATGCTACCTGAACACGTTAGCATAGTTTTAACATTTTGACTCAAATACCCTAGGAGCCTTTTGATGAAAACAGATTTTCTAACGATAAAAGTGGTTCCACAGGAACCACCTGGGGCCAAATCAAAATTCCGAAACATTCATACACATCTAGAGTTGCTACTTGAACACATTAGCATAGTTTAAACGTTTCGAAATAAATACCCTAGGAGCCTTTCAGGGTGTGACGGACGGATGGACGGTTGGACGTACGTATGGATGGAGATCATGACTATATCCCCGCATTTTTGAAAATGCGGGGGATAATAAATCAAGTGTGGTCACTGCAGGGACCAGCCGTGAGGGCGACTAGGGCGATTATGTCGCCCTTCTAAGTCCAAAGTCGCCTAGAAAAATAGTCGGGGCGATTACAAGTCGCCCTCTAAAAATTGGCCAAAATGAGGAAAGGCTGAACTGAGTGATGCGAGCTTTGCATGAAAACGATTATTTTCAAAAATCGAATGTGCTCGAGTGTGATAAATGGGCATTTTAATTCATCAAATAAACGTCCATTTAATGAAATCACACGACTATCAATTGTCCATTGTCTCTTTTGGCGGATTTTTTTATTTCTATTTTGTTGCGTTTCAGTCGGAGCTTCAAATGTCGCAACGAAAATAGGTGACTTACGCGACTCAACAAAATAACTTAGGTTACATCGCTTTGGATGCCGAAAATGTATACACAACGGATGTATTTTATAACACAGTATTTTTATTTCGTTTTGCTGATGACTGTCAACTGTTGGGCCGTCTATTCCCACAAAAACACGAATGGAATTGAAACACATGAAAAAAGCTTTAGTGATGACAAGAAAAGCTTTGTACAGGACACAAGAGTGCATGTGGACGATCTTGAAAAAGGGTCCTCCTAAACAACGGAATGACACGAAATGATGCGGAATGACACCAGAATGCCATAAAAATGATGCGGAATGACATTTCTTTTACAAAATACTCGACCCCAGAATGTATTTTGTTTATTAACTAACAAAGTACCTCCCAAGCAACCTTCTTACATCTGGTCCTATTCACACTTTAAGACTTAGGAAATTATTAGCTTAGTAGACTTAGTAGACTTTGGTGATTTGAGGAGGGTGCTGGGGGATTGGCATGAAGAAGAGGGGAGGGGGTCATGAAGGAGAGGGTAGCAGTGGGGGATTTTCAGTCAATAATTACTTTGTGATTTTTTAACCTGGCATAGATGCCTCATAGACAACTGGACCTGGATTATTGGGACATTAATGGAGGACCACAAATTGAAAATATGAAGGGGCGGCGGGGGTGGTACATGAATATTCTTAATTTTCCCCACTTGCCTATGAAGTCTCCCTACATGACTCTGCAGTCTCCCTATTTTTTCTGGAGGGAGACATGGAGTCTCCCTAAAATTTCCCCCTAGGCTGGTCCCTGGGTCACTGTGTGGTCCTGATGAGTAGTCACAGGAACACACCAGCGAAAGAATGACACTGCAAAGCCGGAGATATAAGAAAGGATACAGTTAATCGATTCCGGCAAGACACCATGCAGAGAGACGCCATGAAATCTCCATCATGTTTGTAATTTAAATTTTTATTATTAAACAATTATTAAAGTACAATGCATAGCATTTCATTTATCTTAATTCGGACAAGCAGCAACCTAAGTTCTAAGACCATCAGGTAATTAAGATAAACTGGCACTCTTGCTGTCTCACGGTATAATGCAATATTATGCAGTCCGCCTCGACAACAGGTCCTCTGATCTACAGTCCTCAGAATTAGCGATGGAATTCGGCAATGCCGTCGCAAACGCCGCCGCCGTGGGGCGTGACGGCAGCATTTTCTTGCAGTCGCAAATTGGTAGCCATAATATTTTTACCCCCGCATTTGAAAAAATGCTGGGTTATATTGGTTGTCTTCGTCCGTCCGTCCATCTGTCCGTCCATCCGTCCGTCCGTCCGTCCAGGAATGGTTTCTGGCGAAAAACTCCTTGAGGTTTCAATTCAAAACATTGAAAGTGTGTTCATGTTCATTCATAGGGACTGTAGATGTGCATAAAGGTTTTGGATTTTTGATTCGGCCCTCGGGGGCGTAAAGGGTACCACTTTTGTCGTTAGAGGAATGGTTTCCGGCGAAAAACTCCTAGGGGTTTCAATTCGAAACATTGAAAGTGTGTTCATGTTTATTCATAGGGTCTGTAGATGTGCATAAAGGTTTTGGATTTTTGATTCGGCCATCGGGGGCGTAAAGGGTACCACTTTTGTCGTTAGAGGAATGGTTTCCGGCGAAAAACTCCTAGGAGTTTCAATTCAAAACATTGAAAGTGTGTTCATGTTCATTCATAGGGTCTGTAGATGTGCATAAAGGTTTTGGATTTTTGATTCGGCCCTCGGGGGCGTAAAGGGTACCACTTTTGTCGTTAGAGGAATGGTTTCCGGCGAAAAACTCCTAGGGGTTTCAATTCGAAACATTGAAAGTGTGTTCATGTTTATTCATAGGGTCTGTAGATGTGCATAAAGGTTTTGGATTTTTGATTCGGCCCTCGGGGGCATAAGGGGCACCACTTTTGTTGTTAGAGGAATGGTTTCCGGTGAAAAACTCCTAGGGGTTTCAATTCGAAACATTGAAAGTGTGTTCATGTTCATTCATAGGGTCTGTAGATGTGCATAAAGGTTTTGGATTTTTGCTTCGGTCCTCGGGGCGTAAGGGGCACCACTTTTGTCGTTAGAGGAATGGTTTCCGGGGAAAAACTCCTAGGGGTTTCAATTCGAAACACTGAAAGTGTGTTCATGTTCATTCTTAGGGTCTGTAGATGTGCATAAAGGTTTTGGATTTTTGATTCGGCCCTCGGGGGTGCAAGGGACACCATTTTTGTCGTTAGAGGAATGGTTTCCAGAGAAAAACTCCTAGGGGTTTCAATTCGAAACACTGAAAGTGTGTCCATGTTAATCAATAGGGTCTGTAGATGTGCATAAAGGTTTTGGATTTTTGATTTGGCCCCAAGGGATGCAAGGGGCACCATTTTTGTCGTTAGAGGAATGGTTTCCAGAGAAAAACTCCTAGGGGTTTCAATTCGAAACACTAAAAGTGTGTTCATGTTAATCAATAGCGTCTGTAGATGTGCATAAAGGTTTTGGATTTTTGATTCGGCCCCGACCATAATCACAAATGCGAATGCGGGGATATACTATAGTGTGCTTTGCACACTAATGACACCCCTCTAGTTTTACTTGTCCCAATCACCTGAAGTCCGTCAAAACTGATCATCTAACCCTACATAACATATGTTTTATAGTCATAATTGGTGTATAAAATCAATATTTGAGGAAATATCTTATATTAATTAATTTAAAGTAAGTTTGTACAAAATGTATGTGGTTGAAAAACTGTTCATAACCAGTTGTTTTTCGTTTGTTTGTGTTTTTTCGAAAGAACCCCCTTGTTGACTGTGATGCACGTTTAAAATAACCCAGGAATTCCTGGGCAATTCCCTTTTGCCGTCATACCTTACATAAATACAACCAATCGAATTCGTTTCATGAAAGTATGCTAAATTGGTGTACTGGGACAATGCGGCAGTTCTATTGGTCACTGATGTAATCTCAACAGAGCATGTGGTCATGTTCCATTTTAATTTTAGCATTCTCCACTTGTGGCATATGTAAACTGTACAATCTCAAACAAACTGAATTGGAAAACAATCAATCGGTTTAATAAAAAAATAAACGCATTGAGCACAAAACAAGGGTGAGTTGGAAAATAATTCTTGTTGTGTTTATTGGGTCAGAGTCAACTCGCGCCGGGTTGATGCGCAATGCAAATATTTCTGTCTCTAACAGTTACTGTCAAAACCGATAGGCTAATAATGCATGGATGCGAGTTACAACCAGCCCCTAAAATTAGGACAACCAGTCAATCAATTGATCACTTAATCGAACTACAGCTTGTCCAACTGATCACCCGCCAGTGATCTCTTGTTCATTCGAAGTCAGCTGTTCTGATTAATGATTATTATTCACTTAGTGTCATAATACTGTCATCCAAACAATTCAATTCAAAAGTGCCGTCGCTGATAAAAATTTGCCGTCGCAGAATGTTTGGCGGCGGCAATGTTGTGCCGTCGCAATATTTTCCTAATTCCGAGGACTGGATCTAGATAGTATTTTTATACAGCGGTCACATACCTCATACATCAACCCTCCTTATGTGAAAATACTGCTTTGTCGGTATGACAATTAGTCATAAAACACATTATCGTGAATAGTTAATCACAGTGACAATTCGACAGTACTAGGTATGTGAAAGGCATTGGGTCGTTTCACCCCAATTCCTAATTGTCTCGAGTCATTTTGCACCAATGCACGTTTGCATTGGGTCGTTTCACCCAAATTCTATACCTAAAGTTAAATCAACCTATAAAAGCCCCCTCACCCCCCCTCACATTTGCACAATGTATCTGTGTGTCATCAAAAGTAGTTTGACTCAAGTTCTGATTTGACCACATTATCTGTATTACACTGAACTGACCAGAATACATGCAAACAGGGACCAGCCGTGAGGGCGACTAGGGCGATTAAGTCGCCCTTCTAAGCCCAAAGTCACCTAGAAAAATAGTCGGGGCGATTACAAGTCGCCCTCTAAAAATTGGCCAAAATGAGAAAAGGCTGAACTGAGTGATGCGAGGTTTACATGAAAACGAGTATTTTCAAAAATCGAATGTGCTCGAGTGTGATAAATGGGCATTTTAATTCGTCAAATAAACGTCCATTTATTTGAAATCACACGACAAGCAATTGTCCATTGTCGCTTTCGGCGGATTTTTTTTTTATTTCTATTTTGTTGCGTTCCAGTCGGAGCTTCAAGTGTCGAAACGAAAATAAATGACTTACGCAACTCAACAAAACAACCCAGTTTGAAAGTAGGTTACGTCGCTTTGGATGCCGAAAATGTATACACAACGGACGTATTTTATAACACATTATTTTCATTTCGATTTGCTGACGACTGTTAACTGTTGGGCTGTCCATTCCCAGAAAAACACGAATGGAATTGAAACACATGAAAAAAAGCTTTAGTGATGTCAAGAAAAGCTTTGTACAGGACACAAGTGTGCATGTGGACGATCTTGAAAAAGGGTCCTCCTAAACATCGCAATGACATGAAATGACGCGGAATGACACCAGAATGCCATAAAAATGATGCGGAATGACATTTCTTTTACAAAATACTCGACCCCAGAATGTATTTTGTTTATTAACTAACAAAGTACCTCCCAAGCAACCTTCTTACATCTGGTCCTATTCACACTTTCAGCCTTAGGAAATTATTAGCTTAGTAGACTTTGTTGAAAGGCAACCACAGGAGGGTGATGGGGGATTGGCACGAAGAAGAGGTGAGGGGTCATGAAGGAGAAGGTAGCAGTGGGGGATTTTCAGTCAATAATTACATTGTGATTTTTTAACCTGGCACAGATGCATCATAGACAACTGGACTTGGATTATTTGTACATTAATGGAGGACCATAAATTGAAAATATGAAGGGGCGGCGGGGTGGTACATGAATATTCTTAATTTTCCCCACTTGCCTATGAAGTCTCCCTACATGACTCTGCAGTCTCCCTATTTTTTCTGGAGGGAGACTTGAAGTCTCCCTAAAATTCCCCCCTAGGCTGGTCCCTGCATGCAAATAGTTCAAATAGCATATCCTGTAACATTGCCGATGATTTTTGCTTTCTTATTCATGATCGTTTTAACTCCACTTCGGTTGGTATATATTATATGTGGTGATGGTAAACAGGTTATGAAATCATCATTGACCGATCAGCTATTTCAGCCCTACTCGTAAAGGGTAAACATAAGTCAGAACAAGTCAGAAACTCAATACAGGAGTATTTATAATCAATACAATATTTGATGGGTAATACTTGAATACTAGAAATATTTTGCTTTGGTGGAGGGTTCAAACTGCGCACTTAACAAACATTTTGTATATTCAAGCATTACCCATTTGATGAACTGTCGAAATTTTTTATTTTTCCAGCAAGAAGAATGGCTATAAAAAAAAGGCGAAAAGAGAGTCAAGTTTTATATGCCTTGGGCAAGTGGACAACCTTACATTTAGTTTTTGAGTGTTAACTGCTTTAATTCAGTGCTTCATTACAGACTGGAAACTGAATCTTTGGGTAAATTATCATATTTATTGGTGTTTAACCCTTTGCCCAACAAATCGGCCTCATCTGCCCGCGTAATATGCAAATTCAGCAGTTGAAAATATATTATTTTTCAAAAAGTTAAAAAATTTATAGTAATTTATATATTTTTTATACTTACCAATGACCCAGACTTAGCTGGTGCTAACTCTAACAAAACCAGGGCCAAACACAAATTTTGCCCCCAATCCCCAAAATTTGCATCCAAAACAAAAAGAAATCATGTCCTAAAGGACCTCCATACTACGCCTCTACTGCGCATGCGCAGTGACGCAGTCGTCCCGAAATTGGCGCCAATTATCATTCTTACTGGCAGTGCCTGGTCAGCGCTATGTACTCAGCGGGGAGGCAAGAGTTCCCAACTCCAGGGAGGGCCATCCCCGTCTGGGTCATTGGTAAGTATAAAAAATATATAAATTACTATAAATTTTTTAACATTTTTATACTGTACCAATGACCCAGACTTAGCTGAATAGTAAACAGGCTGGAGGGCCTAGGACATAGAGGAAAATCCAATAAGCTCAACTATATAGTAAAGAGGTAACCCCTTAAGGAGAAAAGGAGTATTAGGCTTTACATGTATCTTTCTTATTTAATATTAAATTAGAAAGATACACTACCCTTAATAATTGAGCACAATAACATTCATGTTCTCTATTAACATCCAGTATAACCCTTATACTAATTATTTTTAAAGCAAGCCAATAAATAAAGTAGTCCAGAGAATTGAGACTCTTTATAATCATTTAAAAGTGTCCGAGTATTGTATATTAAAGCCCGTTTGACACTTGACATATACAAATGCTTCACACCGAGCTACACTTTAAAAATAAGACATGAATGAATTTAAACATTAATATTACACTTTAAAACCATCCCGGAAGCGACTCAGAAATACTGACTTGGAGGAGGCATTCCCTTGCTTTTCACTATAAAGCAGGTGACCTAAGGGAACACCCGCCCCCCCCCCCTTCCCCTTGCCCTGGGTCAAATAGCCCAGAGCGAAGAGGGCAGCTGGACGGAGTCACTGCCGGAACAGAAAGCCTGCATAACTATAGTTGCAACTGTTTAGTGGACGACATTCTGAGCAACAGATAACGGACCTAAACAATGCAGGTCTCCAGAAATGGACTCAATATTTCTGAGATAAAAATTCGTAAATGTGGATGGCTGAGACCAATAAGCAGCCTTCATTAAATCTGTAATAGCAACACTATTAGCATAAGCCCAGGAAGTAGAAAGAGCTCTTACTTCATGAGCAGAAATCTTAAGCACAGACTGCTGAAAAGAAGATAAATCTTCATAAGCAGTACGGATAGTTAACTGAATCCATCTAGCAATAGAATGGACTGAAATGTCCTTTCTATTAGGCATCAAAGACAGAAAGAAACGTTTCCGTCCCTTTCTGATAAACTGAGATCTCTGTTTATAGATACGTAGTGCTCTAACAGGACAGAGTAAAGGCCTACGCCCGTCTGAAGACGGAAGAGCCTTAATAACAATAGGTTCCGGATATTTATTAGGAGCCTGATTCTTAGCTAAAAAACCCACATTAGTAGTGAAGGTGATAGTGTTCCCAACACTACGATAATGAGAATCATCCACCGATAGTGCATGAAGCTCACTGACTCTTCTGGCAGAAGAGAAAGCTAAGAGAAAAGCTGTCTTATAAGATAAGAATTTGAAATCTACTGTCCCAAGAGGTTCAAATGGCTTTTCCTTCAATTTAAGGAGAACCCAAGCTAAATTCCACTTAGGAATTAATCTAAGAGTTCTGGGTCTATTTATCGAAAAGTTTCTAACCAACTTCGATAAAGAGACATTAGATCCAATTTGTAAACTATCATGATGTGCATAGGTATCAGATAACATAGATCTATAACCCTTTATAGTAACAGGCTGCAGTTTGATTTCGTCAAACAAGTATACTAGAAAGTTTGCAATGTCTGGTATAGAGGGATCAAATATATCTACAGAATGATCCCTACACCAACGACGAAAAACCTTCCACTTAGCCGCATAGTTTAGCGAAGAGGAGGTCCTCCTACAGTTAGAAATCGCGTCCACTGCTCGTCCTGTAAAGTGCTTGCCATGCAAGAAGGACCGCACAACGGAAAAACGTGAAGGTTGAGACCTTGCGGGTTGTGATGGAGTTGGCGCGATTTCCCCTGCGAAAGAAGATCCTCTCGTGGAGGAAGCTTCCGCGGTAGGTCCCACAACAGACACCTGAGTAGATTTATCCACGGTCTCTGTGGCGACAGAGATGCTACCAACAGAATCTTGCATTGAGATTGTTTTATCTTTAGCAATACTTGTTGAATTAACGGCGCTGGAGGATACGCATATCCTATCATGCCGTCCCAAGGGATCGACAGAGCGTCTACTGCAAATGCTCTTGGATCCGGACACGGAGACACATACGTCTGCAACTGATTGTTGAGATGTGTCGCAAATAAGTCTATCATTGGCCGTTCCCATTGGTAGCAAATCTGATTGAATACTTGTTTGTTGAGAGTCCACTCCGACGGCAACAAGCGACCCTTTCGTGAAAGGGAGTCTGCTAGCACATTCAGACGACCCGGTATGTGACGGACCGAAAGAAGAACGTGATGTTCTAACGCAAACAGAAGGATTCTTTCCGTTAGATTGAACAACGGAACTGAATGAGTGCCTCCCTGATTCCGTATATACGCCACTACTGTCGTATTGTCGGATAGGATTTGGACATGAGCATCGTGAATAATGTCCATCCAGTGACGTAACGCAAGCCAAATTGACATCATTTCCTTGATGTTTATGTGCTTGCACAGGAATTGCAGATCCCAAAGACCCTGGCATCTCGAATCCGTTGGGATTAATGATGCACCCCAACCTGTTTGACTGGCATCCGTCATAACGGTAAAACTCGGATCCGGCAACTGCAGCGGAACTCCTTGAGTTAACCACTGAATGTTTGCCCAAGTCTGAATCTCTTGTTTCACTTGATCTGACAAGAGAACGTCTACATCGAGCGAATGAATTTTCACACTCCAATTCTGAGTCAGGAAAATTTGAAGAAGACGTGTGCGTAGCCGCCCCATCGGAATGAGATCCGCGGCGGCTCCGCACAGACCTATCAGTCTCATAAATTCTCTCGCCGTGACTTTGTCTGCGTGCAGACAATAGCGAGCGTAACAACTGACTAATTTCGCTCTGGTTAACGGCAGACGAACGAGATTGTTGTGCGTCTCGAAGCTCATTCCCAGATGAGTGAATGACTTGGACGGCACCAGATCCGACTTCTCCTCGTTTACTATAAAACCGAGACGTCGGAGCAATAGAAGAAGATTCTGAACATCGTTCTGAAGCGTTAACTCGTTGCCGTACCTCTGAAGAATGTCGTCCAGGTAGGCCGACGTTACCGCAGACGAATGAGCTCGGAAGTAGATCATTACCGAGTTCATTACCCGAGTGAAAGCCCAGGGTGCTAGATTCAATCCGAAGCACATCGCCCGGAATTGATACACCACTCCCAGGACTGCAAAGCGTAGATACTTTCGGAATGTCGGATGTACCATGACGTAAAAGTACGCATCTTTGAGATCTATGCTCGTTGCATAATCGTTCACCCGAATACTCGCTCTGACCGATCGAATCGTCTCCATATAAAACTTCGGAGCGACGATCAGCTTGTTTATCCAGCTCAAATCTATGACTGGACGGAACGAGCCGTCTGGTTTCGGAACCAGAAACAGATGGCTGTAGAATCCCAGAGATTCCTGGTTTTCTACGACCTCTACCGCGTTCTTCATTAAAAGAGACTGCACCTCTGATAACAGAGCGTCTCTTTTCTGTGGATTTGACGGAAGATGAGTCCACTTTGGACTTCGAGTTAATGGAGGCTTTCGTTTGAAGGATATCTTTAGACCTTCCAAAGTCACTCCTCTCACCCAAGGGTCGTCCGTAATCGACGCCCACTCTTGTGAAAAACTCGACAACCTTCCGCCAACCGGAACGCGATAGAGGTTTAAGCCATCACCTCCTGGACCTGCGAGGCCTGCGGTAGGAGAAACCACGTCTTCCACGACCCGCACCTCGCCTCGTCGACCTCGGGGCGTCCGACCGATTGTCCCGGCCTGAAGGACGTCCCGAACGAGAGTCGCTATCCTGACGGTCTCTCGAATAAGACCAAGAGGACGCACCGGAACCTCTATAGGAACCTCTCTTGGGCGCATTAGACCCAGAAGTGCCTGTCTTGTTCGTGTCTGCTGTATCCGACTTCTTAGGAGCCGATCTGAACAACAGAGAATCATTAGCTTTCTTTTTAATTTTATCATAAATAGCGGAAAGCTTGCCGTCAAAGAGAAGTTCTCCTGAGACCGAAGCGACTCTAAGAGAGTTCTTCACCTTAGAATCCACTAGTGTGGATGTAGCTAGGGCTGCGTCACGTCTAACCAACTCCAGATTTGCCACTGAAAGGGCGGAGTTACACGTGGAATAAGCTACTGCCCTTGAAAGAAGTCTTAAAGAGGATTGTATATCCTGAAACTCTTCCCCTTGAAGGCGCAGTGATAACGCCTTAGTAAGGTGATCTGCGTAAGATAAGGCATCTAAATTGGCTCTGTTAGACGCAATATCTGTTTCCAACACCGCGGTTGGAATAGAAGCTGACGACGGTAATGATAGCTCTAAGTCTTCCGCCTCGTCGTCCATACGCAGAGGAACTCTCGGTATACCCTGTCCTGCCGTATCGAATTTATTCCTTGCATTAATGAAAGGCAGGTTGAGAGTATTAGCGGACAAGAAACCTGCTTTCCCCGTCCTGGAAGCAAGTTTAAATATAGCGTCGTTCAATAATTCAAATGTTCTAGCAACATTATTGGACTGCGACGGAAACTCGGGAGCGATGTCCCTGAACCGCTCAAAAAATTCAGAGTCCAATGACGCTGTAATTCTCTTGTCCGGAAGCGCAGCAGTCTGGCCCGACGGAACAACTTGAGGGAGAAAGTGCCGGATGAAGTCCATGGCAGCTTTATGTTGTTCCGAAAGGGATAGCTCCAAGTCATCCGTATCCCTTTCACCATCCGGTCGGACCTCACGATGTTCCCGGTCGTCCGCCCCCGATGTTTCGGCGGAGCGTACCGACCCAGCGCCGTCGGATAATTCTCGATCCGACACCGTTTCTGTCGGCTGCTGGGATGCTGCGATAAGCTGTGCTATCTGCACAAGAATGTCCGGCGTCGAGACCTGCGGAGGCGCAGTCTTTCGCTGCTTCGCCGAGGGCAGCTCCGCATCAGATGGCTCCCGCATACTTTTCCTATGCGAACGTCCGGAGTCCATCGGTCTCGAATCCCTGGCTGCCGGATGGTGTGACCTGGTCGCCGAAGAATCCTTCATCGGCGAAGCTGGTAATATATCAGCGGTCACGCAGCCAAGGTGCGGTCGTGTGCGCTGACGAGAAGAGGAAGCCTTAACAGTCTCTGCGGACTGCTTATACAACGAAGCGTCCCGAGCGACGGACGTATGCTCCGCTAAAGACACATTTTGTACCACAACATCTGGTCCCAGATGTTGTTGTACGAGAGAGGGACCTCTCTCGCTCGCGGCCCGGCTGGACCTGGACGAGCTATGAACCGGACTAAAAGGCTTCCTCCGTTCTCGCTTACTATCCGCCGTCACTGGGTGTGCATCTATTATGTTTATAGTGCTCGCATCACCCAAAATTTCCTCTTGGACCGCATCGGACGAACCCGGCTGCCGAACCATTCGGTGAATGAACGCTACACCGGGCGAGCTAGCGGACGACATTTGTCTAATCTCCATGAGCACTTTTGCCGCTAGCTCTGAATTCATTTGTGACGACGGACACACACTTGAAGAAGATAACATGGAAACATCACCCTGTTCTGGTTCCTCTGAAATAGAAACTGAGAGAGTAGAGTGACCTTGCAGAGAAAGAGCCGGCATCGCTCTTTCTCCAGAAACAACATATCGTGACACACGTTTCCAATGTTTCTCATCCCAATGTTCACATATAGGACAGGGATTAATGCGAGAACACTGACTACAATTAATACAATGATCATGAAAGTCAGAGGAAGATTTCTTCCTATTACAATTTGAACAACGTCCCTTCATTGTGAAAGAACAACAATAAGTCCTAGTTACTCGCAAAAACCCCTGACACAAAGATACATAATAACATGATCCATTAATAAATGAAAAAAACAATTGCAAAACAAAATAATTTTGAAAAAATATTTTTTCAGAGAAGCCCAAGTTGCTGAAAAGTAACGTTGAGCCCTGATGGATCCGATGGCAAAGTGTGGTCAAAAATTTTAAATTTATATAAAATAATTAATGAGACACTTTCGGATAATATAAATGTATCTTATAATGAGATAAACTACCACAAAGGCAAACAGCCCCCCTCAAAAAAGGCTGTTGCCAATGAAAACAAACAGTGTAAACACACTAGAAAACATGACTCCAGGCACTGAAAAAACTGGCCCGGAATCAGTCATCAATTACACTCTATCTGATGCAAAACAGAGACTCCCAGGGGAGAATCTGTAGAACATCAGATGGAAGATGCAGAACACAAACGTTATACACCCATGGGTGAAAACGTAACTATGGGGAAAATAACAGAAAACATTCTGTAACCAAGCAACTCTCCCAGGAAATTTTAGAAATGAAATTTCTCAAAAATATGCCAAAAGCATGGGAGAATTGCCAGGGGGGACTTTAGAAGGCTAGGGGAGAGGAAACACTGAATAAGCAGTGCAACAATTAGCAAGAATGACAACAAGAGGCCCATGCCTCGAAAATAGGCAACTTAACATAATTTCATCAAAAAATTTTAAGTACAGCCCTGATTATTTTTTGCCACTTCTTTTTCCTCTCCTCCTTCTATCCTCCTTAGAATCACATTTTCTCCAAAAATTACGTGTCTGGCATCCTTTAAACTGAGATTTACAAGCACAAAGATCAGTGAGATGTTGACTGATGAAGGGCCAAACAGAGAATGATAATTGGCGCCAATTTCGGGACGACTGCGTCACTGCGCATGCGCAGTAGAGGCGTAGTATGGAGGTCCTTTAGGACATGATTTCTTTTTGTTTTGGATACAAATTTTGGGGATTGGGGGGCAAAATTTGTGTTTGGCCCTGGTTTTGTTAGAGTTAGCACCAGCTAAGTCTGGGTCATTGGTACAGTATAAAAATATTTCAACAAAACCATATCATGTGACCCCTCGTTGGAATGAGCTTGTTCCAACAGGGGTCACATGAAATGGTTTTGTCGAAATTTGTTGAAAAATTTTTAAAAAATGATATTTAAAATAATAAATTTTGATATCATCTGCATTGGGTAAAGGGTTAAGATCACTTTCAATATTTACGTACACCATCACCACAACACAAGTCAAGTTCAGCCATCTGTCTATACCAATGCTGCCTTCATTGGAGGACTTGCACCCTAAGTGTTAACTATCTGGCCATATTGTACCAGTCAACAACCCACTCTTCACTTCCAAGGGTTCTGTATCTGTCTCAGAGATATGCACAAAAACAGTACAATGTGGGGGTCATAAGGTATATTTCTGAGGCAAAAACTTAAAATTTTTATAATGCGCTCTAACATTTGTCACCAGTTAGTCATGCCAGGTCAAGCTTAAAGGAAAACTCACGAACAGATTTGGAAGTTCTTACCAAATGCTTCTTTTGCTAATTTTAAATCTGACTCTTCTTGAACTTTTTGAAGCCGCAATTTTTCCGCTAATTTTTCTTCTGAAGTTAATTCTTTCTTGGCCTGCACAAAAAGAGGAAAATTTAAATTACATATGAACTGGAACTTATACTTAATCTCTAAAGACCTGGACAATTTTTTTCCAAATTCAAAAAACTATAACCCGCTAAGCTAGAAGACTGTATGTGATTTTGTGTAATGTCATAAAAAAAGTCTCTCTCCTGAGTCATTTGAAAAATTAAATGCTCATGAAACATATATAAGTCTTTGTTTGACCCAATAATTTGGCTTTAAGGCTAAACAAAATTAGTCTTTTGATTCTCAGGCAGCGGCACATTCGATTTTTCGGCCAGTGTTTGTCATATTTATTTCGAGGCAACATTTAAAATGTATAAAACTATCATAGGGTGTGATTTTTGCGGTATATGTTGTATACATTGATACACTATTGTTATTCTCTTCACGAAATGCGACAAGTTTCTCATATGTATATGGGCAGGGAAATAACTCCAACAATTTTCATTGGATAATGGTGCTCATCAAACTTGATGTAGACACTGTTGCTATAGAGACATAAACAAGAAAGAATTGAAAATCTGCTAACTATTATTCAAGTTATGCCATAAACAAAGTTCAGACAGACAGACCTCTACACTATATCCCTCCCTTGCAAGGGGATAAAAAGTATGTGGTAGAAACCTAATTTCAAATTTAAAGAAACTAAGTTCGAAAACCGTTTTGAAAAGGGTTAAATTAATGCCAATATTATTTGAAACCACACTGTATACAGGTTCAGTAGACCTTGCCAAATGAAAAACAATGATGTTGTTACATAGTGTTTGAAGAATGAAAGGTACAAGCTTGAAAAGCAAAAACTTTAATCTGAAACTTTAAGCTGGGAATACTAAGTAAAATTGACTGCAAAAAAAAGGGTTAAATATTTCCTAAAAGCGATAAAAGAAATCATTGATGTAAATGTTAAGTTGTATTGGGCATGCAAGAATTAAAGTAACAAAGAATGTGGTAAAAGCCTAATTTCAAATACAAAGAAAGTAAGCCTGATAACATGGTTAAAAGGGGTTGAAATCATGCTAATATTAATTAAAATCACTGTAGAAAGCTTCAGTAGACAGTAGACACTGTACAAATGACATTCCACTAAACTGTTTGAAGAATTAAAGGTGTAACTTTGTAAACTAATAAAAAAAAATTAACTTGGAAGTTCTAACTTAATTTGACTGCAGGAAAGGGTTAAATATTTCAGAAAAAAATGAAACATAAGAAGATAAGAACATGAGAATGATGCAGTCAATACTAATTAACCCTTTGAACTCTAGCTGCCGTTTTTACGGCCAGCAACTTGATACGTCATAATGTCATTAAATAGGATGGCTGTTCAGTAAATATATGGGGTAGACCAATCAATATTTTCAACGTTTCATGTTTACTGTAAAATTCATCGACCTCATACCAGCACACACTGGTGCAGTTGAGAATACAAATTATTTATGCAACAGAGGTGACAAAATGTTTATTTTGCTGAGAATATTATTTACTTGGAAGATGATGAAATTATAGATATTTTTAGAAAGTCATGTTGTCTTTAACATGCTACTACCGCATAAGTTTTCTTTTTATACAGAACTCAACAATGTGTTAAGTTACTTCTATGATTATACCAGGACTGGAAAATTCCACTCTCCATTTATTTATTCATTGGTGTTACTGTCTATGTTTCAACTCTTTGAACCCGAGCAGACGCTTTTCAGGCAAGGAATATGATACGTCGTAACGTCATTATATAGGATAGCTGTTCAGTAAATGTGAAGGGAAGACCAATCAATATTTTCAAAGTGCAGCCCTGAGGCTGCACTTTGAAAATATTGATTGGTCTACCCCAAATAATGAATATGGACTCTTCTACTTGTTGCCATTGAACTGGCATGGAAGATACCACTCGAGTTCAAAGGGTTAAGAAGAAAAAACACTTTAACCTTCACTGAAAAACTTTTACCACAAACTTTGTTTGTTTGTTTGTTGGTGGTTAACGTCACATATTTATGCACAATGGCTAATCGTGACACAACATGGCGATGAAGTCAAGTTTAGTCAATCGTTTATCAACATGTTGCCCATTTTAGAGGACTTTCACCCCAAGCATTGGTGACTGGGTCCTATTTTACTAGTAAAGCGGAACTGGTGTACCGCAGTAAACAAGTGCTGCTTACTTCCCGGGGTTCCCACGGGGAACCACAAACTTTAATCAAAACTCTAAATGTTAACAGACAGAAGGATGCCAGGCTAAAATTGTCTGAGAATCAATTATTTAATTTTGTTTGACCTAATACATTTTTTACAATAAATTTTTTTGACCAAGGATGAGTTTTCTTTCATGGAATTTATTTTGTTACAATTTACCAGTAACAACAATCATTCAGTTATGTTCATCCATTTGTCTGCTGAAAGATGGCCTTCATCTTGGATGAGCAAGAGTAATTACGTTCTGAATACATGTAGTATGCTGAGAAGCAAGTTAGCATTTACATCCCAAAATATCCCAGCAAAGCCCAAATTAGATTTTTCAATTGATTTCTCATTTTTATCGCATGATCTGGCCTTTTTCCGAGCATTAGACTCTCTGTCAAACAATGCATTTCATAATGTAATTTGTGGCCTTACAGGAAATGTACACTTGCTTCTTAATACATATCGATTTATTTTCTTGAGTTTTGGAACAATGTGATAAATAGAATTGAAACCCAGCTTACAGTGAATTTACAAAATTTGTCCAGGATGTGAAGTCTGGACCTAACGTTTGTCTTTGTAAATTTCACCATAAACTGCAGATGTAAAAGAAAACATGACATGTACACTGTCAATATTAACTATAAAATTGATGTGCCAATAGATTTGCTGTGAAATAGGAAATCCAACCTGATGTAACTTTAGTGCACAATCCTCGTTTTATGAATCTACAAAGTTGCAGGCACAAAAACAAATAATTTTTTTTGTTTTTCCTCCACTGATAATATCAGTCCCTGGCTTAGTTTTGTGAATGTGAGATCTTTTCAAGAAATAATTAGAATGGAGAGAAAAAACAAGAGTGATGTATTCTTACAGTACAGTACTGATGCCATGGTCAGGTCACTTTCCACAGGGTGGGCAGTATTTCCACGGATGCAATAATACTAGATTGCAAACACTAATTATAGGAATAATTATGAAAAATTTAATTAATGAAGCATCGGATACAACCTGGTGCTTCATTAATTAATATTTATTTATTTATTGGTCTTTGCGGTCACATATTTTTGCATAATGGCTAATCATGACCACAACATGAGCATCAACTCAAGACCAGGGGTGAGCGTTAATAAGCCACGTTGCCCATTATAGAGACACCATCTTACTGTGCGGAACTGGAACAGTGGCTCCCTATGGACTCTCGCCATTTAGTCTATCCACCAAAGGGGCGAATATGTCATGTTCACACTGTCACATTTTCTCCTGTATCGACGCATCCATCGGATGAGTCAAGAAGGGAGAAAATGTAGGGCTGCACGATATTCAAAATAGAATACAGATACCACGGTATACCGGTATATCAAAAACTGCTCAGATATCTAAACATAAGTACCACAATCGAGACTTGAGGCATCCCATTCGGAACGAATCAGCATGCCTTGATGATGCGGTTCGATAAACCATTACACAATGCAGACGATATCAAAATTTATTATTTTAAAACAAGTTTTTCCAAAAAATTTCTACAAAACAATATCATGTGACCCCTTATTGGAATGAGCTCGCGGAGCTCATTCCAATGAGGGGTCACATGATATAGTTTTGTTGAAATTTTTGAAAATTATTTTTTCAACTGCTGAATTTGTATATGACGTGGGCACATGCAGACGATTCCTTGGGTAAAGCGATATTATTAATCCTGAGCTACAGTTAAAAAACTCAAGTCATCTTGAAAATTAAATTGTGGGTAAATAAATAATGACGATAAACCGATATTTTTGTAATTACACCGGTATTCAATCGATATTGGTTTCCGGGGTCAGCCAAGTGGGCGACTAGGGCGAAGAAGTCGCCTTGTCATTCCTCAAGTCACCTTGCTTACATTGCATTGGGGGCAAAATTCAAGTTGCCCTCCAAAACTTCCTTGGGAGACATGGCAGTTTACTGTATTTTCTTATGTTTTATTTCCAAAAAACAATGCTTCCGCATTCACAAAAAAGTAAACACTGGCTGCTGTTAAAATCTGTCATACGGCTCTGAAAATAGCCTAAACTAGCCCAATTTTTATATTTCTGAAAAGAGTTGTAATGGCGTAGTCGTTCAAACAATACGCCCCAACTGATAGCAACCAACACAAAATGCTATTTAAAACCAGACGTGTCAGCAAAAACAACGAATCACACAAGACACGCATCGAGTTTATTGGAATTTATTAAAATCAACCACAGTTTCAAAACCCCCAAAAATGTGCAGGGGACAGTTCATCCATAAAAACGTCGAAATTGCTTACAGTTACGCTCTGTTCCACTGAAAAAATTGTTGCACTGAAATTCGCCCCACAATTTGCACTGAATGTTTTTCTTTGAAAACTTGTGTTGGAAGGGGGTTAAATGTAATAAGGCTACGACAGAAACCACACATATTAGGGTGGATAAGAATGGCAGGCCTTATAGCACCAATTGTATGTGTCAATGTAAGATGGATGGCAGAAATTGTCATTTTTCTGAACAGAGTATTATCATCCAGCGCAGCAGGTAAGGGAGACAACTGAAATATTTTGTCATTTACCTTAGAAATAAATTAACTCAAATTGTTAATGACGCTTAATTTACGAAGGATGTTGAAAACTTTTTCACCTTCGCTTTTCAATTCAATTAGGACATTCAGAAACCATGAATGGCCCAGCTTCTTATGTGAACTTGAAAATTTTTTTTAAATACTTTAAATATTTTTTTAAAAGAATATACCTTCTATTACAGAGAAGAACCCTCTCACCATGGGTAATGTTAAATTTCAAATCCACTGCATTGAGGAAAATACAAAATCAACTGCATGGTAACCCTAGTCATCACTCTTTTAGGAAATCGTTAGGGTATTAATAAAACATGGACGACACAATTTTTTGTAGGGGAGGGGGGAGGATTTTACCCTACATGACTTAGTTTTGTGTATGTATGTTTGTATAACATTTATTTATTTTTTTCTCCACAATTGTGTCCTCCATGTACATTTATTTTGTCATGATGTCATATACGTTTTGTTTTTTTCTGACTTCTCCCTCATGTCCACTAACTTCTCCCTAAAGTCTCTGGAGGGAAAAGTCACTTCTCCCTAAAATCAGCTGCCAGACTGACCCCTGATTGGTTTGAATACCGGTATATATCGGTTTATCGAAATACTGTGCAGCCTAAGAAAATGTGACCATGAGATTAGATTAAAACTTTATTCATTAGTTCATTAGTTACCCTAATTTATGTTTATTTCTGATTTAATGGGCTTGGCAACTGATCCACAAGAACCCCTAAGAATGATGAAAGGGAGGTTAGGCTGAACCCAATGGTGATTATTATGATCATCGATGAGTCTGGAGGTGGGATGGGGAAATCTCACCCGAGGGGCAAGATATTTGAACCAAGCCTCGGGTCTGATTCAATCAACTCATTTTGTATTCATTGTTTTGAGAAACTGATGACACCATCGGAAAGACCATGCACAAGTTATGTATATACCAAAGGTATATACCATGAAATCGATTAGGAATGGTGGGAGCTTGAGGGTTGAAAAATTTTAGAGCATCGAACTTTGATCACACTTCATTCCGATGACGTCAATATGAATTAGTTGATAGCAAGAAACTGATACGATATGCATAACGTCAAAATGTTATAAATGTATAACGTCATGTGGGTGGGGGTGGGATAGATCTGTCTCTCCCTGCTTTCTCACCCGGGACACACGTATGTTACACATGCAGTGGGGGGAGAAACTTACAGACATGATTTTTTGTGGCATAAACTTTTGCAGATTTCTTCCAAGTTAAGTACACTAAAGTGTTATTTACTACAGTGAAATCCTGTTAATTGAAGAGCCATTTTGTCGATTAAAATTATCATTCAATTAACAGGGATTGTGTCACTTCCCTGTATTCCAGAGATAAACTTAGCATTTATTCTATTATATCTTGTTTGACAGAGATTCATGAGCTCTATCAAACAAGATATAATAGATTAAATGCCTTTATTGGTTGTACTGAGGTCAAATAGGTCTATAAACAAAGGAAAACCGGGGAGAGTCAGGATAATTTCTCGACAGGTTACAAGATTTTTTATTCAATTAACAGGAGTTTCCTCTGTAACCTATAATAAATCAACAAATAAATTTGTACTGGGGGTATAGTAAATGGTTTTGTGTTGGGAAATTATATTCAAGTAACAGGGTTATTCAGTTAAGAGGGCTCCACTGTATTATATGTTATTTCTGCCAACATGTTATGGTAGATGGAGATTTAATACCTGGATGTCGGTTTTTAAACGAGCAGTAGGCGAGGTGTTTAAAGGAGACATCCAGGTATTAAATCTCCATATACCATACATGTTGGCAGAGAGAACGTTTTTGTCCGGTTTGCGACACAATAGAAACATAGTGGAAATTTGTTTCTCACGCTCTGCAATCTGTTGGACCAATCTCGTGAATACTGAAGCAACTATAATTTTAACCTAAAAATAACTTTGAAAACATCGATAATGCATGGCCAAATCATTGGGTGATTTGCTCTTATTTTATTTTTCTCAAGTTGTTTGATTTAATTATTCGAATATTTAATTTATAACAGCAAAATATGATCGAATTGTCAGAAATCTGATATTTATGACTACTTCCAGATTTTTTGATATTTATGACTACTTCCAGATTTTTTGGTTCGATTTTTATATCGAGGCGAGCGAAAAGCTTTCATTTAAACCATATCCCCCTGATGTTTCACAAGCCCTTATACCCTGGATGTTGCACACTCGTATATACCTTGGGTGTTGGGCGTGGCTTATGCCCTTGTTATTTGTCCTAGGCATTTTGACCAATCAGAAGACAGAATTTATTGAGATTTACAGACAAATGTTTTTAACATAGAAAAACCGAATCGCAACAGCGGTTTTTACCTGAAAACGAACCAAAACCAAATCTGAAAAATCAAAACCTCCCAACTCTACTAAACACCAAATCTTTCTTCAGGTGCTTCACAATTTACAAGTAATCATTTCCTCACTTTTTTTAAATGTGACCCATTAGCACCTGCACATCTGGCTTTTTTCAATAAGAAACAGAAGATTACCTCAGTCCCATTGTAAAACTTGTAACCAATTTTGTCATCTTTTCAGACCCAACTTACACTATTCAACTATAACCACCAAAATTATAAAATCAACTCTCTTGGTATTATATAACATGTTTTAGCTACATAAAAAGCAAACATGGTCTGAATATTACTATTGCCTCAGTGATGGATACTACTTTCAGATATCTAGTCATACATGCATTAGTAAAAAAATTCTGGTATGTGATAGATTTATTCTTTAAAAATGCTTTGCATTACTTAATCAAACACTCTTACAAAATTGAACTTTGGTTAAAATTATATAATTTTACTTACATGTGAAATCACAAAATTATAAATTTTAAGTAATTTGTATATTTTTTATACTTACCCATGGCCTAGACTTAGCTGGTGCAAACTCGAAGCTATCAAGGGCCAAACACAAATTTTGAACCACCCCAATCCCCAAATTTTGCTTGCAAAACCGATCATTAAAAGTCCTATCTGGTCCTCCATACTTTTACCCTCCGCACATGCGCAGTTGTCAGGAAGTGACCGAAATTATTTCTGAACAATGGCTATCAAAACTTTAAATGGAGATAAAGTCAAGTTTAGTTAATCGTGCATACCCACATTGCCCACTTTAGAGGATTTCCATCCCATGCATTGGTGACTAGGACCTATGTTACCAGTAAAATAAAGCTTATTTACCACAGTAAACAAGCATGGCTTCACTTCCCAGGGTGCCTAAGGGGGACTATCCATGTTATTCTGTAGATTATGATGCCTAAAACATAACACAATCCAAGAATATGACCTTTTGAAGGCCAACAAATAATAATTACAAAAATAAAACATAAAATAAAACACCACCCCTCTGCATTCATTTTTACAAAAAAACTGATTGGAGAAACAAGATTTACTTTGCATGGCCTTACCTGTTTTTCTCGCTCTTTTTCTTCTTGCTCAGCTTTTAATCTTTGTGCTTCTTTCTCTGCTATTCTTTCAGCAAGAGGTTTCTTTTTCTTTCTTTGATAAGCTTTTGTCTGTGATGCTTCTAAACCAAACATGTGAGCATGTTATTAACTACATTAACCTTTGGATAAAGACAATTTTACAACATTCCCACTTGACAAAATCCCACAAGTTCAAGAACATTGAAGAGATTTGCAGTACAGACAGCTAAGGTTTTAGATGAACCCACTGGTCAACGAAGCAGACTTTTCTTAGAGGACTCACCCATGGCCTGTTTTAAAACCATAACAGAAGAGTGAAATTGGGGCTTTAACCCTTTACTCAATGAAATGGCCAAAACTGGCCAGCGCTATTCACAAAAAATACCATTCAATTTCATTATTTTTTGCCTCAAAAACATAGCTTATGACAACTCACTGGAACAAGCTCATTGAGCTTGTTCCAATGAGGGGTCATAAGCTATGATTTTGACGCAAAAAATGAAAAAAATCAGTTATTCAATAATTTTGTTTGCAAGTGCCATCTGCTTTTCGTGTTAGGTAAAGTGTTAAAAATTCATTTCATTCATTTATTGGTGTTTAAGGTCACATACTTATGCACAATGGCTAATCGACCACGACAGTTTTGCGGGTGGAGCAAGCCAGAGTACCCAGAGAGAACCACTGAGCAACTGTCAGCTGCCCAACATACTAACTCTACACAACTAGGGTTAGCATTGGTTGAAGACAGGTGCATCAGCCTGCACCTTTTCCTACTGAGCCACCGCATCCCCAAAAGGGATTAGTTCCTTCAGACCTGGAGATTGACACCTGCTCCCTCTTGCACCTGCTTTTACCTCTTCATCATTGATCTCTATACAACTGGATTGTTGGAACGGTCATTCATCACACCAAATACAAAAGTGCCATCTTAGGGACAGAATTTGCTATAAATAATGCTTAACAAAATCTCTCAAACGTTTTCAGTTTTCCTGCTATCTCCTGTTGCTTTTTAAAGAATATACTTTGATGTCTGTAAAAAATGATAAATTTAAAGTAATTTGTATATTTTTTATACTTACCAATGGCCCAGACTAGCTGGTGCAAACTCAAATTTATCAAGGGCCAAACACAAATTTTGAACCCCCCAATCCCAAAAATTTGCTTGCAAAACCGAAAATTAAAAGTCCTATCTGGTCCTCCATAATTTTACTCTCTGCGCATGTGCAGCCGCCAGGAAGTGACTGGAATTGGCGCAAACATCATTCTTTGTTGAAGAGAGTACTACATAAAAACTCAGCGGGGAGGTATGAGTGCCCACTCATGGGAGGGCCATACCCGTCTGGGCCATTGGTAAGTATAAAAAATATACAAATTACTTTAAATTTATCATATTTTTATACTATAAACCAATGGCCCAGACTAGATGAATTGTAAAAAGGCGGAGGGCCTAGGACTTCAGAATTAGCAGACCAACATAGTTCCAAGCCTGTAATCCAAGGTGAAAGAAAATTAAATTAAAAAGGAATGACATGTATGTCTCTCTATACAGTAATAGAGAAGACCTATCATAAATAAGGAGCCAAATTCAAGTAATTCTGTATTCTTAGCATGAATGACTATGCTAATTAGATGTAACGAGTTCCCAATTTTAAGGCTAGTCCGGATTAAGCCCTAAAAACTAGGATGGCGTATTTGAGAATGAGAGGTTACCTACCCCCCCCCCCCCTCCCCCCCAAACATACGCCATATACAATAATACACAAGCTGCATCCGGGATATAATCTACAGACAAAACAGCTTCACTCATAGTTACCCACTTATCAAGCCGGAGGAGATTTAAAAAGAAGCTAAAGCTATCGCGGCGATCAAGGTAATTAATAGTACCCGCTTGTAACGTATACCGGAGTCGACATTCGTAGATAGGTCGAAAACCAGTGATATAATATATACAACATACACATGTCCAATAGAATCACAATGGACAATCTCTGGAGAGTAAACACACTTCCGAGATAACCCACAGGTGACCCCATTCAGGTGTACAATAAATTCCAATAAATAACACTCCCAGACATGTTCTATCCGATATCTATGCTACCAGAAACGTGCGAATATACGAGAATGTATAGACAAGTTATATTCGATTGGGTATCGAAATTTATAGAAACCTGGATTTAGAAATGGAACGAGCTATGATTAACAGACTCATCACGGACCGCCCCCGAAATAATTCATCGTTTCTACGGTCCATAACATACAATAATGCGTCTGCCTAATAATACACTTATTATGCATGTGAGCATTGAAATCCCACATGTAATCATCTGAATACCAGTTAACTGACTAGACAGCCTTACAGGTACCCAAACAATAGCAATTTATTGATGATGAATCATATGCTCGTATATGACATATAGACGAACAATCACAGGAAACAAACCAACTAAAAAGTGGATGTGCTCATGAGGTCGCCATAAAACATGACCCAGCCACCAGTAAGAAGTCATGAAATGCATGTATATACTTAAATGCATACGAGGCTTACGGGAAGAAAACTACATCTTGCCCGGTAATCGCCTCTTAACACATTGGCGGTGGGGGGATTCAAAATCATATCGAACCCCCTCACCCACATTACTTGAATCGTTCTTACGTGAGTCATCAAATAGTATAGGAACCGCAAGGCTCCCTCACGTCTGACTGACTCCATTATGCCACTAAGGGTGGAGAAGGACATGATGAACAAATACACTGTATTAACATAATAACTCACACCAAACCATACCGGTTTGAAGAGAATAACCTCCTCTAACAAACAGTGTCACATCCGATAGGACAACTAACTCAGCCTAGCTGAAGCAGCTAATAACGGAGGCCCTAGAAGCTCACTAAGGAGACTTACAACGCTAGCCATAGCTTATAAGTCTTCATCTTTGTGAAGACAGATATATCGGTGTAAGTTGTGACCCTGAAGGCTCACTTAATGGAGACTTACAATTATCGTCGCGCAAGGTAGGGAATGAAGAGCCACTATATAAACAGCCCTGAATTTCCAAAGAGACCGCAGTCCCAAGAGATAATAAATTCAGTTATGCCACTGCATAATACTGAAAAAATCTCACTCATGATTTTAGCTGGGCTACTATGGTGTTACAATAAGATTCAAGTCTATGACACATAGGAAAAACAAACCGAAAAGCACAGTATCTTTTTCGGTTTTATTCCCAAAAGACAGCGGACAGAGCCTAACCCAAGAGACCGCTGTAACCGTACAGAAGGCTACTATGGCATCCATAATGATATAATTGTCTTGACGCCAAGGCATATCTCAGCCTATCTGTGCACTATCCATCTCGATTCAGGATGAGAAACAGGTGAAAAAAAAAACAGGTAAAAAACTGGAGAAAAATTTCGACGACGTCCAATGCTTTTCTTTATTAGAAAAGCTTATACCTCCAGAAGGAAAGCCTCGCTTGGAAGATTTGTCTAACAAGTATTCTTGTAAGTGGAGCTTGCTTGGGCTGATAGCCGAAGACCTGCCACGACTACATTCTTATCCACTGATCTTCTGCAATTTATCCACTTTTTGCGAGGTTGATAACCTACCGCCAAAGGGCAAGCAACCGAAATCTATTCTCCATGACCTCAATTGTTCCCTTCAATAAAAGAGCCTTTACCTCCACTAGGAGTGAATCTCTTTGAAAGGAACTTCCGTGATTAACGTCCAGTTTCTCGTGAAGTTGAAAATCTTCCGTCATCTGGCAAGCAATAGAGGTCATGTCCATCACCTGCACAACTTACGATGCTTACGGGAGGAGAAACTACGTCGTCCCTTGCGAAGAAGCTCGTCTCGCTGACCTCAATTGTTCCCTTCAATAAGTGAGCCTTTACCTCCACTAGAAGAGACTCTCTTTGAAAGGAACTTCCGTGATTAATGTCCAATTTCTTGTGAAGATGATAACCTTCCATTAATCGTCGTCCTAGGGGGGGAATCTGATCCATATCCTTGATCAGACCTATGCCCCTTCCCGAGTCGCTGCAATGACGACTTCCAGAGTAAATATAAGAGGGTTACAGTACCCTTCTCTTGATGCTTTCTTAGAAGCAGAACAGCCTCACTTACACCGATCCGCTGAAGTGTGTTGATGAGACAGCAACTTCAATAGCAGAGCACTGAAGCTTCTAGTAGCCTACTCATATATCAACGCAAGCTTGTCGTCAAACAGTATATTTCCGGTAACCGGAGCAACTCAGAGAGAGCTTTTCACCTTGTCATCTATAAGTGATGATGACGCAAGGGCAGCATCAAGTCTTACCAACTCCAAATTCAATGTCCATGCGGAGTTGTACATGGCATACATGACTGCCCTGGAAAGAACTCTTAGCGAGGAACCTCATTCTCATATTTCTTTCCATTGAGACGTTGCGCCATAGCTCTGGTAAGGTGATCTGCTTAGGACATTGTGTCCAGATTTGCTCTTTTCAATGAAATAGCACATTCAATTATTTCCGAGCATATATTAAATGATGCAGGTAGGGACATATTTTCATCCCCGGCCTGCTCATCTAAACGCAGACTTATATTCAGATGGAACAATATTCATAAGACCTTAAGATTTTTCAGTCTTAAAGTGCTCTTCTGTGAGAGATGGAGACTCACACTCCATACCCCTCTCACCATCCAAATGTTCCATCTGCAAATATGGTCAACTCCATCCGACTGAACGGATGACTGAACCAACGCAGCACCATCTGACAGCTCACCATCGGGGTCGGTTAAACGGTAGTACTAGTCTCAAACGACTAGCTATCAACCCGAACTTGCGAAGTCAGATAGCTAGTCTGTGGTCAACGTGCTTCATTAATGAAGCAAGGGAAGATGCCATAACTGCCACAGAATCCGGGTGCAGGGTGGAAGAAGCGTCCCGAACCGCAAACGTGAACGGGCGTCCCAACTCACTAAAGTTTCTCACATCAAGAACAGTCGACCCTGATTGCTGACGGAAAGGAGAAGGTTCTCCAGCTCGCAGTCTGCTCCAGACCTCGCCGAGCATTCCATTAGAAACGTGTAGGCATCTATCCCTTATCGTGCATATCCATGGAAGAAGAGGAAGCCGTAACCACAGCCGACCCCAGCTGAAGTAGCATCCCGACTCGTCACATAGGACAGATGCTCCTCCTCATTGAAGTTTCTTACAACACAAAACAGTTGTCCCCGTCTGTTAACGGGACGAAAAAACACTCTGCACTCTCAATCTGTCCCCAAATCTTGCAGAGTATCCCGTTTAGAAACTTCTAGACTAATCCTCTTTCGTGCGCTTCCATGTAAGCAGAAGAAGCCATAATTACTGCAGGCCCCTGCAGTGTGGAAGGAACGTTTGACGTGTGTTCCAACTCAATATGGTTTCTCACAACAAACACAGTCGATCCCGACTGTTAACGGGACGGAGAGGGTTCTCCAAACAGAGATCTGACCCCAGATCTAGCCAAGCGTTCTGTAGAGAAACTTCTGGCTTCTTCTACATGCATAATTGACTGGACCGACACAGCACCGTCCGACAGCTCAACACTGGAGTGTGCAGTAGGCTGCTCTTGCATTAGCTGGGATGCTGCTAATAGCTGTGCAACTGCGACAGCAAGTCCGTTCCCGAGGCTTGAGGAGCAGCGGTCTTGTTTTTCCCACTGCTTGCTGCTCCTGGGATGAAGATCCGGAGATAGATCTCTTCTCCGAGCGTCCCAATGATCAATGCCTCGGATCGCTAGCTATGGGATGGGCCAACTTCAGGGGCAAAGAATGGCTCCGTCTTCACGCAGCTAGCCTGTGGTCGTGAGTGCTTTAATAACGTAGCGGAGGAAGCCGTGGCTGCAGACTACACGGAGCGTCCCGAGCGGCGGGCAGACGTATGCTCCGTCTCGTGCAAGTTTCTCATAACATTTGGCCCCAAATCTTGTTGGGTTAGAGAGGACTTCTCCCGCTCGCAGTCTCATCAACCTCGCCGAGCCTCCCAATAAGAAAACTTCATTTCGGCTTGTGAAACATAGCGGAGGAAGCCGTGACTGAAGCTGACCCCGGCTGCAGATTAGACAGAGTGTCCCGAGCGGTGGGCGGACGTATGCTCCGGCTCGTGCAAGTTTCTCATAACAACATTTAGCCCCAAATGTTGTTGGCTTAGAGAGAGGCCTTTCCCACTCGTGGTCTATTAGACCTCGCCGAGCCTCCTAACAAGAAACTTGCCGACTTCCTCCCTATTTCCATCGTACTGGGTGAGCTTATTTATATTTAAGTGCTCGCTCTACCCACATTTACACTTCCTTTGAATGTAACGGACTTACCAAGTGTCACGGCTCCCACGGACCGAGCTAGCTCCTTGCAAGAGATAAAGAACACTAATTAGAGGCACTAACTAGAGGCCTTATCCCTTGCATATCATGAGCACTGCAGTTAGCTCTATTTGCTCAACAGAGCGCGACGATGGTAGCACACTTGGATGGGTGTCACAATATTATCACCATGTTCATGTTCCTCTGAAACAGAAACTGAAAAAATGAATTATAACGCAGTGAGAGGCGTGGCCTTAGAACCTCACTGCCAACAACGTACCGCGACATCCCTCTCCAAAATTAGTCATCCCAGTGAACACAAGAATGACAAGAGTTCGCAGAAGTGCATTGACTAAAGTCGATATCGCTCCTCCAAACTCCACAACAAAATATATAATTAAGATACATGAATAATAGCAATCAAAATTAAATTCAAAATATTTTTTGGAAATTTTTTTTTTTTTAAAAATGCCTAGGTTCCCAAATGGAACATTAAGAACCCAAGGGCATCCCGATAAAGCCTAAGTGTGGACAAAATCCAAATTTACTGAGCTACACTACCGGAATAATAATCCATGTATCCTACAGTAATTCTACAATAATAGAATATAAAATACTACCTATATATGAGGACGTTGTCAATGTAAACAACGTCAATGAAAAAAACGGAAACAAGACATCAGGCACACAAAAAGGCCCAAAGTCAGAAACCAATTTAAATGCTACCGGATGCAAAGCTGGATCTTCATATGAAGAAGAAACGATACATCGGATAGAAGATGCAAGACTAAACGACCTAACACCCCTAGGGTGAGGACGTAACCATGGGGAAAAACAGAATAAATATTCTGTAATACATGCTTAACTTCCAAGAAATTTAATAAAAAATAGCCAAAAAGCTTAAGAATTTAACAGGAAGGGTTCATGGAAGGATAGGGAAGGAATACTTAACAAACAGTGGAATAATCATTATCAAAAATGATGATGTCAGGCATATGTCCCAAAATTGGGAAACATAAAATAATTTTATAATTATTATAAAGTTACAGCCCTGAATGTCTAAAACCACCATTGAACACTTCCATCATCTAATAACAGCATTGGATCCACCAATTCTTGCATTGATTTGTGTCTGGCATCCTCAAAAAAGGCACAGATGTCAGTTCATTGTTGCTGGCTTTAGGGCAAAACAAAGAATGATGTTTGTACCAATTCCGGTCACTTCCTGACGGCTACACATGCGCAGAGAGTAAAATTATGGAGGACCAGTTAGGACTTTTAATTTTCGGTTTTGCAAGCAAATTTTGGAGATTCGGGGGTTCAAAATTTGTGTTTGGCCCTTGATAACCTTGAGTTTGCACCAGCTACTCTGGGCCATTGGTTTATAGTATAACAATATGAATATATTGCACATTTTTTGTAGCAATGCAAACTGAATATTTACAACATATTTTAGTTAGTACTGACCAAAATAAGATCCGAGATTGGAAAGTTGTAGTGCTGAAACAGTAAACTTTGTAACCGGTAGCCGTCTGCTATTATTCAAATAATTAAGCGATTAACAGCTACATTTACATCAATGTTAATTTGAAGAACGATGTCAATTCTCTGTTCCATGTGGTTTGGGAAATATGGGCGTTAGAAAATATTTCTATTTTTAGCTCCTGGGGTTCTCACGAGGTCACAGGAAATTTTTTTTGGCATGAATCAAGTACTTATGACTCAATGATACCACATGCCAAATTTGGTTCAAATCAGACCATCAGTTCAGAAAATATGAATTTTGGGTGGGGCCAAATTATTTATTTATTTATTGGTGTTTAAGGTCACATATTTTTGCACAATGGCTAATCATGACCACAACATGAGTACCGGTATCAACTGAAGACCAGGGGGTGAGCGTTAATAAGCCATGTTGCCCATTTTAGAGAGGGTTTGCACCTCCCATGCATTGGTGACTGGGTCCTAATTTACCAGTAAAACAGAGCCTGTTTACCTGCTTCACTTCTCGGGGTTCCCTCAGGGAGGGTGGGGCCAAAATCTTGCCCCTTCCATTACAAAGGCAAATATTGCTCCACGAACTTCGTTTGAACAAACTTGATTCTACACCTCAACAGAAAGCTCCATACGAAATATTAAGTCATTGTACCAGTTGGTTCATGAGAACATTTGAAAAAAAAATTTGGAATATTTTCCCCACCACCTTCCCAATGGGGCTGGACATGTTGATTTGAACAAAAATAAATTAAGGCCTGCACAAATTGGCCGAATGATCGTTTCGTTCGCCTAAAGGTCGCCTTAATTTTTTATGGCGAGCCGTTTTCCCTTCTCACAAATTTTCAGATGTGTTTCTGACGTATCCGACTGAAGACAAAACTTGAAAGGCGGTCAGATTTTTCATGTTAATACATGGAGACCGGTTGCCACTAATTAAATTTCTTGCAAAAATACGGCATTGCATGTGTGAAAATCTCCAGCAAATATCTGAGAACATATTTGTGACGTATTTACTATTGATAGAGTTTTCTACTTAGTGGCATTGTGATGCGAAATGAAATGCTTCAACACAAAACAAAGCCAAGCAAGAATGAGTATAAGCTTTTAGCTTGATGCTGAATCCACTTCCATAATAGTTGTAGGCTTTTTTATAATGCTTAACTTGTACAGTATGTGGAGGGTGGATTGTAACTAAAGACCCAGTGAAGTGGAATTGTCACCCAAAGTATCACTTTCAAATTTTGTACCTATGGACAAAAAACACAAGCAATGTTTCAGCCAATTGACCTCCAGGTTTACCACGGGGGTCCATTGGCAGGAACTTTGCTTGTGCTTGTTATGCTTTGCAACAAAATTATTACATGGGTGGAATCTCCACTCTGTGGGTGATTTAGTAACAATCCACTCTCCATGTACTGTATACAGTTTTAACTAAGAATGTAAACAGACTGTCAAAGGTGATATTTGTCTTTAAAAATATCATCCTCATTCACTTAATTCAAGTTGAATCTTGGAACAAATACAGAACACAACTCGGATAGGGTGTGGGGGAGAGGAATCAACGACCCTTGTTGGAGTTTTTCTTGTATTACATGTGCACCTTCCAGTATTGAAATGGTTAACCAGATAATCGGTTTGAAAGCAGTTAGCTACCTAACTGATTAGAAAAACCATAAACCGCTTATCTGAAATACGAATAGTGATTGTCATTCCACGTTTAAAATATAGTAAATCTGCCGCTTTTCCTTTGTGATAGATTACACCTTGAAGCCACATTGTATATATTGAGAAATAGTCGACTTTGGTGTTCAAGACTTCGTTAATGATCGGCAGTTTCCGTGAGTACTGAGTAATCGCAGAAACTATTCCGTAGTATGTATACAAACGAACGTTGTTGAGTACAGAATAGTTTGAGAATACTGCTTTCCAATTCCTATAGTTTTGATCCCATATTCGGTGAAATAATGGCCACGGATAACCGGATATTATCCAGTTATAGCTCTCGGTTAGACGGTTACGAAAATGAGCCAACCGCTTCAGCCCTTGCACCTTCGGTACACATGGAAATACAAGAAACTCCAAGTGGAAAATTATACTCTTGAGTGCTTAACAATAGTACACAGCAAAATAAAAGTACAGGGTGAAAAATTGCTGAAAATTAATAACAGTATTGGGTCGAATAAAAGTGTAGGGTGGAAAATTCCAAGATGTGAGCCAGCTGCTTTGCTCAGAGCCATTCTTATCATGCAGAAGTCTGGAGCGTTTTAAGCGGTAAAAGTGCTAGATTACTTTCGGTCATCATAATTTTCACAGGTCTTTGACTTGTTGCAGTTTATGGGAGAGTGTCTAAAGGCAAAACATTATAGACTAATTAATTCCATTTCTGCGATAGTGGGAAGCACATCTACTGAGTATTAGATCATTAGTTTTCTGTAACAGTACTTCAGAATAAAGACCATATATATATGCTTTCAGCTCTCTACCAGTTACCATTTCCATTGCAGGCAGGAATTTTTAAAAAAAAAATAATAATCATACATGTATGATTACAGTGGAGCCCACTTAACTGGATATCCCTTAACTGAATAACCCTGTTAATTGAATATAATTTCCCAACACAAAACCATTTACCATACCACCAGTATAAATTTCGACCTGTTAATTGAATATAGGTTATAGAGTGAACTCCTGTTAATTGAATAAAACATCTTGTAACCTGTCAAGAAATTACCCTGATTCCCCCCAGTTTTCCTTTGTTTATCGAACTATTTGGCCTCAGTTCATCCAATACAGGCATTTAATCTATTATATCTTGTTTGACAGAGCTCGTGGAGTTCTGTCAAACAAAATATAACAGAATAAATGCAAAGTTTATCTCTGGAAAACAGGAAAGTGACACAATCCCTGTTAACTGAATAGTCCTGTTAATTGAATAGTTTTCATTGGCAAAGTGGCTATTCAATTATGAGGGTTCCACTGTATTAGGCACTCAGGAGTAACAGAACATAATTACATGAATTTTATTCACTGCTTACCCTAATTGATGATTTTTCTGATAGAATAGGATTAGCAACTGATCCCCTCGACTTCCTAAGAATGATCAAAAGGAACCCAACGGAGATACTTACAGGCAGGGCTAGGGCTGCACGGTATATTGATAAACCGATATATACCGGTATTCAAACCAGTATCGATTGAATACCGGTGTAATTACAAAAATAACGGTTTATCGTCATTATTTATTCACCCACAATTTAATTTTCGAGATGACTGGAGTTTTTTAACTGTAGCCCCGAATGAATAATAGTGTCCCTTTATGCAAAGAATCGTTGGCATGAGCTCACGTAATATACAAATTCCCCAGTTGAAAAAATTATTTTTTAAAATTTCAACAAAACTATATCATGTGACCCTCATTGGAATGAGCTCGTTCCATTGAGGAGTCACATGATATTGTTTTGAAGAAGTTTGGGGGAAATCTAATAAACTGATTTTTAAAATAATAAATTTTGCTATCGTCTGCGTTGGGTAAATGTTTTTCGAACCGCATCACCAAGGCATGCTGATTCGTTCCGACTGTGATGCCTCAAGTCTCGATTGTGATACCTATGTTCATATATCTGAGCAGTTTTCGATATACCAATATACCACGGTATGTTTTTGAATACCGATACCGGTATTCAGTTTTGAATATCGTGCAGCCCTAGACAGGGCCTTTTTGTGGTGAGATGTTTCGTAGACCATTGGGGATTTTTTCCAAGCCAAGAAGACTGAAGTGTTATTATTTATTTATTTATTGGTGTTTAAGGTCACGTATTTCTGCACAACGGCTAATCATGACCATGACAGTTTTACAGGTGGAGGAAGCTGGAATACCCAGAGAGAACCACCGAGCAACTGTCAGCTCCTCAACATACTAACTCCACACAAGCAGGGTTAGCATTGGTTGAAGACAAGTGCACCATCGACATAAAGTATGCTTTAGCACACAACGCCACCATGCCCCCACGTGGGCAATGGGGGGTGAAATGTCTTGCCCAAGGACACAGCGTGGTTGCCGCAGGTGGGATTTGAACCGAGGACCTCTCAGCTTGCAGCCTGCACCTATACCTACTGAGCCAACCCCCCCCCCCCCCTAAAGTGTTATTCACTATATGTTATAACATATAGAAATAAATAAACCAACACCAAAACCGAATCTGAAAAATCAAACCTCCCAGCTCTAGAAAATATTGCACCCAAGATCTAATTTCAAGTAATTATTATTATACCTTCAGAAGAGTTTCCTTTTTCTTCAGCATCTTCATCTTCCCAGCTATCCTGGAATTATAAGGAGAGAAAAAGAATTTTATTAACCCTCAGGCCTGAAAATAAGCAGTCTGACATTTGCGGAATGAGATCCCCAGAGGGTGAATTTGATGATGCTATCCCATGCAGTGGACCAATTTATCCGATGGGTACCTCTTTCTGTTTAGTTTTGAGATCCTGATTCAGATTGATGTTCGCAGAGGGTAAATTTGCAGAGCGGGGTAGCATCACTAAATTCACCCTCTGGGGACCTCATTTTGCAGATGACAGTCTGCTTATTTTCTGGTTTGTTAACCCTTTACCTAACACGTAAGGCAGACGACAGTTGTAATTAAAATTCTTGAATAAATAATTTTGTTCATCATAATGCCCCATCGAGCTTGAACTCGTTTCAATGAGGGGTCATAAGCTATGTTTTTGAGACAAAAAGTGAAACCGAATGACGATTTTTGTGAATAGCGTTGGTCGGTTTGAGACAGTACGTTGGGCAATAGGTTAACACTGTACCTAACAAATCAGAAAAACTTGAGCTGTGCAGATACCCCCCCCCCAAAAAAAATAATAAAATAAAAAAAATGTTACTCCAGTCTTACTCCGTGCTTACTGCATTACAATTTTGATCATACATAAGCAGCAATTTTTGCATGCCTAGTTTCAGTCATTTTCAACACCATCAATATCTTCGACACTCCGGCAGCTCACTTTGCGACGAGTTAAACAGAAGTGGCACTGAGCCTTCCTTTACTCCTAAACCCTCAAAAAAGTATTATTTACTTGTGTTAAGGTCTCATAGTTCTGCACAATGGCATACAAATATGTGACTGTAGCATGGAAAAAAGTCAAGTCCAGCCACCAAGTATTTGCAAGACGTGACGTGGGGGTGGGTGGGTCTCTTGAGTACTCCAAAAAAATGCATTTCCAACTTGTGCAATTTTTTTAATTTTTTAAAAATATATCAATATATCAGCTAATTTTTTCCATCATTTGTGTTTCAAACCTTAAAGATGATGTTGTACATCACACTCTTAACATAAATACAACATCAGGAGGCTTTATATGTGAGAATATTGGGCTTAATCTGGGAAAATGTCACACGTTAGTAGGGGGTGGGTGTCTTGTTCGAAATGTAGAAAATGTGCAGACAATATTTTGGGAAAATTCTCTCTGATGCACTAAATTCAACCCAAGTTATTTATTTATTTATTGATTTATTTATTTATTGGTGTTTAACGACACTTTAACAACCAGGGTCATATCGTGTCGGTGACAGGTTTACGGGTGGAGGAAGCCAGAGTACCCGGAGAGAACCACCGAGCAACGACGAGCAGCCGTCAGCTCTTCAACATCATAACCCACGACTGTACTACACAATGCACAGCGGTACTGCGTACTACACAGCACAGACAGGGTTAGACTGGCTGAAGACATGAGCACCTCGGCATGCAGTACATCTCAGCACACAGCGTCATTGTGCCCCCACGTGGGCAATTTATTTTGGACTTTAATGGGAGAGTGGGGGGTGGGTGTCTGAGAACAGTAGTAGAAAATTTGCAAGTAGTGGGTGAGTGGGTGGGTGTAAAAAGGAGCTGTATAAAAAATAGGATGTCATGTGCCCCCCTCCCCCCCCCCCCCCCCCCCCCCCGATTCAAGAATTTTTTTTGCAAAAGTCGTCTGCTTTTCCTGTTAGTTAAAGGGTTAATAAAAAAATGTCTTTTTCAACAAAGAATTCCTTTCCAGGAGTGATCATTTATATTTCTCCTGTGTTTGAATAAGGGTGTTCAAGTTTTGCTTTACAAACCACAACACTTTGTGTCGAAACATTGAAAACAGATTGTAAATGACACTTCAGACTATCATTTCAACTTTGAATGCTGGGAGATACTAGCGAAAATCCGCTGATCTTCATCATCTTCTCTAGCAGGGCCATATCCAGGGATAATTTGGGGACACCTGTCCAAATATGCCGCAGACATATCCAAAAGCCACAAAAGTCAGAATTACCATAATGCCTCCACATGCTTTCCACAATCCTGTTCCGTGCATTTTTTTTTTATCAAAGTGCAATTGCTTCTGGCATATTTTTAGTCAGCTACATTATCCTAGTTTGGGATTCATGCGATTAGCTTCATGTTGGTTTTAGTCATGTATAATTTTTGCTGAATTTCGAACGTTTTAGTGGACTATGGGTTGGAGATTATACACAAATACAATGAGTTTGGAGTTTACATCGGTACGCAAATTGTCCTGGATATCAGGGTTTCTGCTATACCAGCACAGCGACCATCAACCGGCTGCATTCCCCACAGGGAACATTCCAGATTTTAACCAATATGTTAAAATTCACCCTGACCTGCCCTTTCCCTGAGAAATAACTGATTCACAGATTGCAGAAGTGCCATTTCTGAACTTGATGATTTTCATACACAAAATTCATAGAAAGGCGACTGTACTCTGATGGGGCAATTATTCCATGAGTCCTGCATAACTCACTCAAGCCCAATGAAAAGCTAGACAAACTATAAACAATAACCTCATTGAATATTAAATGCGTCATGTGACAAAACGGTGAGATTTGTTTGGTCAGTATGTGCACTACGTAATGTGAGTTGTAAAACTTCATTCAGTAGTAAATATCATTATGTGACGTTTTGTTTTCTGACCTATCTTATTACTCCGAACATTTACCCAGGGCTTATATTTCGTCTAAATTTGTGAGAATCCATTTGGATTCTCGTGAAAGTGGTTGTGAGAATCCATACCTACTATATGAGTGTCCCAGGATCCTATGTTACCCAACATACCTTTTTAATTTTTAAAACTAAATTTGATAACTTTTAAACAATAAATAATAAATAAATGATAAAATAATTAAATGAACAATATTTACCAATAAAATCTTACAAATATGGCTGTCGTTGGAACCGGCTCAATGAGCCGGTTCCAATGACAGCCATATTTGTAAGATTTTATTGACAAAGTGTCAGGATATTTCAGGTCATGTTAGCTTTCTATTGGTGAATTTGTTGCCGCTGTGTTAGTTAAAGGGTTAAATTGACTCAATTTTTTTCACGCTAATCCTAGCAGAGGCGCAGCAAGAATCTACATGGATTCTCGATGCTTTTATTGCGCGAATCTTTGTGTGAATCGATTCTCGGATTCTCGTCGAAATATAAGCCCTGTTTACCCAAAACAAACATGTGTTGAAAACGCATGAACTTCTCTAGATGTACTCTTGTTGTCAGCGTTAATTAAAATGACAACAGGTTGCAGGTACATGTATATTGTTCACACCTCATTTGTGTGTTTTAATCAGTGTACTAGTAATGGAATCTCAAATGGTTGCCCCAATTATACGGTAGTGTTGTGCAGTTTTATTTTTCTTGTTTCGGTTCGGTTTCGGTTCGGTTTTTAAAAAAAAACTCTGTTTATAGGTCGGTTTTCGGTTTTTTATATATATATAGTAAGACATCTGCAGTTTCCAACAGAAACTATGTAGTATCGATATAATGCCCATACTGTCATATTTTCAATGATGATTTAATTGGCAGTGACTAGCATTTGTGCTAAGTGTATAAATGGCAGGCCTTATCAAAACAAAATAATATAAAAGAAAATAAAATGTAACAGTGTTCGTAGAATATCACCACTCACCAATTCTAGGCACATGCCCCCCCCCCCCCTCTGGTCTTTAAGTTCAGGCATAAGAGAGTCTATGATGAATTGATATTAACACATGGGTACGAAAAGCGCTAATTCACAATTTCCCAGGGCTCTGTTCAGTGCTCACTCCTGGGTGGGGCCCTGGGCAGCCTAACAAAGTGACCCTACCAGCCACTGCAAATAATAACAAGCGTTGACAAGTGGGTCACCTAGACACCCATCCTAACATACCTGATAATGAACTGATGTATAGACTCTTTTCAGTACCCCCCCCCCCCCCCCCACAACACACAAACTCACAGTGGTGACTAGTGCCACCACCCGCCCTAGTAAAATAATCAGCAATCATTTCATGTCAGTCTAGAATGGGAAAGTCATATTGTTTGTAGCTGGGTGGGCTTCAAAACGAACCACTTTACCAAATACCTATTGTCTATCTACCCCCCCCCCCCCCCCCCCCATGCAATGGTTTTAGCTCAACGGAATTGATTTCACAAATTCACTGGTGTACTGTTATATACTGTAACTTTTTTGCGTTTGCCTCTTGCCACCGCTGATTTGTCCCTTTGGTTGGCCCCCTTAAAGTTAGTTGTGTGGGAATGCAACCGTGGCACGTTGACAGTGATATTACGGAACGCAGCTTTTTCCTGTGGATATGGACGATTCGGTCTTGGGACGTTTCGGCCTCGGGACGTTTCGGTTCAAGACGTTTTGGCCTTCATATATTGAACTAAATAGAATAAGAACTTGCGGTTTCATGTTTTTAGTTGGCCGAAACCTTCAGGACAAATCGTCTCAGGTCGGAACGTCCCAAGACTGAACCGCACAATAAAACCTCTTCCCGGATAAGCACATCAAGGGAGGCAACAGACTACATACGAAACACGTGGTGGGGAAACCTGTGACAAAATTAATGTTATTTTCGAATACAACAATGAAATGCCAAGACCTTTTTCTGATATGATATTATTCACTGTCCAACAGATTGTAGATAAGTAATTTTAATTAAACTGCTTGACTATGTCAGACAAACCAGTTCAAAAACAAAGCCAATTGCGCAAGGTATTTCCTGTAATCAGTGAAATGTAGGCGTGTTGGCTGTCTGTTTTGTCATTCTCACAGAAAACACAACCCATTTTTACGTCAACGATGTGTGATTGACAACTTGTCATACATCATTCTCGAGTGATCTGGACATGCTGCAGTGACCCCTTTACACCCAGAATGTGGCGTGCATTGACGACACTGTTATTTCCTGACTAAGCTTGACATTTCAGACATTGTTAGTGCAAACTGAATAAAGAAACCATCTCTTCCCGACATTTTAGGAAAAAACCGAAACCGTACTCATTTACCAGTTACACGGTTTCGGTTTTCAAGCAAAACCAAAACTGACTTATAAAACCGGTTAACCGTACAACACTATTATACGGCCTCATTTATTTTCCCCTAGTGGATATACTGTGGATATGGCTCTGTCTAGTGATAAAAACATCAGTCAAGGACTTCCTTCTTCCTTCCATGTTGTTTTAAACAAGCAAATCCAGTGTTTGGAGACAAATGACAATTTGAGTTTAATTCTAAGTTAAAGGTCAGCATTTGGACGTGTTTTACTTTATTTTTTATTCATTTTTTTATTTTGCAAAACAATATTAAAAGGAATAGGATCTACAGAGAAATTTAGTTTGTTGATGTAGGAGTATTATGTGACAGTAACAATTTTTTGGGAATGAGCTCCTTCTTCAAGAAAAATCCTGACAATGTTGGCATTTTTCTCCAATGCACCTTGGAAGTGTTTTGAATGCCTGGCCTCATTCTTGGAATCTTGGATATCTAAAGCAGTTTTGTCCACAAGCTGTTCTCAGGAAATTAGAATATGGTACCATGCTTTCAGGAACTGTTTATGCCTGCCATCAACTGTGTCAGTCTTTGAGTGTGTGATTTGAAAGCATTTTTTTATGTGTTCTATACAGAATATATGGAGACCAGGGGTCAGCTTGGCAGCTGATTTTTAGGAGAAGTGACTTCTCCCTTCAGAGACTTTAGGGAGAAGTCAGAAAAAAACATAAAACATACATGACATCGTATCAAAATAAATATACAGAGAGGACACAACAATAGCATGACGAATTGTGGAGAAATCCCCCCCCCCCCCCCCCCCCCCCACAGAAAAACTGTGTCTTTCATGGTTTCTGAATGCCCTAACTCTTTCCCTACCAGTGATGACTATGGTTATCATGCAGTTGATTTTGTTTTTGCCTCAATGTGGTGGATTTGGAATTAAGGATTACCTATTGTGAGAGTGTTCTCTTTTAGAGAAGGTATATTCTTTTAAAAAAAATTTTTTAATTTTTAAGTATTTAAAATAAATTTTAAGTTCACATAAGAAGCTGGGTCATTCATGGTTTCTGAATGCCCTAATTGAATTGAAAAGCATGGTTAAAAACTTTTTCGATAACCTTCGTTATTTAACAATTAACAATTTGAGTTAATTTATTTCTCAAGTAAATGACAAAATATTACAGTTGTCTCCCTTCCTTTCTGTCACTGTGCAGAAAAATGACAATTTCTGCTGACCATCTTACATTGACATGTGCGATTGTTGCAATGAAAGCCTGTCATTTTTATCCATCCCTATATGTGTGATTTATATCATAGCCTTATTACATTTAACCCCCATGGAACACAAGTTTTCAAAGAAAAACTTTCAATGCAAATTGCAGTGAGAATTTCAATGAAACAACTTTTTCAATGGAAAAGAATGTACCGTAACCGCAAGCAATTTCGACTTTTTATGTATGAACTGTCTCCTTCACATTTGTTATTCTTTTGAAACGGTGGTTAATTTTAATAAATTCTAATTGACACAATGCGTGTCTTTAGTGATTAGTTGTTTTTGCTGGCACTTTGTTTTTAAACAGCCACTTTGTGCCGACTGCTACCAGTTAGGGTGAACTGTGCAAACGACTACGCCATTACAAATCTATTCACAAACATAAAATTAGGCTAGTTTAGGCTATTTTTAGAACTGTATGACAGATTTTAACAGCAGTCGTGTTTACTTAATGAATGCAGAAGCGTTTTTTTAAACAAAACACAAGAAAGTTAAAAAATTTATAGTAATTTATATATTTTTTATACTTACCAATGACCCAGACATAGCTGGTGCTAACTCTTAAAAATGTAGGGCCAAACACAAATTTTGCCCCCCAATCCCCAAAATTTGCATCTAAAACCAAAGAAAACATGTCCTGAATGGCCCTCCATACTTCACCTCTACTGCGCATGCGCAGTGTCAAGGACGTCCCGAAATTGGCGCCATTAATCATTCTATAATCAGTGCCAGGTAAGCGCTATGTACTAAGTGGGGAGGTATGAGTTCCCAACTCCTGGGAGGGCCATCCCCGTCTGGGTCATTGTTAAGTATAAAAAATATATAAATTACTATAAATTTTTTAACATTTTTATACTGTACCAATGACCCAGACATAGCTGAATAGTAAAAAGGCTGGAGGGCCTAGGACATAGAGGAAATTCCAATAAGCTCAATTATATAAAATAGAGTCATCCCCTCGAGGGGAAAAGGAGTATTAGGCCTTACATGTATCTTCTTATTTATGATAAATTAGAAAGACACAACACCTTCCATAATTGAGCATCATAACATCCATGTACTCTATTAATATCCAGTATAATCCTTATACTAATTATTTTTAAAGTAAGCCAATAAATAAAGTTAGTCTAGAGAATTGAGACTCTTTATACTCTTTTAAAAGTGTCCGAGGATTGTATAATAATGCCCGTTTGACACGTGATATATTCAAAAGCTATACTTTAAAAACTATGACCTGAATGAATTTTTAAAACATAAACTTATCACTTTAAAACCATCCCAGTAACAGCTCAGAATTACTGACTCCGGAGGAGGTATCCCCTTGTTTTCATAATAAAACAGGTGACCCAAAGGAACACCCTCCCCCCCCCCCCCCTTCTCCTTGCCCTGGGTCAAATAGCCCAGAGCGAAGAGGGCAGCAGGACGGAGTCACTGCCGGACCAGAAAGCCTACCTAGCTATAGTTGCAACTGTTAAGTGAACGACATTCTGAGCAGCAAATAATGGACCTAAACAATGCAGGCCTCCAGAAATGGACTCAATATTTCCGAGATAAAAATTCATGAATGTGGATGGCTGAGACCAATATGCAGCCTTCATTAAATCTACAATAGCGACACTATTTACGTAAGCCCAAGATGTAGAAAGAGCTCTTACTTCATGAGCCGAAATCTTAAGCACAAACTGTTGAGTTAATGATAGATTACCATAAGCAGTACTGATAGTTAATTGAATCCATTAGCAATAGAATGGACCGTAATGTCCTTCTATTAGGCATCAAAGACAGAAGAAGCTTTACGTCCTTACTGATAAACTGAGATCTGTTTATAAATAAGTAAACTCTAACCGGACAGAGTAAAGGCCTATGCCCATACGAAGACGGAAGGACCTTAATAACAATAGGTTCCGGATATTTATTAGGAGCCTGATTCTTAACCAAAAATCCAACATTAGTAGTAAAGGAAATAGTGTTTCCGATACTACGAAAGTGAGAATCGTCCACCGATAGTGCATGAAGCTCACTGACTCCTCAGTAGAAGAGAAGACTAAGAGAATTACAGTCTTAAAAGGCCAGAATTTGAAAACTACTGTTTCCAGAGGCTCAAATGGTTACTTAGCTAAATAAGAACCCAAGCTAAATTCCGTATAGGAATTAATCTAAGGATTCTAGGTCTATTTATCGAAAAGTTTCTAACTAACATAGATAAAGAGACATTAGACTCAATTGTAAACTATCATGAAGTGCATAGGTATGAGATAACATAGACCTATAACCTTAATAGTAACAGGCTGCAGTTGATCTTGTCAAACAAGTATACTAGAAAGTTGCAATGTCTAGTATGGAGGGATCAAAAATATCAACATAATGATCCCTACACCAACGACGGAAGAGCCTCCACTTTAGCCGCATAGTATAGCGAAGAGGAGGTTCTCCTACAGTAAGAAATCGCGTCCATTGCTCGTCCTGTGCAATGCTTGCCATGCAAGAAGGACCGCACAACGGAATACATGAAGGTTGAGACCTTGCGGGTTGTGATGAAGCTGACACGATTTCCCCAGTGAAAGAAGATCCTCTCATGGAGGAAGTTTTCGCGGTAAGTTCCACAGCAGACACCTGAGTAAATTTATCCACGGTCTCTGTGAAGACAGAGATGCAACCAACAGAATTGTATTGTGGATGTTTATCTTAGCAATACTTGCTGAATCAACAGCGCTGGAGGATATGCATATCCTATCATTCCGTCCTATTAGATCAATAGAGCGTTAACTACATAAGCTCAGGGATCCGGACATGGAAACACATACGTCTGCAATTGATTGGTGAGTTGTGTCGCAAATAAATTATCATTGGGCGCTCCCATTGATAGCAAATCTGATTGAATACTTGTTTGTTGAGAGTCCATTCTGACGGCAACAAGCGACCCTTACGTGAAAGGGAGTCTGCTAATACAATCAGACGACCCGGAATATGACGGACCGAAGCAGAACTTGATGTTCTAGAACAAACAAAAGGATTCTTTCCGTTAAATTGAATAACGGAACCGAATGAGTGCCTCCCTGGTTTCGGAGATACGCAACTACTGTCATATTATCGGACAGGATTTGGACATGCGTTTCTGAATAATGTTCATTCAATGACATAGTGCAAGCCAAAATAACATCATTTCCTGGAAGTTAAGTGCTTGCCTAGAAACTGCGGAACCCAAAGACCCTGGCACTTCGAATCCGTTGGGATCAATATTGTACCCCAACCTGTTTGACTGGCATCCGTCAAAATCATAAAACTCGGATCCGGCAACTGCAGTGGCACTCTCTGAGTCAACCACTAAATGTTTGCCCAAGTCTGAATCTCTTGTTACACTTGATAGACAAGAGAACACGTATATCGAGCAATTCATAGATTGCTGAAAGGTTGCCATCGAAGAGAAGCTTCTCCGAGACCGAAGCGATTCTGAGAGAGTTCTTCACCTTACTATCCACGCGTGTGGATGTAGCTAGGGCTGCGTCACGTCTAACCAACTCCAGGTTGCCACTGAAGGGCGGAATTATACGTGGAAAAACTACTGCCCTTGAAAGAAATCTAATTGAGGATCATATCCTGGAATTCTTTCTCTTGAAGACGTAATGATAACGCCTCAGTAAGGTGGTCTACGTATGATAAGGCGTCTAAGGTAAGTCTATTAGACATCATTGTCGTTTCCAACGCCGTGGTTGGAATTGACATAGACGGCGAAAAAGATAATTCCCAGTCTTCAGCCTCGTCGTCTAGACCCAGAGGAACTCTCGGTATGCCCTATTCTGCCAATATAATTTTATTTTCCTAGAATTGATGAAAGGCAGAATAGAGCATTGCAGACAAGAAACTAGACTAGCATGTTTGGTAGCAAGCTTATATATAGCGTCGTTCAATAATTCAAATGTTCTAATGACATTATTGGACTGTGTCGGCAACTCAGGGACAATGTCCCTGAACCGATCCAAAACTCTGTGTCCAATGATGCTATTAGTCTCTTATCCAGCATCGCAGCAATGTAGTCCGACGGATTAACCTCTGGAAGATAATGCCGGAAGAAATGTATGGCAGCTTCTGTTGTTCCGAAAGGGAAAGCTCGAAATCGTCCGAATCCCTTTCGCCATCCTGTCGGACCCTAGCAAGTGTTCGGTCGTCCGTACCTGATGCAACAGCAGAGCGCACCGACCCAGCGCCGTCGGATTATTCCTGATCCGACCGAGATTCGTCGTTTACTGGGATGCTGCGATAAGCTGTGCTATTTTGGATGGCACGTCCCTCACTGAGGCCTGTGGAGAAGCAGTCTTACGATGCTTTGCCGCTGGAAGGTCCATGTTCATTACCCCGTGCATACTTCTATTATGCGAGCGACCGGAGTGTACAGGCCTTGTGTCCCTTGGCTACCGGATGGCGTGACCTGTTCGCCGTGGAATCACTGAAAGACGAAGCTGGCCGGATACTCGAGGTCACGTAGCCAATGTGCGGTCGTGTGCGCTGCTGTGAGGAAGAGGAAGCATTATCGACAGTCTCTCGGACTGTCTATATAACGGAGCGTCCCGAGCGGCGGACATATGCTCCAAATGCGAAATGTCTGTACCACAACATCCGGACCCATATGTCGTTGTACGAGAGAGGGACCTCTCTCGCTCGCAGCCCAGACGGACCTGGACGAGCTAGGAACCGGACTAACAGGCTTCCTCCGATCTCTCCTCTAATCTGTCGTCACTGGGTGTGTACTAAAGTCTATTATAGTGCTCGCATCACCCAAATCTCCTTCCTAGACCGCAATGGACGAACCCGACTGCCGAACCATTCGATGAATGGACGCTACACCGGGTGAGCTAGCGAATGTCAACTCCGTCGATCCTACTAGGGACCTCTTAGGCGATTGACGTATTCCATGAGCACTTATTGCCGCTAGCTCTTCATTAACTATGACGACAGAGGCACACTTTTGAAAGACATCTCAGTAACTTTGCGAACAAGAAACCAGACATGCTTGTTAATAGCAAGCATATAAATAATATATATAGCGTCGTTCAATAATTCGAAAGTTTCTGTGACATTATTGGACTGTGTCGGAACTGAGGGACGATGTACCTGAACCGATCCAAAAATTTCTGTGTCCACCGACGCTATCAGTTTCTTATCTGGCATCGCAGCATTCTGGTCCGACAAAAGAACCTCTAGAAGATAAAGTCGGATGACACATACAGCAGCTTATGTTGTTCCGAAAGGGAAAGCTCGAAATCCTCCTAATCCCTTTCGGCATCCTGTCGGACCGAATGAAATTTTCGGACGTCCTTACCTGATGCTTCCGCGGAGCGTCCCGACCCAGCGTCGTCGGATATTACATGATGCGACAGAGATTCTGTCATTGCTGGGATGCTGCGATAAGTTGTGCTATTTGGGATAGCACGTCCGTCACCGAGGCCTGTGCAGTAGCGGTCTTACGATGCTTTGCCGCTGGAAGCTCCGTGAACGTTGACTCCGCATACTTTCTTATGCGAACGTCCGGAGTCCCCAGGCCTCGTGTCCCTGGCTACCGAATGGCGTGACCTGGTCGCCGAGGATTATCTGATTGGCGAAGTTGACTGGATATCCGAGGTCACGTAGCCAAGAGTGGTCGAGTGTGCTACCATGAGGATGAGGAAGCCTTATTGACAGTCTCTCCGGACTGTCTATATAACGGAGCGTCCCGAGCGGCGGACGTATGCTCCGAATGCGAAACATTTTGTACCACAACATCTGGGGCCAGATGTTGTTGTACGAGAGAGGGGCCTCTCTCGCTCGCAGTCCGGATGGACCTGGACGAGCTAGGAATCGGACTAAAAGGCTTCCTCCATTCTTTCCTCTAATCCGCCGTCACTGGGTGTGCATTTGGTTGATTTATAGTGCTCGCACACTTTTGGAAGACATCACGGATACATCACCCTGTTCTTGATCGTCTGAAATAGAGATTGATAAACTAGAGTGACCCTGCGGGGAAAGGACCAGAATGGCCATTTCCCCACTAACATACCGTGACACACACTTCCCATGTTGTCATCGAAATTAACACATACTGAACAGGAGTTAGTGCTAGTACACTGACTACATTTATACAATGATTATGAAAGTCAGAGGAAGATTTCCTCTTATTACAATTGAACAATATGCTTTCATTGTGAAAAGAAAACAAAGTCCTAGTAGTCGCACCAACCCCTGACAATCAAAATACATAATAACATGATCCATTAACATAGAAAAAATAATTGAAATCAGAAAAAAAATTTTTGAAAAAATATTTTTTCAGAAAAGCCCAAGTTTCTGAAAAGTAACGTTTAGCCCCAATGGATCCCAAGCCTAAGTGTGGACAAAATTTTTTTAAATATTTTAAAAAATTAATGCAACACTTACCAACAATAATAATGTATCTAGTTATGATTAAACTAACATCAAGATATTATTTTCAAGAAATCCCCCTCACACAGAGGGCTGTTGTCAATGTAAACAAGAAGTGTAAAAACACCAGAAACAAGACTCCAGGCACTGATAACCCTGGCCCGAAATCAGTTACCAATAATACACTATCTGATGCAAAACAGAGACTTCCAGGGAAGAAACTGCAGAACATCAGATGGTAGATGCAGAACACTACGCCTAACCACCCATAGGTGAAGACGTAAACATGGGGAAAAGAACAGAATTCATTCTGTTATCCAGCTAAAACTCCCAAGAAATTTTAGTAATAATATTACAGAAAATATGCCAAAAGCATGGGAGAATAGCAAGGGGGGACTTAAAGGAAAGGGAGAGAGGAAAACACTGAACAAGCAGTGTAACTTGATAACAAGAATGACCACAACAGGCTGTTGCCTCGAAAATAGGTAACTTTACATAATTTCATTAAAAAAATTAAAGTTACAGCCCTGATTATTTTCTGTCACTCATTTTTCCTCTCCTCCTTCTATATCCTCCTTAGAATCACCATTTCTCTAATATTTATGTGTCTGGCATCATTTAAACTGAGATTTACAAGCACAAAGATCAGTCAGATGTTAACTGATGAAGGGCCAAACAAAGAATGATTGATGGCGCCAATTTCGGGGCGTCCTTGACACTGCGCATGCGCAGTAGAGGTGAAGTATGGAGGGCCATTCAGGACATGTTTTCTTTGGTTTTAGATGCAAATTTTGGGGATTGGGGGGCAAAATTTGTGTTTGGCCTACATTTTTAAGAGTTAGCACCAGCTGTGTCTGGGTCATTGGTACAGTATAAAAATATGCATAAAACTGCCATGTCTCCCAATGAAGTTCTGGAGGGCGACTTGAATTTTGCCCCAAATGTAAGCCAAGGCGACTCGAGGAATGACAAGGCAACTTCTTTGCCCTAGTCACCCACTCGGCTGACCCCTGATGGAGACCTGGTCCATAACAAAGTCATCCAATTACAAAGTCGGCCCATAATATACCATGTAGTATTATTCATTGTTTTATCAGTTCTGGTAAGAATATGGAAGCAGACTTCCAGGAAGCAGACTTCCAGGAACCATTGGTGCCTGGTATCAACCCTCTGTGGGTTGACTGCATATATTTTTCGTGTTTTGTACATCACAGCCTTCATTTTGATGTATAATTTGCGTATATCAGAGGATGAAATTTCAAAATAAACAAATTTCCCTACTTATATAAAACCATAAAAATGTACTTCTCAAGAAAGGACAGTGTACATACATGTGGTGGATGGGCAAATTATTGTGACAGATTCATTCATTCAAAGAAATTGGCATAGCCTAATTGGGTCTCACAATATATGGAATTTGACCGATTCTTGACTTGAAATACTGAATCTGACCTCCAAAAGTAGGGACCTGTGAATTGCCAATTTTGATGGAATGGAATTGGTGAAACCAAATCGAATCACAGTTTATTCTAAAATAATAACCTGATTATTAAAAGACACAGTCAAGCCAGAAAATAAGCAGACTGTCATCTACAAAATGAGGTGGTCTTCAGAGGGTGAATTTGGTGATGCCACCCTGCACAGCATGGTAGCATCACAAAATTAACCCTCTGTGAACCTCAGTCTGAATCAAGGTCTCAAGCCAAAACAGAAAGATGTACCTAGAGGATAAATTGGCCCACTGTATGGGATAGTAGCAGCAAATTCATCCTCTGGGGACCCCATTTTGCAAATGACAGGTTGTTTATATTCAGGCTTGCACACAGTTATGTGGAGTGCATTTTTTTGCCTCACCACTTCCCACACTATAAATTGAGTTATATACCAACATACTAGCTATCAAATGAAACTATTCAAATTGATGACTTTGTCACTTCGAAACTGCAGCAATAAACATTTTTAAACGAACCTGGCTGATAGGGCTGATACCTCACTTTTATCACGTTTTCTTTAAAAAAAAAAAAAGTTTCAAATCGGATCGACTCCATTCAGGCGTGAAGCCATTTGTTTTAATGCAGAATGACTGAAAAAGAAACGACGGTATTCTTTTAGAAAAAACGTTGCTTCTGACAATGTATCCAGTAACTGATCGAACAAAACAATACTCAATATAAAATAATGTGATCATGTTGTGGAACAAATCATTTATTGAAGTTGTACAGCTGAATAACTTTTCAAAGTTCAAAACGTTTTATAAATGGTCACTGGTTATAATGCAAAATAAGTTGAAATGAACAGTTAGAGCGGAAATAGGGTTTGTAGCAATGTAGTTTCAACTGTTACCGCTACAAGTCAGCCATGTTTCTACTCAGAACAACACTAAATACAAAATAATGCGACGAATTACAATCTGTAAACATTCACGGTCGTGGTAGAAGTATATTCGAAAATATTTGAATTTCTGATTTTGAATCAAATCGAATACCGACATTTGAATCGAACTTTGGTGCAAATTTCGAATTTTTGCAGGAGTCTTCCCAAAAGTACCAAAAGGTAATAAAATATATTTCTTATTTAATTTCTTGCTATTATGGGTGTTCAGCAATGATAAAAAAAAATATTTCAAATGAAAAAGACCTGGCATATATTTTTTAGGTAATGAGTTCCATTATGGGGCCTGTTCTAATGTTCAGTTTTACACAGATATGTATACGCATACACGAGTCGTGGATATTGACCATACCAGATCAACGGAATTAGGGTTCAGCAGCAATCCAACAGAAATGATTAACAGTCTGAGGTCTTATTTGTAAGCAGTCATGTCTAGTGAGCTTTTAAGACCCCAGGCTATTAATTATTTCTGTTGGGCCACGAATGAACCATAATGCCCTTAAAGGTCATGTTATTACTATCACGAAAAGGTAATTAAATATATTTCTTACTTAATTTCTTGCTATTATGGGTGTTCAGCAATGATAAAAAAAAAATATTTCAAATGAAAAAGACTGTGTGTCGGATGGCTAAATTTGTATGTGTTCATTAAAAATCTTTCAGGCATGATGACCATTTCAAATTCAGCTGCGTCATCTATTTTCTGAAACAACCTGAAAATATCAGATAAAGAATTAGATGGGCAGGTGGGTAAAATACAAGACAGTTACAACTTATATACACCTTTCTTTGAGGATGTAACCACATAGAATCTTCTAAGAAATTTTGAAAATGAACTCGATACTGCTCAGATAACAGTTGACGATACAATGATGTGCAGCTGTTAAATGGCAGTTCTCAGATGACAAAGGCATGTGGACGGCCGGTAAGTGCTGAAACATAATTAAAAATCGCCTGCAGAATACCAAGGGATTTCAATCCCACATCGTCCCCATGGGCTTCGGCACGCTGAAACCTTTCATTCATTCATTTGCTGTGACTTTTTCATTTAAAATGATTTTTATATTCAGTAGACCATAGAATAGTAAGAAAGTAAGGAGCAAGTATAGTACGTGGTGTGTGCATTATCACTAAATCACCTGCAGAGTGGAGATTCCACCCAAGAAAAATTGTAAATTTGTTGCAAAGCGTAACAAGCACAAGCAATTGAAGCAAAGTTCCAGCCAATAGACCTCTGGTTTATATCCGCAGGTTCATTGGCTGAAACATTGCTGGTGTTTTTTGTCCACTTGTAGAGATGAGACGATTAATCAGTGTAACATCAGCACTCGACAGATAAGTGCCCATCGGTTCACCATTGGCCCTTGCCGATTGTCTGAAACTCAGTGAAAGTGAAATGGATGATCTGTAATGAACTTTCTTCCCCTTCGTGGGACAGCCGGTGGCAAGCGATCGGTATGTCACTCGTCTGTTACGGATATCAGGTAAGTGATGGTTCGTGACAGAAAAGGCAGAATAATATATAAAAGATTTTGATTGTGTAACTGTGTACTGAGTTGTTTTTAATCCATCATGTGAATACGTATATACTTCACTGTCCAAACTGTACTGCATTCTGCAAAATGTCGCAATATTTCTTTCAACCATGCTCATCGTCTCATTAAATATATAATGGCATTCTTTATTCCCACATTGGACAGAAAATTTTTCTCAATATTAGTAATCCGTGTTAACTGTGAGAGGTTTGGGTGCAATAAGTTTAATATCAGGCCATTCAGGGTGGGATTTATGAACACGAAGCCACTGAATTAGTCGAATATTGAAATGTGTGGAGCATGTGATAAAAATAGATAATGCAGTGCAACGCCATGGCTCGATTGACACAATCCCATATATGGGTTTACCGAAAGGAAACTCCCACTTTAAAATGTGCGGTTCCAACGACGGCTTTTGATAACTTCTTGACTCAGTTGTTAGCGGTTTATTTTAAATCGAAAATATACTGCACTGATGGTACTTCATTGACATAAAATTAACCGTTTGATGTCTGTTATTTAACTTATTTAAGTGACTATTAAAAGTGTGTTATCTTCTGTGTTGATGGGGATTAATGGCACATAAATTAAATTCTGATTACTGTAAATCAGCCAGCTTCTGCAGTTAGCTTGAATAATAAAGAAACCATCTGACATCGGCATCGACCGATTGTTGTCTAAAAAATAGTAATATAATTGGCATTTGTCTTATGGGGCATTTTAGTCTTTGTAAGACTGTGACCGGGGGCCCTCCTGGCCCTCACAGTCTTTGAGAGACCCGTTCAAATTTCAGCTGACTAAAACTGAAAGAAACTGGCCGCATTTGTGTCGACTCAGTTCACGCTTCATATCGAAGACAAAAATCACATAATCAACATTCTACTTGTCGTACTCAGCCCAAATATAATTTATTTACGTGTCTGCATCATTTTTTAACGCAAACACAGTATCAAATTCAAGAAATGTTGAAAAATATCCGACGTCACCACGTTAAAAAACATCGATTTCAAGGATAAACAAATTGTACTGCACATGCGCAAGTATCTGTGTGCATGCGTAGTACAATTTGTTTATCTTTGAAACATGATGTTTTTTAACGTGGTGAAGTCGGATATTTTTCAACATTTCTTGAATTTGATGCTGTGTTTGAGTTAAAAAATGATGCAGACACGTAAATAAATTATATTTGGGCTGAGTACGACGAGTAGAATGTTGATTATATGATTTTTGTCTTCGATATCAAGCGTGAACTGAGTCGACCCAAATGCGGCCAGTTTCTTTCAGTTTTAGTCAGATGAAATGGTAAAGGTGTAGAATAGGGGACTTTTCGTTTTTTAAAAAAAATAACGATTTTTTCGCTATTTTTTCTCTGTTTTCTTAAAGTAAACTATATTTTGAACAAAATGACACAAAATCACATACTTTTATCGTTTTTTCAAGAAATATTAACGATTGTATTGTGACAGCGCCGTCGAACTCACTGCAATCGGTCTGTCCCATTATCGCTATCATAGGGGAGAGTTTAGTAATTGAAATGTCGGCTGACAAACCCTGCCCCCTCACTAAACTGACCCTAGATCAAATTTTAGGGTCAGTCTAGTAAGGGCTAGGGTTAGCTTACCGATTAGATCACCCTGGTCCTAACTGAACTGACCTTAAATCGAGGAACACGCACAGAAGCGAAGCGCACCTGCTAAAATGCACACAAGCAAAGCGCACCTGCTATCATATAAAATGATTTCTCCCCTGTGACGTCACTCGTAATAACGAATGAAAACAACAGATGCTGCGATATTTTCAGCGGTTGAAACAAATGGCAACTGAGAAACTCGCAGTTCAACGGGATTTAAAATCTATTCTCTGACATGTTAAAACATGATAGAGGTACCTAATTGTGTGTCATTTTGTTCAAAATATAGTTTACTTTTAGAAAACAGAGAAAAAATAGCGAGAAAAGCGTTATTTTTTTTTAAAAACGAAAAGTCCCCTATTCTACACCTTTACCGATGAAATTTGAACGGGTCTCTCAAAGACTGTGAGGGCCAGGAGGGCCCCGGGTTAACAGTCTTACAAAGACTAGGGGCATTTTACTAATCGGCTCATCTCTATCCACATGTTCAGAATTTGAAAGTGATACTTTGGGTGATAACTTCACTCCCAGGGTGATTTAGTTACAATCCACCCTCCACGTACTGTATCTATAATTACCCTTTTGGGGTCAGATTCGGCATTTAAAATTTTAGTGACACCGGCCTAATTCACTAACTGTGCAATCTGTTATGTGAAAAAGTCAATTATTCCTCAAAAATACTCAATGGAATCTTATAATTTACAAATATAAACATGTAACCATACGCATGTCTGGAAAACTTCCAGGCTGAGTAATGAAAATGAATACAAAAACTTCAGAAAGCCTAGAAGTTTCAACCTGGTCGCATTCAAATTCAATCGCATTGGCATTGGCACATACTTTTATGTCGTCCTCTTCGTCTTCTCCTTGCCATTTATCACCCTTCGGGGCACCAAAGTTTTCAATTTGCGACAACGCAGCATCTGAAAAAATAAAAGTCTCAAAATAGAACTACATCTTCCAATAAATTGCCATACGTTTTGACTGACGCAGAAAAAACACATGGACAACTTACCAGAGTCCCAACTGTCTGCCATCTTGGCTATTGTGTTCCATTCAACCAGAGTGAACCACCGAACAATCTTGTCACAAATCTTCTTAATCAAAAGTTCTTGAAAATTATTCCCCGCCAGTTTGACCCAAGTGACTTCGCACCAATGAAGTTTCCAGACCTGGATAATACCACAATCAGCCCCTTTTCCATGGTTTAGGGATTCTTGGAGAAGAATTCCTTCAACATTTCAACATCCGCTGACATGAATCGTTTCTTTCACACCGCTCAAAACAAAAACACGCTTGATAATATCCTTCTTGTCTCCACCAAATTTCATAAAGAAAGCAAGCGTTTCAGTTATTATAATTCTAATTGTTGTTAATTCTAATTTATATTCATAAATGCAAAATATAAATATAAGAAAATTAATGGAGTTTTTTTTTAAGAAAAAAACTGTAGTGCACAGGTGGGGTTCGGCACCCTGAATGAAAAAGGGTTTTGAAGACAAAACCCTTTTGGGGGGAGGGTGGGGAGGGGTAACCGGCTCCATATTGAGATAAAAACATCATTTTAGGGGATTGTACGTTTTTGGAGAAGTAGATTAAAAACACTATAGGTGAAATGCTCTGGGTTACAGAAATTAGGTGGGGTGTCTTGGAGAAAATTTCTTATTGTTCATTTGGAGCATATCTGAGGAATTCCTGGTTGGTACATCATAATATTTTCCCCAGGATGATTGTAGCAAGGCACTCTAAAATACATTCATAGATGGTACACTCAAGTAGCTTTTACAAGTGATTACAGGCCTGATAATTTTTCATAAAACAAACTCAATCTTCACCTTCCGATTCTTGTTTTAAAATTCACAATATTAATCCTCAATATTAATACAAGGATGTTTAAATACATAAAATTATATTTCTCATACTTATTTATTTATTTATTTATTTATTTATTTATTTATTTATTTATTTATTTATTTATTTATTTATTTATTTGTATTTAAGGTCACATACTTATGCACAATGGCTAATCGTGACCATGACAGTTTTACGGGTGGAGGAAGCCGGAGTACCCGGAGAGAACCACCGAGCATCGACGAGCAAATGTCAGCTCCTAAACATTCTAACTCTGTTCAAGCTCCGCTCAAGCAGGGTTACAGCGGTTGAAGACATGTGCAGGAACTTAGTAGGTAGAGGTGCAGGCTGCAAGCCGAGAGGTTCGATTCGAATCACACCTGCGGCAACCGCGTTGTGTCCTTGGGCAAGACACTTCATTACCATTGCCCGCGTGGGGGCACGGTGGCGTTGTGTACTAAGGCGTACTGCACGTCGATGGTGCACTTGTCTTCAACCATTGCCAACCCTGCTTGTATGGAGTTAGTATGTTGGGGAGCTGACAATTGCTCGAGGTTGCACGGTGGTTCTCTCCGGGTACTCCGGCTTCCTCCACCCGTCAAACTGTCACGGTCATGATTGGCCGTTGTGCATAAATATGTGACCTTAAAACACCAATAAATAAATAAATAAATAAATAAATAAATAAATAAATAAATAAATATGAAGACATGTGCACCATTGACGTGCAGTACGCCTTAGTACACAGCGTCATAGTGCCCCCATGCAGGCAGCCTGTATATAGTGCCTTGCCCAAGGACACAACGCAGGTCATCCCGGACGGGGATCGAACTCGGGACATTGCTCATACTGCAGTTACGAGTCAATCAATTCAATTTTGTTAAGCAGAGCCCATTGAGCTCCACCAAAAACCATGAAATTAGTTAAATTCCATGCTGCAAGTAGTAAAGGAATAGATTATGACGAAAAGATACGGCGTACAATTTTAACACTGAAAAGTCCCATAGGGTTTTGAATTTGGCATAAAAATTGTCATAAAAGGGAATATAGGGAAAAAATTTGACACTGAAAATTCCCATAGACATTTGTTTTCGCCAGAGTGTCATCGGTCGATGGCACTCTGGCGAAAAAAATGTCTATGAGAATTTTCAGTGTTAAATTTTTACACCATAGTCTCTTCCCTTACTACTGCTGCATTATGTCTAAAATTTGCTGTTTTTAACTTTAACATCAGTGCGCAGAGGGTTAACAACACTTCACGACACGTGCTTCTGGGTTTCACCTAAGTTCATATTAGTAGTCAATTTATCCCGGATTGAGCGATTTCCTCATGGCCCTCACGTGACAAGTACGTGCAAAAGCCATAGGTCAGTATCCTCGGAAACGGGACAACTCGCCGTCGGGACAACTCGCCGTACTCGAGGTGGGGCGAGTCGCCGTCGGGATAAGTCGCCATCGGGACAAGGGCCGTGGAGTAGTAATTGATAAGTAACACGCGGCATAGGATTAAATTATCTTTATTAATACTCATGACATGACTTATATAACAAGACAGGTTAACATATAACAATATAACATTATAAAATAATAGTTACTAACATAACAAGATTAATCAGAGGTGGGTGGATGTTTTCAACGTCTAGCAGGACTGCCGCGCCTATTTGTTGATTGTTGATGGCGGTTTTCATTTGGGTCACTAGTCGGTATACATGCTCGATGCCTTCTTTACGGTTTCTATAGGCTCTTTGCCATTTATTGAAAAAATCGATGTCTTCAAGGTGCCCCCCTGAACCGATTGGTAAGGATTCGTTCGAATGTCGAAATTCAAAACCAAAAGAATAGTTTTAGCGCGCCTTCCACGCTGGGACGTTTTGGAAGAAACCCCTTTCGACCCTCGTTAACTGTATAATATATTTCGTTAATTTTTGAGACAGCATTATGTCCGGTCGGTGCAAAGGAGGAAGAGGATTGGAGTTGATGTTTCTGGTTGTTGTTCTTGAGGCAAGTATAGTCTGCCGCTTTTGGTTTTGTAGTGAAGATAGGCCCTCATCGGCAAGTATAGTCTGCCTTGTGCTCTTTAGCCGGCGTGTATGGTTTCGGCGATTGACAATTTGAAAGAAACAAAACGGACCTTAACAAGGTGCCACCCAACCTGAACATTCCTGGTTCAGGTAACAGGCCTGCGATTATCATAGGGTCGGGGCATATTATGCACTAGAGGAGCGCTTTACAAAAGGGGGCTAAGAAATTGGGGCGCAGGACCGACGCTCGCCTCCCTGGGGTGGATGCCCACCTCCAAGGATGGAGTGAAGGATGTGCTGAAGCCATAACAGTAGTAGTGCTCGCACGTTTCAGTCCTCATTGGGGGATCTCATCGGGGGATCTCATTTGACGTCATAGTCACGTGACATAGTGGCGCCATGTTGTGTTGTCATGGTAACCCGCGTGAGCGGCCATCTTGTGACGTCATCCCCATAGTGACACGTGGTGTGACTGCGCATGAGCAGCGCGTGTTGTTAGGGTGATAAGTGTTTCCGTCGTCCATTTTGTATTCTGGAGGCCGCCATCTTGGTTTCTATGGTAGCACGTGATTGCTATGTTACCTAAGGCCTACAATAGGACAGGGGTATGTTCGGAGGGTATGTTCGATTGAATCAGAGTATTTTCTGGAACGACTTCCCTGGATAATTACCACAAACAACCCGACAACTTATATTATTTCGAATTCTTTCAGAATTCTCTGCTTCTGTCTATATATGCAATAGTTTACGTCTACCTAAGCATGTTCCTTTATTCTAGAGTATACTCCAGTAGCATAGAAGAGCCTATCAATTGGAACAGCTTTACTTATTATTACTATATTTAGCAATTTCTGGTCTATTCTTGTTGGTTCTGACCCTATTCCAAGTACTCTTGTTGTTTCATTTATCTAGATCATTTATATAAATTATAATTAACCAATTAGATTGCTTGATTTCCGATAACCTGTATGCAGGGTTATCTCCCTGGAATCCCACTTTTGCAAAACGCCCGTGGCTATGGAATCCCTTTTTTGTCGTATGAGGCCATGAGGGCTATGTAAAAGCCTTCAATGAGTCCTCATTTATTATCCCTCATACCCTCATTGAATTTTGAGGTTATGAGGACCTTGAAAAATCCCTCAATGAGGTATAATTTACTACAACTCTTATCCTCATTTCAGTATTTAACAGGTATATCTTATGGAATCCCATTTTGGAAAACGCCTGTGACTGTGGAATCCCTTTTTTGTCGTATGAGGCCATGAGGGCTATGTAAAAGCCCCCAATGAGTCCTCATTTACTATCCCCCATAGCCTCATTGAATTTTGAGGTTATGAGGACCATTAAAAATCCCTCAATGGGGCATAATGTACTACGACTCTTAGCCTCATTTCGGTATTTGAGGATACCCATGGCCTGGTATTGTATTATTCGAAGGTACCTGTCGAGGATACCTTTTATCGGATACTTATCTGAGGATAATATATAGGCTGTACATTTCCCTATAGGTCTCTTGCTGGTCCTTAGTACTATTAATCCATCTGATGCTTTATGCTATCCTATGACTGGTATAGGTAGTATGCAATGCTAGGCATAGGGGTATTGTGGGTAGGGGTACTGCCTGGTAGTTTAGAACGGTACTATAGTATGGCGGTATATACACCTATAGTCCCCTGTTAGTGCTTGGTACTATTAACCAACCGATTGCTTTGTTTTATTATATGGCTGGTATATGTAGTACGTTATGGTAGACCTAGTGATTTTGTGGGGGTGAGGGTAATGCTTGGTAGTTTAGAACGGTAGAATAGCATAGGCTGTACACATCCCTGTAGGTCTCTTGCTGGCCCTTGGTACTACTGATCCACCAGATGCTTCATATTATTGAGCGGTATTCTGGGGTGGGGTCAATGCCTGGTAATACAGAACGGCAGCAGAGTATGGTTGGTATATTCCCCTATAGGTCCCATGCTAACCGTTCATAGTATTAACCTACCAAATGCTTTGTATCATCCTGTTACTGGTAAGGTGGTACGTAATACCAGTAGTTCCTACCTTATTCCGAGTACTCTTGTTGTTTCATTTATCTAGATCATTTATATAAATTATAATTAACCAATTAGACTGCTTGATTTCCGATAACCTGTATGCAGGGTTATCTCCCTTCTGTATAATAAAAACCTATATCAATGGCAATATCCCCGGCACCCCAATTTGGGCACCCCTTTTTTGAAAAACATATGGCCTTCGGCACCCCTTTTTCTGAAATGAGGGTAAGAGTCGTATTAAAAATCCCTCAAACAGGTTATCGGAAATCAAGCAATATAATTGGTTAATTATAATTTATATAAATGATCTAGAAAAATGAAACAACAAGAGTACTCGGAATAAGGTAGGAACTACTGGTATTACGTACCACCTTACCAGTAACAGGGTGATACAAAGCATTTGGTAGGTTAATGCTATGAACGGTTAGGATGGGACCTATAGGGGAATATACCAACCATACTCTGCTGCTGTTCTGTATTACCAGGCATTGACCCCACCCCAGAATACCGCTCAATAATATGAAGCATCTGGTGGATCAGTAGTACCAAGAGCCAACAAGAGACCTACAGGGATATGTACAGCCTATGCTATTCTACCGTTCTAAACTACCAAGCATTACCCCCACCCCCACAAAATCACTAGGTCTACCATAACGTACTACATATACCAGCCATATAATAAAACAAAGCAATCGGTTGGTTAATAGTACCAAGCACTAACAGGAGCCTATAGGTATATATACCGCCATACTATGGTACCGTTCTAAACTACCAGGCAGTGCCCCTACCCACAATACCCATATGCCTAGCATTGCATACTACCTATACCAGTCATAGGATAGCATAAAGCATCAGGTGGATTAACAGTACTAAGGACCAGCAAGAGACCTATAGGGATATGTACAGCCTATATATTATCCTCAGATAAGTATCCTATAAAAGGTATCCTCGATAGGTATCTTCGAATAATACAATACCAGGCCATGGGTATCCTCAAATACCGAGATGAAGCTAAGAGTCGTAGTAAATTATGCCTCATTGAGGGTTTTTAATGGTCCTCATAACCTCAAAATTCAATGAGGCTATGAGGGATAGTAAATGAGGACTCATTGAGGGCTTTTACATAGCCTTCATGGCTACATACGACAAAAAGGGATTCCACAGTCCAGTCACAGGCGTCTTCCAAAATGGGATTCCATAAGATATACCTGTTAAATACTGAAATGAGGATAAGAGTCGTAGTAAATTATACCTCATTGAGGGATTTTTCAAGGTCCTCATAACCTCAAAATTCAATGAGGGTATGAGGGATAATAAATGAGGACTCATTGAGGGCTTTTACATAGCTCTCATGGCCTCATACGACAAAAAGGGATTCCATAGCCACGGGCGTTTTAAAAAAGTGGGATTCCAGGGAGATAACCCTGCATACAGGTTATCGAAAATCAAGCAATCTAATTGGTTAATTATAATTTATATAAATGATGAAGATAAATGAAACAACAAGAGTACTTGGAATAGGGTCAGAACTAACAAGAATAGACCAGAAATTGCTAAATATAGTAATAATAAGTAAAGCTGTTCCAATTGATAGGCTCTTCTATGCTACTGGAGTATACTCTAGAATAAAGGAACATGCTTAGGTAGACGTAAACTATTGCATATATAGATCGAAGCAGAGAATTCTGAAAGAATTCGAAATAATACAAGTTGTCGGGTTGTTTGTGGTAATTATCCAGGGAAGTCGTTCCAGAAAATACTCTGATTCAATCGAACATACCCTCCGAACATACCCCTGTCCTATTGTATGCCTTAGGTAACATAGCAATAACGTGCTACCATAGAAACCAAGATGGCGACCGCCAGTATACAAAATGGACGACGGAAACACGTATCACCCTAACAACACACGCTGCGTATGCGCAGTCACACCACGTATCACTATGGGGATGACGTCACAAGATGGCCGCTCACGCGGGTTACCATGACAACACAACATGACGCCACTACGTCACGTGACTATGACGTCAAATGAGATCCCCCGATGAGATCCCCCCAATAAGAACTGAAACGTGCGAGCACGACTACTCATAACGGTTATTGTGTTGCCATAGCGGTTATTGATATCCGTAGCGGTTATTGATATCCATAGCGGTTATTGGGAAAAAGATAGAATCTGACAGATAGTAAAAAAAATTTAGACTAAAAGCGGCAAAAGGTAGAGAACAGTGAAGAAGTGTGTGCATTTGCAAGGTCTTTTCTGGATGTATTTCTGTTGAGTGTGATTTTCGGGCAAGTATAGTCTGCCGCTTAAATGAGTGTTGGAGCTATCACTGGCAAGTATAGTCTGCCTCAAGCTCTTCTCTTGTTGCTGTTATTCGGGCTGTTGTGTCGTTGCTGTGTTTGCTGGCGGGGAGCCTTTCTTGGTCTGGTGCGTTAGTGATGCTAGTTTCTATGTCTCTGCCGTGTTGTTGTTGTTGTTATTCTGGCTGTTGTGACGTTGCTATGTTGTCTGTAGGGGAGTCTTTTTTGCAGCGATGTCTGGTCTGGTCTGGTGCGTTTGTGGTACTAGGTTATCTGTCTCTGCCGTGGCTTAAATTAAAAAGTATATGATGATTAAAGTCCCCCTCCCCCCTGTCTTCTGTTCCCGTATTGAGTGGTGGTTTGGCTGTGTGGCTGTTCTGTTGGATGTTGTCGTGGTTGATTGTCTCTCGTGTCTTGTGTGTTTTTTCGGGCAAGTATAGTCTGCCACTTGGGTGAGTGTTGGAGCTATCACTGGCAAGTATAATCTGCCTCAAGCTCTTCAGAATCTGTTGATGGTTGATGGCTGGGTCTGAGTGATTTTGGTTGATCGGGTGTCTGCTTCTTTCGTTGGGGTGTCTGTGCTGTGGCTCTTGGTGCTGCTGAAATTAGAAATGATGAGAGATTAGTGAGCCCCCCCCCCCCACCCCACCCCTGCCTGGTTGGGCCGTCCCGTGGCCGTTTTGCGATTCTTACCCGAGTGACAGAGCTTCCGGGGCTGAGCGAGGCTGCCTTTGGTTTGTTGTAGCGAGAGGGTTAACAGGTCTAGCCCCACCCCTGCCTGGTTGTGTCGTCCCGTGGCCGTTTTGCGATTCTTACCCTAGTGACAGAGCTTCCGGGGCTGAGCGAGGCTGCCTTTGGTTTGTTGTAGCGGGAGGGTTAACAGGTCTAGCACACTAGACCACACCCGAGGGTGTTTCTTTCCTGTTGTACCCTTCGCTGTTGTCGATCTTATTTAGATTCGTTTAAGTTCTTTGAAGGTGCCGGGGATCGCGAGCGTTTTAAGTGGGCTGAGCTTCCTAGTCTGCGAGTGAGTTTGCAGCGGTAGGGTAACAGGTCTAGCACACTAGACCACACCCGAGGGTGTTTCTTTCCTGTTGTGCCCTTCGCTGGTAGCGGCCTTATTTAGGTTAGTTTAAGTTTATTTGAATTTGAGGGTGCCGGGGATCGCGATCGTTTAATGCGGGTTGAGCTTCCGTGGCTGGCAGCGGGAGGGCAACAGGTCTAGCACACTAGACCACACGCGAGGGTATTTCTTTCCTGTTGTACCCTTCGCTGGTTGCGAACTTATTTAGTTTAATTTAGTTTAGGGGTATTCGGGGGCGTCGGGGATCGCAGGAGTTTTTGTTCAGATGTGCCATATTTACTCAAGAACCTGACAGAAAGCGGCCAAACCAGCCAAAGCAGTTTGCTGCTTTGGCTGGTTTAGTCGCTTTTTGGCATGTTCTTGGGTTTTTGTCTACTGTCGCATATTTCCTTAAGTTGAGGTATCAGTGTGCTGCCTTCGAACCGTTCTAGATTTTTGGCAGCTAGTGTGGCGAGGCGTTCTTTGACGGTTGGGATTTTGGCCCTTTGGCGGAGGATCTAAATATATGGTGTCATATGGAGCTTGGAGGGCTATTCTTAGTGCGTGGTTCTGGACTCTCTGGAGTTTGGCAATATTGCTTTTGTACGTATTGGTTAGGAGCAGGGCCCCGTATTCGATTATTGGCCTTACAAAGGCCTTGTATAGTTTGAGTAGTACCGTTTCGTTAGCCCCCCAGGTGGTGCCCCTGAGCATTTTCAATGTCGAAATTGCACTGGTTACCGCCTTAAATACACTGTCGGCGCAAGTCAACGCGAGGTTACCCAATCAGCTTCGGACCTGAGGTTCACCTACCGCTCTAACAAGGAAGATAACTCGGGAAGAGGCGCAGTCGGCGGCGCAACAACTTGCGATTGGGATAGAGGAAGCACAGAGGAGACCACATGAAGCCCACGTCTCAGCCTTGGAGAAGTGTACAGCGATCTGTAAATAGCGTAATAAATCATTGGATCTAACTTCTGATCTTGTCTTTACTGCCGGAGAGATAAGGGGAGCTGGGTTCAGCACACTTTCTGAGATACGGGAGAGAAGAGAATTCCACTCGTCATCGTGACGCTCGGCGCAACACGCTACAGTATGTAGAGTTCAAGCTATGTTAACCATTTACACCTATGCCGCCCACCTGTGAGCCTTCCACGTCGGGCATAGGTTATCGGGTTTAATTCAGTAAAACAAAATCTGTGTGAGAACACAATCAAGCACTGCTCCACTACCGGCCGTATAACTCTAAGGCAAGACCCGCAACCAGCACAAATCACTATAACCACTTAAAAAACGACAGCTACTAGGACACCAACCACTTCAACAACCACTAAAACTACGACACTAAACACTATTATACCAACCACAATTACACCAACCACTACCACATCAACCACGCCTGCTACTTCAAAAAAAACCCCCAAAACAACAAACACTACATCAACCTTTACTACACCATCAACCACTAATACATAATCCTTGTGACTGTAAGGTCAACCACTACCGTTACAGCAAATATATCCACTACATAAACACATACTGCACTAACCGTAACAACGCCAACGCCTACTGCACCAACCACTACAATATCAACTATTTCTAGAACGCCAACCAGTGGCAACCACTACATCACAACAACTAGTACACAAATCACTATAGTCACTGCAGCAGCTATTATTACACAAGGAGCGCGGTGGCTCAGTAGGTAGAGGTGCAGGCTGCAAGCCGAGAGGTCCTCGGTTCGAATCCCACCTGCGGCAACCGCGTTGTGTCCTTTGGCAAGACACTTCATCTCCATTGCCCGTGTGGGGGCACGATGACGCCGTGTACTAAGGCGTACTGCACGTCGATGGTACGCATGTCTTCAACCAATCTAACCCTGCCTGTGCTGCAGTGCAGTGCGGAGTTACGATGTTGGGGAGCTGGCAGCTGCTCGTCGTTGCTCGGTGGTTCTCTCCAGGTACTCCGGCTTCCTCCACCCGTAAAACTGTCACGGTCATGATTAGCCATTGTGCATAAATATGTGACCTTAAACATAAATAAATAAATAATTATTACACCAACGACTAAATCATTAACATCCACATCATGAACACCAACTATTACAGCTACTATTTCAATCACTAGCTGCACCGTTAACCCTTTAATGCCACGGCCACTTTAACCATATATGGAGGGCCTCTACGTACGTCACTATGCGAGGAAGTTTAATAACATTTATGGCATACTTGAAACCCTAACATCTGATTAATTGTTGGAAAGGGCTCTCTGAGCCCTTTCCAACAATTAATCAGATGGTAGGTTTGATCTGCGCATACCAGAACGTACAGATAATCATCATAAAATAGATGACAGTAGTCTCTTTCGACAGCGTAAATGTTAAGCCCGCTACAACACCCACCACTACAACTACTGCACCAACCAAAAGAACTCTGCCATTAACCACCACAGCTACAACACCAACAACTACAACTATTAGAACAACCACTTCAACAGTTACAATTTCAACAAATCCTATTATAACTACTCAGTAAAAGTAGTATGTCGAGATATCTTAAGAGAGTGGCGAACGAGTGGATAAATCCAGTAATTTCTTAATCCAGATATTCCGGGATCGATCCTCGTTCGGGGAACTTCGCGAGCTGTCCGAACACTCTCTAGTAGCATCAATTGTTGGGTTGATGTTGTCATTACATACAGTCCTATCGGGCGGAGAGGTAAATGGGCTACACCCTGTGCGGAGGGAGACATACTCCATGTAGGCTAAAGGCCCTTCGTTGTATTCGAGAAGAGCGAAGTCAGGTATTGCCGCTACGAAGGCCATCCCACAAACTGGCCACTGGGCAAAGGAGAGGCGTTAATAAAAGTTCCATAGCTTGCTCGCCAATGCTTGTAAAATGATGAAGCTTAAAACAAAACAAGGGACGAACCAACACGCGGACGAACAAAAAGATCACAATACACTCCAGTAAATTTTTGGGGTAGGTATGTTGGGGGGGGGGGGGGCATAAAGAAATTACACTTGAAATGAAAGAAGAAGGTAAACAATGAGTATGTGACGAGAAAATTTATTATCATGTACATGAGCTACAGTCGAACAATCATTTGTTCAATGCCAGCATCAAATTCACAATGTAAAAGCTACATACCTTCCTATCGGGCGGGGTCGTAAATGGGCTGAACCCTGTGAGGAAGAAGACATACTCCATGTAGTCTAAAGGTCTCTTCGAGGTCACTTAGTTGCCGCTACGAAGGCCATCCTACAAACTGGCCACTGGGCAAAGGAGAGGCGTTAATAAAAGTTATATTGCTTGCTTGCCAATGCTTGTAAAATGTATAAGCTTAAAACACACAAAGGACAAACCGACACGCGGACGGACACAAAAAAGATTACAATACACTCCAGTACATTTTTGGGGTGAGTATGTTGGTGCGGGGGGGGGGGGGGGAGGATATAAAGTTTGTTTTTGAAAGGAAAGAAGAAGGTAAACAATAGGTTTTGGACGAGAAAATTTATTATCATGGACATGAACTACAGCCGAACAATCATTTGTACAATTCCTGCATCAAATTCACTATGTAAAAGCTATTGCATTATGTCGAGATAATATGTCGAGATCTCGAGATAATAATTATGTCGACATTTTTAGATATTATCATATGTCGAGATCTCGGGATATTATGTCGAGACATCGAGATTCGTATGTCGAGTCGAGATCTCGAGATATAATGTCGAGATCTCAAGATATTATGTCGAGACCTCGGGAAAATATGTCGATATCTCGAGAAATCGTCGCCTGAGTGCTAGAATGTGCTATGTCCCATATGGGACATAGGACATTCTAGCACTCAGACGACGAACTGTTGAGATCTCGAGATACGGATCCAGAGGAGAAGCGAATCTCGAAATAATATGTGGATGATATCTGGACATCTCGAGATCTCGACATGAAATAATCTTTTTCGATTTTCTAAATCAGCCACCGTACGAATTAACTTGAGAAATTTTAAAACAATATGTTTAACCTTTTACCCAACGTAATGGTCAAAACCGACCACCGCTATTCACAAAATTTACCATTCAAGTTTCATTATTGTTTTCAGTTTTTGTCTCAAAAGCATAGCTTATGACCCCCCCCCCCCCCCCCCCGTCCCCCCTCCCCCTCATTGGAACGAGCTCATCATAAGTTATGTTTTTTACGCAAAAATGAAAAAAAGTGATTCGAGAATTTTGTTTGCAAGTGTCGTCTGCCTTTCGTGTTAGTTAAAGGGTTAATTCAGGACTCCCCCTTTTTGAAATACGATTTTATTTTACTTTTGCTTTGCAAGCTTGGTTTGAAAGTCGTCTAAGGTAAAGGGTTAATGTAGAATCGTCCACATTAATCAGCATTGCCGAGAAAGAAGTTTGGTCTAAAGTTTATGTCATTCTAAACGTACACCAATCGGTCATTCAACGTATTTTCTTGGTATGCTTTTTCCTCTTTTTACTTGAATCAGCCTATCAAGTCGTCTAAGGTTGCTTTGTTTGATTTGATCAATTAAAATCGAAAAATATCAAACAGCTAACATATTCCATTTCGTTTCTTTTTGCTTTATGATGCAAAAAGGTAGAAAGAGATGCGTGGCCGCATTGTTGCATATAAGCCTTGGCTACATTAAACGCTTGGTTCATTCCCATAATTAGGCCTATGATATTCTTGAAAATGTCCCAAATCTCACCACTAAATACGGAAAGTAGAATCAGAATATCCAATAATTTTTAGTTTCACATGTGTCCCAACATTCACGTTAGTGTGGTCAGGGACGTTGCTAAGGGGTATCGGATAGGGGGAGATCGGGGGGGGGGGGGTCCATTTCTAGATTTCGAACTGCACACCGTCTTGTTGTCACCTCCTCTCGGTACGGACAATTCCTACCACCACTTCATAATTTCCAACAAGTAGAAAATTCGATTAGCATATCCGCCCCACCTACGAGTTAAAATGAAAAACATTCAGTCGGACAAGATGCTGTTCAGTGGAAAGTGAACTGCACCCTGTCCGACTGAATGTTTTTTGGCCTTTTCTGTGACTTCTCCCATTTATTGTAAACATCCCCAAAACACCAACGGTCGTGTAATACACCACTGCAAAGCTTATTCATTCCCCTTTCCACTGACACCGGGTACTGCTGGATACGATGGATGAATCAAATTTGAGAGGGATATAATGAAGATGAGTGCTATCGTTTTCGAAAAGCGAGTTGTGTACCTTGTTAATATTTATATACCATTGTGGGGGCACGTCAGCATCGATTTAAAAATGCTTTCAGATATCATTTTTCTTTCGATTTCACAGCTTATGCCGAGTACCTGTGTTTTAACCCGTTGAACGCGAGAGGCCCGTGTACATAGTACGTCATACCTTCATTAAGTGGGATGCCAACTAAGTTAAGGATGGGGTAGATCAATCAATATTTTCAACGTGCAGCCCCGAGGCTGCACGTTGAAAATAATGATTGGTCTACTCCCACATAATGAATATGGACTCTTCTAATTGATGCATTTGAATTGACATGGAAGATATCTCCAGGTTAAACCAACACACACGATAACAAATTTTGTTATTTTAATTATTTTTCCCAGAGTTTCAACAAAACCATATCACGTAACCCCAAATTTTTATTTTTTCAACTGCTGGGTTTGTAAATTCTGCGGGCTGATGTGGCCGATTCGCTAGGAAGATGGTTAAGTTGCGGAATTCTATTTATTCATTTCCACTGACTGTAAATTATCCAACTGAGGCCCTTGATAGTCACAAATTCCAACTACAAATCAATATTTGGTTGGATTTTTACTACTTGGCAACCAATATCTGGAAGACTTTCACTACTTTTTAGAGCCAAAACTCAATATTTTCGCCAAGTTCTTAACATGTTTGGAAAAATTCTCCTAGCGATCTGTCTGAAATTTCCAACTTTTTTCAATTTATGGCTTCGAGTTGTAAATTTTATGAATGATGGGGGTGGGGGGGGGGGAGTTCCCCCTACACCCGTAAGTATTACTAATTTAATATTATTCAATGCATCATTTCGTATTATTTCTGAAAGGAGTAGAAACCGGTATCAGCACAGAATACAAAAGCATGGATAATTTGTCGTTGGGAAATTAGAGTTATTTCCCTTAGACCACTTAAAACCAGTCAAGGTGAAAAGTTTGCAATAGTGGATAAACAAAAAGTACCTGCTGACCTGAGCTTAATTTTATGCTAAAATAATAAGTTGATGAGATTTTTTATTTGCTTTTCAAATATATGTGTTCTGACAGTGGAGCCCCATTTAACTGGGTATTTCTTAACCGAATAACATCTGTTCATTGCATTCAACTTGAAAACACCAAACAACTTACCACACCTTCAATACAAATTTGATCCGCTACCTGCAAACATAATCTGGTAATCTGTGAAAGAATATGCTGCCAGCTGCAGAATTCTGCACATCTGATTTGTAGATTTATTCAGACTCATTAATTCAATACTAGGATGTAATTGATTAGATCTTGTTTGAGAGAGTGTCCCCTGAGTTCCAATGTGTTCTATGTGCCTACTGGCACATAGAACACATTGGAACTCAGGGGACAGGAGCTCCACAAGCTCTATCAAACAAGATGTATCAGATAAAATGAATGCTTAGTTCATTACACTTGATCACCAGAATACATGAAAATAACCAAACACCAGTTAATTTTATACACCTTTTGATTGAATATTTTTCACTGGCAAAGAGACAGCATAACCCTTTACCTAACACAAAAGGCAGATGAAACTTGCAAACAAAATTCTTGAATAACTACTTTTTTTCATTTTTGCATCAAAAAAATAGCTTATGACTCCTCATTGGAATGAGCTCATTGAGCTCATTCCAATGAAGGGTCATAATGTATGTTTTTTAGACAACAAATGAAAAAAATAATGAAAACTGTATGGTACTAAGGCATCCTGCACGTCGATGGTGTACTTGTCTTCAACCAAAGCTAACCCTGCTTGTGTGGAGTTAGTATGTTGGGGAGATGAAAGTTGCTTGCTGTTGCTTGGTGGTTCTCTCCGGGTATGCCGCCTTTCTCCACCTGTAAAACTGTCACGGTCATGATTAGTCATTGTGCAGAAATATGTGACCTTAAACCCCAATAAATAAATAACTGGTAGAGCGCTAGAAGCCCATATTTTGGCTTTATTCTGAACTGCAGGTACCTAAAGTTAAAGGCTTCATATTCTGTGGATGTATTTCATATTATCTTGTAAGTAAAATTACTTCATCTCCATCGATTTTCATTCTTACAGTTCACTCTCCTATGAATTGTAACAAGACAAAAATGCGTGAACAAATCTGGAGGTTGAGAACAAATTTAGCACTCTACCAGTTGACCCAGACTTTACCATTCAAGATGCAAGGTCCAACTTTTGGCCAACCGGTCATCCATTCGTGCAGATTTAAATTTATGTAACCACCACGCAAACAAAATGAGCATTCTCGTCAAATTTTGCAAACTGATATTGCCGGTTTTTGAGGACTTCCACCCCAAGCACTGGTGACAGGGTCCTATTTTACCAGTAAAACAGAGCTTGTTTACCGCAATAAACAAGCACTGCTTCACTTTCCAGGGTTGCCAAAGGAGATTACAGAAAATATTGTTCACAATGCATCTCATATGGGAATTACGTTAAAAGTCAATGTCCACATGGTAACAACTGATATGGTTTCAGAAATAGAATTGAATTAATCTTATTTTATTTTTTGTTGACTGTCTTCCAAATACAAATAGTAATCATTTGCAGAAAAAAATTCCTGAATAACTAAATATTTTCATTTTTTATCTCAAAAACATAGCTTATGACTCCTCTTTGGAACGAGCTCAGTGAGCTTGTTCCTATGAGGGGGCAGGCCTGAAAATAAGCAGTCTGATATTTACAGAATGAGGTACCCAGAGGGTGAATTTGATGATGCTATCCTATACAGTGGGCCAATTTATCCTCTGGGTTCCTCTTTCTGTTCAGTTTTGAGACCCTGATTCAGATTGAGGTTCACAGAGGGTAAATTTAGTGATGCTATCCTGCTGTGCAGGGTAGCATCACTAAATTCACCCTCTGGGGACCTCATTTTGCAGGTGATAGTCTGCTTATTTTCTGGCTTGTGAGGGGGTCATAAGCTATGTCTTTAAGACAAAAATTGAAAAAAACTTTGGCTTCCGATTTTTGGGAGCAATGTTGGCAAACTTTAGTTGATACGTTAGTTAAAAGGTTACATTACAGATTATGTGATAACAGGGATCGCGGTGGCTCAGTGGTAGACTGTTGGATTTCTATGCTAGAGGTCCCGAGTTTGATTCCCATCTGGGACGACCCACGTTGTGTTCTTGGGCAAGGAACTTTATCCCAGTTGCCTACCTGGGGGCATGATGATGCTGTGTACTAAGGCGTACTGCACGTCAATGGTGCACATGTCTTCAGCTGCTGTAACCCTGCTTGAGCTTGAACAGAGTTAGAATGTTGAGGAGCTGACAGTTGCTCATTGATGCTCAGTGGTTCTCTCCGAGTACTCCAGCTTCTTCCACCCGTTAAACTGTCACGGTCATGATTAGCCATTGTGCATAAGTTTGTGACCTTAAACACCAAATAAATAAATATGTGATAACAAGAATCTCAAATTCATCACAATTTAACATGAAATTTCTGAACCTCATCCACTAAAATTGATCTGAGCCCCGGTAAACCTCAGCTAAGACTGATTTTAGAGAACTTGGTACAGACGTTTCACATGAAATCTCGACTCATCAGAGATTCTCTATTTATGGGTTTTGTCAGACATGGTTTAGCCTTTTAGATCTGTGGTCGAGATTGAGGCCATGCTTTTCAGTCCAGCCAGAGTCACTGGCAGTTGTGCACATAAGTAAGACCCCAGAAAGTAGATCTTCTGTTTCTCAGGCCATTTTTTGTAAAATTGCATGTGGGCAGATGTTTTTTTATTTTATTTTTTAATTTTGTAATTATTTCTTTACAATCAAAAGTTAATGTTCTTGGTTTGTTTTATATTTGGGCCTCATAATCCACAGAATAAGATGGGTGTTGGTGTATTTCGTTCCTTGAGTGCAAGAAGACTTTGCAGTACCAAAGCATTGCAAAGGCTTGTTACTTTCAAGGGACAAATTTATCAATTTTATTAACTTGTTTAAAATATCAGACCTAAACCAATCAATTATTATTTTTGAAGTTTGCAATGGTTTTAACCCTTTACCTAACGTAACAGTCAAAAACAGCCAGCGCTATTTTCAAAACTCGCCAATTAATTTTCATTATTGTTTCATTTTTTGTCTCTAAACTATAGGTTATGACCCCTCATTGGAACGAGCTTGTCGAGCTCGTTCCAATGAGGGGTCATAACCTATGTTTTGAGACAAAAAAAAATGAAAATAATAGTTATTCAAGAATTTTTTTTCCAAGTGTCGTCTGCTTTTCATGTTAGGTAAAGGGTTAAAATGAGAGCATGCAGAGGCCAAAAGGACCATGTGGGAGGGCATGAAAAACAGATTTTTAACTTTTTTAGGTCTAACCCCACTTGCTTATGATGGACGAAGATATTGCAGTATGCTAAAGGATATAGCATCTTTCTAACATGTCTTCAGCTAATGCAAACTGAACTCAGATTCTGCCTGTATTCATGTAGTAGACTGGATGATATGACAGGTAATTTTCATTGCTTTCTGATTCTTTCTAAATACTCCAGTTTCCTCAACCTGTAATTACAATGCTACAAGCAACAAGTGCTTTAATCCTTTGAATCCTGGTGGAATCTTCCATGTCAGTTCAATGGCAGCAATTGGAAGAGTCAATATTCATTATTTGGGGGTAGACCAATTAATATTTTCAATGTGCAGCCATAGGGCTGCACATTGAAAATATTGACTGGTGTACAACACACATTCTCTTATCAGCCATCCTACTTCACGAAATTATGACGTATCATGTTTTTGGCCTGGGCAGGTGGTCTCTCAGATTCAAAGGGTTAATTTAACAAGCTTTTGTTCATAAATAATTGTTTTGTTACAATTTATTGGAGAGTTCCTGTTAGTACTCCCCAATAGAATGTAACAAAACAATTTTATGTAAAAATTATGTTTGCATGCTGAGAAAACAACAAGCTTATTCATTTAATGTAAAGCTACCAGGCCTGAAAATAAGCAGTCTGACATTTGCAGAATGGAGTCCCCAGAAGGTGAATTTGATGATGCTATCCCATACAGTGGGCCAATTTATCCTCTGAGTACCTCCTTCTGTTCAGTTGTGAGACCCTGATTCAGATTGAGGTTCACAGAGGGTAAATTTAGCAATGCTACCCTGCTGTGCAGGGTAGCATCACTAAATTCACCCTCTGGGGACCTCATTTTGCAGATGATAGACTGCTTATTTTCTGGCTTGAAAGCCACTAAAGTGGTTTTCAGCCTTTTTCAAATTTTTTTCTTTTTTTTATTGGGGCTTAACAACACTTTTGACAGTCAGGACTGCCTCATGTCAGACAGTTTTATGGGTGGAGGAAGCTGTAGAACCCAGAGAGAACCACTTAGCAGTGGCGAGCAATTGTCAGACTCACCATGTACTAACTCGTACTAGCAGGGTTAGCATTGGTTGAAGACAAGTGCACCATTAGCATGCAGTATGTATTGGCACACAGTGCCACCATGCCCCCAATTGGGCAATTGGGATTAAGTGCCTTGCTCAAGGACACAATGCAGTTGCCCCTTACGGGGATAAACCCGTGCATCTTTCAGTATGAATTTTAAGGTCATAACCACTGTGCACTCAGCACTTTTCAATAGTGGCATAGAGCACTCAGCCAGTTAACCATTTACCTAAGGTAACGGACAAAACCAACCTATTCACAAAAATTACCATTTTATTTTTCTATCCAATGAGGGGTCATGAGCTATGTTTTTTTTATGCAAAAATGAAAAACAAATTAGTTAACTTTTCACCCAATGTAATGGCTAGAATCAGCCAGTGTTACTTGCAAAAATTACCATTCAATTTTCATTATTTTTTCAGTTTTTGTCTCACAAACATAACTTCTGGACCCTCACTGAAATGAGATCATTGAGTTCGTTCCAATGAGGGGTCATAAGCAAAGTTTTTGATGCTAAAAATGAATAAAATAGTTATTGAAGAATTTTGTATGCTAGTGTTGTCTTTCTTTTGTGTTATGTAAAGGGTTATTCACAAATTTTCTTTGCAAGAGTCATCTGCCTTTCGTGTTAGGTAAAGGGTTATTTGTCTGTCATTGCTCAGTGGTTCTCTCGGAGTACTTCAGCTTCTAATGCATGTAACACATGTAAGCTATTGGACATGATGTCACCCTAGTTGTTTACAGTGACAGTTATTTGCCACTGCTCAGCAGTCCTCTCTGGATACTCCAACTTCCTTTATGTGGAAAACTGTCTGACATGATATCACTTTAGTTTTTGAAAATGACAGTTATTTGCTGTGCTCATTGGTTCTCTTTGGGTACTCTGCCTTCCTCCATGTGTAAAAGTTTATGACATGATATGACCTGTTGACATTTAATGTTACTTGTCATTGTTTGATGGTTCTGTTTGGGTACTCCATCTGTAACTGGCTGACTAAATATGACCGTAGCTGTTGAATGTAATAATTATTGCCATTCCTCAGTGGATCTGTCTGGGTACACCCACTTCCTCCATGGTAAAGCTGTCTGACATAATATGACCCCAGATGATGAAAGCAAGTTAGTGGTCACTGTCTGGTGGTTCTCTCAGGTGACATCAGCTACATCCACTGGTAGAGTCTGACATGATATGCTCCAAGCTGGAGAAATGAACATTTACTTGCCATTGTTTTAGTGGTTCCAGCTGGGTACTCCAGTCCCACAATCTGTAACCATCTGACATATCCTCCAGCTGTTGTGTCAGTTTCTTGTCATTGTTTGGTGGTTCTTTTGGGTAGTTCAGCCTCCGTCACACAAAATATGACCCTCGATAACAGCCATTGATCAGTGGTTCTTTTTTGGCACTTTGGCTTCCTCCACATCTAAAACCGTAACCGTCTGACATCAAATGGTGTTCAGTTTCCATTACATGCTATTGTTTAATTGTTCTCTGGATACTCCTGCTTCCCCCATCTGCAAAAGTGTCTTACTTGCCATTGCTTGATGGTTCTCTCTCGTACTCAGGCTTCCACCAGCTGTAAAACTTTCTGACATTATATTGTCATAGTTACCATCACTTGCTATGGTTCTCTAGATACTGCAGCTTCCTCCACCTGTAAATGTCTGACATATCATCCTTGCTGTTGACAGTTGCTTGCCATTACTCAGTGGTTCTCACTGTGTACTCTTGCTTCCACCACCTGTTTAACTGTCTGATAAGATATGAGCTTCAGTTACCAGTACTTGCTGTTATTCGATGGTTCTCTGGATATTCCAGCTTCCTCCATCAGTTAATGTCTGGCTTGACAGTTAGGTGGGTCACTCTGGGTAGTCCAGCTTCCTCCACCTGAAAATGGCTGACTGACATCACTTTTGGTACTGAAAGTCATTGCTAAGTGGTTTTCTCTCTGGGTACTCTAGCTTCCTCCATGTGTAAAACTGTCTGACATATTATGTCTTTAGGAGTTGAAAGGGTCATTAGCCCTTTCAAACCAAGATGCATTAAAGTTTGCATAAAAGAAATTGTGATTGATTTGCAACCAACAAAATGACCAACCAACAGATATGGAGAGTCAGCATTACTTGATGACCGATTGGGTTTGGGTGTAGAGTACTAGAGGGTGAAACTGATTAGTCCTATCTGTGATGGCGCAATTCCCAAATGATAAAATATTCTTACGACATCATCAAAGGCATGCTTTCGCTGAAAGAATGCCTTGATGATGTAGTTGGAATATCAGTCAGTCAGGGCTATAGTTAAAAAAATCAAGACTTCTTGGGATATTTATTTGCAGATAAATAAAATATACATGGAAGAGTCGTAAAACATCATAATGAATTATAGAGATGGGTAATAAGCCGAAGTGATACCATGGGGATGCCAAATGAAAGTGTCAATGACACTGTAGCTTAACTTGTGTGTTGTGTTTGATGAAAAGGATAATGTTCAATGTTTATGAAAGGATTATGAAATAAGACAAGAATTGTGATAATTGGGAATATGTTCATTTCTATTCCCTGTATGCTATGTTTATGATAAAAATAATATGAGGTGTACACTGTACTAAAGAGCTGAGGGGTGGGTTAATATGACCTCACAGTTAATGTATGTGGCCCTCACAGTTAACGTATATCAACAAAAAGTTACCAAGTTACAGTGAAATTATTCCAAAACAAGTCATCCTATCAAGTTACATTAAAATCCCTTCATAAATATGGCCTGTAGACTGTGCTAAAGGTTTTTGGGCTTCGGGCCCCTGTAGCCGTCAGTTTCCCAATTGCGTCCAAAGGGGACGTCCTCATCTAGACATTATATGAAGTCAATCTACCAAGTTACAATGAAATCCCTTAATAAATATGACCTGTAGACTGTGCTAAAGGTTTTTGGGCTTTGGGCTCTGGCAGCCATCGTGGTTGAATGATCGCAACCAAAAGGGGACATTCTCATCTGGGCATCATCTGGAGTGATCCTACAAAGTTACAAGTTAGACTGTGCTAAAGATTTTCGGGCTTTGGGCCCCTGTAGCCAACACAGTTGCCTAATGGTGTCCAAAAGGGGCTGTTCTCATCTAGACATTACATGAAGTCAACCTACCAAGTTACAATGAAATCCCTTCATAAATATGATCTGAAGACAGTGCTAAAGGTTTTCGGGCTTAAGGCTTGGGCAGCCATCATGGTTGAATGATCGCAACCAAAAGGGGACATTCTCATCTGGACATCATCTGGAGTGATCCTATGAAGTTACAATGAAATCCCTTCATAAATATGACCTGTAGACTGTGCTCAAGATTTTCGGGACTCAGGCACCTGTAGCCATCACAGTTGACCAACCATGACCAAAAAAAGTGGATGTCATCATCTAGGCATTATATGGAGTCAACCTAACAAGTTACAATGAAATCCTTCCATAAATACGACCTACAGACATGCTAAAGGTTTTTTGGGCTCGGGCACCCATCAAGGCTGAATGATCACGACCAAAATGGGATGTTCTCATCTAGACATTATTTGGAGTCATCCTACCAAGTTACAATGAAATCCCTTCATAAATATGACCTGTAGACTGTGCTAAATCTTTTTGGGCTTTGGCCCCCTGAAGCCGTCACAGTTGCCCAATCGTGTCCAAAAAGGGACGTTCTCATCTAGACATTATATGAAGTCAACCTACCAAGTTACAATGAAATCCCTTCATAAATATGACCTGTAGACTGTGCTAAAGGATTTCGGGCTTTGGGCTCGGGCAGCCATCATGGTTGAATGATCACAACCAAAGGGGACAATCTCATCTGGGCATCATCTGGTGTGATCCTGTGAAGTTACAATGAAATCCCTTCATAAATATGACCTGTAGACTGTGCTCAAGGTTTTCGGGCTTCGGGCACCTGTAGCCATCACAGTTGACCAATCATGACCAAAAGGGGATGTCATCATCTAGGCATTATATGGAGTCAACCTAACAAGTTACAATGAAATCCTTCTATAAATAAAACCTTTTGTCTATGCTAAAAGTTTTTGGGCTTGGGCACCCATCAAGGCTGAATGATCATGACCAAAATGGGACGTTCTCATCTAGACATTATTTGGAGTCATCCTACCAAGTTACAATGAAATCCCATCATAAATATGACTTGTAGACTGTGCTAAAGGTTTTCGGGATTCAGGCACCTTTAGCCGTCAAAGTTGCCCAATCATGTCTAAAAGGGGACGTTCTCATCTCCAAGTTACAATGAAATCCCTTCATAAATATGGCCTGTAGACTGTGCTAAAGGTTTTTGGGCTTCGGGTCCCTGTAGCCGTCAGTTTCCCAATTGCGTCCAAAGGGGACGTTCTCATCTAGACATTATATGAAGTCAATCTACCAAGTTACAATGAAATCCCTTAATAAATATGACCTGTAGACTGTGCTAAAGGTTTTTGGGCTTTGGGCTCTGGCAGCCATCGTGGTTGAATGATCGCAACCAAAAGGGGACATTCTCATCTGGACATCATCTGGAGTGATCCTATGAAGTTACAATGAAATCCCTTCATAAATATGACCTGTAGACTGTGCTCAAGATTTTCGGGACTCAGGCACCTGTAGCCATCACAGTTGACCAACCATGACCAAAAAAAGTGGATGTCATCATCTAGGCATTATATGGAGTCAACCTAACAAGTTACAATGAAATCCTTCCATAAATACGACCTACAGACATGCTAAAGGTTTTTGGGCTCGGGCACCCATCAAGGCTGAATGATCACGACCAAAATGGGATGTTCTCATCTAGACATTATTTGGAGTCATCCTACCAAGTTACAATGAAATCCCTTCATAAATATGACCTGTAGACTGTGCTAAATCTTTTTGGGCTTTGGCCCCCTGAAGCCGTCACAGTTGCCCAATCGTGTCCAAAAGGGGACGTTCTCATCTAGACATTATATGAAGTCAACCTACCAAGTTACAATGAAATCCCTTCATAAATATGACCTGTAGACTGTGCTAAAGGTTTTCAGGATTCAGGCACCTTTAGCCGTCAAAGTTGCCCAATCATGTCTAAAAGGGGACGTTCTCATCTCCAAGTTACAATGAAATCCCTTCATAAATATGACCTGTAGACTGTGCTTAAGGTTTTCGGGCTTCGGGCTCGGGCAGCCATCATGGTTGAATGATCATAACCAAAGGGGACAATCTCATCTGGGCATCATCTGGAGTGATCCTACGAAGTTACAATGAAATCCCTTCATAAATATGACCTGTAGACTGTGCTCAAGGTTTTTGGGCTTCGGGCACTTGTAGCCATCACAGCTGACCAATCACGACAAAAAGGGGATGTCATCATCTAGGTATTATATGGAGTCAACCTAATAGGTTACAATGAAATCCTTCCATAAATATGACCTTTTACCTATGCTAAAGGTTTTTGGGCTCGGGCACCCATCAAGGCTGAATGATCGTGATCAAAATGGGACGTTCTCATCTAGACATTATTTGGAGTCATCCTACCAAGTTACAATGAAATCCCCTCATAAATATGACCTGTAGACTGTGCTAAAGGTTTTCGGGCTTTGGGCACCTTTAGCCGTCACAGTTGCCCAATCATGTCCAAAAGGGGACGTTCTCATCTAGACATTATATGAAGTTAACCTACCAAGTTACAATGAAATCCCTTCATAAATATGACCTGTAGACTGTGCTAAAGGTTTTCGGGCTCGGGCAGCCATCATGGCTGAATGATCGCAACCATAGGGGACAATCTCATCTGGGCATCATCTGGAGTGATCCTAAGAAGTTACAATGAAATCCCTTCATAAATATGACCTGTAGACTGTGCTCAAGGTTTTTGGGCTTCGGGCACTTGTAGCCACCACAACTGACCAATCACGACCAAAAGGGGATGTCATCATCTAGGTATTATATGGAGTCAACCTAACAGGTTATAATGAAATCCTTCCATAAATATGACCTTTTGCCTATGCTAAAGGTTTTTGGGCTCGGGCACCCATCAAGGCTGCATGATCACGATCAAAATGGGACGTTCTCATCTAGACATTATTTGGAGTCATCCTACCAAATTACAATGAAATCCCTTCATAAATTTGACCTCTAGACTGTGCTAAAGGTTTTCGGGCTTCGGGCAACTGTAGCCGTCACAGTTGCCCAATCACGTCCAAAAGGGGACTTTCTCATCTAGACATTGTATGAAGTCAACCCACCAAGTTACAATGAAATTCCTCAATAAATATGACCTGTAGACTGTGCTAAAGGTTTTTGGGTTTTGGGCTCGGACAGTCGTCACGGTTGGCAGATCATGCCCAAATGGGGAAATTCTCATCTAGACATCATAAGGAGTCATCCTACCAAGTTACAATGAAATCCCTCCACATTAAACATGACCTGCAGACTGTGCTAAAAGTTTTTGGGTTTTGAGCTTGGGTGGCCTCACGGTTGATAGATTATGCCCAAATGGGGACGTTCTCATCTAGGCATTATACAGAGGCATCCTACCAAGTTACAATGAAATCCCTTCATGAATACGACCTGTAGACTGTGCTAATGGTTTTCGGGTTTTGGGCTCGGGCCACCATACCAGTTGCCCAGTCGCGACCAAAAGGGGACGTTCTCATCTAGACATGACCCCAAACCTGCATATGAAATTTCGTGATGATCAGACAAGAACTGCGGGGTGTAGCCCGTGCTAAAGGAAAATGTGAACAGACATCACAGACTCACAGACTAACAGACTTCCGCACGCGTGATGGCAATAGCTTATCTTGACTATGTCAAGTTAAGCTAAAAAACGAACAAACCAATAGTTGAATACCGAAACCATCTGAATTTTCAAATTTTTCTACATTCACTATTTTTAAGGCCCTATTAAGACTTGATAACAGTTGAAAGGTTCATTTTCATGAAAGAAGTGACTTTCTTTCTTTTCAGTTAATCCTCAATGGTGTGGCAATTGTCCTGAATTCCCACTAGACTACATCCTGTATATGTCCAGTTGCTTAGCAGATATTTCTAGTAAAGTCCTGGCTGCCTGTTTAGGCAGCCAAGACCTGACCAGAAATCACTGCCCAAGTGTTTTGTCTATTATCAGCAGGACCTCCCGAAAGATGGCATGGTCAGGGAACATAATCTGAGATCACAAAAGCCTTAAATAGGTCTTTAAACGTTAAGGTGCATTTAGAACAAGTCTCAAAATTACTGTAGATATGATTTGTGGTCGTATAAAAGAATGCCACTGTTGGGCTCATTGCATTAGTAGTGGCATTTCTATAGTTGTGGTAGTGCGATACAAGAACTTACCCCTTTTTTCTCATGTGAATTCCCCTTTGGTGCTACCAGCAAACTTCAGTCAAGTCAGATACTGAATACTCAACCGATGCCGAGGTATACCCCCTAAAAATACCGAAACCGATACCGAACTTGAAATTCCAGTACCGCCCATCTCTATTGAATTAACTTAATGAACTGTACCAGTACTCTAAATTGGACATGCAGGGTGCCAACAGCCTGAATGGGTGCTACCCTCAACTGCTCAACTCTGTGTATGACAAGTCCAAGTATCATCATCCTTCTCCTTAGAAAGTGCTTAATTGCAGTGGAGAGGCTGGTACAGTGGAGCCGACTTAATTGGATATCTCTTAACTGAATAACCCTGTTAACTGAATATAATTTCCCAACACAAAACCATTTACCATACCTCCAGTACAAATTTGACCTGCTAATTGAATATAGGTTATAGAGTAAACTCCTGTTAATTGAATAAAAAATCTTGCAACCTGTCGAGAAATCACCCTGACTCTCCCCAGTTTTCCTTTGCTTATAGACTTATTGGGCTCTGTACATCCAATAAAGGCATTTAATCTATTATATCTTGTCTGACAGAGCTCCTGTTAATTGAATAATTTTCATTGGCAAAGTGGCTATTCAATTACCAGGATTCCACTATACAAACAAAAGCAAATCAGTATCTAAGACTCCAATCCATATGAAGATGTCATGACTGGAAAAATTATAGGGGGTGTCAATCAACTGATATAACCACTATTGTATGATGGATAATCCAATTTAGGAGCTCAGTGTTGAAGCCCAGTGAAACGAACAAAACATGGGTTTTGTCAATATTTTTAGGGAGAATCTCTATGACTTTGTTGACATTTTCCCCAAGAAATGATGTCAGGTTCATAAAAAATGACTTTTCTCGTTCCTCAGGCCAGGTTTGTTTGAAATTAACATTCAAAACTTGACCATTTTCCCTATTGTTGCACCACATGCACTCCAGCTAAGATTCACTTACTTGCTGATAAGTTTTCTTTGACCTCGAATGCCTAGCACAGGATCGTTTCCGGGCTTTCCGTTTGTATTATAATTGGCATCCTTTCCCGACTCTCCAGTCTTCAGGGGAATTTAAAAAAGAGACATTTTCTCTGATTTCCAGTGAATGTGATGTGAATTGTAATATTCTTGTTTCATTTTCTAATTTCTCATGGATTAAAGATTTACCAAACAAATCGGCTGCATCAGCCCACATAATTTTCAAATTAAACCTCTGCACACTGATGTCGAGAAATCTGAATTTTGAGTAGTAAATTTTTCCCATGATACAACTAGGAATTTAACCAATTCAATCTTGTTTGACAGAGCTCATTGAGCTCTGTCAAACAAGACTGAATTGGTTAAATTCCCAGTTGCATTGTGGGAAAAACTGCCGTTTCAAATTTCAGTAATTTGACATCAGTGTGCAGAGAGTTAAGCAGTTAAAAATAAAATAATTTCAAAATTTTTCAACAAACCCACATCATTTGACCCCGCATTGAAACAAGTTCATTGAGCCCAGGGTCATCTTGTGTCAGACAGTTTTATGGGTGGAGGAAACTGGTGTACCCAGAAAGAACCATTGAGCAGTGGTGACCAACTGTCAAACTCCCCAATGTACAAAGTCTGCACAAACAGGATTAGCATTGGTTGAAGACAGGTGCACCATCAACGAGCAGTACACCTTAGTACACGGCGCCATCGAGCCCCCACATGGGCAATTGGGATTAAGTGTCTTACCCAAGGACACAACACGGTTACCGCAGGTGGGATTTGAACCAAGGACCTCTCAGCTAGCCAGGACTAGATTTGATGAACAATACATCTGAATTTAACTCACGAGACCATTGGTGAAATATTTCAATCAATTTACAAGGGCCAAAATTGATAAAATATGCCCAAATTCAACTTCAGTGGTGAGAAAAATCCTGTCATGGGCAGGAATATCCGCTAGCAGCATGGAGTTAAGATCATTTGCAGCACTAATAGAGGATATCTAGTGTTTTTGAGTGGATACCAAGTGACAAGAGACAAATGTTTATTTTTCATGAGTGAACAGGTGTTCCCCTCACAAGGATAATAAAAAGTTAAATTTCTAGTTATATAATCTGAAAAATCTTCAGCTGGATGTCAATATCAGTGTGCATGAGGTTAACTTTGATTTAACCCTTTACCTAACCTGAAAAGCAGACGACACTTACAAAAATAATTCTTGAATAACTAATTTTTTTCATTTTTTTGTCTCAAAAACATAGGTTATGACCCCTCGTTGGAACGAGCTCGATGAGCTCGTTCCAGTGAGGGGTCATAACCTATGTTTTTGAGAAAAAAATGATGAAAATTAATTGGCGATTTTTTAGAATAGCGCTGGCCGGTTTTGGCCGTTACATTAGGTAAAGGGTTAAACAAAAACTGAAAAAATGTGACCCCGTGGGAACATCAGGAAGTGAAGCAGAGCTTGTTTACTTTGATAAACAAGTCCTGTTTTACTGGTAAAATAGGACCAGGTCACCAATGCCCGAGGTGAAAGTCCACTAAAATGGGCAACATCAGTGCCGCCGAGAGAAAATACTGGCCCCGGGGGAATCAATTAGATGGTACCACCTGGGCCCCCCTTGTTCCAAACCCAACTTACCAAGGACCCATGAAACTATCAGTTCTCAGAACTGACCAGGAATATCGAAGCGGGTCGTCTATATAACCGAATTACAGAACAGCATATTGTGGGCGGATCGGCCCACGATGTATCTAATAACTTGAACAGTTCTTGAAAGGATTATATGCTTACTAGTGAATTCGGGGGCTCACAGCCCGTCTGTCCAGTCACACACACTAGACACTGAAAAAAGCTCGCAAAGTAGCTGTCTCAGTTGGTGTGGCTTCGTCCTTGCGGGCCCCATGGACCACCAGGCCCCAGGGTTACTACCCCGGCTCTCCACCCCCCCCCCCCACTCTCGATGACCCTAGGCAACATGGATATAAGACTTTACCCAATGAACTGACCGCATCCACCCACGTAATTTACAAATTATGCAGTTGAAAATGTTTTTTTAAAAATATTTCAACAAATCCATATCATGTGACCCCTCGTTGAAACAAGCTTGTTCAGCCAGTTCCAATGGGGGGGGTCACATGACATTTTTGCTGATTTTTTTTTAATAATAATTTGAAAAAATAATATTTAAAACAATGAATTTTGACATCATCTGCATTATGTAAAGGGATAAACGATTGGCTGGACTCTACTGTATATCCATGCTGTGGTCACAATTAGCCATTGTGCATAAATATGTGACCTTAGATACCAATAAATATAAATAAATACACAGATGACACACTCGCGTGAATGGGTTAAATGATATGGCATGAGTGCCAGCATGTAAGGTTAGAACGAGAGGCCTTCACGTCCATAAAAATAATTATTAGAAGGACACTCGGCAATACATTTGACAATTAGCAAAAAAAGACAAAACATTTTATCGCCACCGAAATTCGCGAGGGGAATCCGTGTTGTTATTTCGTCCCCCGAGTTCCAACGTGTGTAGAACACATTGGAACTCAGGGGACGACTTTCAGTGGCGTGGCCACGGGGGGGATTGGGGGGGACACGTCCCCCCCCACTTTTGCCCAAAGTTGGTCCTCGAAATATGTCCAAAACTGGCATAAAAATCGTAGGGGGGTTAGGTCCAGGGGGGTTAGGTTGTAGATTTGTTAAATCTTGCGATTGTATTTCCTTGAAAAACCCAAAAATGTCTGCTCAGATACAAGGAAATGAAGATTTTGGGACCCTGGAATTCCAAAATTTTCTATCACGGGCCCAACCATGGTCGGCCCGTGGTAGCGACAATCCTTTACTACCCCATAACTGACTCATTTATTGTCCCTGGCAGAAAGCTTCATTATTGTGAAAAACACATTACATCTGGGAGGAGGAGGGGGAAGAGAGGGTCTGGGGGACACAAAATTTTAAAAATGTGAAACCCTACAAAACTTTTCCTGTATCTGGGAGTGGGGTAGTTTGTAGATTTGTTAAATCTTACGAATGTATATCCATGAAAAACTTAAAAATATCTGCTCAGATGCAAGGAAATGGAGGTTTTCGGACCTTGGAATTAAAAAATTTTCTACTACGGGCCGAACCATGGTAGCGACGACCTATGGCTGCTCAATAACTGACCTATTTATTTCCCGGATACTCTCATTATCATGACAAAAAACACATTACATTTGTATCTGTGTTTTGTGAGGATTGGGGGGGGGGGAGGTGGTAGGGGACGCACCAGCCTGGAATACTTTTCCTGCATCCCCCCCCCCTCCCCACACTTATTAAAACGGTTCTAGCTACGTTCCTGTATGTGTATGAATTTGTCCCCCTCACTTGCTTTGGGCTGGCTATGCCACTGACGACTTTTAGCTATCCAAGTTATTGCAGTGCACAATTTGTGGAAAATTCCAGTGAAATTTTGCTTCTTTTCCACATGGTTTAGTGTTGCTGTGGATGGGGATTACATAGAACAGGCGTGTAATAAATTAGTAAGCAGAATAAATGTTGAGATTTGGCAAAATATGCCATTTAATAATACATAGCTCCAAAACATACATAGACAACATTGCCAAAAGCAGGTAATACTATACAAGATGATATCTTAAAGTCTCTTTTCTTATTCTGCAAAATTTCACAATTTTCTTTTTAATAACAATTAATATATTAATAACGACAATATGACTAGCATGTAACAGCTTTTTCATCATTCCATACCACATATCTACAGCTAAATGCCTGAATTATTAATAAAATAGTTTGGTGCACTTTATGAACCTATAAACACTTGCAGTCATCAACTGAATAAAACTGTCAGCCACTTCTACCGGAACTGCAGTACAGAGAGGATTATTACAAAATCATGGCCGGTTTGATTTTCTACCCAACAATAGTTTACGATTTCTGGAAAACGCAAAAGCAGCACTGGTAATTTTTCAGTCCATGGACTATGTTGATAAGCTGAAAGCTTTTAAGCACTTCGTGCTTTTTGTGCTCAGAAACTAACCTTCCCACCTTGATTTATCAGTAATCCACTCTCCCTTACTGTGCAGTGGAACCCTGTTAATTATTTATTAGTGTTTAGGGTAACTTTCAGCAGCGATGGTTACATCAAGATGTCAAGAGGAAAGAATCGTTTACACAAATACTGCCCATTTTTTGAGGAATTCCAACCCTGGGATGGTTACTCTGTGCTATTTTACCAGTAAAACAGAACATGTTTAATTGGAAAGCCACGTTGTCAGTGATAAATAATCAATTTAGAGGAATATTTAATTAATCAGAATTGGAGGATTTGTCTTTGTTTCATGAAAAATCAGCTATTTTACACTCTGCACTTGATGTCAAAATATTAAAATTTCAACTTGCAAATTTTCCATAATAAAAACAGGAATTAATCTAATTTATTCTTGTTTGACAAAAAGTCTCCACAAAACGATGCCATCTGACCCCTCAAAAAGTTTTAACAAAACTAGTTTATGTGGTATGTTTTTTAATAGTTTTTTTTAAAAATCTACTTTTTCCAACTGCTCACTTTGTAAATTACACAGGTGGATGCATCCTTCCGTTTCTTTAGGTAAAGGTTACAATAAAGAAAAAAAACCTTTTATAATATCAATACAAAAGTCTGTTACACACTGGGTGTGTAGCAAGCATTTGTGGGCAAGCACACTCATATTTATATTGAAGTATAAGTTTTCTGTAGATTCAGTGAAATCAAAAATATTAATTTATTTATTGGAGTTTAAGGTCACTTTCAGCATTTATGGCTATATCATGACCAAAATAAAAGTATGAAGTCAAGCTTAGTTAAATGTTCATACCTACGCTGCCCACGGTAAAAGAACTTCCACCGCTGACATCAGGTAATGGGTCATATTTTACAAGTAAAGCAGAACATGTTTTCCACAGTAAACACACATTGTTTTTATTTATTGGTGTTCAAGGTCACATATTTCTGCACACAATGGATAGAAAGTCAAGTCCAGCAAATCATTTACACCCATTTTAGAGGACTTCCACACCAGGCATTGGTTACCGATCCTATTTAACCAGTATTCACAGAAAACAAGCATTGCTTCACTTATGGGGTTCCCACTTGGAAACAAGCTCTATATAATAAGGAATAGGTACAGAGAATTTCGAATGGATCAGGACTGGGTCGGCATTCCAGCCAACAATGCCGCAGAATCTCATCCGTCGAAAAAGAAATGCGAGAACCTGTGAGAACATTGAATCTGAGATGCTATTTGCATGTCGTCCCTTTTGGAATGCAACAAGGTGCCATCTGCAATGCTAAAGCATTGCAGATGGCACTTTGTTCATTCAATTTATTTATTTATTGGTGTTCAAGGTCATGTATTTCTCCACATTGGCTAATCAGGCATTGGTGACTGGATCCTATTTTACCAGTAAAACAGAGCTTGTTTACCACAGTAAATAAGCACTGCTGCACTTCCTGGAGTTCCCACAGGGAATACACTGTTTCACTTCCCAGGGTTCCTACAGGGGTAAATCAATAAGACAAATGATTACATCCCTGACATGGAGACTGCAAGATAATCTTTTGGCAGATTTTAAAACGTATTTTGACTCCATCTGCAGATATGAGATATTCTGGACAATTATTCATTATACCTAGCTACTATACCTAAATTCAGAAAAGTTGCTAAAACAAGACAAGAGACATCGACGTTATTGTGTCAAGTGATTGTCTTTGATTGCAGTAAAATTACTTAAAATAAAAAAAATACTAAAGAACATATCATACAAACATGACAGAATGTAAATGAACGAATAAGTGACACAAAAAAAGCAATGGCAAAAGCTACAGCAGAAATCTGAGTACTATCCCACATCCAAAATTAAAGACTAATTTACATAAAAAATAATTCCTTACTGACCTAAATTTTCAAAAAAGAATGCATATACCAATATATATTAACAATATTTGAATTTAATTTTTCTGCCTCCAAAAACATATTCTCTGAATTACCAAGAAAATAAGATCAGATGAGCTTCTTCAATAAGAGAAATTGTAAACCATGATTGTGTTGAGTGAATGGAAATATGGGAGGGTGAATTTACAAACAAGGGAGGGAGGATTTGTTTCTCTTGTGCTAAAGATATAATATTTGTTATCATGCTAGATATAATATCCATCCAGAAGTGACAAGCTTTACACAATAAGTTTAGATTTTTTTCACAGTATGTTTTCAGCCTTTGAGTGTTTCAGTTATTTATTTTTTATTTATGTATTTATTTATTGGTGTTTAACTGGTAGAGTGCTGGAAGCCCATATTTGGGCTTTATTCCGAAGTGCCAGAACCAGGGTTGAAGGCATCATATTCTGTGGATGTGCTTCATATTATCTTTGAAGTAATATTATTTTATCTGTTAGGATTTGCCTTGTTACAATTCATGGGAGAGTGCCTACTGGCACTCTCCCATGAATTGTAACAAGGCAAAGTTGAACAAAGAAATTTAAAGGGTCAAAAATAATTTAGCACTCTATGGGTTAAGGTCGCATTTTTCCTCACAATGACAAATCAAGTCCATAACATTGATATAAAGAAGTCAAGTCAAGTTTGTACTCCTGTTCCCCATTTTAGAGGACTTCCTCCCCAGGCATTGGTGACCAGGTCCTATTTTACTATAGTAAACAAGCACTGCTTCACTTACTGGGGTTCCCATGGGGCAGGGTGCTTTAACAACAATTAAAACAATGCAATGAATATAATACAAAGAATATCTACTGTTTTTGAGGAAGTACCCAAATTGTTGCATTTGTGACTGCAAGGGCCTGTTCCAAAGAGGGTCATGTGATATGGTTTTTTAGAGATTTTTATTTAAATTTTGAAGACATATATTTAAAATTTTGATATCGTGTGTGTTGGTTAATGGGTTAACCCTTTGAACCCTGACAGTATCTTCCATGTGTGCTGAGTGTCATCAATTGGAAGAGCCTATATTCGTTATTTGGGGGGACGACCATCCAATTTTTCAACGTGCAGCCCAAGGCTGCACATTGAAAATCTTGATTGGTCTGCATCACAAATTCACTAAGCAACTATCTACTTTATTAATTCAGGCTGTATCAAAATCCTGGGCCGAAAAACAGCCGCTCGGGTTCAAGGGGTTAATTCCATTACCGGGTACACGCATAGATCATCTTTAATCAGTTGCAATATGGTCTCACTCACACCCAAGACATTCACTACAGAGTCCCTCCCCCCCCCCCCCCCCAAATCATGTGACCCTCTCATTGGAACATGATCATTCAGATAAGGTATGGTTGAAATCTTTTGAAAAATAAACCTGAATTTTTTTTATTTAAGCCCCACAAATTTAGATCTTCTGTTTCTCAGGCCATTTTTTTGTAAAAATTGCATGCAGCCGGGCAGTTTTTTATTTTATTTTTATTTTTTGTAATTATTTCTTTGTCTTCAAAAATTCATGTTCTTGTTTTGTTTTATGTGTTAGGCCTCATAATCTACAGAATAGCATGGGTGGTGGTGAAGATCGTCCCTTGAGTGCAAGAAGGCTTTGCAATGCTTTAGCTTGATTTGTTGAACTCATGGGACACATTATTTATCAATGTTATTAACTTGGGTAAAATAGCAGACATGAACCATTTGATTATTTTTTTTTAAGGTTTGCATTGGTTATAAAAAGAGAGCATGTGACAGCCAACATGGACCGCAACATGGAGATAAAGTCAAGTTCAGTTCCATATATATCCATGAGGACTTCTATCCCAAGCACTGGCGACCTTGTCCTATTTTACCAGTAAAACAGTTTGTCTACCTCAGTAACCAAGCACTGCATCACTTCCTGGGGTCCCCATGGGGAGGATAAAGGATTAAATCTGTTACAAGCATAAATGTCTGCAAATCAGTTGCAAAATAATTGTTGGTCACACACACCAGGCATTCATTACAGGGTCTGATTTTACCAGTGAAGTCGAGCTAGTCTACTGCAGTGAACATATATTGTTCCACTTCCTGAGGTTCCCACTGGGAACCTATTAAGGTACTGTATTGTAACAGCAGTTCACAGTATTGCAAAATTTAAAGTGTCCAGTTTAGATGGCTATTCATATTACGGCTGTACTTCAGCAAGCCTGTAGACCAAAGCCATTTTGTTTTTTGTTTTTTTTGTTTAAGGTTACTTTCAGCATCTATCATGACTGCAACAAAGGTATGAAGTCACGTTTAGTCAATTGTTTATACCTAGGCCATCTATTTTAGAGGACAGTAATGACTTCTACCCCAAGCATTTCTTATCTGGCTACAGTGCTATGCAGTCGATACTGATTACATGTCCTGAGTGCTTAAACCAGAACTTGTTTACCACAGTAAACAAGCACTGCTCCACTCTCCAAGGTTCCCATGGTGGCTCTAGGCCATTGCAGGGGAGACCTATGCTGTCAGCACTGAAAAAGTCATCTATAATTATCGTGAATCACTCTCCTCTTTTTCACTATGATCCCCCACCCTATCCATCTGGAGACTCAAAAAGATTCACTGTGGCAAATTGTAAATCTAGTAAAATGGAGAGCTCTTACATGTGGAGTGCATGTAGTAGTGGAGAACTGTTACTATATTACAACTGAGAAATTGCATAAAACAAATAAGAAATACTGTTTCAATTGTCTCATTTCTTCTTATCTGGCTACACTGCTATGCAATCGATATTGATTGCATGTCTTGAGTGCTTAATGTAACTCAACAACTCTGACAGCATTATTGCAGTAAAAATGGAGAGCTTTCTGGATAGCTTCTAGAAGTGATAAGAGGTAATCTGAACTTCTATCTTTAACTCTACACACAACGCACACAATATCAAAATTAAAAATATTATTGTAATTTATTTATTGGGGTTTTAACAATACTTTCAACATCCAGGGTCACCTCGTGTCAGCCAATTTTATGGGTGGAGGTAGCCGGTGTACCCGGAGAGAACCACCGAGCAATGGTGAGCAACTATCAGAGTCCCCAACGTACTAACTCCGCACAAGCAGGGAGTATGCCAGAGTAGACAGCACCACCGTGCCCCCACATGGGCCATCAGGATGAAGTGCCTTGCCCAAGGACAGAATGCAGTTACCTCTGGCGAACTGTGGACCTTTCGGCTCCCATTTTTTGTTATTTATTTTAATTAATGTTACTTCAAATTTTTCAAAACATTTCAACAAAACCATATCATGTGATCCCCTCATTGTTCAACTGTTCAATTTGTAAATTACACGGGCGGTTGCAGCCAATTCGTAAGGTAAAGGATTAACTCTCTGCCAATTGAACTGACAAAATCTGACCAATGATTATATTTAATGGGCACTATAAATTTTTTGACATTTTCACTTTTTCTCATGTATAAAGCAGTTGTAAGGATTATGATGTATAAACAAATCCAATTTAAGTGTCCCTATGAAATGTAACTCTGCAGCTCAGCAACTTACAGAACATGTCACATCTTTATGTTCCCAACTGTAAAAGGACTTTCACATCACATTGGTTTTTATTCCTATTTTCAGTGATAAATATACAGAAGTCAAGAACAACTTTGGTCAGGATCATTCATTCTAATCTCATGCTATTTTAATTTGAGTTTGGGTTCAACCTATTACCTTACGTAACAGAAAAAATGACCAGCGTGTATTCAGAAAAATCAGAATTCGAATTTTATCTTTTTCATTATTTGCCTCAAAAGCATAGCTTATGATCCATCATGTGGAATGAGCTCATTGAGCTCATTCCAATGAGGGGGTCATAAGCTATGTTTTGGGGGCCAAAAAATGAAAAAAATGTTTAGTTTTTTATAAACAATTTGCAAGTGTTGTCCGCTATCCATGTTGCAAAGAGGATTAACTCTTAACTTGCTGAATATTTTCAAGAGAGTTTTCATCAAATCTAGTCATGGCTGCCCTGAAGCAGCCATGACTTGATTTGATGAAAATACATCTAAATTTAAATCAAGAAACCATTGGTACAAACATCCATGCATTTTACATGGTGAAAATTTGATTAAATGTGCCCAAATTCAACTTATTTAAATTGCTAGAGAAATCCTGTCCTGGACAGAAATATCCGCCAGCAGAAGGCAAGGAGTTAATATTGATGTCAAAACCTCCACACCACAGCAGCAAAAAAGTTTAAGGACAGGCACCCCAAGGTTTGCTTACAGAGTTCCAATTTAATGACGAAGAAGACAATCATCCTCAGATGACATGCTTTTCCAACTTCCTGGGGATAAGAGGCAGTAGCCAAACCTTGGTAGAAGCCATTGCAAAGCCAAAATCATTGAATTCATAAATAAAATGAAACTAATTTCTCAAGTATGATTTCAGACTTCTCATTTCTGCTGCAGCCTTTTTCCAAGATTTAAACAGATTATCTTACAAAAAAAATAATGGCAGATTGAGTACATTAATGCAGCAAAACAAAATTTCTTATAATCATATATGCAACATGTCGTTCATACAATCTCTCAATCATTTCAAAGAAAAATCTACAACTCCAACTGCAAATTATATTCTCTCAAAACCATTTTTAAGACTAGTTTTTTTTTGTATGTTGATGAGGGTGTCACATTTTAAGTGCTGAGATTACTTTTACAATGAACATAAAAACTAAGAAACCCATACAGTGCCGAGATTATTCATTTATTGGTGTTTCAGATCACATATTTTTGTACACTGGCTAACTGTGACTGCAACATAGAGATAAAGTCAAGTTTAGGCCCCACAAAGTAGATTTTCTGTTTCTCATGCCATTTTTTATAAAATTGCATGTAGCCGGACAGTTTTTTATTTCATTTTTTATTTTTGTAATTATTTCTTTGCCAGCAAAACTTCATGTTCTTGGTTTTTTTATGTTTTACCCCCAAAATCTACAGAATAGCATGGGGTGGTGGTGCATTTTGTCCCTTGAGTGCAAGAATGCTTTGCAATGCTAAAGCATTGCAAAGGCTTCTTGCACACTAGGGACAAATTTATCAATTTTATTAACTTGGGTAAAATATTTTTTTTTAAGTTTGCATTGGTTATAAAAAGAGAGCATGTGGCAGCCCATAGGACCATGTGGGAGGGCCCGAGAAACAGATTTTTAACTTTTTTAGGCCTTACTCAATCATCTATACCCATGTTGCCCATTTTAGAGGACTTTCACCCCAAGCATTGGTGACTGGGTTCTTCTTTACCAGTAAAACAGAGCTTGTTTACTGTATAAATCAGCACTGCTTCACTTCTCATGTTTCCTCGGGAGACTTCCAAGATATTCCACTTCCAAACCATCGCCCATATTTGGATACTGGCTAATTAAACATCCCTATTAGTTGCATACACATTTTTGGCAACAAACTAGTCACCATACATGCTTGCTTACCTTTTACCCAATACCAAGAGCAGACGACACTTGCAAAAAAACATTTCCTGAACAACTTATTGTCTCAAAAACAGATCATGATTCATCACTGGAACGAGCTTAACAAGCTTGTTCCAATGATGGGGTCCAAAGTTATATTTTAAGCTAAAAAGATGAAGAAAAAATAATAGAATTTGACTGATTTTTATAGAGCTGGTCCATTTTGGTCATTATTTTAAATGGTTGAGTGCTAAATTATTTTTCAAAGGCGATTTGAAACGCGAGGTCTTTTTTCTCAAAGATGCCATGTGACCAGCCAGGGAAGCCTTAGTTTTGCAAGATTTTGTTCATGAACAATTGTTTTGTTACAATGTATTGTAGAGTGGCCTGTTGGCACTCTACAATAAATTGTAACAAAATAATTTTATATAATTATATAAACATTTATTTTCTACTGCTAAGAAAATAAGCCTATGTAAACAGTGTAAAGCTACTGAAGTGGCTTTCAGCACTTTTCAATAGAGCCATGATAGCGGCTTTTAGTACTCAACCAGTTTACAGAAACCAGGAAGGACATAAGAGTAAATGTACTGAATGTTAAATTTATTTATTGGTGTTTAAGGTCACATATTTCTGCACAATGGCTAATCATGACCATGACAGTTTTTATGGGTGGAGGAAGCCGGAGTACCCGGAGAGAACCACCGAGCAATGGCGATCAACTGTCAGCTCCCCCAACATACCAACTCCACACAAGCAGGGTTAGCATTGGTTGAAAAAAGGTGCACCATCGATGTGTAGTACACCTTAGTACACAACGCCACCACGCCCCCACATGGGCAATGGGGGGTGAAGTGGCTTGCCCAAGGACACAACGTGGTTGCCGCAGGTGGGATTCGAACCGAGGACCTCTCAGCTTGCAGCCTGCACCTCTACCTACTGAGCCACCTGCGCCCCCCCCCCCCCCCTTGAATATGTAAGTAAAAAATTACGACAACTTTTGGCCTACTAGTTGTTTATACTGAATTATTGTCTGCCTGTTCAGGCAGACAACACTTCAGAACAATTGCTCTAAGTTATGCAACTTTTCCTGCTCACTATCTTACAGTTTCTATACAATTTTAATAATGGGGTTTAAGGTCACTTTCAGCATCAGTGTCTATGTAATGTGCTGGACGAAGGTTGAAAATGATGTTAGGCAAGCAAAAGATATATCATTGCAGATGATGGACTTGATAAGTCAAAGCAAATCATTTACAACTTTGCTTGATAAGCTTTTTAACCCAAATGACTGAAAATAAAAAAAACAACTCCTCGGGTATTCTACTTTCAACAATTTAAAACTTAAAAAATCTCTACCATTTTCACTACCTATCTATTGTGATTTGTTTTGGGGTTTTTTTTTATGACCCTACTGATCTATTCTGTTTCTGAGTTCTGTCAAGAATAAAAAATTGTCCAAGAAATCAGGCAATTGCTCAAATTCTTTCAAAAAGCTAAATAAGGATGAGCAGAAAATCCATTTTTGCACAAAAACATAGCTTATCACACCTCATTGGAACAAGCTCAACAAGATTATCCCAATGAGAGGTCATAAGGCATGTTTTTGCGACAAAATATAATAAAATTTGAATTGAGTTTTTGTGAATAGCATTAGCTGTACATTTTTTGCAAGGGGTTAATGAATCAGTGGGTTCAAATCAGAGGTCCACCACCACTGGCAGAAACTTTACAAAAGCTTATGCTTTTTTCTGTAACTACCTGCATGAAAACTGAAAATATTCCTTCTGCACTGGATAGTCAAAGATAAATTGAGCAACTGCATTAACATTCTGAACATCCCTAACAAGGTTATTTTTCAATCAATCTTTCAGCATTTCTGATCATCATGTCAACTTTATACCAGATGCTTTAAAAAAAAATCAATCTATTGAAATACAAACGAAAGTTTCAATAAACTCACCTACAGGATTCGTAGAAAAGAATGGGCAATAAGTAAAAAATAAGTTAAATAGCATTATTCCTCCTTAATACCAATGTGGTTTGTCCTTTAAAGAAACACATCAACTCTCTAAAGATCCGATCTGATTATATTCGGCCAGAGATCATATCATTGTTGGCCTAACTGGAAGCGAGTGAGAAATTTCGTTTTCTTCTAGGGGGGGGGGGGGGGGGGGGGGGGGGGGGGGTGGGGGGTTAGGATTCTAAAAATTATCGATGCAAGACATCAGTGAATATCATTACCGACATGCTGCGATGTTTAACTTTAAATTTGAAAAAATGGATGTCTGCATGGCATGGCATAAACTGTCAATTGGTATTTTAACCCACTGTACACTGAGGTCAAAATATTCGGCTACAGCATTTTCCCATAATGTAACCAGGTTTTTAACCCTTCACCCAATGCATAGAATATCAAAATTTATTATTTTAATTACTATTTTTTTTAATTTTTAAAAAAATTTCAACAAAACCATATCATGTGACCCCTCATTGGTACGAGCTCGATGAGCTCGTTCCAATGAGGGGTCACATGATATGGTTTTGTTGAAATATTTTGAAAAATTAATTTTTTTCAACGCCTCAATTTGCAGATTACGCAGACGGATGCGAGCGATTCGTTGTGTAAAGGGTTAACTAATTCAGTCTCATCGAGCTCCGTCAAACAAGAATGAATTGGTTAAATTCTTAGTAGCACTATGGGGAAAACTTGCTGCTTGAAAGTTCAGTATTTTAATATCAGTTATTTAATTTATTTATTTATTTATTTATTTATTTACATGCTTCTGCACAATGGCTTATTGAGACTGCAACAAGGAGATAAAGATAAAGTCATCATTTTAACCCATGTTGCCCATTTTAGAGGACTTCCACCCAAGCATTGGTGACTGGGTACTATTTTACCAGCAAAACAGAATTATCAGTTTGAAGAGGGTTCAGTAGGAGTGGACAAAAGTCATACAAGAAAAAACAATTCCAACAGTACCCTTAATTTATCAAAATACCATTGCTAACTCCTGGTCCACTCAATATCGATGCCACTTCTGGCTACAAGGTCACACATAACCAAAAGTAAATATGTCATATCTCCATGATTTGATAGAAAATCGCATATTTCTACTAAAGGAAAAAGCACATTAATATTTTAACATTAACATACAACCCCCCAACCCAATATATGACAGTCTTTTATTGGGGAACAATTCAAGATCACATTTTTTTAAGTACAAAAGGCATGTAATATTAACATATAGGAGAAAAATTAGAGAAAACAATGAATAAGGAATAAATATCAACAGTTTCAGTGTCTGAAAACATTTTTTTTCATCAACTCAACTCCAATATTCTGCATTCTCTGGGCTTTATCAGCCATGCTACATGTGATGCAATTCACTGAAGCTGTAAAAAGGCACTTTAGATTTGAGAGGATGCTAAAAATATCTCGGACACTGAAACCAAACTAGGCAATGTTATGCATTAACCCTTAAAGGCCTGGTTCCGACTCTGATCACATTTACTGTAACAGAACAGATTCCCCAGCATGCCGTCTCTGAAAAAACTTGCAAGATACATTCTACGTACCTTGTCGGTTGTTTCTAGGCAAGTCTTGGCTGCCTATATACAGGCAGCCGAGACTTGCCTAGAAACAACTTCAACGCCGAGGATGTAGACTGCCAAAGCGTTGCCAAAATGTATAAAAATCTCCAGTTCTTTAAGGGTTAAACTGAGAATACCACATTAAATTTTTATGTAACAGCTGTATCAAAAGGCCAATCAGAAAAACAAACATAAAGTAGCAACTTCTATTTATAGAATCCTGTTCCCACCTGGGAGCAAGTCAACCCTTTACCTAACAAAGTGACCAAATCTAAGCAGTACGGTACATACAAAAAATTATAACAGTCAACTGATCTAGGTAGTCATATTCAGCCCAGCTAACGAGACCTGGTCAGTCAGATCAAATTGTAAAAAACTATTGGTGGCATGAAATGGCCATGGTCACGGGGCCCCGGATGCATCCCAGGTCAATGGGGGAAGGGGTATCAAAAAGGACCTTCCACTTGGGAATGGGTTAAGACCAGGAGTTTATAATGTGTCATATATTGTAATGTGATACTCGATAGATTGACAGTGTGTATATATTGTTCCTCGAGTGCTACAAGGCACTATATCTGCACTGCTTTTTCACTCAAGGAATGATTTAAAGTTTTAGAACTCACCCCACCAATGGTATTGATGATTATCAACCAGCTTCTGTCATTATATCTGATCCCCAACCTCCAATTTCCATTGGCACACGCTGAATATGTTAGAAATGAATATTCCATAGTTTCTCGGTTACAGTTTTCGAAAAGTAAAGGCCTATCCACAAGAGCCATTCTGGCAAAAAAAGGTCATGTGATGTCCCCCACCCCCAGCATCAGGGCAAAGCTGTTCCCCATTTCCAACACCCTTGACTGTGGTGCTTCAGTTTTTCATTTTTAACTGCTCGGCAGAATTGGAGATGGTGTTCCAAATGTCAGCCTAAGATCGTGAAAAAACTTTCTGGGTGCGGTACGTCCAAAGGACATACCACCCTAGGATGTATCACACAAAAATTTATCTTACGGCCTTGGGATCCAAATTTGGACAAATGTGGTAGAAGAATTTTATATAAATTTTGCATTTAAGCTTTTGAAAGTACCTCAGTTGAGAAATTATTTTAAAAATGAGATAAACATGGATATTTGCCTGCAGAAAACTAATTGTCAATAATTTATGCATCTCACATCTATCAGAATCAAGGATTTGAGTAAGACAAATAATTTATTTACAAAGGCCTTAATATAATGAGCATGAACGTGACCTTGTATCAAAATCTCTCCCTCTTGTCAATGAAGACAGAGTGCCTGTAATCAACCTCAATAATAAAGTGCATTGAGAAATAGTTCCATCCACCTAATTATTGCATTTCTGACAACATATTTCGAGATAAATGTAATATTGCCATTACGTGTATGTACAACACTTGCATCAGTCTTGTTTCTATTCCTTTGGAAACATGACTCATCTCTGAATCACACCTATATGCCAATAGCAATAGGAGCCCAACTCTTCAAAATACATTTTGTACATACACTTAACTGTAATAATTCAGATTTTTTAAATGCCTATCACAAATAAACCTTTTATGACCCAATAGTCCCCACCATTATAAACAGCAATTAAGACACCAATATTATGAAGAAAAAAAGAAAAAAAATGAAGATGTGGGTCGATGTAAAAAAAACTGCCTCAGCCATGAAATTAATAATATCAAATGTTTAACCCTTTACCTAACACGAAAAGCAGACGGCACTTGCAAAAAAAAAAAAAATTCTTGAATAACTAACTTTTTTAATTTTTGTCTCAAAAACAGATTATGACCCCTCATTGGAACGAGCTCGATGAGCTTGTTCCAATGAGGGGTCATAACCTATGTTTTTGAGACATGAAATGAAAAAATAATGAAAATTAATTGGCAATTTTTGAGAATAGCGCTGGCCAGTTTTGGCCGTTATGTTGGGTAAAGAGTTAAGTAAAATTTTGGAAAAAAACCCACCACAATTGCCTGTCAAGAGAGAGTTTATTATAAGCAAGCCTGGAAATAAGCAGACTGTCACCTGCAGAATGAGGTCCCCAGAGTGCTAATTTAGTGTTAACCTGCACAGCGGGGTAGTGTAACTAAATTTACCCTCTGTGAACCTCAATCTGAAGGTTTCAGGCCTACTCAGAAAGAGGTACCCAGAGGATAAATTGGAGGATTCTAGCCCACTGTATGGGATAGCATCAGCAAATTCACCCTCTGGGTACCTTATTCTGCAAATGACAGATTGTTTATTTCCAGGCTTGATTATAAGCCTTCCCTGAAAAAAAGGTTTGACTCGTTCCATGAACCAGGGCTTTTTCCCTTAAAAAATTCCCCTCCCCCCCACCCTCCCTCCCCCCCCCCCCCCCCCCCCCCCGCCCCCCACCATCTTCAAAAAAATATGTTGGGTACGTTCCAGTTTTGCAGATTTGACCATTGTATTAGGCAATGAGCTGAAGAAGTTTTAATTTTGAAGCACAAGCATCACTTGAAGCTTAAAAATGTCCACACTCTATGTATCCGAAATAAACTCAGACACATCATACACTCATGGAACAAATGAAAACAAATGTATGTAATATTTCAAATCATAGTCATTCTTTTACATTATACATCTTTTTTACTTGATGAACCTGGGCTTTTTCTGAAGACAATTAAAATTAAAATTTTGAAAAGAATAAAAGTTATTGCACTGATAGCTAATACAGCTGACTTGTAACACAGTCTCGTAATAATTTTATTGTTAATCCATTACCTAACCTAACTGCCATATTGGGCCAGAGCTATTCACAATTACTATCATTCAAAAGATATTTTTTTAATTTTTGCATCCAAAATATCTAGAGCTTCTGTACCCTCATTCGAACGTGCTCATAGAGCACATTCCAATGAAGGCTCATAAGCTGGGTTTTGGAGACCAAAAAATGAAAATTTTCAGTTATTCAAAAACATTGTTTGCAAATGTCGTGTTCAGTAAGATTAGGTAAAGGGTTATAATAAAAAAAAAAAAAAAAACCAAACTCCCAACAATACTGCATTTAGGTGCAAACCATTCAACTAACTGTTTCAGCGCCAGGAACTATTTTGAATTATGAAACAAAACGTTATCTATATATCTGTGTTTGCTGATGAAATTTTATGTGATACCCTGTTGCAAAGACCTCTTTTAGCTCTTTCCATCAGTGTATTACACAAGAGAATACCACAAACTTCTTAGGGTGTACACTGGGACATACATTTGATCACCATGGTCTCTTACTTGTTTGAAAACACTTATTCTGTCAGTGACCCTCCCACAAACAAGAAAAGCGGCTATATTTTAATTTTAGTTTGTTTTTATTAAGACAAACATCAATGGTTGATGTGTGTCAGCTGCACGAGAATAAATTCCAAGTTCATCCAATCAATTATGATCATGTGGGGGAGGGGGCGTTAAGGTAATTTTTTGTGCCATTAGATATACTGCAATGGAAAAACAACGTTGAGGTCAAGATTAGTCATCCCTTGAATGGAACATGTCACCATCTGTAATGCTGAAGCATTGCAGATGGCACCTTGTTGCACCGAAGGAACAATATCACTGATAAACTTATCTGCCACAGTATACAGGCATTGAAGAGCATTTCCAGAGGTTCTCAAAAGGAAGTATGGTAAATACAATGGAAGGCTTAATTAAGAAACATAATCCACAGAAGAATGTAGCAATAAGAATAGGCATTGGTGAACATGACATTAGATTAACAGTCTAATTTAACTGCGAATAAACCATATATCCCATCAACTTCATAAATTTGGGTGCCAGATTTAAGTACTTATCCATGCTTGACCTGTCTGATCAAAGGACACATGGCCAGCACTCACTTCTAAATTGGAACATCACCAGAAGCACTGGGATTGATCTTGAATATTCTGAGCTCAACACGGCAGTCTTGGCACTTAGACAGTTAATAAGAAAAAACTATTTATGCAGTAAAGAACAAATAAACTTTCAAAAATGTGTGTTGTAAATTGTAATGTAATTGGAACCACATATAAATTGAATGTGAAAAATACTTTCCCAGTGCAGCTCATAAATAATATATTTGAAGTTAACAGTGTACACAGATTTATTTTGGAAAAACAAATAATATCAGAAATCTAAATATGTCAACAGCTGTTTAAGAATCAGAAAAGTTTATTTCAAAATCAGAATGATGGGCAAAAAATTCTTGTGAATGATTCTTTCCTTAACTGGTAGTGTGCTGGAAGCCCATATTTTGGGCTTTATTTTGAAGTGCCGGTACCGCAATTTAAAGGCTTCATATTCTGTGGATGTGCTTCATATTATCTTTGAAGTGATATTATTTTGCCTGCTAGGGTTTGCCTTGGTACAATTTATGGGAGAGTGCCTACAGGCACTCTCCCATAAATTGCAACAAGGCAAAGATACATAAAGAAATTATCAGGACCAAAAATAACTTAGCACTTTACCAGTTAACAGTTGTAGTGCCAGAATCAAACCTATCTTACTTTCATCGAAACGGTAATCATAGCATCTCTGACATGAGACCGAGTATTGACTGATTACTGTTTATTTATTGGTGTTTAAGGTCACATACTTATGCACAATGGCTAATCGTGACTGCGAGAGTCTTACAGTTGGAGAAAGCCAGAGTACCCGGAGAGAACCAACGAGCAACTGTCAGCTCCTCAACATTCCAACTCTGTTCAAGCTCCGCTCAAGCAGGTTTACAATGGTTGTAGAGTTATAGCGATTGAAGACATGTGCACCATCGACGAGCAGTATGCCTTAGTACACTACGTCATCGTGCCCCCATGTAGACAACTGGATAAAGTGCCTTGCCCAAGGACACGACGCCGGTCGACCCAGACGGGAATTGAACTCGGGACCTCAAGCATAGAAGTCCAACAGTCCACCATTCCCGACTGATTACTATTATGAACTCCTAAGATTCGAAAAGTGACTACAGTGGAATCCTGTTAATTGAATAGCCACTTTACCAATGAAAATTATTCAATTAAGAGGAGTATTCAATTAACAGGGATTGTGTCACTTTCCTGTATTCATGAGATAAACTTAGCATTTATTCTATTATATCTTGTTTGACAGAGCTCCATGAGCACTGTCAAACAAGATATAATAGATTAAATGCCTGTATTGGATTTACTGAGGCCATACAGGTCTATAAACAAAGGAAAACTGGGGAGAGTCAGTGTCATTTCTCAACAGGTTACAAGATTTTTTATTCAATTAACATTAGTTTACTCTATAACCTATATTAAATCAACAGGTCAAATCTGTACTGGAGGAATGGTAAATGGTTTTGTTGGAAAATTATATTCAATTAATAGGGTTATTCAGTTAAGACATATCCAATTAAGTGGGCTCCACTGTATATGGAATATTGGAATAAGGAAGGGCGTCACTCTTTTATGAATGGCATGGCTTCAACTGAAGCTGAAAAGTTGAAAACCTGATGAAATCCACCCTCCATAATTTAAAGATGGACAAGAAATACCTTCAAAGGTACTTTTTCTCTGAATAGTTTCAGTGCTTCGTTGTTTTAAGATGCATCACCCTGATTTTTTTTTTTAATCAGTCATTATACTCCTAGAATATTTCATGTGCAGTATTTTTTTATAAGATTTTTAAAATGAATGGAAATTTCCCAACTCTGAATGAACTCAATGAGATCATATTCCAGTGAGGCTAAAACAAAACCCAAACAAAATTTAGGAATCAATATCAGTACAGGAATCATTTTCAAAATATTTTCTGTTTTAGTTACCTTCATTCATGAGGTCAAATAGAAAAGATCCAGAATACACCATTTATTCTGAGTTTATTTTTACCTAACAACTATCAAATACAACTTGAAATTCGATTCCTTCAATAATTCAATATTTTTGCCAGTTTTTGGCCCCTCACTGGGACAAGCACAAGGAGCTCGCTTCAATGAGAGGTCACAAGTTATTTTTTGAAGGCAAAATTTGAGAAAAATGATAAAATTTAAATTGAAAGTTTCGTGAAAATTACTGTCTGAATATGGCTGTTACATCAGGTACAGAGTAAAGCTGATGCTATGCTTTTGTGTGATACCCTGTTGGAAAGAGATGAGAGGTCTTTATAACAGAACATAACCAAATGTACTGATACTCAATGCTTCAACTGGTGGAACACTAAATTACTTCCATTGGTCAACATTTATAAACAAGAAATTGTTTTGTTATAATGTATTGGAGAGGGCCTATTGGCACTCTCCAATACATTATAACAAAAAAATTCAAATGAAGGAAGCATTTTTACTTTCACTGAATACAAAATAATCACAGGATATGAAGTCTTTTACTGACAGTGTCTTTGCTTTTCAGTATTGCCCAAATTTGGGCTTCCAGCACCCAACCAATTAAAGAAAGTAAATGTGTGCCACCCACTGAACCCTTATAGAAACGTCTAACTAAAGACAACCATTCAGCTTTCCACCTCTCTTTACCTACACATCACAGAATTTGTTATTTCTAACTGCACACCAACAAGGCACTCCTCTCACTAAATCGCACCATGAAAAGTCAAAATGTGCATTTTGTACAATGTGCAGAGAAAACGGTGTCACTAACACCAACAGAGCTGGGATTTTCTTGCCGTTGAGCAAATAATAACATATACAAAGTACAATCACCTGCCATACTATCAATTATACAGCAAGTGTAGAGTGTATTATCATCAAATCACCCACAGAGTGGAGATTCCACTCGAGTAATAATTGCAAATTTGTTGCAAAGCATAACAAGTACAAGAAAAGTTCCAGCCAATGGACCTCCGGGTTGAACCCGGAGGTCCATTGGCTGAAACATTTCTTGTGTTTTTTGTCCGTATGGACAGAATTTGAAAGTTGGAGTTTGGGTGATAACTCCACTCCAAGGGTGATTTTGTTACAATCCACTCTCCACGTACTGTATTAGTAACTCAGTTTCAACTAAAATATTTATATTCACATGGTTCATCAAATTCGCCAATAGCAAACAAAATGTTCTGCTGTATTGAATACAAAAAGAAATTTTTCCTTATTATTCAACCATTATAGCAACATCACAGCAAGCATTGTTGTTGACTATTTAATATCAGAGTTGAAAGCAAATGCCAACTTTGGAATTTGTATCCCAGAGACAACAGACACTTCAATAACTTGAACACCAATACTCCAAGCAAATTTTCTCGATAAATTTGTAAGCAATTACAAAAAAATCATGTTATGTCTGACTTTTATTGCCAGCCATAACTTGCTTTGATAACAGAATCAAAATACTGGTCCATTCAACGAAGATCGTAGCTTGTGTAGGGTGAATAAGATGATCCCAAAAAATCTATCTTTTTTTATTAAAGACCTTTTTTGGTGTGGTAGTAATAATTCAAAGACCAAAGAGTCTTCATACCTGTAATCTTGTGCACTCAATAAGTTAATCATGAGGATATTTATCTATGTATTTCTGACTAGCTTACCACAAGTCTATGTTCAAAATTACGTTAGATTATCACCAATAGGAAAATTTGATGTATGACTAAAGGGTTCCTTCAGGCAAGGACTGAAAAATTCAAGGCCATTTCTGGAGATATTTCAGCATTTTCAAAGCCCTACAATAGCCAATTTTAAGGATTTTATATAACCCCCAGTCATTACCCCCTCCTACCTTGAGCACTCAATAAGTCAACCATGAGGATATTCACCTATGTATTACTGACTGGCTTACCACAAGTCTATGTTCAAAATTAAGTTAGATTATTACTGATAGGAAAATTTGATGTATGACTAAAGGGTTCCTCCAGGCAAGGACTGATAAATTCAAGGCCATTTCTTGAGATATTTCATCATTTTCAAAGCCCTACAATATCCAATTTTAAGGATTTTATATAACCCCCAGTCATTACCCCCTCCTACCAATGGGAGGAGGGGGTAATAACCAGAGGGACTATGACTTCACAAAGTCTGACATGTAAAACTATCTAGTTATGATTACACTTCTGTTAGTATTTCTATTTTTGTAATATTCAAGGCTTTTCAAGACTTCCTGGACATTTTCAAGGATTTCAAGGCCTTGAATGACACATCAATATTCAAGGCCATTCCTCAAATGCATGGCCCCCACGGGAACCCTTAGTAGTCAGAGCAAAAAGCAGCCATTATACAAAGACAGGTACTTTCACTACCATTTATTAATTGGGACAGATCAGTTAATATTTCCTACCTGGGGGGTTAATAATATTAGTTGGTCTAGCCCACATATTCACTGAGCCAACCCTTCATATCAAATTAAAACCTTTCTAGATACTGGATTGCATAAATTGGGTTGCAGTGCTTATAATACAAAGTACATGTTTTGCATCCCCACTACAGTCTTCCATATCCTGTTTGTAGGTACAACATGACTAGATAACCACTTCTTTTGGTTTTCATAATACAAATTTAACAAAACACAATGTTCTGTTTCTTGGACCAAGATGGAGTATAAGTATAAAAAGCATGGATCTACATCTTGGGAATTAGAATGAAGACTCCAAACAAAGTAGAGAAGCTTGTGTTAGGACAATGTTTCTCAGAGCAGATATGGTGCTGTTTCATGGTATTTTAAGAAAATGGGAGTATGCATAGCTCCCATGAGATATCGCTTAACTCTTAACCCGCTGAGTATTTTAAAAATATTTTTCATCAAATCTGGTCATGGCTGCTGTGAAGCAGCCATGACTAGATTTGATGAAAAATTTATCTAAATTTGACTCAGGAAATTGTTGGTGAAAATATCCATTCAATTTACAGGGTACAAATTGGATTAAATATGCCCAAATTATACGTATTTCAATGGCAAGAGAAATACTGTCCTGAGCAGGAATACTGGCCAGCAGCATGCAAGGAGTTAATCGTCTCAATGAAGCTGCACAGTATGGCTCCAGATCCTGGAGATATATTTATTTACTTTTGACAGCGAGGATCATCTCCTGTCAGACAGTTTTAATTGTGGAGGAAGCGAGAGTACCACAAGACAACGAACACACAGTGGCAAGCAACTGTCAGACTTATCAACATAGTAATTCTGTGCAAGCAGAGTTAGCACTGGCTGAAGGCAAGTGCACTATCAACATGCAATAAGTCTTAGTACACAGTGACACCACTGCCCTCCCCCCTCCCCTTATTTCTATTTCCAAAGTTGGGGTAATAAAAGTAGCCAAGTGTTACTCTGCTTCTTGCAGGTGTTTAGTGTCTCAAAAAAGGAGAGTGTTCAGTACATCTATTTATGCTAGAGTCTTAATGCAGAAAAATAACTTGAAGATATCATTTTCTGTGGCGAATCCGACCATCCAGTTTCACAATGCCAATATGAGAATCAAATTTTGAATAACTTCACACATTCACTTATCCCAGCTCTGTAAACAAGTACAGAATGTACAAGGAGATATAATACATACAGAGTTACATAAATTTCAAATGTTAAAAGACACAGAAAAAAGGCAAAAAAGATTTAACCCTCTACCCAACAAAATGGCCATCAAATCTTTTGCCAACATTTTTAATTTATCCTTGCACGGAAAAATATCTTTGGCAGAATCAGAAGTCTGAGAAGTAAGATTGAAAATATGAACATCTTTTGTTACTCTTTCAACTCTTATCACTTGGGTAGTGTATCACTCAATTTACTTTAACCCTTTACCCAACGTAATGGCCAAAACCGGCCAGCGCTATTCACAATTAATTTTCATTATTTTTTTCATTTTTTGTCTCAAAAACATAGGTTATGACCCCTCTTTGGAATGTGCTCGTCAAGCTCGCTCCAAAAAGGGGTCATAACCTATGTTTTTGAGACAAAAATGAAAAAAAATTAGTTATTCAAGAATTTTGTTTGCAAGTGTCGTCTGCTTTTCATGTTAGGTAAAGGGTTATGAGGTCTTCCATCTCAGCATTGGTTCTGGGTCCTATTTTACCAGTAAAGCTTAACTTGTTTAACACAGTATACAAGCACTGCTCCACATCCCAGGTTCATCACTGGGAGAAATTTTGAAAATATTTTATTTCTGAATACTTTTTATTAGGTATAAGGTTAACTCCCAAAATTATGGCATTCTCCTGATGCCCACGACTGAAAGCCCTTATTTGTTAATTATATAATTCTCATCACCTTATTGCTAGAAATTCCTACAACTCCAAGCTACATTCTACACATTCAAAAAAACAAAAAACTTAAAGAAAAGCAAGTCGACAAGTAATGTTTTACAATTTGCAATACAAGTACATGTACAAAGATCTCAATTCCTTCAATATAATGTTCAAGATTAAGGAAAACAGAGATTCATTTAATGAATATTGGGATTTATGGACAGCAGTTAACTGATTTGATTTGGGTATGATTGCTAGCCTTGAGCATGATGTGAAGAGTAAAATAATCATGACAATCATGTGAGAATCGTAATCATACCTAAACCAAATCAATTAACTTAGTACAAAAGAAATTAGTAGCTAGATGTTCAGGACCATTTTCTGCATCTGTGACTGTATCGCAACAAGAACTAAGCATAATGTCAACTTTAATTAACCATTATTATTTATTTATTTATTGGTGTTTAAGGTCACATATTTCTGCACAGTGGCTTAGGCTAATCATGACGACAGTTTTACAGGTGGAGGAAGCCAGAGTACCTCGAGAGAACCACTGAGCAACAGTGAGCAACTATCGGCTCCCCAACATACTAACTCCACACAAGCAGGGTTAGCATTGGTTGAAGACAGGTTCATCATTGACATGCAGTACGCCTTAGTACACGTCACTGTTCCCCCACATGGGCAATGGGGGTGAAGTGTCTTGTCCAAGGACACAACATGGTTGCCACAGGTGGGATTCAAACCGTGGACCTCTCGGCTTGCAGCCTGCACGTCCACGTACTGAGAGACCACGCCTCCAATAATCATTTGTAACTATTTTGTTATCCTACACAGGATCCTCACCCAGACATTGCTCACAGAACTTGTCTTCCACGTTGAACAATTGCTGCCCACTTCCCTGGGTTCTCATTGGGAATTCAGAATAAAGAAGTCAATTAAAAAATTTCCAACACTAAATTAGAAATTTTCCTCACATCAAAATCTCATAATAGGTTTGTATTCTCATCAGTCAAGTAAATATTATCAAGCTATTACAATTTTTCATTTTTCTTGGCCATTTTATTGAAGCTAAAGTTTTAAATTACATAAATGTTTTAAAACTAAAACTTTACCAGTCATTTTACATACCTTTTAAATAAGTATGAAATTCAACGACTTTTAATAAATTTGTATGAACTCTTGAGACTCCTCAGGTTCCAGAGTTTCCAAACAAATTTAAATGGTAGAGTGCTGAATTATTTTTGGTCCTTAAAATTTCTTTGTGCATCTTTGCTCCGTTTCAATTTATGGGAGAGTGGCAATTGGCACTCTCCCATAAATTGTAACAAGGCAAATCCTAATAGATTTATTTATTTATTGGCGTTTAAGGTCACATACTTCTGCACAATGGCTAACCATGACCACAACAGTTTTACAGATGGAGGAAGCTGGAGTACCCGGAGAGAACGACCGAGCAACGATGAGCAACTGTCAGCTCCCCCAACATACTAACTCCACACAAGCAGGGTTAGCATTGGTTAAAGACAGGTGCACCATCGACGTGCAGTATGCCTTAGTACACAACGTCATCATGACCCATGTGGGCAATGGGGTGAAGTGTCTTGCCCAAGGACACAATGTGGTTACCGCAGGTGGGTTTCGAACCGAGGACCTCATGGCTTGCAACCTGCACCTCTATTAACTGAGCCACCACGCCCCTAAATCCTAATAGATAAAATAATATCACTTCAAAGATAATATAAAGTACATCCACAGAATATGAAGCCTTTAAATTGTGATACTGGCACTACAGAAAAAAGCCCAAATATGGGCATCCAGCACTCTACCAGTTGATTAAAAGCATGGAAGGCAAGCATTCAAAATTTTCTCCCCCCACTGCATGTGTAACATACGTGTGTCTCGGGTGAGATAGCAGGGAGAGACAGATGTATCCCACCCCACCCACGTGACGTTATACATTTATAACGTTATTATGACATTATGCGTAATGTATCAGTTTCTTGCTACCAACTAATTCATATTGACATCATCGGAATGCAGTGTGATCAAAGTTCAATGCTCTAAAGCTCTTCAACCGTCAAGCTGCCACCATTCCTAATTGATTTCATGGTATATACCTTTGGTATATACATAACTTGTGCATGCTCTTTCCGATGGTGTCATTAGTTTCTCAAAACAACGAATACAAAATGAGTTGATTGAATCAGCATGTGACTCCCGATTACCTCTGGCTAACGTAATCTCTGCATGGTGGGGGGAGAAAAATCATCCTCGATGAGTCTGAAGGTGGGAATGGGGAAATCTCACCCTTGGGCAAGATATTTGAACCAGACCCTCGGCAAGCTGAGGGTCTGGTTCAAATATCTTGCCCAAGGGTGAGATTTCCCCATCCCACCTCCAGACTCATTGGGGATCATAATAATCCTGACATACTTTTCTATTCTAAAGTAAGAGAAATGTGAAAGCAAACACTGAGCAGAGGCAGAAGATAACCAAATAAATTCCAACATGACAAATGAGAAAAAGTTCAATAAATAATTCAGAAAGTTACAGTTGCAAGAACATTCATTTAACTCAGCTAATGTTTCTAAAGATCTTCCCTTCTCCATCCTATTTACACTGGCATTTCTCAGTCATGCCACACAATTTTGTTCACCGGATCTACAGAGCTTGTAAACTTATCAACTGATAAGAATTTTTTATTTTTCGTATTCAAATTGCAGTCTTTAAAAAAAAAAACACAAACACTCTTCCACTCACAATCCACAAAACTTTTGCATTCTTTCATTGTACACAGAGCAGAAGATTAAGCATTTCTGGAAACCAAAATGCCAATTAACAAAAGTTTAATTTTACCCTGGTTATTGAAAAAAAGGGTTATAAAGAATTAGAGCCTTGTCTTTGAAGGTTAAAAAGTTTTTTTTATAAAAATTATCTTATGACATCAATGTTCTGTAAACCACAAAAAGAAAATTTGTGTTTCAAGCTTTCCTCAAAGGAAATTTTCTTTTTGCACGCAACTTGGTTTTTCTTCTCTGAAAATTTACCGCTAAATATTCTTGAATAGTGAATGGCCAATTTTATGTTTTTTTCATTTAATTTTATTTTCGGTACTTTTAGTTAAAACGGTATTCAACGATCTGGCAAACACTGAATTTCTTTTTATTCAATTGACCATTTACCAAACACACTTTTCAGAAAACTGCAATTTTTTTTAAAGAAAATTATAGCCAGAGTCCTTTCATGTTGAATAGCTTTACAGGTGGAGGACGTTTGTGGGAACCACTTGTGCTTCTATGAGTTAGCACCATTGAAGGCAAGTATACCAATAGCTTGCTCTAAGCTCTACCCTTTACCCAACGCACAGATCAAAATTTATTCTAATTATTTTTTTCTTCAAATTGTTTTCAAAATTTCAACAAAACCATATATCACCCCTCATTGAGCTCATTCTAATGAGGTATCACATGGCATGCTTTTGTTGAAAATTTAAAAAATATTTTCCTTTTTCAATCACAAAATTTGTAAAATATGTGGGCAGATGCAACTGATTTGTTATGTAAAGGGTTAATGACTACAGACATCTAATCTAGAGCTCTGATACCATTTCCACAGAAAACAGGTCCAAAGTTAATCACAAAATTGAAACATTTTGCTACTTGTTCCACATTACCAGTTATCATACTAAATGTATTTGTTCCCTCCAACATACACATAAATAAATGTTATGTTCATCCTCTTCAAATTATTCAGTCTTGTTCTAAAAACTTGAATGCCCAACAATTTTTTTTACCCCTCAAGGGCCTATTTCCGACTTTGGTCAATTTTTACTGTATTAGAACAGGTGCTGTGTTTGGGTAAACTTGCAAGGTACACTCTTAAGAACATTGGCAGTTGTTTCTAGGCAAGTCTAGGCTGCCTATATAGGCAGCCAAAACTTGTGTGGCAAAATATATGAAAAATCTCCAGGCCTTTAACAATTTGAACTGGAGAGGCCACTTTTCGGCTCAGAAACATCGTACGTCATAATTACATTAAGTAGAATGGCTGCTAAGTGGATGTGTGGGAGAGACCAATCAATATTTTCAATGTGCAGCCCTCTGGCTGCACGTTAAAAATATTAATTGGCCTATCCTCAAATAATGAATATGGACTCTTCCAATTACTGCAATTGAACTGCCATGGAAGATACCACCACCAGGGTTCAAAGGGTTAAACAAGGCAATATTAAATGACAATGCTTTGTTCTAAATAACAGAATAAATGAGGCCCAAAACAAAAATTTATACACAAAAATAAAACTAAATATGTTGAAAAGTCAGTGACCAAATTACCCCTTCGATCACTGATGTCAAAATACCCAATTTCAAGCAACAAATTTTTAATAGACTGCAGTGAACCACTTGACGGGAAACTAATTCTGCATTAAAAATATGCAACTAAGAGGAATACTCAACTAAACAGAACTGACTGGTTCCCTCTTTTCTGATGCATAATCATGGTTCATAAACCAATGAGAGTTAGGAAATATCTTTAGAATTTTCAAGGACTTTTGTTTCAAATGTATTTGTATTTCTAGCAGTTATTTTTGGGGGTTCAATGACACTTTCATCAGCCAGGGTCATCTCGTGTCAAACAGTTTTACGGGTGGAGGAAGCTGGTTTACCTGGAGAGAACCACCGAGAAACTGTCTGCCTAACATACTAACTCCACACAAGCAGGGTTAGCATTGGCTGAAGACAAGTGCACCATCGCTGTTCAGTATGCTTTGGTGCGCAGAGGATTAATTGCCTTGGACACAATGCAGTTACCCATGACAGAGGTCGAACTATGGACCTTTCGGTTTGAAGTCCAATGCCGTAACCACTGAGCCACCATGCTCCCATTTCTACCAGTTAACAATCTTATACAGTGGAGCCCTGGTTATTGAATAGGCACTTTGCATTGAAAATTATTCAGTTTACAGGCATATTCAATTGGCAGGGATTTGGTAACTTTGTGCTATTCTAGAAATAACCGAGCATTTAATCTATTATATCTGGTTTGACAGAGCTCAACAAGACAATAGTTTAAATGCCTCTACTGGATGTATGTACTCAGAAAAATTGGTCTATAAAAAAGTCAAATTTGGTGATTGTCAGGTTCATTTCTCAAAATATTACAAGATTTTTTATGCAATTAACTGGAGTTTACTCCATAACGTACACTCAATTAATGGGTCATATTGGTACTGAACATTTTGTGTTCCAAACTTACATTCCATTAACAGGATTATTCAATTAGGAGAGATACAATTAAGTAGAATCCTCGAAATATGTATTTCAAAAATATTAATACCCATACCAAGCACTGATTATTAAAAAGCTCTCTCAAAGATTTGTGTCATGTACTCAAATGATTTTAACGCATAAAAAGTCTAATTCAGGCCCCACAAAGTAGATTTTCTGTTTGTCAAGCTATTTCTTGTAAAATTGCACGTGGGCGGGCGTTTTTAATTTAATTTTTTTATTTTTGTAATTATTTTTTTGCCATCAAAAGTTCATATTCTTGGTTTGTTTTATGTTTTAGGTACCATAGTCTACAGAATAGCATGGGTGGTGGTGTATTTCGTCCCTTGAGTACAAGAAGGGTTTGCAATGCTAAAGTATTGCAAAGCTTTGTTGTACTCAGGACCAAATTTATCAATTTTATTAACTTGGATAAAATATCAGACATAAACCATTTAATTTTTTATTTTTTAAGTTTGCATTGGTTATAAAAAGAGAGCAAGTGGCAGCCAAAATGGCCATGTAGGAAGGCCTGAGAAAGAAAATTTAAACTTTTTTGGGCCTTACATATCATTTTTAAGTACTTAAGGACCTGAACAAATCTGAAAATTGGGCATTTTCTTAACCTTCTTTATACTGCCGTCAAAATATCAATATCTCAAGATGCAAATTTTTCCTATGATGCAACTTGTAATTTACCCCTTTGAACCCTGGTGGTATCTTCCATGTCAATTTAATGTCAGAAGTTGGAAGAGTCCATATTCATTTTTGGGGGATAGACCATTTAATATTTTCAAAATGCAGCCTTAGGGCTGCATGCTGAAAATATTGATTGGTATACCTTACACATTCTCCTAGCAGCCACCCTACTTAAACAACTGATGACGTACAGTGGAACCCTGTTAACTGAATAGCCACTTTGTCTATGAAAATTATTCAATTAACAGGAGTATTCAATTAACAGGGATTGTGTCACTTTCTTGTATTCTAGAGATAAACTTAGCATTTATTATATTATATCTTGTTTGACAGAGCTTCATGAGCTCTGTCAAACAAGATAGAATAGATTAAATGCCTGTATTGGATGTACTGAGGCCAAATAGGTCTATAAATAATGGAAAACTGGGGAGTGCCAGGGTGATTTCTCTGCATTTTACAGGATTTTTTATTCAAATAACAGGAGTTTACTTAAAAACCTATATTCAATTAACAGGTCAAATTCTTACTGGAGGAAGAGTAAATGGTTTTGTGTTGGGAAATTATATTCAATTAACAGGGTTATTCAGTTAAGATATATCCGGTTAAGTGGACCTCAGAGTGAAGGGGGTTAAAGAAATGATGACGAATAATGTTCCTGGGCCAGAAAAGCAGCCTCTCGTGTTCCAAGAGTAAATCAATTCTAACTAGTTTGATGCAGCTCATTGAGCTCCGTCAAACGAGACCGAATTAGATAAATTCCTAGTTGCATAAAGGGGAAAATTTACTTGTTGAATTTTTTTTGGGTATTTCGACATTAACCCCTAGCATTCTGGTAGTGCAACAGAATTTTCTCCATTCACTCTGTTTTTCTCTTGTTTAACTATGAATTTAATCAATTATATCTTCTTTGAGAGAGCTCACTGAGCTCTGTCAAACAAGGTATATTTGGTTAAATATCAAACTGCATTATGGGAAATATTTGCTGCTGAAAACTTTGCCATTTTGATATCAGAGTGCAGAATATTAATGTGCAATGTTTCAAATAAGACTAAAATCCTCATCCCCTGATTGCCTGAAAAGTTTTTTCTGTATTTGTGGCTCCAGTACCATATGTTGTGGTCTGATGTCATCACGTGAAATATTTGAAATGACATTGCCCATTCAGTAATTTTTCTGTCAATGGAGTGGCTTGCAAACTGCTTCATTTTTGTAGGTTTTTCACACTTGCAGCAGGTGATGTTCCAAATGAAATGCTGTTTAACCCTTTACCCAACGTAACAGCCAAAGCCGGCCAGTGCTATTCTCAAAAATCGCCAATTAATTTTTTTTTTTTTTTAATTTTTTGTCTCAGATACATAGGTTATGACCCCTCTTTGGAACAAGCTATGTTTTTGAGACAAAAAATGAAAAAAATTAGTTATTCAAAAATGTTTTTGGCAGGTGTCGTCTGCTTTCCATAAAGGGTTAAATTACAAATCAGTGTACTTTTTGAAGTAAGATTGATTAAGCTCAACCTTTTTTATTTATTGATTATTTGTCCAGTAAAGTCATGGGGTACACAAGAGGTTTATTTATAAAAGTTGCCATGATCATTTCACGATGTGGGTTTTGGACTATGCACTCGCATCTCAGTTGAACATATGTTCCGAGCAGCCTAACCTTCGACCATGTTTCCATCAATTCATCACAATATCTTATAATGTGAAGGCAACTGTATGTTAAACCAACAAATATATTTTGAGGGAGATAAAAGCAAGATGGCCTGAATTTTCTGAACCGATTTCCGAGATATCTTCTTTTGTTCAGAATGTCAAACATTTATTTTCCATAAGAATAAAAAAAAAGACCTGAAACTCGTGTTGTGCCAATAATTGAAAATGGGTTCTACATTGGTTAAAACCACAAAATGGCTTTAATATATATTAACCGACATAGTATTCATTTTCAAACAAGACTGAATAATTCTTTCAGACATGACTGAATAATTCTCTGTAAAATTAGCACTCTTTTTCGGCATGGGGCATAAATTTACAAAAGGATTTAATGCTGAAAACAAGTTTGTTAGCATAAAAGCTGTGCAGTGATATCACAAAGTTACACAATATTAAAGACTAAATGGGATTGTTTGACAGCACACAGCACTTCCAGTCACATTCTCACTTCCAGCATACATAAACACTTGCATGAACTTGGAACCATTCAAAACTCTAACCTGTATGCTGAGCTTGCAGTCTCATGATCTTGTAATTGTATTGTACAACGACTAGCAGAGGGGGCTACATCTATTCTCAACTCTGAAAGTTGATCTTTATGTAAACCCATCCAGTGTCGTAATGTATCATTATCATATGTTGGAATTACTGTTACCTCGGCCTCTTTGTTCTCCCATGTTTGCTTTGCATCTAATAAAGAATTTAATATTTGAGGATTCGGAGAGAGGGCACTAAGGACATAATACCTAGCTCTGATTCGTTTGAAAAATTCAATATCACTATAATTAGGATTTCCATGATTAGGGATGTAAGTAAGATCTACATAGAATGTTGTGTGAGGTGGCAGTGGTGGTGTTTTTACCGCAGCTGGTGATGCTCTACTTCCAGTTGCAGGCCTTCTGCCTGTTGGTGCAGACTTGGGCCTGGAATCAGTTTTATCAGTTTTAGGTGCTGTGGCTGGCCTTGTCCTTGAGACATTTAACTTTGAAGTTGTTGTCTTGGTAACTTCTTTCTTCTCTGTAGTTGACTTATTCAGTCTTGATGTGTTGGCTCGGTCAGCTGTTGTTGAACTGGTAGTAGATCTATTGACTTTTGAAGTGTTGAGCCTATCTGATGCTGTGGTACTCCTTGAGCTGTCAGATTTTTTGTCTGCTGTTGGTCGATTTGTTTTGGGCTTGTCAGCTACACCATTTACTTTAGGTTTACTGCCTGCAGAAGGTGGCTTCTTGTCTGGCTTTTTTGTATCTGTTGAACTGCCATTGGCTGAAGGAGGTGGTGGTGCTGGTAATCCCATAGGTTCACCCCAGTCCTGAAGTGGATTGAAAGCCGGCTGTGATGGAGCATGATCAGTTTGATGTGATTTTACTTCTAAACTATCATCAAACTGGTCAACATTTTTTTCTGGAGAAGTGTGTGCTTGTGGATCTGTCTGTTTTTCAATTCCATAGAATGGATTCATTACTTGTTGTTCAGATGAATCAAATGGATTTGTGGAAAATTTATCATGTGAAGATTCTGTCTGGCTGTCAAGTGGATCAAAATGATGCTTGCCATCTGGTTGTGGCGACTGCTGAATATTCTGTTTTAAAGCTTCAGCAGCATGACCAAATGACTCATCAATATCTTTATCTGAATCTGGTGTACCACCATCTATTGAATCAGTGTCTTCTCTATGGTCAAAATCATCGGCTTCCTCATCAGACTGGAATCGCTCTGCTGTAATATCTGTTATGCGGTTATTTGTTTGAATATTATCACGAGTACAAAATTGCTCATCAGGATTTGGAGTAATGTCCTTCTCAAATGCTTCAGGTATGTTTGATACCTCAAGAGTCTGTCCATCATCTCCATTCTCAATACAAACAAGGTCATCATGATCTTCTTTTGAAAGACTCTCATATTGTACATGGGGTGAATAGTGAGCCTGGTCATCATCATCATCAACAATCTCTTCTTGTGAATCAATATCAGAGTTACTGTCAACACTGTCAGGTGATATCTCTCTCTCGAAATATTTACCTCTTTCTTCGTCATCAACATCTTCCTCCTGTTCTTCCATGATCACATCCTTTCTCTTATTTCCATACTGGATTTCTATTTGTTCTCTTGGTTGATCATCAACTTCTTCATCACTGATGTCAACATCTTTTTCATAAACATAATGGTCCTGTCTTTCACTACACACTGCATCTTGTTCCTCTGCAACCAATTTTGTTTCTTCAGATTTTACTTCAGTGGTGCTACTTTCCATCTCATTTGAAGTATGGGTTTGCTCCTCCAATTGACCTTTTGCATGTTCTATAGAAGTGTGCTTTTCAAAAACATCTTTTTCATCCAGTTGTGCCCCAATTCTTTGTTCTGAGATATCTTGAGTATCGGGCCTAATTTCAGCATCATCAAAGTCTTTTTGAATGGGACTTTCTCTTTCAGTATCTGATAATGCAATTTGCTCTTTGTCAGGTGTTATACTGATTGCATCTTGTGATATTTGTTCAACCTCTCTACCTGTTGGAAACTGTTCGTCCTGTCTAGATTCAAAATCAACCACTTCCTTTACATTTTCCTGTTCTTCCACTGGTTTCATTCCACCAATCTCACAAGGTTTCTGATCGACTTCATCATTTACAAACAGTTCTTGTTCACTAACTTTTGTTGTCTCAGTTTCTGTCATCTTTTGGTCTTCATTTGGAGATGACTGCACTTGTAACTCAAGTTCTGGTTCTATCTCTTGTTCAAGTTCTTGATTCTCCAACCCGGGCTTTTGCTTTATATCCTGACCAAATGCTTCCTCGTCTAACTCCTGTTGTTTTTTATCCTGACTCAATGCTTCCTCTTCTAACTCATGTTGCTTTATATCCTGACCCAATGCGTCTGTGTCTATTTCATGCTGTGGCTTTATAGCCAGACCTAATGCGTCTACATCTACTTCATGTTGTGGCTTTATATCCTGACCAAATGCTTCCTTGTCTGACTCCTGTTGTTTTATATCCTGACTCAATGCTTCCTCTTCCAACTCATGTTGCTTTATATCCTGATCAAATGCATCTGTGTCTATTTCATGTTGTGGCTTTATATCCAGACCGAATGCATCTTCATCTACTTCATGTTGTGGCTTTATATCCTGACTCGATGTTTCCTGTTCTAACTCATGTTGCTTTATATCCTGATCAAATGTGTCTGTGTCTATTTCATGTTGTGGTTTTATATCCAGACCTAATGCTTCTGTGTCTACTTCATTTTGTTGTTTTATATCCTGACCCAATAGTTCCTCTTCTAACTCATGTTGTTTTATGTCCTCAATACTTGCTTCCTCTTCCAACTCATGTGGTTGTTTTATATCCTGACCAAATGCATCAACTTCTCCCTCATGTAGTGGCTTTATATCCTGACCAAATGCTTCCTCAAACTCTTGTTTTGTCTCCTGACTGAATTCCTTCTCATCTGACTCCTGTTGTTGTTTTATATCCTGACTGAGGTCTTCTTCATGGAATTCAAGTTGTTGCTGTAGCTGAGGATGCTCATCCTTTTCCTGAGTGGATGCTTGCTTGGAAAACTCATGATGTTCCAAATCCTCAGAAAGTATTTCTTTCACATGGTCATGCTGCTCATCGATATGGTGACCGAGTTCTTGCTCCGTTAACTTTGGTTGCTCTTCTGCTTCCAGACTGGGTACTTGTTGTAACTCAGGTTGAGTTTTAATGTCCTGGAGTATTTGCTGCTCAACCTCTAATTGTCCCTCCTCATCCTGACTGAAAGCATGTTCTTCAAAGTCATGGTGATGTTCAAGTCCCCTTGTCTCTTGTAGTTGTTCCATTCCTTGAATGTGTTCTTGCTCTACCAATCCATGCTCTCCCTCCATTTCTTTACTGGAATCTTGTTCCACCAATTCATGTTGCTGTTCAGATTTCTCACTGGCCAGCTGCTGTTCCTCGGCATGTTGCACCTCAATGTCTTCTTTATCTGACTCACCAGCTTGTATTTGTTCCATTTCAGAACTCAAATAGTCTTTTTGTTCCATAACATCCATTGGTAACTGCCTTTCTTCCTGGGCAGATTCAGTAACCGAAGCCTTCTCCTCTACCTCAACTTCATCTTGATAGGAAAATTGTTCTTGTTCAACTTTGTGTGATGTGACTTCTTCACTAGCTCTGTCATTTTCTTGCATTCCATCACTGTATGAGTCACTGAATTCATGCTTTTCATCATTTCCTGGTTCTAAGACCTCCTTTTCCTCATATGAAAGCCCAGCAGCTTGTATAAGACCATCTTCAGCTTCTGCCATGTCAGTTTGGTCTGACGGCACTTCTTTTTGTTCTGAAACATGCTTCTCAATATCAGTACTTTCTGTTGCATCATTTTCCAATGATTTTTCTGAGAATTCTTCCTTTCTTATTTCTTCTTGGTGTTGCTCCTCAACATCAACTTCACCCATTTTAGGTTGCTGAGACTGATCAGACACAGTATCTTTGATTGGATGCTCTGTTTCTGGAATGACTTCCTCATCAGAACTCACATCTTTAGTTTTAATTTCATCTTCATGAACTGAATCCTCCTTTTCAACACCAGTCTCAAGATGATCTTCTAATATTGCTGGTTTAGAGAGAATGTCTTCAGTCGGTTCTGATACATCAATAGGAGTCTCCAAAACTTTTGAACTATCATGTGAAATCTCACTAACAGGTTCATCAGCAATTGGTTCTTTGTGATGATCTGATTCTATATCATGGTCTACTTCATGACTGAGCTCATCTAGTTTATCATCAGTTTGTACAAGATCTGGTTCCACAGAAGGAGGCTCAGATGACACTGTTTGGCTTATTTCTGGTTTAATCATCTCACTTTCCTCATCACCTGGTTGTGTTGAAGGAATAATGTCAGGCTCTTTCATTACTATATCCGATGGTTTGTCAGTTTCAAAATCTGGAATGGATTCTTTTGTGGGAGCCACATCTGAAATCACATCGGGTTCCACAATAAAAGCATTGGCAGGAACAACTGGATCAGGAAGTGCTTGTGGCTGGATTTCCTGTGGATCATCAATACCATTTTCCTCAGTGTGATTTGGAAACTCATTTTCAACAGTTTCTTCATCATAAATACCCATTTCTGCAAGCTGTTGCTTGTCAAAGCCACCAGGTTTGATCATATCTACAGAAGGCTGGGCTTCAGCTTCCTTATATTCTTCAGGATCTGGCAGGGGAGCAGGAGAAGATGGCTTTGGAATGGTTTCTGGTTGCACAGGTTCTGGTTTGGGTGGCTCACTGTGTACTGGCTCAGACATAACAGAAGCAACTTTTTCTTCAACCACAGGTTCATCAACATGATTAACTTCTGGAACTGAAGGCAATTCTTCTTGTGTAGACACATCAACAAGTGGCTCTGCCAAAGTCGATGGCTGTGGTACTTCTTTTGAAGGTTCAGAAAGTTCCTTCGGCAATTCCGCTTGTTTAATGGGAGTTGATGCTTTGATTGGTGATCGAACTGGAGTGGTTTCCTTAGATGGTGATGATGACTTTGAAGAACTCTTTGATGGAGTGGATGCAATAGATTTTGGTTTATCAGTTTTTTCCTTAGATGTTTTCTTGTTAGTATCCTCCTTCTGGACCTTGTTTGTTCTTGTTGTGGTCAAAGGCCTTGGCCTCTCAGTCTTCTTCACCTCAAGTTTTTTCGGTGGATCAGTCTTAACTGGAGAAGTTGTTGCTCTTAATGTACGACTAGCAGATGTTGTTGACTTGCTTCCACCTAATGGTAATTTCTTGGTATTGGTGGCTGGTTTTGATTTCAAATCTTTGTCACAACAAGAAGCTTGCTTCATAAAATCCAAGTGTTTTACTCTCTCCAGACCTTCAATTACTTTATACTGAGGAGCATTTCCAGGAAAGAATATTCTAGTAATTTTTTCTTGAGGATTAGCCGGCCGCCAAACAAGAAGAGCACATATGGACAAAGCATTTGGCAGTGGTACTGATAACTGAGACCCAAACTGGCTGACTTGTTGGTTCCATTGTTGATAGAAATCTTTCATTTCCTTACTGTCTTGTATTGGGTTGAGTACAAACATATCCAGTGAGCCATGTCCGACTTTATGATACAAATTAACTGGTTCAGCATGCTGACCACCCAAACTGCGGAAACAAGGACGAGGTTGCTGTCCAATCTCCACTGCGTATTTAACAACACAACTTCCTTTTTTTGCCAGATTTAACGCCAAGCTATCATCACATTTATTTTCTCCATCACTAGATTCTTTAACACCATCTACACCATTCCAGTACATGAAGCCAATCTCAGGATGCACATTCTCGATACTCTTTCTTTCAAACACTGAGCTAACACCAAACAAATTATCTGTTCCTAAATGTGTTAACAGCATTGCATCAATTCTATCTAGATTCCTTGTAAAGTCCCAAAAGCATGCTTTTCTACTGTAGCCACCATTTATCAACAAATTAAATCCACTTATTCCAAATAAAGAAGAATCACCTTGACAACCAGGAAAAATATACAATGTTGGACGTGTAAATCTGATGTTGCCCATAATCTCAGATTCCTGTAAAATCTCTGTTACTGGCTTGTATTTAATGAAGTTATGCAAATAAGCTGTGAATTGTAGTGCTCCATGAAGACTTTCCACCACTTCATCGGGATTTACCCTCACAGTTAGGTGTTTAGAAAACTCGTGCTTAGATACATTTTTGTCTGTCCATTCACCATGTGGTAAGCAATGTACATGTAATGTTCCTTCCTTTTGCTGCTTGAGAGCATTTTCAACATCACAGTCTTTGAAAGTGTGCACAAAATTTTTAAATGTGAATGTGTCATCATGTAAGATCCAAGCTCCATCTCCAATAAATGCAAGTCCAGCATATATCAAACTTCGGTGTTTTGTTGGTGTTGATAAAAATACTTTCAAGGACCTCCGTACAGTCTGTGTCTGTGGGTTGATCAAAATTTCCACAGCAAGTTTACTTGATTGATGTCGAATAACTCGCTCACCTGAAACAATATAAAAAAATTGAGTCAGAAAAAGGACAAATATTTTGATTTTAGAGTTTTGATAAAAATGTGAATGGAAAAGTGCATATATGATGCAGTACAGTGGAGCCCACTTAACTGTATATCTCTTAATTGAACAATCCTGTTAACTGAATATAATTTCCAAACACCAAACTATTAACCATCTTAAATGAATATGAGTTTTAGAGCCAACTCCTGTTAACTGAATAAAAAAAATCCTGTAATGTGTTGAAAAATTCTCTTGACAATCACCAAATACCCAATGTTTAGAGACCTCATAAGTGCATCTAATATAGGCATTTATTCTATTATATCTTCTTTGACGGAATTCTATGAGCTAAATGCTTAATTTATCTTTAAAATACAGGAAACTGACCACATCCCTGTTAATTGAATTCTCCTGTTAATTGAATAATTCTAACTGGCAAAGTGGCTATTCAATTAACAGGGTTCCACTGTACATGTATAATGAATAGCCATTAAAACACTCATGGAGTGGCATTACCACCCAGACAAGAACTCTTAAGCACAGGTGATAATGCACTAATAGGTAGAGTGCTCAATTATTTTTGGTCATCAAAAAGGCACTTTCCCATAAATTTTAACAAAGCAATTCCATACTGATTAAATTTCACTTCAAAGATAATGACACACATCCAGAGAATATGAAACCTTGAAGTTGTGGTACCTGCAAAGCAAAGTAAACCCTAAATATGAGCTTCCAGCACTATACTTTTAGCCAACTCTTCTCCGGGTTGAACCATGTAGTTCATTGGCTGAAACTTTGTTGTTCTTATGCATTTTTCCAAGAAGTTTTTGTCAGATGGAAAATCAACTCTGGGAGTGTTTTAGAGGTACTCCACTCTCCATTCTAGTGGCGAGTCGTAAATGATCCAGAGCACTCCAAAATTAAACTTGGACAGCAATGCTGTAAGTTAATTTAAATTAACTTATGACCTTAATGTCCAAGTAAGAACTACTGCAATCAAAGTTTACTTTCTGTAACATTCCTAACCCCTTACCTTACAGACAATATCAAAATTTATTACTTTATTTATTTTTTTTTTTAAATTTCAATTTTTTTTAACAAATCCACATCATGTGATCCCTCACTGGAACAAGCTCGTTTCAATGAGGGGTCACCTGATGTTTTTTTGAAAAACGTTTTGAAATTTCTTTTTTTTTTTTAACTGCTTAATTTGCAAATTATGCAGGTGGATAAGGCCGATTCATTAGGTAAAGGGCTAAGAGAATGAAGAGACAGGATTCGCAAACACTTTTATTACATGCCTGTTCTATGAAATCCCCATCTACAGCAACACTTAACCCTGCGGAAAATGTCTTTCTAATAATTGCTTTTATAGACATGAAGGCATGAAATAAACACAGAATGACACGAGCATGTGAATGGGTTAATCGATATGGCACTTATGCCATCATGTAAGGAAAAGACTTGTGCTATCACAGTATTTTCCAAGATTTTTTTCCTCAAATCTGGTCATGTCTGCCTTGAAGCAGCCACGACTAGATTTGATGAAAAATTCATCTAAATTTAACTCAAGAAATCATTGGTGAAAAAATCCATTCAATTTACAGGAGTAAAATTTGATTAAATATGCCCAAATTATACCTATTTTTGTGGAAAGAGAAATTCTGCCCTTGCCAGGGGGGTCTGGAAAAAATTTGAGGACACAGGGTCTAAAAAAAAATTTTCTGCCTGCCAGGGACCCATCACCCCAAACCTGTAATTTTTTTCCACCCCTTCCTGAGGGGACCTACCCCCCATATTTCTTCCCAGAGCTCAAAACACTGCTGAAACCTGGCCAATTATCAATGGTCTGAATTCTATGCTATTGTGCATTCCCAAATTTTACTTTGTTCTGCATAAACTAATACCCTCAATGCTATATAAACTGTTTGAGATATACGATTGTTTAATTTTTGTTGATTTTGAAGAGATTCAGTTTGTTTTTCCTTCTTTTATTTTATATTCAAGGTTTTATTTTATCACATTTTCAATTTACAAATATCTTAATTTTTTCATCGAGTTAACTTCTTAACCAAGTCATGGTTGAATATGTTTTTGTTGATTTTAGTTAAATTTACATTTTATATAAACTAATCAAAATGAGTATGATAGTTTTTGCTTTTTACATGTGGAGAGATGAACTGTGGGATTAGGCAAACTCAAATGATTTGGTTCTAAAGACTATATAGCAAAGACATATTTTGTTAAAGTATATTAATAGCTGAATTCAGAAGGGTAAGTCAGTTTGGTTGAATTGAAAAAAAAGTGTTCATAACAAAACTCAATTGCAGATTATTCAAATTTGATCAGTGCATGTTAATGTTTCTAATATTCACTTCAGTTGTCGAATTTGCGAATCTTCACTGAGAACATTTTGACTCTTCTGAGCTTGTCTATACCCCACATTCTCCCCAAAGCATGTTTAAAATACTCTATTCACCACACTGAATCATCTTAAAGGTATAAGAACATCATTCTTTGAATGAATTCAAGTGCAGGAAAAAATTTGCAATTTGGGTCGTTTCCACGTTTTTTTTCAGGCCAATGGACCCACCAACCTCTACCTTTGTCTGGAATTTTTTTGCAGATCCCCTCCCCCACCCTGCCCTTGTAGGAATATCTGCTAGCAACATGCAAGAAGTTAACCCTCAGTAACCCTTCCTACCATTTTCAAATATTTTTTCCTTATATTTCCTTATTTTCTCTATTTTTGCTAATAGGTATGGCCACCCTATCTCTCATGTCATCATTCCTTCATCTTTCCTTGCTACATCTCTCAAGCCTGGTATGGAGAATCATAAAATTTCTGTCTACTTGCAAAATATCTTGGGTGGGATTGTTTTGGTCTTTGGCATGTGGGGCCCTCTGCCGCATGGAAAGAAAATTTATTTATGTATTTATTTACTGTGTTTAAGGTCACATGCTTATGCACAAATGGCTAATCATGACCGTGAGAGTTTTACGGATGGAGAAAGTACCCGGAGAGAACTACCGAGCAACGACGAGCAGCTGCCAGCTCCGCAACATCGTAACTCTGCACTGCAGCAGAGGCAGGGTTAGATTGGTTGAAGACATATGCACCATGTGGACAATGGGGGTTAAGTGCCTTGCCTAAGGACACAGCGTGGGAGTCCGAATCGATTGCTCAGGCGGTCTCCCATCCGAGGATTAAGCAGGCTTGACCTTGCTTAATTTCGATGATCTAACGAGAACCGGTTATCGCAACGCCACCGTGCCCCCTAGGAAAAAAAATTAGCAAGAAAAAGGAATTTTTTTCACAATAGAATAAAAATTAAAAACTTTCAATATGGATATGCTTGGCAGAACAACTGTCCAGTTGGTAAAATGCTGTAGAATCCAGATATTATTACAATTATTATAATATATAGAAAACCTGGAAGAACATTTTTTTTTAATTCAAGGTGGGGGGAGGGAGGTGTCTTGAGAAGGGAAGATATCATGACCCACCAATACTTTGAAACACATTAATTGACACATATTTATTTATTTATTTATTGGTGTTTAAGGTCACATATTTATGCACAATGGCTAATCATGACCGTGACGGGTGGAGGAAGCCAGAGTACCCAGAGAGAACCACCGAGCAACGACGAGCAGCTGCCAGCTCCCCAACATCTTAACTCCGCACTGCAGCACAGGCAGGGTTAGATTGGTTGAAGACATGCGTACTATTGACGTGCAGTACGCCTTAGTGCACGGCGTCATCGTGCCCCCATGCGGGCAATGGAGATGAAGTGTCTTGCCCAAGGACACAACGCGGTTGCCGCAGGTGGGATTCGAACCGAGGACCTCTCGGCGTGCAGCCTGCACCTCTACCCACTGAGCCACCGCGCTCCCAAATTGACACATAAGTGACAAGTAGAGATTGCTGATGTGTCTCTGAAAATTTAACACACAGTAGCAATCTCTTGTCAATTATAATGTTTTAGAATTTCTCACTATTCGGATTTCCATATGCCAAAGTTGACTTACACCTCAAACCCATGATCTTGGGCATTCCGGAGCATTCAGTAATTAATGTTCCAGGATCTCCTCCACTCCGACTAACATGTACATGTTTGAAAAGTTTCTTTATTGGTATTTAAGGTCACTTTAGGTTGCTATGGTTACATCCTGATCACAACACATGTATAAAGTCAATTTTAGCCAGTTGTTACTACAGTGGAACTCTTAACTGAATAGCCACTTTGCCAATGACAATTACTGAATTAACAGCAGGATTCAATTAAAGGATTGTGCCACTTTCCTGTACTCTATAAAGAAAGAAAAACTAGGGAGAGTCTGGTAATTTCTTGACAGGTTGCAAGATTTTTTACTCAATTAACAGGAGTTTACTCTATAACCTATATTTAATTAACAGGTCAAATTTGTCCTGGAGGTATGGTAAATGGTTTTGTATTGGGACATTATCTTCAATTGACCTGGTTATTCAGTTAAGAGACATCCAATTAAGTGGGGTCCACTGTTCTTACTGTTCTGTAATATAAGAGATGAAAAAATTAATTTAGTATTTTTGAGAGTACAGTAGAATCTTCTTAATTGAATATCCATTGTGCCATTGAAAATTATTCAATTAACAGGCGTATACAAATAACAGGAATTTGGTCAGTTTCCTGTGTTCTGGAGGTAAACTGAGCATTTATTCTATTATATCTTGTTTGACAGAGCTCATAGAGCTCTGTCAAACAAGATATAATAGAATAAATGCCTCTGTTGGATGTAGTGAGGCCAAAAAGGTTGATAAATAAGGGGAATTTGGTGCATGTCACAGTAATTTTTTCAACATATTACAAAAATTTATACAATTAACAGGAGTTTACTCTACAACCCATATGCAATTAACAAATCAAATTTGTACTGAATGTATTATAAATGGTTTTGAGTTTAAAAATTATATTCAATTAACAGGGATATACAATTAGGAGATATCCAATTAAGTGGGCTACACTGTACCAGACAACTTACTATTTTCCTCCCACGGTGAGCCCATCAACAAAGATATTTGATATGATGAGAAGATATGAAAAGGTTCCTACACCAAAAACCTCAAAAATTTACTTTACATTTATTTTTTAACATATTTCATCACTTAATGACTCTTTACTCCAAATCTCTTTCTCTCTTTACTCTTAAAATTTAAACATCATGCCAAAAACATTAAATGCTCACAAGAAGAATAACCTTATGTTCCTAGCTTTTTAGTTCTTTACTTTGTGGCAAATGTTCAAAAGTGCCTGCTGAAATTTATGTACAGTATAGACATGGCCAGAATATCCTTCCTTTAAAAATCTCAAGACTTTTGAAGGCCCACAGCTTAAATTCCAGACTTATTTATTTGGTAAATCTGAATAGGGAGGGGGGCTCTGAAATTCATTTTAACAATGCCTTGTCCCCTCAATTTTTTTGCATTTATTTTCATTCTGTACCAAGTTCCAAACAATATTTATTAGTTATTTTAACCCTTTACCCAACGAATTGGCCGCATCCGCCCGCGTAATATGCAAATTGAGCAGTTGAAAAAATTAAATCTTACAAAATATTTCAACAAAACCATATCCTGTGACCCCTCAATGGAATGAGCTCATTGAGCTCGTTCCAATGAGGGGTCACAGGATATGGTTTTGTTAAAATTGTTTGAGAAATATCGTCTGCGTTGGGTAAAGGGTTAACACATTTTTCGTGCTGTAAACTTAACATACTAAGAAAAAACATCCACTACGGTTTAGGGTCAGTATAGTAAGGGTTAGCAGTGGCCTGTATATTTTTACTATACAGCCCCAAATGATTTCTCCCAAGTTTTACATTTTCTTTTCTAGCAACCAGTGGCACTTTATAAAAGAAGCGTAACACATACAGAAAGTGTATACCATTGTCATTCAGCTCCCAAAATGGGCTTATAAAAATTTACTGAAAATATAATGGAGAATAGCGAAAAATGACAAAAAAAAAGTTCAGGAGACCAGTATTTTAAAGGTCATTTTCTGCATCTACAGCTACATCATGACTGCAACACAAGTATAAAGTCAAGTTTTGCCATTGTTTATACCAATGCTGCCCACTTTTGAGGACCCACACCCCAAGAGTTGGTTACAATACTTAATCCCATTATACCAGTGATATAACTGGTTTAACCCTTTACCTAACGTAACGGCCAATACCGGCCAGCGCTATTCTAAAAAATCGCCAATTAATTTTCATTATTTTTTCATTTTTTGTCTCAAAAACATAGGTTATGACCCCTCATTGGAACGAGCTCATCAAGCTCGTTCCAACGAGGGGTCATAACCTATGTTTTTGAGACAAAAAATGAAAAAAATTAGTTATTCAAGAATTTTTTTTGCAAGTGTCGTCTGCTTTTCATGTTAGGTAAAGGGTTAATGCAGCAATCAAGCAAACCTTCAAAGCCTGTCATGGTCATTGTTTATTTATTACATGCTTGTTCTATGTAATCCCCATCTACAGCAACATTAAACCAAGCGAGAAAATGAAAATCTGTTCCGCACATAGATAGATATTTATTTAGCAAATACATCAAAATCAAGGCAGATTGCACAAATTTTAAATGTATAATAATCATTTGTATATAGATAATAAAAACAAATAGCAACATTTCTTAAAATAAACCAGTTGATTATCCATATGTGCGGATCGAAAACCGTTGACAGACTATTTTTAAATAGAAGCAAAATTTCGCTGGAATTTTCTACAAATCGTATCGCGTAACGCAATTACAATTTGAATCACTAGAGATAGAAGAAAATCGTCCTCTGAGTTCCAATGTGTTCTATGTGCCAGTAAGCTGCCAGTAGGCATATAGAACACATTAGAACTGAGGGGACAAAATAGTAACACAGCTTCCCCTCGCAAATTTGATTGGCGATAAAATGTGTTCTTTTTGTTGATACTTGTCAATGAATTGCTGAATGTACTTCTAATAATGCAATAATGTTTTTTTTTATAGACATGAAGGCATGTAATAAACACAGGACATGTGTGTGTGAATGGGTTAATCAATATGGGACTCGTGCCATTGTGGAAGGATAAAACTCAAGGCTTGTGGCCTCTTGTTGTCCTTCCGCACTTGAAGTCGTGCCATATCGATTAACCCTTTCACACATGCATGTCATTCTACGTTTTTATTTGTGTTCAAGGTCCATATTTCTGCACAACAGCTAATTGTGACTGCAACATGGAGGTAAATTCAAGTTTAGTCAAATGTTTACCCATGCCGCCCATTTGAAAGGACTTCCATCCCAGGCATTAGTGACTTGGTCCTATTTTACCAGTAAAACAGAGCTTGTTTACCACAGTGAACAAGCACTGCTTCAATTACCCAGGGTCCCACAGGCGATCATGGTTATTGACTGGTGCTTGACATGATGCCCTTTCCACTTCCTGGGAATTGAATATGAACCTGTTATATAAAAACATATCCAATTTCCCCGATACCAAATTTTTCACTTGCTATCAGTAACTGGAAAGCTCTCTTTCAAGAGATAACTTCCAAGACCATAAACTATACTTTGCCTCTCATGGTGACAGAAGTCCAGCCAATTGTTTACACCTATGTTACCCATTTTAGAGGATCTCAACCCCAAGCATTGGTGACCAGGTCCTATTTTATGAGTAAAACAGAGGTGGTTCATGGCCTTTTATTTCAGAACTTTTAATGAACCCTTTACCTAACACGAAAAGTGGACAACACTTGCAAACAAAATTTTTGTGTAATTAAATATTTTCATTTTTTGCATCAAAAGCATAGGTTGTGACACCTCATTGGAACAAGCTCATAACCTATGTTTTGCGACAAAAATGAAAAAAATAAAACTGAATGGTAATTTTGTGAATAGTGCTATCCGGTTTTTGCCATTACGTTGGGTAAAGAGTTAATTAATGAATGAATCAAAACCTACATTCTACTGCCCAATAAAGTAATGTTGATTCTTACACCAACACAAAACTAAATATTGTTTGGTGGGAAAAGGATTAGAGAATTGATCTTCAAACTGAAAAGTGCATGGTTCGATCCTTACCAGGGGTAACTGAATTGTGTCCTTGGGCAAGGCTCTTAACTGGTAGAGTTCTAGAAGCTATTATCAGGGCTTTCAAAAAGATGAGGGTAAGAGTGCAAAAGCAAACATTTTCCTTGCTCAAGATTCATAGGGCACTCTCCAATAATTTGTAATAAAACAAATTTTGATAAACAAATTTAGACCACCAAAAATAATCTAGCCCTCAAACTGTTAATACTGATTACCCATGTGGGGGGTGGGAGGGGGGGGGGGGCACAGAGTTGCTGTGTACTGAGGTGTAGTGTACATCAATGGTGCACTTGCCTTCAAACCTATGCTGACCCAGCTTGTGCAGAGTTAGTACATTGGGGAGAGTCTGAATGTTGCTTGTCTGTCTGGCTTCCACCACCTGTAAAACTGGCTGCCACGAGGTTACCCTGGCTGTTGAAAGTGTCATTAAACCCCAATAATAATAATTAAAAAATACTGCTGGTCATTTTAACCCTGCACTCAATTCACAGTATCAATAAAATGTTGTTTTAAAAATCAATACAAAACCATATCATGCAACCTTTGGCTCTCACTGGAACCGAGCTCATTCCAATGAGGGGTCACAGGCAGGGACCGACCTGGGCATGCGCCAGTGCGTATTTGGTTCTGAAACATCAGGACCTGGCTCTTAAATCTCAGAAATAGGCTTCTCAGTTGGCGCGTAACTTCTCAGATCATATTTTGATATTCTTTCGATGGATAATCGAGAGAGACACTCTTACATGTATTATATATATGATTGTCATTTATCATTGTTGTAGAGTGTTTAAGTTAATACTTCAAGTCTTAATTACCAAGCATTAATCTTCACTGTGCTTTCTGATCAAGTCTTGGCTGCCTAAATAGGCAGCCAAGACTTGATCAGAAACCACAGTGAAGATTAATGTTTGTTATAGTGTACTAAATGAAAATGATGAGAGCTATTACATACTTGCTGTGTGTGTTACAAACAGCAGTGTGACTCCGTAAATTGAAATCTGGCGCATGAATTGAAAAAATAGGCTCCGAGGCTAGAGCGTATTTTAAATAGTCCTGATCGGTCCCTGACAGGATATGGTTTTGTTGAAATATTTTACTGAATATTCTTTCAATGGTTCAATTCGTAAATTATGCCAATGGATACAGCCAATTCAGTAGGTCATGGGGTTAATGATACACCACACTACTGGGTCCGTATCCTGTGATATGTACCAAATTTAGGATGACAGGCACAAAACTGTGGTTACCCATCCCAATGACAGGCTCCAAAAAAATATTATTTGCAGCCTTGCAACCAAGCACTGCCCCACTTCCCAGGATTCTCAAGGGAATACAACAACTGAAACATTAATTGTAACACAATGATCTCAATGGGTAATGAGCAAGAAAATATATGTCAATGGAGTGCAGTTATTATTAATCAATATAATTCACATTCCTTTCACAAGAAATATTTTGAAAGGATCAGCACATGCCCCAAAAGTTTTTAAGTAGATAAGTATATAATTAAAGTATCACATTTCAAAAACCCCCATGAATATGATAATTGGGTTAACTTGAAATAATCTGATCAAACAGCTTCTCAGTTATAGTCAGCTATTAAATATCATAAAGTGCACTTTAATTCAGCATATTTAATTGAATTGAATGCAAAAAAAGTGGTACACAGCTCCACCAAACACTAATACAAATTAAAAAGTGACAGGGTGACAAGTAGAGTCTTTCATATTTCATCTACAAGCCGAAAATTGTGGTTACAGTTCACTTCCAACTAATTTTTACTTTACATAAACAGCCTTTATTAACCCTTACAGGGCTATTTCTGATTTTTACAACCTCACAATCATTTCCCTCAAAATGCCATCACGAGGAAATTCTGCTAACAATAGACAAAATTACTTAGGCAGTGGTTTCTAGTCAAGTCTTGGCTGCCTGTTATGACAAGTAGAGTCTTTCATATTTCATACACAAGCAGAAAATTGTGGTTACAGCTTATTTTACTCTACATAAACAGCCTGTATTAACCCTAAAAGGGCTAATTACGAGTTTTACGACCTCAGAGTCATTGCCATTAACATGTCATTATGAGGAAATCCTGCCAACAATAAACAAATTACCTAGGAAGTGGTTTCTGGTGAAGTCTTGGCTGCCTCAACAGGCAACAAAGACTTTACAAGACATCACTGCTAAGCCACTGGATGTGTACAGGCTGTAGTCAGGTGTGAATTCAAGACAATTGTCCAGGTCCTTAAAGGTTAACTGGCTGAGTGCTGGAAGCCCATATTTGGGATTTGTTCTTAAGTTCAAGTACAACATCTTGAAGGCTTAACTTTATGTGGATGTGGTTTACATTATCTTTGAAGAGAATTTATTTCATCTGTATGGATTGCCTCGTTACAATTTATGAGAAAGTACCGATACACAAACAGTCTGTATCAACTAATTGAGTGCTGGAAGCCCCTATTTGGGCTTCCTTCTTAAGTGCAGGTACGACATCTTAAATGGTTACTATTTTGTGGATGTGGTTCACATTATCTTTGAAGAGAATTTATTTCATCTACATGGATTGCCTTGTTACAGTTTATTTATTTACTGGTGTTTAAGGTCACATAGTTCTGCACAATGTCAACATGGATATAAAGTTAAGTCCAGCCAATAGTTTAAACCCATGTTTCCCATTGTAACAAGACAAACAAATTCTGTTTACCAACAATAATGTTGCAGGCCTGGCATTTTCAGGAGAGTGATTTATTTGCTCGCCTTAAAAAAATTAAGGGGGGCAAAAACTAGCCCTCCTGAATGTAGAAAATAATGATAACCATAACAGCATATTCCTTAAATCCACATCTTTTCAGATCTCTGCTACGTTAGTGGTCTCTGCAAGACAGTCGCACTGACCAGAGGTGTGGGAGGGGCAGTGTACCCATCTCACAGAGACTGCCTTGTTAGCAGCACTAAAAAACACAAAGCCCACCTGGCAGAATGCATTAATAGTAAAACTTTATTTTGCCACTTTGAGCTTTTGTGAACTGGGGAGAGCTAATCGCTCCCCTAGGCCATGCGAGGGAAGCGATTTTTAGCCCTCCTGCATTTTTAAGAATGCCAGTCCTGATTTTGTACTCTACCAATCAACTTGTGCTCTTCTGATCTTTAGAGACGGGAGGTTTAGATTTTTCAGAATCGGTCTTGGTTTCAGTTTGGTTTCAGGAAAAACCTTTTGTTTCGGTTCAGTTTTTCTGTATGTTAAAACAAGAGCACCGCTGGGCATTGCATCATACCCCCGTGAACTGTTCAAATTGTACCATTTTAACACATTTGCAATTTTTTTAGAATGCGAGAAATTTATACTGGCATATATATATATGTTATGGTCAGACTTTGAAATCCGTGATTTTGTGAAATGACTAAATTTTTCAGTCATTTGAGAAAAAGACTAACAAGTTTGAAGCCAATCGAAAAACAAATACTAAAGTTATCATCCGGAAACCAAATATTTGACGAAGAATTCTAAGTCCAACAGGGGCCATAATTCAGGCAAAAATTGTTCAGACCGACCCCATATTCGAACTTGACCTGTACTTTGTTGTGATTAAACCACATACCAAGTTTGGAGCCGATCGGAAAACAAATACTAAAGTTATCATCTGGAAACCAAATATTTGACGAATTCTAAGTCCAACAGGGGCCATAATTCAGGCAAAAATTGTTCAGACCGACCCCATATTCGAACTTGACCTGTATTTTGTTGTGATTAAACCACATACCAAATTTGGAGCCAATCGGAAAACAAATACTAAAGTTATCATCCGGAAACCAAATATTTGACGAATTCTAAGTCCAACAGGGGCCATAATTCAAGCGAAAAATGTTCGGACCGACCCCATATTTAAACTTGACCTGTATTTTGTTGTGATTAAACCACATACCAAATTTGGAGCCGATCGAAAAACAAATACTAAAGTTAGCATCCGGAAACCAAATATTTGACGAATTCTAAGTCCAACTGGGGCCATAATTCAGGCGAAAAATGTTCGGACCGACCCCATATTCGAACTTGACCTGTATTTTGTTGTGATTAAACCACATACCACATTTGGAACCGATCAGAAAACAAATACTAAAGTTATCATCCGGAAACCAAATATTTGACGAATTCTAAGTCCAACTGGGGCCATAATTCAGGCGAAAAATGTTCGGACCGACCCCATATTCGAACTTGACCTGTATTTTGTTGTGATTAAACCACATATCACATTTGGAGCCGATCGGAAAACAAATACTAAAGTTATTGTTCGGAAACCAAACGGACGGACGGACAGACGGACGGACAACGCCATACTATAATACGTCCCGTTCAAACAGGCGTATAAAAAGATAGTAAAGAACACTTCAGGCACCTTAACTATTATTAATATTTATTGGTGTTTAAGGTCGCATACTTATGCACAATAATGATAAATCGTGAATGTGACAGTTTTATGGGTGGAGGAAGCCAGAGAGAACCACCGAGCATCGATGAGCAACTGTCAGCTCCTCAACATTCTAACTCTGTTCAAGCTCCGCTCAAGCAGGGTTACAGCGGTTGAAGACATGTGCACCATGCCTTAGTACACAGCGTCATCATGCCCTCATGTAGGCAACCGGGATAAAGTGCCTTGCCCAAGGACACAATGCGGGTCGTCCTGGATGGGGATCGAACTCGGGACCTCTAACATAGAAGTCCAACAGTCTACCACTGAGCCACCATGCTCCCTAGGCACCTTAACTGGTAGAGTGCTAAATTATTTTTGGTCATCAAAATTTGTTCACATGTCTTGGCCTTGTTACAATTTATGAGAGAGTGCCTTCAGGCATTCTCCCATAAATTGTAACAAACCAAATCAATATGGACAAAATAATTTTACTTCTAAGATAATATAAAAGAGGCCTGCATTGCAAAGCTCTGCTAATGCCCCTGACCACAAAAATTTGTCTAAGTCGAAAGGGTGAAAAAGTGCCATAACTCTGGAGAAACTGTGTGGAAGAAACTCACACTACACAGATATCGTTCCCCTCATGATGCTCTATCACAACACCAAATATCATTCAAATCCGAGCAGCAGTGGCTGAGATAAAAGGGAAAATGTTGGTATGGACGTTCTTACACGTTCTTACTTGTGGGGTTTTTCCCATGTTAAATCCTAACACCACAAGGTCAAAAAATTAACCCCACGGTGCAAAAAATAACCCCACAAGTGGCCACTGTACTAACCCAACCCCATAACTACCACTGACCCTAAATTGTAAACTCCACAATGTACCTCTGCTAAGCTTGGATGGACAAATGGACGGATGGAGGTCTCCCCAAGATACTCTTTCGACTTTTCAAGTCGGGGGCATGAAAATATATCTACTGGTCTTTGTCAAGCTTTCGGCCTCTTGGCCTTCATCAAGGACCATTGATCAATGGTCCTTGAAGAAGGCCAAGAGACCGAAAGCTTGACAAAGAGCAATATATATGAGATGTTTTACGAGACTGTCCCAATACAATGGACAATTTAATAATGTATACATATATCCACTGGGTATGGTGCCTTTATGTTTGAGATCTGCACTTTAAAGTAAAGCCCAAATATGGGCTTCCAGCTCTCTACCAGTTAACTTACTTGGGGAAAAAACCCTGCAATAGTTTATATGACATCACTCACCACATGCAAATTCAGCAGCTGAAAAAATATTATTTTTCGAAAACTTTCAACAAAACCATATCATGTAACCCCTCTTTGGAACGAGCTCATCGAGCTCGTTCCAATGAGGGGTCACATGATATGGTTTTGTTGAAAGTTTTTGAAAAAATTTTAAAAATGATATTTAAAATAATAATATGATATCGTCTGCATTGCATTTGACGATATCAAAATTTATTATTTTAAATATAATTTTTTTAAATTTTTCAAAAAATTTCAACAAAACCATATCATGTGACGAGGGGTCACATGATATGGTTCTGTTGAAATTTTTTGAAAAATAATATTTTTTCAACTGCAGAATTTGCTTATTACGCGGGCGGATGCGGGCGATTTGTTGGGTAAAGGGTTAATGACAATGACACTTTCGACGGCCAGGGTCACCTCGTGTTAAGACAGTTTTACAGGTGAAGAAAGCTAGAGAACCAGGGCTGAAAGAACCACTGAGCTGTGGCACGTAGGTATGAGACTCCCAAATGTATTAACTCTGTACAAGCAGGGTTAGCATTGGTTGAAGGCAAGTGCACTACAAATGTGCAGTATGTCTTTGTACACAGAAACCACCATGCCACCACATGGACAATCAGGATTAAGTGTCTTTACCAAGGACTAAATGCAGTTACCACTGTTGGGATCGAATGTGGACCTTTTGGTTTGAAGTTCAGTGCCCTACATTAGGTAAAAGGTTAACCAGTACTATTATAGGAGTTATTTACTGCTGCTTGGGGTTACTTTCAACATCAATGGCTATAACATATACTACAACACAGATATGATCTCAAGTTTAGCCAATCGTTTTACCCCATGCTACCCACTTTTGAGGACTTCCATTCCAGGCATTATTTACCGGGGCCTATTTTACCAGAAAAGCAGAACTTGTTTACCACTGTAAACAAGCACAACTCCACTTCCAAAAGTTTCCACCGAGGTATTATAGAAGAGCTTGTTTACCTCAGGAATGCTCCACTTCTTGGGTTCCATCTACCATATAATAACCAACACACAATTAACAGTCACATTACTACACAAAGTATGGTAAAGAGTTCGGTGCCAAAAAATATATTTAATAATGGTGATATTGTATTAACCAATATTTCATTAAGCAGCGTACATTGTACTACACTTTGTCTGGAACTGTAGCCTAAAGTCAAAAAGTGGCTTTTACGATGGTTAACAGATTAACCGCAATGTTGGAAGAAAAAACTTTGTACAGTGCTTCTGGTGACATAACGCTGTTGTTCAAAATAAGCGAGTTTGATGTTTACTGTAAAATTCATCGACCTCATACCAGCACACACTGGTGCAGTTGAGAATACAAATTATTTACGCAACAGAGGTGACAAAATGTTTATTTTGCTGAGAATATTATTTACTTGGAAGATGATGAAAGTAGAGATATTTTTAGAAAGTCATGTTGTCTTTAACATGTTACTGCCACATAATTTTTCTTTTTATACAGAACTCAACAATGTGTTAAGTTACCTCTTTGATTATACCAGGACTGGAAAATTCCACTCTCTGTTTATTTATTCACTGGTGTTACTGTTTAACCCTTTGAAACTGAGCGGCCACTTTTCCGGCCAGGAATATTATAGGTTATAACGTCATTATATAGGATGGCTGTTCAGTAAATTTGTGGGGAAGACCAATTAATATTTTCAACGTGCAGCCCTGAGGCTGCACGTTGAAAATATTGATCGGTCTACCCCAAATAATGAATATGGACTCTTCTAATTGCTGCCATTGAAATGGCATGGAAGATACCACTCGAGTTCAAAGGGTTTAGGTAATTTTCATTATCTCTGGCTTTCTTAAAACCACAAAGCCCATATAAGGCCCCACAAAGTAGACCTTCTGTTTCTCAGGCCATTTTTGTAAAATTTCATTCGGGCAGGCATTTTTTAAAAAAAATTTTGTAATTATTTATTTGCCATCAAAAGTTCATGTTTTTGATTTGTTTTATGTTTTAGGCCTCATAATCTACAGAATAGCATGGGTGGGTGGTGGTGTATTTTGTCCCTTGAGTGCAAGAAGGCTTTGTAATGCTGAAGCATTGCAAAGCCTTGTTGCACTCAAGGGACAATTGTAACAACTTGGGTAAAATATCAAGCATCAAGCATTTAATTTTTATATTTTTAAGTTTGCATTGGTTATTAAAAGAGAGCATGTGGCAGCCAAAAGGACAATGCAGGAGGGCCTGAGAAAAAGACTTGCAACTTTTTTAGGCCTAATGTCAAGTTTGGAGAATCCTTTCTACGTTTGCTTCCCATTTTAGAGGTCTTCCACCCCAGGATTAGTTACTATGTCCTATTTTACCAGAGAAACAGAACCTGTTTACAAGCATTGCTCCACTTTCCGATTTTCCATGGCTTGCAGGTTCCATGTCACCACCATAGCTAACTAGAGGCTTGACTTAAAACACTGAGTGCGTCATGAAAAAGATATATTATAAAATGAATGCATTTTCCCAGTGGTCCATAAACATAATTTATAAACTTAAACCCATATATTGTATTTCTGAAAATATGTCTCCAATGTCTGGATTTGATCATTTTGTAACTCATCTCAAAAAATATGTTTCAACGAGCATTTGGTCAGGGGAGCACAAAAACAAGATGTTTTTGTATTCCTCTTACCATACATTTAAGTTCACTTTCAGCATCTATGGCTTCACCACAACCACAACACAAAAAATAAGGTCTAGTTTAATTGATCATTTAAACATGTGCATGGTAATTATCTTGACTACTATAGAAGCCTTCTATACCAGGTGTTGGCTACCAGGACCCATTTAATCAATAAAAACAGAACTGGTTTACCACAGAAAACATGCACTGCTCCACTTTCCAGTATGCCCACAGTTAACAGCTAGAGTGGTGAACTTTTTAGTGAGAATTAAAATTATTAACAACTGTTTTGCTATAATTTATTGGAGAGTGACTATAGGCACTCTCCAATAAACTGTAACGAACAATCAATATGAAGAAAATAACTTTTGCTGCTAGCATAATTCAAAATAATTGCAGAGAATACGGGAATACGAGAATTTTATCAAGGCAACTACACTTTTTATGAAAGCACATTGGGCATTTGGAACAGAACCAGTTAACCCTTTATCTAACATGAAAAGCAGACGACACTTGTAAATAAAATTCTTGAATAACTAATTTTTTTTAATTTTTTGTCTCAAAAACATAGGTTAGGACACCTCATTGGAACGAGCTCGACGAGCTCGTTCCAAAGAGGGGTCATGACCTATGTTTTTGAGACATAAAATGAAAAAAATAATGAAAATTAATTGGCGATTTTTGTGAATAGCACTGGCCAGTTTTGGCTGTTATGTTGGGTAAAGGGTTAAGTGGAAGGTCTAGGCCACCAATAAATATGACCCAAGAAGCAGGCTCTGTACAAAATATGTCAACTCCTAACACTTAACAACTCCAGTTGACAGAAATATGACAAGTCCATTCATGAACAATAAAGAAAGCAGCAAAAAATTGCCCACTTCAACATTAAGACAAATACACTTTTGTTATCTCTCAATGGCTGTTTATCAAACCTCCACAAATCTTAACACTAGGCCAGCCTTAAGTCAATAAATAAGTCAGATCTCCAACCTTTTCCATCAGGTAAAATACCTTTACATTACTAAACATTACTGGGCAACTGAAAAACAAAACAAAGGCTACATTTAATGGGTAAAGTTCAAGACTCTTTCTGTGGTACGGTAGATAATGACTCACGACAAATGTTGTGTCCTTCAGAAAAATGCTTCTTTCTACATAGCTGTAGTTAACCAAGCTATAAAAATGGTACAGTGGAGCCCACTTAATTGAATATCTCTTAACTGAATAACCCTGTTAATTAAATATAATTTCCCAAAACAAAACCATTTACCATACCTCCAGTACAAATCTGACCTGTTTTGAGAGACCATTGTCGTGAGAGACCACCTGTCTTGAGAGACCACTGTGACTTTGTACCGTTTGGTTGTTTTACACTGTAATGGACCTGTCGTGAGAGACCATCTGTTTTGAGAGGCCACATTTGCATGGCAAAAAGGGTGGTCTCTCAAGACAGGTTCTACTGTAATTGAATATTTTCACCTGGAACTTAATTGAGCACCCCGGTTTTTTTCGCAGTGGTGTTAATAGAAACTGTCATTACTTTCATGCCATCTTTCAGATGGAGCTCTGTCAAACAAGATATAATAGAATAAATGCTAAGTTTATTTCTTGACACTTCACCCCTATTGCCCTCGGAAGGGGGTGGGGGGGCACAGTGGTGCTGTGTACTAAGGCGTACTACACTTTGAAGGTGCACTTGTCTTCAACCAATGCTAACCCTGCTTGTGCAGAATTAGTATGTTGCAAGCTCACAGTTGCTCGCCGTTGCTCAGTGGTTCTTTCCAGGTACTCAGGCTTCCTCCACCCGAAAAACTGTCATGGTCACAATCAGCCAAAGTACAGAAATATGTGACCTTAAAACACCAATAAATAAATAAATAATTATAAACAACCTTGTTGATAGAAATCAACCTGTCCAAGAGAAAATCTGCTTTACCTTACGTATAGGCCACATCCAGCCGGCACTATTAAAACAAAAATCGCTATTCAATGTTGTTTTTTTCAGTTTCCAAAATATATCTTATGATGGGATCAGCTGGACAGGCTTTGTCCAATGAGGATCACAGGTTATGTTTTTGTTGCAAAAAATGATTTTTTTTCCATTATTCGGGACATACACAGAACGACACATGCCTGTGTGAATGGGTTAATCGATATGGTACGAATGCCAGTGCTGAAGGATAAAACGAGAGGCTGCAGGCCTGGAGTTTTAGCCTTACACGATGGCACAACTGCTATACCGATTAACCCATTCACACACGAGTCATTTTGTGTTTATTACATGCCTTTACGTCTATCAAAGCAATTATCAGAAGGCACAAGGCAATTCATTTGACAACTATCAACACAAAGAACACATGTTATTGTCCAAACAAATTTGCGAGGGAACCCATGTTTCTATTTCATCCTCTGGGTTCCAATGTGTTCTAAGTGCCTACTGACACATAGAACACAATGGAACCCAGGTGATAATTTGTAGCTATCACAAGTGATCGAAATTGTAATTGCGGGCACGATTTGTAGAAAATTCTTGTGAAATTTCACTTCTTTGTAAAAATAGTCCAACGATTTCCGTTCCCAGGAAAAGATTTTCATTTTCCACATGGTTTAGTGTTGCTGTAGATGGGGATTACATAGAACAGGCGTGCAATAAATTTTTTTGCCAGTATCATCCCCAAATCATGTTATGAAATCAGCTATCAAGAATACAAGAGAATTTGGTTGATTCTTTAAACTTTGTTGATAAACAGTGAACTTAATCCCGGGATCAGGTGTCTTGGCCAAGGACACAATGCACTTGCCACTGGCAAGGATCGAACTGTCCTTTCAGTTTGAAGTCCAATGCTCTAACCACCGAGCCACTGTGATCCTAGAGGACTGAATTACTTGAACTGGTAGAGTGCGAAAATATTTTTCAAACGGGATTTATAACATGGGTATTATTTTACAAAGATATCATGCTATCAGGGGGCGCGCTGTTCGAATCCCACCTGCGGCAACCACGTTGTGTCCTTGGGCAAGACACTTCACCTCCATTGCTCGCGTGGGGGCACGGTGGCGTTGTGTACTAAGGCGTACAGCACGTCGATGGTGCACTTGTGTCTTCAACCAATGCTAACCCTGCTCGTGTGGAGTTAGTATGTTGGGGAGCTGACAGTTCTCTCCAGGTACTCCGGCTTCCTCCATCCATAAAACTGTCACGGTCACGATTGGCCATTGTGCATAAATATGTGACCTGAAACACCAATAAATAAATAAAAAATGTTGATAGGATCACCGATCCAATGTCGAGTTGTGACAGCACAAAAGTGGGTTTAATCATTTTCCTTGCAAGAAGTCAACCCACCTATGGAGCTTCATGAATGTAGGTTAAGACACTATGAATTTATCGTCCACAAACCAATTGTTGCGATTTACTATGTTCAAGGCCACTGTGACCTTGACCTTTGACCTGGCGAGTTCAAGATCAGTAGGGTTCTTCCTCACAGCAAGGCCAATGCAGCTATTAAGTTTCATGACTATAGGCTGAACCACTGTCAAGTTATTGTCTGGAAACCAATTGTTGCAATTTGGTCACTGTGACCTTGACCTTTGACCTGGCAAGTCCAAGGTCAATAGGGTTCTTCCTTGCACCAAGGCCAACACACCTATGAAGTTTCATGACTCTAGGTTGAACCACTATCAAGTTCTCATCCGGAAACCAATTGTTGAGATATACTATGTTCAAGGTCACTGTGACCTTGACCTTTGACCTGGTGAGTCCAACATCAATAGGGTTCTTCCTCGCACCAAGGCCAACACGCCTGTAAAGTTTCATGACTCTAGGTTGAACCACTATCAAGTTATCATCCGGAAACCAATTGTTGCGATATACTATGTTCAAGGTCACTGTGACCTTGACCTTCGACCTGGTGAGTCCAAGATCAATAGGGTTCTTCCTCGCACCAAGGCCAACACACTTATGAAGTTTCATGACTCTAGGTTGAACCACTATCAAGTTATCATCCGGAAACCAATTGTTGCGATATACTATGTTAAAGGTCACTGTGACCTTGACCTTTGATCTGGTGAGTCCAAGATCAACAGAGTTCTTCCTCGCACCAAGGCCAACCCACCTATGAAGTTTCATGAATGTAGGTTGAACTACTATCAAGTTATCATCCGGAAAGGAATTGTTGCGATTTACTATGTTCAAGGTCACGTTGACCTTGACCTTTGACGTAGCGAGTCCAAAATCAATAGGGTTCTTCCCCTCACCAAGGCCAATCTATCTATGAAGTTTAATGAATGTGAGTTGAACCACTATCAAGTTATCATCCGGAAACCAATTGTTTACGCCCGCCCGCCCGTCCGCCCGCCATTCACCAAACTATAAGTCGAGTTTGACTTCGTCACAACTCGACTAATAACTAATCAGGGGACATGGTTGCTCATTAGGTAGAGATGCAGGCAGCAAGCCAAGAGGTTTTTGGTTCAAATCCCACCTGCAGCAACTGCGTTGTGTCATTGGGCAAGACACTTAATCCCAATTGTCCATGTTGAGGGCACGGTGGCATTGTGTACTAAGGCGTACTGGACGTCGATGGTGCACTTGTCTTCAACCAATGCTGAACCTGCTTGTGTGGAGTTAGTACGTTGGTGAGTCTTGATAGTTGCTTGCTGTTGCTTGTTGGTTCTCTCTGGGTACTTCAGCTTCCTCCACCCATAAAACTGTCTGATATGAGGTGACCCTCGCTGTCAAAAGTGCCATTAAATCCCAATAAATGAATAACTGTTAGAGTGCTAAATTATTTTTCAAACATGCTTTATAAAATGGGTATTATTTTTCAGATATCATGATATCAGCAAGGACAGCCTTAGTTTAATAAGATTTTTTTCTTAAGTAATTGTTTTTGTTGCAACTTATTGGAGAGGGCCTGTTGGCACTCTCCAACAAATTGTAACAAAATAATTTTATATAAACATTTTTATTTAACTGTTGAGCAATCACCAAGTTGATGCTTACATTGTAAAGCCACTAAAGTGGCTTTTAGCACTTTTCATTAGATCCATGATAGTGGCTTCTAGCCAAGCTTGAAAATAAGCAGACTGTCATCTGCAAAATGAGGTACCCAGAGGCTGAATTTGGTGATGCCACCCTGCAGAGCAGGGTAGCATCACTAAATTTATCCTCTGTGAACCTCAATCTGAATCAAGGTCTCAAACCTAAACAGATAGATGTACCCAGAGGATAAACTAGCCCATTGTATGGGATAGCATCAGCAAATCCACCCTCTGGCGACCACAATCTGCAAATGACAGATTGTTTATATTCAGGCTTGCGTCTAGCACTCAACCAGTTAAATACCGAGGCTAGAAAGATCTGCAGAGTATAGGCCTCAGCAAAGCTTCGTGATTGGATTGAATAACAGAGCAAGGATTTGATTCATGTATGTTGTATGGCTGTCACAACCACGTTTTCAGTTTAAGTTCATTGTTCAATTCACTTACCTCCCTTGATGTTTCTCTCCAATGTCGACTGCACAGTAAATTTTGGATTAACACATCAAGGGAGGTAAAAAGTTGAAAACTGAACATCATCAAATTCTGATACATCCCGTGCCTATTGGTTTGTCTGTAAACCATGTATGCACACAAGTTCACAACACACATTTACATCAAAGTCATTATTAAATAGAGACACCAAGTATGTGTGCTCAGTATATTTCTGGTTAATATAGCCAAAAGTATTGTATTCATACACAAAACTGTATTAACACTATTTACCAGAATAAACACAATCTTCACAAGAGAACAAGTGATTATATCATTAATCACAACCTTCTTAACAAAAAAAAAAAAATCCAAATATTATTTTGGCTAATATTGCCCAGCACTAAACATGCCTAGTCTGAGAACTTATGTGCTATTAAACTTTTGTAATTCATGATTTATCAACACAATATATTGGTATAACAGAAGACAACAAATTTTTTTCCCATGCCGTATTCAAACCATCGGAATCGGCATCAGAGTTGGCATAATGTTTGGTAACATAAACGGTAATTGGTTCATAGCAAGTTTATGTAATCGGTTCATCACTAGATGCAAGACCGCACAGAATTTTTCATTAAATCAAGTCATGGCTGCTTTAGATTTGTCAATTATGCAGGCTGATGTGGCCACTTCGTTATGTAAAGCATTAATGATTGACAGATACCCCCAGAACATAATTTCGGGCTACGCCACTGGTTTGGTGACTGACTTACAAGATGTCAAAGTGCTACTCTATACATGTTTTATCATTGGTACATTGCATGTCTTCAAACAAGACAAGAGAAACATTATTGACAATGCTACCAAGTCTACATCACAATATCCATCACTTGCTTTCAGAAAATACACTGCTGTATTGAATTCCTATAGACGATGGGGGACAAATGCATAGTATTTTTCTACATTCAATGACCTTGTGGATCCCAGCTTTCAAATGTATCAATTAATTATGCAGGACTGATCAAATATTATTATGCAACACATTTTAGGCAGACTGTACAGTACTAGTGAAAATAAATTGTAAATTAACCCTTCACCTTATGCAACTTTAACCTTTTAACGCACATGGAATAAAAATATGTTATTTTAATTATTGCTTTTTCAAAAAATTTCAATGAACCCATACCACTCGGTCAAATTTTTTGAAGCCACTTATTTAATTATTGGTGCTTTAGGTCACATATTTATTATGCACAACTGGCTAAACTTGACTGCAACATGGATAAAAAGTCATGTTTAGTGAATGAATCGTTTATACCCATGTTGCCCATTTCAGAGTAACACTCCCAAGCATAAACGATTGGGTCCTATTTTACCAGTAAAACAGAGCTTGTTTACCACAGTAAACAAGCACTGCCTCACTTGCCAGAGAGGAAGGCACTTGGATTTTCAATTGTTATCATAGATAATACTGTGTCCCTGGTCTTAGCGAGTGTAAAAAAAATTCCATTTTGCAGAAATAAGAGTGCAGGTGCCGGGTTAACCCCCCCCCCCCCCCCCCCCTCAACCATCCCTAATAGACATACCCATGTTCATTTTGTGCTTTTTTTGTAATTTTAGGTCAGCCTCAACAAATCTCGTCATGGCGGCTGTGAAAGAAATCATTGGTTAACTGATAGAGTGCTAAATTATTTTTACTCATCAAAATTTGTTCACATATCTTTGTTTTGTTACAATTTATGGGAGAGCACTCTCCCATAAACTGTAACAAGGAAAATTCATACAGACCAAATAACTTAGAGGAAAAGATAATGACACCCACAGAGTTTGAAGTCTCTGAGTTGCAGTACCTGCACTTTATAGTATAGTCCAAATACGGGCTTCCAACACTCAACCAGTTAACAAGTCCATTCAATTTACAGGAGAGAAATTTGGTAAAATGTACCCAAATTATACTTATTTCAGTGATAAGATATTTTGTGTCCTGGGCAGCAATATCCACCAGCAGCGTACAAGGAGTTAAATGCCAAAATATAAATTTTGTCGAAAATTATGCAGAGCTGGCAAAGGATACCATTCATCAGTTTGTAAAAATGTAAACAAATTTTTGTGACGTTGCATTACTGTATCTTTTAGATCGCTGACAATCGTATAACTTTTTAAACTCCCCTTCCCCAGGGCTCACAAGAATAAGAAATCCATTAATGCAAAGATTCACTCAACAAAACCAGCTAGAATCTATGCAAATTCTCGCACCACCTCTGCTAGGATTCGCATGAAAAGAATGGAGTCAATCTGACCCTTTACTTAACATACAGCAGCAGTAATTAACCAACACAAGGCTAACATGACCTGAAAAATCCTGACACTGTCGATAAAATTGTACAAATATGGATGTCATTGGAACCGGCTCATTGAGCCGGTTCCAATGACTTCCATATTTGTAAGGTTTTATTGATAAATGTTGTTTATTTTTTTTTTTTTTTTAAGAATTATCAAATTCTGTTTATATGTTAAGAATTAAAAAGCTGTGTTGGGTAAAGTGCCAACAACATGTGTTATCAGTATACAACAGGGATTCAAACACCTTGTGGCCTAATGGGATTCTGGGACACTCATAGCAGGTATGGATTCTCGCAACCATTTTCGCGAGAATCCAAGTGGATTCTCCCAAATTTAGATGAACCCTGTCTTCCCATTCTCCCCCCCCCCCCCCCACACTCTTGTGTGCTTACTCCTTTTCCACTGGTCACAAAAAAGCAGAATCTCCAGCACCCAGACAGATATTTTCTGCTGTTAACAGGAACTGTCATGTGCCATGATGCATACAAGGTGACGCAATTTTCTGATCACAACTGTATATGTTTATCCTTTGTTATTTATAAATATAACAAAAAGTTGATTCATTCCCATTAGATGCTGTAAATTATATTCCAATGGGAAATAACTTTCAGAATTTCAAGACATCGAAAAAATCAATGAGCTGCAATGAGACATAGAATTACCGCCAAAAGAGTATTTGCAGACATGATGTGTCTAAGCAAATCACGAAAACATGCAGTAATGCAACCATGAGTTCCTTGTGCATGTCAACATCTGTAAATTTCACACAGTGATTCAGAAACTGTTCTACATAATTTTGAATATAAATTGTTGCACATTCCCATTCCAAAATATCTGAAAATCAATAGAATGAGATACATGTTCTTTATTTACAACTGTATCTACAACAAATTATTGCAACTCTCAGACTTTTTTTGTCCAAAATAAAACAATTTTCAGTTTTGTTTTTGCTTCAAAAACACAGCTTATGACCCCCTCATCGGAAAGATTTCCAGTAGGTGGTCCTGAACTATATTATGTTTTTTAAACAAAATTTGAACTAAAAATATGAATTGTAATTTTTTGTGTCAGGGTCATATTGTATAGGACAATTTAACAGTTACTAGTGGACACTTTCAAGAGGTAGGGTCATATTGCACAAGACAATTTAACTGTTACTAGTGGACACTGGGCATGGTGGCTCAGTAGGTAGAGGTGCAGGCTGCAAGCTGAGAAGTCCTCAGTTCGAATCCCACCTGCGGCAACTAAATTGTGTCCTTGGGCAAGACACTTCACCCCCCACTGCCCATGTGGGGGCATGGTGATGTCGTGTACTAAGGCATCCTGCACGTCGATGGTGCACTTGTCTTCAACCAATGCTAACTGAGCTTATATGGAGTTAGTATGTTGGGGAGCTGACAGTTGCTTGCCATTGCTCAGTGGTTCTCCCTGGGTACTCTGGCTTCCTCCACCCATAAAACTGTCATGGTCATGATTAGCCATTGTGCAGAAATGTGACCTTAAACACCAATAAATAAATAAATACTAGAGGACACTTTTAAGAGGCAGGGTCATATTGTGTAGGACAATTTAACTGTTACTAGTGGACCCTTTCAAGAGTCTGGGTCATATTGTATAGGACAATTTAACTGTTACTGGTAGACACTTTCAAGAGGCAGGGTCATATTGTATAGGACAATTTAACTGTTACTAGTGGCCACTTTCAAGAGGCAGGGTTATATTGTATTGGACAATTTAAATGTTACTTGTGGCGGAAGCTCGAGAACAATCTAGCTCATACAGACTGTGTGCCATCATGCTCCCACTTGGCCAATTGGGACTAACACTTTATCTAACAAATCCGCCACATCCGCCCATGTAATTTACAAATTAACCAGTTGAAAAAAAAAAATTTTCAAAAAATTTCAACAAAACCATATCACCCCTCACTGGAATGAGCTCGATATGATACGGCTTTGTTGATATTTTTAAAAAAATTTAAAATAATTAAAATAATAAACTTTGATATCCTGGGCGTTTGGTAATGGGCCAACCCTCAAGGGCCTAAATCCGAATTAATCACATTTTTTTGCAACAGAACGGATGTCCCTACATGTAGTCTTTAGGTTAAATACAAGTTACTCTAAGCACCTTGGTAGTTGTTTTTTGGTTAAAAAAAGGCAGCCAAGACTAAACAAAAAACAGCAGCAATGTCAAAGGATGTAGACTGTCAAATTATTGCAAAAATATGTAAAAATTTCTAGCCCCTTAAGGGTTAAGTGTCTTTCCCAAGGACACAGTACAGATGATGTGGCACAGGATAGAACCTATGGCCTTTTGATCTCCAATGTACTCACAATAAATGAAGGATCCACCGTATTGCGGGACTGTAACAAAAAGGGTCAAGAAAAAATGGATGATAAACTAATAAGAATAATAAATCCTAACAATGAGACAGCTAAGGCCTAATAAAGATAAAAATCTGTTTCTCAGGCACTCCCACATGGGCATTTTGGCTTCCGCCTGCTCTCTTGTTATTACCAATGCAAACAAAATAAAAATGAATTGGTTTATATCAGATAAATTTCCCAACTTAATAAAATGGATAAGATAGACCAGTGCCCATGTTATTCTGGAGATTATGAGACCTAAACCACAAAACAAACCAAGTATGTTAACCTCTAAAGGTCAATAAATAATAATTACAAAAATAAAAAATAAAATAAAACGCCCACCCACATGCATTTTTATAAAAAAAAAAAAAAAAAGTCCCGAGAAACAGAAGACCTACTTTGTGTGGCCTATCATGTACTTGTCTTGAGCTGACACAGTGATTGCAAGGTTCAACCTTATTCCCACAACAATAAAACATAAAGTGCTGAAACGAATATTTGATTATCTATGCATAGAAGGCGATGTTTGAATACTAAATTGACATTTGAATATTTGTTCTCTCCCCTTGAGCCTGGAGATTATTAAAACCGGCCATGATTCATTTCGTTATCGAATCTCAGACATGCCATTAAATAGGCTGTTGTGGCCGGCAATCATGTCAAGTGTGTCATGTTTATATCTATTTCTCAGATTGGGAAAGTTGGTGAGACATTTTACATTCCGATACCAAATAAGTTAAGTGTACTTATAACTAAAGGGGCAACAACAGTCCCCCATTCTAGTTTTTCAATGAAAGGAACATCTTCATCCTTCATGATGAACAAATACCATCTCAACGATCAACAATGGTCAATCCTGTCTCATTTCTGGATGATTTGCAGAATTCCAATTAACCCTTTACCCAACGTAACGGCCAAAACCGGGCAGCGCTATTCTCAAAACTCGCCAATTAATTTTCATTATTTTTTTCATTTTTTGTCTCAAAAACATAGGTTATGACCCCTCGTTGGAACGAGCTCGTTGAGCTCGTTCCAACGAGGGGTCATAACCTATGTTTTTGAGACAAAATATGAAAAAAATTAGTTATTCAAGAATTTTTTTTGCAAGTGTCGTCTGCTTTTCATGTTAGGTAAAGTGTTAACTTTAGTCAATACATCATTATCCTTGCAGTATATTGAGCATTGCATAAAGTTGTACACACCAAATATTCCAATGTTCATGCTTGCACGTTTTTCTAATGAAATACATGTAATTTTCCTGATAATGCCCAGACCAAGAAAGCAACATATTCCTTGAAGAAACCACATCAACTGGGTCCATTTCTAAATGTTGAACGAGTTATCCCATCCTCCACATAACATTGTGAAAGCAACATAGCGCAACCCTTATTATTCAGCTGATGCGATTGGAAAAATTAACTGCTTCTTGAATCTGTTGTCAGATTCGATTCAATATCAAATTTACAATTTGCAATTTCCCCTCCCTTCCACACACAAACTTCTCAATGAATCAGCATCAGTCATGGATGAGATTTCTTGAGGAAGCAAAGTGATAATACTTTTGCTTGTTTGTTCTTTGGGGTTTGATAACACTTTCAGCAGCCAGGGTCATATCATGCTAGAAAGTTTTGCAGGCGGATAAAGCCGAGGCACCTGCAGAGAACCATCAAGGAACTGTCATTCTCTCCAACTTACTAACTCTGCAGTATTGTCAACATGTGAGTAATCAGGATTAAGTGTCTTGCCCAAGGTTGCCACTGGTCAGGACTGAACCATTGACCTTATAGTTTAAAGTCCAATGCTCTAACCACTGAGCGACCACGCTTCTAAGTGATAATACAGACCTGGACATAAAGAGTTCACTTCGTAATTTGTTAACTGGTTGAGCGCTGGAAGCCTATTTTGGGGCTTTATCCTGAAGTATGTGTACCACAGCTTAAAGGCTTCATATTCTATGGATGGGCTGGAAGCACATTTTGGGGCTTTATCCTGCTTCATATTCTATGGATGGGCTTCAGTTAATTTTTGCTGCGATATTATTTAGTCTGGGTGGATTTGCCCTGTTACAATTTATGGGAGAGTGCCTATAGGCACTCTCCCATAAACTGTAACAAGGCAATAACATGTGAACAAAATTTTGACAACCAAAAAAACTTAGCGCTCTACCAGTTAATAGGTTACACTGTATAATCCCGGTGATGCTTTCCCTCTTCTCTGTGCTATTTAGGTTATAACAGAATTTACGTCGAAATAAATAGCAACAATGAACACACGATCTCACTTTGGCGAGATCATGCGTTAGTTGTTGCTTTTTATTTGGGTGGAAATTCTATTAAGATGTAAATGGCATACCACTCTATTCAAATATGGATACAATGGGCAACCTTTCTTTCAAGTTAATCCTGAAAGATTGTCAAATCAGACTGAAAAAACATGCTGGACTAGGAATTTAATTTGTTTTATTATTTCATCGCAACTGGTACTTCTTTTGCATATTTTATGATTGGCATAACCCCACATAACATATACGATCATTCTCAGGTTATTTCCGGGCCTGATAATACAGATGGGACTTTATGGAAACATAACCTGGCAAAAATATTTTGTGGGCTCCCATGCTATTCAAAATACTGCGAACAAATATTCGATCAGTAAAATCAGCAATTAATTTCAGCACTAACATATATATATACATTTGAAACTAGAAGTCCTGTGACAGTATTGTGCACTATTTTGAAGTAATAGCGTGCTGGGTAAGTGCACTTAATTTTGTTCCTGTCGAACTGCACCATTAGCATAACTCAATTCCTGTAGAATAACAGTGTTCCTAACTCTGTACAACTCTTCTCTTGAGTGCCTAATAATCATACATGTATGATTATTCTTTTTCAAACAAAATTCCTGCCTGTATGATCCTTATTTGACCCTGTATGATTACTAATTTTCAGCAATCGAATGTGCAGAGTGGCTGCTTTTCTCAAGACGTTCACCAAAACAAACTAGTAAGGTACATGTACAAGCAAACACAGGATGCAATGGAAATCTAAATTTTATAGTAAATTTCCTTTCTTATTATACCTACCACAATTGTTTACTACAGGCTTGCACTACAGTGGAAGTCCCTAACTCGGATAAAATACTCTCTATTTTGTCTTTCCCAAGCAAGATGGGAAAGAAAAGTGGTGCAAAAGCACCAATAAAAATAAGCCAAAACTGGGTCGAGTGCAACCGGCGCAGACCCAGTACGGGACGCTCTCTCCCAAGTACAACTCCACGACTTCCGTTGCCAGTGCGCATATACCGTCTCTAAAGACTCATTCTTTTTGAATCCGTAAACGTTAGAGTTATGTGATCAGCGGGGAGGAAAGATTCTTTACCCGTAAAGAAGACGGGAGGGCCTCCATGTAAACAATTGTGGTAGGTATAATAAGAAAGGAAATTTACTATAAAATTTAGATTTCTTATCAACTTACTCACAATTGTTTACTACAGGCTGAATAGACAAAAGGCTGGAGGGAATCGCATAACCAACCCCCACATAACCCTAGTGCACTGGAACCGTGAAGCAGAAGGAAGAGGTCCCGAGGCTTATCAACCATAATGTCGCAATCATTGGTAAAGGACAATGAAAAGAGACATATGAGCCTGTGTGACACACAGACAGAAAAAAGGGCAGTAACAGCACAAGGCTGAAACTGACCTTCAAGAAGCCTAATGGCTATGGCAGACAACAGCCTGAGCAGAAGAAAGAGGACCCAAGGCAAAAAGGTCCTCCGACTGCTCCTGCAACTGGCGTAAATAAAAGGTGGAGAAAGTAGAAGCATTTCTCCAGTAGGCTGCCTGCATAACATCCGACAACTTGACGGAGTTAGAATAAGCCCAAGAGGTAGACAGTGCCCGCACCTCGTGGGCAGAAAAACGATTGGTAATACAATCGCCAGCTGCTAAACGACTATAAGCCGTACGAATAGCAAGACAAATCCATCGAGAAATGGATTGAGGAGAGATCTTCTGTCGACCCGGAATGAGAGACAGAAAAAAACGTTTTCTGCCCTTCTGTATGAAGCGTGTCCGATCAAGATAAATGCGAATAGCACGGACCGGACAGAGCAAAGGGCGAGTACCCTCAACAGAGGGAAGAGCCCTGATACAGATAGGAGGGGGAGTAGTATCTGGCAACTGATTCTTAGCCAAAAAGGAGCAATCAGTGGTAAAAGTAACACTGTTGGGAGAACTCCTAAAAAAGGCCGGGTCAACCGAGAGGGCGTGAAGCTCACTAACCCGTCTGGCCGAAGCAAATGCCATCAGAAAAGCCGTCTTGTATGTGAGAAATTGCATATCCACCTGGGATAAAGGTTCGAACGGCGCCCCCCCCCCCCCCCCCCCCCCCAAGCAAAGCAGCACCCACGAAAGATTCCATCGTGGAGTAAGCTGCAAAGTCCGAGGCCTTTCCAAAGAAAAGTGCCGAACAAGCTTGGAGAGGTAAGGATTAGTGCCGATACGACGCTTCCCCACATAAGAAAAAGTCTCTGAAAGCATAGACCTGTAACCCTTGATGGTAACAGGCTGGAGACCCCGAGAATCAAACAGATATACCAGAAACTCCGCAATCTGTGAAATCGAAGGATTGGCATAATCAACAGAGTGATCAGCACACCATCGACAGAAGACCTTCCATTTAGCTGCATAAGCTAAACCAGTGGAGTGCCTCCTTGAAGAAGAAATGCACTCCACTGCTCGTCTCGAAAAACCTCTATGGAGGAGACAGGACCTGACAAAAGATATGCGTGAAGGCACAATGAAGTCGGGTCGACGTGAAACCTCCTCGGGCGACCTTGACAAAGAAGGTTGCGACGTAGCGGGAGACGTGCCGGAACCGCCGCCATCAGCGAGCGGAGCTGATTGATCCACACCCACTGAGGCGACAGGGGAGCGATCAGAATGATTCGACAACTGCAGGTTCGAATTTTGGCGAGAACCTGAGGAAGAATCGGAACCGGCGGGAAGGCGTAGCCGACTAGACCGTTCCAATCGAGTGACAGAGCGTCCACGGCAAAAGCCAGAGGATCTGGACACGGGGACACGAAAGTGTCCACCTGATGGTTCCAACGAGTCGCAAAGAGATCGATGTGGGGACGTCCCCAGAGATCGCAAAGCGACTGGAACACTGCCCTGTGAAGCATCCACTCGGTGGAAATAACCCTGCCCTGTCGGGACAGGGAGTCGGCTAGGACGTTCAGACGACCGGGAATGTGACGAACAACCACTCCAGCGTGAACCTCCTGAGCGAGCAGTAAAAGATCCCGAGCTAACTTGGACATCGGAAGCGAGTGCGTGCCGCCCTGGTTCTGAATGTAAGCAACCACTGTCGAATTGTCGGATAGTAGAAGGACCTGGCGATTCGACAGGTGAGGGATCCACTGCCTGAAACTCAGAAGAAGAGCAAGAAGCTCCTTCTGGTTGATGCGTAGAGCTGCTTGATCCTGGTCCCACATCCCGTGTAGGGAAAGACCGAGAGGATCCAACGTTGCACCCCATCCGAGATCGCTGGCATCTGCCGTCAGAACGCGATCGGACGTGGGTAAGTCCAGCGGAACACCCTGCGTAATCCACTGAACATCTGTCCAGGGAAGAAGGTGAGGATACAGAGAGTCCGGAAACGGAAGCACCTGATCCAGAGAATCTACATTCGGTCTCCAACGACTGAGCAGAAAGTGTTGGAGAGGTCTGACACGCAGCCGACCTAGAGGAATGAGATCCGTCACCGAACCGCAGAGACCGATCAGCCGGAGAAAACTCCGAGCGGTCGCGGACCTGGACTGGGACAGAGTCAGAGCAAAAGCTGAGAGAATCACAGCCTTGGCCTGGGGAACAGCCACCAAATTGAATTTGGTTTGGAAAGACATCCCCAGATGACAAAACGACTGAGAAGGGACCAGGTCCGACTTCTCCTCGTTGACTCTGAATCCTAGCGACGTGAGCAAGCTCAACAGAGTGGCGACATCCGATTCCAGTAAGCAGCATTGGAATGCCTCTGGAGGATATCGTCCAGATATGCCGAAGTAGTCACCCTGGACTGTGTGCGATGGAACGCTATCACATGCGGCATCAGTCTGGTGAACGCCCAAGGAGCCAGGTTGAGGCCGAAAGGCATGGCCTTGAACTGGTAAACTCGCCCCAGAAAAGCGAACCTGAGATACTTCCGTGACGCCCGATGCATCGGAACGTGGAAGTAAGCGTCTCGCAGGTCGATGCTGGCTGCGAAATCTCCCTGGTGAATTGATTGGCGGACCGACCTGAAAGTCTCCATGCTGAACTTGGGAGCAATGATAGACTGGTTCAGGATGCTCAGATCGATAACCGGTCGGAGTCGGCCGTCCTTCTTCGGCACCAAGAACAGGCGGGAATAGAAACCCACTGACTGAACGTTCTTGACGACCTCGATCGCCCCCTTTGCCAGGAGATTGGCAATCTCCGTGGACAAAAGTTCCCGACGTAAAAAGTCTGAAGGAACTGTGGTTGGAAGAGGCACCCTTGACAGAGTGGGGTGCCGTCGGAAGGATATGCGCAGCCCGGACCAAACAACATCTAACACCCATGGATCGGAGGTGATGGTGGTCCAATGGTCTGCGAACTCTGCTATCCTTCCTCCAACCTGGGACGAGTCGAGGTGAGGACCTTCATTTCGAGCCCCGACGAGGCCCGCGAGAGGAGAAACCACCTCCTCTGCTAAATGAAGAATCCTGAGACTTCCCTCGATTCTGCCGACCCCTACCTTTACCCCGTGAGTAAGAAGTACCAGCCTTTTGCTTCACAGAGGAAGCAGAAGGGTACTTGTTAGGCTTGGAACGGCCCTTGCCTCCCCGAGAAGGCTGATCAAGCTGACGAAACAGCAGCTGATCTTTGGAATGACTTAGGACGTCATCCCGGACCGTCGACACGGAACCATGGAAAAGTTGCGGACCTGCCAAAGAAGCAGATCGAAGAGTAGCACGCTGCTCCTCGGGAAGGGATCGTCCTGTGTCCAGCACAGTGTCCCTTCGAACTAATTCCAAATTGGCCGTGTTACAGGCATGGGTGTGAGTAAGGTGCATAAGCGCCTTGGACAGCACACGCAAAGGAGCCTGTACCTCGTCAAACTTATCTGGAGGCAGATAAGCAGCCAAAGCTGAGACGACGTGATCTGAGAGAGAAAGCATGCCAAGCATCTCTCTAGATAAGCCCAACGTGGACTCCAGAGTCATCATTGGAATGACGGCAGACTTGGGCTTGGAAAGCCCGAGGGAAGTGGAGTCCTGATCCAGAACCGTCAAAGTCTGGCAGACTGACGGATTGGCGGAATCATAGGAACGATAACGCACAGGAGGCAAAAAGGTGTCAACCCTGGTGAAGAACGAAGTCTTCAAAGCCTTGGAATTCAGCTTGGCATCCAATGCTGAAAAAGCCTCAACCACCTGTACCGACTGGCATGGTCGAAGGCGCCCAGAAGCAGGTTGCTCCATAGGCTGTTGGCGCGCGACCGATGATCGCGGCCAGGCTGACACTGTCGGCTGGTTAGCAGGTTTGAGCTCAGGCAGAAACCCAAACACAAAGTCAAGAGCCGCCCCCAAGTCCGAAGACTGCTGGCCCTCGACCTCAAGCATGTCGGACTCCTCCCCAGAGTCGGAAGACACATAGCCCATCGTGGGCAAACCAGCCGACGCCTCCCATGGTGTCGGGACACCAGAGGAATCGGAAACCGGCCTGTTTCCAATCCCGGGAGGCGGCGCCATAGGAGGCGCCTGGAAACCACCCATAGCCTCGCTGGAAGCAACAGGAAGGCTCTTTGAGAGAACCTGAGTGAGTAAGGAGAGGGCCTCCCTAAGCTCACTGCCTGTACCGACCGGTTCGACAGGGGAGTGAAGCCACTTTGCCGGTTCGCTCCCCTGGCAAAGTGGCTTCACTTCTGACCCTCTTAACCAGCGAAGGGTCACGATCCTCCAAAACACCCGACGCGGGACGACGGGCGGCAGCCGAAACATCTGAAGGCAGACGTGTATAGGGGTACGATGCACCCCGAGGATCAATATTGCGAGAACTCATGAGAGTCACCGCGGACCTCTGCGGGGCAGAAGGTCCAGGCTGCACAAAAGGCGTTGGTCCCCCAAAACTGGTCGTGTGACCAGAGTGAGTGGACGGAAACGCCACGGAGTTCATAGTGTTTCCACTACGAACATCCGAATCCAAAGACACAACTGTGGTACTCGACGGCGACGAGACCACAGCGAAGGGCTCGGCCGGCAGCCCCTTCCGACTTCGCCGAGTTGAAGTCAGGGAAGGCTGGGGCCGATATCCCACGTCTACAGTATCGGACAGTTCTGCAGTCCCCTGCAGCGAAAAGCCGAGGCCGGCTGAAACAGACAACGAAGCAGACGGACCAGCAGCAGTAGTAGATACGTCGAGAGTCGTTGAGGCTGGTGAAATAGTGGAGAGAGCACACCGGCTCGGCTCCGAAGGAGGAGTCACAACCCTAGTGACAGCCTCAGATGTCGACTGGAGGGGGACCGTAGTCCCGGAACCAGGCATCTCTACACCAGAACACTCAACGGCTCCCGCAGTATCCACCACAGGAAAAGACTGCACATCCCCCACGGAGGAGGAATAACTCTCACCAGACAAAGTCGGCTCGGGAGGCCCCGAACGACCACGTTCTCCTTTCCCGCGGGAGCGGGAGGCACGGCCACGAGAACGAACGACACGATTTACTGACGCCCAAAAGGTGGAAGACCATGTTCCACAGACACCACACGGCCGCTCGGCCGAACACCCATTACAGGAGGAACACGACGAATGTACATCGTCCACATGCTTAGGCAGCAGACACTGCCCACAAGGAATTCTCCTGGGCATGAAAGAGGTGAGAGGAGCAGAGAAGGTGAGATCAGAAAACAGAACACCCCCAAAGAGAGAAAGGTGACAGAAACAAAGACCCCAGACGGTCGACCGGGAACAACCCAACAGGAAGACTACTCTCAACAGAAAGAAGAAACACTGTAGGAGTGGTACCCCGCTGACACCTAACTCTAACACAATTAGAAGAATTTGCAAAAAAGCATGAACAATAATTGTGAAAATCTAAGTTCGAACCGCGTGGCCCGCGAAAATCGCGCGCGACCCGAGAGAGAGCAAATAAATATACATTATGGACATATAATATAAAAAAGAGAATATAAAACACTGTTCCTGAGAATACAAAGGATACACTGTGGTATAATGAATCAGGAATCATCAAACATCGAGCTGGTGGAACACTGATAAGCGTGCAAAAAACATCTCGACACGAAGCGGATTTTAAAAAGAATGAGTCTTTAGAGACGGTATATGCGCACTGGCAACGGAAGTCGTGGAGTTCTACTTGGGAGAGAGCGTCCCGTACTGGGTCTGCGCCGGTTGCACTCGACCCAGTTTTGGCTTATTTTTATTGGTGCTTTTGCACCACTTTTCTTTCCCAACTTGCTTGGGAAAGACAAAATAGAGAGTATTTTATCCGAGTTAGGGACTTCCACTGTAGTGCAAGCCTGTAGTAAACAATTGTGAGTAGGTTGATAAGAAATGTTAATGGGTAGAGAGCTGGAAGCATATATTTGGGCTTTATTCTGAAGTACTGCTACCATAACTTTAAGACCTAGTACCCAGTGGATGTGCTTCATACCATCACTGAAACAGAATTAATTAGTCTATAAGGTTTTGCCTTGGTGCAATTTATGGGAGTGTGCCTACAGGCACTCTCCCATAAATTGCAACAAGTCAAATCCATGTGAAAATTATGATAACTGAAAGTAATTTAGCCCTTCACCACTTCAAGAGCATCAGACATCTGAAAACGGTTCAGAGCATAGCGGTTGGCTCACATCTTAGAATTTTCCACCCTATACTTTTATTCGACCCTGTACAATTATTAATTTTCAGGAAATTTTCCACCCTGTACTATTATTTTGCCCAGTACTATTATTAGGCCCTCGAGAGTATACCAGTAAATAGAGGTCATTAACATCATTCCTGACCTCTGCTGGGATACATGTTATGACGTAAAAGGATATGAATATTTGACTGCACATACAGAATGAAGCGAGTGGGTAACTACTTCGCAGAGCCAAACATTCTCCACTCAAAAAGAATTTACAATTGTTCTTAACAGCACAAGAAACATTTGCAAACTTTCAACACATGGACCACCAAGTGCTACCCGGTGGTCCATGTGATGAAAGTTTGCAAGCGCTTCTTGTGTTTTGTTCTCAGAAGTTTTAAATAATTACTTAGTGAAAAATCTATCCAACAGCGATTTAGTAGTAACCCACCCTCCACATACTGTAGTCTCAATATTTTCTTTCTGTTTGATCACATCGCTTCATTATTTCACTATTGACCTCACTGCATTATAGTTTGCATTGCACATAGGCCTGAAAATAAGCAGTCGGACATTTGCAAAACGAGGTCCCCAGCGGGTGAATTTGATGATGCTAGCCCATACAGTTAGACAGTGTATCCTCTGGGTACCTCTTTCTGTTTAGTTTTGAAACCCTGATTCAGATTGAGGTTCACAGAGGGTAAATTTAGTGATGCTACCCTGCTATGCAGGGTAGCATCACTAAATTCACTCTCTGGGGACATCGTTTTGCAGATGACAGTCTGCTTATTTTCTGGCTTGATTGTGCAGTGCAAACATTTTTGTGTGTTTCAGACTACTTCATTCTTCTGCAGTAAGAAGCACATTAACCCTTTACCCAATGTAATGGCCAAAACCAGCCAGCACTATTCTAAAAAATCACCAATTAATTTTCATTATTTTTTCATTTTTGTCTAAAAAAACGCAGGTTATGACACCTTGTTGGAACGAGCTTGTCGAGCTCGTTCCAATGAGGGGGTCATAACCTATGTTTTTGATAGTTATTCAAGAATTTTTTTGAGGTGTCGTCTGCTTTTCATGTTAGGTAAAGGGTTAACTAACGAGCATTTTATGTGCTAATTGTGACAGGAATTCTAGTTTCAACAGTATATAAACATGACAACATTCAGAAACACATATCATAGAGCAAGTTCTTCATAATTGGAAGATGAGGAGAAACACCATACAGCATAATTGCTGTCATTAACATTTGCCGACATTTAACATATATACAATTACAATGTCTGCTATTAATTATTTCTCAGGTGAACATAACTTCAGCACTATAAGGTCAAAGAATGATTCACATATTTAGTACAGAGATTCTTCTGCCCTCTTTAGGAAAGTGTCTAGTGCCCACAACATTTATTTATTGGGGTTTAATGAAATATTCGACAGCCAGGGTGACCTTGTGTTGAACAGTTTTACGGGTGGAGGGAGATGGGAGTAGCATCTACCAATGGTGAGCAACTGACAGACTCCCGAGAGTTATGTCACTGAAAACATCGAGAAAACTTTCTTTTTTTTTTTAACTCTTAAAGGCTTACAATTTCCCACAATTTTGTCACACATCACAAGCTCTATCCAATGGCCTTGCAGTATAGCTCTGGGAGATTTTGATTGATAAGTATAAATATGTTAAGTACTTGCTGGCCCACCCATCGAAGGATGACAAAATAGCTGCTCCACCCATCTAAGGATGGAAAATTAGCTGTCATGCCTGTGCAAGAATGGAAAAGGACCACTTGCATATCAAGGTAGATAAAGCTAGAATTTCTAGCTGCACAGAATCACAGATACATCTCATTTAAATAACCGATAACACTTTGAGCTCTCCTTAACGTGAAAAATCCCTAGTTTGTACAACACCCCTCACCACAAAAAGCTCCAGTTAAGGTACGGGTTCAGCAGAATTTCCCTTCTTCGGGTTCTAGGGTATCAGTTGCTCAGTCAGAAAAAAATATAAATTAGACCCCACAAAGTAGATTTTCTGTTTCTCAGGTCATTTTTTGTAAAATTGCATGCGGGTGGGTGAGCATTTTTTTTATTTTATTTTTTATTTTTTTTAAATTATTTCTTTGCCATCAAAAGTTTATGTTCTTGGTTTGTTTTAGGCCTCATAATCTACAGAATAGCATGGGTGGCAATGTATTTTGTCCTTTGAGCGCAAGAAGGCTTTGCAATGCTAAAGCATTGCAAAGCCTTGTTGCACTCAAGGGACAAATTTATCAATTTTATTAACTTGGGTAAAATATTAGACATAAACTATTTATTTTGTATTTTTTAAAGTTTGCATTGGTTATAAAAAGAGAGCATGCGGCAGCCAAAAGGACCATGCGGGTGGACCTGAGAAACAGATTTTTATTTTTTTTAGGCCTTAGGGTAACAAATGAATAAAATTCCCCTAATCTATGTTGTGTTCTTATTGTCACATTTTCTGTCTTATTGGCTTGAACGAGTTAAGGAAGAAAATGGACGTGTTTGTCCCTTCGCCAGATAAACTGAGGGATGAGAGTCCATAAGGGCTGCTTGTCCAGTTCCCTCTCGAAGAGGAGACAATTTGACCACTTTATCCCTTTACCCAACGTAACGGCCAAAACCGGCCAGCGCTATTCACAAAAATTACTAACAGATTTTCATTATTTTTTCATTTTTTGCGTCAAAAACATAGCTTATGACCCTTCATTGGAACGAGCTCATGGAGCTCGTTCCAATGAGGGAGTCATAAGATATGTTTTTGATGCAAAAAAATGAGTTATTCAAGAATTGTATTTGCAGGTGTCGTCTGCTTTTCGTGTTAGGTAAAGGGTTAAGCACAAAACCCAGTAAAACTATTCTGCTGGTTTCTGCTGGGTCTTACAGTTTGACTTTCCAATTTGCCACAAAAACACGAAACCAAACAGGAAAACCAAATTTCACCCTTCCAATGGTTTCTGGTCAATTCTTCGCTCTTTATAAAGCAACCCAAGACATGACCAGGAACTCACAGTAATTTTTGACACAAAGGCAGTGGGTTGGTTTAGGAAATAGCGTTTTGATTGAGGCAAGTAGACTTCAACATCTTTTTTCATTAATGAATGCAGGACATTATGTAGAAAATGCTTGTGTTCTCGAAGTGGCAACAAAAAGAACACTTGCAAAACTCTATTAGGGAATTTGTAATTATTTTACTAGTTTTAAAAATAGCAAACATTGTAATTAGAAGTTGAGTAGCTGAGAGTACAGAGAGAGGCAAGACTTCTTGGACCACGATAATGACATAATTAATTTACCTTCTTTCAATACTCCATAATCATGTGCAACTGTGCAAAATTACAATATATATAGTATTAAAAATGAACAATACAGTCTAGTGTTGTGTCATGATAAACTCTTTAGAAAAACAATTTTCAGACAACAGTACAGAGGAAGCCTGTTAACTGAATAGCCACTTTGCCAATGAAAATTATTCAATTAACAGGAGTATTCAATTAACAGTGATTGTATCACCTTCCTGTATTCTAGAGATAAACTTAGCATTTATTCTATTATATTTTGTTTGACAGAGCTCCATAAGCTCTGTCAAATGAGATGAAATAAATTAAATGCCTGTATTGGATGTACTGAGGTCAAATAGGTCTATAAACAAAGGCAAACTGGGGAGAGTCGGGGAAATGTCACGGTTTACTCTATAATCGATATTCAATTAACAGGTCAAATTTGTACTGGACGTATATGGTAAATGGTTTTGTGTCAGTTAATTATATTCAATTAATAGGGTTTTTCAGTTAAGAGATATCCAATTAAGTGGGCTACACTGTACCTGGGATTTTCCTGACTTCTTTTAGGAATGGGACCAGTTGGGAAATTTACTGTTGGAAAGAAATCCGAAACTTGTAAAACTATTCATTGTACCAGTAATATTACTTTGTCAGCAGGGCCCAACGATTCTCAAACTTTGGGTTGAATGGAATCCCGAATTGAATTTATTAATTTACTGGGGTTTAAGGTCACATATTTCTGCACAATGGCTAATTGTGACTGCAACGTGGAGATAAAGTCAAGTTTAGTCAATCATTTATACCCAGGTTGCCCATTTTAGAGGACTTCTACCCCAAGCATTGGTGACTGGGTTCTATTGTACCAGTTAAACTGAGTTTGTTTACCATAAAAAACAAGCACTGTTCCACTGCCTGTGTTTCCCATGTGGGGCAACTCGAATAGAATCTGTCATGACTGCCCACCCCTTTTAAATGTTGTTAACTTAACCCTTTACCCAATGAATCGCCCACATCCGCCCACATAATATGCAAATTCAGCAGCTGAAAAAATATTTTTTGAAAATTTTCAATAAAACTATATCATGTGACCCCTCTCTGGAATGAGCTCATCGCGATTATTCCAACGAGGGGTCACATGATATGGTTTTGTTGAAATTTTTGAAAAAATTTAAAAAATATTTAAAATAATAAATTTTGAAATTGTCTGTGTTGGGTAAAGGGTTAAGTGAAACTTGACACCACAGAACAAGGGCATCTAAACATAGTGATGAGGGAAGTAAAAACAATCATTAAAAGAAATATGACACCTGACGTGGTTTCTAGTTAAGCTATGGCTGCCTATATAGGCAGGCAATACTTAACTAGAAATCACTGCCAGTCTACCTGAATTACAGAAGCAGTACAAATGCTAGAAAATTGTCCCATGGTTTCAAGGGTCAATTTTCATTGTAGATTGGGGAATTGGAAAACAGTAGCTGGTAAATGTGTGTGTGGGGGGGGGGGGGGGGGGGGGGAGGGGGCAAAACAGGCTCATTTTGAAGCCATTACAATGAACACCACCAAAAAAAGTTGATGTGAAGTGAACATGATGCCAATAAGTTGAAAAAACAAACTATTTCAGTAAATGTTATATAAAACAGAGTAACACCAATAATCAATGAGGATCAATAAAGATATAACTCATACAGGAAATCTGACTTCAAAATACATATCAGAATGTAGGGAAATCCCCTCCTGCACAGGATCTGCCAATATTTAAAAGGTGCCCAAACTAAGTTCATGTTTGTGTGCAAGACTCAATATAAGCAACCTGTCATTTACAAAATGAGGACTCCAGAGGGTGAATTTGCTAATGCTATCCCATACAGTGGGCCAATTGATCCTCTAGGAACATCTTTCTGTTTTGGCTTGAGACCTTGATTCAGAACTGAGGTTCACAGAGGGTAAATTTTGTGATGCTACACTGCAGTGCAGGGTAGCATTCCCAAATTCACCCTATGGGGACCTCATTTTGCAGATGACAGTCTGCTTATTTCAGGCTTGTTTGTGTGTTTATTGGGGTTTAATGATACTTTTAACAGTCAGTGTCATATTGTGTTGGACAGTTTTATGGATGGAGGAGGCAGAGATCTGCTGGGGAGAACCACCATCGCTTCTCCAACTTACTAACTCTGCCCAAGAAGAGTTAGCAGTGGTTGAAAGAAAGTTCACCATCGACTATACTGTCTTATTATCATTTATTGGAAAGCTCTCTTATATAGAGCTCACCAGCAAAATGATAAGTCAAGAATTTAGCATTGGTAAAGCTTATAAAAATCGGATATGCTTTTGCTTTACTAGGAGACACTCAAAGTAAACTGTGCCTGTAAAACATGCAAGTTGAGACACTCCTCATTTGCTGGCTTCATTGTTATTCTGTTGGAAAACTGTTGAAAATAATGATATGGCTCCAATTTGTGATGAATAATTGGTTTGAAAAATATATTTTGGTAACAAGTGTTCTGAGGAAACAATGTTAGGCATTGAATTAAAACTGCAAACAGTCTGGTTAGCAGCTCGTTAATCAATTACGAACTGAATCACAAAGACTGTCTGTCACTTACTGCAGTATATCAGACACCTAGTCACAGGACAAATATTGTAATCAATAAGGTGTGTTTTTTAAGAGTCATTTCTCTATGAGAATGCAAATAGACGTCTATGATCACCTTTACACTATCAAGCAGGTGACCAAGCACTGTATTTACATATAATTTGCACGACCCAACTTATTCAGTACAAGTCAGAATTTTATTATCACCTTTACACTATCAAGCAGGTGACCATGCACTGTATTTACATATAATCACAACCCATACACATTCAATTTTTTTTATTTTTTTTATTAGGGTTTAATGACACATTAACAGCCAGGGTCATATCATGTCGGTGACAGTTTTACGGGTGGAGGAAGCCAGAGTACCCGGAGAGAACCACCGAGCAACGACGAGCAGCTGTCAGCTCTCCAACATCGTAACTCTAACTCTGCACCGCGGCACAGGCAGGGTTAGATTGGTTGAAGACATGCGCACCATCGACGTGCAGTACGCCGTAGTACACAGCGCCATCGTGCCCCCAAGTAGGCAATCGGGGTTAAGCGCCTTGCCCAAGGACACAACGTGGGAGCATGAATCAGTTGCTGAAATGGTCACCCATCCAACTACTAACCGCGCTCGACGTTGCTTAACTTCGGTGATCTGATGAGAACCGGTTACCACGATGCCACCGCGCCCCCACACATTAAATCAGTTACAAGTCAGAATTTTTAGTTTTTATTTTCTCTTAACCCCAAGCACTCTGGTAGTGCAACAGAATTTTCTCCAATCACTCTATTTTTCTCTTGTTTAACTATGAATTTGACCAATTATATCTTGTTTGACAGAGCTCACCGAGCTCTGTCAAACAAGGTATATTTGGTTAAATATCAAATTGCATTATGGGAAATATTTACTTCTGAAAACTTAGCCATTTTCACAACACTGTACAGAGGGTAAATACCAGACTATCATAATCATTATAAATTAGTGAAATGAAAAATCTCACTTTTCTAAGATTAACTAACATACAGAAGCCGGTACATTTTCCAGACCTTCAACAACACCGTCAGTAAGTCTAGTTGTCTGGCAGTGATATCTCGACAAGACATGGCTACTAACTATAGATTTATTTAAGTATTTATTTATTGGTGTTTAACCCTCTACCCAGGTAACGACCAAAAACAGCCAGTGCTATTCATAAAAAATAATTTTTTCATTTTCTGTCACAAAAACAAAGTGTATGACCCATCATTGGATTCCACTCCCTCCCCCCGAACCCAATAGTTTTGGAGGACCCAAACACACTGGACTGACCATGGATTCGGCCCAATGTGCCAAAATCCTGATCATCACCCACCAATTCATGGGAGGGTGGGGTGGAAGGTGATAAGGAGGGGAGATGGGAGAGGGAATGGGTTGTGACAATTGTGAGTTACGAGCGAACCACGGCATATCAGTGGATACAGAGTTGTGGTCTGGAGGCCAAGAGGTGACAGACATGGAGATTGATGAGGAAGGTCAACAGAAATTGGATAGAGCAGCCACACCATGATAACATTATTGATCAGAGAAAAACTGATACCAAAACAGAAGTGAAAATTTCTAAGCCAAAATTACTAGAAATAAAAATATTGTCAGAAACAAAAATATGAAATGTTTTGTTAATTTTTGTGGGGACGACTTCACCCATGACAACTTCTCCTGAGGACAACAGACCTGTTCCCCTGTTTCCCCTGGTTGTATATATCTACTTTACCCATACTACAGCCTTGACAATCAGTACTGATGGTCGAGAAAGTTTGGTTTTAATTCTTTGAACACTACATACTAAGTGATCATATTAGCATTACAAATTTAGGTAATTATGTAACTCATAACCCAGCATATTATCTCATTAGATAGACACCATCATACCTCAAACATGTATTGGATTAAGTTTTTGTTGGTATACAACTGATAATGCATTTTCTCTTATGCAAATTCCACTGGCAATTTGCAATATTTTAACCCTTTACCTAACATGAAAAGCAGACAACACTTGCCAAAAAAATTCTTGAATAACTGATTTTTTGTCTCAAAAACATAGGTTATGACGAGCTTGTTTCAAAGAGGGGTCGTCATAACCTATGTTTTTGAGACAAAAAATGAAAATATAATGAAAATTAATTGGCTGGTCTAATGTTGATAATCAGGGTTGGTGCCACACGACAAACTAATCATATCCCTGTCCAATCATTTAGTCTGAATACCATATGGGGAATTATGGGTCATGTTCAATTTAATAGATGGCTGCACCATACAGTGTGATTGGTCAACTCAGTACTGCAGCCAATCGCAACACTACAGTAGTAATAATATACGCAATTTATAAAAAAAAAATTGAAGCAATTTTGGAAACTTTGTAAACTTAAATCAGGAACTGATTCACCTTATGCCAAAACTGGTTCAGAAAACAGTGATACAAAACCAAATAAACAATACAGTTTACATTTGAACAACAGGAATTTACTTGGATTCCCATAGTTTCATTTTAAGGAAATATTCCGAGAATCAACTTCCCATCGAAAAACAAGTCCTGCTGGGTAATAAGCACCAGGTCATATCATACCACTTAAGAACTTTTCTTCTGCCATAAGTAAGCACTGCTTCACAACCAGGGTTTCCCATAAAAGACATCATACAAAGTTAACGCTCTAAAAGGTCATATCACCACCTAAAAGTTGTGGTCTGAGCAGTTTTTTTAAAAAAAAATTTATTTTTGTAATTATTTCTTTGCCATCAAAAGTCCATAATGTACTGAATATCATTTGCAGTGGTGTGTTTCGTCTCTTGAGTGCAAGGAGGCTTTGCAATGCTAAAGCATTGCAAAGCCTTTTTGTACTCGGGGGGGACAAATTTATTTGGGTAAAATATCAGACATAAACCATTTAATTTTTAGTTTTTTACGTCTGCATTGGTTATAAAAAAGTGTAAGCACAGCAGCCAAAAGGACCATGCAGCGGAGGGCCTGAGAAACAGATTTTTTACTTTTTTAGATCTAATACACTCTAAATGTTATCAGAAACAATAAAGATAGCTTTCTGTTTGAGGAGCCCCATTACTTTGTTCTGCCTTCCCCATATTTGGAGTTATTCGTTTTTTTGTCTCTCCGGAAAAATTGTTAAATTTGAGATGTGTCATTGTGTAAGCTCGCAGACAGATATGAAAACTCAGGTCAATTTGTGTAATAAGTTTTTGAATGGAATTTCTGATATATGATTTTGCAACCTATGCCATTTTGTGAGATAATGAGTTAATCACAACATCTCATGTCAATATGACCCACAGACATAACTTCCTCTCGGAGATTAAAGGGACATTTTATTATGGAATTGTGTTTAAGCAGTATTGATTGTGAAAGCCAACTGCCAGAATACAGAAGATATAACTAGTTTATCCAGAAATTCACATGCATCTGGAAACAAGGGATTTGCAGTGACTGATTTTCCAGTGTATAAACAGGGAATTGAATATCTATACAGGTTTTTTTCTCATACTCATTAACGTACTGTCCCAAGCCTATACAAACCAGAAATCAAGGTGACCTGAGAAGAGGTTATTGTAACCTTTTCAGACAATGGTTTTTCCAGGGAATAGTTTTTGCAGACTTTTCAAGAAAGAGAAGGCGAAGAAATACTAATAAGTTTACCAGTGTTTACACAAAAGATGAGTTGAGGGGGTATCCCAGATGACAGCAGTATTTTTCATTTGTTTATTAGCGTTTACAGTCACTTGCAGCATCTAAGGCTATATCATGACCAGTCTTTCGATTTTGTTGTGGGCTGTAGCTCTTACGAACTACAGCACCTGCAATTTTTACCTTTTGCGAGTAGACAATAGCACGCCTCGGTTCCATTTAGCAAACGATTAACCCTTACTAACGAATTGGCTGTGTCTGTCGCATAATATACAAATTGTATGGTAGAAACAAAATTCAACAAACCCATAGGATGTGACCCTTCAATGGAACAAGTTTGATGTGCTCTTTCCTTTGAGGAGGTCACATGATATGGGTTTGTTGAATTTTTTTCAGCTGCACAATTGGTACATTGTGCTTCACTTCAAATAATAGATAGCAATATACAGCGCATCTCCCATTTTCAAACTCAAAAGACTGATCAAGACTGTAACACAAGTTTAGCCAATCATTTATACCAAAGGTGCTCACTTCTAAGGACTAACACTCAGACACTGTTGGCTTTTTTTTTAACCCTTTACCTAACGAATCGCCCGCATCCGCCCGCATAATATGCAAATTCAGCAGTTGAAAAAATATTATTTTTCAAAAGATTTCAACAAAACCATATGTGAGCCCTCGTTTGAACGAGCTCATCGAGATCGTTCCAATGAGGGGTCACATGATATGGTTTTGTTGAAATATTTTGAAAAATTTGAGAAAATGATATTTAAAATAATAAATTTTGATATCGTCTGCATTGGGTAAAGGGTTAACTTTCTTTATTATTGCTGATTAAGATCACTTTCTGCATCCATGACTATATCATGGCCACAACTAAGCCATGAAGTAAAGTTTAGCCAATTATTTGTACCTACGATGCCCACTTTTGAGGACTTCCACCCCAGGCCATGGTTACCAGGTCCTATTTTATCTGTAAAGCAGGACTTGCTTTCGGCAGTAAACATGCACTGCTCCACTTACAAGATTTCCAATCGGTAAACATGTACAGCCCCACTTCCCGGATTTCCTACAAAGGACGGGCATTGTTTATCGTGTTAAATTATACTACTTAAAAAGAACTTGTTTACCATGGTAAACACCACTAGTCAACTTCCAAGATTCCCATAGTGATTTCCTTCTATCAAGCAGGCAATATGCGGTGATGTAATAATGCAGAGTCAGAAAGAGCTCAGAGATATTTTTCCTCCAAGTTTGTTTCATCACAGCATTTTTTCGTCTGAATTAACAGATTTTTTAAATCATTATAACATGGATCATGTGTTAACCATTAAAGGATTGGAGATTTTTATACATTTTTCCTACTCTTTGACAGTCGAATGTCCAGTCAAGTGGACCAATCATAATCAATGCATGGGCAGTATGTCCATGCATGCTTTTACAAGATGATAAAAATCATCAGCAAAATTTTAATTCATGATTCACCAGGTTGTACACGATGCTTCATTAATTAGATTTTTGATGAACATTCCTATAATTAAGTGTTAGGAATCTATTATTATTTCGTCTGTCAATATATTGCCCAATCATGGTAAGTGACCAGTCCACAGCGGTCACACTGCACATCCTATGGTTTTGCAGTTGTTTCTAGTCAAGTCTTGGCTACCAACCATTCTGTCCCAGGAATAAGCCCAGGGGGTGCATGAAGTACAAATGTGCAAAGTATATGGGTGGGCTTATTTTCGAGAGGTCATGCCAGCAGGAGAATTTGAATGCAAAGCTGACACAAAGTTAGGACACTCAGTAAATCCCATAACAAAGATCCATTAACCTAACGAATCGGCTGCATGTACATGCGTAATTTACAAATTAAACAGTTAAAATTTAAAACAATTTCAACAAAACAATATTATGTGACCCCTCATTTGAACAAGCTCGTTGAGCTCATTTCAACGAGGGGTCACATATGATATTGTTGAAATTTTTCGAAGCATTTGAAAAAGAAATAATTAAAATAACAAATTTTGATCTCATGTACTTTAGTTAACTGGTGGAGTGCTGAAAGCCCATATTTGGGCTTTATTCTGACATGCAGGTACATCAATTTAAAGGCTCCATATTCTGTGGATGTGCTTCATATTATTTCTGAAGTGAAATTATTTAGTCTGTCTGGATTTGCCTTGTTACAATATATGGGAGAGTGCCATAAATTGTTACAAGGCAAAGTCATTCGAACAAAATTTGATGACCAAAAATAATTTAGCACTCTACCAGTTAAGGAGTTCTTTTTCAGTGTAACAACTTACCAGCATGGATGTCATCGATACGGTCATTCCAATGTCAGGGACTGGGCTTACTTACAGGGGGAGGGGGAGGGGGGGGGGGACTCAAACTGAAATCTAAAAAGTTGGTGAATGAGCTTATTTTCGATTATGGGCTTATTCCTGGGTCAGTTCAGTATGTAGGCAGCCAAGCCTAGTCTAGAAACTGGCCAAAGTATTTGAAATGTAACTTACAAGTTTACTTAACCCCTAAGGACCTGGGGGTTTTATATATTTTTGCTACACTTTGAGAGCCTACATCCTGTGGCTTTGTAGTTGTTCTTAGCAGGTCTTGGCTGCCTGTATAGGCAGCTAAGACTTGTCTAAAAACAACTTTCAGGGTACTGAGAATCAAATTTGTGAGAGAACCCTTATACTTCATGTTGGGGCTCCTGTTCTGTTGCAGTAAAAGTGATCAAAGATGGAATTAGTCCCTTATGGGTTAACCCTTTACCTAAGTTGAAATGCAGACGACACTAGCAAAAATAATTCTTGAATAACTAATTTTTTTCATTTTTTGTCTCAAAAACATAGGTTATGACCCCTCGTTGGAATGAGCTCAACGAAAAAAATAATGAAAATTAATTAGCGATTTTTGAGAATAGCGCTGGCCGGTTTAGGTAAAGGGTTAAAGACTGCATAATAAGGGTTAAAGACTGCATATTTGGATATCTGATTTGTTGCAATAAACAGATACCAAAGTCAGAATTTGGCTTTTATGGGTTAATCAATAAATAAAACGGTCAGTTTGAGTCAAACTTTCCTGCTTTTCATCCAAGTTGTTGCAACGGAAAGTTGGTCAACCCATTTTTTTAGGTGAATGAAACAGCAATTCACCCAATTTGTATTGACCTGCCATCTCAACAAATCATGAATTATCATCTGATGGTCAATGTATATTCGCCAAATGATTGCGTTACATGTAAAGTAAAGGGTGGAGGGTTATGGACAACACCATGTAAATCTCTATCAGTAAAAGACATTGAAAATGCCAGCCACCACAAAACCACCAAGACACAATGGGTGACACTCAAGTATTCATCACACATACAGAAGTATTCATTACAGATACAAAACAGTTTGAATAACTAATCCTGCAACAGACAGGTATAAATAATATAAATTTGAGGAAAGATCTAATAAGATTCCAATCCCACCAGACATTGCTAGCTAACAAGTTAATTCAAATCTCAATCTAGGTATTGACAGAATGCTGCTTTAGTTCAGCCAATAGTGAAAATATTGATGAACTTAGTATCAGCTTCATCTCTGTACTCTACACAATTCATCACTACTTCAGACATTTGAGATGATTTTACTTGTTTCATTAGTCAGAACACTGAAGCATGCATCAGGAAATATTGGCAAACAAAAGAAAGCAGATGGATTGAACAGATTCACTTAGAAGTTTCCTTGTGAACCATTGCACAGTTACCTCATATTACATATTAGTAACCCTTTCAACAGCATAGAATAATCATACTCTGGGTCGCTCTTAAATACAAGCCTGAAAATAATAATGTCATTTGCAGAATGAGGTCCCTCAGGGTAGAATCACCAAATTCACCCTATGGGATCCTCGTTCTGAAGATGACAGCCTGCTTAATTTCAGGCTTGGCTAGATGAATGGGACAATCCACCCCCCCCCCCCCAACCCCCCGACAAAATCCCTCAACAAAATGACCAGATATAATCCCTCCCTGACAAAATATCCTCCCCTCTCCCCTTCCATGACAATATCCCTCTCTGACAAAATTCTCTTTTTAAACATCTGCTGCCGACCAGCACACTTCCAGTTAACTGGTTGAGTGCTAAATTATTTTTGGCCTGTAGCACTCTCCCATACATTTATTTAACAAGGCAAATCCTAACAGACGAAATAATATCACTGACTTCATAGATAATATGAAGCACAGTCACTAAATTTGAAGCCTTTAACTTGCACTTCAGAATAAAGCCCAAATTTGGTCTTTCAGCATTCTACCAGGTAATGGGCAACTCAGTTGAAAAAGTAGTGAAAGGCTTATTTTACATATATTCACAAATTAATAAAATACAAAAGTATAGATTTAACCCTCTACATACAGACGTCTAAAAATCAAATTTCAAGCCACAAGTTTTTCCATCAAGCAACTAGGAATTTAACCAATTCAATCTTGTTTGACAGAGCTCAATGGGTGGAGAAAGCCAGAGTACCTGGAGAGAACCACCGAACAAACTCCCCAACATACTAACTCCAGACAAGCAGGGTTAATATTGGCTGAAGAAAACTGTACCATCGATGTGCAGTACACTTAGTACACGGCACCACCATGCCCCCCACATGGTCAACCTGGATTAAGTGCCTTGCCCAAGAACACAATGTAGTTACCCTTGGCAAGGATCGAACCATGGACTTTCAGTTTGAAGTCCAATGAGACACCATACTCCATATATAAACACTTAAAACACTGCACCATAAAGCTCTATCAAACTATACTATATCCACTGTCTATAGTATTAATTTATTTATTTATTGGTATTTAAGATCACTTTCAGTATCTTTGGTTATATCATGACTTCAACATTACATAAGTATGAAGTCAGGTTTAGCCAATCGTTTATACCTATGCTGCCCACTTTAGAGGACTTCCATCCATGCATTGGTTCTGGGTCCTGCAGTAAACAAACACTTTCAACTTCCCAGTGGAAGAACTGGATAGTGTTCATCACCAGAGTAGAGAAGCTTCACTCATAAGAGGTTAATTGATTCTACCTGCTGTTTAGGTTGGTAATCAATTATGTAGGCTAATCCATGTTGATAAATTCAATGCCACACTTCTTTTGGGTTCATATACACCCGAGAAGAAACATCAAGGACTTTCCAATGTAATTTTTTACAACGTAATTTTCAGGGACAATCCAGGAGTTTTGTCTGAAATTATTTAAATAATCTCAGAGTTAAATATGTGTTTAACCCTCAAGTCCCCATACATCCAGGGATGGATCCAGGGCCAATCTGATACCTGTTGTAGGTATGAGTGTCCAAACTCTGGAGCCCAAATGTCCCCAAATTCCTGCAGGAAAATATCATTCAACTTTGAAATCTACTAGTTTGAAGCAATTATATCCAATATTTAGTAGAAGTCTATACACATGCTGATGCAGTTGATAAAAAGCACTTCAAGACACTTTCAGTGGGCTAATTATCTGTACTAAAACATCTCAATTTATTTGGAGACTTCCTCAATTGAAAAACAGGTGTCCCCAAATAATTCCTGGATCCGTCCCTGCATACAGCTACAAAATGCGCCTTTTTTCTTGCTTTGAAAAAGTTGTTCCATGAGTACTCTTCCTTGAAAACTCTACCTGTAGGGTGTTTTTAACTTGACAGTGTTTTAACATCATTGTTGGCTGCCTATACAGGCAGCCAACAATAATGTAGAAACACTGTTGAGTCATCTGCAGCTGTGTACATGTTTATACTGTGGTTATTAATGTAAAATTAATCTGAGGACCTTAGGGTTTTAACACCAGTTGATATTTTTTATACATGTATTCCAAATCAAAGCTACTTACAACAGTGATCCTTGGTAAATTCTCAGAGAGAGCTTCCCACGGATCAGTGTTCGGTGCAGGTACTATTTCAGTGGATATAAAATGCAATTAAAGCAGTGATGTACTGATTGTGAGAAAGGATCATGAGCCAAATGCCGAGTGATTAACCCCATAATCAACAGAGTCCAATAGTGATGTGGACGGTACCAGACCACCTCTGATGGTCCAGTCCAGAAAATAAGACCAGAATCTAGGTATTTAGTACACTTTTCCCCACTGGACCAGTCCAAGGTGGTCCACCACAGTGTTTTCATTTTTCCCACTAATATTGGGCATTTTGACACCTTCTATGTATGTATTCAATGGTGGAGTGTGACAGCAGGTTTTTAGTGAATATCAGACATGTTGATAAACTGCAGGCAAAATGAAGAATTCTATAAGGCACAGAGAATTTTATATCTTTTTGTGCTGACTTTGAGTGTAACAAGACGCCATCTGCAATGCTTTAGCAGTGTAGATGATGCCTTGTTGCATTCAAGGGATGATATATTGATTGCTTATGCCTACTCTCGTAATGGATAGGCATATCCTATCTGGAACGACTGAAGGAAGCATGTTCCCAGAACTAATCTCGTAGTTAACATGTATTTCACATATTAAATTGGAAGGTAAAGTCCAAAAATGAGCATTGTGTCCCCAAAAAAGCGAAAATTTGACATATTAAATTACGATTTTGAATTGCTAAGTACAATTGTAATCCAATGGCCCACAATTGGCTGATTCCAATTCCAATTATCAGTAAATCAGAGCAACAAATACAGAGAGAAAGCAATGCTTTTAACCCTTTACCCAATGAACGGCCAAAACCGACCAGTGCTATTCACAAAAATTGATATTTAATTTTCATTATGTTTTCATTTTTTGTCGTAAAAACATAGCATTTAACCCCTCTTTGGAACAAGCTCATACAAATGAGGGGTCATAACCTATGTTTTTGACACTTAAAACAGCATAAAATGAAAAAAAATTAGTTATTCAAGAATTCTGTAGCTACATTTGGTGTTAGATACAGAGTTAAGTATATATTTTTACCAAAATGGAAAAAGCAGTGCTGTAAATATATTTTTCAAGGACCTTTTCCAAGAAAGTCCAATTTGCAAGCACTTGTAATGGCCTGGAATTTTTCAGATTAAAACTTCAGGCACATTTCTACACATTCATGGAGGACACGTATGAATTCTGTTATTCACTGAAAGGATCTGTGTTAGGTGTATCATTAGTTTGGAATACATGCATCAAGAATATCAGTTGATTCAAATAATTTCAGACTGGAAATTACTTGAAAATTACGTTGTAAAAATTAGGATAGCAAATGTCCCGCCACCCAAGGGAAATAACTTGCAAAGAAATACTTGGAAATAGCTGGTTCACAATCCCATTCAAGATATTATTACAAAAAAAAGCCATAGATTCAATTTACAAAAAAGAAACTTGTACAGTTTTCTTTGAAATGTGATGACATGAAATGTTAAGTCCAACAAGGGCAATAACTCCCAAAGAAATACTTGGACAGAGTTAGTTCACAATGCCATTTATTTGGGTTTAACAACACTTTAACAGCCAAGGTCAGAACGTGTCGATGACAGTGTTACGGGTGGAGGAAGCCAGAATTCTCTGATAGAACCACCGAGCAACGACGAGAAGCTGCCAGCTTCCCACAATCATAACTCTGCACTGCAGCACAGGCAGGGTTAGATTGGTTGAAGACATGTGCACCATCGATGTGCAGTACGCCTTAGTATACGGCGTCATTGTGCCCCCAATCGGAGTAAAGTGCCCTGCCCAAGGTCACAACACAGGAGTCTGAATCGATAGCTCAGACGGACACCCATCAAAGGACTAACTAACCAGGCTCGACTTTGCTTAACTTCAGTGATCTGACGAGAACCAGTTACCTCATTTTCATCAAAAAGCTATGCCTCAAATTTGGGAAAAATACTTTGAGCAGGACAGACAGGAAGAAAGAATGGACAGAACACATTCCTATATCGCCCTCCAACTACATGGCAGGGAATAATAAAAGATAAGACATGAAATGATGACTAAAGATATAATCCATGGAAGATACGACAATAAAAATGTTTTGTAAAGCCACAACCCACACTTGGAAATGATATCTTAAACAGATTTAATGACTGAATATATTCATCCTTCTGAAAATTTTGTTTCCACTGTAATTTCCCAAAAAACATACTGCATCTTCAATATAATGATCTAATTCTTAAATCCAAAGATATTTCTTTGTAAAATTATCCAAGTTGGAAAAATGATAATGCTGGGTTGGAAAATTTGAGTTCAGTTTGAATTCAGATTTACCAGCGAATATAATAGTAACTCTATTGTTCACCACTGACAGCTTGTTTACTATATAGGTGTGCAGTCAGGATTCTATAATAGGGAGTGCCCTCACCCATTTGGAGGGAGAAAGGAGCAAACAAGATATTTGGAAAGCTGTTGTGGGGGAGGCCTCCCTTAGTCCTCACTAGGACCTTCCAGTCACAAATGGGAAGAGGGGGGTAAAGACTGTTGGGTCATAGTGAGGACTAGGCCCCCATCCCACACCCCCTGAGAAAATTTTGTAAAATTCAGCGATCTAAGAGCAAACTGGAGGCATTTGTAGCATGTGTAGCCCTATATTGTAGACCATTTTAGGGCTCTATGTTGTGTCAAATTTGCTTTGGGCCAATGTTGTTTTTTGGGGGTGGGGAGGCCCTCCCCCCCCCCCCCCCCATGGCTACACCACTGACACCATATATGTAGTCTACTTAGCACTATTCTACAGACAGAAATGGTCTACAGTAAATGATTAGTGTCATTGAATATCAACGGACTTCCCACCTTCATATACATGAATACTAACCATCAGGTCCCTCTTCACCAAGATCGGCTTTGTTAGCAATAGCCGCTAACTCATCATTCAGATCTATTCCAGTAAGTTCTTGATCCCAACAACGGAATCCTGCAATGAGAAAATAATTTCTATTAAATTTTAGTGTACAAGCACATGCACCTGTTTAATGTACTGAAAAGGATACTGATTAAAACAATGCCTATGTTAATTTTGTTTGTGTTTATCCCCTTACCCAACATGAACATTTGCCAAAAAGCAAAAAAAAAAAACACCCAAATGCAAAATTTCCATTTCACATTTCAAAAACACAGCTTTAGGGTTCAACAACAATTTCAACAGTCAGGGTCACACAATGACAGTTTTACACATGGAGCAACTTATTTATTTATTTACTTATTGGTGTTTAAGGTCACATATTTCTGCACAATGGCTAATCCTGACTGCAATATGGAGATAAAGTCAACTTTAGTCAATCATTTATACCCATGTTAATCATTTTAGAGCACTTCTACCCCAAGCATCAGTAACTGGGTGCTATTTTACCAGTAAAATAGAGCTTGCTTACCATGGTGAACAAGCATGGAGGAAGCCAGAGTACCTGGAGAAAACCACCAAGCAACTGTTTGACTCGCCAACTTACTAACCCTGCACATGCTTTGTTGATAGCATGCTGTAACAAGATATCCTGTTACATAACCACACTTCATCAGCAGATATTTATTTATTTATTGGTGTTTAAGGTCACTTTCAGTATCTTTGGCTATCTCATCACTGCAAAATAGGTACAATGTCAAGCATCAATTATGGGGCTGATGTTGTTACAGAGCAACATCCTATTGGGTGAGGACATAAAATGGCTATCCTCTGTGCGAAGAGAGACACACTTCGTGCAATCCAAAGATCCCTTTGTAGTGTTCGAGAAAAGTGAAGCCACGAAGTTGATGCTACAAAGGTCACCACACACACCTGTGCCACTGTGCTAAATTTATTTATTTATTAGGGTTTAAGGTCACATACTTATGCACAATCCCTAATCGTGACCGTGACAGTTTTACAGGTGGGGGAAGCCAGAGTACCCAGAGAGAACAACCAAGCAATGACGAGCAACTGTCAGTTCCTCAACATTCTAACTCTGTTCAAGTTCTGCTCAAGCAGGGTTACAGCGGTTGAAGACAAGTGCACTGACGTGCAGTATGCCTTAGTAAAAGGTGTCATCGTGCCCCCATGTAGGCAATCGGACACAACGCGGGTCATCCCGGACGGGGAATGAACTCGGGACCTCTACCATAGAAGTCCAACAGTATACCACTGAGCCACTGCGCTCCCGCTACTGTGCTAAGTAGAGACGTTAAAATAAGTTGCATAACCTGCTTGCCAATCCTTATAAAACAAATAAGATAAAAAAAAAATGTCTCCATTGACAAGTGCTGGAGGCCACTTTAGTGGCTTTACACTGTATGCATTGCCTTGATGTTTGCTCAGTAGTAGGGTTTTTTTATATAACATTGTTTGATTGCAATTTATTAGAGATTGCCTATTGACACTCTCCAATAAATTGTAACAAAACAAATATTGAAAACTGCTGGAAGCCACTTCAGTGGCTTTACACTGCATGCATTATCTTGGTGTTTGCTAAGCAGTAGTTTTTTTTTTTATAAAACATTGTTTGGTTGCAATTTATTGGAGATTGCCCTACTCTCCAATAAATTGTAACAAAACATTTATTTATTAATGAAATCTTGCTAAACTAAGGTTACTCTAGCTGGTAATATGGTACCTTTGAAAAAAAAATATTCAAGTGTCAAATCACCTTTGAAAAATAATTTAGCACTCAACCAGTTGAGGTAACTTTCAGCATCTTTGGCTTTCTCAAAATAGGTACGATGTCAAGCTAAGCCAATCATTTATATCTATGCTGCCCACTTTAGAGACGTCCACCACAAGCTTTGATTCTGAGTCATATTTTACCAATAAAACATAACTTGTTTACTGCAGTAAACAAGCACTGCTCCACTTCCTAGGGTTCCCAGAGAGTTTTCGCAAAGATAAAAATACAAAGTGTAACATTTGAGTGTCATTTGGTAACATGGAACAGTGACAAAAGCTTTATTATGTACAAACAAACTGTACCTCTTCTTTCACTGGAAATGTGCCATCACATCATGGAAGTGATAAAAAGGGATATCCGTGGCTGTGCACTCAAAACCTTGAACACAGGAAGACTCAGGCTTCCTCTATCAGACTGACAGTGATGAAAATTTATGTACAAACCATGATAACACTCTACAGACTGATGTCAAAATAACAAAATTTCCAGCAGCATATTTTTCCCACAATTCAACTAGGAAGTTAACCAAATTCAATCTTTTACGACAGAGCTCAATGAGCTGTTTTAACCCTTTGCTCAACGAATCGGTCGCAACCGCCCACGTAATTTGCAAACTGAGCAGTTGAAAAACATAAAATTTTTCAAAATATTTAAACAAAAACATATCATGTGATCCCCTCATTGGAATGAGCTCATCGAGCTCATTCCAATGAGGGGTCACATGATATGGTTTTGTTGAATTTTTTTTTTAAATTTAAAAAATAGTAATTAAAATAATAAATTTTGTTATCCTCTGCGTTGGGTAAAGGGTTAAGCAAAAAACCACAATGTTTAGTTTTTCAAGAAAAAAAGGGACATTTTTTAGTTGTGGGTTTTGTTTTTGTTTTTGGGAGGGAGGGAGGTTTATTGGTGCTTAAGTTCACAGTCAGTATCTATGGCTCGATCATGACCAGAACACACGTATGAAGTAAAGTTCAGCCAATCGTACAGGACTTCAAACCAGGCTTCATTTACTGGGTCCTATTTCACCAGTAAAGCAGAACAATTTTAAAACATTAAACAAGCCCTGTTCCACTTCCTGTGGTTCCCACAGGGCTCTAGTTGTATTCAAAAATGGGTCTATTTATCTATTTATCGGTGTTTAAGGTCACATATGGGTAAAAAACTATTCTAGATAAACTTGCTACTGAATCAGTCAATTATGGGTTAACATTCAAACACTAGGAATGGCACCAATTTAGTCATCAATATTATGATGACTCCCACAGGATGGAAGATAATTGACTGGTAAATAATACAAACAAAATGAATCACTTATTCACACAAGGACCACCATTCAAATGATACAAAAGATGAGACTGCTTGTGTTAAGAAAATGCTGCAAGATGTTGTTTATATACAGCCTTGACTTCCTGGTTCATGACCTGATGGTTAATCATAGCTTCCTTTCCCCCATGATTCTAATAGTATAATCCCAAAGAAATGTACCTCAAGGAAAGCACAGTTTTCCTGCTGTACCATCTGGCATTCATTACAAAATATATTGTTTTTGAAAAGTAGCTAGGTTTTTCATTTTCTAACAGCTGCTGTGAAGAAACACAGAATGATACAGTTTTGTCCGGAAACTACTTAAGACTTGCTGATTTGCCAAGTGTGACATATGTTACCATAGCCAGGATGATGTCACACCATCAAAAACCCTAAAGCTTTTTGCACTACTTTTCACCTTTTATAAAAATGTACATTGGTAATTGTGCACTATGGTATTGCCCCAAAATACCCTGGTAAACCTTGGTTTACCAGGGTATTTAGAGACAATAGCGTGATGTACCATGGTACTTTTTTAAATTGAATATAAAAACATCTCATTGGGAAAAAAAAATCTTGATACAGTTTCTTTGAAAAGTGGTGACAAGAAATTGCACTGAGATGTCAAGAACGTCCAACAAAGGCAGTAACTCATAAAGAGATATTTGGACATGGCTGGGACACAATCTCCATCTTTTATAACCAATAAGTAAATATTAAATTTGGAAAAAAATTTTCTCTTTGAAATGTGATGACGAAGAAATGGTAATGTGAGAAGAATGTCTAAATCCAACAAGGGCAATAACTCTTTTAAGAAATACTTGAACACAGCTGGTTCGCTATCCCATCCATGATACCATCATCAAAAAGTAACTGTCAAATTTGGGAAAAACATTTTGAACAGTTTTCTTTAAAATGTGATGACTAGAAAAAGGGAAGGATGGATGAACTGAAGGATGGATGGGAGGACGTGCAGAAGGACTGGGGGAACACAATTCCTATTTCTCCCGTCCTACCAAATGACATGGGATAAAAATACTGCACACATCATTATATGTAGTTATCTCGTCAAAGGGATTACCTTCAGCTAGGTTAAATTCTGCAAGGATGGATGGATACACTAACATATGGGATGACATAATTAAAAAATTTTCTCCAAGAATAATTTGCAGGAGCTCTGCACACTTCTTTTTGCAGATCATTATATATTTTTATTATTAACTATTTATAACTTTTGTGAGCACATGCAAACCCAAGTGTACTATTCGCTTCTAGTACAGCACTTGTTCTTGCCTCTCCAATAAGGATGTTCACTTCATGGTGTATCGGGTCAAATCTAGGATGCTTGACAATTTGATATACAGGGGCAGTGACAAGCCAGAAAATAAGCAGACTGTCATCTGCAAAATGAGGTCCCAAGAGGGTGAATTTAGTGATGCTACCCTGCATAGCAGGGTAGCATCACTAAATTTACCCTCTGTGAACCTCAATCTGAATCAGGGTCTCAAAACTCAACAGAAAGAGGCACCCAGAGGATAAATTGGCCCACTACATGCGATAGCTTCATCAAATTCTCCCCCTGGGGACCTCATTTTGTAAATGTCAGACTGCTTATTTTCAGGCCTGGGCAGTGAGATGATGAACAGGGCTTAAAATTCATGAACTCTGGTAAATGATTCTCACAAGGAAACAATGAGAACTTGACATCAAGGACTATAAGTGTACGAGATTTCGCGGAGATAGCTTTACGGGAAGTACCTGAAAATGAGGCCGAAGGGGAAAAAAATAAATAAAAAAAGGCTGACGATCGCTGTATGTTGCCAACCTCATTGGATGACTTAATTAACTTTGATTCTTGCAAAATGTTCCAAGATTCTAATAGTTTCCTTAACCCTCTGCACTGAAATGCAACGTTTTCAGCAGCAAATATTTCCCATAATGCAGTTTGATATTTAACCAAATATACCTTGTTTGACAGAGCTCAAAGAGCTCTGTCAAACAAGATATAATTGGTTAAATTCATAGTTACACAAGTGAAAAACAGAGTCATTGGAGAAAATTCTGTTATACTACCAGGGTGCTAGGGGTTAAAGGCATGGGGAACTGCACTTATTTCTGACTCTCTCATAAGGTACCACTTTGCCATAGCAGTGGTGTCTAGTAAAGTATTGGCTGCTTATACAGTACAGCCACGTGGACTGCTCACTTTCCATGGACGCAATAATATTAGATTCCAAACACTAATTATAGGAATAATCATCAAAATTTTATTTAATTAATGAAGCAACCCAGTGCTTCATTAATTAAAATTTTACTGATTATGATTTTTATTACCTGGTAAATGAATGTGCGAACATCACTGCCCACGTGTGGATTTTAACCAGTCCATGGAGACTACTGTACAGACAGCTACGACTTCACTAGAAACCTACATTGTCAAGGTATTGTAACTTCCATCAGTAAGAGCACCAAAAATCTGTATATTGGAACATGTGTTCTACTTGTATTTATTTAAATATATTTATTGGTGTTTAAGGCCACATATTTCTGCACAATGGACAAGAAACTCACCAAAACTGTAACTAAACTTATAAGAGTTAAACGTTAGTAAGTGCATAGAGAATATCTAGTGTTTTTGAGTGGATACCAAATATTATCTCAAGAGTGACTGATACAACTGTTTATTTTCCGCGAGCGAATGCACAAGCGAAAATAACCATTTATCTCAGTCACAAGTGAGATAATTATTAGTATCCACTCAAAAACACTAGATTTTCTTTTTATTATACACTTTTTATAAGAATCGGATAATTCCACTTGTTTCAACCATAAATTGATGCATGAAAGTAAACGACGCTCTGAATCATTGATACACATAAGTGATTTGATCGATACTTGGAACAGATAGCATCTTGCGATCTGATTCAGTTGGTGGGTTTCATGTCCAAACATGGCCTGAAAGCCTGTAATATTAGTTTTTGGTTTGGTTCGTCCTTTCAAAGGACATACCAAACCAAAAACTTATGTTACAGACTTTCATTCAGGCCATGTTTGGACTAGCGGGTTTCATGCATCAATTCAAGGTGAATACGTGTTGAATTATTGCTGGAAATTATTGGTAACCACTTGAAAACACTAGATTTTCTTTTCATTGTATGTTTTTAGAACAAATTGATCATTTCCAGTGATAATTTGGCTCGTATTCACCTTGAAATCATGCTTTGAAAGCTGCCATGTTGATTGATACCGCAATTTCTTTGATAATCTATCGTTTAGCGTATAATAAATAAAGATAGCATTTGTTTTATTATGTCATATCGTCACGTGAGAACCTAGAACCTTATGGTTCTCACACGACGATATCATGTACTGGTTACATGCACAAAGTACTCTCAAATTCTGAATTATTTATGAACTGAAAAATGACTCACAGCAGGAGTTTGAAAATCAAAACAGATTCTAGTGAATGGGGCAAATTTTAAGGCCTGGGTTGAGTGAGAGTGAGTCGTCCATTAATGAGAGTCCAACGAATACCCAACCTACGGCATGCATGTGAGTTCCCAACAGGGGTAATAACACAGGATACTGGCATCTTACTACTGACATACCAAGCTTTCAAAATGGGAAGTGCACTGCATACTGCTCGCTTACATCTGAAGTGAAGGGTGGTATTGTTGATATGGCTGTCACGATTAATCGATTGTCGATCAGTCATGCCGAAATCAATTAGTATTTTTTGTTGTCGAACCATCGGTAAATTTTACCCCGTTTTAGATGTTTAATAATTAAATAAAAATTTGATGAAAAAACTATTGTTTCTAAAGGTAAAAGGTCAAGAATGTTGACGTTAAACCCAAGAAGCCCCTGGAAGCATTTTTCTTTTAGGTACATTCAAAGCTTTGATGTTCTGAACTTTTGAATCGTCAGAGTAATAATCAAGACCAGTAGGCAGTTGCGAATACCTAAAAGAGGATTGTCTTCGTTGTTTACTTAGGTAGGTCAACTGACTTGAACTTCACTTTTAATGACTTCAAAGAGAGGGGGTCATCTAGGAATGATTAATCAATTATTATCGATTAATTGCGACGATTAATCGATTCCTGAATTAAAAAATCGTGACAGCCCTAATTGTTGAGTCCCATCATAATTCTTGATGTATCGTTCACATTTTTGTGCACACATTGTATTATGTGGCCTATTTCCCACAAATGGATTTTAATCCTTTGCAGAAAACACAATATAAAATTTTTGTTATGATGCAGCCAATTCGTAATTAAGGATTAATCGCTCACTAGGTGGAACTGAGGCATGCTGTTCTCTACTCTCAAAAAGTAAAAATTGCAGGTGCAATGGTGTGCAAGAGTGACAGCTCCAAGCCAGAAAATAAGCAGACTATCATCTGCAAAATGAGGTCCCCAGAGGGTGAATTTAGTGATGCTACCCTTCAGAGCAGGGTAGCATCATTAAATTTACCCTCTGTGAACCTCAATCTGAATCAGGGTCTCAAAACTAAACAGAAAGAGGTACCCAGAGGATAAATTGGCCCACTGTATGGGATAGCATCATCAAATTTACCCTCTGGGGTCCTCATTCTGCAAATGTCAGACTGCTTATTTTCAGGCCTGGATAGGATAGCTCACCTCAAAATCGAAAGACTGACAATTCTTGTGTGCAATTCCTTCGACTGTTTAGGTTAACAGTGATGCTAAAAAGGATCATGGCAATCAAACAGTTAACAGACTGGTCTGCAACTTTTCTGAGTGAAAGCATATCTTTGACAGGCAATCTGGCACTTGCCACTTGTATAATTAAAAAATTTCAGCAAGTTCAATGAAGTAGCTTTCATATGATTGCACTTGGAAACAACTTAAATGTGCATGTTATAAAAACATATCCTACCATTATAATTGTACTTCTCTCACTCACTACTTACATAACTCACATTTTTTATTTGTTTTCCTACATTTTAACCCTTTACTCAATCATGCGAACAAAGCAAGTAAAAGTTATTATTAACCCATCGGTCATCGCCATAACACAACCTGTAGATGAAACTTTCAATATTGTCTCCTTACTATTATTATCGTGAATAACTATAATAATTTCAATAATTATATCTCCTTTACCTTCAAAAATACAAAACATGAGCTAACCCTAACCCTTGGGTTGAACTGATTCATTAGAATAACCCTCTACAAACTGATGATGAAATATAAAAATTCAAGCTACAAGTCTCTCTCATAATGCAACTAGGAATATAACTTATTCAATTTTTTTAAGCTTTGTCAAACAAGCAGGCCTGCCATTCTTAACAAGAGCGCACATATAGCTGAAGCAACACAATGTCCCCTACCGGACTGATGAGCATTAATAATTATACAAATGTTATAACCTGTGATCAGCATGAATTCCGTTGAAGCATTTCCAAAAAACTGATATTTTGGTGCTTTTCCATATTTTCAAGGGCCATAACTCACACAAGAATAAAGCAATCAGCATGAAACTCAAAGTTGATCTGTAAGTCATCGTTCTATAGTAAGTTACCAAGAATGAAATCATTCGGTTGAAGCATTTCCAAAAAAAGTCCGGAAAACTAAAGTATGACTGACAGACTGACGGATGGACAGAGTGCAAATGAAACTTGATCTGTAAGTCATCGTTCTATAGTAAGTTGCCAAAAATGAAATCATTCCGTTGAAGCGTTTCCAAAAAAAAGTCTGGAAAACTAAAGTATGACCGACAGACTGACTGACAAACTGACGGATGGATGGACAGAATGTGAATGAAACTTGATCTGGAAGTCATCGTTCTATAGTAGGTTACCAAAAATGAAATCATGCCGTTGAAGCGTTTCCAAAAAAGTCCGGAAAACTGATATTTTGGCACTTTTCTATATTTCCAAGGGACATAACTCACACAAGAATAAGGCAATCAGCATTAAACTCAAACTTGATCTGTAAGTCATCGTTCTATAGTAGTTTACCAAAAATGAAATCATTCCGTTGAAGCGTTTCCAAAAAAACTCCGAAAAACTAAAGTGTGACTGACAGACTGATGAATGGACAGAGTGCAAACCTATAGTCCCCTCCGGCGATGCTGGTAGGGGACTACAAATGCAGGAGGGTTAAAAAAAGTCTTGGCTGCCTAAATGGGTAGCCAAGACTTGACTAAAAGTCCCCGCTCAGCAACTCGCAAAGTGCAGGTGGTGGTCTAGAGTGGATTCAAGAAGTTTGTCCAGGCCCTGATGGGTCAAGGTCCCATATTTCTGCTCAATGGCTTATCGTGACTACTACATGTATATGAAGTAAAATCCAGCCAATCGTTTATACCAGTGTTGCCCATTTTAGAGGACTTCCACCCCAGGCATTGGTGACTGGGTCCTATTTTACCAATAAAAAAGCTTGTTTACCACAGTAAAGAAGCACTGTTTCACTTCCTGTGGTTTCCACATGTACACATAATCTCACATACTTGCACACAAAAAGTATCAAATAAGTACCATTTTACAAATTCCTTCATCCAACAAGTGCAGAATTAGGGAATTCACTCAAGCTTCAGTGAATAAGATGAACATGAGAGGAGTTCGCCCATTACCTAACATGAATAGAAGATGACACTTGTTAAACCATTTCCTGAATAATTATGAATGGAGAATTTCAAGTTTGTGATTGGTGCTGGCTGGATTTTGTTGTTACACAAGGAAATGGGTTAGTTCTGCATTATGTACTGCTGCTAATAAACCATAAGATTACTTAGTATAACTTATCTGCCAAATGTCATGTACCACAAATCAGTACAAGGAACTTCAATACACCTTAAGCAATGTCAGGTCATACAAATGTAGATATATTTACTGTGCATTGTGAAAATTGCTGATTGAATAATGCTTTAATCAGTAATTTCTTGCATATTCATACTTGCATCTGACACCAAGTACAAAACACCATTGTTAAAACAGTGCAAAGCCAGCAATCAGAGAATACCCTGATATAAATAATGTTTTGATATTCATAAACAGCCTGTTTTTACGGGGTGATTTGGTACTCTACCACCAAATGACTAAATGTCCACCTACAGCACAGTCGCCATGGACTGGTCATAATCCACGCATGGGCAGTGATGTCCACACATGTTTACCAGGTAATAAAAATCCTAATCAGCAAAATTTTAATTAATGAAGTGCCGGATTTTTCTTATAATTAATGTTTGAAATCTAATATTATTGTGTCCGTGGAAATATTGACCACCCGTGGAAAGTAATAAGTTCACGGCAGCCATACTGTATATATTTACGTACTATTCCAGTTGATATTTATTCACAGGTGTTGAAAGTCACTTTCAAAACCAATGGCTGATTTATTACTGAAACACAAGTATTAAGTCAAGTTTGGCCTATCATTTACACTTATCCTGCTCACTGTAGAAGATTTCCATGCCCACCCCACTTGGATTAGTTACCGGGTCTTATTTTAACAGTAAAAGAGTACTTTATAACAACAGTAAGAACACACTGTTTTTCCACAGGAAACTGCAGCAAGTGAAGAATTAAATATTTTATCTTATACCTGTTGAAGATATAGCCCATGTGTTATAGATTATCTATAACACATACCCCTATGTCATATAGATTGGAGACTCCAGATGACTCGACATTTTGACACGAAATCATCCCCAAAACCCTTTTAAAAATGCAGAAAAGAACAAAAATGGTCGGTATAAGATAAATACAACAATACCATAGTGTGTTTTGATATGTTTGATATCTCAACTCGTTGAAAGTGAGTTTTTTTCGCTCGGCAAGCCTCGTGAAAAAAACTCACTTTCAACTCGTTGAGATATCAAACATATCAAAACACACTATGGTATTATCGTATATGTATTCCTCACAAAGTAGACAAACTGATAATGAACTGATAAAATTAATGTTCAGAAATTCTTAAGACAGTACCAGCATGACAATTTAGGACTCAACAATCAAGTGACTGGATGTCTACCTGTGCAATTACTGCCTAGTCCAGCTGATGTTTGTTGGGGTTTTTATTTGTATTTAAACTCACTTTCAACATCTATGACTGAATCTTTACTGCAACACAAGTGTAAGTAAAGTCAAGGTTATACAACTGTTTATACATTTTTGCTACCCACTTTTTTTAGTTGGGGTTTTAATGACACTTTTGACAGCCAGGGTCACGTCATGTTACGTGTGGAGGAAGCAGGAATACCTGGAAAGAACCACCAATCAGTGGCAGGCAACTGCCAGGATCCCCAATAGTGAACTATATGACCCCATACCCGCTTTGTTTGGGGCCCAATGTTTGACTGACTTCCACCCCCCCCCCCCCCACACACATTCAGTCTCCAAGTGGGTGTGTCCAATGCAGCACATATATCCATTCGGGAGCGTACACACCATCCAGTTCTCTGGGTGCACAGGATAATAGGTATGGTACCAGGCTAGCCTCTGCAAGCCAGGGCTCATCATGGCCGTCACACACCTTTTGGCAGGCCTTCCATAACACCAGCCTGGAGGCCCATGTCTTTGCCCAATTTCTACGACAGTTCTTTCATGTGAATATATCATCTTGCAATAGTCTAATGGCAGGTACATGTAATAGATCAAACCAATAAAATGCAGTTTACTTCATTATGGCTTTGTTCCTTGTGGTGTAAATTCACCCTTCGGAGAAAAGTCTTTTCATGTGTTTTTCAATTCAAAATTTATTTTGCATCATTTTGTTTATGAAATCCCGATCCATAATACAACTTTTTGGATCACATTACTGTATACATTCCACTCCCCATAAAGAGTTAACTAGGACTACAAAATCCATTAAATTTACAAGTCCTAGAACTGATTGAATCCAGGTGTATGGCTGATAATAGTTACATGGTAATTCAGTGAACTATGCCTTCTCCAGAAACATAATCCTGTTTTAAGATTTTTATCAATTTTAGCGAAGAAAATGTTACTGTTAACTGTCTAAATGCTGCATAAATTAGAATAATAATAATTTAAAACTGGTGGAATTTTTGCATGCATTTATGCATAACAGGCAACTGCCTTCTAGTGTGATGTGTGAGCTATACACCAGGGGGCCAATACTACAAAACTTTTACAGTTGTATTTTTCAAAATTGTATTTTCTGTTTATGGAAATAACCAATTGAAATGAACCATTAGCATTTTCAAAGATGTGGCAATTTGCCAGTTGGCAAATTGCCATATCTTTGAAAATGCTAATGATTCATTTCTATCATTTAAATTCACTTGCAGAAAATATAATTTGGGAAAATACAATTGTAAAAGTTTTATAGTATTGGTCCCGGGTAAACAAAACTCCTGTGTAAAAGAAATCCTTATCACTTCTCCCACTACAATTTATTAAAGAGTAATTATTCATCAAAATACCCTGAAAGAGAAATTCAAAAATCACAACTGTGACTTGAAATTTCATTATTTATTATTATTATTATTTATTGGTGTTTAAGGCCACATATTTCAGCACAATGGCTAATCATGACCATGACAGTTTTATGGGTAGAGGAAGCCAGAGTACCCGGAGAGAACGACTGAGCAACGACGAGCAACTGTCAGCTCCCCAACATACTAACTCTACACAAGCAGGGTTAGCATTGGTTGAAGACAAGCGCACCATTGACGTGCAGGATGCAATGCCACTGTGACCCCCACGTAGGCAATGGGGAGAAGTGTCTTGCCCAAGGACACAACATGGTTGCCACAGGTGGGATTCGAACCGAAAACCTCTCGGCTTGCAGTCTACACCTTTACCTGCTGAGCCACATCTGACTGATTGAGAATGTCTTTCAATTCATTTAGAAGTGTGTTTTATGGACAATTTTTTTTTCAATGTCGGAGAATTTGGATTAGTACTCTCCAATAAATTTTATTGAAGCAACAAAGTTCACATCTAGTTAGAATACAGTATGCAAAGGGTGATTTGGTATTTACCAATTTGACGAAGAATCTGAATTTTTCCTTAATCCAGTAAGAATTTGACAATTTTACCTGGTGCAAACATGCAAATCTCTGTTCATGGGCAGACAGGGTTTAATCCAAAGTCTTTTGGGACCGAATTTCTGTTCCATTCCCAATATGAAGTTGGCAGTAAAATTCCCAATCGAACTAACAAGGTTTTTCCTAAGCCAGGGTTAAATCTAGGCCCTTTTGAAGACTGAAATAAGGCCTCTTTGGGGCCTTAATGGGGTACATGCTATAAATTTCCCGATTTCTGACACTAAACATTATTATCCCCAAACTTATACAGCATAATCAGGTTACATCGCCATTGTGCTCTTCGGTAAGTTAATCCTATTAAAGTGATACCCATTTTAAACTGCATTTTCTTTGGATAAGAGCTTCCAGGCAGTTCCAGGTGGATTTTTGTTCAGATGACCAACTGAATATTTTTCCCAAGACCAAGAAAAAGGCCCCTTTCACAATCTTGGATCAAACCCTGACCTACCTATCATCTACCAGTAATCTAATCCACGAAGCAGTGAGTCAAAGTAGTGAACATGCATACATGTAGGTACAAAACTGTCGTGATAAATCTATGTTTTCATACAGGGCAAGCTTAGAGGACTGCTTGAAGAACCTCAGTTATAGGGATAACAACTGTTCAGTGGTGTCAAGCCTGAAAATAAGCAGACTAGCATCTGCAGAATGAGGACCCCAGAGGATGAACTGCACAGCAGGGTAGCATCACTAAATTTACCCTCTGTGAACCTCATTTTGAATCAAGGTTTCAAGCCTAAACAGCAAGAGGTACCCAGAAGATAAATTGGCACACTGCATGAGATAGCATCAGCAAATTCATCCTCTGGGGACCTCATTTTGCAAATGACAGATAGCTTATTTTCAGGCTTGAGTGGTGCCTCAATTTATCAGACACCACTGATCTTTTAGCATCCCTGAAATTATAACAAAGTTTGCTTGATATTGATTTGATTTGGGAAGGGTAAGGGTAAGGGAGGCTAATAGCCACAAGATCATTGAGATTTAACTAGAGGTACTGTGAGCAAACTCACAAAGTGATACCCCCCGCGCCTGAAATGTATAAGTTAGATTATCTCCCCTTGGAAATGTCAGAACGGAATTATATTGCTTCATGCACATCTTCATATGGAGTTCTTCCATTGTGTAAAGTTTCATGAAAATTCTTTAAACGGTTTAGGAGGAGTTGCGCTTACAAGGATGGACAGACGGTATAAGTTAGATTATCTCCCCGTGGAAATGTCAGAACGGAATTATATTGCTTCATGCACATCTTCATATGGAGTTCTTCCATTGTGTAAAGTTTTATGAAAATTCTTCAAACGGTTTAGGAGGAGTTGTGCTTACAAGGATGGACAGACGGACAGGGTGATTCCTGTATACCTCCCCAAACTTTGTTTGCGGGGGGTATAAAATGTTTCTTGAGGTACCTATGAATTAAGTATGAACAAGGGTTAGACATTTCTTTTCTGGTTAGTAATAGATTTACTCCGGAACCAGCAATCTGGTGCCTCCTGACCCGATATGCCCCTTCCCTTGAGATTTCTGCCTAGCTTGGGGTGTATCATTACCTCCATTTATACTCTCATTCCTTTGAGCAAACAATGATACCATCCAACATGGTCAACATTTAAATCTTCATGAGGTTTCCACACAAGCGAATCCAAAGCATACACTTTTCTTTGTTTGTCAATAGTTTTGGGAATGGTCAAAACATCACATCTTCCATGTACTCTTTGTCCTTATAACAACTGTCACTATTGCATGTGCCCCAGACACATCGCTTTGTCTGCATTGTTGTTTTCTGAAAAAATTCTTTGTGAAAGCAGGCGAAACTCTCAATTCATCAGCGCCTTTGTTTGTATCACATGACCGGTTGTTATAGCCCCCATATTATATCAAGACTGATATGTCCTTAGTTGATAGTTCCACACATTTGATAAATTTCTGAAGGCATGTTTTGTTTTTAACAATAAAGCAGATTCTAGCTGGTGTGACTCATTTGCACTACGTGATGTGTATCTACATGTAAACATGTTTACATCTAAGGTTGCACAGAAACTATTTTGAGATCACTGTACATATAGCTGTTGTTTAATTGTTTAGGTAGGTCAAGGATCTTGTTTACATCAATTAAGACGGAATCACCTGGAAACTGATAGAAAACAGAACTTTGGAGAAACTTTATCTAGAATTCTAGGACAGTCTATCTGAGAACTATTTAAACCCTTGTCAACAGAATTAAAAAAAAAAAATTCAGAAAAACTCTTCTGAGAGCAGTTGTTTACATTGGAGATTATTATCGTTGCAGAACAGTGTATTATATTACAGAAGTGCTTCTTTGTGAATTTGGAAAAGATTCCAAAAGAGAATTTTGCAGAGAATTTATTTATCTTGTAAAAGAGAATTTATACTTTTTGTGAAACAGAATAAATTTTTGTGAAAAGCCAGGATTCTACTGGATTATTTAGAAATTACCTGTGGTGCAAATACTTATTGGATTTTTACTCCATTTGAATTTTGATGAGCATTTTATTATAATTTATTGGAGACTGCTGAAATTTGTAAGTGAACATTTCATTACGAATCTATGGGATAATGTTTCTGAAGACACATTCTTGGACTTAATACTACCAGCTGAAAAATTTCTTCACAAGATTCTTCACTCCTGGATTACTGGATTCGGTCACACTGTATTTTGGATAAATTTAATAATTGAGAAGTACCACTGTTTTTTCTCATTTTCTGTAAACCAATTTGTGTAAAAGATCTTTGTATCATTTTTTTTTAATATATATAATTTTTTAAATTAAATTTCATAATAATTAAATTCATAGTTATTGTTGCTATTCTCAGATTTCTTTCTGTTACCAATATCATTAATATTTCCACAGTGTAACACCGGTGCATGGGAAATCTGATTCAATTTTTGTTCTGGATATTTACTATTAAAAGGGCCATCTAACACAAGACGAAAATGAGTGGACCAATATTTGTTCTTCAAAAACAAGAATATGTCAGTTTTTCCCTTTGAAATATAGCTTTATATGACTTTAATGGAACAAGCCGGACAATCATGCTCAATCCGATGACAGCCAAGGACATCAGCAATGCCATCAAAATACTGTGGCAAGCAGGACTGTGGTCAAATTAAGTGTCAAAGAAAAAACACGTACCCTCTTCAAGTTGTGTTGTTGCCTTTCAAATTTTATATTTTTATTTTTTGACTCAAAAACTCAGCCTTTTGTAATGAGAAATCATAAGCTATGCTTTTGTGATCAAAATGAAAAAAAAAACCTTCAAGAAATTTTTTAAAGCAAGTGTCATCTGCCATTTGTATTGAGTATAGGGTTAACCCTTCACCCAACGTAACGGCCAAAACCGGTCAGAGCTATTTACAAAAATTGCCATTCAATTTTCATTTTTTTGTCCCAAAAACATATCTTATGACCTCTCATTAGAATGAGCTTGATGAGCTCGTTCCAATCAGGAGTTATACGCTATGTTTTTGAGACAAAAAATAAAAATATTTAGTTATTCAAGAATTTTGTTTGCAGGCGTCGTCTGCTTTTCGTGTTAGGTAAAGGGTTAAAACATTTAATGATACATGTATTCTTCAATACCTTCATCAACTGCCATAACCTGACTGACTCACCCTGATGATAATCTTAACAGCTGCGGAAATATGCAGCACATGCATCAAATGCACATAATGAAAATGAAACTGAGCTGGCTGAAGAGAAATAATTGTTACACCAGTGCCTGAACAAAATAATTAAAGTGTTCAAAGAACTAATTTCCATGCTTTCAAATAAGCACCCTTATCTTACAGTAATGGTACAGTATTAGTGGAATTAAGATGAAAACCGATTCCTCAACAGAAATTCATATCCCTTTTTCTTCTTTATTTGACCCTTTCGGCCTAAAAAAGTTAAAAATCTGTTTTTCAGGACCTCCTGCATAGTCCCTTTTGGCTGCTGCATGCCCTCTTTTTATAACCAATGCATTCTTAAACAAATAAAAATTAAATGGTTTATGTCTGATATTTTACCCAAGTTAACCCTTAAACAACGCAGACGATATCAAAATTTATTATTTTAAATATCATTTTTTAAAATTTTTCAAACAATTTCAACAAAACCATATCATGTGACCCCTAGTTGGAACGAGCTCGATGAGCTCGTTCCAATGAGGGGTCACATGATATGGTTTTATTGATATTTTTTGAAAAATAATATTTTTTTAACTGCTGAATTTGCATATTATGCGGGCGCATGTGGGCGATTCGTTAGGTAAAGGGTTAATAAAATTAATAAATTTTAACATTTCAAAGCCTTCTTGAATTCAAGGGATGAAATATACCACCACCCATGCTATTCTGTAGATTATGAGGCCTAAAACATAAAACCAACCAAGAACATGAGCTTTAGAAGCAAAGAACTAATTACAATAATAAAATAAAATAAAAAAACAAAATGCCCGCCCACCCGCCAAAATGCAATTTTACAAAAAAATGGCCTGAGAAACAGAAGATCTACTTTGTGGGGGCCTTACTTCACTTATGATTTGTGAAGGTAAAAATTTTAAAAAATAATAAAATTTGAATGGTGATTTTAGTGAACAGTGGTAGTCCCATATGGCCATTACAGTACAGTACAGCCGCTATGGAGTGGTCACTTTCCACAGGGGGCAATATTTCCACGGACGTGATATTAGATTCCAAACACTAATTATGGGAATAATCATAAAAAATTTAATTAATGAAGCACAGGGTACATACGACGTGTGGATTACGACCAGTCCACGGTGACTGTACTGTAGGTACAAGGTTTAACCCTTTACCCAACGTAGAGAATATCAAATTTATTATTTTAATTACTATTTGAAACAAGCCAAGACCAATACCGGGTCTGGACCTGCGTCGCTGCATGCAACAGATCTGAAAATTAGATACACGATACAACTCATCATTATGAAGCAGCAGCCCAAATATAAAATCATTCCCTTTCATAGAAGCCAAGAAAACTTTGACGGAAGAAGTGTTTCGGACGGACTGAGTCGAGCAGTTACTGGACCTGCTCTGCCGCTGGCGACGCAGGTAAAAAATTTCAACAAAACCATATCATGTGACCCCCTCAATGGAACGAGCTCAATGAGCTCGTTCCAATGAGGGGTCACATGATATAGTTTTGTTGAAATATGTTGAAAAATTTATTTTTTTCAACTGCTCAGTTTACAAATTACGTGGGTGGATGCAGGCGATTCGGTAGGTAAAGGGTTAATGGCATGACAGAAGTTGAACAGATTTTGTTCAATTAGCAATATAATATTAATTCCCACAAAAAAGTCAATTCATTTCTTTAAGAGTCATTACCAAAAATAAAAGAAAAGTACAGACTGGGTGTGTGTGACAATAGCAAAGAGGAAAAAATGAATCCTTATTTCACATTGCCTCGTCTGGTTACTAATTTTCATTATCAAAAGCAGATCTTATATTGACATTTCGTGACTGCAGATCATGTGTTCACAATAGAAAATAATCGATCAGTTGTTACCATACCATACTGTCCATGGCTTTATTTGATTATTGTCTGGTTGTGCCTGACAGTAAAAGGTGAGGTGCTGCCAAGTCTGTGATATTCTGTAGATGATCACCATATGTTGCCTTAACTATCAAGTAAATTCTTGAACCAAAAAAAAAATATCATTGTGTGATATTGCCTTATAAAAAGAAAAAAAAGCTTTCAGACGATTCTCAGGAATCCATTCAGCTTTGTCAATAGGTTTTATATAAAGAGAATTTTTTCAGTCTCATCAAAGTTTTCTTCCATTAGTCACAGCCGCTGCATCACAACAGGCCAGTGAAGCCAGAATATGAAGAAAACATGGCTGACAAATTACATAAGAGCTAAGGAAGTGTGAAATAGAATTGTTTTTTTTTAGGAAAAATTGTGAAACTTCAAGTCTACTATTTTACTGTTTGAAGTTACACTACTTGCTGTATCACTTATCATCCTTATCCTGAAGCTATTATTACTTCTCACAGAAAACATATTTTCTCACCAATTAGAAGCCTAGATGAGCTTGGTTCCAAACTATTTTGTTTTTTTACAGTTTTTATTCAGATAATCATAAAGAAATACATAACATATATTTACAAATTCTTAACAGGTTGACAGAAGCAGACGTTAAAAAAGACAAAAAAATACCCAAAATGGTGTTTTACAAAAAGTATTTACTCTAAAAAATTTTCTTCAGGAACTGTCGTTTGACCTAAAAATATTGGGAATTATTTTCCCTTCAGTGTGTATGTAGTCACACATATACATTTATTTATTTATTGATGTTTAAGGTCACATATTTATGCACAATGGCTAATCATGACCGTGACAGTTTTACGGGTGGAGGAAGCCGGAGTACCCAGAGAGAACCACCGAGCAACGACGAGCAGCTGCCAGCTCCCCAACATCGTAACTCCGCACTGCAGCACAGGCAGGGTTAGATTGGTTGAAGACATGCGTACCATCGACGTGCAGTACGCCTCAGTACACAGCGTCATCGTGCCCCCACGCGGGCAATGGAGATGAAATGTCTTGCCCAAGGACACAACGCGGTTGCAGCAGGTGGGATTCGAACCGAGGACCTCTCGGCTTGCAGCCTGTACCTCTACCTACTGAGCCACCGCGCTCCCCACACATATACAAACTAGATGCTTACACACACACGTGAGTGTATCAGTCATACACATGTGTGCAAGTGTACATGGAAAAATGCATGTGCACACACTTATGCATGCACATATGCACACAATGCCACACATGTATGCAAACATGCAGCACACACACAAGCGTGCACACAGACTTCTGAGCGCACATGTCCAAAACATACTAGAAAATAATAATTGCTTTATCAGCCAACTGTTAGCTGAATTACTCCAAAGTTGCTTTGGCAGTTGAAGGCCATTCCAAAGGTTGCTTATGATATTTCAATTGCAATTTTTATTTTTGTTCAACTCTTTACCCCTTTGAACCCTGGTGGTATCTTCCATATCAGTTCAATGGCAGCGACTGGAAGTGTCCATACCATTTTGGGGTAGACCAATGCATTTTTATCAACATGTAGCCTTGAGGCTGCATGTTGAAAATATTCATTGGTTTACCCAACACATTTACTTAGCAGCCATTCTACTTCATGAAATTGTGAGAAGGCTCACAGGTTCAACGGTTTAACTGGTAGTAGGCTAAATTATTTTTCAAAGTGATTTGTTACATGTGTATTTTTTTCAAAGATACAATACTACCAGTAAGAGTAGCCTTAGTTTAACAAGATTTTGTTCATAAACAATTGGTTCATTACAAGTTATTGGAGAGTGCCTGCTGGCATTGGAATAATGACACTTCCGACAGCCAGGGTCACCTCGTGTCAAGACAGTTTAATGAGGGGAAAAAAACGGAGTACCTGGGGAGAACCACCAAGCAGTGGCAAGCAACTGTCAGACTCCCCAATGTACTACCTTCACACAAGCAGGGTTAGTAGCTTTGGTTGAAGACACGTGCACCATTGACGTGCAGTACACCTTAGTACACAGGACCACTGTGCCCCCACATGAGCAATCAGGATTAAATGCCTTGCCCAAGGATAAAATGCATTTACCCCTGGCGGGGATCAAACCATGGACCTTTCAAATTGAAGTCCAATACCGTAACTACTGAGCCACTGCCAGGCCAAGCCTGAAAATAAACAATCTGTCATTTGCAGAATGAGGTCCCCAGAGGGTGAATTTGCTGATGCTATCCCATGTAGTGGGCCAATTTATCCTCTGGGTACCTCTTTCTGTTTAGTTTTGAGACCCTGATTCAGATTGAGGTTCACAGGGGGTAAATTTAGTGATGCTACCCTGCTATGCAGGGTAGCATCTCTAAATTCACCCTCTGGGGACCTCATTTTGCAGATGACAGTCTGCTTATTTTCAGGCTTGCACTGCCCTCCAGGAATGAGCTTGTTATTTGGTATTTTACTTATGAAATCACGACAGATTGTTGTTTGTATGTTGCGATCGGATCACGATCCAATCACAACACACTAACACCTAATTGCAAAAATAATGCTTTTCAGGTAATTGTTCTGTGGGGCATTTTGTTCATTCTGTACTCTGTAATTACCGGTAACAATATTTTTAATGAAAAGACTGAGAACAGCTGCCTGGAAGTATAGCTTTTAGAAAACTTAAACCACTTAATCCCTTGAAATATTTCTATAAAGGTCAATCAATAGTTACAAATTATAATGACAATGCCAAAAAGCCCTTGATCCAAAACATGTGTTGAGATAAGCATAAATGCTGTATCAGTCAAAGCCTTGGGCAATACACCTATCATTATGAATAACATCATTGAACTTCCCCATCAGGAATTCCATTCAATTCTGTGTATCTTGCTCATGGCCCACGAGGTATTTTCTACATGCTCATTGCATTTTTTTCTTATCTATAATTATGTTTATTACCTGTAAAAGATTGATCATCACCATGGATAATAATAGAGGTTTTAGCTACAATCAATAAATTCCTTTTTACCATAGGTACAGTTGGACACACAACCAAAGAATGTCTAAACATGGTTTTCATGCTTTAGTCATCAAGGTGCAAGTTTTAAGACTAAAGTTTCAAAGTTACTGGTATTTTAGTTGGTCATAGATTGGGCTGGGCACTATACCAAAAAACTGAACTGATAACGATACCAAAACACCAAAATGAACCAATCAATTAGTGAACACAGAAACCATCTGAATTTTCAAATTTTCCTACATTCGGTATTTACAAAGTGTTTTTGATGCTTGATTTATTTATTTATTGGTGTTATAAAGTCACATACTTATGCACAATGGCTAATCGTGACCATGACAGTTTTACAGGTGGTGGAAGCCGGAGTATCCGGATAGAACCACCGAGCATCGACGAGCAACTGTCAGCTCCTCAACATTCTAACTGTGCTCAAGCTCCACTCAAACAGGGTTACAGGAGTTGAAGACATGTGCACCATCGACGTGCAGTACGCCTTAGTGAACAGCATCATCATGCCCATGTAGGCAACCAGGAAAAATTGCCTTGCCCAAGGACACAACGCGGGTGAGGCTTGTTAGCAGTTGAAGTATTCATTTTCTTGAAAGAAATGACTGATTTTCTTTTGTGTTTTGTAACCATTAAGGGCCTGGGCAGAGTCCTGCATTCCCATTGCATTGACTACAGCCTATACATGTCCATTTGCCCAACAGTGGTTTCTAGTCAAATCTTGGCTGCCTGTTAAGGCAGCCAAGACTTGAAGAAAACACTGGCCCAGGCAGGCCCTCCTAATGATAGCATGTTAAGGGCACATGAGATCACAAAACCCTCAAATAGATCTTTAAAGGTTGAGGAGTGTTTGAAATAAGTCACAAAATTACTATAGATATGATTTGTGTTGGCAAAAGAGTGCTAATGTTTCAGCTCATTGGCAGTTGCATTTGTGGCGATGTTGTAGAATGATACAAGAACTTCTTATTATGTATTTTACTGATGTGAATTCCCCTTTGGTACTATCAGCACGTCTCAGTCAATACAGAAACCAAATACTTTACTGATAGCGCAGTATATACCCCACCCCAACACCCCCCCCCCCCCCTCACTGAATACCAAAACTGATACCATTCTGAGAATTCTAATACCTCCAATCTCTAGTCAAAGATAGTGAAAGTTTATGAAATTCCTGAAAAAGTTCTTATATACTCAAAATAATTTGTCTCAAAGAACCCTGAACACAAATGAATGAACCAGATGGTCTGAAGCAGAATTTCTTCTGCAACTGTTACTTTTAATAGCTAAAAACAAAGTCTTCAGCAGGACTGAACTTATAACATAAAAATAAATTCTTTATTTAGCACGACTAATTACCAGCACAAATCACTGAGTATCAATGTGCAAACACAGAATATGTCACTGACCAGAGAAAACTGTTAATCAGACTATGCAATTCTAGAATTGCGTAGCACATGCTAAGAACAGGTTTACAATTTAAAAATGGACCCAGTTTTATCACAGGGGGGGGGGGGGGGGGGGGGGGGGGGGGGTGAGAGGGTGGGGGGGAATACAGACATCTACAAGCAAGAATTTTAACATGTTCCATGTGTTTCCCATAAATGTGGATAATATCATACTGGCTTTAACCCTTTACCCAACGTAACGGCCAAAACCGGCCAGCGCTATTCTCAAAAATCGCCAATTAATTTTCAAAATATTTTCATTTTTTGTCTCAAAAACATAGGTTATGACCCCTTGTTGGAACGATCTCGTTGAGCTCGTTCCAACGAGGGGTCATAACCTATGTTTTTGAAACAAAAAATGAAAAAAATTAGTTATTCAAGAATTGTTTTTGCAAGTGTCGTCTGCTTTTCATGTTAGGTAAAGGGTTAACCCTTAATTTATGGTTTCGGAAGTTCAGGTGTCAAACTTATCCTTGACTGATTGGCTCATCACATGAAGCCTGTAGGTAAATTCAGGTAACAGTCGCTCTTCTGTGATTTGGAGAAAAAGAGACCTGATCAAAGTCAGGATCTGATATAATGTAATACTGGTAAAGTGCTAAATTATTGCCGTTATCAAAAACTTGTCCACAATGTCTTTGCCTTGTTACAATTTATGGGAGAGTGCAGGCACTCTCCCATAAATTGTAACAAGGCAATTTTGTACTAAGTAATTTCACTTAAAAAGAGGATAAGTAATGTGTGCAGCACATTCACATAATGTGACTCCTTTAAGTTGCAGAATCGGCACTTGTGGAGCCCATATATGAGCTTACAGCACTCAATTAGAACTTGAAAAAAAGAGCAAATTGTGGTTTCGTGAACTGTACAATTCATTTCATCTAGCGCTGTACATACTTCCACAACATTTTTTGGAGACACAAAGTGTACCACTTTCTCACCTGATATTGGTGTCAACATGAATTCCTTGTCAATTCGCATGTCATTCTTCATACATTAGCTAATATACTGGGACATTACATGTGTTTTGGCAAAGGAAAATGAAAAGGCTGAAGTGAGAGATGGAAAAAAAACTGTTTTGACAAGTCACATACACTTCAAACAGGTGGTTACTTATAAGCTTGGCGAACTGACGCCTGTATCAGGCTTGGATGATCACCATTCCGGGAAATTCTGCTTCAGACAATCTCGTTCATTCCTTTGTGTTTATGGTCAAACACAAGCCAATTGACTTTTGGGTTGTAAACAAGATGAAAATTGTGTCTCAATAAGCCCAATAGCTTACCTGTAGTTGTATGTTCACATTTTTGAACTTTACTGGTAAAGATATTTATGCCCGACTGTCAGGTATATTTGTTTGGAAACTAACTGTGGAGCAAGGTGCAGGGTTAGAACCAGGTCTAAAATTGGTATCAAGTTAATTGGCAGCCTTTCAAGTTTTAAGTTTCAAAGACAACCAGTATCAATGATTTCATCCAATCAGATGCTGTGTTTAGCTGGAGACATGCAAGTTTGGCATCTCCTACAGTCTTCGGGGGTGGGGGGTCATTCCATTGTTTGGCAGCAGCTGATTAGCCAGCTTGAAGAGGTCAATTCCTTTCCTACCCTCCCTGTAGGGCTGCACGGTACATCGATAAACCGATACATACCAGTATTCAAACCAATATCGATTGAATACCAGTGTAATTACAAAAATATCGGTTTATCGTCATTAGTTATTTACCCACAATTTAATTTTCCAGATGACTTGAGTTTTTTAACTGTAGCTCCGAATACTATTATCCCTGCCTTTATCCAAGGAATCGTCTGCTTGTGCCCTCAAAAAATACAAATTCAGCAGTTGAAAAAATAAGTTTAAAAAAAATCAACAAAACTATATCACGTGACCCCTCATTGGAACGAGCTCGTTGAGCTCGTTCCAATGAGGGGTCACATGATATAGTTTTGTTGAAATCTTTGGGGAAAATCTGATAAACTAATTTTGAAAATAATAAATTGTGATATCGTCTGCGTTGGGTAAAGGTTTTTCGTAAGGTATCATCAAGGCTTGCTAATTTGTTCCGACTGTGATGCATCGAGTCTTGTTGTGGTACTTGTGTTCATATATCTGAACAGTTTTCGATATACCGCAGTATTTTTTTGAATACCGATACCGGTATTCAGTTTTGAATATCGAGCAGCCCTACCTCCCTCCCTCTTTCTCTAAATTATCTCACCTGGATTTCTTTATTAATCTATGGTAACAGGTATTCATTGGTAGGGGCAGTTACACCCACCTAAAACCCAGAAGTTAGCATGAGGCTGTGTAAATATTTAAGGTTGATCCTTGTTCATTATATATTATATATACATATTTTTATACTCTCTTTAATTAGTTGTTATTATTCATTTCGTTAATAAATTAGCAACTCCATTTTGGCACTGCAAGGGTTGTCTAAAACACAACTAGTCTTCAATTATCTTTTTCGGTCTTGCATGCTGACGGTGGGGCATAAATTCAATTTATGTTGAAGTTCTTTGGGATTTTTATCGGATTATTTAAGTTTTATACACTGACCCAGGTGGACTCAATACCCAAGGTTCACATAAATAAAGTTCAAGTACTTTCAGGACTATTTCAATTTTTTCAAGGATCTTAACACAAACTAAAACAAAAATTTATTAATTATGAATAATACTTGTTCTTTTTAATCAACCTGTTCAATATTATAATTGGTCTGTCCATCAAATTTGAAATTCAAGCACTTTTTCAACACGCCTTCCGTTTGGCCTGATCAAGAAGGATTTCTGATTTTTATCATTGGGATTTAAGATCCTTTTCAGCATCTCCAGCAACATATGTGATCAAATCACAACTATTAGTCACCTTTAGCAATCATTTATCCCTTTACCCAACGCAGACGATTTCAAAATTTATTATTTTAAATATAATTTTTTTAAATTTTTCAAAAGATTCCAAACCATATCAAGTGACCCCTCAGAGGAACAAGCCAGACAAGATCGTTCCAAAGAGGGGTCACATGACATGGTTTTGTTGAAATTTTGAAAAATAACATTTTTTCAGCTGCTGAATTTGCGTATTACGCAGGCAGATGTGGCTAATTCGCTGGGTAAAGGGTTAAATACACGAGTGGACAGACCCTTGCTACGCATGTTTTTTCGTTAGATGGCATTTCAGGAATGAATATTTCTCTAATTGCGCAAATAATGGGACAATTCATAAATTTTGAGTCAACTTCCCTGTACCATAAAATGCTCCTAATTCATAAACTGATTTACCTATAGTAAATACCCATATCTTGTGACATAACAGTTGATTTTCGAGAAATAACAAAAAATATTGCCTCCAAACATTGCAGTTCAGTTATATCAGACATAAAAATATTTATGTATTGGTGTTTAAGGTCACATACTTATGCACAATGGCTAATCATGACCGTGAGTTTTATGGGTGGAGGAAGCCGGAATACCCGGAGAGAACCACTGGGCAACGTTGAGCAGCTGCCAGCTCCCCAACATCGTAACTCAGCACTGCAGCACAGGCAGGGGGGTTAGATTGGTTGAAGACATGCGCACCATCGACGTACAGTACGCCTTAGTACATGGCGTATTCATGCCCCCATGTGGACAATCGGGGTTAATTGCTTTGCCTAAGGACACAATGCAGGATTCCGAATCGATCGCACAGACAGTCACCCATCTGAGGACTAACCGGGCTCGACGTTGCTTAACTTCGGTGATCTGACGAGAACCGGTTACCGCAACGCCACCGCACCTGCAGACAGAAAAATAAGCCTGTCAAGTTTGATCGGGCCCCAGAGGGTGAAGAGATACTAGTGTTCAACCAATGATCGGAACCGGCGAATTGTGGGTAATTGGATGACAACGGCAATGGCTACTGGAACATCATGCTTTGACCATGTCATCTTCAGGAGGTTTTGCTAACAATTGACAAAACACCTGGGCAGTGATTTCTGGTGAAGTTTTGAAATTATGAGGCTGAATTATTATTGGAATCGGTGAACACAACACATGGACAAACAGTCACATACAGGTAGACACACAGAGCAAGATACTAAATGCAGGTGATGAAATAGATTTTTGAATTTTCATTGATAAAATGGTAATGCCAAAAGCAACACGCACAGAGCAAATGGCTGAAACATTTTCCTTTTAACACCATTACCACAGACCATGCTGCAACTTCATTCTCTCCATTTTCTGTCGACACTGGTATACAAAGTAATAATATTGTACCTGTGGTACTTATGAGATAGAAATATAGGTGGACCAATTTGCTGGTTAGGAGATAACATTGATTCTGGAGAAGCAAGAAATTACAAACAAGATCGTCTTCCTTAAAACATTGCAGAATCTCGCCTGTCCGAAAAGAAATTCGAGAACGTTGATTCGCAAATGCTATTTTTGTTGGTTTGTCCTGATTTCATAATATTATATGTAGGAAATCTCCACCAACTTGTACAAGTGAGTCGTAACCAGAGAGCGATCTGACCCAGATTGAGATCACCTTTGTGATCAAACTACTGTAAAAAAAAATCTGTTCCTAATCTTCACACCGACCAAAGGTGAAACAGCATAGGCCTTTAGATTGGCCTATTTTGTGGAGAACACAGACCTGCAAAGTCTGTTGCCTTATTGAAGGAATTTTTGAAATACTGACTGCCTGAAATATCATATCTGGCTTCTTATGGCTTTGCAGGTGCATCAGAATATCTATTAACCCTTTACCCAATGTAACAGCGAAAACCAACCAATGCTATTCACAAAAATCGCCAATTAATTTTCATTATTTTTTAAATGTTTTGTCTTAAAAACATAGGTTATGACCCCTCTTTGGACGAGCTCATTGAGCTCGTTCCAAAGAGGGGTCATAACCTTTGTTTTTAAGACAAGAAATTAAAAAAATTAGTTGTTCAAGTTTTTTGTTTGCAAGATTCATCTGCTTTTCATGTTAGGTAAAGGATTAACACTTTGAGGCCTATTTCTGATTTTACGGCCGCAGAACAGGTGCCCTTAACATTCCATCATGGGGAGTTCATGCTGACAACAGACAATTACCAAGGCTGTGGTTTCTTGTCAAGTCTTATCTGCCTCTGAGCTGCTGGACATATAGAGGCAGTGGGCTGGTGGTAATTCATGACACCTGTCTTGACCCTTACGTGTTAACCCTAAGGGGCCTAAATCCAACTTGATCATTTTTTTACTACAACAAAACAGGTGACCCATCAAGCAGTCTTAGGGTAAACTTGAAGTTCCATTATAAGTACCCAGGATCTTGTTTCTATATAGGCAGCCAAGACTTGTGTAGAAACAACTACAAAGTGATAGGATGTAGACTGTCAATGTGCAACAAAAATGTACTCAAATTTCCTTCCTTCTTGTGAAAGTGGACAAAAAAAATGCACAAAAAACAAATCAAACTCTCTGTTATGGCCTCTTATTTCACAACATGTATGTAGTATGGAGATGGGCGGTATTGGATTTTCTTGGTATCTGACTTAACAGGGATTTGCTGATAGTACCAAAGAGGAGTTCACATCAGAAAAAACAGATTATGTTGTTGTAGTATCGTTCTACCACAAGTCCACAATGCTATAAACAGGGTTCATACAAAAATTTGCTCAAAGTTCAAGGGTTTTTCAAGGTTTTTTTTTTTTTTTCAAGGGCTACATATACTATTCAGATTGTTGTATGAGCTCTATAAATCTAAGATTCATGTGACACGGATCTGACTTTGGAAGTCAGGAAGTACTGGTACCCAAAGTGTGATCTGTGTTACAGTAATCTTGGTAAAACGGCAATACTTTTTTATGTTTTTTTTTAACTGAGCGACACGAGCGCAACAAACAAGTAAAAGGCGAGTACACATATATTTACAATCCCCAGGAAATAGCTTGGTATTCAAGGGTTTTTCAAGAGATTTCTGAAAGTTCAAGGGTTTCTCAAGGTCTAATTTCAAATTCCAGGGTTTTTCAAGAACAAACTCATTTTCAAGGGTTTTTCAAGAGCTGTATGAACCCTGTATAAATGACAATGCCAATGAGCTCAACAGTGGGATTCTTTTACAACCGCATATCATATCTACAGTAATTTTGTCACTTGTAACTAAACGCACCTTTATGTTTAAAGACCTATTTCAGGCTTTTGCGATCTGAGCATGTGCACTGACCATGTCATCTTTAGGAGGTCTTGCTGACAATAAACAAAACACCTGGGCAGTGATTTCTAGTCAGGTCTTGGCTGCCTTAACAGGCAGCCAAGACTTGGATAGAAGCCACTGCTAAGCAACTGGACACGTAAGGTTGTAATCTAGTGGGAATTCAGGACAGTTGCCCAGTCCAATGAGGGTTAACAAAACTGAAAAGAAAAACAGTCACTTTTCTCATGAAAATAAACTTTTCAACTGTTATCAAGCCTAAACAGGAAATGTAGGAAAATTCAGATGGTATCGGTATTCAATGAATGATTCAGTTCGGTCTTTCGGTATCCCCTTGATAATTTGGTAGAATTTATTTAAAGGCCTCGAAAGCATAAGTGTACATGCAACCTACCACATCTTCTCCCCTCACCACCCACATATTTCAGTGGCTGAATACCAAAGCTGTCATTTCATACTGTCTTCATGATTAATTTTGAACCAAACAGTGAGCAAAAACCTTGGAATGCATGGTTACTATAGGAGATGCAATCCAATTTAAAAGACTGAGTCTTCTTTACCAGACGAGCATTGATTTCATATTGAAAATCAAATGAAATGTTTTGTTAGTGTTGCAAGCTGCAGAATGATTCAATATTGTAGCTTTATATTTCTTGAGCACCTAGAATTTTATAAGGTTTAACCCTTCACCTAACATGAAAAGCAGAGGACACTTGCAAAAAAAATTCTTGAATAACTAATTTTTTTCATTTTTTGTCTCAAAAACATAGGTTACGACTCCTCGTTGGAACGAGCTTGGTGAGCTCGTTCCAATGAGGGGTCATAACCTATGTTTTTGAGACAAAAAATGAAAAAAATAATGAAAATTAATTGGTGATTTTTGAGAATAGTGCTGCCTGGTTTTGAACATTACGTTGGGTAAAGGGTTAAGACAGAATACGAGGGTGAAATACAGAGGACATGAATAAAAGCTGGGGATTTTTTTCCTGTATTTCATGTGCACTGAAGGTGTGCATGAAATACAGGAAAAACTCCAAGGACCACTGATTCCTATACCCCGTACCCTACTCAACTTTTTGTGTTCTATATTTATCCCATGATTCAACTTGAATTAAGTGACTGAAGCTCATATTTTTAAAAAAAAAATTGGAAACTGGAAGTCTCTTTGTGTCAAAGCATTTCAGTGATGTCATAACGTCACTTAGATGCACAACTTCAAATGTGATGCGTTCTTACATGACATTCTTACGCATAATCTGAATTCTACGTGTGGTGTATCTTACATATTTCCGAATGTCTGTATTGTATCAAGTAAAACTGAATACACACAGCAATTGTGGTATGAGGAACTTCATTGATTTTTACCCTCTGTGTTAAAATCATCATCTCTGGATATGTTTAAAATATTTGGAGATCATCTCAACACATTAAAAAAATAAAATCTTCCAGTGCACTACCATTACAGAAGAGCTAGTATATATATTTATTCATTTATTTATTCATATTCAAGGTCATTTTGAGTGTATTATCGTTCTGTATTTGCTGGTGTTCATGCAGTGTTTACCGTTTCTGCTAACCTGAACGTGTTTTCAGAAACTGCAACACAGTGACATAATTCAAGACATTTGAATTTTTACATCAGTGTATGTCAGCATAACGTGGATGTTATATGTGAACAACTACAGTTAAAACTAGAAGTCCTGTCATGAAATGCGCACAAATAGCACGTTGATCTGCGCGTTAATGTACGCGTTATGGCCATAGTAAAGCTATCAAATTATGTACATATGGCCTGTGCACAAGCAATGTTTCAGCCAATGGACCTCCGGGTAACCCGGAGGTCCATTGGCAGAAACATTGCATGTGTTTGCCATGAAAAACCCAGGAGAACCTGCCGTGATTTGGAAGCCATTCGATATGGCAATTGCGTGCAATTCCAACGCGCAATTAAGCCTAGATAAGCGCACTATTCGTGACAGGACTTCTAGTTTTAACTGTAATTGCGTAACTGACGACTATCCTGGTCGACTCTGAAAACCGATAATCTTGGCAGCCCTAGTCAAGTTTAGTCGACTGCATTTATACCTATACTGCCTACTTACTTTGGAGGACTTCCACCCAAGGCACTGGTGACCAGGTCCTATTTTACCAGTAAAGAAGATCTTGCATTCCACAATAAACAAACACTGCTCCTTTTCCTCGGGTTCCCATGAGAGAAAACTGATTCAAAGTTTATTTGATCTAAAATTTAGTTTATGACCCCTCATTGGAATGAGCTTAACAAGCTTTTTTTGCAATAAGGGGTTATAAGCTTTGTTTTGGAGGCCAAATAAATAGAAAAATTCTGAAGTTGCAAGTATTGTCTGTTAACCCTTTACGTAACATGAAAGCAGACGACTCCTGCAAACAAAATTATTGAATAACAATTTTATTTCATTTTTTACACAAACCATGGCTTATGACCCCTCAATGAGCTAGTTTCAATGAGGGGTCATAAGCTATGTTTTTGAGCAAAACAAAAAAATAATGAAAACTGAATGGCAATTTTTGTGAATAGCGCTGGCCGGTTGTGGCCATTACATTGGGTAAAGGGTTACAGTATTGTGATCACAAAAGCAGACATGGGATCATTACTGGTTTGAGATATGGGTGAAATTATCTTTCCACTTCTTTGTGTTGGAAATGAAATGTGTGAACCAAGCCTGAAAATAAGCAGACTGTCATCTGCAGAATGAGGACCCCAGAGGTTGAATTTGGTGATGATACCCTGCATAGCAGGGTAGCATCACTAAATTTACCCTATGTGAACCTCATTCTGAATTAAGGTCTCAAGCCTAAACAGCAAGAGGTACCCAGAGGATAAATTGGCACACTGTATGGGATAGCATCAGCAAACTGACCCTCTGGGGACCTCATTTTGCAAATGACAGTTTGCTTATTTTCAGGCTTGGTGCAAACATTGAATCTGAGAAGCTATTTGGGTTTGTTTCTTGTGATTCGGTCGTGAATTTGCAATATTTTTTTTTAATGGAATTTCAACATTGCTCTATAAGTGTGTTACGATCAAATTGCAATCAGTTCGAGTAAAATTATACAAAGTGGATCATAAATAAAACAAACAACAAGAGGGAGTCTGTAATTTTCAAATCCTGCAAAGATCCTAACAAAGGCAAGCAATGCTTCACAACCAATGGAACACCGAGTTTATTTATCTATTTATTGGAGTTTAATGACACATTCGACAGCCAGGGTCATCTCGTGTCAGACAGTTTTACGTGTGGAGGAAGCCTGAGTAATCGGAGACAACGACTCAGCAACTGCAAGACTCCCCAGCGTACTAATTCCACACAAGCAGGGTTAGCACTGGTTGAAGACAAGTGTACCATCGAAATGCAGTACACCTTAGTACACAGCGCTACCGTGCCCCCACGTGGCAATCGGGATGAAGTGCCTTGCTCAAGGACACAATGCAGTAACCCCAGCCCTGGCAGGGATCAAACCGTGAGTCTTTTGGTTTGAAGTCCAATTCTATAATCAATGAGCCACTGCACTCCCATCTCTAAGTTTAAAGAGATGGAAAACGAAACAACTGTAGTCCAGAACATTTTATAAAAATTTAATGCTGCATACAAAACCTGACACAATATCAAAATGTATTTACATTGGCATGGCGGGGGTTCAAACCCACGCCGAGAGAGTTTCCTTCGGCACCAACCGCCTAGCAAAACTATACTGGACCACGCACACCACTCGGCCACCGACAGACCCTAGTTTCCTTCGGCACCAACCGCCTAGCGAAACTATACTGAACCATGCACACTGGGGTCTGTCGGTGGCCGAGTGGTGTGTGTGGTTCAGTATAGTTTTGCTAGGCGGTTGGTGCCGAAGGAAACTCTCTCGGCGTGGGTTCGAACCCCTGCCATACCAATGTAAACAAAACCAGCATCCTTTCTTAATTCTATGGCATCTGAGAAATTTGAAAAAGACAAGTACTGTCGCTGATTTCTTCTGAGGTGCAGTTCGTAGAATGAAGTGCTTAGATGCATCTATCTGATGAATAATCAAAATTTATTATTTTTAATATTATGCTTTCAAATTAACAAAAAAAAAATCAACAAAACCACATCATGTGAGCTCATGCCAGTGAGGGTCACAGACCATTTTTTTAAATGTTTGAAAAATAATTGTTTTCCAATGGCACATTTTGTATTTATTACATGGGAGGTTGCAGACGATTCAAAATCATTCATTAGGTAAAGGGTTAACCAAGAAAACATGTAATTTTGTAGAAAAGACATACAAAAAACAAACTTATACAAGTGCTTTAGTACTTGGCAATCAAGACATAGCACTGTGTATTTCCATGATTCCCAAGAGGGAGATGATGTATATTAAATGAAGACTGAAGACTAGTTGCAGGTACCAATATATATTTGTACATCTTCATCATCATATAAAAATTGAACATGTTCATTAGTTCTGAAAATCAACAAACCAAGCAATAAAATATACATAATGTAACTACAGGAGTCTCATATGTCCTCAGATTAATTTTACCTTAATAACTACTTTATATACAGGTATACAGATGACTTGAGTGTTTCTAAATTATTGTTGGATGCCTCTTCAGAAGATAATTGGTAGCCTCCTACCAAGTTACAATGAAATCCCTTCATAAAAACGACCTGCAGACTGTGCTACCGATTTTCAGGCTTCAGGCCCTTTTAGCTGTCACAGTTGACCAATCGCGACAAAAAAGTGGACATTCTCATCGAGACATTATATGGAGTCATCCTACCAAGTTACAATGAAATCCCTCCATAAATTCGACCTGTAGACTGTGCTGAAGGTTTTCGGATTTTGGGCTCGGGTAGCCATCATGGCTGACAGATCGCGACCCAATGGGTAAGTTTTCTTCTAGACATCATACGGAGTCATTCCACCAAGTTACAATGAAATCCCTCCATATTAAATATGACCTGTAGACTGTGCTAGAAGTGTTTGGGTTACGGGCTTAGGCAGCCGTCACGGTTGACAGCCATACCGGTTGTCCGATCACGACCAAAAGGGGATGTTCTCATCTAGACATGACCTCAAACCTGCTTATGAAATTTTGTGACAATCGGACAAGAACTACAGGGTGTAGCTTGTGCTAAAGGAAAATGTGAACAGACTGACAGACTAACAGACTTCCGCATGCGTGATGGCAATAGCTTATCTTGACTTTGGCAAGTTAAGCTAAAAATTGAACATGCTCTTTAGTTTTTTACAGTTCTGAAAATCAGCAAACCAAGCTGTAAAATATACATAATGTAACTTTAACTGGTAGAGTGCTAAATTATTTTTGGTCCTTAAAATTTGTTTGTGCATCTTTGCCTTGTAACAATTTATGGGAGAGTGCCAATGGGCACTCTCCTATAAATTGTAACAAGGCAAATCCTAACAGATAAAATAATATCACTTCAAAGATAATATGAAGCACACCCACAGAATATAAAGCCTTTAAATTGCGGTACCGGCACTTCAGAATTAAGCCCAAATATGGGCTTCCAGCACTCTACCAGTTAACCATTGTGTCCTCAGATAAATTTTACCTTACATTAATAACTACTGCTTATACAGGTACACAGATGACTTAAAGTGTTTCTGAATTATTGTTGGACGCCTGTACAGAAGATAACTGATAGCCACCACCCCCCCCCCCCTCCCCCCACGTCTGATTAAAATATTTTACTCCTCAGATGAGATTTCCTATCCCATATCCAAACACATCAAGGGTAATAATATTCTCCAAGACTGTTACAAAAAAAATATTGTCTTTCAAATGGCACTCTCCCAAAAATTGTTAGTGTGCAAACACATGTAAACAAATTGGGACATCCAAGATTAACATCTTGTATGCTGCTGGCAGATATTCCTGCTCACGACAGAATTACTTTTGCTACTGAAACAAGGACCACTGCTACTGACCTGCAGACATGTTTGAAATAGACTTAAAGGTATTGTGGGACAGAACAATTTTCTAAGTCAAAATTAAAAGAGTGAAAACAGAAAAATTTTCCAAGATCCAAAAAGTGAAAAAGGGCAATAACTCTGGGAAAAATTATTGGAGGGCACCTGTTCTTTGTGCATATCCCTCCTCCCATGTGGGTCTATCAGCATACCAAAGGAGATACAAAATCCCTCCAATGGCTCTGAAATTACAATGTAAAACATTTGTATGGATAGATGGACTGACAGACGGATGGACAGGGACAGACGGGGGCGCTGTGGCATTGCGGTTACTGGTTCTTGTCAGATCACCGAAGTAAAGCAATGTCAAACCTGGTCAGTCCTTGGATGGGTGACCGTCTGAGCAATCGATTCGGACTCCCACATTGTGTCCTTGGGCAAGGCACTTAACCTTGATTGTCCACATGGGGGCACGATGACGTTGTGTACTAAGGCGTACTGCACGTCGATGGTGCGCATGTCTTCAACCAATCTAACCCTGTCTGTGCTGCAGTGCGTAGTTACGATGTTGGGGAACTGGCAGCTGCTCATCATTGCTCGGTGGTTATTTATTTATTATTCTTATTTATTGGTGTTCAAGGTCACATATTTTTGCACAATGGCTAATCATGACCACAACATGAGCATCAACTGAAGACCAGGGGTGAGCGTTAATAAGACGTCACCCATTTTAGAGAGGGTTTGCACCTCTCAAGCATTGGTGACTGGGTCCTATTTTACCAGTAAAACAGAACCTATTTACTGCAGTGACCAGGCACTGCTTCACTTCCTGGGGTTTCCACGGGGATCCTGGATGGTTCTCTCTGGTTTCCTCCACCCGCAAAACAGTCACCAACACGATATGACTTTGGCTGTTAAACCTTAATAAATAAATAAATAAATAAATAAATAAATAAATAAATAAATAAATAAATAAATAAATAAGGGACAGACAGAGACAGATGGGCGGATGGATGGAGGGCTTCACCAGATACCTCCAAATCTGCCTTCGTGGGTCGGGGCCTAAGTATAATTCAGGCACATCTAATCAAATTGCCACTCTAAAACTTAATGGATTTTTCTCTACTGATTTCTTGAATTAAATTTAGATGAATTTTTCAGTAAATCTAGCCATGGCTGCTTCAGAGCAGCCATGACTAGATTTGATGAAAAATATCTTGAAAATACTCAGCAGGTTAACCCTTAAGTCCTCAGATTAATTTTAAAGTATTTATGGCATTTTTCTGCTTACATAGTTATTGATGACTTGGCAGTGGTTCTACATCACTGCTGGCTGCCTATACAGGCAGCCAGCAGTGATGTAGAACCACTGCCAGGAAAAATTCAGTCTACACACAAGAGTAATAAAAAAGATTACACAAGGGAGCATCTGCTTCAATGCAATATAAAAGTGGCGGTTTGGTGCTATATGGGGGCTTAAGGGTTAAGAGTTAATCTAGCACTCTACTCTGTTAATATGAATAGTAATAGTAGAATACAAAGTAATTAATCTTGAAAAGATATGAGCAAGTGTTGGTTTTTTTATTTTTGAAACTTTCATGTGATGTTTGACAAAGAAAAAAATTATTTATATAAGTTATCTGCAAGGAGAAAATTAATCTGTCACAGTAATTTATTTCCAGGAAACTAATTTTATTTCTGAAAGATAAGAAAGGATTTTTTGAAATTAAGCAGGAACATCAAGTTAAAGATCAAAGAATATACCAATGTATCTGAGGTATTGATTAATTAAAGTTAAATGTCATTTCAGACATGATATCTGTATGGTACACAAATACCTGCCAACCTGAGGACAGGAGAAATAAGAATCAATGCCAAAACACTGCAGGTGGTTTATGCAAGTACTTCAACCGGTACTTCTTCACTATACTGACTGGTTGAATGCTGGAAGCCACAAACATGGCTCTACTAAAAAGTGATGAAAGCCACTTCAGTGGCTTTAGTTTCTATGCATGAAAAACAAGTGTAGAAACAAGAGATTGTCACTCAGAAGTGATTATGCCCCCGACATGGCAATGACTGATCTGTGACCTTGACCTCCATCGGACAAAAAAATGTTTTATGTGTGACACATCATCTCCCCATAAGCAACATGTATACCAAGTTTCAACAAAAGCCAAAGAAGCATCTCAGAGTTATGGAATGGACCCAAAAATCTTCCTGTTGGACAGACGGATGGACAGAAATGACAAACACTATGTCCCGAAAAATTTTTTCGGGGGCACAAAAGTTGTTCACAATGAATAAATTGCTTGAATAATTTTTCAGATAGTACAGCAAAATCTGATTCTGACTGTACCAGTAATTATTTGAATTATTATTTCCTCATAGGTGTCTTTTGAGATTTTTCCTGTTAAGTTTCCAAATGCCCACTTCTGACCACTGAAGAAAAGAAAAAACTAATATGAAGGTTCAGATTACTGCATAATGATGTTTCAAGTTTCGATCTTTATTATGGTAACTCCAGACAATTTATCAATTTTCTCACACTAAAAAAATAAACTCATTTCATTTTCTCTCAGCTCAAACAAAACCAGTGATTAGAGAGCATCTGCCGATTCGTCTTGACTGAGTGGTCTCATGGCATTGATCTATTCAACAAATAAGAAGAATCACTGAACCTAACAATGCAATAAAAGTGATGCACACAAGATAACATTCAGTTTTTTCTTGAAGGAAGGCTTCATTGGTTCATATAAACAACATTTTTATGCACACCAACTAACACATGTAGATATATCTATTTTTTTTAACTGAGAAAGCAGTATCCAAGCACAAGATATTATTTATCTGGGCCTAAAAAAGTTAAAAAACTGTTTCTCAGGCCCTCCCACATGGTCCTTTCGGCTGCCGTATGCTCTTTGTTTATAATCAATTAAATGGTTCATGTCTGATATTTTACCCCAGTTGATAAAATTGATAAATTTGTCCCGTGAGTGCAACACAGCTGACAGATTATGACAAAAATAGGACCTTCTCATCTAGACATTAAATGGAGTCACCCTTCCAAGTTACAATGAAATCCCTTCTTAAATACGACCTGTAGACTGTACTAAAGGTTTTGGTGTTTTGAACCTGCGCAGCTGCCACAGTTGACGATCGTGACCAAAATGACACGTTTTCATCTAGACATGACCTCGAACCTGCACATGAAATTTAGTGATGATTGAACTAGAACTGCAGGATGTAGCCTGTGCTAAAGAAAATGACTCACAGACTAACAGACATCTTCACGCATGATGGCAATAGCTTATCCTGACTTTGTCAAGTTAAGCTAAAAATCATCAGCAGCAAAATTTTAATTAATGAAGCACCAGATTGTACCTGGTGCTTCATTAATTAATTTTTGATGATTATTCCTGTAATTAGTGTTTGGAATCCAATATTATTGCATCCGTGGAAATATTGCCCACCTGTGGAAAGTGACAGGTCCACGGCAGCCGTACAGCATAGGTTTCAACCATGTTATATGTTTCCAGGACTAAGAGCCAATTCCAAAAATTAGCCCCTGCACTGTTCAAAATAGTTAAATATGCAATACCTTGACTTGTGGCCAAATATAAATTCATGTGATTGACAGATATATGAAGAAAAAAAATCATTTCCTCATTAAGAAAATCTCCCGCAGTGTATATAAGACAAGAGATATTGAATAACATAAAATTGAGAACAGCAAATAGATAATGTACATGTCACAACAAGTTAGCTGAACACTATCATGAAAAAGTGTCACTAAATTTGTTCATTGCCTTACTTGCAAAATGAATATGACAGAATGCAACGAGGGTGGAGAACCCGGGACTGGAATCAATGACTTGAGATGGGAGTTTTTATTGTATTTAATGTGCACCAAAGGGTGCAGGAAATACAGGAAAAACACCAACAAGGGTCATTGATTCCCATCCCTGTACTGCATGTTGGGGCACCTGTTTTATTAAAAATGATTAAAGTTGGAATTATGCCTGCGAGGGTTAATAAATATTCTGAGGCACAAATCAAGCCCTGAGAAGTCAAATATTTTCTTTGTGGGGCTGAACAGCAACTGGTTTGACGAGTCTGCATTGTCCCCCAAATTGGACCAACCTGAAGACCTTGTGAAGCCCCATAGCGTAAAAATCACCAGGAATCTGTAATATTTTAAATCTTTTATGAACAGTAGATAGAAACAACATATTTGATTGAGTGTACCATCATATTCTGGAATGTAGGCCATAAAATTTATCTGTCTGATAGCAGAGAGTAGGTATAATGCTGTTTACTTGTACTTCTACCACTGCTTTTACAATAAACACATCAGTTTGCACAGAGAAAACAGAGGCAAACTTAACGATAACAGTCTATCCATGGACAACAAAGGAACATTCACACCAAAAATACAATGTACAAGGTTATCTTTACTAACAAATGTGAGCAGTCATATTTCAACACAAACAGGCATCAAATTCAAGGATTGCTGCAAGCACAAAACCCGAAACCTTTGTTGATTTATCATTGGAAGATGCTTAAGGTGCAGAGGACATGGAGACTATGGTAGGAAAAGCATAAGGAGACTTCATTTTCATTTCATGTTGCTTTGATTAAGGTTTGAGGTCATTTTCAGCATTTATGGCTATGTCATAATCAAAATATAACTACAAAGTCAAGTTTTGCCCACTCACTCATATGCCTGTCTTCATTAACCCTTTGCCCTAGGGCCTACGTAATGGCCAAAACCGGCCAGTACCATTTTAAAAAATCGCCAATTAATTTTCATTATTTTTCCATTTTTTGTCTCAAAAACATAGGTTATGACCCCTTGTTGGAACGCGCTCATCGAGCGCGTTCCAATGAGGGTCATAACCTATGTTTTTGAGACAAAAAATGAAAGTGTCAATGACACTGTAGCCCAACTTGTCAAGACATGTACATATATAGTATGAGACACAGTAATGACAAACATCTAGGTAATGACCTGATAACAAAGGTACATATAAAGTATTGTAACGGTCTGTACATAAATACTAACCCGTATTATATGTGATGCATCCCACGGTACTAAACATTCACACACAAAATTATTCGAATAAGCGCTTTCATATGGAAGTTCTGTTCAAAAATCTGATTGCACCTAATTTTGTACAAAATGGCTGCCATCGGCCATCTTGAATTTCGGACCGGACCCCAAAACACTCGTTCTCGTCCCATGGTGATACAAAAGGTACCCAAGAAGTTTCGTAAAGATCGGTTCATAAATATGGCCTCTAACCCGAGCCGTATTGGCATTTGCACTCACAGTGCTGAAAGTAACACCAAAAAACATCAAAATTAGTCTAATTTGCACAATTTACGCATGAGAAAAAAAGCTGTATTATATGTGATGTATCCCATGGTAATAAACATTCATACAAAAAATTATTCAAATCAGAGCTTTCATATGGAAGTTCTGTACAAAAAAACAGATTTCTGCATCGTCGATAGAAAATGGCGGCTGGTAGCCGTCTTGAATTTCGGACCGCACCCAAAAACACTCGTTCTCGTCCCACGGTCATAACAAAGGTACCCACCAAGTTTTCGTAAAGATCGGTTCATAAATACAGCCTCTAGCCCGTATCCAATTGTTTATGCACGGACAGACAGACAGACGGATAGACAGGCCATGACAAAAGCTCAAATTTGGCTTAGCCAAAGTTGAGCTGATGAAAAAAATTAGTTATTCAAGAATTTTTTTGCAAGTGTCGTCTGCTTTTCATGTTAGGTAAAGGGTTAAACAAGTCAAGTTTGACTGCGTCAAGTAAAAAACAATTCAGTCTTTCTGCTGCTGAATAACGAAACTACTGGATTGACATCATTTCCTGAAATGAATGAACTCAGGGCTCACCTTGAGTAAAATGGTTGGGGCCTAAAAAAAGTGCCCCACATATTGAGGTCGGGGCCTTTTCGGGGCTGATTTTCCATTTTGTCCATTATTGTTAGTGCTTTTTTGTGGAAAATGTCGGGGCTTGAAAAAAAGCCCCCAGCAAGTGCTCCTCGGGGCTGATCTCGGGGCTGATCAGCCCCGACTCAAGGCAAGCCCTGTGAACTTTCAATGGAAACCAGTATGGTATCCTTTGTAAGGTGTTGTAAAAAAATATAGATTTCAGTTTCTGCTAGAATTAAGGACAATGCAACCTTCATTTTTGAAGAAAGCAAATTTAAATTTTTATGTTGCATAAACATCGATGCAAAAGTTGAAAATTTAAGACAACCCCACAAAGGTTATGCCAAACAAATTTGCATAACCCTTTTGAGCCAAGATTATTATGATCCCCAATGAGTCTGGAGGTGGGATGGGGAAATCTCACCCGAGGGGCAAGTTATTTGAACCAGACCCGAGGCTTGCCAAAGGTCTGATTCAAATATCTTGCCCCGAGGGTGAGATTTCCCCATTCCCACCTTCAGACTCATTGAGGATGATTTTTCTCCCCCATCATGCAGCGATTACGTTAGCCAGAGGTAATTGGGAGTCACATGCTGATTCAATCAACTCATTTGGTATTCGCGGTGTTGAGAAACTGATGACACCATCGGAAAGAGCATGCACAAGTTATGTACATACCAAAAGTATATACCACAAAATCGATTAGGAATGGTGGCAGCTTGAGGGTTGAAGAGTTTTGGAGCATCGAACTTTGACCACACTGCATTCCAATGACGTTAATATGAATTAGTTGGTAGCAAGAAACTGATACGATATGCATAACGTCATAATAACATTATAAATGTATAATGTCATGTGGGTGGGGTGGGATACATCTATCTCTCCCTGCAATCTCACCGGGGACACACGTATGTTACACATACAGTGGGGGGAGAAAACTCCAATCCCATTGTCTCTTTTGTCAGTGCTTCTTTTTAAGTGGTAGAGTGCTGAATTATTTTCAGTCGTTAAAATTTGTTCAGTTGTCTTGGACTTATTACAATTTTTGGAAGAGTACTGAGAGGAACTCTCCCGTAAATAGTGACTAAGTAAGATAGTTTGATCAGTTTATGCACACAAACATAGTAAAACTGTTTGGCTAGTTTTTGCAGTCAGGCCTGGCATTCTTAAAAATGCAGGAGGGCTAAAAATCGCTTCCCTTGTAGGTGAGCCTAGGTGAGCGATTAGCTCCCCTCAAGCTAAAAGTGGCAAAATGAAGTTTTACTTTTAATGAATTCTGCCTAGTGGGCTTTGCACATTTTATGTGGTGCTGCTAACAAGGTAGTATCTGTGAGACGGCTACACTGCCCCTCCCACACCTCCGGGCCTCGGCAATGCCCAGAGGTGTGTGAGGGGCAGTGTAGCCATCTTACAATGACCACTGACATAGCATAGATCTGAAAAGATATGAGTTTTAGGAATAAGTAATTATTGTAGGCAAGGAGGGTTAGTTTTTGCCATCCTTAATTTTTTTAAGGCGAGCGAATAAATCGCTCTCCTGAAAATGCCAGGCCTGTGTAGTTGTTCTTCAGTTTGCCTTGAAACTTGGAACCAAACCAGAGAACAACAACAACAAATAAAAAACAGCTCTAGAAAACATATCGATGATATTTTAAATTTATTTATGTATTGAGGTCATTTTCAACAAATAAGTCAATGGTACATTTACCTTCAATCAATGCTAAGCCTGATTGTGATAGGTTAGTACTGATCTCTGGTTCTGTAAAGGTACTCTTGACTTCCTCCATCAAAAAATGGGCCGACATGATATATGTATGGCCCTAGCTATTGAAAGTGTCATACTCCAATCAATATACAAACAAACAAGAAAAAGTTTGTCATATCAGGTCATCCCTATGTCTGATTTCTGTAAACTGACCAAGAATGACAGTGGATTGTTTGCCAACACTTGGTACACAATACACATGGTACAGCTCTTAAAAACCTGAGTGCACTGAGGAACAGAATTACAACCCGGTGCTTCATTAATTAAAATTTTGCTGGCGATGGTTTTATTACCTCGTAAACGCATGCGTTGACATCACTGGCCAGGCATGGATTACAACCAATCCATGGCACCCGTATGGTCCTTATAAACAGCATTCCATTTGTGGAGCTGACTGATCAGATTAAGGTTAACAGTGAGAAAAAGCTTTCATGAGGCATGTCTATATTTCTGAATGAATGAAAAGATAAAAAAAAAAAAAATGTTTTCATTTAGTTTGCATATTATGCTTAATCAGGCAGTAATGAGGAGACCACTGTGAGAAAGCTTTCATGCCATGTTTATCAATAAATCAAATCATCTGAAGGCCCTTATAAAGAGCCGGAAGAATAATGACTATAAAATGTAGATTGGCACATATTGGTCTCCATGGTAACAGACAGGTTGTCAGCTATTCAGAGGAAATAATTCCCTTCAATACACTGAAGACCTGTCAATAAATCTTTTTTTCAAGTTCCTAATAAGAGTTCATAATCTATTTGTTCAGACAACTCAATCACATTTCAACTGTTTACACCTCATTTGTTTATACCAGATCCATATCCATGTACATAGATCAGTGTGACCCTAGTTTCAACTGCAGTTCAACAGGTTTATTGTTATGTACCGCCCAATAGAACAGTGGGATACATTTAACCCTTTATCCAACGAATCAGCCACATCCGCCTGCATAGCATGCAAATTCAGCAGCTGAAAAAATGTTATTTTTCTAAATATTTCAACAAAACCATATCATGTGACCCCCTTTGGAACAAGCTCTTCAAGATCGTTCCAATGAGGGCTCACATGTTATGGTTTTGTTGAGATTTTTTGAAAAATAAAAAAAAATGATATTTAAAATAATAAATTGTTTACAAAAATTACTTCAACAAAGGACTGAACATTGCACCAGTGCTCAAAGTACTACAAACTTAACTATTAATCCGCTGAGTATTTTAAAAATATTTCTCATCAAATCTAGTCATAAAGCAGCCATGACTAGATTTGATGAAATATTCATCAAAATTTTAACTCCAAGAATCAATCAATGGTGAAAAAAGCCATTCAATTTACAGGTGGGTAATTTGATTAAATGTGTCCGAATTGTACTTATTTCAATTTCAGTGACAAGAGAATCCTGTCTTTAAGGCAGGAATATGTGGCAGAATGGATCCGTTTTTACCTGTAATATGACGTGGGGTTACTGCAAAGATTCTACCATAAAATGGCAAGTATGTGCAGTTCACTACCATGGAAACACTAGTCTGCAAAGTCATTCATTTACCATGATATTGCCGATAGCCATGATTAATGTCTTGACCAGAGACAGTATCTTCCAATCCCTCATACAAAATATTTTCACAGTAAACTCCTTCATCAAAGTTTTTCTTCCAACTATATATGGATTGTCTTAACTACCGATAGGGGGGGCACAGTGGCTCAATCGGTAAAGTTGCAGATTGCAAGCCGAGAGGTCCTTGGATCGAATCCCACCTGCGACAACTGCATTATTTACTATTTATTTTCTTTCTTATTGGTGTTTAAGGTTACATACTTACGCACACTGGCTAATTATGACCATGACAGTTTTATGGGTGGAGGAAGCTGGAGTACCCGGAAAGCACCACCGAGCAACGACAAGCAGCTGCCAGCTGCCCAACATCGTAACTCTGCACTGCAGCACATGCAGGGTTAGATTGGTTGAAGACATGTGCTCCATCAACGTGAAGTACACCTTAGTACATGGCATCATCGTGCCCCCATGTGGACAATCAACAACTACGTTGTGTCCTTGGGAAAGACACTTCACCCCCATTACCCACGTGGGGGCACGGTGACGTGGGTACTAAGGCATACTGCACGTCATCAATCAATGCTAACTCTGCTTGTGTGGAGTTAATATGTTGGGGAACTGATAGTTGCTTGCCATTGCTCAGTGGTTCTCTCTGAGTACTCCGGCTTCCTCCACCTGTAAAACTGTCGTGGTCATGATTAGCCATTGTGCAGAAATGTGACCTTAAACACCAATAAATAAAAAAATAACTATCCATAGGCATGAAACTGACCTACACCAAAAATAGTGTTATTTATTGTACCAATCTGAGTAACATGTTCTACAGTTTTAAAAACTCGACAGTACAACTATTTCACAAGTGAGCACATGAATGCAAAAGAGATCTAAGGTGCTCCCAATGAAATTCCATTCCACTTCACATTGTGCCAAGCTCCCAACAATGTACAATTGACATACATTTTGGTAGTAAGCACAATATTCTCATCTGACAAATAACAAAGAAGAAGATTGTGACATTGTAACAGTGGAAAGAAAACAGGAAGATAATAAGGTATATGTAGAATAGACTTTAGTTCCGTTCAATAAGATTTATGCAAGTGCATGTCTGAGTTACTGGTATTTCACACCAACACAAGGATTAAGATGAGATAACAATTCGCACCATCTGCATTTGCTGTGGTCACAATGAACAAATGACATCAAAAAGATGAGTCACTGTTTTCTGTGTTGTATGCGTAACTAGAATTTTTGGATGGGATCAAAGTTATGAGTTCAAATGAGGTAATATTTCTGGAAAGCAAGTTCAAATTGGATGACTAAAACATCTGCTGGGTGAATACCTCAAGATATTTTCAACCTGGCAAAAAGCACAAGGAGCAAAGAAGGTTTGGCAAACAGGACATCGAATTCAAACATTGACGGCTGATTGGCAGAACATTTGTTCAGTATTGTGATTACAAAAGTGGTCAGAGATTTTCGACTGGGTCGTGATTGTGTAATGTTCTGGTCAAAATTCTCTGTTCACTTTTCCATGTATTTTAATTCTTCACCTAACATGAAAAGGCAGATGACACTTGCAAACAAAATTCTTGAAAAACTGATTTTTTTCATTTTTTGCATCAAAAACATAGCTTATGACCCCTCATTGGAAAGCGTTCATTGAGCATGTTCCAAAAAAGGGGTCATAAGCTATGTTTTTAAGACAAAATATTTTCAAATATTGAAAAGTGAATGGTGATTCTGGCGAATAGTACTTTCCAGTTTTGACGTCAAGTTGGATAAAAGGTTAAACGTTATTGAGTTTGAGGATACAAATTGCACAAATACCATCAAGACCATAAAGGGCAATAACTGTGACAAAAATACTCTGAAGGACAACTGCTCAGAAAATGGGGCTGGACATCAATCAGATTCACTTGCTTGACAGTTATTACAAAATGTATGCCATTCCAAGTATTTTAAAAGTTATGGAGTTTAAAAACTCAGTCACAGACCAACCAAAAGGCTGACCAATCGACAGGCAGATCAGCAGACCAACATTGACACATATAGAGCTACTTGTCGCATCTAACAATAAATTAAAAACCTTGTGAAAGAACTACTGTGACATCACTTGAATTTAGAGACCAAGCTGGCCTCAGGGCTTCCAATAGCATTTAATCTATTTTATCTTATTTGACAAGAGCTCAATGAGCTTTGTCAAACAAGATATAACAGAATAATGGTCTGTTGATCACTGGAATACAGGAAATCGACAAACTCATCTTAACTGAATACTATTTATTTATTAGGGTTTAATGACACTTTAACAGCCAAGGTCATATCATGTTGGTGACAGTTTTATGGGTGGAGGAAGCCGGAGTACCTGGAGAGAACCACCGAGCAACGATGAGCAGCTGCCAGCTCCCCAACGTCGTAATTCCGCACTGCAACACAGACAGGGTTAGATTGGTTGAAGACATGCGCACCATCAACGTGCAGTACGCCTTAGTACATGGCATCATCTACCCCCATGTGGACAATCAGGGTTAAGTGCCTTGCCCAAGGACACAACCCAGGAGTCCAAATCGATCGCTAAGGCAGTCATCCATCCAAGGAATAACCAGGCTCAATGTTGCTGAACTTCGGTGATCTGATGAGAACCCGTTACCACAATGCCACCGCGCCCCCAACTGAACTTCTATTAAACAAATATTTTCTGTGGTAAAGCAGGGTTTCCGCTAGGGGAAAGGGAATGAGGCCATTGACGTGGCGACCGATGATCGTCGGTACCACAGGCCGACCATGGTTTGGCCCATGTTAGGAAAATTTTGAATTTCGGAATCCCAAAACCCCCCATTTCCTTGCATCTGAGAGGATATTTTGCATCTTTTCAAGGAGATATATCTGTCCGATTTTACACCATGACAGCCAGTAATTTCCGATGAATAAGACGTAAAATAAGAGAAAATGGTTGCTCAACCGAAAAATAATTCATAGTATAGACTTTCTATTCGCCCAGGGCGTTTTGTCCCAATAAAACTGTCAAGCCTTGGCATTTTCATTGGGACTAAACGTCCAGGGCGAATAGGAAGGGTAGATTCGCCCATATTTAAAAATTCAATTTTAAATTAGGGGCGAAACGACGCTTGTGAGATATTTTAGCAGACACAAGCACTGCGCAAAAATCACATTGCATGTGCATGGTACAAATTTTGGCGTTTGTGGCCACTGTTAAAATGAATACTAAAGTAGACATGGCTTCGGTAAATCTCTACTTTAGAAAAACATTGCCGGTAAAATAGCGAGGAGCTTACCAATTTTTCCTGACAAACGCACTGATTTTAAATCTGTCCAGAATTTCTGAACTCCTGAATCTCGCGGTCAAGTCGAAAAAAGACAGAGGCTGGTCTTCTTCTGTATTCTCCGATTCCAATTGGTTAATCCCGGTCACATGAGGCCTCAGAGTGGTGGAATTTGTCTTCACAGCTGGAACAGGTTCCAGGGAGTTCTGGAAGTCTTTCCTGGTTCACAGACTGTCTCTGATGACATCACGTGAGTGGGATTATATAGCAATTCTACAATACTCGATATTAGACATGTACAATGTACTATTGTTCGATGTCGAAAAAACGCTTTGAAATCAATTACTCTCCAGGTGCTGCGACAGAACGACTAAACGGACATGCGTTTTGTTTTCAATGAAATATGTGTACAGAAATTTGGCAAAAGAAGTTCAGAAATGGCAATTCTACAAGCTAGGAACTAAATGTATTCACGGAGGAAGGGGAGATCAATTTCAAAAATTCTGTTATGTCGGGAAGGTGACCTGGCAGGGGAATGCGGCCATTTGACGGCCGCTGTACTGGTATAGCGGAAACCCTGAGTAAAGTGATTATTCAGTTAACAAGAATTCCAAAGCGATATTGAACTGGATTTATCAAGCAAGTACTTCTGTCTGTGTGACATGCTGTTTATAACACTACAAAGCCCGAAAATGAAAAAGGGCTTGACCAAACAACTAACTGGTGCATGTCTGAAACATCTTGCAAAAATTTTGGAAAAAAAATATAGTTACATAAATAAACAGATGCAGGAGACAGAACTGCTTTAACCCTTTACCTAACCTGAAAAGCAGGCGACACTTGCAAAAATAATTCTTGAATAACTAATTTTTTTCATTTTTTGTCTCAAAAACATAGGTTATGCCCCCTCGTTGGAACGAGCTCGATGAGCTCGTTCCAACGAGGGGCCATAACCTATGTTTTTGAGACAAAAAATGAAAAAAATAATGAAAATTAATTGGCGATTTTTGAGAATAGCGCTGGCCGGTTTTGGCTGTTACGTTAGGTAAAGGGTTAAAATCAACACAAAACACATGAATTGCTCAAACAGAACTACTGTTTTGAAATATTTCAAACATCCTCTGTTTGACACATAGGTAAAGAATAAACACAACAAAATTAACTGTTTGAGTGCCAAGGTTTCTAAGTACCTTGTCAGTTGTCTCTAGGCAAGTCTTGGCTGCCTCTGTAGACTGCCAAGACTTGACTAGAAGCAACTACAAAAGCCACTGGAGGTAGACTTTCAAAGTAGAATGAAAATGTATAAAAATCTCCAAGTCCTCAAGGGTTAATTGAAGGGACTAAAACTGAGAGATCAGGAGAGATCATTCACTGTACTTGAACAGACAAATTAATACTAATTTTAACAAGAGGCCCCATGGGGCCTGAGGTCGCTCACCTGGCATGGTAGTCTAAATATCAAACCAGGGACTTGACTTGAATAAGCTGCATACGCCCCTCCTAAGAAAAGCATATACCAACTGGATGAAGCGATTGTGCCCACACAAAACACAGGATTTTCCTTCTATTTTCATTTCCTGCACTTTTACATCCCAAAATTGAGATAAACGCAGAAAAAACAGATTTTTTTTATTTTTGTTTGTCCCACCCGGCCCTCAAATTTTCAGTGTACAAAAAAAAAATTTTTTTTGTCTTAAAATTGACCGAAACACAAAAAAAAAACCAAAAACAAAATTTCCGGATTTTGGTCCAAAATTTCTAAGTCCGGAACGGGACCTCAAATTTTCAGCCTAAATATGAACCCAGGGACTTGGCTTTAACAAACTCCAATCTCACCCCCCTAAGGATGCTGCAAACCAAATATTAAAAGATTCTTATTGGCAGATCTGAAGAAGAATATTTTTAAAGAATATTCCTCATACTGCACTAATTTAAACATTTGGACTCCTATAGAGAGCCCAAATATGGACCCAGGGAATTGATTTCAATCAACATGTGAAACAATCTTCCAAAGATGTTATATGTGAAATTTGAAAGCTTTTGGAGCAGTGGTTTGGGAGAAAAGTAGTGTTAAATGTTTTTCCCATTAACCACAGTGTTAAAAAAGGCTGACTCAGCACTTTTTCAAAGTCCCCAAAAAGTACCCCATGATAAAACCGATAGCAATTTTTTTTTACCATTCCATTCTGTTGGTCCTAAGGAAGCTTCACACTAAATAAAAATTCTCAGTGCCATGCAGTTTTGGAGATATGAGCGTTTTAAATTTTTTCCATTTTTAGCTCCTGTGGTTGTTCCCATGGGGCGACGGGAAAATTTTTTTTTGCACAAATCAGCTACTTATGTCCCAATAAAATCTCATATCAAATTTGGTTCAAATCAGCCTCTCGGTTTGGAAAATAGAAAATTTGGGCGTGGCAAAAATTCTTGCCCCTCCCATAACGATGGTAAATATAGCCCCTAGAACTTCTCTTGAACAAATCTGAGTCTACACCCCAAAAGGAAGCTGCACACCTAATATCAAGTCTCTGCTACTTGCTGGTTCATGAGAAGAAGATTTTTTAAGATTTAGGCTCACTTTTTGGGCGTGGCCCTACCATGGGGCGGGTCAACTTAATTTGAACAAATTTGAATTGACATGTGATAGGGAACATGCACACCAGATTTGGTTCAATTTGGTTGAGTAGTTTGTGAGAAGAAGTCGATAATGTAAAGTTAATGCCGGATGCCGGATGGACAGACGACAGACGGAAAGTGATTAGTAAAGCTTCCCTTGAGCTTTGCTCAGGTGAGCTAAAAAGAGGGTTCCAGTGGTGACTTTAAATTTTCATTTTTTTGCTTCAGTATTTATTTGTTGATGCTTAAGTTTATTTTTAGTATCTGTAGCTAACGATCGCAAGTCGGCACAAAACAAATATTGAAGTTTGGTTTTAACAAATTGTTGATACATCTGCTGAACACTTCAAAGGGCACTGGTTATCCGGTCCTTTTTAAATTTTATCACTAAAACAGAACTTGTTAACGGAAAAAGGCACAACTCCATTTTGGATTTTTTACCCTCATACACACAATTTTGAAACTTCTCCGAAACAAGCTCTCTACCAGCTCATTTTTAGTGAGGAAAGGATTATCAAAACTTGCTATCAACTGATTACCAATTATTTCTCTGCCGATTATGCAGATTCCGATTCCGATGGTTGAAATAGGACACAGAAGAAAATCTGTTGGTGCCTGTTATACTACAGAATTTCGTTGATAAATGATCAATTACAAAAGCTTAATACCACATAAGTTCTCAGAGTGTGCATATTCAGTGCTGGGCAATATAAGCCAAAATAATATTTGCATTTTGGTTGGGGTGTGGGGAAAAGATTGTTATTAACGATACAATCACACGATATTATTCTTGTGAAGATTGTGTTTTATTCCAGTAAATAGTGTTAATACGGTTTTGTGTAAGGAAACAATGCACTTGGCTGTATTAACCAGGAATATACTGAGCACACATACTTTGTGTCTTAAATGAATAATTTTGATGTTAATGTGTGTTGTGAAGTCGTATTACGCATGGTTTACACATGTCACAATGTATTATTCAATGTTCTTTTTTTCAATTTGTTACCTCCCTTGATGTGTTTCTCCAATGTTTACATGAACTCTACAATCTGTGTGAAATGGTGGCGATCTCGTACCGATTGCAGTTGGCAAATCCCGTAATATCTCTGCTCTGCAAATCCCTAAATTTTCTGCTATGCACTACACTCGTTTTTAATGGGGAAACTTTATTGAAATGGCCAGATATCAAAGGGATTTTCAATAGTCAGTGTTAAATATGGAATAACTGGAAACTGCCGGTTTTTAACTGCCAGTTGTCATAATCGACCGATGCCCCATAACCGGCCGGTTCCGATTGCCGATTATCGGTTCATCACGACTCATTTTAATGAGAGGCCATTATTTGTTTATTGTTGTTTACAGTCACTTTCATTTCAGCATCTTTATGATCTTTTGACTGCAGCATATGGACGAAGTTAAGTTTAGCCAATAGTTTATTCCTATCTTGCCCACTTTAGAGGACTTCCACCCCAGGCATTGGTACAGAGACTTATTTTATTCATAAAGCAGAATGTGTTTACCACAGTAAACAAGCACTGATCCACTTCCCTGATTTCCAATAGGGAAATGAATGGTCAAAAGTTTTGTTTTGGGGAAAGAAAAATTCATTAAAAAATAACAAAACTGGAATTTCTATTTTTGTGTATAGTGTTGGGCAAATTAGGACTTTGGGGTTTTTTTTATCGTCATTCATCTAAGAGTAAGAAATGACCCTGCATCTGGAAAATGTTTTAAAGAAAAACATCAAGAAACATCTGCACACCGTTCAGTCCACTGGAGCACAGTAAGAAGGAATTAAAAAATATTGCCTGATTTTTCTAATAAGCTTTTTGCAGCAATAATCAAATTTATTTGAGTTTGGAGGTGTAATACATGAAGTGAAACTTCAATGGAGCAATCATGAATCAATCAAATGATTCTCCACGGATGATGATTCTCCAAGAATGAAAAAAACAGTGAGTAGCGTTACTGACTGGCCTTTGAAGTTTGTTGAATTATGTTGTTTACCTACTACAATTCATGGAAAATGAAGTTTTCATCAGATTGAAGTCTTGAAGTCAGGCCTGAAAATAAGCAGTCTGACATTTGCAGAATGAGGTTCCCAGAGGGTGAATTTGATGAAGCTATCCCATACAGTGGGCCAATTTATTCTCTAGGTACCTCTTTCTGTTTAATTTTGAGACCCTGATTCGGATTGAGCTTCACAGAGGGTAAATTTAGTGATGCTACCCTGCTGTGCAGGGTAGCATCACTAAATTCACCCTCTGGAGACCTTATTTTGCAGATGACAGTCTGCTTATTTTCTGGCTTGCTTGAAATGCAACAGCTTATATAATTCATGCTGTATTGTTCACATTTTTGTGCATGCCTTGTATCATTTGACCTATTTCTCCACAAACAAATTCTGACCCTTAACAAAAAGCAACCTTATATCAATATTTGTTACTTTAATTCTTTTCCACCAATTCTTTAAAAATTTTCAACAAAACCATATCAAGTGACCCTCATTGGAATGATATGGTTTTGTTCTTTTAAATTTTCTACTGCACAATTTGTATATTATGAGGTGGATGCTGCTTCATTCGTTAAGAATGGGTTAATCGCTCATAAGGTAGAACCAAGGTGCACCGTTGTCTACTCAAAAAAGTAAAAATTGCAGGTATGATGGCACGCAAAAGCAACAGGTCACCTCAAAATGGAAAAGACTGTAGAAATTTAACCAGCTCATTGCATTAACGGTAAAATTGCAACTTGAAATTCTGGTATTCTGACCTCATCAATGTACGGTGGGAGAGGGTGGAAGGTGGGGGGGGGGGGGGGGTTGTTAATTATCCCTTTGTCTATCTGAGGCGAACGGCTGTTCAAGTCATGTGGAGATTACCTAAAATGAAAAAAAAACACGCATAGTTCAGGATATTGTCCATACGAGCGATACAACAGTTCATATATCAGCACAGTTGCGTTACAGACCTATATTTAGGTTACTGAGTTACTTGAATCAAGTACGGGGCAACGAATGATAGGTTACCAATTCTCAAACCAGGTAAACAATAAATAAGTTACGCAACATTTTGAAAACAGCAGGCCTGCTTTACACACTTGCTTTCACTGGAATGAGCTTGATGAGTTTGTTCCCATGAGTTGCTCAGATTGACAATTTTTAAAAAACAATTTTTCAACTGCTCAATTTGTAAATTGTGTGGGTTGATGTGACCAATTCATTAGGTAAACAGTTAGTAAGACACATGAAAACTCAACATGACAGATTTCCAGACTGGCTAAAGGTCTGAAAAAATGTAAACAAATTAGTAGAATTACTTTGATTATTAAAATCTTAAATAAACATAAACTCTAAATAATAGAGAATAATCACATCAACAGTGCTGCTGACTCTTTTTCAATAGCCTTAAATTGTTCCTGACAGTTAGCAATAGACTGTACTTGATAAGACTCAAGAAACCAGCAAACAGTGGCCAGACAAAAGTATGCTACTGTCTACTGGGTACAAACAAACCTATAGCTGTCCTAAGTGATCGATTGACTTGAAACTGGCTTCAGAATACAGAATCATTCAACATTGATAGATGGAATTGGATTTCTCAGGCATACATTGTGTAGAGAATGATTTGCTGCAACTAATAAAATACACACATACTCAAGTGGAGAAATATCCACCCAACCATTATTTCCAATTTCTAAGATAAAAGACCTAAGGGCACAGGCTGCGGTCTGGCTAATGGTCCAACAAGTGAGCACAGTGGTCTGACAGCTGAAAGTTTGTTAGTGCTTCATGTGTTTCAGTGCTTCATTTGTCTAAACATAAAACAAGTAAAACATAGCAGCCTTCTATTATGATGTGCTGTTAGGGAAGATAAAATCGTCACTGCAGACACTCCAGGGAAGTGTTTATTTATTGGAGTTATGCCAATTTTAGCATCTATGGCTATGCCATGACCGCAACAAAGTCAAGGTTGGCCAATCCTTTTTACCTAGAATTCCGAAGTGAGCCTGGCTGCTTAAAGAAGTGTCATCAAACGCCAATGAAATTATACCTATGCCCCTCCCCACTCCCTCCATTTTTGGAGACTTCCATCCAGACGTTGGTTATCAGGACTCAAGTGATGTAATTTCTGAAAGTGTATGTTCCCCCCCCCACCCCACCCCCCCCCCCCCACACTTCCATTTTTGGAGACTCCCATTGCGACATTGGTTATCAGGACTCAAGTGACGTAATTTCTGAAAGTATATGTTATTTTCTTCATACATGTTTGAATGTATTGTGTACATGCAATATTATGTTGTTTACCGATTTCCTTCCTTGTCACAGGCCTGGAAGTAACATGCAAACGTCTGCATGACAGGAAATAAAATTAAGCCAGTACCTACATTTTAGACCTGCATCCAATCTAATCTCAAGTCTGCATAACCAGGATAAATTTTATGTGGCGAGTAGCAGAGTTAAAACATTCAATAATGAAAAGAAAGGCATGGGATTCAGGAGACTGTCAAGTCTGCATAACCCGATAAATTTTATGTGGCTAGTAGCAGAGTTAAAATATTCAATAATGAAAAGAAAGGCATGGGATTCAGGAGACTGTTAAGTCTGCATAACCAGGATAAATTTTATGTGGGTAGTAGCAGAGTTAAAACATTCATTAATGAAAAGAAAGGCATGGGATTCAGGAGACTGATGTGGGAGGAAGAAACTCACCATGACTCTTGTGATCACCAATGTGTACTGTGATCACCACTGTGTACTATGATCACAAAAGTGGACAGAGAATTTCAACTAGAACGTGGTAGAGCTGGGAGGTTTTTTGATTTACATGAAAAAGCCTTGGTTTTGGTTCGTTTTTTCTCTGTGTTAACCCTTTACCTAACAAAAAAAGCAGACGACACTTGTAAAAAAAAATTCTTGAACTAATCTTTTTCATTTTTTGTCTTAAAAACATAGGTTATGACCCCTCATTGGAACAAGCTTGTTCCAATGAGGTGTCATAACATATGTTTTTGAGACAAAAAATGAAAAAATCATGAAAATTAATTGGCAATTTTTTTAGAATAGTGCTGGCCGGTTTTGGCCATTACATTGGGTAAAGGGTTAAGAACATATAGTAAATAACACTTCAGGCTCTTTAACTCTTAACTCGCGAGTATTTCAAAATATTTTTCATCAAATCTAGTGAAGCAGCCATGACTAGATTTGATGAACAATTCATCTAGATTTATGTTAATAAATCAATGGTCAAAAATTTCATTCAGTTTACAGGGTAGAAATTTGGCTAAAAGTGCTCAAATTTAACTTGATTCAGTGGCAAGGGATTTTGTATCCTGTATACATGTATAGCAGCATGCAAGGAGTTAACTTTGAAAAAATCTGCAATAGTTTGTTTGACACCAGTCACCACTAAAAGCTCTGATGGTATCTCAACTGACTTCAGCCTAACAGCCCTGGTAATTCACCCTCAGCAATCAGCAGTGCAGGGGGCTCGATGACGCTGTGTACTATGGCGTACTGCACGTCGATGGTGCGCATGTCTCCAACCAATCTAACGCGAGTTACGATGTTGGGGAGCTGGCAGCTGCTCGTCGTTGCTCGGTGGTTCTCTCCGGGTACTCCGGCTTCCTCCACCCATAAAACTGTCACAGTCATGATTAGCCATTGTGCATAAATCTGTGACCTTAAGCATCAATAAATAAATAAATAAATCAGCAGTGCCGAGGAAAATGCAGAGGAAACAAAAAATATCCACAGCAAAAATACTGCCAAGGATGGCTTCTTCAGAAAGCCTTGTGGTGGCAGAAATTACACAACTTCCAGGTTACACAAGGAATCAAACCATGTGTGTTGCACTATGCTGAGTTACTAATCTTACAATTCACATTACAAGTTGCAGCATAACCACTAGAAACTATGTGTTCTGCTTCTTCTATGTTGATAACACCAGAATCTGACATCAGATTCTGGAAAGCTCTTATAGAGCTTTCCAGAAGCTGATGTCAGATTCTGGTGTTGTCAACACAGAAGCAGTGAGACACTTAGTTTATAGTTATGCTGCATCTGATTTTCACTCATACTATCCATATTGAGCAAGTCGCCTGCTTACTTCCAAGATTTTTTCTCAACAATGACATGGTTCATGACTGAGTGAAAGATTCTGCACATTGACTGTGATTATATACACATGTATCTCAAACTACTTTCATGTGTTAAAGTTACTTGAAACTTTTCACTTCACTGCATACTATACATATATATGGCAATTGAGACTATGCCCTGCCCCCTGATGATTTTTACGCAATCGAACAGGCCTCACAGCAATTGCCGTAGAAGCACTAGTTTTCCACAGCAATTTTTTTGCCGAGGAAACAAGGATAACTACCAGGACTGGCCTAATTTTCTTTCATCATTCTTAGGGGTTCTGGTGGATCAGTCACTAAGCCTAATCAGTAAGAAAAAAAAATAATATAGGATAACTATTTATTTATTTATTGGTGTTTAAGGTCACATATTTCTGCACAATGGCTAATCATGACCTCGACAGTTTTATTATTTATTTATTGATGTTTAAGGTCACATATTTATGCACAATGGCTAATCATGACCGTGACAGTTTCATGGGTGGAGGAAGCCGGAGAGAACCACTGAGCAACGGCGAGCAACTGTCAGCTCCCCAACATACTAACTCCACACAAGCAGGGTTAGCATTGGTTGAAGACAGGTGCTCCATCGACGTGCAGTACGCCTTAGTACACAGCGTCACCGTGTCCCCACGTGGGCAATGGGGGCGAAGTGTCTTGCCCAAGGACACAACGCGATTGCTGCAGGTGAGATTCGAACCAAGGACCTCACGGCTTGCAGCCTGCACCTCTAACTACTGAGCCACCGTGCCCCCATAGGATAACTAATTAATAAAAATCATCTAATCTATGTTAGGTTCTCATTGTCATATTTTCTCCCTCATTGACTAGACTGGTGGACGTGTCAATCAGGGACAAAATATTACAATGAGAACACGACGTACTCGCCCCTTTGATAGATATAGTGACGAGAGTCCACAGGGGTCACAAGTCCAGTTCCCTCCCAGTAAGATAGTTTGCTCAGTTTATGCACAAACACAGGAAAACTGTTTGGTTTTTGCTAGAACCTGCAGTTGTTTTCCGATTTGCTACAAAAACCAGAACCAAAGCAGAAAACCAAAACGTCACCCAACGCTAGATCATAAACAATAGTCGTGATCCAGTAAAATCTTTGCCCGTTTACCTCCCAACAATCACACTTGCTGAAAAAATAATTAAATCTAATGAAATCGTATTATCATTCCTTTTTCTTGATTCAGTTGTGATTTTGCAAAGTTTTATTTTTGAAATCTCAAGCCTCGGGCATCGGAACAATTGTGTCAAGACTGGATCATGATCAGATCAGAAGAGGCCACTGTTGTAATCACAGTACACTACAGTTTGTTCATTTATTGGCAATAAACAATACTTTCTTTCTACAGCCAGGTTCACATGTCAAGACAGTTTTATGAGCAAAAGAAGGTGGAGCAACATAGAGACTTGGTGCAGCAGCAAGAGTGGACGGCAAGAGCACCATGCAGTACACCTTAGTACACAGCAGAACTGTTCCCCCCTCCCCCACCCCCAAATGGGTAATCAGGAAGGATTAAATGTCTTGCCCATAACACAGTTACTGCTGGTCAGGAATGAACCATCAACCTTTCAGTTTAAAGTCCAAAGCTCTAACCACTGAGCCACTGCACTCCCAATTATAGTACTGACTGAACAAGGGTTTCCATTGAAACTGAGTTCAGATGAGTGACATGCAGTACGGCTGACAGGGACTGGACACTTTCCACAGGTGGGCAATATTTCCACGGATGCAATAATATTAGTTTCCAAACACTAATTATACGAATAATCATCAAAAATTTAATTAATGAAGCACTGGGTACAACCTGGTGCTCCATTAAAATTTGGCTGATGATTTTTATTACCTGGTGGAACAGGATTACGCATGGACAACGACCAGTCCACGGCGGCTGTACTGTAGCTGCTGACAGAGAATTCACGAGACAGCCGACTATTCCTGCAGGTATCTTGTTCCGCTTGAACTAAGAATTTCTTACAGCAAAACGAATGCATGTACAAGCATCTTTCAGTGTAATATTGATTTTTCAGTTCCAATGATAGAGCACACACTCTGACTGTACAAACTTTCAATTGTGATTCACTGTCTGTCTCCAACTCAGATATCTACCTTAGCTAAGAAAAGAGTCTCAGGCCTTTCTGCCTGAGCAGCTGCATTTGATATTCAGCCAATTTGATAATGATTTTTTCCTCACACATTGTATGTTCCAGACAAGGCGGATTTTACAGTCTGGCTATCTATCATCAATTCCCACAGTAACATGTTTCTCTGACCATATTAACCATTTACACAACAAGCAGATTTTGCAAGAGAACATGCAGTAATCCTCATTTTACCTTTCTTTCTTCCAAAATGAAGTGTAACCCTTTATCCAACACAATTAAGATGACACTTGTAAGAAAGAGTTCTTCAATAAGGCGACACAAAGTAGATTAAGCCATTTTTTTTTTATAAAATGAGCTCTGTCAAACAAGACAGAATTCCTTAAATTCCTAGTTGCTTTATGAAAAAACTTCTTGAAACTTTGATAATCATGTTTTGATATCAGTGTGCAGGTGGATAATCTATAGAATAAGAGGGGTGTTTTACCCATTTTTAGCTTATTACCACTCATTCGAATGAGCTTTTTTTTATTTATTGGGGTTTAATGACACTTTCGAAAGCCAGGGTCACCTCGTCTCGGACAGTTTTACAGGGTTCAGGAAGCCGGAGTACCCAGAGAACCACTGAGCAATGGCAAACAACTGTCAGACTCCCCAACATACTAACTCCACACCAGAAGGGTTAGCATTGATTGAAGACAAGTGGACAAGCAGACCATTGACGTGCAGTACACCTTAGTACACAACGCCATTGTGCCTCCCACATGGGCAATTGGGGTTAAGTGTCTTGCCAAGGCACAACACAGTTACCTCTGGCAGGGATCAAAGTGTGGACCTTTCGGTTGGAAGTTCAATGCTGTAACCACTGAGTCACCGCACTCCCTTTTAATTCAATTAACAGGAGTTTACTCTATAACCATATTCAATTAACAGATCACATTTATAGGGAAGGTATGGTGAATGGTTTTGTGTTTGGAAGCTTTATTCATTTAACAGGGATACTGTATTAAGAGATAACCAATTATGCGAGCTTCATTATATTTCAAACCAAATCAAATGGTTTTCCGCGCCGAAGGCGCGCAGGGACGATATGGGGAGCAAGCCCCTTTCGACCCTCATTAGCTGTAGAATTTCAAAGTGTCAGACCGTGGTAAAGGAGGAGAAGTTGTGGGTTGTTAGCGGCGCTTGTGTCTTTTCTACTTCTTTTTCAGAGGTGGAGGTTTGGAAGGAGAGACAGTGGTAGTTGGTGTTGTTGGTGGGCTGCCTGATGGTGGTTGCTGAGTTTTGTAGGGTCTGGTCTTAGCCGAGTCTGGAGTGGTTGTGGGTGACTGCTGAGTCTTTTGTTGTTGTTGATTTCTGGCGTCTATTAGTTTTTGGACTTCTTCGACTTTTTGGAGGAATTCTTCGTATTGCCTGTCCATCTTTTGCCTGTGGAGGTCCTTTTGTATCTCGTGTTCCCGTAAGATGTTTTCTATCCTGTCGTCCTCGTCCTGGCATTCTGGTTTAGAAGGAAGAGGCAAGTGGGGATCAGGAAGAGGCGAGAGGGCAGCTTCCATTTCCACCTCAGTCTCCATTATATTTCAACTTCATGCGAAAGTAATAATTGTGTTTGGGGTGCGATGACGTTGCTTTAACTGGTTTGCGTCAGATCACCAACGTTAAGTAACGTCGAAGCCGGTTAGTCCTTGGATGGGTGACCATCAGAGCGATCGATTCGAACTCCCAGTTTGTGTCCTTGGGCAAGGCACTTAACCCTGACTGTCCACATGGGGGCACGATGACACTGTGAACTAAGGCATACTGCACTTCGATGGTGCGCATGTCTTCAACCAATCTAACCCTGCCTGTGCTGCAGTGTGGAGTTACAATCTTGGGGAGCTGGCAGCTGCTCGTCTTTGCTCGGTGGTTCTCACCAGCTTTCTCCACCTGTAAAACTGTCACTGACACAATATGACCTTGCCTGTTAAAGTATCGTTAAACCTTAATAAATAAATAAATATACTCTGTTTTAACCCTTTGAACCCAGAAGGACTTTTTTCGGTCCTGGTCGTGACTATGACCTGAATTCATAAAGTAGATAGTTGCTCAGTGAATATGTGTCGAAAACCAATCAAAATTTTCAACATGCAGCCCCATTGCTGCACGTTGAAAATATTGATTGGTCTTCTCCCCAAGCAGCGAATATAGACTCTACCAGTTGATAGCTTTGAACTGGCATGAAATATACCATCAGGGTCCCCAAAGAGTTAAAATCATTTACACCCACAACAAAATGGATTTTGGCAGTTACCCACAGACTGGTCAAGACTTGTTCTGTCGTTATGAGTAACACCTCAGACAATACCCATTCCCTATGTTAGTAATCACTACATATTAACTCTGTGTCACTCCTGTAAGTTGTAATTATGAGCCACGATTCACCTGTTATTCACCACAGTTGAATGCTTTGTTTTCAGCTATCAATGAAGTGAGTGACAAACTGTGTGGAAGAAAGAAATAGTATCACATTAACATGTAAAGGTTACTCTTTAATCCTATTGAACAGTCAAAGAAATATGTAGCTGGCTTATTGCCACATTCCCTAGTCACTTTTACGAGCTATTTATAACTCAATAGTTCCTGTCAGTGTATGATGTAATATGCAGACAATTTTTTATGTTTTGTCTGCAGAGGAGTGTGGAACCCCAATTCATTCATAAAACAGTCACTATATTTAACACAATGAAGTAATTTGCTTCAGTGCCAGGACCTGCTGTGGTGGTAGACACTGTGGGGTATATATGTTTTGTTATGAAATGCTACAGACTGACATACTGTAAGAAAGATCTCAATGCGATCATTCACGCGGACTAGCGCTTAACAAGAGGATGACATTTGCAAAAAATAATACTGAACAACTATTTATTCATTGGTGTTTAAGGTCACTTTCTGCATGTTTGGCTGTATCATGGCCTCAACTTTGGTTTGAAGTCAAGTTTAGCCAATCGTTTCAACCTTTACTGCCCACTTTTGAGGACTTCAGCCCCAGGTATTGATTCTTAGTCCTATTTTACTGGTAAGGCAGAACTTGTTTACCACAATAAACAAGCACTGTTCCCCTTCCTGGGATTTACAAGAGGACTGAACAACTAATATGCTTTATTTTTTACCTCAAATATAGCAAAAGTCCATAAACAGCCACAAACTGCCCCTTATATATTGCTTTGAAAAAGTTGCCACCAAATATATATTCTTACTTGAGCTATCCATGTCAGACAGTTTTAATTTTGTAGGTGGATGAAGCCAGAGTAGCTGGAGAACCACTGATCAGTGGTGAGCAACTGTCAAGCTACCCAGCATACTATTTATTTATTGGTGTTTAAGGTCACATACTTATGCACAATGGCTAATCATGACAATTTTACGGGTGGAGGAAGCCGGAGTACCCGGAGAGAACCACCGAGCAACGATGAGCAGCTGTCAGCTCTCCAACATCGTAACTCTGAACTCTGCACCGCAGCACAGGCAGGGTTAGATTGGTTGAAGACATGCACACCAGCGACGTGCTGTACGCCTCAGTATACAGCGTCATCGTGCCCCCATGTAGGCAATCGGGGTGAAGTGTCTTGCCCAAGTACACAATGCGGTTGCCGCAGGTTGGATTCGAACCGAGGACATCTCGGCTTGCAGCATGCACCTCTACCAACTGAGCCACCGCACCCCCTAGCATACTAACTCTGCACATGCAGGGTTAGCATTGGTTGAAGAAAAGTGCACCATAAACATGCAGTACACGTTAGTACACCAAGCCCCCATGTGGGTAAGGATTAAGTAGTGCCTTGCCCAAGAACACAGAGCTGTTAATTACCTCTGATATCAAACCGCGAACCTCTCAGTTTGAAGTCTATTACTCTAATCAATGAGCTACAGTACAACCACTGTGGACGGGTCACTTTCCATGGGAAGGCAATATTTCCACAGACGCAATAATATTAGTTTCCAAATACACGAACTAATTATAGGAATAATCATCAAAAATTTAATTACTGAAGAACCGGGTACACAACCCAGTGCTTCATTAATTAAAATTTGTTGGTGATGATTTTTATTACCTGATGAACACATGCATGGACATCACTTCCTATGCATGGATTACGACCAGTCAGGCCTGAAAATAAGCAGTCAGACATTTGCAGAGTGCAGTCCCCAGAGGGTGAATTTGATGATGCTATCCCATACAGTGGGCCAATTTATCCTCTGGGTACCTCTTTCTGTTTAGTTTTGAGACCCTGATTCAGATGGAGGTTCACAGAGGGTAAATTTAGTGATGCTACCCTGCTGTGCTGGGTAGCATCACTAAATTCACCCTCTGGGAACCTTATTTTGCAGATGACCGTCTGCTTATTTACTGGATTATGACCAGTCCACAGTGACTGTACTGTACCATGCTCCCTAAAGAGGCTATTTAATTAACAAGGTGCTGTTGCATTAGGTACAAAGTTAAGTGCACTGAACATGTCAATCACAAGAGAGAATTCTGTCAGCTCCAAACTGTCATCAATGTTATGCAGACTTGAATGTTTCTGATGGTGTTAAAAGTTAGACAGCTTGTGAATATATATATACAAATATTTAACTGTGTGTAAAATGAAACAGGCAGTACTTACTTTATTATATTAACCCTTTCTCTAACAAATATGGTCCACACCCTTGATTGTTGAGCACAGCAATCATCAATGCTGCTTGTCTGTTTTGTTTAGTGGGTTTTAACAACACTTTCAATAATACCCATGTCACATGGTGTTGGATTAGGTTGAGGAAGCTGGAATACCCGGAGCGAACCACCGAGCAATGACAACTAACTGGTAGGCTCTCCAACTTACTAACCTGGCAAGAGTAGGGTTAGCGACCATTGAAAACAAGTGTAGTACTGTGCCATCGTTATGCCCTACACCTTAGTACACAGCACCATTGTGCTCCCACACATACAATTGTGCCAGGCTTTATATTAATTAACCCTTTAACAAATTTGATTCATGACAATGAATGTTGAGCAGAGCAATCATCAATGTTGTTTGTCTGTTTTGTTCATTGGTGTTTAACACTTTTTCTAACCTAAAAGGCAGACGACACTTGTAAACAAAATTCTTCAAGAACTAATTTTTTGCATAAAAAACATAGGTTATGACCCCTCATTGGAACGAGCTCAGTGCACCCCTTCCAAAGAGGGGTCATAAGCTGTGTCTTTGAGACAAAAAATGAAAAAATAATGAAAACTGAATGGTGATTTTTGTGAATTTGTGTAAGGGTTAACATTAATGAATGCAACATGAATATTTATTTATTATTTATTGGTGTTTACGGTCACATCTCAATGATTAATTGTAACCATACATGGATATTAAGTCAAGTCCTGCCAGTTGTTTATACCCATGTTGCCTATTCCATGTTGCCTATTTTAGAGAATTCCACCCCAGTAAAGCTTGTTTTCAACAGAAATTGAATGGTAGAGCGCCAATTTGTTTGGGTTGTCAAAATTTTGTTCACATGTTATTGCTTTGTTACAATTTATGGGAGAGTGCCTATAGGCACTCTCCCATAAATTGTAACAGCGCAAGTCCACACTGACTAAATGATATCACATCAAAAATTAATTGAAGCACATCCACATCACACAAGTACAAACCCTTTAAGCTGTGGTACCCGCACTTCAGGATAAAGCCCAAAAAAGGGCTTCCAGCACTCAACCAGTTAAGCACTTCAACTCCTGGGGTTCCCACAGGGAGCAACATCAGTATTAAGTAAAGTTTAGCCAACCGTTTATACCAACGCAGCCCACATCTACCTAGGCATTGGATCCTATTTTCCAGCAAAGCCAAACCTGATCACTACAGTCAAAAGCACTGCTCCACATCCTGAGGTAACACAGGGGATGAGTTAATTCATCTATGGTGAACGGTTAACTCTTTGCATGCTGCTGGCAGATATTCCTACCCTGGACACAAAATCTCTTGCCATTAAAATATGTGAATGTTGAGGCGATTTAACCTAATTTTCCTTGGTAAGGTTTTGGAGAGTTTTTTTTAATCAATGTGGTCAAATTTTCATGAATTTTTTACAGCAGCCATCACTAGATTTGATGAAAAATATTTTTAAATTCTTCGATGGGATAAGAGATAAGGCAAATGATACTTATACCAGGTTTCAATCATAAATGGGGAAACAGCTTTCAACAACTGAAACAATTGATATTTGCCTCAGACTTGGGACCTGCCCTGAAAATAAGCAGTCTGACATTTGCAGAATGAGGTCCCGAGAGGGTAAATTTGATGATGCTATCCCATACAGTGGGTCAATTTATCCTCTGGGTACCTCTTTCTATATAGTTTTGGGACCCTGATTCAGATTGAGGTTCACAGAGGGTAAATTTAGTGATGCTACCCTGCTGTGCAGGGTGGCATCTCTAAATTCACCCTCTGAGGACCTCATTTTGCAGATGACAGTCTGCTTATTTTCTGGCTTGCTTGGGACTTGTATGCTCAGTAGAAAGGAAAAAAATGTGCATGTCAAAATATTTTATATAATCCCCAGAGCAATTAGAAAGGTCATAATATTACTTCTCAAGGGCAGATTTCTTACAGTGGAATGTGTATCAAGTAATAACTGGGACAAAATGTTGGAAATTGATAAATTATGATGGTACACAGGCATCTGGCCTATTTACTGAATTAAAAACATCACTGTACAAACTTCCCACTCTATGCCATTTCCTGTCTCTAAGTTATAAGTACTAACATATCCAAGATAATAACTTACAAATACCTACATGTACCAGGATCACTTGAATTTACAAGTTTGAGTTGGGGATTTTAGATCCACAACTGAGAATACATGTGTATGATAAACTGTCTATCATGCTATTTTTGTATCCAATCAAATAAAATCCCCCTTGTGGCTGAATGTGGTCAAAAAAACAGAATTTTGAATTGATCGGGTCTGGGTCCGTATTCCAGCCAACAATGCTGCAGAATCTCATCTGTTGAAAAAAAAATGCAAGAACCTGTGAGAACATTGAATCTGAGATGCTATTTGCATGTCGTCCCTTCTGGAATGGAACAAGATGCCATCTGCAATGCTAAAGCATTACAGATGGCACCTTGTTCACACAATTTATTTATTTATTGGTGTTCAGTCACGTATTTCTGCACAATGGCTAATGATGACTGCAACATGGAGATAAAGTAAAGTCCAGCCAACTGTTTATACCTACAATGCCCCCTTTAGAGGACTTTCATCCCAGACATTGGTTACCAGATCCTATTTTACCAGTAAAACAGAGCTTGTTTAACACAGTAAACAAGCACGTCACTTCCCAGGGTTCCCACAGGGAGCCTTGTTCTACTCATGGGCAGGGACCAGCCTAGGGGGGAATTTTAGGGAGACTTCAGGTCTCCCTCCAGAAAAAATAGGGAGACTGCAGTCAAGTAGGGAGACATCATAGGCAAGTGCCACCCCTTCATATTTTCAGCTTGTGGTCCTCCATTAACGTCCGATTAATCCAGGTCCAGTTGTCTATGATGCATCTATGCCAGGTTAAAAAATCACAAAGTAATTATTGACTGAAAATCCCCCACAGCTACCATCTCCTTCATGACCCCTCCCCTCTTCTTCATGCCAATCCCCCCAGCACCCTCCTGTGTTTGCCTTTCACCAAAGTCTACTGAGCTAATAATTTCCCAAGTCTGAAAGTGTGAACAGGACCAGATGTAAGAAGGTTGCTTGGAAGGTACTTTGTTAGTTAATAAACAAAATACATACTGGGGTCGAGTATTTTGTAAAATAAATGTCATTCCACATCATTTTTATGGCATTCCGTGTCATTTCGTGCCATTCCAGTGTTTAGGAGGACCCCTTTTTCAAGATCCTTCACATGCACACTTGTGCCCTGTACAAAGCTTTTCTTGACATCACTAAAGCTTTTTTTCATGTGTTTCAATTCCATTCGTGTTTTTCTGGGAATAGACGGCCCAACAGTTAACAGTTGTCAGCAAAACGAAATAAAAATACAGTGTTAGAAAATACGTCTGTTGTGTATACATTTTCGGCATCCTAAGCGAGGGAACCTACTTTCAAACTGGGTTATTTTGTTTAGTCGCGAAAGTCACCTATTTTCGTTTCGACACTTGAAGCTCTGACTGAAATGGAACAAAATAGAAATAAAAAATCCGCCAAAAGCGACAATGCCAATTGATCGCCATGTGATTTCAAATAAATGGTTGCTTATTTGACGAATGAAAATGCCCATTTATCACACTCAAGCACATTCGATTTTTGAAAATAATCGTTTTTTGTAAACCTCGGACCACTCAGTTCAGCCTTTTCTCATTTTGGCCAATTTTTAGAGGGCGACTTGTAATCGCCCCGACTATTTTTCTAGGCGACTTGGAGCTTAGAAGGTTGACATAATCGCCCCAGTCGCCCTCACAGCTGGTCCCTGCTCATGGGACGATAAGTAACTGAAAAATCAAGCTGCAAAAACAGATTGAGATGGTTACCTTCCTAGTTGCATTATGGGAAAAATATGCAAAAAGAAATTTTTTTATTTTGATATCAGTGTGTCTATAATTATTACACATACATGTAACAATGTTATTATCAGTATCTGCAAGATTCTGCACCACCCAGACCTCCTGGTTGGGCCCATCCAAGGCGAGTCCAGGTAGCCCAAGTGGGGCAGGGGCTTAACTGTGTGATTCTCCCTTATAGAGCTTCCAATATCGTTCAGCAGTGAAATAAAATGTTGGCAATCAGGCTTTTAAAAATCTAACAATATTACTATGTTTAATAAGACACCACCTAAAGCCAGTATATTATTACCTCAGAACCCTGTTCATATGCTGAAATACCAACAAAAGACACCTCCCATTAAGTCTGGGACTGCTCTCAAGAGAAATGACAAAAGAAAAAGAATCTGATTTTATCAATTGAGGAATGAAAATACAGTGGAGCCCACTTAATTGGATATCTCCTAACTGAATAACCCTGTTAACTGAATATAATTTCCCAACACAAAACCATTTACCATACATACCTCCAGTACAAATTTGACCTGTTAATTGAATATAGGTTATGGAGTAAACTGCTGTTAATTGAATAAAAAATCTTGTAACCTTTTCGAGAAATTACCCTGACTCGCCCCACTTTTCCTTTGTTTATTGACCTATCTGGCCTCAGTACATCCAATACAGGCATTTAATCTATTATATCTTGTTTGGCAGAGCTCATAGAGCTCTGTCAAACAAGATATAATACAATAAATTATAAGTTTGAGTCTAGAATACAGGAAAGTGACACAATCCCTGTTAATTGAATACTTGTTAATTGAATAATTTCCACTGGCAAAGCGGCTATTCAATTAACAGGATTCCACTGTACTATCATTTAGCTGATGGTAAAATATTGGGGTTGGATGTGTGTGCAGGAATGGAGTGAAACCCCCTCTCTCCATTCTTTGTCTCATCAATAGAGCAATTTGTCCTCCCCACTCCCCCCAATTATCTGTCTTTTCATGCAGAGCGATTTGACACATTCAAAAAACCTACCCATATGCATAAAATATATACAAACACTTTGGTGAGATGCGTGTTGGCGAGCCCTAAAAATTAGCTAGGACAATCGGTAATGCCAGAGTAAAATCAATGGCAATTTGCCACAATGTTTATCATGACACTGCTGATTGTCAAGGCTAATTATAGTAATAATTTGTTGTAGAATTCTATCAGAATATCTCACCAAGACACACAAGTACAGTACGTGGAGAGTGTATTATCACTAAATCACCCGCAGAGTGGAGATTCCACCCAAGCAATAATTGCAAATTTGTTGCAAAGCATAACAAGCACAAGCAAAGTTCCAGCCAATGGACCTCCGGGTTAAACCCGGAGGTCCATTGGCTGTAACATTGCTTGTGTTTTTTGTCCATATGTACAGAATTTGAAAGGAATACTTTGGGTGATAACTCCACTCCACGGGTGATTTAGTTACAATCCACTCTCCACGTACTGTATGAGTACAAATGAACCGTCATGAAAACTGAGATGCTATTCAGGCAAACGCAGGTCATCAAACTGCACCCCCCCCCCCCCTCCTCTACCAAACACCACAACCACCCAAAATATCAGAAAATAATTATAGACCTGCATATACTACATTGAAATTTTTAAGGTAAACTAGCCACTTATGTGATCTTCTAATGGGTGTTCTGTCTGGGACATTTCAAATCTCCATCTATGATTGGTTCATTCTTAGTTTATGATACATTACATGAAACCTAGATGCCAGAAAACTCTATAAAGTACATTTAGTTAGGTTAATAGTATAGAAATATTCTGAAACCATAGATAAATTGTCAAGATAAGCCAGTAACATAGATATCAGCAATTATTTCATCAAATTCCTATGCTACTATGAAGACTGTACATTGAAGGCTCACAGCTTCTTCACTAATCATCTAAATTCCAGCCACCTGTTGGAATCCAGAATTAAGAAAAAATAATGTTATGAAACATATTTATCAGTTGAGTGTTTTTAGTATACAGATGTACCTGTACAGGAAGTGTGGGTGTTGGCAGTAATATAAAACTCCATGTGTGATATACATATATTTACAGCAGTAGCTTACAGACATACAAAAAAGATCTATTTCATTTGGATCAAGGGGTGTGATGGGTCCAAAGGTTAGCATGTCAGACTTTTGTTGGAGAAATTGAGAGTTTAAATCTTGCCAGGAGTTCATAACATTGGTGGGATCCATGAGCAAAAATTTGCCATCTGCAATGCTTTATGTTTATGTACAAGCAATCAAGCACAGCTGTACATTCGGGTGAAGGAAACCTGCATGAATTATAAACTACAAAGTATATGGAGAGTGGATTACCCCTTAAATCACCTGTGCAGTGGAGTTTCTATCTAGACCAATAACTCGTCATGAGAATGCCAAGCAAAGTTTCAGCAAATGGACCTTATGTTGATACTCGGATAAAGAACGCCAAGCATAGTTTCAGCCAATGGACCTTAATGCAAAGGTCCACTGGTTGAAACTTTGCTTGCTGTTCTTTATCCGAGGAAACAATGGTCACTGTATGTATGGAAATTCCACTCCATGGATGTTTAGAGGGAATACACTCTCTATGTAGTGTAAGAGAAGCTGAAAAGGGGATTGCCTTAATTCTTTTCAGGTAACCCTTTTTTCGCTTTTTAGGACCAAAAAGGTAAAATATATGGGTATGTATAAGTATAACTTCAAGCCATAAATTATCTGTCTTAATTTAACCCCAGGGTAAGAAGATAAAGGAGAGCCCTACTTCCACCCAAGATTAATAGCCATTTTTTCTATATCTGCACAATTATATGTACCATTGCAATGATTATTTTTTTATATGGATGTTATTTAACAATTTATTGGTGTTTAAGGTCAAATATTTCTCTGAATAATGGCTTATCGTGACCACAACATGGATAAAAGGTCTTGTATACATGAAAAACATGTTTAAAAAAGTATAACCGATAAAGAAATCAATATTGAATGGGGGTTCCTTGTATCTTTCAAAATAAGAAATAACTTTTGCTGTGCTAATAAAATTAATGCCAACTTAATTTGACTGATGCTATACTAGTAAATTTATCTGAATACTAGATCTTCTATCACTTGCTATGATGCCAAAAATATGAACAAGAATGTACAAAATTTAAAGACTTGCATGCCTCTGGCAGAAATTCTTTCTCTATGATGCTCCTTCACTCAGCTTCAAGTTTTTCACTTTCACTTCAAAGCGAAGCTTATTTTTTTAAATACAGTACAAAGAGATATTGAAGCATTTTTTCGCTCCGAAATATTCCACTGATAAGATTTCTACTTACTACACATGAGGTGTGAATATCCACTCCCACAATATGACTCAAAATGTGTGAAAAATGCAGAAGATTCACAAGTAAAGTTTCAGTAAATGGACCTTTGGCTGGGTTCTATCGACCATTAAGGGGAAAGGGTCCAGAGCCCTTTCAGTTGTGTTGGGAAAATTTGCAATGTAAAGGACTGAAATGAAAATTTCCTTATCACCTACATGAAGATGCCTCAGGTCAAGTCCACTAGACTCCGATGTTTGTCAAATGAAACTTTGTTGGGCTTTCTTTTACCATTTTATCATGAATTTGAACAACCTGCCAACGTGCGACATGTGACGCAAGTTGCGAAGTGGCGAGGTGTTACAGCACGTTGGCAGGTTGTTCAAATTCATGAATACCGACAGCGAGGTTAGTAACTTACACGCCAATTCACTGAATGCACGGACCCAGGCATGGTAAGTGAGTACAGGTGTTCAATTTATGTCACTTGAACACCTAGACTATTGTTCTAATGGGTCATTCCATCAAGTATTTTAGGAGTTATCTTATGGTGTTTTTTAAACTCGTTGGTGACAGACCAACCGACAGACAGACCGACATTGCCACATATAGTGCTGCTTGTCGCAGGTAAAAAATATAGTTTAGGAATCCATCCAGCTTGTTTCAATGAGCTACGTTTTGGATCTAAGTCCAAGCAAATACAGTGGAACCCTGTTAATTCAATAGCCACATTGCCTGTGAAAATTATTCATTTAACAGGAATAGTCAATTAACAAGGATATGGCCAGTTTCTTGTATTTTAAAGATAAATTGAACATTTATTCTATTATATTTCATTTGACAGAGCTTATTGAGCTCTGGCAAATGAGATATAATAGAATAAATGCCTATATTAGATGCAGTTATGTGAGAAATAGGTCTCTAAACATTGGGTATTTAGTTTAAACAATATTTATTGGAACATATTACATTTGCTGTATACAGAATGGAATACTTGAACAAAATTTAGTATTATTCAATATTATACAACATAAGATAGAGAAGATACATTTTAAAGGTGGGATTCGACAGGCAGCTTAGACCTTATTTGGGTCGTCTCCCTAGGTCGTCTCCCATTGGGTATTTGGTGATTGTCAGGATAATTTCTCGACACATTACAGGATTTTTCTTTTCAATTAACAAGAGTTTGCTCTATAACCTATATTCAATTAAGAGGTCAAATTGGTACTGAAAGTATGGTAAATGGTTTGGTGTTTGGATTTGGAAATTATATTCAATTAACAGGATTATTCAATTAACAGGATTATTCAATTTGGAGATATGCAATTAAGTGGGCTCCACTGTATTCCAAAAATAAAATTTGAATAGTGATTTTTGTGTACAGCCCTTGTTAAATTGGGCAGGAGATTAGGTTACGGGTTAATGGTAATAGATATTCCAAACTTGACGTGTAACCAAGAAGCTATGTGTAGGAGCAGAATGTAATTTGGAATTGTTCAAAGAATCTAATTTAAAAACATGCAGCTTGTGAATTTAATAATATTATGCACTGTGTGGAGAAGATTAAAATTTTGAAAAAATAAAGAAATCGGGTTCTACCATGGTGAAACCAAGGCAACAATGAAGATGAAATGCTGAACTAAAACTGAATCAATCGCCTTCATCCACACAATGCGCCACCAACACACAAAATGATGCCATTATAAGACAATAAAAATTTTAATTTAAAAATTTCCTGTTTACAACTTTCTGCCATTTAGTCCACCAGGTAACATACATGTAATTTGAAAGACCATTGAGTTTCTCCTGGAGAAGTTTTACATTAATTTTGTTTCCAAAAATTAAAATTGTAGAAAAAAAATATACATGGCAGCAAAATACATAATTCTTCTAATAGACAGATGATGCACAGTACTGCGATTACAATGGGGGGTGGGGGGGGGAGGTGGGGTGGTGGGGGGGGGGGGGGTGCTTGGTGGTTCCAGAGAAGAAGATAAAAATGTGATTTCCCATAGGGTTTCTATGGTAACTTTAAGCTGCAATTGTGGGCATGTTTGCCACCCGACACCCAATCAACATTAAACGAGGATTGTTGTAGTGTGTAAAATTTGACGAGAATACTCATTTCGTTTGCATGGTGGTTACGCAATTTTAAATCTATGCGAACGGATAACCGGTTAGCCAAAAGTTGTATCTTGAATCGTAAAGTCTGAGTAACAAACTTTACTGTTGTTAACTGTAACAATGCAAATCGATGGAGATGAAGTAATTTTACTTCTAAGATAATATGAAGGACGTCCACAGAATATGAAGCCTTTAACTTTAGGTACCTGCAGAATAAAGCCCAAATATGAGCTTCTGGCACTCTACCAGTTAATCAGCCTTCTTGTGTCCAGATAGATTTTTGCCTTGAGAGTCTATATATATTTCAATCCCATGCAATGTATGAGTTCTTAATGATAAAAAAGCAGTTTTCCAAGAATTTTTACAAAGTCGAGAGTTTGGTTTGCCATCTCCAAACCATGTGAAAGGTCAGTCAGTTAGTCATTTTTTAAATTTTGCACACTGTGTTGGTAAGGGGAGGGGGAGGGGCAGCTATCAATAAAGTGAGTGAAGTTTCAAAACATTTGGTCTTGTAGTTTCAGAGAAGATTTTGAAAATCCACAAATCAAAATGAAACAAAGCCTCAAGCAGAAATGTTTTTCAGTCACCAATCATGTGAAGTTTCAAAACATTTGGCCTTGTAGTTTCAGAGAAGATTTTGAAAATCCACAAATCAAAATGAAACAAAGCCTCGAGCAGAAATGTTTTTCAGTCACCAATCATGTGAAGTTTCAAAACATTTGCCCTGTAGTTTCAGAGAAGATTTTTTAATCCAGAAATCAAAATCAGGCGGCCATGTTTTTCATCCGACGGGAACAAAATGAACATCGTTTGTCGAGGACCTCCCATAGACCATTCCTGCTAAGTTTGGTTCACATCACCTCAGCAGTTCCAGAGAAGATAAAAATTTGAAAAGTTTACGGACAACAATGGTTGCCAAGTGATGGCAATAGCTCACATGGCCCTTTGGGCCAGGTGAGCTAAAAAGGAGAAAAAAAAACACTGTTTTTCCAGAATTTTTTTCTTTAAAATCATCCACCTTCCTGGCTTCTCTACTTTAAAATGACTCATCCCACAATTTACTGCATTGATCAATTACTGTGTTGAAATGAAGCAACGTAAATGGAAGTTTATTGCCATTTTTGCTATTCCACAGAGATATCAAAATCTCATGAAGATTCATTGAATGACTGCTTAACTGGTAGAGTGCTGGAAGCCCTATTTTGGGCTTTACTAAAAGTGACAGGCAATAACTGTCTGTAGCTACATTCTGCCTGAAGAATCCTTTATTGTCCCTGATATGAATCAGATTTTTTATACAATACCTTGCTCTCTGACATTTAATTGGATAGTGCCTATAAGGCACTATCCAATTAAATGTAATAGAGCAGTATATGATGAGCTTTGATTTGTTGTCAGAAAAAACTCAGCACTTTACCAGTTAAAGAGAAAAAAACATTTTCTATGACTTCTAAATGAGTATTATAATTTCAAATTTCATTACTTTTCTAGATCACACAAACCTTATTGCTTCAATAAGTGCCACAGTGTCAATATTTGTGACCATATTCTGTCAAATGAATGTTTTGTAAACAAATCCATATTAGCCCCAGCCCCCCCCCCCCCCCCCCCCCCAGCCCACAAAGTACATATTCTGTTTCTCAGGCCATTTTTTGTAAAATTGAATGCGGGCAGGCGTTTTATTTTATTTATGTAATTACTAAAACTTTAGCAATAAAATTTATTTGCCCAATCAAACTTTAATTGCGCATGAGATTTAAGATTTTTCAAAGAATTTCATCCCGGCAAATTTATTACTGGATCTTATTTATTGTAAATCAGAATTTATCACCATAGTAAACTAACAAAGGCTTCCTTTCTGGGGGTCTCTGGATTTTGAACCCAGAGTTCCAAAGCATCTAATTTTATTGGCACTCTTACAGTGCTGTGGTCACAAAAGGAAAAAGATAATTTCAACCGGATCATGACTGAATCAATCAATATCAGGAGCCAATACTATAAAACTTTTACAACTGTATTTTCTAGAACTGTATTTTCTGTCTACAACTGGCAAATTCCCACATCTTTGAAAATCGTAATGGTTCATTTTAACTCATTTAAAGTAATAACTGAAAAATAGAATTCTGGATAATACAACTGTAGAAGTTTTATAGCATTGGCTCCTGGTCTCAAAATTCTTTTTCCTCTTTCCTCAATTTTTGCCTGTTGAAAAAGAAATCCGAGAAAACTGAATCGGAGGTGCCGTTTTTTTTTTTGTTTTTCTTGATGCCGTCTTGATTTCACAGTTGTAATTTAGGATCCTCCAACCACTGGTGTAAATGTGTCACGATAGGATCGTGATCTTGGACCAAAACTTTTACAACTGTATTTTCCTGAATTGGATTTTCTACAAGTGAATATGAATGACAGAATCATTAGCATTTTAAAAGATATGGCAATTTGCCACCTGGCAAATTGCCACATCTTTGAAAATTCTAGGTTCATTTCAATTATTTCCATAAATAGAAAATTCAATTCTGAAAAATACAACTGTAAAAGTTTTATAGTATTGACTGTATTAGTCTCTCATTGCTGTTCGTCCTTCAAATTCAAGTTACCGAATTCTTTTGTGCTTCTTATGCATTTTTCACAATATTACAGTTACTGTCTGCAAATATTTCCAAATATGTTTATTAAATACTCTCCGTGGACCAGGGCTATTAATTATATCATTCAAGTGGCTGTCTAAATTATGTCTAAGAAGTATGAAATAAAATTTGCAAGAAAAAAGTGAATGCATGTGGTTTCTTGGAAGGAAGCCTGAACAATAAATGTGCTAATTACATGTATCCTGCGAAATAATTCCATGCAAGGTACTTCACCCAACTGCAACATCTTGCAGACAAGAACTTGACAATGGAAATGTTGAACACAACCAGTCAAGAACACACATAGCATGTTCTTTCATGCTGGCTTTGTTTCTTCTTCACTTAATAAGTATCTAATCTGGACCCAATTACAAACCATCAGCCTTGCCTGGCTACAGCTGGAGACAATGTAACTGCCAATCAAAATTTAACTGGGAATAGATACTAATTAAGTTCTGTTTTATTGGTACACATAGTCTGCATACAGCACATGCAGAGAAGGCAACATTATCCTCCATCTTGCAATGCTTTCAAAAAGACTTCAGAGAATAAAATCTTGAATTTTGAGATTATTATTAACCCTGATGGGTGAAGGTGTGAGATGGGGAAATCTCACACGAGGAAAATATATTTGAGCCAGAAACGAGGCTTGCCAAGTGTCTGGACCAAATATCTTGTCCCCAGGGTGAGATTTCCCAATCTCATACCCGCCCCGTCCCCATCAGGGATAATTTTTCTCCCCCCACCAAAACAGGCTGACGTCATCAAAAGTAATTCAAGGGCACGTGCAGCTATATCAAACAATTTTGTTGTCCATTTCTAAAAAAAACCCCTGACCTGCTTATTGCACAGAGCGTACGAAAGTTCTGTATATACCACAAAATTAAATCCCAAATGCCGGCAAGGCCGAGGTTAAAAGTTTTTTTGCGAAATGAATACTGGCACATTCCAATGACATCATATTATGAATTCTGCAATATATTCGCATAACATGTCAACAGGAATTTCATGCAATTCGCTCCACTCATATTCGGCGTTCATCCAAAAATTCATATAAAAGAGTCAAGTGTTCTTTGATTTTTGCTGTCTGTGTTTTTATTTCTATTTTCTTCGACAAATGTTCGTCTGCTAATATTTCCGAAACGTGATAACATGTTGTTTGTTTACAGTTGAATGTGCAATGATTGAATAGTCCTGTTCTCATTAAATATGCTAATAAGCCCATATAGGTTGGTCACGTGGGTGGGGTGAGATAGTTGTCGCATGGGCGGGGTGAGATAGGCACATCTCTCTCCCAGCATCTCACATGACTTTATATATGCCTCAGTACCTTAGTGGTGGGAGAAAACCTATTTACCGTTCATCTGAGTTCCGATTACAGTACAGCCATCGTGGGCAGGTCAAAATCTATGGCTGGGCATTTTTCCACGCATATAATTCAGAGGTGATCTGCTATGACACCTAGCGAAATTTCCACCAATGAAGCACCGGGGTAATCCCGGTGCTTCGTTGGTGGATATTTTGCTAGGTGTCATAGCAGATCATCTCTGAATTATATGCATGGTCCTTGGAAAAAATGACAACCCGTGGAGTTTGACCCACCCATGAATGCCCTACTGTATGACAAATCAAGAGATTTTCGAAAGCATCTGCAGCAAGCACAGGGGGCGTCAGCTGTCTTAGGGAGTTTGAACAATGAAGAGAGGGGTCTTCCCACAGGAACATTTTTAAAACAGTGCTATTAAATGAGGTGATAAGACAACTTTTTGACGAACTGTTTGTTGTTCCAGGTTAACAAATTTTCGGTTATCTGTTTTTTTCATTTAGCCACCAGAGGAACGATTAAATTGTTCCTCTCAAATTTTAAAGCCTGAAAAATGCTTTATTTTATTTTGAACAGAGGTTTACATAATTTTGTAATTAAAGTGCCATTTTATAACAAGAACCACTTAACCCTTACCAGGCTTTCGTTTTGAAAAACCAATGAATCCGATAAACTACAACTCTTAGGCTCTAGAATTAATTTGGCATATGTACATTGCATATATATTTTCAAATATGTACAAGTAAATGTTGAAACTGGTATATGTCAAATATGTATATGTCCTAAGATTAATTTTACATCAACAACTACCTGATATACATGTATGTGCATGGCTGCAGATGACTTAGCAGTTTTTCTACATTCTGCACAGCTGCAGATGACTTGAAAGTTGTTTCTTCAATACAAAGTTGACCTGTTATTGTATATATTAATGTATTGGAGTTTACAAACACTTTCGACAGCTAGGGTCATCTCGTTTTGGACAGTTTTACAGCAGAGGAAGCCTGAGTATTTTGAGAAAACCACCGAGCAATGGCAAGCAACTGTCAGACTCCCCAACATACTAACTCAGGGCAAGCAATGTTAGCTTTGGTTGAAGAAAAGTGCACCATCGACATGCAATATGCCTTAGTACACATGTAGGCAATTGGGATGATTTATCTATTAGTGTTTTAACCCTTTAGCTAACATGAAAAGCAGACGACACTTGCAAAAAAAATTCTTGAATAACTAATTTTTTTGTCTCAAAAACATAGGTTATGATCCCTCATTGGAACGAGCTCAATGAGCTCGTTCCAATGAGGGGTCATAACCTATGTTTTTGAGACAAAAAATGAAAAAAATAATGAGAATTAATTGGCGATTTATTAGAATAGCACTGCTCGGATTTGGGTGTTATGTTGAATAAAGGGTTAAGGGCCACATTCAGCATCTATGACTATGACTATATCATGACTGCAATTTAATCTATTTTCTCATGATATACTTCAATATTTATGTCTATGTGTCCATTTCCAATGTTCAGGAGCACTGTACTACTATATTGTATTATCCAGACTTGTTATCAGAAATGAAGTGGAATATTTTATTGGTGCTAAAGCTCGTTTTCAACATCTATGGCTATAACAAGACAGCAACACATGTGTAACATCAAGTTAAACCACCAATTGTTTATACTTATGGTCCCTCTTTAGAGGACTTTCACCCCAGCTTTGGTTACTTGGTCATATTTTACTTGTAAAGTAGAAAACAAGCTCGACTCTACATACTTTTCCACTGGGAAAATGTCGTGTAAAATCACTAAAATGGTGTTCCTACTGGGAAAATGGAGTGTATAATGGTGTTCCTACTGGGGAAAATGGAGGGTATAATGGTGTTCCCACTGGGAAAATGGAGTGTATAATGGTGTTCCTACTGGGGAAAATGGAGGGTATAATGGTGTTCCCACTGGGAAAATGGAGTGTATAATGGTGTTCCTACTGGGAAAATGGAGTGTATAATGGTGTTCCCACTGGGAAAATGGAGTGTATAACAGCATTACCACTGGGAAAATGCAGAGAAAAATGGTGTTCCCACTGGGAAATGGAGTGTATAATGGTGTTCCCACTGGGAAAATGGAGTGTATAACAGCATTACCACTGGGAAAATGCAGAGAAAAATGGTGTTCCCACTGGGAAATGGAGTGTATAATGGTTTTCCCAGTAAGAAAATGGGGTGTATAATAGTGCTCACAGTGGGGAAATGGAGTGCTTAACTTCAAAGCTAAAAATAAAAGTTATATCAACATTGCAAATTCTTTTCTTTACCTACACTGTATATCTCAGTTACTAATAATGCTTTGACAAAGATTGTGTGAACTGCTATGTGTATTCAATTCTATATAAGGCAGAAGGCTGAGTCAAATTCAATAAATAATGAGCTAAATGCACCAATTTACTGGCCATTTAAGCACACTGTGAAAAAGTTTATAGGAATGACGAGATTGACAAAGATTGGATAAAACTGACAAGATGTTTATTGAGAACACTTAAAATGTAATTCTGTCTACTTCACACTTTATATAATGCAATTATTAGTTTCTTCATGGTCTGAGAGACACAAATTTAAGTCTAGAGAGTCATTCCTATTGCTCATTTCAAATGGATACATTTGAGTGCTTCACACAACACATACTTGGCTCAAGTGTACTTTTTCACTCGAACAGACTGAGGCAGTTGCTTTTTTTTATTGCTTTCATTTTGGTTTTGTTTTCCATTTTTTTAACCCTTCGCTTGCCACTTTAACCATATATGGAGGTCCTGTATAGTAATACTGTGTATGTTCTCCATCATGAGTCCCAGATTGTGGAATTCCCTGCCAATTAGTGTCAGAATTTCAGAAACTCTTGACATCTTCAAAAGAAATCTTAAAACTTTCCTATTTACTGAAGCATTCTCCTGAACCTCTCTAAGAGGCAACCAAAACAGATGTGACTCTTTATTTCAGAAAAGTGTATTTATTTCTGTCAAGCGTTTTAGAGAACTATTTGTGGTTTTAGCTCCAGAAAATCAATTATTACTGTATATGAGGGAGTTTAAAATGCTATAGAAGTAATGGGAAATTTAGCTTGAAAACAGGTGAGGTTATTTTCGATGGCATCAAATATCTAAAAATGTTATAGTTTTTCATTTTTTTTGTATTCACAACTGCGAAGCATTGTAAATAAATAAGGATGGAAAGAAACAAGAGGCCCCAGGGGGCCTGAGGCGCTCACCTGACATGGTAGCCTGAATATCAACCCAGAGAATTGATTTCAACAAGTTGCATCAGCTCCTCCTAAGAAAAGCTTATACCAAATATCCAAAGATTCTGTGACCAGTGGATCTAAAAAAAAAAAAGGATTTTTAAAGAATATTTCTCATATAGAAATAAGTTATAATTCAGGCTCCCACAGGGAGCCCATATATGAACCCAGGGACTTGGCTTTAACAAACTTGAATCTCACCCCTCCCCTCCCCCCCCCCCCCCCCCCTAAGGATGCTGCACACCACATATCAAAACATTCCGACTGCTGGATCTGAAGAAGAAGATTTTTAAAGAAAATTCCTCATTTTGAACTAAGTTACAATTCGAGCTCCCACAGTGAGCCCAAATATGGACCTAGGAACATGGCTTGAACAAACTTGAATCTTACCCCCCAAAGGATGCTGCATAAAAAATATCAAAAGCATTCATCTGCTGGATCTGAAGAAGATTTTTAAAGAAAATTCCTCATTTTGAACTAAGTTGTCATTCGGGCTCCCATAGTGAGCCCAAATATGAACCAAGGGACTTGGCTTGAATAAACTTGAATCTCACCCCCTAAGGTTGCTGCATGCCAAATATCAAAACATTCCGACTGCTGGATCTGGAGAAGATTTTTAAAGACTGGTCATATTTTTCAGCGATCTGAGTCAATGGATTCTAGAAGAAAAAAAAAATGGTCTATTCTTTTTGCCTAAAACATTATGTCATTTCTCAATTTTTGTGAGAGGAAGGTTACATTACAAAAATTAAGGTAACCCTCTTTGAGTCACCAAAAATTCAAATTTGTACAGGCCTGAACAACTGAATTATCACATAATTTGGGTAAAGTGTGTGTGTAGTTTACATTTCATTATACCACAATTGCTTGTGTATTCTCAATGTTACCCAATGCAACAGAACAGAAATTTAAAAAGGTTCTAAATTTTCCAATCTCTGTAATCGCATGGCATATGGATTACCCATAAATAAGAGTGTCAAATAAAAATATTTTTGACTGGACGTTTAAGTCGGAGTTACATTATGACGAGAATGGAATACTTCGACAAAAATCAGTGTCAAGCAAGAAAAGTTATTAGGTCTTTTAAAATAGAGTGCAGGGGACAGGATTTAACGACCCTTGGTGGAGTTTTTCCTTTGGCACTTGGGCATACTCCGCTCTCACTGTGTTCCCTCTCCTTATTATGTCCTATACATTATGCAAACAGCTATCCTTATATTTCATCTAAATTTAGGAGAATCCTCATGGATTCTTGTGGAAATGGTTGCGAGAATTAATACCTGCTGTGAGTGTCCCAGGATCTCATGGTTGTTGAATCCCTGCTGTATACTGATAACACATGTCAATGGAACAGACTCAATGAGCCGGTTCCAATGACAACTATATTTGTACAATTTTATTGGCAAAGCATCAGGATATTTCAGGTCATGTTAAACTTGAACTGGTTAACTTGCTGTCGCTCTGTATCGAGAAGGGTTAAATTGACTTTCACGCAAAACCTAGCAGAGGAGCAGCAAGAATCTACATGGATTCTCGCTAGTTTTGTTGCGCGAATCGATTCTTGGATTCTTGTAGAAATATGAGCCCTGTGGAAAAATCCACATCAATGCATATATATTACAATAGGAAAATTTCAAGTAAAATTCTGGCTCATCCTGTATCTTAAATTATGAAATCTATATGCTGCCCCATTTAAAAATTAGTTTAATACACCAAACAAATTCAATGTGCAGAAAGGTATCCGACTTGCAGTAAAAACCCCCACTAATTACTTACAGACTTCCACATAGTTGCAGTTCAACCTTAGCAGAGAATATCACTAACAGCCTGCAGGGGAGTAAGTTGGAGTAACTAAACCAATCAAATATATGAACACCATGTTGCATTTCCATCCTTCACTTTCTATTATGTCTGAAGATATTCAAGGGCTTTGATGCAGACCATCAACTGATTTACTATTGAAAGTGGAGAGCACTTCTCAACAATGTGTCCATTGAATGAATTTTTTATTTGCATGCCCAGAACCATTCAAATAGTTATCAAGTCAAGTGTGCAGTACGCATAGTGCGATTTGGTTCTTTGTCACTCACTGGGTGGTCGTTCCCCCAAATCATTACCATTTGGCCTGTGGAAACAGAATGTATGTGTCTGTTTTTTGAGGGGTAGTTTTCAGGGATCCTCACACTTGAGATGGGTAGGATTGGCATTTTGAGTTTGGTATCGGTTTTGGTACTTTTAAGGGAGTATACCTCGGTATCAGTTTGGTATTCGGTATCTGACTTGACTGAGATATTTACTGATAGTACCAAAGGGGAATTCACATCAGGAAAATACAGAATAATTTGTTCTTGTATCATTCGCCCACAGCTCCAAAATGCCACTGCCAATGAGCTCAAAGTGGCATTCTTTTATGGACACAAATCATATCTTCAGTAATTTTGGGACTTCTAAAAACGCCTTAACTTTTAAAGGCCTATTTAAGGCATTTGCAATCTCATAGCACCTGCCCTGACCATGCCATCTACAGGAGGTCCTGCTGACAATAAAGAAATCACCTGGGCAGTGATTTCTAGTCAAGTCTTGGCTGCCTTAACAGGCAGCCAAGACTTGACTAGAAATCACTGTTAAGCAGCTGGACATGTACAGGTTGTAGACTAGTGAGAATTAAGGACAACTGCCCAGATCCCAGAGAGTTAACAAAATTGAAAATAAAATCAGCTACTTCTTTCATGAAATATTTATTTATTTATTTATTGATGTTTAAGGTCACATATTTATGCTCAATGGCTAATCATGACCGTGACAGTTTTACGGGTGGAGGAAGCCGGAGTACCCGGAGAGAACCACCGAGCAACGACAAGCAGCTGCCAGCTCCCCAACATCGTAACTCCGCACTGCAGCACATGCAGGGTTAGATTGGTTGAAGACATGCGTACCATCGACGTGCTGTACGCCTTAGTACACGGCGTCATCGTGCCCCCATGCGGGCAATGGAGATGAAGTGTCTTGCCCAAGGACACAACGCGGTTGCCGCAGGTGGGATTCGAACCGAGGACCTCTCGGCTTGCAGCCTGCACCTCTACCTACTAAGCCAGCACGCTCCCCTCTTTCATGAAAATGAACTCTTCAACTGATATCAAGCCTCAACAAGGCGTTATAAATAGAGACTGTAGGAAAATTTGAATATTCAGATGGTTTCGGTATTCAATGAATGGTTCAGTTCAATTTCTCGGCAATTGCCCACCTCTACTTCAAACAGCATACAACACCTTCAGGGTACATTTTAAAGAGCTCGAAATAAAGAGGATTTTCAAAGTCACCTGATATCTAATTCTAGGGGTTTCCAAATAAGGTTTCATTATTCAAGGACTTTGCAACTCAAGACTTTGTGAGATTGCATGTATGGGTGCAGTTAGCAACTGAGTGGCAATGACTAACAAATCTCTTCAGATGAGCAACACATAACTGGTCTACTACATTAGTACAGAAAACAGCTTCATTTTGAGTTCCTCTTGTATGATATTTATTTATTGGCATTGAAGGTCACTTCTACCATCTTTTGGCTATCACTTTACCCCAACACATCGATGAAGTAAAATTTAGCGAATCGTTTATAACCCAGGCATCGGTTTCTTGGTCGTGTTTACCAGTAAAGCAGAAATTCTTTACCACAGCAAACAAGCACTGCCTCCACTCCCCGAGGTTCCCACAAAACAAGCGCTGCTCCACTTCTTATGGTTCCCCAAGTGACCCATTGTAAATCTAATGGTTATTATTACAGTACGTGGAGAGTGTATTATCATTAAATCACCTGCAGAGTGGAGATTCCACCCAAGCTATAATTGTATTTTTTTTTGCAAAGCATAACAAGCACAAGCAATGTTTCAGCCAATGGACCTCCGGGTTAAACCCGGAGGTCCACTGGCTGAATCACTGCTTTTGTTTTTAATCAATATATACACAATTTGAAAGTTATAGTTATATTTATTTATTTATTGGGGTTTAAGGTCATATATTTCTGCACTGTGGCTAATCATGACCATGACAGTTTTACGGGTGGAGGAAGCCGGAGTACCCGGAGAGAACCACCGAGCAACGGCAGGCAACTGTCAGCTCCCCAACATACCAACTCCACACCAGCAGGGTTAGCATTGGTTAAAGACAAGTGCACCATCGACGTGCAGTATGCCTTAATCCACGACGTCACCGTGCCCCCAGATGGGCAATGGGGGGTGAAGTGTCTTGCCCAAGGATACAACGCGGTTGCCGCAGGTGGGATTCGAACCGAGGACCTCTTGGCTTGCAGTCTGCACCTCTACCTACTGAGCCACCGCACCCCCGAAAGTTATAGTTTGGGTGATGACTCCACTCTGCGGGTGATTTAGTTACAATCCACTCTCCATGTACTGTATGTACGTGTATGACACTGTCAGCAATTTATTATTGATGGAAACTTATTTTTCGTGTGCAGAGGTCAAAAACAGAAGACAATGTCATCTATCAGAGATTTGTTCAAATGAATTAATTTTTTAGCCTAGGATTTATCTTGTCTGAACTCTGTCTATCCACGCAATTTATCAATCAATCCTTTTGGAAAACTCTTCAGACTGAAATGATGAACTTCAACCTTCATCTGAAACAATTTTCAAAAAGAATCTTGACACTACTATTTTCAATTCTTCACTTTCACAAATTAACCCTTTACCCAACGCAGACGATATCAAAATTTATTATTTTAAATATAATTTTTTTTTAATTTTTCAAAAAATTTCAACAAAACCATATCATGTGACCCCTCATTGGAACGAGCTCAACGAGCTCATTCCAACGAGGGGTCACATGATATGGTTTTGTTGAATTTTTTTGAAAAATAATATTTTTTCAACTGCAGAATTTGCATATTACGAGGGCGGATGTGGGCGATTCGTTGGGTAAAGGGTTAATAGAATCTACATAGCTTGTTCCAATGATGGAATATAAATGTAAGCTATGTTTTCTGGTGGCAGAAAATTAAATTTTCTCTAGATATCTACAATGCAGTCAGTGGAACCCACTTAATTGGATATCTCCTTATTGAATAACCCTGTTAAGTGGATATAACTTCCAAACACAAACATTTACCATATCGTCAGTACAAATTTGACCTGTTAGTTGCATACAAGTTATAGAGTATATGCCTGTTAGTTGAATAAAAAAAATCTTGTAATACATTGAGAAATTACCATGACAATCACTAAATTTCTCTTGTTAATAAACCTATTGACTAAGTACATCAAATACCGGCATTTAAACTGATTTAATCTATCTATTCCATTTTGATTGACAGTGCTCCATAATGGCACTATCTACTGAGGAGGCATGTTGCATGTGACGTCAGTGCTGCAATTGCATTCTCAACCATTGCTATCCCTGCTAGCATGGAGTAAGTACATTGGGGAGACCAACAGTTGCTCATCGCTACTCATAAAACTGAATGACACGTGACGCGACCTTGGCTGTCAATTGGGTTATTAAACCAGTGAAAAAATTTTCTGTCAGGTTCATTCCAGCGAGGAGTTATAATCTCTGCTTTGAAAAAAATAAATAGAAACAGTTGATGTGGAATGAATGTGTGCAGCAGATAATCACAACTCCATTATTTACTGAGATTTCCACACATACCGTACATTATCACCCCTCCGGAGCTAATTACAGAGTTACTACTTAATGTAATACTAAACAATGTTACACAATATAAGAGATCATTCTGCATAAACCCTTTAGTTACAGCAATTATACCTCATGCCTCATGCTAGTTACTGGATAGTGCTTATAAAGAAGCCCACTTCTTCAAGCTGGATTGACCAATTCAATCATTTGTTCAGTCAGCCATTCACTTTGTTCACTTTATCATGATTGTACAGTGGAGTACCTTTTGTAAGACCACACATACTTGAGAGGCTTTGCCACTGTTTGATGATATTCAATGGGTTTTATGGTCATTCTCAGCATCTAATTCTACGGTTATGTCACAACTGCAACACAAGTATGAAATCAAGTTTAGCCATGACTGTAAAACAATTAGGAAGAGAGAAGTTCGGCCAACAGGGATGCACAAATTTTATAAATCTGTGTTAGGTTCAAAGGTTATTCAAAATTTTTCTGCGATACCACATTTCTCGCTCCTCTAAAATTACCCATTCAAATTATAGTTTCAAACAAATTTATCATAAACTCTTTCAGAGAGTTGATCGTTCTCTTTCCATTTTTTATGTTTTTTGTTTTACATTTTATTTTTTGCTTTTAAGTAGTTGGGGATTTCTCTGAATTTAAGAGATTATGCTTTCACTTGCTGAACCAATGGTGTATATTTCTAAGACTGGAGTGATACATATGACCCATTATATTAGGCTTGCCACAATTATGAAATTCCATAGTAGATTAATCAGAGCCCAAAATCGACGATTAGTCGACTTTTTTGACCATGTTTTTTTAACAAAGGGTTGACTAAAACGAGATGGTTGAATGGTCCTAAAGGTAGGTATAACCGGGTGTGTGGCCGTGTACATTTCAAATAACATGGTGACATAGTCAACGATCCCTCATTCCCACATTATAAGTAAGGCTTGGTGAACGTCGGAATGAACGTTTCGATGACCATATTCTGTTAAGTTGGTCGATTGTCTGCGATACAATTAAACAGTAATACACCCTGACGCCCGAAATTCAGATGAAACATAACGGTGAGCAACCAGAAGGAACTAGGCCTGATCCGAGGGAGAGGGATTTTACAACTTACAAAGACCATTCTGCTGGACCCTGTAAGGGCACTAAGGATGTAAAAAAGTCACCCCCCCCCCCCCTTCCGCACACACACTTATGATAATTTATTAATGGTGAGAAAACGTTGTGATTTTTGGATTTCCAACACGAAAGAAGTAGGAATGAAAGAAGGCAAAAGGTTTGTCAAAGAGAGAGTCATGGAAGATTGCAATCGAAACTGGCGAGCAGGGGTTAGCGTGAAAAGATCACTGCAGGGGTTACAATATAAAGAAAAGCCAGCTTTTGAGAAGTACCTAGATGGCACCTTTGGAGGGTCACTGCTGTTCAAACTGAGATCAAGATCACTGGAGCTTCGGGGAAAAATTGGGAGAGATGGGGAAAAGGGATGCCAAATGTGCCACTCTGGAGTAGTGGAGACCCTGGAACATTTTCTCTTGGAATGCCCACAGTATATACCTCATAGAATAAAATTTACTGGAAGAATAATGCAGAAGTGGGGTGAAGAAACAAAGGATAGATGGCTGAAGGCGGACACGAGGGAGAGGGTAGGAATGCTTATTGAAGAAATTGAAAAAGAGGAAGTGAGGGACACTATTAAGCAGTTTATATCTGAATGCTGGGAGGAGAGGAGGGGAAGAGGGGGTGGGGTGCAGGGGGAATGATGGCCTTCTCTTATGAGGACCGCGACAAATCAGCGGCTGGCCAAAGAGTTATTATTATTATGGTATTGATTTATAGCAAGGGCTAATATTATAAACTGTATTTTTTAACAATGTATTCTCTACCTTTGAATCATTAGCATTTTAAAAGACATAGCAATTTATCTATTGGTAAATTTCCACATCTTTTAAAACACTAATGATTCATGTCGAGCTAATTCTAGTCTGACAGAAAATGTGATTCTGGAAAATACATTTGTAAAAGTTTTATTGTATTAGCACTAGTGCTCAAACGACTGGTGAATTCCAAAGTCGACTAGTCAATACCCAAAAGTCAAATCGACTTCGACTAGTCATTGGTGATAACTTGTCTTCTTATAAGTGTTGGTGTTCCGGTAGAGTGCTGAAGGTCCAAATTTCACTTCACTTGGGCATTCATATGCAGCAACTTACTGGAACATTATTCTGTTAATGTGCTTCTAATTATGCTAAGAGTGAAATTATATAGTCTTATTTAATTTGCCTTGTGATTTATGGGAGAGTGCCTATAGGCACTCTCCCATAAATTGCAACAAGGCAAATTAATAACATATCCTGATAGCCCAAAATAATTCAGCACTCTACTAGTACCAGTTAAAACAAACTATTGTCACTACTAATAGATGGCAATAGATGTATACATTGATTGCCCAACATTGCTGTTCAAACTGTCTGACAGTGGCACAGAAGGGATACTATTTACCTAAAAGCTTGAACTCCTCCGACTAGTCGACTGCACAATTGAGAGTCGACTACTGGTTTGCCCAGAGTCGACATCGACTAGTCGACTAATCGTTTGAGTACTAATTAGCACTATTTTCACCAGTAAAAAAAAACTGGTCTTTCATGTTAAACCAATATTACCCCACATCCTGTGTGTGTTTCCTATGATGAATGCTTCATATTTTTTAAGATCAGAAAATTTATCTCAATATATCTGAATAGACCTTAAGGCATTTGTGGCTATACATGTATCATTACCTCAAAACAGTTGTAAAATCAAGTCTAGCCAATTGTTTATACTTCTACTGTCAACATCAAAGGACTTCCAAACCAGGTGTGAGTCACCGGTAAACAAGCATATTTAGCCATGAGTTCTCATGAAATATTATTTATCTGGTCTGGTACAATTCAGTTGCAGACTTCCAGGAACCATTGATGGCTGCTGTCAATTGTATTGTTGATTGTTTATACTTTTTGTGTTTTATACATCATAACCTTTATTTTGATGCATGATTTGTGTATGTTTAATTTCTATTTATGGAATATCAAATAGGGCTTAACGACATTTACGACAGATGGAAAGAAAAAGCCTGAGGTCCTGGAGAGAACCACCAAGCAATGGCAAATTACTGTCACTAACATACTAACTCTGCACAAGCAGGGTTAGTATTGGTTGAAGGCAGGTGCATCATCAACTTGCCACCATGCCCCATGTAGGCAAATGGGATTAAGTGCCTTGCCCAAGGACACAACTCAGTAACCAAAGCAGTGGGTCGAACCATGGACCTTTTGGTTTGAAGTCCAATGCCCATAACCACCAAGCCACCGTGCACCCAACTTGGGAATTTCAATGTAAACTAATTTTCCTTATTTATATAGATGTTAACCCTTTGAACCCTACTGGTATACAGTAGAATCCTCTTAATTGAATATCCATTTTGCCAGTGAAAATTATTCAATTAACAGGAGTATACAATTAACAGGGATTTGGTCAGTTTCCTGTGTTCTGGAGGTAAACTGAGCATTTATTCTATTATATCTTGTTTGACAGAGCTCATAGAGCTCTGTCAAACAAGATATAATAGAATAAATGCCTGTATTGGATGTAGTGAGGCCAAAAAGGTTGATGAATAAGGGGAATTTGGTTCGTGTCACAGTAATTTTTTCGACGTATTACAAAAATTTATATACAATTAACAGGAGTTTACTCTACAACCCATATTCAATTAACAGATCAAATTTGTACTGAAGGTATGGTAAATGGTTTTGTGTTTGAAAATTATATTCAATTAACAGGGATATACAATTAAGAGATATCCAATTAAGTGGGCTCCACTGTATTGATATTCCGTGTCAATTCAATGGGAGCAATTGGAAGTGTCCATATTCATTACTTGGAGGTACAGCAATTAATATTTTCACCGTGCAGCCTTCGGTCCACCCAAAACATTCACTTGGCAGCCATCCTACTTAACAAAATTATTTAATCTAATTTGTTTCACAAGGATTGGTGAACAAGTTATGCAACTTAGATTACATGCCCCAATGGTGCGGGGGTGTAAGGGATGACCTTCGTAACGGCAACTTTGTCGCCTCGCTCTTCTCAAATACTACGAAGGGATCTTTAGCCTACATGGAGTGTGTCTCTCTCCACACAGAGGACACCATTTTACGTCCCTACCTGATAGAATGGTACACTGACAGCATCAACCCCACAATTGACGTGGACAGAGTGTTTGGACACCTCAAGAACTTTCCCTGACTGAGGATCGATCCCGGCACTTCTGGCATGAGAGACCAGCGCACTTATTCACTCAGCCACCACTCTCTTAACTGGTAGAGTGCTGGAAGCCCATTTTTGGGCTTTATTCTGAAGTCCCGGTATTGCAATTTAAAGGCTTCATATTCTGTGGATGTGCTTCATGTTATCTTTGAAGTGATATTATTTTATTTGCTAGGATTTGCCCTGTCACAATTTATGGGAGAGTGCCTATAGCCTATATGCACTCTCCCATAAATTGAAACAAGGCAAAGATGCACAAAGAAATTTCCAGGACCAAAAATAACTTAGCACTTTACCAGTGAACAAAATTATGATGTATGCTCCTGAGTCTGAAAGGCAACCACTGGGGTTCACAGAGTTAATGTAATAAAACATTGTAACACAATACAAAGATTGATCTAGACAATGTAAGCCTTTCAATTATAGCAATTAGACCCCACAGGATATGCATGGCTCATGCAGGTTACCACAGGCCACAGTCAATGTTTATTAGAAGCCCACTTCTTCAAGCTGTATTGACCAATTTAATCACCATTTGTTCAGCCATTCACTTTGTTCACTTTTAAGGATGATGTATTATTTGTCTGGTGATGGATGAAATATCCAGGGGATAAGTTGGTTGTGAAGAACTCAACTTGTAAATACCCAACAGATTTACTGTGTTACAATCACACTTCATATTGTGGGACAATGTATGAGATTGTCAGTTATATGATGGCTGATTAGATCTGTTTACTGATGGATTTAGTTAAGTTTTGCTAAACAGGTTTGCTTGAATAATCTGTTATTTTAAATACCCCATCTCACACAGTGTAGATTTTGTCTCAATTAGAAGTCAAATCTTTTCACTGGAGGACTTTTCACCTTGCCAAATGAACAAATGTCTTATGACTGAATAATTTATGTTAAAAAAAAAAAAAATGAAACAGCTTCATCTTTTGTCTGCATGCACATGTACTTGCACTGCTCAAGGCCAAACAAAATGTAGTTTTTATCTAATCATGCAAACTTTTACTTGAAACCATCAACTGAATTATGCATATAACATTTTATCGACAGGTACTGTATTATTTATTTATTATTTATTAAGATTTAACAGCCAAGGTCATATCGTGTGGGTGACAGTTTTAGCCCAAGTACCCAGAAAAAACTACCGAGCAATGACAAGCAGCCACTAGCTCTCAACATTGCAACGCCTCACTGCAGCACAGGAAGGGTGAAACTGGTTGAAGACACGTGCACCATCGACATGCAGTACGCCTTAGTACACAGCACCATCGTGTCCCCACATGGACAATCGGAGTTAAGTGCCTTCCTTGCCCAAGGACAAAACGTGGTAGTCCGAATTGATCGCTCAGACGTTGACCCGTCCAAGGACTAACCAGGCTCGACATTGCTTAACTTTGGTGATCTGACGAGAACTGGTTACCACCACACCCCCGACAGGTACTGTAGATTTGATGCAGAAACAATTGCCATATCATTGGTCCATAATCAGTTATCAACCTGACTGTTTGTTTGTTCATTGTTGAGCTTTCACGACACTTTCATAAGCCAGGGTTACATCATGTCTGACAATTTTAGGAGTGGAGGAAGATGGAGTACCCCGAGAGAACCACTGAGCAGAGGCAAGCAACTGCCAGACTCTCCAATGTACTTACTTTGCACAAGTAAAGTTAACAATGGGTAAAGGCAATCGCATCACTTAGTACAGTGTCACCCTGCCTCCATATCTGCATTTGAGATAAGTGTCTTGCCCATGGAAGGATAATGCAGTTACTGCTGGTCGGGTTCAAACTATCAATTGGTCTTTGAAGTTAAATGCTCTAACAACTAACCACCACTTTCCCAAGAAATGTAAGGATGGCTGCAGACAGCCAGTTATTATCCAGTTACAGTCAGCAGTTAGATGGTTCATCATTGGAAATCAGCAGTATCGCACACTGGAGTTGATTTAAGGTCATTTTCAATGTCTGTGCACATCACTACAACAAAATGTCCAGCTTATTTAGTCAATTGTTCATTACAGTACAGTTTCCGTGGAGTGGTCGTAATCCACAAGAACCGGGTAATATGATTATTCCCATAATTAGTGTTTGGAATCTAATATTATTGCATGCGTGGAAATATTGGCCACCCCAGTACAGCAGCCTTACTGTACATACAACTGACTTTGAAGGGATCGCCGCCAGTAATTGGCAAATGGATCCTACTATTCAGCAAATCAGAATTTGTCGACAACTACAGTAGAACCTGTATTGAGAGACCACCCTTTTTGCCAGTGGTCTCTCAAAACATGTGGTCTCTCATGACATTCCATTACAAAATAAAACAACCAAATGGAACAAGGTCACAGTGGTCTCTCACAACAGTGATCTCTCAAAACAGGTTTTACTCTATAAACAAATACTGTCTTAGTCTCTCACAGGAGACTAGTTCCAATGAACAGACAGCAACTATTGATGGTTATTACATGACTATAAAGCACGGATAAAGTCAAGTTTAGTAATTGTTACACATACACGTATGCTGCCCAGTTTGGAGAATTTCCACCCCATACATTTGTTATCAGACTATTATTTTACCAGTAAAATGTAATTGGGTTTTCGATAGTATGCATGCACTGATCCACTTCCCAGAGTTCTTATGAGTAAGGCTGTCACGAATGATCGAAAAATCGATCAACCGTCGATTGAGGTCATAATCGACGATTTATTTCAATGATCGATTATTTGACTGGACATGTGCTGTCATACTACCTTTTTGTTAAACAAAGGGGAAATACATGATTCACATGCTATTGTTTCACATAAAGGACTTATTTGAACAACAAATGTGTGTGTGAACAGGGTTAAAACATAAAACTAATATATAGCTTCAAGTCGCGGCACCACGTGAGTTAAAGTTAGCCGAAACCCAGTCATCATCGTATGCGTGATCACTCAGTTGAATTTGACCCTAGCTTTCAAAGTGTTCAAGTGTCAAACACCAATAAATAAATGAGTAAATAAATAAAATAAATCCCTGGAAAGATTGAGCCTTCAAGGGAAAGCATTTTCACACTGAACAGGGGCTGAATCATTATCATTCATTGGCCGAACTTTCCGGTTCCAGCATCACTGGCTCACTGCCATTAGCGGTGATTACAATTTAACAAAAATAACATAACACTCAATGATGCCTTACTGTCAATGGCTACATTGTATTCCTTGCCAATAAGACATCGTCAAGTGTTGAGTTGTTTTTGTTTTTATCAATTTTAACCTACGGAAAGTAAAGAGGGAAAAACTTCGAAATGCCATGTTATTTTTAAAGTATGATGATTTATTTTGTTCTCTGACGTATCGCAACCGGAAGTTTCATTTCCACATGTAAAGCTTTGTTGACTTGACATTCCCTAAAGCTAAATTCATAATCATTACACATTGAGCGCGGATGGGGCCATTAGTGAGTTTAGTATGCATTTTTCTATGATTTGAAATTTGAATCTATGCGATGTAGATTCTGTTTTGTCAAATTTTTCAAGGTTTGGTGTTTGTTTGCTTCTTTTACGATTAGGATATTTTAATTTTTAACCCCCCTCCCAAGTTATATCATAGACAAAGTCCTAGGAAACAAGACAGAAATATTAACCATAAATAATCGACTAACCGTCGATTTTTATGACAAAATAATCGATTATGAAAATTCATAATTATGACAGCCTTACTTATGAGGAGTGCAAAATACATTGAAAAACCCACCCTTGGCTTTTTAATAAGTAACTGGCTGATATAGTGCTAAACTATTGCTGGTTGTCAAAATTTGTTCACAGAGACTTGGTCTATTACATACATTTAATGAGAGAGAACCTAGGCACTCCCCCACAAATTGTAACAAGCTAAATCCTTTCAGACAAAACTATTTTTTACTTATTTATTTTGCAGTTCAATTCCATAACCACTGAGCCACAGCACACAAAATAATTTCACTTTCAAGATAATTTTCAGCACAACAACAAAATACGAAGCTTTTAAGCTGAGTATCAGCACTTCCAAATGAAGCCCAAATATGGGTTTCTAGACTTTAGCCAGGTAATAAGCTAATTATAACATATGCAGCAATTTTCATGTACATCTGTCCAAAAGCACATTCCATAAAATAGAAAAGTCAACTGAGTTTGTCATACATGTGCAACTTATTTTAACTATAAGTGTATTATTATGTCTAATGGCTTCAATGAACTGTTCTCAAAGAAATATTATTATTGATCAGAATGGAATGTATTCATTGATCATAAAAAATACACATGGGAATCATTTCAGGAAATTTTAATTCCACTTTTGTCGTGATGTCTGGCAATGTGAAAACAGTTGTCCAGACAACAATGTCGTCTGATGAAAATGAGTGTTTATAAAAATGCATACAAAGTAAACTGTTCAGCACTTGATCAATTAATATTTTCAAACAGTGATACAGTTGCATGTGGATGGTAAATGTTCTTAGAATAACTACTGTCAGCAATGATTGCTTCCTAGAATAACCTGATGATTGCATATAATTTTCAAGCACCAAACCATTTAGACACACACTCTGAGTACAAATTTAACATGTTAAATGCATGCATAAATGTCCAGGGTCTTCCCCTGGAAGAGGAATCAACTTTTCATGCCAACAGGATTATGCCGAGTACTTTTTTGAAGGCCTATTTATTTATTTAATGGGGCTTATCGACACTTACGACAGCCAGGGTCAACTCAAGCCGGACGGTTTTATGGGTGGAGGAAGCAGGAGTAGCCGGAGAGAGCAACAGCAACCAACTGTCAGGCTCCCCAACATACTAACTCCACACAAGCAGGGTTATGGTTGAAGACAAGTGCATCATTGACTTGAAGTATGCCTTCGGACACAACACCACCGTGCCTCCATGAGGACTTCACCATTTTCACTACTTCTCACCACCCCTTGATTCAAGTTACTCGAGAAAGCTTCTTAGTTTCCCAGTGTCGGGCCAAAGTCCTATTTGAATGTAAATAATGCATGACGTTTAATAGGAAATGCCACAAACATGAATATAACAGACCTGCAGCTTTAAGTGCTTTTCTATGGTGAACTCTGTGGGGGGTTTTAAAAATTATTTATGTGTTGCGTTGTTTGAAGGTATGGACTAAGCTATATTGGAAGCATCAGGGAAACCTGGGCAAACTATATATTGTCGAAACACTTTGGAAGAAGTTTCAAAGTCCGCATAATTTGGGTGCAATTATCTTATTTGGGCACAGCGTTTACCGTAGTTATTCAGGGTAGAATATATTTTAAAAATTTTGTTTATCAGTTTTTTTTCTAACTCTTAAAATTGATTAGCGAGTGGATGTAATTGTTTACAGTTTTCATTCATGACGGTTCCACCCTCAAAAGTACTAAAATAAGTCAACGGGTTTTATTTAAATCATGTTTCAATCAATCAAGTATTGCCAGTCCAGTGGGTCGTTTGGATCAAACTGTTTAGTCCATGACTTGCCAATTCACTGCAACATCCTGGTCGGAGCACCTCCCCCTCCCCCCCCCCCCCCCCCCCCCCCACCACACACAGTATGCATCACACATCACCACCACTGATCTGTCCGGTGCCTCTTCGTTACAGGCCTAAACGTCTTCATTCAGTATGGTATTGGTTGCTTCTTTTATAATTTTGCAAACAGTAATCACAGGCAGTCTTGTTTCAGAATTCAAGTATCACTGACAAGTTTCCATCCAAATATTAACTAAATCTGAAACCGAAAGTAACTTATGCTCAGTGACCGGGCATACGAAATTATATTTTTTCATTGCTCCAAATGTTGTGAATTGAAGAATATATTTGTGTTATTTGTTTTTGTTTTTTTAAATCATACTGGCTTAATAGGTTAAAAAATAATACCCAAATAGTCAGACCCATTCAAAACCCACACTTAAAAGTATCGACAATATTCAAATGAGGAAGACAACTCCACTCAGTAATATTAAAAGACAAAAATGCCGTATCAACCATTTTTTTTTATATTTTTAGTTTTGTTTTGCACAAAGTGGGTATGTCTCTCTGCTAATTTTATAACCCCTGGGCACAATATAGATAATCAAAACCTGAACACTTGGGTGAGAAGGTTGCATCCTCAGGTTAAAAGAATTAAGGAGCTTCATTTTACACGGTAAAATCTGAACACTCTGGATGAACATCTTGCCTAGAAAAGGTTGATGACCTCCAAGTAAAGCATAGCCGATCAGTTGGTTAACGATCAGTCATGGAATTCTGACGCAAACGATTTTTAGCTTGCCTTAACTGCTCACGCAATTTAATCCCGCATAAGCGTTTTTTTGCTCACCTACTTTCAGCTATTTTCGATGGTGACGGACCATGGAACGAGTGTACAGAATATGCTGGGTACATGTGTGGGTCGGTCACTACATGTACCAGTCCCCCTGAACTTCTTGATCAATCTGACCACACTGGGGTGGAGGGGATAGTAAAAAATGAATACAGGTTCATTCATTAACATTTTATCAATTCATTTAAAATTGATTGGCTTGAATGCACTTGAAGGAGAAATTACCCAACCCGGTATTAACACCCTTTTTTTTTCCCATAATGCATCTAGAAATTATTTACCCAATTCAATCTTGTTTGACAGAGCTCAATCAGCTCTGTCAAACGATATTGAATAGGTTAAATTTCTAGTTGTATTATGGGAATTTTTTTCTGTCTAAAATTTAGATATTTTGACATCAGTGTGCAGGGTGTTAACTAGGTCTTTAGAAGATCTTTGTGAAGTAAAAAAGTGAAAAAGATTCCAGGATAGCAATTTGCTCGCCTAAGTAGGTTCCAGGTGAGCGATTTATTGCCACCCTGGATTTTTCAGAAATCCAAGTCTGAATGATCACATGTTACTGTATGCTGTTCACATTTGTAAGTGACTATTTTAAAGAGCATTTCTCATAGTTATGACGTGCCTATACAATGCTGGGGTTCAGATTTTGATTTCGGCGATTTGTCATATCTTTCAATTGATGGGGCACCTAAAAAATCCCTGCAAAATGTTATTGTAAATTGTCCCATATGCGTGGCATTGCATGCGATGTGTGAGTACCGATAAACGTCAGTAGAACAAAGAGGGATAATCCTATTCTGTTTACCAAAATACATGTGCATTTTATGTGACTCACATTAGGGGAAAATTGCATTGCAAAGTGCGATGCAAAACCGAACAAATCCTACCCTGTTATTTGGGAAGAATTTAAAGGCCTGTTAACAGGGCCTACAACAACAATACGAAGATTCATTGGAGATAGCTTGACGAATCAAAAGGGAGTTTGTTTTCCAGTCAAAGTGGACTAGATTATTCTTAGTATCTGAATGTGTCCCCTGAAACAAATACAAATGTAAGCTCTTATAATCTGCATGTTTTAGAACAGCCAGCAGTGTCACTGCCGTTTTGGCCATTTTAGTCAATCAGAAAATGCATTCAGTGCTGACAAAGGGACAATAAGTAATATTTTCAGCCAGCAGGCACTTTAACTGATCTAGCCCAGAGTCCTCCACTTTATGTCACTGATTATTAGGGAAGACAAGTCGGTCATATCACTATTAAAAGGGTTAACAATATTTTCTTTTTATTGGCTATTATTATAGAGCTCTGCCTATGTATGTTAAATGATTTAAACAAATACCAGTACTTTTTTTGTATTTAATAAGTAACATAATAATACTTCATAGTTATTCTGCGCAATAATTATTTTTATACTGCTACTAATAAGTCCATATTAACAGGCTAGAATGTAACAGTAACATTTGAAAACTGAGAGGAGCATAAAGGTTACAGGTATCAGAGGAGTACTGTTTTTAACATTCTGACCCACTCATTAGAGAAGGGCAGCAGTATTGGAATTTTGTGTTCGGTATTGGTATTTTTAATGGGGTATACCATGGTATCGGTTTGATATTCGGTGTCCGGCATGATTAAGATTTGCTGGTAGTAACAAAGGGGAAGAATTCACCCCAGGGATATACCTAATAAGTTGTTCTAGTATCATTCTACCACAAATGCCATGGCCAATGAGCTCAATTTCGGTATTCTTTCACCAACACAAATCATATCTACAGTATTTTTGTGACTTTTTCCAAACACACACTTAACCTCTTAACCTTTGAAGGCTTATTTCAGGCTTTTCCTATCTCAAAGCATTTGCCCTTAACTGCCAACATTAGAAGGTCCTGTTGACAAGACAAATCACCGTTAAGCAACTGGACATTTACAAGTTGTAGTCTAGTTAGAATTTGGGACAATAGCCTAGGCCTTCAATAATTAACAAAACTGAAATGAAAATCAGTCACTTCTTTCATGAAAATGAATGTGCCTGCCTGCTTGTGTGGGGTTATTATGTTGAGGAGCCAGACAGTTGCTCGCTATTGCTCAGTGGTTCTCTCTGGGTACTCCAGCTTCCTCCACCCATAAAACTGTTTGATACAAGGTGACCCTGGCTGTCGAAAGTAGCATTAAACCCCAATAAATAAATAAATAAATAAATAATAACTAACCCTGTACACTGCACAGCCTTAGTGTGAATGTCACCTATATCAACTCCTTAGCAATGGCCGAAACTAGCCACTATTATTCTCAAAAAACATTCAAACTAAGCCTTTGACCTTTCATTTCAAGAAAGAATTTTTTTTTATTGAATTCCCCAAAATGAAAACATTCTATTTTCATTTACATGTAATAGGTGGTTTCTTTTAGAAAATTTTTGCCAACAAATCAAAACATATGACCACCCACAGAGGCACTCCCCAAGAATGAGAATGTCAAGCTCATGTCAATGTAGAGTCAAAACTATGTTTTTGTGATTTCTTAAGGAAAAAAATGAAAACTTTTTTTTCAGTTATTAACCCTTTACCCAATGCAGACGATTTTAAAATTTATTATTTTAAATATTATTTTTTAAATTTTTGCAAAAAAAACCTCAACAAAACATTATGTGACCCCTCTTTGGAACGAGCTCGTTCCAAAGAGGGGTCACATGATATGATTTTGTTAAAATTTTTTGAAAAATAATATTTTTTCAGCTGCTGAATTTGCATATTACGTGGGCGGATGTGGGCGATTCGTTGGGTAAACGGCTAACAATTTTTTTTTTTGGTGGGGGGGGGGGGGGGGGGGGGGGGGGAGGGTGCAAGTGGCATCTACTCAGCTAAAAGAGTTAATAGATGTAAGTTGAGTTGGATGGTTTAACCCTTTGAACCCTGGTGGTATCTTCCATGTCAGTTCAATAACAGAAATTGGAAGAGTTCACATTTATTAGTTGGGGATAGACCAATTAATATTTTCAATGTGCACAGCCCCACACATTCACTCAGCAGCCATCCTACTGAAGGAAATTATGACATATAATCCTTCTGGGCCAGAAAATGGCTGCTCGCATTCAAAGGGTTAATAATATATATATATATATAAGTACTGATAAACTTACATGGCTGTTATACAGCTCATAAACCAGGAATGCAGTAATTGTTTAAATGTGTTGATGGCATCCAATAAGTGATGCAAACAATTTTCAGGTTTCATGATCAATGCTATTATTGACATTCCAGGAAAGAATTATTTTTGCAAACATGACATTGTGATAAAAAGTCAATATCAGACAAAATTACAATTTACACAATAACTTGACTTAATATGTATGAAGTATATGTACTGTGACATATGTATTCTTATAATATAACTCTCAGCATCATCATGGTTACCTACAAATGTACATTTAGCACAATATTCCTGATTATTTGAAACCTTTGTTATTCCTGACACAATGTACAAGAACAGCCTTAACAATTGTTACTCAATAAAGCATTCTCCCCACTCTTCCATAAAGACAAGTGCAAACATGTACCAGACAGGTGATTCAACAGACTACCTTGCCCAAGGACACAATGCAGTTACCCCTGGCAAACCATGGACCTTTAGGTTTGAAGTCCAAAGCCTTAACCACTGAGCCACTGCATTCCAAATTTGACAGTACTGTTATACCCCTGTGAATACATCATGTACATAAAGTGATAATAAAAAGCAAACGTCATATTTATAAAAGTTTAACCTTTTAGGATCCAGTTTTAATTTATTCCTCATATTGAAGTAAATTATAATTCGGGCTCCCACAGGGAGCCCATATATGAACCCAGGAACTTGGCTTTAACAAACTTGAATCTCACCCCCTTAAGGATAGGGTAAGATTTTTGGCCCCGCCCAAAATTTCTATTTTCTGAACCGATGGTCCGGTATGAACCAAATTTGGTATGTGGTATTATTGGGTCATAAGTCTTGATCCATGCAAAAAAAATTCCCGCATCCCCATGGGAACCCTGGGAGCTAAAAATAGAAATATTTTCAAATGCCCATATTTCCTAAACCACACGGAACAGAGAGCTGTTATTTGGTACGAAATATCATTAGGACCAGTAGAACTGAATGGTGAAAAAAAATTGCCATCGGTGGTTATGTTAGGGTGTTCTGTTATGGACATCGAAAAAATGCTGAGTCAGCATATTTGCAAAAATTGAAAAAAATCTTTTCTCCAGAACCAGTCATCAGAATCTTTTGATGTTTGGTGTACAGCATTCATAGGGGAGGGGGGGTGGGGTCAGATACAAGTTTGTTGAAATAAAGCTAATTGGTTCATGTTTGGGATCACTACAGGAGCCCAAATTTTTAACATAGGGTCATATCAGGTCATATGGGGAATATTCTTCTTCAGAACCACCAGTCAGAATCTTTTAATGTTTGGTATACATCATTGTTATGAGGATCAGATTCATGATTTAATTTATTCCTCATATTGAACTAAGCTATAATTCAGGCTACCACAGTGAGCCCAAATATCAACCCAGGGACTTGGCTTGAACAAACTTGAATCTCACCCCCCTAAGCATGCTGCATACCCAATATCAAAAGATTTGAACAAACTTGAATCAGATCCACCCTACAATGCTGCATATCAAATATCAAAAGATTCTGCCCACTGGATCTGGAGAAGAAGATTTTTTAAGAAATTTGCCTGAAATGCACTAAGTTCGAATTTGGGCTTCTATAGTGAGCCCAAATATGAATCCAGGGGGCCGATTTGAACAAATTTGAATCAGACCCATACCAAGAGGCTGCATACCAAGTATCAAAAGATTCTGCCCACTGGTTCTGGAGAAAAAGATTTTTTTAATAATTTTTCTATAATTCATACGTTGCTAACAGAGTTATGCCCCATACAGAGCCCCCAAGGGGCGTGGCCATTTCATTTGAACAAACCTGAATTGCCATATAGTAATGAACATCCACATGAAGTTTCGTGAAAATCGTACCAGTGGTTTCAGAGAAGTCGTTTGAAAAATGTTCACGACGACGACGGCAAGTGATAAGTTATTAAGCTCCCTTCGGTGAGCTAAACATATAGCTTACGGCCCCCTCATTGGAACGGCTCAATGAGCTTGTTTCAATGAAGGGTCATAAGCTATGTTTTTGATGCATAAAATCAAAAAAAATTAGTGCTTCAAGAATTATATTTGTAAGTGTAATCTGCTTTTCATGTTAGGTAAAGGTTTAACAGTAAACATACATCACTTGGCTTTCCAGTCCTAAGATTCTCAAATCCACAGAGGATTGAAAAAACCACACCTCTAACAGGTCGGGGAGTGCTATTTCTCTTGTCCATTTCTGAGGATCCTAGTTAGGACTACTATTTCTAGAACCTAACATAAGTATTGGTGAGGGGCTGAGCATCCTGGCAATCAACAATTTTGTTTTAAGTTCTGTCTTGGTGCCAAGTTCTTAAAGTCACATATAAATGTGAAATTTTTTAAGGTTATGTGCACCACATTATTGAGTGGAGATTACCAATGGGTGATTTTTAGCCCACAGAAGGTAACATTCAAGTACAACTGGAACTTTTATGGTTGGTAGGTGATAGAGGTTGGTTGAAGTGTAGAGAATTAAAATTTCTGGAATTTCATCTAAAACCATTGTGTACCTAAGAGATGGTAAACTTACCCAGTGTAAATCTCTAGACGTTTCAGCACATTGATCCATAAGAGAGTAGTGCGTCAGTGGTTAAGTGCACTGGTCTCTAATGCCAGAGGTCCTGGGATCGATCCTCAGTCAGGGAAATTCTCAAGGTATCCGAACACTTTCTGACAGCATCAACTGTGAGGTTGATGCCGTCACAGTGCATCATCCTACCATGTGGGGGACGTAAAATGGCTGTCCTCTGTGTGGAGAGAAACACACTCTGTGCAGGCTAAAGATCCCTTTGAAGCATTCGAGAAGAGCGAGGCCACCAAGTTGCCGTTGGAAAAACTGGTCTGAACTTTACAGGGGGATCAGCAGTGGACCTTGCTCACTTTTTTCAGGTTTTATGAATCAGGAGAAATGAATAATGATATTTGATGATTAGGCATTGTTATGGCAATGTGAACAACTATCACACCAGTGTACAGTGATGCAATTCAGAAGGGTTGAGGAATGCTAATTATCACACTTCTTGTGATGGTAGATGTGCTGTGCAGGTGCGACTGTCTGCCTCAAGCATTGCTTTCCCAGGTTCCTTTGCAATTGGAATTAGAATCATGAATGTAAATACCAGTACACATATGGCTGTTAGAGATGGGCAGTACACCGAAAAACCGAACAGATACCGATATTATGGGTATACAAAAATCAAAACCAAACCAATCACTGGTTAATGAAACTGTCTGAACTTTCAAATTTTCTTACATTTACTATTTATAAGGCCCTGTTGAGGCTTGATAGCAGTTGAAGGGTTCATTTTTTTTATTTTCTTTTCAACTTTGTTAGCCCTCAGGAGCCTCGGCAGTTGTCCTGAATTCTCACTAGACAGACTACAGCCTGTACATGTCCAACTGCTTAACAGTGATTTCTAGTCAAGTCTTGGCTGCCTGTTAAGGCAGCCAAGACTTGACTAGAAATCACTGCCCAGGTGATTTATTTGTCAGCAGGACCTCCTGTAGATGGCATGGTCAGGGCACGTGCTATGAGATTGCAAATGCCTTAAATATAGGCAAGTCTTGTTTAGAAATCACTAGTACTACCCAGGTACTTTGTCTATTGTCAGAAGGACCTCTTGAAGATGGCATGGTTAAGACACATGCTGTGAGATTGCATACTCCTGAAATAGGGCTTTAAAGGTTAGGGTGTGTTATATTAGAACAAGTCACAAAATTACTGCAGATATGATTTGTTTTTAGGGCTGTCGCGACTATCATTTTTTGTGATCGACTAATCGTGACCAGTAATCGACGGTTAGTCGATTAATAGTCGCTTCCCATAATTTTTTAGCAAATCATTCTTCTGTTCGTAAAACTCTGAAAATGACAATGGCACCAGTGTGTTCAGATGAAGTGGGGTTGTGAGAACAACAAATCGGTCCCGAATGAAGCTACATGTAGTCCAATCTTGGACCCACAGTCCGTAATATAATTTTTGGGGTTGGTACGTCCTGTAGGACGTACCAACCCCAAAAATAATATTACTGACTGCGGGTCCAAGTTTGAACTAGATTGAAGCTGATGAATTTACCAAAGAACGTTCCTGCATATGTTTCCTTTCTGCAATAAGTTTCTCGAAATTTTGAACATTGAGATCTATGCATTCCCTCGTCAGTTGTTAAAATTGGATCCTAGTCTGAAGTTCCGAACTTTGAGAAGTGATCTGACGTTCTGACTTTCGTCATAATTTTGTCACTTCCGCGCTTTGGGTTTTCCAATGGGTGCATTCGTGTGTACAAGACTGGAGAAATTCAGAAGAATCTATTCTTCTCGAGTAACTGTGAGTGTTCTTTCTTACACAGTCAATGACAGTCGTACAGTCTTCCGGATATGAATGTTAACTATGGTTAGATATTTAAAGTTATTCACCTTCATTGATCATTCACCTCCCAAAACAATGCAATTTAGCCCCGACATGTAGTAGACGTGTACTACCTTGAAAATGAACGACGACCGACTAAAAATAAAAAACGTCGACTACTTCAATAGTCGACGGTTAGTCAACTAATCGAATAATCGCGACAGCCCTATTTGTTTTCGTAAAAGAATGCCTCTGTTGAGCTCACTGACTTTCATTTGTGGAAGAATGATACAAGGACAACTTTTTCTGCATTTTCCTGATGTGAATTCCCCTTTGGTACGAATATCAGCAAATCTCAGTCAAGTCAGATACCAAATACCGAACTGATATCAAGGTATACCCTTACCCTATTAAAAATACTGAAACTGATACAGAACTCAAAATTTCAGTACCACCCATCTCTAATGGCTGTATGAATTGAGGTTGATCCTTTCATGACTGACCATTACATGTACACAATCAAGGCATGCCATTTCCCCCCAAATTATATTAAGATCTCAACACATTATATATTTTAATTAACTAGAATTTTCAGCAATTTGTATGACACATGTCACTAATTTCATTTAGGCTTCTTCTGTACCACTGTGGCACAAGAATCTCTTTTAGAGCACTGACAGTGTTCACATACAGTATTATAACAAAAGTGACCTCTTTCAGTAACCACTTACACTAGAGTGGGTCAAGATTATTTTCTGAATACATTGGAACCCTGTTAATTGAATAGCCACTTTACCAGAGATAAATACTCAATTAACAGGAGTACTCTCACATGCTTAATAATAGTGATAGCTGAATACATGTAATAGTCATGGTCAGGATATTAGAATAGAAACAATAATTAATAGTGATGGCATTTCCCCTCTATTCTGCACTGGCAAATGATAGTGACTGCTGGGAATTTTTCTCAAAAATTAACAATGGTGTCGACCATTATTACATGTAAGTCCTTTTCTTTTCTCCCCACATCCTAATAGTTCCTATGCAAGATATGTGTGTCTCATGTCAGAAGGCCATGTGAGATACAGTATGTGGAGAGTGTATTGTCACTAAATCACTCGCAGGGTGGAGATTTCACCCAAGCAATAATTGCAAATTGGTTGCAAAGCATAATAAGCACAAGCAAAGTTCCAGCCAATGGACCTCCGGGTTAAACCCGGAGGTCCATTGGCTGAAACATTGCTTGTATTTTTTGTCCATATGTAGAGAATTTGAAAATGATACTATGGGTGATAACCCCACTCTGCGGGTGATTTAGTTACAATCCACTCTCCACGTACTGTAGATATCTATCTCAAATGACCCAGCGACTGGCTTATTAGGATATTTAATGAGAAAACAAACTAATTTATCGCACATTTTTCCATAAACAAACAACATGGCATCACGTTTAGGAAATATTAGACGAACGTTTGTCGAAGGAAACAGAAATAACAAGACCAATACCGGGTCTGGACCTGCGTCGCTGCATGCAATTGAATCAGCAAACAGGAAGTGGCTGCACAGCAGATCTGAAAATTGCATACACGATACAACTGATTATTATCAGGCTCCAGATGAAATATAAAATCAATCCCTTGCATAGAAGCTGAGAAAACCTTGACGGAAAATTTCAATGTTCAGTGGGTACAGTAAGATTTCAAAGTATCGGCAAACAGGAAGTGGCTGCACGGCAGATCTGAAAATTGATTACACGATACAACTCATCATTATGAAGCAGCAGACCAAATATAAAATCAATCCCTTGCATAGAAGCCGAGAAACCCTTGACGGAAAATTTCAATGTTCAGTGGGTACAGTAAAATTTCAAAGTATCGGCAAACAGGAAGTGGCTGCACGGCAGATCTGAAAATTGCTTACACGATACAACTCATCATTATGAAGCAGCAGACCAAATATAAAATCATTCCCTTTCATAGAAGCCAAGAAAACTTTGACGGAAAAAGTGTTTCGGACGGACGGATGGATGGATGGATGGATGGACTGACGGACGGACTGACGGACGGAGTCGAGCGGTTACTAGACCTGCTTCGGCGATGGCGACGCAGGTAAAAATACAGACTGCAAAAGCAAAGAACACTTTTATATGAATTTTGGGGTGAACACAATTATGGATGTCTCAATGTTCATTTCGCTACAAAATTTTAACCCATGTCTTGCTGGCATTGGGATTTAATTTTGTGGTATATACCTGTGGTACATACAGAACTTTTGTGCACTCTTTCTAATAAGGCTAAGCAGAGCAGTTTTTTTCAGAAATGGACAACAAAATTGTTTGATATAGCTGCCCTGGATTACTTTTGATGACGTCAGAGTGTTTTGGTGTGGGGAAAAAAATTATCTCTGATGGGATTGGGTGTGAGATGGGGACATCTCATCCTCGGGACAAGATATTTTTATCAATATACTCGGCAAGACTTGTGTCTGGCCCAAATATATTGTTGCCCTTGGGTGAGAGTTGCCCATCTCACACACTCACCCACCATAATCTTCTAGTCATAAACTAAGTATTTATTCTATTATATCTTGTTTGACAGAGCTCATCTTTTCTCCTTGTAAACTGAATGGATTTTTCCACCAAACTTATTTAAAGTTAAATTTAGATGAATTTATCATCAAATCTCATCATGGCTGCCTCATAGCAGCCATAACGAGATTTGATGAAAAATATCTAGAAAATACTCAGCGGGTAAGATTCAGTAGTCTGATGTCTGAAAAATTTTCAGCTGATATCACGAGAATTTTTCAATAACAAAATTTTGTATTTTGCAATTCCTATGGTATGGTAAATCAGAGTCGGTACAATACCGATAACCACAGGGGTATGTCACCCAGATCTATTGTACACAGCACTGGGATCTAAAGTATTAAAGCCTTCCACTCCACAAACCAGTGTAAATTAAGATGAAGCAAGACAGGTGAGTAATATCAGTTGTCAATACCATCTGCCTTCAGTAATTACATACATGCATTATACTGTTAGCAATCACACCAAATGCAAAGTTAATGACAAAATTTTGTCCACTGTGTCCATTATTCATCAAATTAACACTAGCATTTGGTCTGTGGACACACTTCTGTTTGTAGATAATTTCCAAGTGGTTAATTATTCTGCAAATTAAGCATAATGTATTATTTATTTACCGGTGTGTGAACACAAAAGCTATTAAACATTTATGGGCAATTCAGAAGGAACAGAATTTAGCACCTGTCATATTAATTGCTGCTCTTTTGTACAGTAGACTAATAATGTAAAGATTTGCATATACTTGAACATGTGCCATGCACCACTTACATGCAATCCAGTCCTTTAAATTTTACCAAACTCACATTGGTACATGTAACTGGCATTTCCAAATTACAGCGATGCTCTAAAATTAGAGACAATAACCAGGCCTGGAAAAAACTTGTGAATGATTTGTTTAGGTTATGTGGGGATTACATCATTGTGAAATATGGAAACGAACTACACAGCACGACAAAATAATAAAACATAAATTAAATTCCTAATACAGCATGTTTTGCCTGTCAGACCTCGGAACAAGCTTAACTCGTTTGTTACGCATTACACCCACCTATCTTGCTATGAGTAGAATTGCATGTCATTTATGTCTTTAAGAGAATTTCTGCCGTTATAAGGAGCAAATACTAATGAATGATCGCACCAAAGTGAGACCACTCATTTGTTGTTGCTATTTATTGTGGCGGAAATTCTGTTAAGGTGCAAACAGCATGACTACCACAATGTTACAGAGAAGGTGCAAAAGCATCACAACACAATATTTCTATAGGTTACCAACATATTATTTAGCGTAACCTGCTTATGAACCCTCATTGGAATGAACACAACAAGCTCATTCCAATGAGGGGTCATAAGCTTTTTATGAGACAAAAATTGAAGAAATAGTAAAATTTGAATGGAGATTTTTGTATATAGCGTTGGCTGGTTTTGTTTGTTACATTGGGTAAAGGTTTAATGCTGTAAATTATCAATGACTCAGCAGTTATTCAGCTACCTATTAGGGCAAGTGATTAATCAGTTAACTCTTAACCCGCTGAGTATTTTCAAGATATTTTTTGTCAAATCTAGTCATGGCTGCTTTATAGCAGCCATGACTAGATTTGATAAAAAATTAATCTAAATTTAACCCCAAAAAACATAGGTGAAAAAATCCATTCAATTTACAGGGAGAAAATATGATTAAATGTGCCCAAATTATAATGATTTCAGTGACAAGAGAAACCCTTTGCTGGGCAGGAATATCTGCCAGCAGCATATAAAGAGTTAATCAATGTGATTAATAGATCGAGAAAACCCTTTAATCATTTCAGCTCTAATTTGTAACTATACTACCAACTTCAAAAGACACCCACACCCAGCATTCAAACGGGGCCCTATTTTACTAGTAGAACAGAAATTGTTTATCACGGTAAACAAGCCACATAATTCACCCTGGACCCCATAGAGGAGAAAAAATGTTGTATAACTATTATGTACATGTTGTGATAATACATGTAGCAAATTGGGGAGCATGGTGGCTCAGTAGGTAGAGGTGCAGGCTGCAAGCCGAGAGGTCCTCGGTTTGAATCCCACCTGCGGCAACTGTGTTGTGTCCTTGGACAAGACACTTCATCTCCATTGCCTGCGTGGGGGCACGATGACGCCGTGTACTAAGGCGTACTGCACGTCGATGGTGCACATGTCTTCAACCGATCTAACCCTGCCTGTACTACAGTGCGGAGTTACGATGTTGGGGAGCTGGCAGCTGCTTGTCGTCGCTCGGTGGTTCTCTCCGAGTACTCTGGCTTCCCCCACCCGTAAAACTGTCATGGTCATGATTAGCCATTGTACATAAATATGTGACCTTAAACATCAATAAATAAATAAATAAATAAATAAATACATGTAGCACAACCAAGAAGTCCCGAAGTTCATACATAATGCTGTCGAAATCAAATCATTCAACATCTTGTCACTCAGCCCAGGGTACAGAAAAAAACCTTACATGTATCAATTTGTTATTTTGAAGAGGTGAAACTGATATATATATGTCACTTGCACTAAAAGGAACCAAGCAGTACAACAAAACATATGTGTATGGCGAGGAGTGAGTCATTCTGTATTGCCTGAGATAACATTACAACACCACATTATTCAAAACAGTAAAATAATCATTACTCATAGCCTTCTCAGACTGCCAGAAATACATGTGGAAACCTGTCCTAACTATGTTTCAGAATTCCTCAACCAATTTTCTAAGGAGAGTTGTAATCATAATAAAAAGCTGGTTAACCCTTTACCTTATAAATCATCCATATCTGCTCGAGTAATTTTCAAATAAAGCAGATGAAAAAAAAAAAATTTCCAAAACATTTCCACAAAACCATATCACGTGGCCCCCTGATTGGAATGAGCTCATTCCAATGAGGGGTCACATGATATGGTTTTGTTTTTTTTTTGAAAAAAGTATAAAAAACAGTAATTAAAATAATAAATTTTGATATCCTGTGCATTGGGTACAAAGGGTTAACTCACAACTTAACAAAAGCTGACAGTGAGCAGCATTATTCCCCCCCCCCCCCCTCCAAAATAAATCTACAATTTCAGTTCTTTTCTTCCAAATCATATCGTAATTACAATACTGTGATAATAAAAGTGCTATTTTTCTGCATCAGTTTGTGACTGGATCGCGTCACACTTTTACACTGTGACTCGTGATTTTCACAAACAAAATATTCAAAATCAAGATTGATCCAAATTAGTGCCTAATGCTTGTGCAGTTCCAGCCGTTTTCAACATTGCCGGTATCTCAGATTCTCCAACGGCTCCCTCTGTGAATGGTAAAACAGAAGTGGCATCAAGTCTGCCCTTGAAGCCTCAAAATAGTAAATTTACTACTATGGACAACTGAGCAAGGAATTCTGCCTTGGATCCAGGAAGAACTTCTCTCTCAATTAGCCTATACTGGGGTAGAGGGGTTTGTAAAATACGAATACAGGTTCATCAAAAGTTTATTGGCATTGACTGGCTTGAATGCATTCCATGGAGAACACATCACAACTTTACTTGGCATTCAAAAGATGTTTGTGAAGCAAAATGATGAAAAATAGTTCAGAAGAGCAGTTTGCTCGACGTAGTAGCTCCCAGCATAGCGATATTTTGCCACCCTGTAATTTTCAAAAAGCTAAGCCTGCTATGAAACAGCCATGACTATATTTAGATGTAAAACTCATCTAAATTTAAGTCAAGAAATCATTGGTGCAAAAATCCATTCACTTTACAGGCAATTTGATTAAATGTGCCCATATTATACTTATTTCAGTGTAAAAAAAAAATCTGCCAGCAGTATCCCGAATGCAAGGAGTTAATCACGGTGGGTAAGAGACTTAAGGCAGTGTTATGCTACAACAATGATAGAACCCAATCTTTACAAGGTTAGGACACTACGGTTGTTACATCACCTTGCACAGCAAAACTTATTTGACATAGTAAATACATGTAGATGTTGGCACTGATCCACTGCCCGGTGTATCCATGCAGCCAGAAAGAACCTATGAATGTACTAGTAATGTACTGTTCTTACTTCATATTTATTTATTGGGGTTTAACGACACTTTCGACAGCCAGGGTCACCTCGTGTTAGACAGTTTTACGAGTGGAGGAATCCAGGAGTACCTGGAGAGAAATGACGAGCAACTGACTGACTCACCAACATACTAACTCTACACAAGCAGGGTTGAAGACTGGTGAACCATCAGCGTGCACAGTCATGCAGTATGTGTTAGTACACAACACTACTGTGCCCCCCCCCCCTGTAGGCAATTGGGATTAAGTCTCTTGCCCATGGACACAACATGGTTCTTGCCCAAGGCCACCACATGGTTGCCGCAGGTGGGATTCGAACTGAGGACCTCTCGGCTTGCAGCCTGCATCTCTACCTACTGAGCCACCATGCTCTTCCTTTTACTCCATAGAAGTGCAGTCACAATAAAGGCACTATCCACACAAATTTTATCTATTTCATGCAGCATTTTGAAATCTCTCGACCACTATGGCGTTTCCCAGAGCACAGCCAGTAGCTGTGGCTAATTCCATGGGCTGTTCTTCTCCACCCAAATCCCAGTGACAAAGAGGAAGGTGTCGAAGTAGCAAAATGCTCCATTCTGTCTGTATTATCTCTAATTAATAGGACACCACTTCATTTGACTACAACACTACTTGTATAAAACAAATACCAAACACATGGAAGAAATGAAAATACACTTGAACCATCTGGGGTAAATAGATTATAAGAATGTTCACTACATTCAGCAGTGCACATTACTCTACAGATTTGAAGTGGAACACTAGAAGCAAATTTATGTAGAGAAAACTGTAAAAAGGTGATGATGACAACTTTCTTATAAATCCAATAAACACCCATAATTTGTGCAAAGTTCAACACAGGAAGAGTGGGCGACACCTAAAACACTGTTGGGATAAAGTTACAGAAACAATTATTTACATTTTCTGAGTGTCACAGCCAATCTGATCAGCTAAGAATATTTCAGGTGATTTCGGATCTCATTAAGTCAACACAATGAACAACCATTTTGTTCATGCATAAGATTTCAGCAAATTTTCATTGTATCTGGCAAAAGACTTGGAAGCATCCAATGCAAATTGATTGGACCGTACTGTACATGTACGTCACTTGTCAAACATGTCATGTTGGTCCAGACACAATTAAGATCCACTGAAAATTAAAAAAAACTGGTATATTATTATTCCTTCAACAATTTAAAAGCCAAAAATTCACTTCTGTGTTGCCAGCTGTGGTCGTGGTTTTCAGTTGTTTTGCACAAATTTCGACACTAACATGGGTTTGCTGTTAACCTCCCATCTCTAAAAGCATGCATCTTGGAGTGTGTTTCACATGTCTGTGGAAGACAAGAACTGTCACCAAACTAACTTGGAACTAGGCACTTGAAAGGTTAAAATAATAAAACTAGCAAATCCATGATTGTGTATATATATATATAGTTTGTTGTTTACCATGGAATATTTACTGGTTGCACTGACAGGGGTATAACAGAACCCTCAAATTCTTATTTATTTAAAAAAACTGATAATTGATTCTGATAGCATGAGTTCCCAAGAATCGAAACCAACAATCGGGACAAATTTTAAACCCTTCAACGTAAGAAGCCTAAAATGGTTAGCCAAATAATAGATTAACCAATAATCAATGGTCTTGATCTATCAAAAAAGTAATTGATCGATTAACCATTACTTTTGAACTACTGTATTAGATGGGTTAACAAAGGAACACAAACTTGCTCCAAAACAGACAAACATTGTCACCTGGACTTACACAAGAAAGAGTAAAGCATGCAAGTTACTGTTATGTGCTGACAAACTTGTTCACTTGCATGATCATTATACTGCATCAGTGGCATGAAAAGGGCGATTTACTTATTTATTGGGAATTAACAACATTTTCAACAGCCAGGGTCACCACATGACAGACAGTTTTATGGGCGGAGGAAGTCGGAGTACCTGGAGAGAACCACCAAGCAATGGTGAGCAACTGTCAGACTCCCCAACATACTAACTCCACACAAGCAGGGTTAGAATTGGTTAAAGACAAGTGCACCATGGCTTTGTACACAACACCACTGTGCCCACAACTCCCCCCCCCCCCCCCCCACGTGAACAATTTGGATTAAGTGCCTTGCCCAATAACATAACGCAGTTACTGCAGGTGGGAATCGAACAGAGGACAATGGCCAAACAGATCATTCTTAACTCTTTACTCAATGCAGACAACAGATTATACTTGCAAAATAAATTCTTGAATTACTAAAAAAAATGTCAATTCTTGTCTCAAAAACATAGCTTACGACCCTCATTGGAAGGAGATCAATGGACACATTCCAATGAGGGGTCATAAGCTGTGCTTTTGATACAGAAATTGAAGACATAGTAAAATTTAAATGGAGATTTTTGTGTATACACTATACAGGACTGGCCGGTTTTGTCTTATGTTGGGTAATTTACCTACCTATTAGGGCAAGTGATTAATTGGCTAACCCTTTACCCAACGAATCGCCCACATCCGCCCGCGTAATATGCAAATTCACCAGTTGAAAAAATATTATTTTTCAAAAAATTTCAACAAAACCATAATATGTGACCCCTCGTTCCAACAAGGGGTCACATGATATGGTTTTGTTGAAATTTAAAAAAATGATATTTAAAATAATAAAGTTTGATATCGTCTCCGTTGGGTAAAGGGTTAATCGATGTGATTAATCAATCCAGAAAACCCTTTTATAATCATTTCAGCTCTAGAATCAAAACCAACAAACAATCTGGACAAATTTTAATCTGTGAACATAAAGATGTTTTCTCTCATCAACAGAGGTTACATAACAAATGGAAAGAGCACACAGAAAACTCATCACTAGGGAAGACATTTATATGATGGTCATTGTGATAATGTTAATGTTTGAAGAGACAGTGGCATCAAAATGGTTGACAGTCATGAATTTGATCCCATATGAACTAAGCTCAACGATAGATACTAAATATAGCAATAACAGTACAGTATATGCATATGCATTACATTATTACATATATGGAATGGAATGCCATGATCAGAGACTGGAGATAAAGAAATATATTGATTTTAGAAAATGAATGTTCCCTGTTCACATGCATGATTCAGTGAGAAAAAAAACTTAGTCTGAAAGTTGTTTCATCACAAAGGAAAATCACATGGAGGCACTAAACCTGCTGGGTTTTAAAATTCAATAAATTTGAAATAAAAAAATAAAAATCAGAAGCAGTTGTAAAATCTCTGCTGGAAGGGATAATGTCTGAAAGCAATTATGCTAAAATATCAACGTGACTCAGAGAGATGTGATGTAAATTAATCGACACAGAATTAGGAACAAAGTGACTTTTACCTATTAAAGGGGAATTTGAGTTATTGATTAGCTTGTTCATCACCATATATACAGTTGTAGCCTACAATACTGACCATGTCAGTTTAAAGGGAGTGGGTTGCTAATATCAGAAAGAGAAAAATTAGACTGATGAACAGGATTTCATCAAATGGCATACACTACAGCTGCCATGGATTTGTCGTAATCCAAGCATGGGTAGTGACGACAGACGTCCATGCATGTGTATTTACCAGGTAATAAAGTCATCACCAGCAAACTTTTAATCAATCAAGCACCAGTGCTTCATTAATAAAATATTTGATGATTATTCCTATAATTAATCTTTGGAATCTAATATCACGTGTGTCTGAAAACAGGGCTTGCCTTGAGTCGGGGCTGATCAGCCCAGGCCCTGAGATCAGCCCCGAGGAGCACTTGCTGGGGGCTTTTTTTCAAGCCGCGACATTTTCCACAAAAAAAGCACTAACAATAATGGACAAAATGGAAAATCAGCCCCGAAAAGGCCCCGACCTCAATATGTGGGGCACTTTTTTTAGGCCCCGACCATTTTACTCAAGGCGAGCCCTGTGAAAATATTGCCCGCTCGTGGAAAGTGACCAGTCCATGACAACCGAACTGTAACCTGGGTGCATGTGTATACAGTATCTGGAGGGTGGATTGGAAGGTCAACAGCTAAACAAAACAAAACCTCTCGGAAAAATGCATATATTGAATGCAAATAAAATTTCAGCTGATTTATTTATTCGGGTTTAATGACACTTTTGACAGTCAGGGCTCCCTTATGGCAGACAGTTTCGTGGGTGGAGGAAGCCAGAGTACCCAGAGAGAACCATCCAAGCAGTGGCAAGCAACTATCAGACACACAAGCAGAGTTAGCATTGGTTGAAGATAGGAACCACACCTTCGATGTGCAGTACATCTAAGTACACAGCACCCCCATGCCCTACCCCCTCCCCCTCATGTGGTTTCAGCTGATAGAGTTAGACCTTGAGCTTTCCACTTGAGGGTCCATGTGCTGAAACACTGCTTATACATGTATCTCTTTTTGTGCTTTACAAAAATTGGAAGATTATTAGTTGGGTGGAAACTTCATTGTCCATGTGTTTTCATTCATTTAGTGATAAATTAATAATCAACTCTCAATAAACTATACAGCATAACAAAGAAAGAAAAGAAAGTCAGAATGTTGTCATTTTGTCAGAATAAAATATACTGCATGATCATTCACTTTATCTGCATTGTTTTAGCTAATAGTACTTTTAGAGTCTGAAAAGTAAGCAACAAAAATCTTGCAAAAAGATTGTAGACCACCTCTGTAATTATATCTTGAATAAATGGGTTTACTTGTCAACATTAATTATGTTGTAAATTCATCAAGAATTAAATACTATTTTTTTAATATCATTCATATAGCTGTGGCTCATTCATGCATCCAGAGAGAGGCTCTGAGAGCACCAACACTCCCCACACCACACATACACAGAGATAAACAACAATCAAATCTTGTCTTAATGGTAAATTCACCATCTAATGAACTTGGGAAAAAAATGCCCATCTCTGCATGGGCACAAATGATGAATTCCCATTGATGCTTATCCACAATTGGGGTGGGTTAAATTAGAGCCAGCATTGGCTTGTCTTGTGATATTGAACGTATAAATACTGATTCTTCACTCTCCCTCATCCATCCTCATTGAAATCTGGTTTGTCTGCCGAGACAATTGTGGAGTCATACGCCATTGTGCTGAGAAAAAAAAAATGACACAATATACATAAACAGTGGCGTAGCCAGCCCAAAGCAAGTGGGGGGACAAACTTGCAGAGCTTGGCTTAGAGTCAATTTAATGGGGGGTGGGGGAGGGTGGTGTCACGTGTGTGTGTGGGAAAAGCTTTCCAAGCCTTCACATTTTCATAATTTTGCATCCCTAAAGTTCAAGGTAGACAACCAAGGTAACAATAATCAAGGTTCCCACCAGAGGGAAATAAATGTGTCCGATATGGGGTGGTCAAGGGTTGTCGGCACCATGGGCCGACCATGGTTCGGCCCGTGTTAGAAAAATGTTGAATTCCAGTGTTTTTTTATACCATTTTTGGACGACCAACTTTGAGGGGAAGTCATTGTCATCACCCCCTCCCCCCCCCCCCCACCCCGGTCACGCCACTGCACGTAAATGAAAAAATATAATCAATTTGGAATTTTGGGAGGATTGGCATTTAAGCCAATTATCCTCTGAATGGAAATATAAATCCCATCTAAACTTTTTCAATTAAATTTACATGTTTTTTTTTTCATTCAAATTTGAGCTGATATCTGTCATGCCCTCAGCAAAGAAGAAGACATTTTTGAGTTATTCAAGAAAATATGATTATCATCTGTCTGCAACCTATCAATACAAAGGCTAAGCTTCATTACATCCAAGTTTTAACTTACAGGAACATCTTACTTGTATTCTTTGAACATTTCATCCAGCACTTCACTTTTGCCAGATATGAATGGAAGCATCCTAGTTCCATTTCAATATCAAAGCGTAAAAATTCTGACAAGTAATTGTTAGTTACCTGTGTTAGGAGATGAAAAGCCACCAGGGCTCATTCAATAGGACCGACTTGGAAATGGGAGACCGCGTATGCCACAGACGGTGTCTGCTCATGAAGCTTCAATCTCCATGATTTTATTTTTTTTATTTGTTCCATTCATATTGAAAAAGATTTTTTATATCTGTTCTAACTTTCAGTATCTTGCAATTTCTCATATTTTAACGATGAAAAAGAATTCCTCGATGCCGGCCGGTATTTTTCTGAGGCGCCAGCACTTGAATTTTAACGGCTTTAAAAAGAACAAATTCAGCTCACCTTTCGTAATTTCAGCTAAAATTAGATCCCTATGTTCATCTCGTTGAGGTTCGCCCACAATAAGAAGAATGGCAGCCCCTCTGATGGGGGTATTGCCCGTTTCTTCGGATTGTAAAACGTCCGCGTCTTCACTCGCCATTCTCAATAGACTAGTGTGAGACCGTTTTCAAGATCAGATTGCTCGCACTGTCAGCTCCTGGCAGATTACTTATAAAATTAATGTTAACTGGATGCTTATTGGATGGCTATTTCGCACCGGTTCTCTCGTAGCCAATGGGAGAGGGCGATAGGATGATATCGGCTAAGTTTCCGGTATGTGTTCTGGAAGGGAGGAAAACGCTACCGTATTGATTTGTGGTCGCAACTGTAAATCGCTTTCTAACTGTACTTTCATTGTTTGTAAATATAGACATGACCCATCTATCATTCTGCGATTATTTCTAAGAAATTTAGATATTACACAACAGAAAACATATATATCTCCTGTTTAAAATAGGTCTATTTGGATTCAATTTTTTTCTTCATAATATAACCTGTTTTCGAGATAAACATTGTTTCAGAAGCAAATCAACTTTACTTGTGTTCGGTTCCAGTCATCCCGAACACTCCCCAAATCTTAGAAAACCTTCAGGAATTTGGGTGGAATTTTTCTGATTGTTTGATCACAAACAAAAATATTTTACTGAAAACGATCCAGGAGTTTTACGAATATAGGTTGCGACACTAAAATTTGCTACTACTGCCAGGTAAGAACAATTTAGGTGCTATATGTGTAATAGAATTTTGTGTATTTTGAAATTCCCACCTCTGATAATCCTTAAATTCAAATTAAATATAAACCTATTATACACCAAAATGAAGGTCAACTGGGAGGTAAAGAACATGAAAAATATATGAAATGAACTCGAGGAGTTGACAGCAGGCACCAATGGTTCCTGAAAGTCTGCTTCCATATTCGTATCAGACCTGATAATACAGTCAAGGTGCCAATAGCGGATCAACCCCATTAGCGGATCACTCAGTCATGAATGATCTTGTTGAATTAAAAGTGATTGTTTGATTTATGAACCTAGTCCACAGTCATGTAGGTATGGGCAATGTTTAGCAACCGGAAGAATATCACCTGTGAAGTCTTCCGTTTAATACTGAAAATGAAAGTAGGAAGTACAAACCTCTTCCGATTTGGGGAAGTTTTTTCAAGAACTGAAACGGAAACAAAAAACCAAACACAAAGTTCACCAGCTGAACAAAAGTTAAAGTTTATGATGTTTGGTGTCATTTTGAAGGTTAGAATATAGGCAATCTAATTATAAAAAAGTCCAGACCAATCAGACACAAAAAGATGAAATAAACTTCGATCCGCGTGCCTCAGTCAACTACCCATTAGTGGATCATGCACTGCAAAAAACAAGGAAACGCGACAAACTCAATTTTGTTTACTGTGATGACATATGAAACAAATTATTTGCATGTGTTGTTTCGGATAGTGCAAATATGTCAACCACATGATCATTTCCACATTCTCATCGAAATTTGCTAATAATTTTTTTTTTCAAATGTAGTGTTCTGAGCTATAAGAAAGTTAAGAAAAAAAACCCAAATAAAATACATGTGACTGATTGAATTCACTCGGCGACCATACAAATTCTTGAGCAACTTGCAGTGAAAGTCTGGGCCAACCACTCGGTATTTTGTGTTTTAAAAGTAGTTAGCATTCCAAATGCTAGGCTAGCTGACAAACTTTGAGTGCTGTGTTCCGATTTCAGTTTGTGCAGAAAAACTATCTCCCACGACTCACTAGCAGTTACAATAATATAAGGGCTTGCCGCCGATTCCCCGCAATTATCGGAGGAGAACGCACATTGATCCTTTATCCAACAAAGCGGAAGAAAACGCCCAGAAAGGTCACACAAATTGGGCTCCAAAAATCTGAAATATATTGAATGTTGCATATTACAACCATGGAAATATGGATATCATTGGAGCTCACCGAGCCGGTCCAATGATATCCACATATGCATGATTTCATTGAGAGATACCCATCAAATCTCCAAAGATCAGTAGGGGAATTAGAGAGATGGGGGGGGGGGGGGGACACCCAACCAGACCTCAACTACTTTCTGAGATACACTGGAACAAACTGATTATAAACACCGAACCTCTTCACCCAACTCAACTTTTCCAAACAGAATTCGACATTTTGTGAATATTGTCTTTTCAATAAAACTATGTAAATTTAGCAAAACTTGATATTTTTAATCAGGATGTTGCGACTTTCAAGTTTAAAGACCAATGGCGGCTCACCCATTGGGAGTATCCTGGACAAGTCCGGGGGGGGGGGGGGGGGGGGTGCAAAATGTGAGAAGCTACATGAAGCCAACTGACCCCCGGAGCCTGCTGCCTTTTAATTTAGGGGCCTACATGGTCACTGATTAGGCTAGCCAGAGCAGATCTTGCCAGGAATCCTGGCAAGATCCACTCCGGTTAGCCTAATCAGTGACCAGGTATATGGCAGCCCTACTGAAAATACGACATCGCTTCAGCAGCGTGGTCTCTCTTTGCATTTTATATACTTCTATTATCACGTTTCATCTCTCTCCCTCCCGCCCTCTTCCTCTTTTAGGGGGCACAGCTCAATTTGAGGGGGGCACATCCCCCCCCCCCCCCTGCCCCTGTGGCTACGTGCCTGGAACCCATACTGTAAAAATTTATTAGCTTGAGAACTTCAAAAATGGTCAGAGAAGCTGAAGGAGTTTGCAGATTGTAGAACTTTTAATTACGAAAATGCTGCTGTCACTTAATTTTTATCTATTTGGAAATTAGTCAACCTGCTCCTGTGTCCCTGGGCAATGCAATTTACCCCGATATTGCCCATGTATGTGTATGTGTTGGGGGAGGGGGGGTGGGGGGTGCACGTGTCTCCAACCTATCTAACCCAGCCTGTGTTCTGCAGTGCATGGTACTGTCATGCAGTGCTTAGTAGAGTCTGGAGTGATGACGTTGGAGAGCTTGCATGCATTTGTTGTTGCTCAGTTGTTTCCTCTGGCTGTCTTGGCCTCCGTCGTATGTAAGCCTGTTACTGACACAATGTGCTCTAACTGTTAAAGTGTCGTTAAACACCAATCAAAATAAATAAATAAATCCGACATATGGTTCTTGCTTCTTATAAACCGGATAGACAATCCATTGTCTGCTTGACAAGTTTGTCAAACCTGAATTTGCTGAAAACTGGAACTTGCGACACATTGTTGGGTAGCCCCAACAAGGCTGTTGCGATGACCAGCTATTGAACTCACTAATTGACCTAAAAACACAAAGAACCTCACCTCCATCACCATCAGCATGAGGAAAACGAGTTGACAAAGAGAGTGAGTGCGCAGTAATTGGGGGCTTGCTGTAAATGATGTTCCATGTGTGATCGGGAGGATGGGGCTACAACCCCCTCATTGAAAGGCTCTGACCCCGTAGGAAAACACGAGCATTTCTGACTGGCCAGGTCCGACCAATGAGGTGGTGTAGCCCCTCCTCAGAAGTGTCCGACAGCGTTTAAAAATATGACCAGTTTCGTCAGATGACGTCTCTGATGGACATCGCCAGTGTTTTTTGTCGATAGATCGATGATATGTCACAGATCGCCATCCAGTTGCAATCAAAAGTTTTGGATATGACATTCATTAAGTTCCGGCATTTTCGGCTAATACTCGCAGAACAGGGGTGGTGCCGAAACATTTTTAACACAGGGACTCATGACACGAAAGGGAATCTGTGTTAGCACCAGGGGTGAGAGCACCCCCCCCCCCCCCCACCCCCGTTGTTGGTGCCACCAGCCTCCATTTAGGATTTTCAGGCTCTCGCGACTAGTGAGTTGTACGCCTTGAATTGTTGAATTGCACAGGAAACGTATCTGATCAAACATGATGACGCACAACACTTGTGCGCCATCGTCCTACCCCACCCCACCCCACCCCCCACAACACTTTGCGCCATCGTCCTCCCCCCTCCCCCCATTCGTTAGCGCCAGCGGCCACCAGTCTATACTGTAATTTTTTGCTACCAGCCTGTCTGAAAACAATCTGAAATATGTTTTGCGATTCAAAACCAGTAAATAATAGGGAGAAAGTGTCCATCCTAACAGGTAGAATCAAATTGAATCATGTGATCCGCTATTGGTGGAAGTTCCCCGGGAAGTAAGCAGCACTTATTTACTGTGGTAAACCAGTTCCGCTTTACTAGTAAAATAGGACCCAGTCACCAATGCTTGGGGTGAAAGTCCTCTAAAATGGGCAACATGTTGATCAACGATTGACTAAACTTGACTTTATCTCCATGTTGTGTCACGATTAGCCATGGTGCATAAATATGTGACGTTAACCACCAACAAACAAACAAACAAACAAACATTGGTGGAAGTGATCCGCTGTTGGTACCCGACGGTGGTACACAAGACTAATCAATTAAGTCTTCCATCTATTATAGTTTTAAAAAAGGTTGGTGCCAGTCATGTAGAGGAAGAATTGTTCTTACTACATAACACGCTTTAAATTTTAAAAAAAATAACAGAAGCAAAATAACATGAAAAAGGAAAAATGTGATCCGCTATTGGCACCTTGACTGTACAATAATATTTCCTGAGAACAACTTCATGGCCAAATGTGCTTCACACATCCAAGAACAAAGCTTGGACATCAAAATGCTTCAAAACACATCCACAGAGCTGCATAGGGGTAAATTCCTAAAGTGACAGCTTTGTTTACATATATTCTTATATTCTTACATTCGATTTCTGGTCAATGTCATCTGATGGTAAAACAATGTCGTCTAAAATCAAATAATGAGAAACATCGCCTTAATACAGCATACAATTATTATATAGAGGCTGCACAGTTGCCATATTCTATGCAAGGTATCATGACACCTGGTGAAATTTCTTAGAATTACGATTTAGTTTTTTTTATAGAAATTTGTGATATCGAGTGATTTGCACAGGTCCGTTGAACATGCGATCCATCTTCAATAAAAAATGCAGACTGTGTTGTCCTTTTCACAAATGCAGTCCTATCGCTGCATCCTGAAGTGTTTTGAATGCCTAGCTTTCTTCTTGGATATGTAAAGCACATTTGGCCACCAGTTGATCTCGTGAAATATTATTTTATATTATTATTTCTGGTACGAATACTAGGGCTGCATGGTATTGAAAACAGAATACTGGTATCGGTGTTCCAAAAAATACCGCAGTATACCGGTATATTGAAAACTGTTCAGATATCTGAACATAAGTACCACAATCGAGACTTGAGACATCACAGTCGGAATGAATCAGCATGCCTTGATGATGCGGTTCGAAAAACCTTTACACAACACAGACGATATCAAAATTTATTATTTTAAATCAAATTTTTCCAAAAAATTCTACAAAACAATATCATGTGACCCCTCATTTGAATGAGCTCCTTCCAATGGGGGGTCACATGAGAGAGTTTTGTTGAAATTTTTGAAAATTATTTTTTCAACTGCTGAATTTGTATTTTACGTGGGCATATGCGGACGATTCCTTGGGTAAAGCGATAATATTATTCATTCTGAGCTACAGTTAAAAAACTCAAGACATCTTGAAAATTAAATTGTGGGTAAATAAATAAGGACGATAAACCGATATTTTTGTAATTACACCTGTATTCACTCGATATTGGTTTGAATACCGGTATATATCGGTTTATCAAAATACCATGCAGCCCTAACGAATACGGTAGCAGACTTCCAGGAACCAGTGATGCCTGCTGTCAACTCCATGAGTTTATCACATATGTGTTTCGTGTTCTATACATCTCATCCTTCATTTTGATGTATAACTTATGTATATTTTAATTTGAATTTAAGGAATATGAGAGGTGGAAATTTCAAAATAAACAAAATTTTATTACTTATTTAGCACCTTAAGGTGCTATATATATTAAAAGTCAGACTAAGAAGTAATTTGTTTGCTTTGAAATTCCCACCTCTGATATTCCTCAAATTCGAATTAAATATACCCAAATTATACATCAAAATGAAGGTTGGAAGATACAGAAAACGAAAAATATAGGAAATCAACTTGCAGAGTTGACAGCAGGCACCACTGGTGCCTGGAAGTTTGCTACCATATTCGTACCAGGTCTGATAATAAAATAATATTTACGGAGAACAACTTGTGACCAAATGTGCTTCAGATATCCAATAACAAAGCTAGGCATTCAAAACAGATAGGACTGCATTTGGGAAAAGGACAACACTATCTGCATTTTTGTATTGAAGATAGATTCCATGTTCGATGGACATGTGCAAATCACTTGATACCACAAATTTCCATCGAAAAACAAAATCGTAATTCTAGGAAATTTCACCAGGTGTGATGATACTTTGCATAGAAAAGGCAGCTGTGCAGTCTCTATGTAACAATAGTATTCCGCCTTAAGGCGATCTTTCTCATTATTTGATTTTAGATGGCATTGTATATCAATGCTTTTTCCACCAATGACGATGACTGGATATCGGAATTGAACCTACGATGTAAACAAAGCCTACAGTTTTGGAATTTAACCCCACGTAGCTCTTTTGCTGCGTGTTGAAGAATTTTGCTGTCTTAGCTTTGTGAACCCAGAATCATCCCTGACACAGTGACAAGCAGACTCGTAGTGATTGAATATTAGATTTTTGGATTGTTTTAAGGCTGTCACTTTTCACGGAATCTGACTAGAAATACCGAATGTGACCGTAAAGAGGTTAATTATGTATACTTCCCACTTACTTCAATTTCAATAATTTTTTAAAAGAAATAAAGTAAGCAGGCAATAGAATGGTAATATCAGCTGATGGGAATGTCTGTGTTATCCAGACCAGGGCTGTCACGATTAATCGACTAACCGCGACTATTGCAATAATCAGCGGTTTTTATTTTTAGTCGATCATCGTTCATTTTTAAAGTGGTACAAGTCGGATTAAAATTATGCTTTATAATGAGATATATTAACAAATTGTTAACCTTTGAAATGTCTCGCCATAGTTACTTGTAATGTCCCATGGCCTTTGTTTTCTGCATTATTGTTCAACAACATAATTTTGAAAACATTTGATCAAACCCTGTTCTCTGTAGTATTAACCAGCACCCGTTGATCAGTACTAAAGAGTATCACTCAAACGGTGTATCTTTTAATAATTGCAGTTTGGGAAATCAATGCAGAGTAAATAGAATCATCGGTCTTGTACACTCGAACAACCCTCTTAGGAATAATTGGAACCGCAAAAGTGAGAAAATTGGCACAAGCCCCAAAGTGGTAATTTCACTTGTAGTACTAAGTTGTAACTTCTGTTGGAGTGGAGGGGGTTTTATATTCGAAATTTCTGAATATTAGTTACAGAAAAGAAACAATTGCACAAATTTTCTTCTCTTTAAATTCTTCATATCAATCGGAGTCAACCAGAGATATTCCGGTGTTTCTGTTTTATCTCGATGCAGAAAGGTACACATTCAAACATAGTCCGTATTAAATTTATTTTGTAAGTACATTAGAGATTGTTGAATTCACGGGAAATGACTATTAATCGATTAACCATCGACTAATGCTGGCAATTAGTCGACTATGAAAATTGATAGTCGTGACAGCCCTAATCCAGGAAGCAAACACCAGCAAAAAGCCTGGACAAAGGAAGAGATGTAGGTCAGCAAGACAACAACAATATCAAACAAAAAAATACAATATGAAGTTGACTTATTACAGTTAAAACTAGAAGTCCTGTCATGAAATGCGCACAGATAGCACGTCGGTCTACGCGTTAATCTACGTACTATGACCATAGTGGGGCTATCAAATTCTGTACATATGGCCTGTGCACAAGCAATGTTTCAGCCAATGGACCTCCGGGAAACCCGGAGGTCCATTGGCAGAAACCTTGCTTGTGTTTGCTATGAGTAACCAGGAGAAGCTGCCGTGCTTTGGATGCCATTCGATATGGCAATTGCACGCAATTCCTACGCGCAATTAAGCCTAGATAAGCACACAGTTCGAGACAGGACTTCTAGTTTTAACTGTAACTGTTAGCTGTTGTTAATTGTTTATGTTAATTGTTTATGTTCTATTCCTATTTAAATGTCATTATATTTCTTGAATAAAAGGACAAGTATGTTGAATAATTCTCAGATTTGATTAAAGTATTGTATAGGGAATTATTTTGAGGTTACTTTAATGTCCTTTCCTATTAGTGGTGATAATAGTAATATCATGACTTTCATGGTCATTACGGTTCATTAGCAGGAACAAATATGTAGACCTTGGATTTTGGCATACTAGATTACAGGAATTCCAAATCCCTTGTTTTGGTGAGGCTAGTATCCATGGCTCACGAAGGCGTATCTCCATGTACATGTACTAGTAAAGTGGAAAGTAGGAACATGCCCCATAATGGAACTCAAACCTGAAAGCAAATATTTGTCATGTCTTTTTCGTTTGAAATAATTTTTATTATTACTGAACACACACAATAGCAAGACATCAAGTAGGAAATATATATAAATAACTTTTTGGAGATCAGATTCGGTATTTCAAGTCAAATTCAGTGTGCAATGAGACCCATTTTAAGGTGCTATATAAATGACAACAAACAAACTTACTATAAAATCTGCAGTCTGAAGTTCCATAAAACTCAAATATATGTGGATCTTTGAGCCTGGAACAAGTCAAAACGTCACACAAACAACACATCACATTTCAAAATGGTCAAAATGTCACATACTTTTGGTAAAAATGTCACACACTTTTTGGTCAAAACGTCGCATAATAATTATTTCAAAGCTGACGACTTAACAAAAAAAAGGGACTCAAGCCATTCACTTCGATTGACAGTCCCCTTCAAATATTTTCATGGAAACACCATCTCGTCATAGAAAATGTTGAGAAATGTTACACTGTTTCATTGATCCGGGGGTGGAAGGGGTTGAAATGAGTGGGGTGTGGTAAATATATCTATTCACCAGGTCGGGCCCATTTGGGTGTTGTGTCTTGTGAGGTGATTCATACCTCACAGAATCTCTTTCCGAGAAAAATGTGCTCAACCAGTGAAAGTTTCCATGCTTAACTCGATGATACGAGTAAATTCCATTCTGCATTATCAACCCGGGTTATAGCGAAAATGGCACCATGCAAAAATGGCACCAAGTGAACGAAACAGGGCTTGATTTAATCTGAAAATTTTGAATAGCAATTTACTATTCACCCTGGAAAATTGATTAGCAGTTGATCCAAAAGCACTTGAAACTAATAAATCTTGAATAGCAAAATTCAGAAATTGGAGAGCAAAGTGCTATGCTAATCCAGTTAAATCGAGCCCTGGAACGAAAATGGCGCCATGGGTTGTGACAACGGCACCAATTGCACTTGTGAAAACAGCACCAATTGCTCTGGTGAAAACGGCACCATGGGTTTGCAGGTTGCCGAAAACGTCACCAGCTTGGATTTAATTCATTTCATTCTACCCTTTTAGAACTGTGTTTTGTTTTGAAACCGAGAATTTAAGCTTACGAGCTGCATTTTATGTTCTTTAAAAAAAAATTGTTGAATTTTAAATGAATTTTGTGTTGTTTGGCAGTGACTTCTAGGCATTAAAAGCAAGAACAGCCCCCCCCCCCCCCCAACCCCATCCCTAAAAAAGAACAAAAAACAAACGGAATAAATAATAAACGACCAGCCGGAAAGGTAAGTTACTTTATAAAAAATAAACTAAAGTTATTAGATTTTTTTCACCAGATTTCATTTAATTTAATAAATTGCTAGATAAGTCTGTAACATTAATTGTTATATATATTTGTCTCCGATATTTTTTAATCAGATTTAATATAATTTAATACATTGCTAGATAGAGATAAGTCTCCTTATTTTTAGCTACGACGAGCAGCTCTATATGTAGCAATGTCTGTCTGTTGGTTGGTCTGTCGGTCTGTCACCAATGAGTTTAAAAAACACCACAACTCCTAAAATACTTGATGGAATGACACCATACTTGGTTTGCAAGTGTATCTTCATGATGTCTACACCCTCTCAATAGTGCATGTCATTCGAATAATTTCTGTCACATTTATGGACTTGTCACCAACAAAGTTTTTTTGTCAGCAGCGAGTTTTAAAACTTCATAACTCCTAAAATACTTGATGGAATGACACCATACTTGGTATGCAAATGTATCTTCATGATGTCTACACCCTCTCAGTATTGCATGTCATTCGGATAATTCGGTCTGTCTGTCAGTCTGTCACCAACGAATTTAAAAAACACCATAACTCCTTAAATACTTGATGGAATGACACCATACTTGGTATGCAAGTGTATCTTCATGATGTCTACACCCTCTCAATAGTGCATGTCATTTGAATAATTTCTGTCACATTTATGGACTTGTCACTAACAAGTTTTTTTTGTTACCAACTAGTTTTAAAACATTATTGGTGTTGCACAAATCGTCGCAGCTTCGGCACTGTGACAGTGCACTCTAGTTTACATATATCTGTCACCAATAATTTCATATTTATTCATTGAAAAAGCTCCACTTGAGATTTTTCAACCAATAAATGCAAAATTATTATATTTTTTATCAGATTTAATATAATTTAATACATTGCTAGATTAGTCTAACCTTAATTTTTTATATGACTTTGGCAGCTTTGGGCCTTCCAATTTGATCCATTTGAATCTTGAATATGGACAATTTAGATCTCACATAAATTAATGGTGAAACGAAAAAAATAAGAAAGTAGAATATAAGTACCTGTCTTTGAACTGTAGTCGTTTGTTGGCTTTGTTTTTTTCTTTTATTGATACATTTTTATGATTTTTTTAGTAAAATGTATACCCATCTGTCATCTTCATCAATAATTTCATTGCATAATTAATTGCTTGAGTGGATGCCTAAAAATGCTATCTAAATAAATTTTAAAAACTCATCCTGAGCTTAAGTTTGGATAATTTTGACTTTGTTGTGGGAATGTTGTTTTAGAAGGTAAGAAACACACTATGAAAATCATTCATGCAGCAATTATAGTAATAAAGTTATATATCTGAGGCCAATCTGCTACATTCATATGCTTGCATTCTGAGGTGTACTGTCATGCTCGCTCACCTATGAAGCACCAGGGTACAGTTTTTCTCACTTTCCTAAAATATCAGCAGGAGGGAAATATCTATTAATTTCTACTCCAGACCACAATGTAGGCTTATCTAGCTTAAGAAAATAGCTGCAGTAGGATACAGCTGATAATTTCTGCTCCATGCACCCTGGTCTAAAATGGGTTTTCAATCATGGGCCAAACATATTGTTGCAGGTATGATTTTAAGCACCCGTCTTTCAAGATTTATGAGTATTTGCATGTGCAAAAGCAATAATTTTCGTCTCACACGAAAGCCTGAGTAAAGTGAGAAGTACTGACATTCAGTCCAGAGAGTTCTAGTAATGGGTGGCTTTAATTTTTGGTGGCTGTACTATAGTGTCCTGCAGACGAGGCTTCGAGATTTGATTTGATTTTCAATCTTAACCCTTTACTCAACGAATCGGCCACATCCACCAGTGTAATATGCAAATTCAGCAGCTGAACAAATATTTTTTTTCAAAAAATTTCAACAAAACCATATCATGTGACCCCTCTTTGAAATGAGCTTGTCGAGCTCGTTCCAATGAGGGGTCACACGATATGGTTTGTTGACATTTTTTGAAAATTTAAAAAAAAAAATATTTAAAATAATACATTTTGATATCGTCTGCGTTGGGTCTAGGGTTAAGTTGATATTTGATTAGATTTGAAATCAGCTGCTCAATTTGTTTCCTTTCAAATCTTTACACAGGAATATAGATTGGTATTGGTGATAGTCGTCTAACAAAACAAAAATTTCAGATGGAATTTGTAGGTAAATAATGCTGAAATAAAGAGTGTAATTTCATCTATATTAACGTAAATAGCATCTGACCCATGCCACCTCCTATGCTAATTCCATTCTCACTAGTCTCTACCACTGTTGAAAACAAAGTTAAAGTTTCCAAACATTTTGATGATGAGCTGTTGCTAACGGCTTGTCATGTGCAGTGCTAAGTGATGGCAAGCCTCACACCTATTCCTGGGTAATATTCCAACTGATCATCAAGGCATGCCTTAGTGATGTAACTGGAATATTTTATCCGACGGGACTTCAGCCGCCACGGTCAGAACAATCAGGTTTACTGTCCCACCTTCCTTTATCGGTCATCTTCAAGAAGCCCAAAACTCGATTTGAGATGAGAATTTGATTTCAATTAATAGACCCAATTCAATTTGAATCGAAAATGTGTTATTCGCAGGGTCCTTCTGTACTAGCAATGATGCTCTAGACACCCTGAAAGAATGTTAATCCATTTGAGATGAAAGGTTTGATGTTATTACATGTTTCAAATTGGTAATGATCTTTCATGTAACTACCTTTGCTGAGTGTTGTTTTTATAGCTATTTACTCAGCAATCAACTCCATGATAGGTATAAATAAGGAATGTCCATTTATGCACTTCTGTTGTTTTTATTCTAAATTATTTTTGAATGCATTTGTAGCTTGACTGTTATTTTGATCATTTGGAAAAATCATTGGGCTGAATTAAACAAGATAATTATGACAGTACCTTAATTCTATTGTAAAACAACTAAATCTAATATATACAGTATTTAACGCTTTACCCAACAAATCGCCCTCATTTGCCCGCATAATATGCAAATTCAGCAGCTGAAAAAATATTATTTTTCGAAAAATTTCAACAAAACCATATCATGTGTCCCCTCTTTGGAACGAGCTCATCGAGCTCATTCCAAAGAGGGGTCACATGATATGGTTTTGTTGAAATGTTTGGAAAAAATTTAAAAAATGATATTTTAAAATAATAAATTATGAAATTGTCTGCGATGGGTAAAGGGTTAAGTGGATTATGTTTACCATACTGTTTTCTGTTATACAAAATGCAAACATAATAAAATGTTGGGTTTTTTTTACACACACTCATATGAAATTTGTCTCCCAATTCAGGGGTAAAAATGGGTTCCTGAAGAAATGGTACAGGAATAAATGGTACAGAAGGGTAGGAAAAAAGGTACACTTTTGCTCTTGGCTGCACAAATCTCTACTTCATTGGGATCCTGGCCATGCTCAACAAGAACTCTGTGCTCTGTTAATTGGAGGGTGGTAGCTAATGCCCCTCTACAATTTGTTGTCCTCTTAACACACCTCCAATGGATAAAGTCTTTTCTGCATACATGTTTTTTGTACATATAGTCATTTAGATATATCTTTTCCCCTCCTTTCTGTTTTTCACTAATTTCCATTTTTAAATTGTGCGACTAAATGATAAAGAGTCTCATCTGGCATATTTTCATGCATTAGAATGAATGAAAAGTTTCAATGTGCCAAAGGCATAACAAACAGCCCTTCACTAATTGGGAAGTAAGCCAGACTGCATATAGTTGTCCTATTAATTGCTATGCAAACAATTCTACAGTCCTTTGAAGTTACCATACAAGTTAGTACACACACAAACACACAGATCACAAAAGAAAAAAATCAAAATAAAAGATAAAAGGAATTAATTTATTAATATTATTGTGAAATGAAAGCAGTACTTAAAAAAAGAAAACCCCCCAAAAAATTAAAGAAAAGCCAGTTTATTGTACCAAAATATTTTTATTTACCCATGAAACTAATTAAATTTAATATTTTTTAATTCAATGCATGAAATATATATATGTATATTCCCAACACTTTTTTCATAATTATAAATTTTTACCATTTATTCCTGTACTATTTATTCCTACCCTCTGTACCATTTATTCTGGGCAGCTGAAATCCTGTACTATTTTTTCCTGTACCATTTTCTCCTGTACCATTCTTTTCCACTACCGTAAAATAGTTGCCAGAAGTCTTAATAATTGTGATAACTCTTGGACCAGCCACTGATTTGTTTCAATTCTCATGTGCTGTAGTGCAGAGGCCTTCACTACTCTTGTGCTCCTAGAGGCCAAGCCCTATTCTCTCATTCAACACCCAGAGATGAACTTATTGATGATATTCCGTACCCCATTCTTCTCAATTTCATTGATCAGCATACTAGCCCTTTCCTTTACATTACCCAATAACCACCTATCCTTTCATTATCCCATCCCACTTCCTCTTTACACTCCAAGTGAATCTTGTTCTGTTAGATTGATATTTTGAATATTCCAAGAGAAAGTTTCCTCCCAAATTACTCACTTGGCACACGTTGGCACCATCTTTCCAATCCCTCCTCCCTTAACACCAGCATCTTCATCCCCTTAACCACAGTGAGACATCACAAATGTACTAGCAGAAGGAAGGATAATTGAACAGTGCTTAAGATATTCTTTTTAGCTCATCTGGCCTAAAAGGCCATGTGAGCTTTTACTATCACTTGGCATCCATCGTCCATAAACCTTTCACATTTTCATCTTCTTCTCTGGAACCGCTAAGCCGGTGTGAACCAAATTTGGCAGGAATGGTCTGTGGGAGGTCCTCTACAAATGTTCTTCCTTTTGTTTCTGTGGGATGAAAAACATGGCCGCCAGAGGCATTCTTTGATTCTGGTTGGGGTATTTTCAAAAATCTTCTCCTCTGAAACTGCAAGGCCAAATGTTTTGATACTTCACATAAATAATAACTTGGACCCCCTCTACCAGTGATCCTCATTTAATGTTGATCAGATTGCAAACATGGCTGCAATTGCAGCTTATAGTTACTATAGAAACCTTATGGGAAATCACATTTTCATCTTGTTCTCTGGAACTTCTGAGCCGACGTGAACCAAACCTGGCAGGGATAGTCTATGGAAGGTCCTCTACAAATGCTCATCATTTTGTTAACATGCATCAAAAAACATGGACGCCACAAGCATTCTTGGATTCTGATTGGTGATTGAAAAATCTTCTCCGTAGAAACTGCAGGGCCAAATGTTTTGAAACTTTGCATGGGTTATGACTGGGACACCCCCTACCAACGATCCTCATTTAATGTTGATGCGGGTTGCTAACATGGCCACAACTGCAGCTTATAGTTACTATAGAAACCCTGTGGGAAATCACATTTTCATCTTCTTCTCTGAAACTTTTGAGCTGACTTGAACCAAACTTCGCATGGATAGTCTATGGAAGGTCCTCTACAAACAATCCTCTTTTTGTTCTCGTTGGTTGGAAAACCTGGCCGCCAGAGGCATTCCCTGATTCTGATTGGTGAAACCCAATGGGAAATCACATTTTCCTCTTCTTCTCTGGAATTACTGAGCTGATGTGAACCAAAACATGACAGGAATGGTCTATGAGAGGATGGAAATACCTGGCCGCCAGAGGCTTTATTCTAATATTTAACCCCTTGCCTCTCCTGTTTGCATGAAGATCCGTACTGTCAGCAAAATTCTTGTTTTTTGAGAATGTGTTAAGGGTTTGTTCCATTTCTCCACTGAGAACTGGGAAAAAACACAAAAATATTGTGTATACAGTGCAAGTCAAAATAAGTTTTAGCACAGCCGCAATAAATTACAGTAAGTATACTTCTGCTCCTGCACTGATAAGATCAGAATCTGACATCATTTTCTAGAAAGCTATCAGTGAGAGCTTTCCAGAAAATGATGTCAGCTTGACTTGTACTGTAACTGTAAATAAGTTTGCAGCTAAAATTAAGTTAATATTACACTCAAGACTCTTATCAGAAATACTGATTGATGACAGGTGTTTGGAAAACATGGAAGTGAAGTTTTTGTTTATTTTGTGTACCATCACCCAGAGCTGACCAGTCAATTATGATATCATTTAGGATATGACAAATTATTTGAATAAAATGTTGTGTTTCCTGTAACCCTTTACCTATCCAAAGCTATATGAAAGAGAGTACTGTCTGAAAAATTGTAATTTTCAAAATATTCTTTAACCTTTTTTTTATTTTTTTTTTAACAGAATTCATAAATGTGGGGATTTTCAAGAAATCTTCTCCGTTGAAACTATAGGGCCAAATATTTTGAAACTTCTCGTGACTGATGACTGGAACACCCTCTACCAACGGTCCTCATTTATGTTGATCGGGTTGCAAACATTCCTGCAATTGTGGCTTATAGTTACTATAGAAACCCTATGGGAAATAACATTTTCATCTGCTTCTCTGGAACTTCTGAGCCGATGTGAACCAAATCTGTCAGGAATGGTCTATGGGAGGTACTCTACAAACCGTCCTTATTTTGTTCCTATGGGATGAAAAACATGGCCGCCAGAGGCATTCTTTGATTCTGATTGGGGGGTTTTCAAAAAAAAATTCTGAAAACCACAAGGCCAAATGTTTCGAAACTTCACATGCTTGATGACTAGGACCCCTTCTACCAATGGTCCTCATTTAATCTTGATTGGGTTGCAAACGTGGCTGCAATTACGGTTTATAGTTGCTAGAGAAACCCTATGGGAAATCACATTTTCATCTTCTCTGGAACTACTGAGCCATTGTGAACCAAACATGGCAAGCATGGTCTATGAGAGGTTCTCATCAACTATATTACTCATTTTATTCCTGTTGGATGAAATATGTGGCTGCCAGAGGCATTCTTTGATTCTGATTGGCCGATTTTGAAAACTCTTCTCCTCTGAAATTGCAAGGTCAAATGTTTTGAAGCTTCACATGATTGAGGACTGGGGCACCTTCTACCAATGATCCTCCTGTAATATTGATTTAATGTTGCAAACATAGCCACAATTGTGGCCCATAGTTACCATGGAAAGCCTTTGAGAAATCACATTTTTATATGTAGTTCTGCCAGGTGAGCGATTACAGGCTCTTTAGACCTTCTAGTTCATTTTTATGCCATTAACTGGTAGACTGCTAGAAGCCCGTATTTGGTCTTTATCTTGAAGTACAGGTGCTACAGTTTAAAAGCTTCATGTTCTGCTATGTATGTGTTTCATGTTATCTTTAGTTTAAACAATATTTTATTTCCGATCCAAAATATTCAACACAATTATAACAAAGTAAATGATACAAAAAGGTATCGAAAAGGGATCCAGCAGCAAGCTAAAACTTTTGTGAGCTGTCTCCATATGATTTACAGATATTTGTAACATCATGTTTTCTTCGAAGTGAAATTATTAAATCTCATTATCTGTGTGGATTTGCCTTGTCATAACTTATAGGGGAGCAGGCATGAAGTTTTTAAAATCAAGGGGAGCTACTATGGCTCCCCCCAAACCCGTTCCAGATGAGCAATTCTACACTTAAATCAATATACAAGATTATCAATAAGGGAATTGAAGGTTTAAGGAGAGCCATTACAGGTTTTTAAGAGAGCAGTTAGGGCTCTCCCTAAATTGATTTTGCAGGAGCCATAGAGGGTGGGAGCTATAGCTCCCCGCAAATGGCCAGGCCTAGGAGAGTGCCTCTAGGCACTTTTCCATAAATTGTAAGCAAGTCAAAGACCAAGCAGCAAATTATAATGGCCAAATATAATTCAGCACTCTGCCAAAAAAACATTAACAAAAGAGAATGCAATGGGATTGGGGTTATCTTCGCTCAAAAGGGTTATGCAAATTTTTCAGCATGACCTTTTTAGAGTTATCTTAAATTTTCAATTTGTGCATCCCTGCTATTATTGACAGAAACATGTAAATATGTTACTTGAAAACACTCTCAATGGAGTTTTACACAGTTGCTTCATATGCTATAATTCATATGCTGATGCATGTCAATCACTCATTTCCCCGACTCATTTGTTGAGAAAGCATGTGATATTGTACTCCACAAAAATGGATTTTCTCAGGGTTAACAACACAATCAGCCAAGTCTTTCAGGTGCCTGAAATGCAAAGGTCTCCAAGACAGATGTCAGTTTGCATACTCAATATTGGAAGTTTTGTTTTAAGCCCACCAACGAAGTTATGTGAGCTTATGTCAAGACCCGAAGTGCGTCAACATCAACACTTGTGCTAAAGTTATTGTAAGAGTCCACTTTGACTTTCTACCCTGTTACTATGCACCTCATAATGTTTCTATGGCTTACAATTACCCACAGACTCTTACCCAGTGATATTTTTTCGATTTTTAGAGTGTTTTTGCAATGTTAGACTTTTTTGTCAGTGTGAAATTTTTGACCTGGTTTTGCTGTACATGAGTATATATATTTCATATATGTGTTAAATGCATCAATATAAGACAACATTAATCCTTGTCTGGACATTTTTCAGAGATTTTGGACTTCTTTAATGCAGTGTTACACTTTTTGTTAGTGTGGACATAGAAAATTTCTGACCTGTTTTGGTATATATGAGAGAAGGCTGCCATCGGTATGCGGTGGCTTTTATATTTCATATATGTGTTAAATGCATCAATATAAGATGACATTAACTCTTAGACAGACATTTTTGGGGGAGATTTTGGTCTTCTTTAATGCAATGTTACACTTTTTTATTAGTGCGGATTTCTAAAATTTCTGACCTGTTTTGCTATTCATGTACATGACTGGACATTTTTTGCAGATTTGTAATAAGCCTAGGTTTATTGCATGGGGATGGACACACCCCTCTTGTTTGTCTTCAAATCGGTGAGGGAGGAAGGGTTTTATTTTCAATTTTTTTCTTTCTTACAATGTAAATGGATTGAGAGGCTTTCTGCTATTTTTTCAAACACAGAATATACAGAAAGTGCATATTTATACAAATTAACTCATTTAATTTTAACCCTAATTCTGACTTTGATTACTTTTTACTGCAGTAGAACACATGCCCCAATGCTGTCTCTGGGGAAACTTTCAAGTTACATTCCAAATGCCTTGGAAGTCATTTCTAGGCAAGTCTTGGCAGCCAAGACAAGCCTAGAAACAGCTGTGACACCACAGGATGTAGACTGTGTTTAGTTATGCCTTTCAGATTTCAGTTACATGCATCAATCAAATAACGTAAAAAGTTTCGAGAATCCTGATTTTGTTGTAATATTGGAAGACACTGAAATGCAATAAAAAGGTCCAATGGGGAGGAGTTAACTTTCACTGAAGCATTTGCCTGAGAATCAAAACATTTTTTTTTTTTTTGACCTTAAAGCATACTGTTGGGAGCTAAAAATTCTCTTTCATACCCCACCCATATGGTTATTTCAAGTGTCGTTAAACCCCAATAAACAAAGAAACATACATGCACCCCACAGTTGAGTGAAGGCGGGGCGGGGGGGGGGTGGGGGGGGGGGAAGGAAAATTATTGTTATGTGACTTTCAAGTAAAATAGGAAAACATTCTTCCATTACCGTGTTATGATAAGTTTTTAGCTCAACTTGACAAGGTCAAGCTGAGCTATTGCCATCACTTCTTGTCCATCGGCATACGTACGTTAGTATGTTAGTACGTTAGTACGTATGTCCACAATTTCCTTTGGCACCCCTCACAGGTCGCATTTATCATCAGATCACTTAGAAACTTGGTATGCTTGTTTGGGGTGACCTCTAGATGGGAACTTTCGATTTTCTTCAATTTCCGTCAAAAACTGTTGCCGTGGCCAACGTTCTTAGAACTTAGTTTAGTTAAACCACAATATTTCCCTTTGGCACACCCTACAGGGCACATTTATGATTGGATTGCTTTGAAACCTGGTATGCTTATTTAGGGTGACCTCTAGATGGGAGCTATCGATTTTCTTCAATTTCTGTCAAAAAATGTTGCCGAGGCCAACGTTCTTAGAACTTAGTTTAGTCAGAAGACCTCAATATTTTCCTTTGGCACACCTCACAGGTCGCATTTATAATCAGATCACTTTGAAACTTGGTATGCTTGTTTGGGGTGACCTCTAGATGGGAACTACCGATTTTCTTCAATTCCGTCAAAAAAATGTTGCCACGGCCAACGTTCTTAGAACTTAGTTTAGTCAAACCACAATATTTCCCTTTGGCACACCATACAGGACACATTTATGATTGGATTGCTTTGAAACCTGGTATGCTTCTTTAGGGTGACATCTAGATGGGTGCTATCGATTTTCTTCAATTTCCGTCAAAAAATGTTGCCCGGCCCCGGCCAACGTTCTTAGAACTTAGTTTAGTCAGAAGACCTCAATATTTCCCTTTGGCACACCCTACAGGGCACATTTATGGTTGGATTGCTTTGAAACATGGTATGCGTGTTTGGGGTGACCTCTAGATGGGAGCTATCGATTTTCTTCCATTTCCGTCAAACAATGTTGCCACAGCCATGGTTCTTAGAACTTAGTTTAGTCAGACCTCAATATTTCCCTTTGGCACACCCTACAGGGCACATTTATGATCGGATTGCTTTGCTTTGAAACCTGGCATGCTTGTTTGGAGAGACCTCTAGATGGGAGGTATCGATTTTCTTCCATTTCCGTCCAAAAATGTTGCCACTGGCAATGACCTTCAATGAACTTAGTAAAAACTTAGTGCAGTTACCGGTTAAGCATCAATATTTCCCTTTGATACACCTGCAGGGCACATTTATGATTGGATCGCTTGCAAACTTGGTGAGCTTGTGTGGGGTGACATCTATATGGGAGCTGTCGATTTTCTTTCATTTCTGTCAAAAAATGTTGACTTTTGAACTTAGTTTAGTCAGACCTCAATATTTCCCTTTAACACAGCCTTCAGGGCACATTTATGATCGAATCACTTTGAAACTTGGTATGTGTGTTCCGTGTGACCTTTAGATGTGAGCTATTGTTTTTTTTCATTTCCATAAAAATTTATTGTCGTTATCACCAACCTTTGAACTTACTGCATTTGTGCATCAACTTATCCCTTTTGCACTCTCTGCAGGGTATATTTATGAATTTCCATAAAAAACCATTGCCACAAACAATGACATTCTACTTAGTGCATTAACATCTTCCTTTGGCATGCCTCAGAGGACACATTCATTATCAGGTTGTTTTGAAACTTTGTATGCTTATGCAGGGTGACAAAGATGGGAGCTATTGATTTTCTTTTCATTTCAATTAAAAACTGTTGCTGTTAGCAACAAGCTTTGAATTTATTGCATTTGTGCATCAACATTCTTTGACATGGCCTAAAGGCCACATTTATCATAGGATTGTTTTTGAACTTGGTGTACTCGTTAGGCAAGAACTTTAGATAAGAGCTATTGATAAGCATTCATTTCTGTGAAAAAAAGTTGCCATTTACAATAACCTCTGAACATACTGCATTTGTGTATCAACATTCTTCCTTTAGCCAGTCTTACAGTTTACATTTCAAAATGCATGGATTACTCTGACATGCACACACAATGCTGTTATGTTGAAATTTCATCAAATAACATTGGTACCAATGATCTTCTATTTTGCCATTTCATTTATAACTTACCAAGTTCAATGTCAAGTTGAGCTACAGTGTCATTGACACTTTCATTAAAGTTTTCAGTAACATATTTTTCTTGCGGAAGATTGAACGAAAAGTTGCTTTCTATGTTGCATAAGTTTTTAATTTGAACAGATGATATGATTTGCCCAAATCCCTAAGATAATCAAATATCGAGCATCAGTTGTTTCTTATTTTATGAAATATTTATGTTTTTCTGTTCTAGGTCAAAACATCAATTACAAAATGGCCACAGAAATTGAAATAGATGATTCCTTATACAGGTAATTTTGTTACGTAATAAGTTTCTTTCCTACCTAGCCACAATTGTTTACAGGAGGCATGCTTATTAGTGAAAAACCCTGGCTAATATACTCTTTTGTAATTTTTCAAAAAGAAATATTTCGATGAAAGTGCAATTGCAAAGGATGCAGTGACACAAAAATACAATCAGACTTTTCCCAGTGGAGATGAAAAACTACTGTTATCACAAAAGCGGTCTTTTTCATGATCAAAGTTATTTATTTATTGGGGTTTAATGACACTTTTGACAGCCTGGGGCACCTCATGTCTGACAGTTTTATGGGTGGAAGAAGCTGGAGTACCTGGAGAGAACCACCATGCAATGGCGAGCAACTGTCAGACTCCCCAACTTACTAACTCCGTGCAAGCAATGTTAGCATTGGTTGAAGACAAGTGCACCATCGACGTGCAGTAAGCCTTAGTACACAGCACCACCGGGCCCTCACATGGGCAATCAGGTAATAGTGCCTTGTTCAAAGACACCATGCAGGTACCCCTGACGGGATCGAACCATTTTAAGTTCAGCATTGTAACCACTGAGTCACTGCACTCCCTCATGATCAAATCATGATCTGATTATGAACAGGTTGCAAAACATTAACATCAGTTGATCGACATTTTCTGCATACAATTTTGCAAAATCAAGCAAGAATTAATGTTCCGGCATGAGGTCATAAAATTTGTCCCTATTCATGAGAATCAGTTTTGATTCTCTTGAACTCCTGTTACAAATATTAGTTTTTAGTTTAGCTTGACAAAGTCAAGATAAGCTATTGCCATCACGCGTGCAGAAGTCTGTTCACATTATCTTTAGCACGGCTACACCCTGTAGTTCTTGTTCGATCATCACAAAATTTCATATGCAGGTTCTAAGTCATGTCTAGATGAGAACGTCCCATTTTTGTCACGATCAGCCAACTGTGATGGCTGTGTGGGCCTGAAACCCGAAAACCTTTGGCAAAGTCTACAGGATGTATTTATGAAGGGATTTCACTGTAACTTTCAACTCAATCAGTCAGCCGATACTGCCACTTGGGCACCTGACCTAGATTCCTTTAGCGCTGTCTATAGGTTGTTTTTATAAAGGGCTTTCATTGTAACTTGGTAGGATAACTCTGTATGATATCTAAATGAGACTGTCCTATTTTGGTCATGATCGGTCAACCATGACAGCCGGACCGGCATGTGACCTAGATTCCTTTAGCAAAGTCTACGAGTCATATTTATGAAGGGATTTCATTGTAACTTTGTAGGATGACTCGTGTTGGAATGATTTTACTATGACTTGGTAACTTTGGTTGACATACGTTAACTGTGATGGCCACATAAACCCAGGCCTCAGTTCTTTAGTACAGTCTACACCTCAAATTATTCTTGTTGAAAACATAGCATGAATGGTACAGAACTTAACATATTCTCAATTATCACAATTCTTGTCTGATTTCATAATCCTTTCATAAACATTGAACATTATCCTTTTCATCATACACTACACACACCCAAGTTAAGCTGCAGTGTCATTGACACTTTTATTACTTTAGAATTTGAGAGTACTGTTATAACTCTGTTCTTGTGAGTGAAACCAGTTCATAATCCCTAATAAAAAATACAGGAAGAATCATACAGTAGAATCCTCTTAATTGAATGTCCATTTTGCCAGTGAAAATTATTCATTTAACAGGAGTATACAATTTTAACAGGGATTTGGTCAGTTTCCTGTGAGCTGGAGGTAAACTGAGCATTTATTCTATTATATCTTGTTTGACAGAGCTCATAGAGCTCTGTCAAACAAGATATAATAGAATAAATGCCTGTATTGGATGCAGTGAGGCCAAAAAGGTTGATAAATAAGGGGAATTTGGTGCGTGTCACAGTAATAATTTTTTCGACATATTACAAAAATTTATATTCAATTAGCAGGAGTTTACTCTACAACCCATATGCAATTAACAGATCAAATTTGTACTGAAGGTATGGTAAATGGTTTTGTGTTTGAAAATTATATTCAGTTAACAGGGATATACAATTAAGAGATATCCAATTAAGTGGGCTCCACTGTATTTGTATATCTAATACCATTTAACCCTTTACGGCTTTAGTTCCAATTTTTGTGAGTTTCATGTCTTGTATGTATATGTAGAACATATGTATGTTTCAACATGCAGGATTTTGGTGATCTTGCCGATGGAAGTTAAGTATCTTGGCAGTGGTTTCTAGTGAAGTCTTGGCTGCCTTTACAGGCAGCCAAGACTTCACTAGACACCACTCTAAGTCAAAGTATTCCCCTATTATCAGTGAGCAAAAAAGAGGTAGAATTTGCCATGCCTTTAAGAATCCAGGAGGAGAATCAGATTCACATTTTGCGAGATTGAAGTTGATTCTCCTTGTTTTCCTTGAGAGAATCAGTTTTGAGAATCGATTCTTATTTTTGCATGAATTTTAACAGTCTTACGATTTTGAGGTTTGCTATCGCTCTTGTACACCATTGCTCTCGCAATTTTTATTTTTATTTTTTGAGAGTCAAGAACATCGCCCATCAGACCAACCAAGTGAGCGGTTAAAATATGCTTCTTGAAAGGATTAAATATTAAATGTTACAATATGTGGCACAGTGCGACCTATTCTTGAACATGTTATTTGCTGAAAATGCAATTGAAAGATACTTTCATAAATAAAACATTGCAGGAACCCCGGGAAGTGAAGCAGTGCTTGTTTCCTGCTGTAAACATGCTCTGTTTCACTGGTAAAATAGGACCAGTCACTAATGCTTGGGATGCTAGTCCTTTAAAATAGGCAACATGGGGTATAAATGATTGACTGACCTTGACTTATCTCCATGTTGTGGTCACGATTAACCATTGTGCAGAAGTATGTGACATTAAACAACAATAAATAATCATAATAATAATAATCAAACATGAAGAATAAATTGCAAAGTAACACTCGTTGTGTGCACACATTTCAACATGAGAACCCTGATGAAATTGTATCTATTTTCACCTCTGCTTTTGATTGGCTGACATTAATTTTCTGTTGTTATTGATTGGTTGTGCAGACCAATTGTCTTAGAGTATCCTCCCTTGATGTGCAGACACATGCATAATGTAATGAATCGTGCACTTGAAATCCTGCAGTAATCGTCCACTTGTGACACACTGAAAAGACTTACTTCATGCTAATTAGCAACATGAATGTGCAGTTTTATTATACCTCCTGCAACGAATTGTGGGGGAGGGTATACTGGAATCACCTTGTCCATCCGTCTCTCTGTCCATAGGCATAATTTTGTCAGGAGGTTTTCTCAGACGTTTATGGACCAATCTACTCAAAACTTGGTATGAATGTTCATTACCATGGGAACCTATGCACCTGTGATTATAGTTCCTGTCAGATTATTTTTGCCAGAATTATGCCCCTTTTCAACTTGAAAAAGCAGGCCTATAATTTTGTCTGGAGATTTTCTCAGAGGTTTATGGGTCGATTCCTTTGAAACCTGGTATGGATATTTACTACCATGGGAACCTGTGTACCTGCGATTATAGTTTAGATCAGACTTTTTCTGCCAGAGTTCTGCCTCTTTTCATCTTAGAATAATCATGTCTGAATATGTGAGTTAATCACGTCACACGATGATTTTCTCTCCAAAATTTCCCCAAACGTCACAGACTTGAGCTGGTCTGCCAATAGCGCACTTCACTTTGAATGAAAGCAAGCAAAGTACAGCGCACCTCCGATTTTTAGAATCCAAAGACTGATTTTAAGCTGTGAGCATGTCTGCTTTGACAGGTCAGATTCTTCAGCGTTGTGAGCAGGAAGCAAGCAGACAGTTTCAACTAGACTGTGACCTAGTTGCAATTCGGTTGACATCCTCTATCCGTTTTTGTAATCCCAGTTCTGTAAGAATGTAATGTAATAGCCAACAATATCAGAAGGAAAAGAAATTATACATATTTATGATGTGGATGAAACATTCTCACGGCCTTATCCACATGTCAAAGGAGTTAGATTGTTTGAATATTATTGCTCTATAATTGACAAGTCAATTTTGAGGTAAGCTATCACCATTGCGTGCCATCATGCCTGTAATTTTTAGCCCACCGAAGGGAGCTCAACTTATCACTTGCCGTCTGTCGTCGTTGCCAGAATCCTTTGATACTTGGTATGCAGCATCTTGGTATAGGTCAGATTCAAGTTTGTTCAAATCGGCCCTCTGGATTCACTATAGAAGCCCAAATTCGAACTTAGTGCATTTCAGGCAAATTTCTTAAAAAATCTTCTTCTCCAGATCCAGCAGGCAGAATCTTTTGATATTTTGTATGCAACATTGTGGGGTGGATTTGATTCAAGTTTGTTCAAATCGGCCCCCTGGATTCACATTTGGGCTCAGTATAGAAGCCGGAATTCGAACTTAGTGCATTTCAGGCAATTTTCTTCAAAAATATTCTTCTCAAGATCCAGCAGGCAGAATCTTTTGATATTTGGTATGCAACATTGTGGGGGTGGATCTGATTCAAGTTTGTTCAAATCGGCCCCCTGGATTCATATTTGGGCTCACAATAAAAGCTCGAATTCGAACTTAGTGCATTTCAGGCAAATTTCTTAAAAAATCTTCTTCTCCAGATCCAGAAGGCAGAATCTGTTGATATTTGGTATGCAACATTGTGGGGTGGATCTGATTCAAGTTTGTTCAAATCGGCCCCCTGGGTTCAGATTTGGGCTCAGTATAGGAGCCCAATTTGAACTTAGTGCATTTCAGGCAAATTTCTTTAAAAATCTTCTTCTCAAGATCCAGCAGCAGAATCATTTGATATTGGGTATGCAGCATGCTTAGGGGGGTGAGATTCAAGTTTGTTCAAGCCAAGTCCCTGGGTTCATATTTGGGCTCACTGTGGTAGCCCGAATGATAACTTAGCTCAAAATGAGGAATTTTCTTTAAAAATCTTCTTCTTCAGATCCAGCAGATGAATGCTTTTTATATTTGGTATGCAGCATCCTTAGGGGGGTGAGATTCAGTTTGTTCAAGCCATGGCCCTAGTTCCATAAAATTTGTCGCTCATGACTTCATTCCTTTGTAGTGTTGATGAACCATGTCTAACTGAATGTGACCCCCCCCCCCCCCCCCCCAAATACTTCTTTGAACTACTTTGGCTGCTGAGCAATTAAGGCTCCTTGGGGCCTCTTGTTATTTCTTGTGAGCAGACAACAGTGTGCCTTAGCTCTGCCTAGTGTATAAGTGAGTGATTAAAATCTGGTCATGGCGTCAAGTAAACTAACACATATTTCTTTATTTACTTATTTATTTATTGGGGATTAATGACGCTTTTGACAGCCGGGGTCAACTTGTGTCGGACAGTTTTACGGAAGCCGGAGTACCCAGAGAGAACCATCGAGTGACAGACTCCCCAACTCCACACAAGCAGGGTTATCGTTGGTTTAAGACAAGTGCACCATCGACGTGCAGTACAAAAACAACACATTCGCAGTAATGTGAACAATATACCGTGAATTATAACTGTAGCATTCCAAGACTTGACTAATCAAACTTTGCTTTCTGAGAATTGTGATGGTACCTTTTTATGGCATGCATTTAATAACTCTGAAACGACCCCCAGAAGTTTTGTTTCATCTTGTGAAACAACTCAAATTTTGTGTGCCATCTTGGATCAGCAGTGAATTCTTCAAACGTAAATGCTCTGTGGAAGTTGTAGCTCATGTTTTGTATCAAACTCAAATAAATTTAATTACCCCGTGATAAGCTTATTCCAGAAAAAAAAATGGGAATATTTTTGGAATCCTTATTTACTGCACACCGGTAAAGTGAATTGTGCACAGGCAAACTTTGAGAAATGAATATACCTAATACAGAATTGTTTTCTTATTTAGTTTTGAAGAAAACGATTAGTTGCATCAATGTCTGTGAGTTTCTCTCTTGCCAGTGGTCAGTATCAATGTTCTGTTCATCTTCTGTACACATCACTCTTCCTGGGAGTTTCTTAGATTGCAGGGAAATCGTGTTTGCTGATGTTTTTCTTGAAAACATTTCCCGATAATCGGTTAACCGCAGTTATCGGACATTGTTAACCTGTTATGAACCCTGTAACCATTTCAGCTCTATTCAAAACAAAGCCCAAATATAGGCTTCCAGCATTCTACCAGTAAAAGTGTGTATTGGGGAGGGAGTACCGGTAAATATACTACACCTTTCAAGTCATGCCACATATTCTATCAGAATAGTCATATGATATGTTTTTGTTGACATTTCAGTGGACATTTAAAAAAATAATAAAAAATTTCAACTCTCCGGTTAAGTTTCTTGCCCAAGGATGATGCTGGTCAGGATTGAACCTGTGTCTTTTTGATATGAAGTCCAATGCTCTAACCACTGAGTCGCTGCACACACATAGAACTTCGTTAACCCTTTGAACCTTGATGGTATATTCCATGACAGTTCAGACCCATCAACTGGTTGAATCTGTATTCGTTACTTGGGTGAAGATGAATCAATATTTTCAACGTGCAGCCATGGGGCTGCACGTTGAAAATCTTGAGTGGTCTACCTCACAAAATCACTGAGTAACTGTCTACTTTATGAATTCAGGTCATATTGCGATCCTGGGCTGGAAAAACAGCCTTCCGTGTTCAAAGGGTTATTTATTGGCTTCCAGGCAACCTCACAGTTCGACTTGTGGATCTGTTATGCACCCATTTCACTTTTTAATTCTGGGCAAGAGTAATGAGTGATTAGTTGTCTTTCCAGTAGACGTTCGTAGTAATTCGCAAAATGTTTCTTGTAACACAAAAATTGCATTTCAGATTTTATTGCTTTCCATTATTTGCTTCAGACACATTGATTATGACCCCTTATTGGAATGAGCTCAGGAAGCGAAAAACATATTTAACCCCTTGCACTCTGGTAGTGCAACAGAATTTTCTCCACTCACTCCTTTTTCTCTTGTTATAACTAGGAATTTAACCAATTATTGACAGAGCTCACTAAGCTCTGTCAAACAAGATATATTTGTTTAATTACCAAACTGAATTACGGGAAATATTTTCTGCTGAAAACTTTGCCATTTTGACGTCAGTTTGTAGAGGGTTAATCATTCAACAATTCATGTGTAATTCTGCTCCAATGTTTGTGAAAGAACATATTTTTTTATACTTTATAGCCGCCAGCGATATGTGTTGGGAGATGGAGCAATGAAGAGAATGGCACAGTCATCTGTATTGGTGTATGGTCTTGGTGGTTTAGGAGTTGAGATTGGTATGTGCACAAAACTTAAACTTGTGTGTTGTGAGAATACAATAAAGGGTGATTTGGCACTTGGCCACCCAATGGGTTGATATATACCTGTTATGTAGTTACTAGGCTTGCAGAAAGTTGGGGAATGTAACAAGCAAAACAGTTCAGGGCCCACCAGGTTTCTCTCTACCCGGTGAGATGAACTACAAATTTGCAAGTGAAGGTATGTGTATATGTCATCCTGTCAGGTGGCTGAGTACAGTACAGGGACCAATCTAGTAAGTAGCCAGTGTGAATTAGACTACTAAAATTCTGATTTGGCTCCTGAATCTTAAATATAGGCTTCGAAGTTCGCTTTTAACTGTAAGACCCCAGTTCCTCCATTGGTTTCTTTAAACCAAGACGTAACTAGTAACTGTTGTGAAAATAAATGGTAATTGGGGTGTAATAAAATTATTTTTCAATCATTTGAGAAACTTTTTATTATATGCCAAAAAAGAATGTAGTTAAATGTATAAAAATATATATCCTACACAGCTGAAAACTTCCAAAAAGACTATTGTTATCAAAAAGTAATATAACTACAGTTCGCTGGTATTGTGCTTGATGCTCATATTTGGTCTTTATTCTGGAGTGAAGGTGCAGCAACGTGAAGGCTTCAAGTAGGAGGCAAGTCTGGTTCTTATTTTTAGCTCACCTGACTGAAAGTCAGGGTGAGCTTTAGTGATCACTCGCTGTCCGGCATCCGTGAACATGGTGTTTGTGACTTCTCATCCAAAACCGCTGAACCAATTTAAGTGAAATTTGAGATGATTGTTTATTAGACATTGCATTTTGATTTTGTTCAAACCACGTTTCCCTGCCTCTGGGTAAAGCCATGCCCAAAAAGTGTGCCTAAATCTTAAAAATCTTCTCATGAACCAGCAGTAGCAGAGACTTGATATTTGGTGTGCAACTTCCTTTTGAGGTGTAGACTCAGATTTGTTCAAGAGAAGTTCAAGGGGCTATATTTGCCATTGTTATGGGAGGGGCAAGAATTTTGGCCCAGCCCAAAATTTGTATTTTCCAAACTGAGAGGCTGATTTGAACCAAAATTTGATATGAGGGCTTATTGGGTCATATGTAATTAAAGAATGTCTGTTGAAAGAGATGTGGTTTAACGCTGTTCTCAGTTGGATTATAAAACACAGATGCTAATCTATCTCGATATGGTAAAGAGAAACGTTAATCTAATATACAGTTATAACTTATGATTGAGTAATACAGTAGATTCCTGTTAATTGAATAGCCACTTTGCCAGTGAGAATTATTCAATTAACAGAGGTATTCAAGTAACAGGGATTTGATCACTTTCCTGTATTCTAGACATAAACAAAGCATGTATTCTATTATTTATTGTTTTACAGAGCTCAAGAAGCTCTGTCAAACAAGTTATAATAGATTAAATGCCTGTATTGGATGTACTGAGGCCAAATAGGCCTATAAACAAAGGGAAACTGGGGAGAGTCAGGGTAATTTCTTGACAGATTTTCTTTTATCAGGAGTTTACTCTATAACCCATATGCAATTAACGGGCAAATTTGTACTGCAGGTATGGTAAATTGTTTTGTTTTTGGTAATTATATTCAGTTAACAGGGATAATCAATTAAAAGATATCCAAATAAGTGGGCTATGCTGTACAACATTATTTTAATTAAATGTAAATGAATATCTGATACCTAATCCATGGATACAGTGTTTGTGTTTCTCACTTCTTGCTCAGCCATAATGTCCATATTGTGAGGAAGAAACTACTTCTGCCTCTAAAAAACAACAGTTATATTTATTTCAACTCCAAAACTCATGATATACGGGTATTTTCTTCAAGCATCGATATGTAACTGGCACCCATTTGAGTATGGAAATACTGTGCAGTCCTAGGCATACATAGGCAATTTTTCCCACCACTAAGGTACTGAAACATATATAAAGTCGTGTGAGACAGCGGGGAGAGATATGCCTGTCTCACCCCACCCATGTGACAGCTATCTCAACCCTCCCACATGACCAACCTATATTGGCTTATTAGCATATTTAATGAGTGCAGGTCTATTCAGTCATCACACATTCTTCTGTAATCAAACATGTTGTCACGTTTCGGAAATATTAGCAGAAGCAGACGGACGTTTGTCGAAGAAAATAGAAATAAAAACACAGACTGCAAAACCAAAAGACACTTTACTCTTTTAGATGAATTTTTGGAGGAACGCCATTTTGAGTGAATCTTTTATCTCTGTCATGCCGGCGTTGGGATATAATTTTGTGGTATAAACCTGTGGTAAATACAGAACTTTTGTGTGCTCTTTCCAATAAGCAAATCAGTTTTTTTCAGAAATGGACAACAGAATTTTTCGATATAGCTGTATGTGTCTTTGAATTACTTTTGATGACGTCAGACTGTTTTGGTGGGGGGAGAAAAATTATCCCTGATGGGGCGGGTGTGAGATAGGGAAATCTCACCATTGGGACAAGATATTTGGTCCAGACACTCGGCAAGCCGTGTGTCTGGCCCAAATATATTGCTCTCGGGTGAGATTTCCCCATCTCACACCCTCAGCCACCAGGGATAATAATAATATCGGTTGTAAAACAGTGGTGTAGTCAGTAAATCACCTGAAAACATCTTCAACTGATATTGAAGAGAACAGTAATCAGTCATTCAGATTGTTTCACCAATTTAATAAAAACACGGCTGCCTTTGATTTTGCTTTGTTTATAATATTATGATTCTAACAAACCGGAGTTCTTGAAACCAATTTCACTATTCAGCATTCAAAACACATCACCCTTTGACCTTCTTTCATTGAATGGAAGTCAAAGGGCAATGTGTTCCAAATGTAACATCATTGTTTTAATGGAACAACTTTTTATATCTCGATTTACAGTGACTGAAATTGGCAAGAGACATCTCATGATCAGGGTGTCCTTTATGCTTTATGGCACTCTTTTTTGAACTCTTTGGCTACCTGATGTGCTTTGACACAGAACACAACAAGGGTGGCTTACGGAGGTCTGGAATCAACGACCCGAGGTGGAGTTTTTCCTGCATTTCATGAGTACTGAAGGCTTTAAAGGGAAAACTCTTTCAAGTGTCATTGATTCCTGTCCCACATACTCTTCCCAAGTTGTGTTCTGTATTTATATTAAACTTGAATTAAGCAGAGTTCCTGTGGGGCCTTGGATTCAAGGATTGGCCCTGAACGTGACTAAGGGTAATTCAAGGCCTTGAAATGCTGGAAAATGTGTCAGGAGGCCTTGAAAAGCCTTGAATATTTATGAAATCAAAATTCTAATGAAACATGTATTAAATCATAACTATATAGTTTTACATGCCAGAGTTCGTGAAGGCGTAGTTCTAACTAGGATCCTCGGGTCATTACCACCTCCTCCCACTTCCCTTGAGGGGAAGTGGGAGGAGGAGGTAATGACCTGAGGGTTATAGTTAGCACTATTGAAGGCAGGCCTTGAAATTCCTTGAATTTGACAATTGTGTGGCCTTGAAAAATGATCAAATATGTCGTGAAACGGCCTTGAATAGCCTTGAATTTTATCAGTCCTTGCCTGTAGGAACCATGTTAAATGAATGAAGCTGGGGGCACGGTGGCTCAGTAGGTTGAGGTGCAGGCTGCAAGCCAAGAGGTCCTCGGTTTGATTCCCACCTGCGGCAACCGCGTTGTGTCCTTGGGCAAGACACTTCACCCCCATTGCCCACGTGGGGGCACGGTGACGCTGTGTATTAAGGCATACTGCACATCGATGGTGCACTTGTCTTCAACCAATTCTAACCCTGCTTGTGTGGAGTTAGTATGTTGGGGAGCAGGCAGTTGCTCAGTGGTTCTCTCCGGGTACTCCGGCTTCCTCCACCCGTAAAACTGTCACGGTCATGATTAGCCATTGTGCATAAATATGTGACCTTAAACACCAATAAATAAATAAGAATGAAGCTGATATTTTAAAATAAAAATATCACCATCAGTGTTCTGATAACTTTCTTGCACTGTTTTGTGTTGAAGCATTTCATTCATGTCATAACATCACTCAGACGCATCCGGTCATGTGCGTTCTTACATGTCTTTCTAATGCGTAATCCAGATTCTACGTGATATACCCAGAACATTTCCCAATGTCTGAATTGTATCGTGTTACACTGAATACGCACAACAATCATGGTATAATTAACAGTAAATTAACACTGCTACAGCAGGAGTTCGATCAAAATTTAGTTTCAATGCAATGTTCTTGTATGAAACACACTACCGTATTTACTCTATGTATTGGGATAGCTAAAAATAATTATTTTCACAAGTGTCCCAATTCTTAGAAAATGGGAAAAGAACACAGCCTGGTCTTGATTTGATGCTGAATAAAGTTGCGTGTGATTCATTTTCCATCACTATATACAAAAATCGCCGTCCAATTTTTTTTTTATATCTTCATTTTTTGCTTCTAAAACATAGCTTATGATCCCTCATTGGAACGAGCGCATTTGCGCTCGTTCCAATGAGGGATCATAAGCTATGTTTCGGAAGCAAAAAATGAAAATTTTTAGTTACTCAAGAATTTTTTTATGAGTGTCGTCTGCTACTAGCGACGGGTCAACTGGAAACAAATCTCCTGAATGTCCCAAACTTTAGAGCATAAAAAAATATAGTTTTCTGGAAAAAATGTGTGTCCCAAATCATAGAGTGTCCCAATACATAGAGTAAATACGGTATGTTCCGACTTGTCAACAGCGTTTACATTGACAAAACCATTTTAATTTTTTTAAACTTGACGAATTCACCCATATGATAGATTTAATAGAACATTTTTCAGTGTCAATGAAAATAACATCATTGTGATGGCAGATTAATGATGGTTGATATCAAATCAGTGTTGACATCCCATGTTTATAATTGCTGTAGTTCTAAGCACTTATATAAACTTTTTCCAATTTTGTGTCCTATATTCCACTTGATTGCAGCACTCATATGAAAATCAATATAATTTCCAGTTATTTATTTTATGTCAATCAAACTTCAGCAGAAAACAATTTTAATTCTTTTTTATATATTTATTGTAACCACACAGATTGAATATAGGTGTATTGATTGATTAATTTTCTTTTATATAAATATATCTTGTCACTCTCATCTTTCTCTTTTTAAGCTTCACTGCAGATGCTCTATGTCCTGTGTATTGTGATACTTTTCAGGCCTTATTTTCCTTCTAAATCAGGCCTTAACCCTTAAGGGCCCAATTCTGACTTTGATCACATTCTTTGCAACAGAACAAGTGTTCCTACATGTAGTATTTGGGTTACCTCACAAGTTACATTCCAAGCACCTTGGTAGTTGTTTTTAGGCAAGTCTTGGCTGACTATTCTTGCAGCCAAAACTTGCCAAAAAACAGCAGCAAAGTCACAGGATGTAGACTGTCAAAGTGTAGCAAAAATATGTAAAAATCTCAAGGCCCATAAGAGTTAAAATTCATCCTGATTCACAAGAATCAGTTTTGATTCTCGTGAACTCCTGCTGCAATAATCAATTTTCCCTTTCAGTTTTTAATTTAGAATTTGAGAATGTTATACACTTGTTAGGTTTGATGGGGCAATGAATGCAATAATCCCTAGTAAAAAACAATCCTCATATTTATATATTTACTGGAGTTGAACCCTTAACCCTTTACCTAACATGAAAAGCAGACGACACTTGCAAAAATAATTCTTGAATAACTAATTTTTTTCATTTTTTGTCTCAAAAACATAGGTTATGACCCCTCGTTGGAACGAGCTTGTTCCAACGAGGGGGCATAACCTTTGTTTTTGAGACAAAAAATGAAAAAAATAATGAAAATTAATTGGTGATTTTTAGCTCAACTTTGACGAAGTCAAAGTTGAGCTATTGTCATGGCCCGTCGTCCGTCTGTCCGTCCGTCCCGTCTGGCCGTCTGTCCGTCTGTCCGTACGTCAACAATTGGCTGTGGCTCGGGCTAGAGGTCGTATTTATGAACCGATCTTTACGAAACTTCTTGTGTACCTTTGTTATGACCCTGGGACGGGAACGAGTGTTTTTAGGTATGGTCCGAAATTCAAGATGGCTGCCAGTGGCCATTTTGTACCGATGATGCAAAAATCAGTTTTTTGTACAGAACTTCTGTATGAAAGTTCTGATTTGAATAAAGTTTTGTATAAATGTTTAGTACCATGGGATACATCACATATAATACGGGTTTTTTTCTCGTGCGTAAATTATGCAAATTAGACTGACTTTGATTTATTTAGTGTTACTTTCAGAGCTGTAAGTGCCAAGCTGCTATGGCTCGGGCTAGAGGCCATATTTATGAACCGATCTTTACGAAACTTCTTGGGTACCTTTGTTATGACCGTGGGACGAGAACTAGTGTTTTTGGGTGCGGTCCGAAATTCAAGATGGCTGCCAGCTGCCATTTTGTACCGACGATGCAGAAATCAGTTTTTTGTACAGAACTTCCATATGAAAGCTCTGATTTGAATAATTTTTTGTATGAATGTTTAGTACCATGGGATACATCACATATAATACGGGTTTTTTTCTCGTACGTAAATTGTGCAAATTAGACTAATTTTGATGTTTTTTGGGGTTACTTTCAGCACTGTAAGTGCAAATGCCAATACGGCTCGGGCTAGAGGCCGTATTTATGAACCGATCTTTACGAAACTTCTTGGGTACCTTTGGTATCACCGTGGGACGAGAACGAGTGTTTTGGGGTCCGGTCCGAAATTCAAGATGGCCGATGGCAGCCATTTTGTACAAAATTAGGTGCAATCAGATTTTTGCACAGAACTTCCATATGAAAGCCCTGATTTGAATAATTTTTTTGTGTGAATGTTTAGTACCATGGGATGCATCACATATAGTACAGGTTTTTTTCTCGTGCAGAAATTATGCAAATTAAATGAACTTTGATTTTTTCAGTGCGACTTACACACAGTAAGTACACGTCAATACGGCTCAGACAAGAGTCTGTATTTATGAACTGATCTTCACGAAATGTCTTGGATACCTTTGTTATCACCTTGGGACGAGAACGAGTGTTTCTGGGTGCGGTCTAAAATTCAAGATGGCTGCTAGTGGCCATTTTGTACCGAAATTAGGTCTAATCAGTTTTTTGTACACAACTTCTATACAGCTCAGACTAGAGGCCATATTTATGAACCAATCTTTACGAAACTTCTTGGGTACCTTTGTTATCACCGTGGGATGAGAGCGAGTGTTTTTGGGTGTGGTCCGAAATTCAAGATGGCCACCAGCAGCCATTTTGTACCAAAATTAGTGCAATCAGTCTTCTGTATAGAACTTCTGTATGAAAGTTCTGATTTTAATAAATTTTTGTATGAATGTTTAGTAACATGGAATACATCACATATTGTAAGGGGTTTTTTTTCGTGCAGAAATTATGCAAATTAGATGAACTTTGATTTATTCAGTGCTACTTACACAATGTAAGCACACATGTCAATACGGCTCAGGGTAGAGGCTGTATTTATGAACCGATCTTCACAAAACTTCTTGGGTACCTTTGTTATCTCCTTGGGATGAGAATGAGTGTTTCTGGGTACGGTCCAAAATTCAAGATGGCTGCCAGTGGCCATTTTGTACCGAAATTAGGTCCAATCAGTTTTTTGTCACAAGTTCTATACAGCTCGTATTTATGAACTGATCTTCACAAAACTTCTTGAGTACTTTTGTTTTCACCTTGGGACAGGAACGAGTGTGTTTTGGGGTGCCTTTGTTATCACTGTGCTATGAGAACAAATATTTTGGGGTTCAGTCAGACCCACTCTGGGACTCAGAGATTTTTTCTAGTTTAGCATCTGACTGTCACCCACCTTTACAATACTTTACCTATACATTTGTTACAGCAACGGTCAGTATTTATGTACAGACCGTTACAATACTTTATATGTGCCTTTGTTATCAGGTCATTACCTAGATGTTTGTCATTGCTGTGTCACATACTATACATGTACATGTCTTTGTCTTGACAAGTTGAGCTACAGTGTCATTGACACTTTCATTTAGAATAGCGCTGGCCGGTTTTGGCTGATACGTTAGGTAAAGGGTTAAGGGCCTAGTTTTAATTTTTGTAAGTTTAGTTTTGTTTTACCTGCATATGTAGAACACTTGTTCCAACATACAAGCTTTTGGAGTTCTTGCTGATGTAAGTTACAATACCTTGGCAATGGTTTCTGTTGAAGTCTTGGTTGCCTGTACAGTCAAGACTTCAAGAGACACCAATGCTGAGGCAAAGTGTTATCTTATTTTAAGCAAAGAGACAATAAGTACATTTCTCCAGATCTTTGAGGACACTTTTAGAATGTTGGATGAGAATCGAAGGAACATTTGCGAGAATCAATTCATTTCTCGCATGAATTTTAAGCCCTGCAAATATTTTAGAAACTGAATCAGATTCTTGAAAATTTATTCTATGGGAAATCACCAGAATATGATATATGCAGATATCCTGTGATGACAGAAATATTGGAGCAACCATTATAGAAAATTTTCCCACTCAGTATATGCTATTTCCTTTTTTATACGACTGTTTTAAAGATACTGCCCTTGAACTTAGTTACCGTTTTCTGGTCTTTTTTTCGTTATGGATTGACATATTGAGAAAAAAATTTATTTATATCTTTGTTATGGTTATTTACAGATCAAGTTCGAATTTCGTTCCACTTGGTCGATTTTTGGTGGAGTTACTGCCCTTCAACATAGAATTTTAGAGTTTTCCGGATCTTTTTTCATTTTCAGGACTTTGTTTTCATTATGTTGGACACATTCAGCTGACACATTGAGAAAATTTTGGGTATATAGCTTAGTTGTGGATACTTACAGATCAAGTTCAAATTTCATTCCCCGCCTCTCCGTCTGTCCAGAATTGTTTTCCGGACATTTTTCCTTATGGATGGACATATTGAGAAACTGTTTGGTACACAGTTTTGTTATGCATACTTACAGATCAAGTTCAAATTTCATTTCGCTCAGTTGATTTTTGGGTGGAGTTACTGCCCTTGAACTTAGTTATCATTTTCCGGACTTTTTTTCGTTATGGATTGACATATTGTGAAAATTTTTTATGTATATCTTTGTTATGGATACTTACAGATCAAGTTCAAATTTCGTTCCACTCGGTTGATTTTTGGTGGAGTTACTGCCCTTGAACATAGAATTTTTACCATTTTCCAGACTTTTTTATATGCCCACATAATGTTTTATAATTTCTGGAAGTACGGGCATTTTATGTTCCGTCGAACAGGGTCCTCTGGTTTGAGATAGAGACCACTTTCGTAATAATAGTTCTGCTTTCTGTTAGGATTATGAAACAGAGTTTCTATCGTCTTATTGGCCTGGAAATATGGGGCTTATATTGTAACCCATTGGCAGGTTACACTGTGTAGCATGGTTGTAACCCATAGGAAAAAGGGTTTTGTGATGCTTTTCTGCCTTCTCCTTTTTTACTACGCCAGTCGTGCTGTTTTATATTTTTACAGGATTTCAACCTGAATAAATATCAACAACTAACGTGCAAGAATACACGTTAGTTGTTGCTATTTGTTTGGGCCTAAATTATTTTAAGATGGAAACAGCATGCCATTCTATTCATATATGCATGCAATACTCAACCTTTGGGTCAAGATATTTATGAAAGATTGTCAAGTCTTTTTGGTAAAACATGCGAGATTAGTAATTTAATAAAGTTGTGTTGTATTACGTTGTTGTGACCTGTAGTTAGTTCGCATATTTTACAATTGACGTAACCCACACATAACGTAAAGGATAATTTGTAGCTTATTTCCAGGACTGCACAAATTGACTCTTGAATCGAAGGGGGGGGGGGGGGGGGGGGGGGACGCAAGGACGGACATGAAGAGCCCACATCATAAATAACCTGTTAACAGGTTATGCTATATAACATGCATAGGAAGAAAGAGTTGCAATATTTTCCACCCTTCTGTTTTTACAATGCTAGCCATGCTGTTTATGTTTTGATAGGATTTCCACCAAGATGAATAGCAACAACTAGCACACGATCTTGCTTAGGTGAGATTGTGCATTAATGGTTGCTATTCATTTGGACAGAATTTCTGTTAAGATGTAAATGGCATGCCACTCTATTCAAATGTGGATACAATGAGCTGAAAGATCAAATCTGGCAAAACATGCGAGATTAAGAATTTAATTTATTATTGTGTCGTAACCCATAGTGCGTTCACATATTTTATGATCGATGTAACCCCCATGTAACCTAAATGGTTATTTGTGGGCAAGCCTGAATATAAGCAACCTGTCATTTGCAAAATGAGGTTCCCAGAGGATGAATTTGCTGATTCAGACTGAGGTTCACTGAGGGTAAATTTCACCCTTTGAGGACCTCATTTTGCAGATGACAGTCTGCTTATATTCGGACTCGTTTGTGGGTTATTTCCAGGCCTGGTGAAGTTATCGACATCAGATCCAAATCAAATGAGATACAGTGCAGGAAGAATAGCCTGAATAGCCTTTTATAATAATAATAATAAATTTAGTTTAAAACCGAAAATCCTTATTGAGTTCTTGGGCTTTACAAGAAAAAAACAAAAAAAATTCTGCATTTCAATTTCATTGGAAGAGTCTCAAGTAGACGAATCTCCGGTTAACGGCCTTCATTGGAAGATTGTATACCCGCTAGAACAAATGTGTTTTGAGAGACAACCTGAAAGATAGAAAACTCTGGGGTGATTTCAGCCCATTCAGAAGCTGGTTCCAAAGAAATGGGACAGCAACCGAAAAGGCTCGATCACCAGCTGTTGCGAGGTTACCCAGTACATGAACAAGATTGTTTAACGGTTGCAAACACAGTGGTCTTCCAGTTGTTACGTGAAACCAAAGTGGCCAGATACGATGGTCTCTCACTGTTTAAGCATTACCAAATTAATGTGAGAATTTTGAAATCATTTCGTTCCCTGGGAGGCAGCCAGTGGAGATTTTTGAGAATAGGTGTAATGTGGCAAGATCGTTTGCTCATAGTGATTAGACATGCAGAACATTTTTGTATTGTGTCAATTTTGCCAATGATGCTCAGTTCACAACCGAATAGGAGAGAGTTGCAATAGTCTATGCGACTTGTAATGAAGGCGTGGACAAGTTGTTTAGCCGTCACCTCACACCCTACTGTCAAGCAAGATATAATGGATTGAATGCCTATACAGAGGAACCCTATTAACTGAATAGCCACTTTGCCAATGAAAATTATTCAATTAACAGGAGTATTCAATTAACAGAATTGTGTTACTTTCCTCTATTCAAGAGATAAACTTACCATTTATTCTATTATATCTTGTTTGACAGAGCTCCATGAGCTCTGTCAAACAAGATATAATAGATTAAATGCCTGTATTGGATGTACTGAGGCCAAATAGGTCTATAAACAAAGGAAAACTGGGCAGAGTCAGGGCAATTTCTTGATGGGTTGCAAGATTTTTTATTCAATTAATAGGAGTTTACTTTATAACCTATATTCAATTAACAGATCAAATTTGTACTGGAGGTATGGGAAATAGTTTTGTGCTGGAAAATTATATTCAATTAACAGGGTTATTCAGTTAATAGATATCCAATTAAGAGTGCTCCACTGTATTGGATGTACAAATATATCTATAAATGTGTGGAGTTCAGGGGATGTGAGAGTAATTCTTTGACGGATTACAAGATCTTCCTTTCGTTTACTGGTAAAATAGGCCCCAGTCACCAACGCTTGAGGTGGAAATCCTAAAAAATGTTCAGCGTTGGGTATAAACAATAAGCTGGACTTGACTTTATATCATGTTGTGGTCATGATTATTCATTACCCCCCCCCCCCCTCCCCCTCCCCACACACACACACACACAAAATAGATCTTCTGTTTCTCATGCCATTTTTTGTAACATTGCATTCGCCATGCGGGCGAGCAGTTTTTTTATTTTATTTTTTATTTTTGTAATTATTTCTTTCATCAAAAGTTCATGTTCTTGGGTTTTTTTTGTATTTTAGGCCTCATAATCTACAGAATAGCATAGATGGTGGTGTATTTCATCCCTTGAGTGCAAGAAAGCTTTGCAATGCTAAAGATCTGCAAAGCCTTGTTTCACTCAAGGGACATATTGATAAATTTTATTAACTTGGGTAAAAATCAGACATAAACCATTTAATTTTTATTTTTTAATGTTTGCATTGGTTATAAAAAGAGAGCACGCAGCAGCCAAAGGGACCATGCAGGAGGGCCAGAGACACACATTTTTAACTTTTTTAGGCCTTATGTAGAAATATGTTACCTTAAACACCAAGAAATGAATAAGTAAATAATTCAATTAACACGTTGGGGCATAATTATCAGGTTAAATTTGTTCTGAGTGTATGTTATAGGGCTGCACGGTATATCAATAAACCAATACATCCTGTATTCAAACCATTATAAATAGAATACCAGTGTACAAAAATATTGGTTTATCGTCATTATTTATTTACCCTTAATTTAATTTTCGAGTTTTTATTATATTATTCATTTACTAACCAATCATCTGCATCGACCCGGGTGATATATAAATTTTGAGTACTTGAAAAAATATTATTTTTTCAAATAATTCTACAAAACCATATCATGTGACTCCAATGAGGGATATGGTTTTGTGGAAATTTTTGGAAAAATTCGAAAAACTAATATTTAAAATAGTAAATTTTTATACCATCAGTGTTGGGTAAAGTTTTATTCAGACTGCATCATCAAGGCATGCTGATTCATTCTGACTGATGGTTCAAGTCCCAATTATGGTATTATGTTAAGATACCTGGTACACTACAGTATTTTTTTGAATACCGATACTGGTATTGAGTTTCAAATACCGTGCAGCCCAAGTATGGTAAATGATTTGGTGTTTGTAAGTTATATACAATTAATAGAGACATTCAATGAAAAGATGGACAATTAATTCTTAGAAGCCGGGGAATCAGAATGAATTTATTGAACATGACATACCGCGAAAAACGTCAAACAGGTAGACAAGCAGACGACACTTGACTAGAAGCACCTGCTCAGTGTTTAATTCTCCCCAAGCCCAAAGATAGCTGAACCGTCACAGACTGATTATCTGCCGTATTACATCACAGGCAAGAAAACTCGACTTCTGGCTTCTAAGAGTTAAGTGGGTTCCACCAAAATGTGTTGATGTCAGTCAAGTTACTGCTTTAATCCCACAACATTGGTTTGAATTGAACTCATCGAATAAGCTTACTTCTATGGGGATAAATGCATAATACACATCTATGTAAGCTTTTCGTCAGAGTTCGGGGGATTAGACATATCTGATACAAAAATCAATATGTATATTATATTATCAGCTCACATACCAACATAGGTAACAATCTAATTATTGTAACAGGCTGAGTGGCTTATATCTCATGCAATATATACTGATTATTAACACTAATTTGCTCATCATTTATGAACTCATGGGATGTCCGTAAAGAATTACTTAACCCATATAACTCAGTTCACATAAGATAACTTCTTTTCAAATAAGTTATTATACCTCGAATTTGAGGTGCATGCACAGAGCACTATGCCTAAGTCTTAAGAGGGCTAAAGTTTAATCTTACTCACATATTTTTCTGTGCACCTAATCGCTATGATGTTTAGAGCTGAAACGGTTAAGGGGTTTTCTTGATCGATTAATCACGTGGATTAATCTTGGTGAACCGATTAATCACTTGTCCAAATAGATATCTCAATAATTGCCATACCGTTATTGATTTATAGCATTAACCCTTTACCCAATGTAACAAACAAAACCCACTAGGCCTATATACAAAAATCTCCATACAAATTTATTATGTTTTAAATTTTTGTTTCAAAAACATATCTTATGACCCCTCATTGGAACGAGCTCATTGAGCTCATTCCAATGAGGGGTCATAAGCTATGTTTTTGAGACAAAAATTGAATTTTTTTTAGTAATTCATGAATTTATTTTGCAAATATTGTCTGCAACCCGCAGTGGGTAAAGGGTTAAGAATGACCATCTACTGATACAGTATGATGGTCATGCAGGTAAACAAGTATGTGAGCAAGTAACTTGCATGCTTTACTCTGTCTCATATTGGAGCAAATTTTTTCCTTTGTTGACCCATATAATACAGTAGTTCAAAAGTAACAGTCATTCGAGCAATTACTTTTTGGATCGATCAAGATGGTGATCATTGATTAATCGATTGATCGGTTAACCATTTCAGCTCTAATGATGTTCAATTCCTTTGACAATTCTGCACTCTGAATGAAGTGACATCAGTTCTTAGATCGCAAATCCTCAATGAAATGAAAGTGACATTGTTTTGTCAGTTGACAACGATTACATAATACTCTCAAGGGCACATTCAAAATTATTGAAAAACACAAGACAAAAATAAAACCACTTGTATGTTTCCAGTTGCCCAACCAACCCTATTTTAAGCTTGCGACCCTATGAAATAGGTTTCATAACCTTGATGTGGATATCATAGGTTAAATGCATCTGCAATCATCGATACAGATAATGATGAGCATGGGATCCAAATGAGATGTGTCGGTTGGGGATACTCCAGACAGGTTGGTTTGTACGCAAGTCGGTTCAACGTTTTTTGGGGAAAATTGGGGAAGGTCAACAGACAGTGAGTGTCAAAAAGATGTGTGTTCAAACATTGTTATCAGTCACAATTATTGTCACCTGACAAAGACATTTTGTCTAAGGACAATTGTAATCAGTTGCATTCATCCACCCTTCTTCCATCTGTCCATCTGTCCATCCGGTGTGATAACTAAAGTTTGGGTCATCGAATCAAAACCAAATTTAGTGTATATATCCTTTATCCCAATGATTAGGTGAATTCTGAATCTTGGCTGGATCCGATGATTTTTGTTGAAGTTATGCCCCTTTTTCGATGCTTTCCACCTAGTTTCACAGCTTTGGAAATTTGGTGTCCGGATGATAACTTCAGTTTGAGTTATTGAATCGACACCAAATTTTGTACATAGGCCTGTCTCAAGAATATGCAAGTCAAGTTCGAATTTGGGTGTGGTAAGACCAATTTTGGCTGAGTTATGGCCCTTTTTCCATTTTTTTCACTTTGAAAATTGGATGTCTGGCTGATAACTTTAGTTTGAGGTATTGAATCAAAACCAAACATAGTTTTTTCTCATGAATACGCAGGTCAAGTTCAAATTTGGGTTCAGTCCGACCAATTGTGGCCGAGTTGTGGTCCTTTTTCCATTTTTTCAATTTTGTTGTGCAGAAATATGTCCAATGTAAGAACTTGCTGTCGGGGACGTAATCCAAGCCTGGCAGTAGCCTTTTTAATATAATAATGAGCCTATGCATTATGTGTTGTCGCACTTCATCCCAGGTATTCCTTTTGTTAAGAATAATCCACAAACAAATTTTAAAAATAAAAATCTTCTATCCTCTTTTTGTCTTTTCTGGTAGAATTGGATGAATCACATCCCCAACATACTCCTCACAGCCATATCCCCACCCCCTCCATCCTCATTTATGATGAGTTTCTGCATAGTTTATTTTCTCTGTGTGTGTAATAGGTCAATTCTGATTTACATCTTGATTCACTTTTATTAACTGGTTGGGGGCTAGAGTATTTTTGGTGGTCTAAAATTGTTATTCAAAATTTGTTCTATTACAAATTATTGGATGTAAGAAAACAAAGTTATATGAACAAAATACTATTTGTTTTGACTAAATAAGAAACATGAACAAGGAAAATATTGGCTTTTGCTCTGGTATCCTCATTTTTTAGCTCAACTTGACAAAGTCAAGCTGAGCTATTGCCATCACTTCTCGTCTGTCGGCGTACGTACGTACGTACGTACGTACGTACGTACGTTAGTACGTACGTTAGTACGTTAGTATGTTAGTACGTTAGTACGTACGTCCACAATTTCCTTTGGCACACCTCACAGGTCGCATTTATGATCAGATTACTTTGAAACTTCTTATGCTTGTTTGGGGTGACCTCTAGATGGGAGCTATCGATTTTCTTCAATTTTCGGCGAAAAATGTTGCCGCGGCCAACGTTCTTAGAACTTAGTTTAGTCAAACCACAATATTTCCCTTTGGCACACCCTACAGGGCACATTTATGATTTGATTGCTTTGAAACCTGATACGCTTATTTAGGGTGACCTCTAGATGGGAGCTATCGATTTTCTTCAATTTCCAGCAAAAAATGTTGCCACGGCCAATGTTCGTAGAACTTAGTTTAGTCAGACCTCAATATTTCCCTTTGGCACACCCTACAGGGTACATTTACGATCAGATTGCTTTGAAACCTGGTATGCTTGTTTGGGGAGACCTCTAGATGGGAGCTATCGATTTTCTTCAATTTCTGTCAAAAAATGTTGCCGCGGCCAACGTTCTTAGAACTTAGTTTAGTCAGAAGACTCAATATTTCCCTTTGGCACACCCTACAGGGTACATTTATGATCGGATTGCTTTGAAACCTGGCATGCTAGTTTGGGGTGACCTCTAGATGGGAGCTATCGATTTTCTTCAATTTCTGTCAAAAAATGTTGCCGCGGCCAACGTTCTTAGAACTTAGTTTAGTCAAACCACAATATTTCCCTTTGGCACACCCTACAGGACACATTTATGATTTGATTGCTTTGAAACCTGGTATGCTTATTTAGGGTGACCTCTAGATGGGAGCTATCATTTTTCTTCAATTTCCATCAAAAAATGTTGCCGCGGCCAACGTTCTTAGAACTTGGTTTAGTCCAGAAGACTCGATATTTCCCTTTGGCACACCCTACAGGGTACATTTATGATCGGATTGCTTTGAAACCTGGCATGCTTGTTTGGGGTGACCTCTAGATGGGAGCTATCGATTTTCTTCAATTTCTGTCAAAAAATGTTGCCGCGGCCAACATTCTTAGAACTTAGTTTAGTCAGACCACAATATTTCCCTTTGGCTCACCCTACAGGGCTCATTTATGATTAGATTGCTTTGAAACCTGGTATGCTTATTTACGGTGACCTCTAGATGGGAGCTATCGATTTTCTTCGGTTTCTGATATTGGTCCCAATGATCTTCAATTTTGCCATTTCATTTATAACTTTTATAACTTACCAAGTTCAAGTTTGTCAAGTTGAGCTACAGTGTCATTGACACTTTCATTTGAAAGTTCTGATAGTGGCCTTCTAGCACTCAACCAGTTAAAAAACCTTATGTTGTTAGATTTTGGCTTGTCTTACTGAGCTGAATTTATTAAACAATATACATCTATAGGAATATACAATAATTTCATAGCAATCAAGTTTCAACATTCTCTCATGTATATTGTTGGGTACAGTGTAGACAGAATGGCTGACTTCCGGTTGACCCTAGTACTGAAATGGTTAACCGGATAACCAGTTTGAAACTGGTTACCTTCCTAACCGATTTGAAAAAACATCAATCGGTTATCCAAAATATCGATAGTGATCACCATTCCACGGTTACAAATGTAGTAAATCTGCCGCTTCTCCTTTGGGATAGATACACCTCGAAGCCGCGTTGTAAATATTGAGAAATAATCGACTTTGGCTTCAAGACTTTGTTAATGATCTGCAGTTTTCGTGAGTACTGAGTAACTGCAGAAACTATTCCGTAGTATGTATACAAACGAACGTTGTCGAGTACTCGACAACGTTCGTTTGTGTACACACTACGGAATAGTTTCTGAAAATATTGCTTTCCAATTCCTATAGTTTTCATCCAAGATTCGGTGAAATAATGGCTACGGATAACCGGGTATTAACCGGTTATAGCTCTCAGTTAGTCGGCTGTGAAATGAGCCAACTGTTTCAGCCCTGGATGACCCCTAGAATAAATATTACCAAATAAGTGATAAAGTAGGATAAAACACTAAAGGAGGGAAAAAACACACACTTAATTGAATAACAAAAAGCAATGTCCACCTGTTTCTCATGCCACTAATCTGTAGTATTTACTATAAAATCAAGTCATAGCTACTTTACTATGATCATGTCTTCATTTTATAACTAACAGAAGAAAGAAACTATAGTTTATAAAAATGATTTTTGTTTTAATAACAATTTCAGACCACCAAAAATACTCTACCCCCAACCAGTTAATAAAACTGAATCAAGAAGTCAATCAGAATTGACCAATTATGCACATACAGAAAATAAACTATGCAGAAACTTTTTATGTCATCACTTTTTATGTCATTGGGGTGAATTTCAATAGCAAATTTGATATCCACCGACAAGTTTGTTGGTTAAAAGGCCAGTTGAGTATAGAGACTGATCCCCCTATTTCTTTCATTTTTCTTTTTTTTTTTTGTGGTGTAATGACACTTTCAACAGCCAGGATCACCTCGTATCAGACAATTCTGTGGGGAGGAAGCCAGAGTACCCCAGAGAGAACCATAGAGCAGCAGCGAGCAACTATCAAGACTCTCCAACATTCCAACTCTGCACAAGCAGGGTTAGCATTGGTTGAAGACAAGTGCACCATCAACATGCAGTATGCTTTGGTACACAGCACCACTGTGCCCCCATGTAGGCAATCAGGATTAAGTTCCTTGCCCAAGTACACAACACAGTTAACCCTGGCGGGATTGAACCAAGAACCTTTTGTTTTGAAGTCCAATGCCGTAACCACAAAGCCATCATGCTCCCTATTTCAGGAAACATTTTATTGTTGTTTTTATCTATTTTTTCAACTCTTATTTTTATTTTTCAGCCAAGAATATAGTTCTTGCTGGGGTGAAGGTGAGTTGTTGATATTGTACAATGAAGAAAAGCCTCGTGCAGTAACAGTCAGGCATGTTAGTTAAGTCCCACATTTTAACCCTTAAGGGGACTGGAGATTTTTATACATTTTCATTTTACTTTGAAAGTCTACCTCCTGTGGCTTTGCAGTTGTTTCTAGTCAGCCAAGACTTGCCTAGAAACAACTGACAAGGTACTTAGAAAACAAGTTTTGAGTTTACCCAAACAATGCATGTTGGGGCACCTGTTCCTTTGCATTAAAAAGTTATCAAAGACGGAATTAGGTCTTTAAGGGTTAAAGGCAGGCTCACTATTTTCCAGAATGAATTTTTGTTAAATCAGCCTGAAAAATGGGATTTTAACCCTTTACCTGACGAATCGGATGACTACATCCTCATTATTAACAAATTCAGCAGTTCAAAAATATTGTTTTTTCAAAACATTTCAACAAAACCGTATCATGTAACCCCTTTGGTCTCAATGGAAAGTCCTAGAATGTAGAAATCCCTGCCAAAAGAACTTCCTTCAAAACCTTTGAAAAAACATGATATCAGGCGATCAGAGTAGACTCATTTTAGCAATATTCGGCTTGTCTCACAACAAGCTGAATATTACAGGAACGGATCTTCTCTGCATAAGTGAATTGCTGCTTAACCCTTTACCTAACCTGAAAAGCAGATGACACTTGCAAAAATAATTCTTGAATAACTAATTTTTAGCTCAACTTTGACGAAGTCAAATTTGAGCTATTGTCATGGCCCGTCGTCCGTCTGTCCGTCCGTCCGTCTGTTCGTCTGTCCGTACGTCAACAATTGGCTATGGCTCGGGCTAGAGGTCGTATTTATGAACCGATCTTTACAAAACTTCTTGTGTACCTTTGTTATGACCCTGGGACGGGAACGAGTGTTTTTAGGTGTGGTCCAAAATTCAAGATGGCTGCCAGTGGCCATTTTGTACCGATGATGCAAAAATCAGTTTTTTGTACAGAACTTCTGTATGAAAGTTCTGATTTGAATAAAGTTTTGTATAAATGTTTAGTACCATGGGATACATCACATATAATACGGGTTTTTTTCTCTTGCGTAAATTATGCAAATTAGACTGACTTTGATTTATTTAGTGTTACTTTCAGAGCTGTAAGTGCCAAGCTGCTATGGCTCGGGCTAGAGGCCGTATTTATGAACCGATCTTTACGAAACTTCTTGGGTTTCTTTGTTATGACAGTGGGACGAGAACAAGTGTTTTTGGGTGCGGTCCGAAATTCAAGATGGCTGCCAGCTGCCATTTTGTACCGACGATGCAGAAATCTGTTTTTTGTACAGAACTTCCATATGAAAGCTCTGATTTGAATAATTTTTTGTATGAATGTTTAGTACCATGGGATACATCACATATAATACAGGGGTTTTTTTTGTACGTAAATTGTGCAAATTAGACTAATTTTGATGTTTTTTGGGGTTACTTTCAGCACTGTAAGTGCAAATGCCAATACGGCTCGGGCTAGAAGCCGTATTTATGAACCGATCTTTACGAAACTTCTTGGGTACCTTTGGTATCACCGTGGGACGAGAACGAGTGTTTTGGGGTCCGGTCCGAAATTCAAGATGGCCGATGGCAGCCATTTTGTACAAAATTAGGTGCAATCAGATTTTTGCACAGAACTTCCATATGAAAGCCCTGATTTGAATAATTTTTTTGTGTGAATGTTTAGTACCATGGGATGCATCACATATAATACGGGTTTTTTTCTCGTGCAGAAATTATGCAAATTAGATGAACTTTGATTTTTTCAGTGCGACTTACACACAGTAAGTACACATGTCAATACGGCTCAGACTAGAGTCTGTATTTATGAACTGATCTTCACGAAATGTCTTGGGTACCTTTGTTATCACCTTGGGACAAGAACGAGTGTTTCTGGGTGTGGTCTAAAATTCAAAATGGCTGCTAGTGGCCATTTTGTACCGAAATTAGGTCTAATCAGTTTTTTGTACACAACTTCTATACAGCTCAGACTAGAGGCCATATTTATGAACCAATCTTTACGAAACTTCTTGGGTACCTTTGTTATCACCGTGGGATGAGAGCGAGTGTTTTTGGGTGTGGTCCGAAATTCAAGATGGCCACCAGCAGCCATTTTGTACCAAAATTAGTGCAATCAGTCTTTTGTATAGAACTTCTGTATGAAAGTTCTGATTTTAATAAATTTTTGTATGAATGTGTAGTAACATGGAATACATCACATATTGTAAGGGTTTTTTTTTCGTGCAGAAATTATGCAAATTAGATGAACTTTGATTTATTCAGTGCTACTTACACAATGTAAGCACACATGTCAATACGGCTCAGGGTAGAGGCTGTATTTATGAACCGATCTTCACAAAACTTCTTGGGTACCTTTGTTATCTCTTTGGGATGAGAATGAGTGTTTCTGGGTACAGTCCAAAATTCAAGATGGCTGCCAGTGGCCATTTTGTACCGAAATTAGGTCCAATCAGTTTTTTGTCACAAGTTCTATACAGCTCGTATTTATGAACTGATCTTCACAAAACTTCTTGAGTACTTTTGTTTTCACCTTGGGACAGGAACGAGTGTGTTTTGGGGTGCCTTTGTTATCACTGTGCTATGAGAACAAATATTTTGGGGTTCAGTCAGACCCACTCTGGGACTCAAAGATTTTTTCTAGTTCAGCATCTGACTGTCACCCACCTTTACAATACTTTACCTATACATTTGTTACAGGCAACGGTCAGTATTTATGTACAGACCGTTACAATACTTTATATGTACCTTTGTTATCAGGTCATTACCTAGATGTTTGTCATTGCTGTGTCACATACTATACATGTACATGTCTTTGTCTTGACAAGTTTAGCTACAGTGTCATTGACACTTTCATTTTCATTTTTTGTCTCAAAAACATAGGTTATGGCCCCTCGTTGGAATGAGCTCGGCGAGCTCGTTCCAACAAGGGGTCATAACCTATGTTTTTGAGACAAAAAATGAAAAAAATAATGAAAATTAATTGGTGATTTTTGAGAATAGCGCTGGCCGGTTTTGGCCGTTACGTTAGGTAAAGGGTTAATAGAATGAAAATCATGCATAAGGTTGTAGGTGATTATAATTAGGTTGTGAAAATTGGAAACATTTTAGATCAGCTTTGATACACGCAAGTTCTTTAACCCTAAGGGCCTAATTCCAACTTGGATCATTTTTTACTAAAGCAGAACAAGTGCCCTGACGTGCAGTATCTGGGTTAACTCCCATGTTACATTCTAAGTATCTTGGCAGTTGTTTTTAGGCAAGTTTTGGTTTTTAGGCAAGTTTTGGCTGTCTATATATGTAGCCAAGACTTGCCTAAAACCAAGCCTAGAAATAAGCAATCTGTCATATGCAGAATGAGGTCCCCAGAGGGTGAATTTGATGCTATCCCATACAGTGGGCCAATTTATCCTCTGGGCATCTCTTTCTGTTCAGTCTTGAGACCTTGATTCAGATTGAGGTTCACAATGGGTAAATTTTGTGATGCTGCCCTATGCATGTAGCATCCCCAAATTCACCCTCTGGGGACCTCATTCTGCAGATGACAGTCTGTTTATTTCCAGACTTGCTAAAACCATCTGCAAAGCCACAGGATGTCAGAGTGTAGAAAAACTGTTTAACCCTTTTCCCAACGCAGACGATATCAAAATTTATTATTTTAAATACCATTTTTAAAAATTTTTCAAAACAATTCAACAAAACCCTATCATGTGACCCCTCATTGGAATGAGCTCATTCCAATGAGGGGTCACGATATGGTTTTGTTGAAATATTTTGAAAAATTTAATTTTTTCAACTGCTCATCTTGCATGATTTGTTAGGTAAACAGTTAAAAATCTAACAGTAATCAAGTCTATCAGGATGGGCTGGTGTGTGTGGGGGGGGGGGGGGGGGATTACCTTAATTGTTAATAACATCCCATATTGTGAGCAAAATAAAAAAATTATCAGCAACTACTTGTCATATAATGTCTTAATCAGTGTTCCCACAGGGCCTTTGATTCAAGGAATGGCTTTGGATTCAACTAAGTGTCGTTCAAGTACTTGAAATCCTTGTAAATGGCCAAGTGGGCCTTGAAAATCCTTGAATTTTTGGCAAAATAAAAATGCACCAATGATATCGGTAATTAACAGCCTTCAGACTTTCTGGTTTTACAGTAAGAGCAGACAAGATATAAATAGCCCAGTTAACTGCGAAAGAAAATTCAGTAATCGGCTATTCAGTGCAATGCATTACACATTCTCATTGGATGTCATTTCTGATCATATCCATTCGAAAAAGGCGACACATATTTCTGTGTTGTGGCGTGTCTAAAATGTCATCTGTGAAAGCCTAAATTTAGAATCTTTATGAGATTGTTTTTCGATGATTATTTATTAATTAATAAATAGCAATGAGGAAGTGTTCATTCCAAGAAAGTTGGATGGAAACAGAAATATACGCAGAGTGGTTAGTTCCCAAGGATGGTGATAGGTATTCTGCAAAGTGCAAATTGTTCAAAAAGCATTCAGTGTTGCCAGTATGGGAAAAGCTGCACTTGATTCACACATGGGATTGTCGTTGGCTCAGTTGGTATGGTGGCAGAGCATTTATGGCTAAGCGATTGGGTATTGTAGACCCGGGATCGAGTCCCGTCGAGGCCACCTTCCAACAAAGTATGTCCCGATACCAACTGCAATACTTTGCAGTGATTGGTCAATGCCTCTATGATTTTATTTTATGTCACTGGGCACGCGCATGTGTCTATTGTCAGCGATTCTTATGTCCACTGTCAAGGAAAGCGTCTCGTTGCCATGAGCAACGGTTCATTGCAATGTCTTTTTTCACTTGAAATCAACTGAGGCAAATACATTTAACTGAAGTAAAATACACACAAAAGTACCGTTATTACGTACAAAAAGATTAGTATGTAAACATGGGTAATTATTTATGAAATCGATTAGATTATAAGGTCTCTTTTCATTAATTTACTGTAACATAAACTGAAATCGCTTCATTCATATCATTTTAAAATTTGTTGTTGTACAGCGAATATTAGAAAGCAGACATTGTTTCGGTAAGGTGGTAACTTTTATTATTTTTTTTTCCAATTAAATTTTACTTGTGTAAGAACGGGACATATACGTTATTCTGTTTGTTGACAGGGGACATGGTCTCACGTTCCCTGCATGAAACATATATTCAACCTAGGCTGACACCTCGGTTGAATATAAATTTCATGCAGGGAACGTGAGACCATGTCCCCTGTCAACAAACAGAATAACTTATAATGCAGTTTTCAATCCAGTAGCGTGGTATGAGGACTATGCCTGATGGAATTACTGCTTGACGTAATATATATATTGTTAGCTCACCTGAGTGAAGCTCAAGGGGAGCTTTACTAATCACATTCTGTCCGACGTCCGTCGTCATGTTTCCCGCGTAAACTTTACATTATCGACTTCTCACAAACTGCTCGACCAAATTGAACCAAATCTGGTGTGCATGTTCCCTATCATATTGCCATTCAAGTTTGTTCAAATAAAGTTGTCACACCTAGGGGGGGGGGGGGGGGGGGGCACAACAAGGGGCATAACTCTGATAGCACCCATAAAATACCAACAAAATCTTCTTCAGATCCAGTGGTCAGAATCTTTTCATATTTGGTTTTCAGCATCTCAAGGGGGATCAGATTCAAGTTTGTTCAAATCGAGTCCCTGGGTTAATATTTGAGCTCCCTATTGGAGCCCAAATTTTAACTTAGTGCAATATGAGGAATACGAAAAAAAAAAAAAAATTGGGGTCTGGTTCCGACTTGGAAATTTTTGACCAAACTTTTCAGTTTTTTATGCGTTTTGTTCAATTTTGAGATGAAAAAAAAAAAAACGCTTTCCTTGACAGTGGACATAAGAATCGCTGACAGTAGACATATGCTTATGCCCGGCGACATAAAATAAAATCAATGAGGCATTGACCAATCACTGCAAGGTATTGCGGTTGGTATCGGGACATTGTTATATGTGTTGGTAATTCATGTATACCATTGTATTCCAGTTTTGGGTTGGTATTATGTGTATTATGTATATTTTTTTTTATCATTTCCTATGTTATCTTTTTTCCACAGGACACACAGGACATGCTGAATATTTTCTATGACTTTATTTTAACTATTATTCTATCTCAATATCGATTATACTCCCTCCATACCTATTGTTCATTTAGCAATTTGTATCACTTTGGTAAGTTGGGAAAAAATTACTTTTTTTTTATCAAAATTTATTTTTAGCTCACCTGACTGAATGAAAGTCAGGGTGAGCTTTTCTGATCACTCTTTGTCCGTCGTCTGCCCGTCTGTCGTCCTGCGAGAAGGTGGTGTTTTAGCCTCTTTCTCCTAAACCACTGACCACATTTTAATTAAATTTCATGTTAGTAGTGGTTATATAGGGGCATTTTGATTTTTATGCAAATTAGGTTTCGGCTCATATTGAGCAGAAGGGTGGGGAAAAAATGGACAATTTTTTTGAAAATCTTCTTCTAATGAACCACCTGTAGCAGAGACTTGACATATGGTATACAGAGTCCTTTTGAGGTTTAGAATCAAATTTGTTCAAGAGAAGTTTGTCAGGCATTATTTGCCTTCGTTATGGGAGGGGCAAAAATTTTAGCCACGCCTAAAATTTCTATTTTCAAAACCGTGATGTTGATTTGAACTAAATTTGATATGAGATGATAATGGGTCATAAGTAGTTGATTGATGCAAAAAGTTTTTTTGTCATTGCCCCGTGGGAACCTCGGGAGCTAAAAATAGGAAAAACCTTAAAACTGCCATATCTCCAAAACTACACGGCACAGAGAATTCTTATTTTGTATAAAGCTTACTTTTATCCAGTAGAATAGAATGGTTTTAAAAAAATCCCTATCGGTTTGATCACAAGGTACTTTTTTCAGGACTTTTGAAAAAGTGCGGAGTCAGCACTTTTTAACACTGTAGGCAATGGGAAAAAGATTAAAAAATCTTCTTCTCCAGATTCAGCAGGCAGAATCTTTTGATATTTGGTATGCAGCATTGTATGGTGGATCTGATTCAAGTTTGTTCAAATCGGCCCCCTGGGTTTATATTTGGGCTCAGTATAGGAGCCCGATTTCGAACTTAGTGCATTTCAGGCAAATTTCTTAAAAAATCTTCTTCTCCAGATCCAGCAGGAAGAATCTTTTGATATTTGGTATGCAACATTGTGAGGTGGATCTGATTCAAGTTTGTTCAAATCGGCCCCCTGAGTTTATATTTGGGCTCAGTATAGGAGCCCAAATTTGAACTTAGTGCGTTTCAGGCAAATTTCTTTGAAAATCTTCTTCTCAAGATCCAGCAGGCAGAATCTTTTGATATTGGGTATGCAGCATGCTTAGGGGGGTGAGATTCAAATTTGTTCAAGCCAAGTCCCTGGGTTCATATTTGGGCTCACTATGGTAGCCTGAATTATAACTTAGTTCAAAATGAGGAATTTTCTCATTAAAATCTTCTTCAGATCCAGCAGTTGGAAGTATGCAGCATCCTTGGGGGGGGGGGGGGGGGGGGGGGGGGGGAGGAGATTCAAGTTTGTTCAAGCCATGTCCCTAGGTCCATATTTGGACTCACTGTGGGAGCCCAAATGATAACTTAGTTCAAAATGAGGAATTTTCTTTAAAAATCTTCTTCTTCAGATCCAGCAGTCGGAATGTTTCGATATGCAGCATTCTTAGGGGGGTGAGATTCAAGTTTGTTCAAGCCATGTCCCTAGGTCCATATTTGGACTCACTGTCGGAGCTCGAATTGTAACTTAGTTCAAAATGAGGAATTTTCTTTAAAAATCTTCTTCTTCAGATCCAGCAGTCGGAATGTTTTGATATTTGGTGTGCAGCATCCTTAGGGGGTGAGATTCAAGTTTGTTAAAGTCAAGTCCCTGGGTTCATATATGGGCTCCCTGTGGGAACCCGAATTATAACTTAGTTCAATATGAAGAATATTCTTTAAAAATCTTTAGATCCACTGGTCAGAATCTTTGGATATTTGGTATAAGCTTTTCTTAGGAGGAGTAGATGCAACTTGTTGAAATCAATTCTCTGGGTTGATATTTAGGCTACCATGTCAGGTGAGCACCCTCAGGCCCCTTGTGGCCTCTTGTTTATAATACTTACCAAAGGAATACAAAATTATGCCCTACAGGCATTATTCTTATAGTATAATGGCTTGCCGCCCCACACAGAAGTATGCATGCGTATTGATATAGTTAATTCTAAAATTTGGAAATTGACTGTTTGTGCATGACTTGCGGGAATGTGGACAATAGGTGATAGTTCAAGTAGGATACTATTCACCAGCTTTTTTGTGTACCCACACAGATCAGCACCTGGTGAATCCGGTTTGGTTTTCTTTTTGTCTATTGACATTTTTAGAGTCTCCTAAGGTATTTTTTCTTAGGGACTTCTGTTTCTGCACTTTTTTTCACCTGAGAGGAAGGAGGAAGATTATGCAATTTGTATCACTTTGGTAAGTATTATAAAAAATAAATTTTGGTAAAAAAATTTAATCTTCGCTATTTGAATTAAATTGAATACTGTAACCTCTCATTTGGACAGGCATACCTTTGTTATTAAGAATATTACTCAAAATATTTTACTTGACAGAGGTTTATGGAATCCTGTCAAACATGATATTGGCAGTCCTACAGGAACTGACCGATAAATTGTAGCAAAACAGTTTTCATGAACACACTCTTGCTGAAGTAACCCATGTCTTACTGGTAGTCTGGTTAGAGCTGCACAGTATAAATCTCTATATACTGGTATTCAAACCAGTATCGATTGAATATGGTGTAATTACAAAAATATCGGTTTATCGTCATTATTTATTTCTCCACAGTTTAACTTTCAAGATGTCGTGAGTTTTAACTGTTGTCCAGAATGAATAATATTATCCCTTTACCTAATGAATCGGCTGCATTTGTCTGCGTAATATACTAATTCAGCAGTTGAAAAAATATTTTCAAAAAAAGTCTGTAAATCCATATCATGTGAGGGGTCATATGATATTGTTTGTTGAAATTTTTGAAAAAATTCAATAAACTAATGTTTAGAATAATAAACTTTGATATCGTCTGCGTGGGGTAAATCGTTATTCAAACTGCATCATCAAGGCATGTTAATTTGATCCACTGTGATGGCTCAAATCCCGATGGTGGTACTTATTTTCAGATATCTGAACAGTCTTTCGATTTACTGGTATACCGCAGTATTTTTTTTGAATACAGATACCGGTATTCAGTTTTGAATATCGTGCAGCCCTAAGTGTGGTATCTGTAAAAACAATACCACCTTTGAAAAATAATTTAGAACTCTACCAGTTAAACATACTTCGTGACAATTGTACAGGTTTCTTTTGGTGTCATGACGACAGACAAATCGATATCACTATCACAGGCAGGTGATCAAAGTTAGGTTTGAAGATCATTGGCACACATCATCAAATATCCTAAACATCAAACAAAAATATTTACAGGTAACTGATGGAAGCAGGTATCTAAAGGACAAATCAAAATGAATTCCAACAGAAATCATTAAAGCAAAGAAAAATTACTAGTAAATTTTTTGCCAAATTGATTTTATTTGTTTCAGGTGTCTTTTTTTTACAAAAAGTGATGTGAAATTGATGAATGCTTGGCACATAATAACAGTTACCCATTGATGTTGTCTGTTTACAAATTAATATATAATATATTTGAGTGAAGTGGAAATGGAACCGATAAAAAAATCAATATCTGTTTTGTTGGCTTTTGGCAATGAGTGCTCTGACTGTTATAAAATCTGCGCTTTTTCCACCCAGTACAGTGGGGATCTCTCTTAACTGAATAGCCCTGTTTATTGAATATAACTTTCAAATACAAAACCATTTACCATACTTTTAATACACATTTGACCTGTTGATTGCAAAAAAGGTTAAAGAATAAACTCCTGTTAATTGAGCAATAAACCTTTTGATAAGTCAAGATATAGCCCTGACAACCACCAAATTCCTCTTGTTTATGGCACTATTTTCTTTGGTACATCCAATACATGTATTTAATATATTATATCTTGTTTGACAGAGCTCAGTGAGCTCTGTCAAACAAGATATAATAGAATAAATGCTCATATTATCTCTAGAATACTGGGAAGTTACCACATACCGGTTAATTGAATACTCCTGTTAACTGAATAATTATTTCTGGCAAAGTGGCTGTTCAGTTAATCCCACAATATTGGTTTGAATCGAACTCATTGAATAGGCCTCCCAGCAATATTTTACATACTTGTTTGGTAATAAATACATAATACACATGTATGTAGTAAGTTTTATGTCAGAGACACTCTCCAATAATTTGTATTAAAACAAATTTTGAATAACAAATTCATTTCACCAAAAATAATCTACCCTTCAGCCTGTTAACAGTTGCAGTGTATTCATCCTTATCCTGTTTTTATGGCTCTTTTCCCTTGACTGGCAGGAATATGACAATATTTTATGTTTGAATACTTCCCTGGATCCGCGAATTTTGGATACCTCACTTGATTTGCAAGAGGAACGTTGTGTTTACCGGTCCACTGTCCATACCTTGTGCAAGGCAGGCAAAGTGAATTACCACAAGCCTTTCCTGGAGACGTCTTTTCACTCTGACAGTTATCGCGACTTCTTTGGAAGACTGTAATAAACACATAAGTGTAGTTTCAGTTTGTGTATCACTTCTTTATGGATTTTTGGTCCTTCATATTAGGTTGGACAGGCACACTCTTCAAATCCATTTTGAGGGTAGATATGACACTTGACTTCTCAAGAAATGGGCAAGTCGTATTGGCATCTCAGCTTGAATTATACAACATGAAGTAAATTGTATGAAACTACATTGGGTGTACAGATGTGTGCGTCTTTGTCAGTGATGATACATAATATGGTTCAACATGAGCATTATATCAAATTCATTAGCGAGTGTGGACATGGAAAAAAATCACTGCACACTTTTTATGAGGCATGAAACACTTAAATGAAATATCATCTTGTATTGGCCATTTAGAAATTTTTAAGTCTTAATGAGAAATTTCCAACATGTACTGAGAATCATTTGTCAAGTCTAAACGGTATGATTTGACAAAAATCATGCTTGTTCCATGCATTTTGAAGATTAACTGTTCGTGTTAACCCTTTACCTAACATGAAAAGCAGACGACACTTGCAAAAAAAATTCTTGAATAACTATTTTTTTTCATTTTTTGTCTCAAAAACATAGGTTATGACCCCTCATTGGAACGAGCTCGATGAGCTCGTTCCAATGAGGGGTCATAACCTATGTTTTTGAGACAAAAAAATGAAAAAATAATTAAAATTAATAGGCGATTTTTTAGAATAGCGCTGGCCGGTTTTGGCCGTTACGTTGGGTAAAGGGTTAACAAAGATAAGTGACAAAAAACTGCTTTCCCACCAGTGTTATGATATTGAATATATCGGTGTAATGATATGTGTGTATTGAAAAGTATTAACCCTTTACCCAACATGAAGTGTTTGTAAAACATGCAAACTATTTTCAAGAACAGCAAAACAGGAGACAATGACTTTTGACCCTTTAATTAGCAAAACAGACCGCTAGAACATTGGTTCTTCTTGTGTGCCAAATTTGACAATTCTGACTTCAACTGTTGCCAAGATATCATGTGGACAAACAGACAAAAAAAACTGATAGGTCACTACATCCCCTCTACTTTTGTTCGTGTGGGTAAAAATCACCATTTAAATATTGTTATTTCTTCAATTTTTGTCTCAAAAACATATCTTATGACTCCTCATTGGTACATCCTTATAGGGGCTCATTCCAATAACAGGCGGTAAGTTATGTGCACCATCTGGCGATCATGACATAAATATAATATACCCAAAATAGCTTGGTGTACCAAATGTTCACCACTTGTGGTAAAGTGGTGTTAACCATGCACCAAAGGCTCGTGGTTAACACCACTCATGGTGAACATTTGGTACACCAAGCTACTCTGGGTATGTTCTATATTTTTATTATTCCAATTTGGCTTGCAACACAGCTTATGGTATCTCATTGAAGCAACTTTTGTTAGAGTTTATTCTAATGAAAAATAATTCATTTGTAAGTTGAGATAGGTAGAGAGTTAAAAGAATTTGAAAAAAGTTTATGTTGTCCATTATTATCTGATAGGCTTCATCAGTTAATAGATATCCCCAGGGTACCTTTTCATATAACCTCTTGAGACTTGATATTTTCCAAACAGCAGATTGATTTTCAATAACAATTTCATTTGAATCCTTAGTAATTTTCTATCCCATTAAATAAAAAAATGAAACCAGCTTCTTACTCAGTGTCATTGTGACATGGCATGCACTGATTTTTACACTTTGGTGGTGGTTATCATCAGCTTTAAATGTCACCCTGATGGTGGAAGATACTATCATGTTTCAGATTGAGATAAGGAGAGAGGTTAACCACTACAGTGTTACAGCTCTGTATCTGTAGGTTTACCATGGGTTCTTGAAAATGTACAGGCCTTTAACCAAGCCTGAATATAAGCAACCTGTCATTTACAAAATGGGGTCCCCAGAGAGTGAATTTGCTCATGCTATCCCATACAGTGGCAAATTTATCCTCTAGGTACATCTTTCTGTTTTGGCTTGAGACCTTAATTCAGACTGAGGTTCACAGAGGGTAAATTTTGTGATGCTACCCTGCTGTGCAGGGTAGCATCACCAAATTCACCCTCTGGGGACCTCATTTAGCAGATGACAGTCTGCTTATATTTAGACTTGCCTTTAACCCTTAAGCCCCCATATAGCCACAAACTGCCCCTTTTATATTTCTCTTGAAAATGTCCAAAGTGTATTCTTCCTAGAGTACTTTACTGGTAGAAGGCATGTATTTTGACAGCGTTTTGACTTCATTGTTAGCTGATGTATAACACTCTTAAGTCACTGCAGCTGTGGATTTTTTTTTTAATAAATATTTTATTTCTGTAAACAGAAGAGAGTTTGGCAAACAGGCTATGCCTATAAATAGCCTCACCCTACATCGATAAACAATTCATTATTTAAATGGTGCAGGTGCAAAGGGAGATGGCTGATATATCACTAACAAAGAATTTAGTATGCATATTGACACAAAACCTCAAGACCTTAACTGGTTATTAAGCACATAGCTGAAACATAAGACCATGGTGGAACGACAGCGTCTTCAATATTATACACAACACACATACTCACATATATATATATACTAGCGGGTGTTACCTGGCGTTTTACGGGAGAAGATGGTTATATCAGCCGTTTTTGAAATAGAAGGTCAAGGTCACCAATTTCAAGGTCAAGGTCACCCCGCACAGGCACCCCAATAAAGTCAAAGTGATCGATGGGTCAGTATATCCGCACATATGAAATTTTAGCCCGATCGGCCCAGCAGTTCTTTAAATAAAAGGTCAAGGTCATCAATTTCAAGGTCAAGGTCACCCTGCACGGGCACGGCACCCACCCCATGTTACTCACAGGGATGAATTACCCCCGTGTACAAAATTTGAGATCGATCGGTCGAGAAACGGAGGAGTTCACCCGGAACAAAGGCATTTATATATTAGACTAGCGGGTGAAACCCGGCATTGCATGGGAGAACATGGTTATATCAGCCGTTTTCGAAATAAAAGGTCAAGGTCACCGATTTCAAGGACAAGGTCACCCCGCACAGGCACCCCGATAAAGTCAAAGTGATCGATGGGTCAGTATACCTGCACATATGAAATTTTTAGCCCGATCGGCCCAGCCGTTCTTTAAATAAAAGGTCAAGGTCATCAAGTTCAAGGTCAAGATCACCCTGCACGGGCACAGCACCCACCCCATGTTACTCACAGGGATGAATTACCCCCATGTACAAAATTTGAGTTTGATCGGTCAAGAAACGGAGGAGATCACCCGGAACAAAGAGAGATAGATACAGACATTGGCATTTATATATTAGACTAGCGGGTGATGCCCAGCGTTGCTCGGGAGAGGATGGTTATATCAGCCGTTTTCGAAATAAAAGGTCAGGGTCACCAATTTCAAGGTCAAGGTCACCCCACGCGGGTACCCCAATAAAGTCAAAATGATCGATGGGTCAATATACCCGCACATATGAAATTTTAGACCAATCGGCCCAGCTGTTTTTGAAATAAGAGGTCAAGGTCACCAATTTCAAGGTCAAGGTCACCCTGCAGAGGCACCCCAATAAAGTCAAAATAATCGATGGGTCATTATACCCGCACATATGAAATTTTAGCCTGATTGGCCCAGCCGTTTTCAAAATAAAAGGTCAAGGTCATCAATTTCAAGGTCAAGGTCACCCCACACGGGCACGGCACCCATCCCATGTTACTCGCAGGGACGAATAACCCCCATGTAGAAAATTTGAGATCGATCGGTCGAGAAACAGAGGAGTTCAAAGATAGAGAGAGAGAGAGGAGATATAGATACAGACATTCGCATTTATACGTAAGATTATTGGTCGAAATGCTTGGTGTCATTGATGAAGGTATGCACACTATTCATAATGATTTCACTGCAGCTGTGTGCATATATATATTGTAGTTATTAACATAAAATTAATCTGAGGCCTTAAAGGTTAACCTTTAACTGGTAGAGTGCTGGAAGCCCATATATGGGCTTTACTAAATACCACAGGCTGTGACTTTTAATATTTACACTCCACTGATGGTTGTTTTATATTGACCCGGCAAGAATTAAATTTTGTGGTTGACACCTTACCCAGTTACATTTGATTGCATAGTGCCTCTTTGCACTATCCAATCAAATGTAACAGAGCAATATATGGTGAAAGGAAATATGTGGTCTAGAAAAATGTAGCACTCGACCAGTTAAAGGCCCAATCTCTACTTGGTTTACTTTTTACTGTAACAAAACATGTGCGCCAACATGAAGTCTTAGGGAGACACAAGTACCTTGGCAGTTGTTTCTGAGCAGATCTTGGCTGCCTATGTAGGCATTATACCATCTAATCATTTGCTGCCAATGAAGTCAGGTGGGATTATTATGACCCCAACCTCTGAAAGAGGATTTGGGGTATCTAGTGAAGCCCTCCATCTGTCCGTCCATCCATCTGTCCATCGATCTTTCAGTCTGCCTGTCCTTACAAACGTTTTGCATTGTAATTTCAAAGCCATCACTCAGATTTGGATCTCCTTTGGTATGCTGATAGAACTGCATGGGGAACGGATATGCACAAGGAACGGGCTACGTCCAAGATTTTTTCCCAGAGTTATGGCCCTTTTTCAACTTAGAAAATTTTTCTATTTTCACTCCTTCCACTTAGAAAATTGTTCTGTCCCACAATACCTTCAAGGCTACTTCGAACATGCATACGGGTCAGGGGCATTGGCTCATGCTTTGCGTTGCCCTTGTTATTATCTCTGGTTGGGGGTAGGTGTGAGATGGGGACATCTCACCCGAGGGCAAGATATTGCCGAGTGTCTGGATCAAATATCTTGTCCCAAGGGTGAGATTTCCTCATCTCACACCCACCCCCATCAGGGATCATTTTTCTCACCCACCAAAACACTCTGGTGTCATCAAAAAGTAATTCAGGTGCATGTGCATCTATATCTAACAATTCTGTTGTCAATTTCTGAAAAAAACTGATTTGGTTATCGGAAAGAATTCACAGAAGTTATGTATATCACAGATATATACCACAAACTTAAATCCCAATGCTGGAAAGATGGGTTAAAGATTTGTAGCAAAATGAACATTTACACATTCCAAAGACATCAGTCGAGTGCGTACTTCAATCAATGGATGGAGACATTATTTGCTTTCCATATTTATGTTCCTTCAAATGTCTATCGAAACTTCCTGTCATGCCTCTAATGTAAGTTGGCTCATACTCCCGGCCATCTTCTGTGTGGACATTTATTATGAATTCTGCATTGTATTTGCATAACTGTTCTACAGGAATTTTGTGCAACTCTCCCCACTCATAATGGCGTTCATCCAAAAATTCATATAAAAGTGTCAAGTGTCTTTTGATTTTTGCAGTCTTTGTTTTTATTTCTATTTTCTTCGACAAACGTTTGTCTGCTAATATTTCTGAAACATGACGGCATGTTGTTTGTTTACGAAAGAATGGGCAGTGATTAAATAGTCTGTCATTCATTAAATATGCTAATAAGCCGGTCATGTTTGATAGATATCTATCTCACATGGCCTTCTCACATGAGACACACACATCTTGCATAGGAAGTGTGGGGTGGAGGGGGAGAAAATGAAATGGGGGTCAGTCCATCCATCAATCTCTTTATCAGTCATGAAAATTTGTTTGCTTAACTGAATGAGGCTGATATTTTTAAAGAAAAATATCATCTCTGGATTCTGTTTACAATATTGCTTGATATCATTTTATTTTGAAGCATTTCATTTATGTCACAATGTCACTCAGATGTGTAATGAGCAATCAGATGCATTCTTACATGACGTCCTTTCACAGGCTGGATTCCATGCATGGCGTTCGGCCAACCCGGAAATAGGCAGTCTGCCATTTACAGAATGAGGTCCCCCGAGGCTGAATTTGCTGTTGATATCCCATCAGTGGGCTAAAATCTCCCAATTTATCCTCTGGGTACCTCGTTCTGTTTAGGCCTGAGAGACCTTGGTTAAGATTGAGGTTCACAGAGGGTAAATATGGTAATGCTACTCTGTGTAGGGTAGCATCACCAAATTCACCTTCTGGGGACCTCATTCTGTAGATGACAGTCAGCTTATTTCCAGGGGTGGGGGGGGGGTGGGGGTATATAGGAGTCAAGTTGTCCGTCGGTTGGTCTGTCGTCGTCGTGGATCCATTGCAATTGTAAACTTGTGGAGCGAACTACTTCCTCAGTTTTAGCCGCATTTTCATGAAACTTCAACATGATGAGGGGAAGTGCGTGACATCATTTTTTTCCCACTCGGTTTCAAGATGGCCGACTGATGGCCATATTGGATTTTTCAAAATACCTGTGGAGCAAACTACTTCTACAGTTTTTACTGCATTGTCATGAAACTCAATATAAATGATCGACATGATGAGGAGCAGTGCGTGACATAACTTTTTACACGATCAGATTCGAGAGGGTCGACAGGCGGCCATGTTGGATTTTTTTTACTAACAAAATTTGAATGCCTCTTTCAGTCACCCACACTAGGTGGTATGCACGGTGGGGTGTAGCGGGTGAAAGACCATCTCTAGTGTTGAATACACACAGCATTCGTGGTATAATACTGATTATTCATGTGTAGGTTGCTTATAATAGAACGAAGGTTGGGATTGCTGTTGGGATCTGTAGTTAAAAGGTCAAGGTCGCTGTTACTGTAAATAGTATTATGGATTCCATCCTTTTTTAGCTCAACTTGACAAAGTCAAGCTGAGCTATTGCCATCACTTCTCGTCTGTCGGCATACGTCACCACGACGTACGTACGTACGTTAGTCTACAATTTCCTTGGACACACCTCACAGGTTGCATTTATGATCAGATCGCTTTGAAACTTGGTATGCTTGTTTGGGGTGACCTCTAGCTGGGAGCTATTGATTTTCTTCAATTTCCATCAAAAAATGTTGCCACGGCCAATGTTCTTAGAACTTAGTTTAGTCAGACCTCAATATTTCTCTTTGGCACACCCTACAGGGCACATTTATTATTGGATTGCTTTAAAACCTGGCATGCTTGTTTAGGGTGACCTCTAGATGGGAGCTATCGATTTTCTTCCATTTCCGTCAAAAAATGTTGCCGCGACCAACTTTCTTAGAACTTAGTTTAGTCAGACCACAATGTTTCCCTTTGGCACACCCTACAGGACACATTTATGATTGGGTTGCTTTGAAACCTGGTATGCTTGTTTGGGGTGATCTCTAGATGGGAGCTATCGATTTTTTTCCATTTCCGTCAAAAAATGTTGCCGCGGCCAATGTTCTTAGAACATAGTTTAGTCAGAAGACCTCAATATGTCCCTTTGGCACACCCTACAGGGCACATTTATGATCGGATTGCTTTGAAACCTGGCATGCTTGTTTGGGGTGACCTCTAGATGGGAGCTATCGATTTTCTTCCATTTCCGTCAAAAAATGTTGCCACGGCCAATGTTCTTAGAACATAGTTTAGTCAGACCGCAATATTTCCCTTTGGCACACCTTACAGGGCACATTTATCATTGGATTGCTTTGATACCTGGTATGCTTGTTTGGGGTGACCTCTAGATGGGAGCTATCAATTTTTTTCCATTTCCATCAAAAAATGTTGCCGCAACCAACGTTCTTAGAACTTAGTTTAGTCAGACCACAATATTTCCCTTTGGCACACCCTACAGGACACATTTATGATTGGGTTGCTTTGAAACCTGGTATGCTTGTTTGGGGTGATCTCTAGATGGGAGCTATCGATTTTTTTCCATTTCCGTCAAAAAATGTTGCCGCGGCCAATGTTCTTAGAACTTAGTTTAGTCAGAAGACCTCAATATGTCCCTTTGGCACACCCTACAGAGCACATTTATGATCGGATTGCTTTGAAACCTGGCATGCTTGTTTGGGGTGACCTCTAGATGGGAGCTATCGATTTTCTTCCATTTCCGTCAAAAAATGTTGCCACGGCCAACGTTCTTAGAACTTAGTTTAGTCAGACCGCAATATTTCCCTTTGGCACACCTTACAGGGCACATTTATCATTGGATTGCTTTGATACCTGGTATGCTTGTTTGGGGTGACCTCTAGATGGGAGCTATAAATTTTTTTCCATTTCCATCAAAAAATGTTGCCGCGGCCAACGTTCTTAGAACTTAGTTTAGTCAGACCTCAATATTTCCCTTTGGCACACCCTACAGGGCACATTTATGATCGGATTGCTTTGAAACCTGGTATGCTTGTTTGGGGAGCCCTCTAGATGGGAGCTATCGATTTTCTTCCATTTCCGTCGAAAAATGTTGCCGCGGCCAACATTCTTAGAACTTAGTTTAGTCAGACCTCAATACTTCCCTTTGGCACACCCTATAGGGCACATTTATGTTCGGATTGCTTTGAAACCTGGCATGCTTGTTTGGGGTGACCTCTAGATGGGAGCTATCGATTTTTTTCCAATTCTGTCCGTCAAAAAATGTTGCCACTAGTAATGATCTTTGAACTAAGTTTAGTCAGGCATCAATATATTCCTTTGGCATACCCTACAGGCCACATTTATGATCAGATCGGTTTAAGACTTTGTATGTTTGTTTAGGGTTACCTCTAGATGGGAGCTATTGATTTACTTCGATTTCCGTGAAAAAATGTTGCCACTGGCAATGACCTTCGATGAATTTAGTAAAACTTAGTGCAGTTAAGCATCAATATTTCCATTTGACACACCCTGCAGGGCACATTTAAGATTGGATCGCTTGCAAACTTGGTGTGCTTGTGTAGGGTGACATCTTTATGGGAGCTGTCGATTTTCTACCATTTCTGTCAAAAAATGTTGCCGCTGACCTTTGAACTTAGTTTAGTCAGACCTCAATATTTCCCTTTAACACACCCTTTGGGGCACATTTATGATCGCATCACTTTGAAACTTGGTATGTGTGTTTGGGGTGACCTCTAGAGGTGAGCTATTTTTGTAATTTCTATAAAAGGTTATTGTCGTTATCACCAGCCTTTGAACTTACTGCATGTGTGCATCGTATATTTATGAATTTCCATACCCCCCCCCTCCCCCCCCCCAAAAAAAAAACAAACAAAACATTGCCACAAAGCAATGACCTTCTGCTTAGTGCATTTGTGCATTAACATCTTCCTTTGGCATGCCTCAGAGGGCACATTTATTATCAGGTTGTTTTGAAACTTTGTATGCTCATGCAGGGTGACAAAGATAGGAGCTATTGATTTTCTTTTCATTTCTATCAAAAACTGTTGCTGTTTGAATTTATTGAATTTGTGCATCAACATTCTTTGACATGGCCTACAGGCCACATTTATCATAGGATTGTTTTTGAACTTGGTGTGCTCATTAGGCAAGAACTTAGATAGGAGCTGTTGATAAGCATTCATTTCTGTGAAAAAAGTTGCCATTTGCAATAACCTCTGAACATACTGCATTTGTGTATCAACATTCTTCCTTTAGCCAGTCTTACAGTTTACATTTAAAAATGCATGGATTACTCTGACGTTGAGCACACACAATGTTATGTTGCAATTTCATCAAATAACATTGGTACCAGTGATCTTCAATTTTGCCATTTCATTTATAACTTACCAAGTTCAAGTTTGTCAAGTTGAGCTACAGTGTCATTGACACTTTCATTAATGATTCTCACAGTTATACTTCACATCACTTTACTTGCTTTGACAGTGACCTCCGTGAAAATAAAACTGATAACCACTGTCTGAAGCACTGTCTGTTCTGTCTCTTCTAAATAACTTCCACTTGCAACTCAACAAAATTCCACTGGATGCATTAATTCCCCTTGAAACTGCTGTCCAGCGGGAGACATGAATTCACTGAATTTGCTTGTTTGTACAGAACCTGTAAAGAAGATTTTTATGTCAGTAATGTTTGCTATAAATTTATTGGGTGCCTTTGTTATCACTGTGCTAAGAGAATAAATATTTTGGGGTTCAGTCAGACCCACTCGGGGACTCAAAAAGGGAGATAATGAAAAATCTTTTCCAAAAACACCATAAAAATAATGTTTCTTGAATTCAGCATCCCTAGGATGTGTATATTCAAATGTGTTGAAGCCAAGTTCCTGTGTTAATATTTGGTGTTGTTTGTGGAGGCTAAACATTATTAGCACAACCCGATTTTCTATTTACAATGAGAAAAATAAAACCTCCTCACCCGTGGGAACCCTATGAGCTAAAGATAAAAAATTCAAATACCTATATTTTAAGAAGTACTGGACAAATATTTAGTAATTAGTATGCATCAACCTTAGAAGGGTTTTAATCAAACAGGCCAAAACAATTGCTAATATTTAGCTTATGGTGCGCCTTGCAAGGATGCCCATTGTAACATTAACCCCATGAAGATTTCTTTTCTAGTTTAGCATCTGTCACCCACCTTTACAATACTTTACCTATATATTTGTTAACAGGCTACGGTCAGCATTTATGTACAGACTGTTACAATACTTTACTTGTACCTTTGTTATCAGGTCATTACCTAGATGTTTGTCATTGCTGTGTCACATTCTATACATGTACATGTCTTACACAAGTTGAGCTACAGTATCATTGACACTTTCATTTAATTTCTTCATGTACAAAAACCTTTAATTTCACATATAAGGTAGGTACATATGAAGTATTAATGATTGGGATTGTATTTGAGGTTAGTCAGATGGGAAGTGGGGTGGTATCACATATTTTCAAGCGGGTCTATTATTATCCCCCACCATGTAGTGGGAGGGGGATGAGTAAAAGTGATTGACTAAACTTGACTTTATCTCCATGTTGAGGTCACAATTTGCCATTGTGAAGAAATATATGACCTTAAACACCAATAAATAAATAATCTCTAGAATACAGGCAAGTGACCAAATCCCTGTTAATTGAATACTCCTGTTAATTGAATAATCTTCACAGTTAAATTGGCCTTTTAGTTTACAGGGTTTCACTGTATTCCTATTTTCTTTCCATCAAAATTGATTCACTATGCGTTGAAAAGGTCAAGTTGAACATTCCCCTCAGGAGAATAAGTTGTTCAAAGTTCAAGAATGATATAATTTTCCAATTTCACTCTTTTGCCCTACTGCAATTGTGATTCTCATTTCTTACAAATTTGTGTAATATAACACAGAAATGAGATTTAGCTTAACTAATTTGCACAAAGATGCCATTGTTCTTTAACAGTGAATTAATTATTTATTTTGGATACTAGTTAGCACTTGTTACATGCAAATAACATTGAAGGAGTAACATTGATTTTGTACCTTATGGTCATGTGTTATGAACCCTTTCAAACTTTAATCCTTCACCCAATGTAACAGTCAAAACTGGCCAGCACTATTTACAAAAATCACCATTCAATTTTCATTATTTGTTTCTTCCATTTTTGCTCTCAAAATAAGAGGTCATAAGCTATGTTTTGGAGGCAAAAAATTTAAATATTTAGTTATTCAAGAATTTTGTTTGAAAGTGCCATCTGCCTTTCGGATTAGGTAAAGGGTTAACCCTTTACCCAACGTAACGTCCAAAACCGCCCAGCGCTATTCACAAAAATCGCCAATTAATTCTTATTGTTTTTTTTTCGCTATTCACAAAAATCGCCAATTGATTCTTATTATTTTTTTTTCATTTTTTGTCTTAAAAACATAGGTTATGACCCCTCTTTGGAACGAGCTCGTCATCAAGATCGTTTCAATGAGGGGGTCATAACTTATGTTTTTGAGACAAAAAATGAAAAAAGTTAGTTATTCAAGAATTTATTTTGCAAGTGGCGTCTGCTTTTCATGATAGGTACAGGGTTAAAGGCCTGACTTTGACTTGAACAAAATTTGTAATCCCCAAACAAGTACCTCAATATGCTGAAGCCTTCCAGAGAGGAGTCAAATTTCTGGTATAGTGGAATACACTGAATTGGATATCAATTAATTGAATATCTCTGTCAATTATATATAACTTTCAAACACTAAACCATTGACCATCCCTTGAGTACAAATTTACCCTTTTAATTGCAATATTGGTAATAGAATGAATTCCTGTTAACTGTTTACCCATCGTAACAGCCAAAACCGGCCAGCGCTATTCTAAAAAAATTGCCAATTTTCATTATTTTTTTCATTTTTTATCTCGAAAACATAGGTTATGATCCCTCTTTGGAACGAGCTTGTCAAGCTCGTTCCAATGAGGGGTCCTAACCTATGGTTTTGAGACAAAAAAATAGTTATTCAAGAATTTTTTTGCAAGTGTTGTCTGCTTTTCATGTTAGATAAAGGGTTAAGTACCACCAAGATGTGCCTATGTACTTATGGTCATGTGTTATGAACCCTTTCAAATTTTAATCCTTCACCCAATGTAACGGGGTCACTGTGGCTCAGTGGTAGACTGTTGGACTTCTGTGCTAGAGGTCCCAAGTTTGATCCCCGTCCTGGCCGACCCGTGTTTTGTCCTTGGGCAAGGCACTTTATCCTGGTTGCCTACATTGGGGGCACGATGATGCTGTGTACTAAGGCATACTGCATGTCGATGGTGCACACGTCTTCAACCACTGAACCCTACTTGAGCAGAACTTGAACAGTGTTAGAATGTTGGTGCTCGGTGGTTCTCTTCGGGTACTCCAGCTTCCTCCACCCGTATTATTGTCACAGTCACCATTAGCCATTGTGCATAAGTATGTGACCTTAAACACCAATAAATAAATATAAATAACCCAATGTAACAGTCACAACCGGCCAGTTCTATTTACAAAAAATCACCATTCAATTTTCATTATTTTTTTCCATTTTTGGTCTCAAAACATAGCTTATGACCCCCTCATTGGAATGAGCTTGAGCTCGTTCCAATAAGGGATCATAAGCTATTTTTTTAGGCAAAAAAATAAAATATTTAGTCATTCAAGAATTTTGTTTGAAAGTGCCATCTGCCTTTCGGGTTAGGTAAAGGGTTAACCCTTTACCCAACGTAACGGCCAAAACCGGCCAGCACTTTTCACAAAAATCGCCAATTAATTTTTATTATTTTTTTCATTTTTTCTCAAAAACATAGGTTATGACCCCTCTTTGGAACGAGCTCATTGACATCGTTTCAATGAGGGGTCATAACCTATGTTTTTGAGACAAAAAATGAAAAAAATTAGTTATTCAAGAATTTTTTTTGCAAGTGTCGTCTTTTTTTCATGTTAGCTAAAGGGTTAAAGGCCTTACTTTGACTTGAACAAAATTTGTAATCTCCAAACAAGTACCTCAATATGCTGAAGTCTTCCAGAGAGGAGTCAAATTTCTGGTAAGTGGATCACTCGGAATTGGATATCATTTAATTGAATATCTCTGTTAATTGTATACAACTTACAAACACTAAACCATTGACCATCCCCAGGGTACAAGTTTGCCCCTTTAATTGCATATTGGTAATAGAATGAATTCCTGTTAATTGAATAAAAAAATCTTGTAATCTATCTAGGAATTTTTCTGACAACTCATGGGAGAATGGATATGCACAAGGGACGGTTCCGTCCAATAATTTTTCCCAGAGTTATGGTCCTTTTTCACTCTTTTGACTTTGAACTGAACTGAACTTCGAGGCTACTTTGAACAAGACATGTTAACTCTCCCGGAATGCCCGGAAAATCCCAAAATTTCAATGTAGTTCCCAGCCTCCCGGATGGGAATCAGTTTTCGACCAAAAATCCCGGAAAACAACAGTTGAACATTTCTTTCCCATTGTAACTTATATAAAACGTTCAAAGTCAAATCACATGCATTTCAAACTCTGGTAAAAACTCACGAAGCAGTAAAATATGGATTTAAGTTAAATTTATTTAAGAAAAGGGTATTTTATGATATATATTTTGACTGTGTTCATGCTTATTTCTGTTTTTTTCTTAGTGATCGGAGATTCGTGATCAAATGAGAGTGTCGAAGAGAAAATAGGTGACTTACTTTCAAAAAATTGAAAACTCCATCTTCAGTGCAGTTTTTTGGTAAATAAAATATATGAAAAGGAATTAAATAATATATATTTATTTATTCATAGAATAGCTTTAATCCTCATCCCTTTTCCAAATCGAAACGTAAACAATGCCTTGACCTCAACTATTTAACACAGTTTTAAAAATAGGTTAAAGTCACTTAGGATGCTGAAAAATTATGACTGCATATTTATACCCAATGGACTTATTTTCTAACACTACATTTATTCCGTTGTGCTGACTACAGAACTGTTAACTGTTGGCCATCGGTACCTGAAAATTTTGAATGGAATTAAAAAATAAATAAAAAATGCTTCAGTGATGAAAAGAAAAGTTTTGTGCAGGGCACTAGCTTCCACACATGCATGAAGGATTTTGATAAAGATACTTTTCCAACTACTAATCTTCTTGCAGTAACTGAACATTAGGACATCTTTTCCTGTTAACATTTCCAGACTTGGGAAATTATTAGCTTAGAAGACTTTGATAAAAGCAAACCGCAGGTGGTGGTGCTCTATGGGTGGGGATCATAATGAAGAAGAGGATGGCAGGGGAGGGTGGGGGTGGGGTCAAATCAACAATTATTTTATGATTTTTTAACATAGCATAAATGCATCAGCATAATTGACAACTAGATCTGGATATAACCTGGTGTTAATGGTGGTCTATGAACTGAAAATTTGCAAGTTTTTTCTTTTGGTTTGTCCCCGAACAAACATTTCCCTGAAATCCATCCCATTTCCCTGAAAATCACCCTCAGGTTCCCTGAAAAATTATTCTGGAGGTTAACATGTCTGCTTTGAACATGCCTACAGGTCGGGGGCAGTAACCCATGCTTTTCATTGTCCTTGTATTGGGTAAAGAGTTAAACGATAATTTATCGTCTGAATATTATGAATTGGTCAAATAAAGGGTTAAGTACCCCAAAGGAGAACAAGTTGTGGACAATACCTGATGAGTGACATAATACAGTTATATAACCATATGCTACAGTGAAGGTCTACTGTAATTGTGGTTAGGTGTCATTCTTTTCACATTTAATATAGATAATATTATACTAGAATCCAGGTCTGTGGAAGTAATTTATCCAATAATCTTATTGTTTTGTAACTGCTAATTAATTATTGATTTTGGGGAATTTTCTGGCAGCTTCTTATAAACAAATAAGGTTGAAATGAGTTATTTGGGTGAATGAACTTCCTGTTTGATACAGTTGTTGGTGTATTATATAAGAGTTTTACCTTCCACTTCCAATGTTGAAAACTAGAATCCAGGAAAGGGAAACAGTTATTTACTTTGATAGTCAAGTTCTGCTACATTGGTGTAATAGTACCATGTAATCGAATCTGGGTTTGATTCCTTTGAGCAACCTAATTATAAATAATGAACTTCATACTTGTGTTGTATTTGCAATATATTGATCTGCTTGGGGTTGACTTAGACAAAATTGTGGTCCTTGAGGAAAAAATAGTCCACACGGTGGATGCGTGTGAATTGAATGTAGGACGTTTCGGCCACGGACGTTTTGGCCCGGACGTTTCGGCCTAGGACGTTTCGGCCACGGACGTTTCGGCCAGAAATATTGGACAGGGTGGACGTTTCGGCCAAAATATATTTGAGGGTACTTTTTGACATTTTTTTTTCTTGTTTTCTCTGGAAGAGTTGGAGAGGGGGAAGTGATTTAGGAATGAAGAAAAACCATTTCCATTTTTTATATTTATTGAACGTTATCATAAAAATATAACAAAAACAAGTAATGAAACAATTATAATACATAGCACAAGTAAGCACAATTTTGGAGAATATTCACTTATGTCCACAACATGTATTATTAGCTCAACTTTGACGAAGTCAAATTTGAGCTATTGTCATGGCCCGTCGTCCGTCTGGCCGTCTGTCCGTCTGTCCGTCTGTCCGTACGTCAACAATTGGCTATGGCTCGGGCTAGAGGTCGTATTTATGAACCGATCTTTACGAAACTTCTTGTGTACCTTTGTTATGACCCTGGGACGGGAACGAGTGTTTTTAGGTGTGGTCCGAAATTCAAGATGGCTGCCAGTGGCCATTTTGTACCGATGATGCAAAAATCAGTTTTTTGTACAGAACTTCTGTATGAAAGTTCTGATTTGAATAAAGTTTTGTATAAATGTTTAGTACCATGGGATACATCACATATAATACGGGTTTTTTTCTTGTGCGTAAATTATGCAAATTAGACTGACTTTGATTTATTTAGTGTTACTTTCGGAGCTGTAAGTGCCAAGCTGCTATGGCTCGGGCTAGAGGCTGTATTTATGAACCGATCTTTACGAAACTTCTTGGGTACCTTTGTTATGACCGTGGGATGAGAACGAGTGTTTTTGGGTGCGGTCCGAAATTCAAGATGGCTGCCAGCTGCCATTTTGTACCGACGATGCAGAAATCTGTTTTTTGTACAGAACTTCCATATGAAAGCTCTGATTTGAATAATTTTTTGTATGAATGTTTAGTACCATGGGATACATCACATATAATACAGGTTTTTTTCTCGTACGTAAATTGTGCAAATTAGACTAATTTTGATGTTTTTGGGGGTTACTTTCAGCACTGTAAGTGCAAATGCCAATACAGCTCGGGCTACAGGCCGTATTTATGAACCGATCTTTACGAAACTTCTTGGGTACCTTTGGTATCACCGTGGGACGAGAACGAGTGTTTTTGGGTCCGGTCCGAAATTCAAGATGGCCGATGGCAGCCATTTTGTACAAAATTAGGTGCAATCAGATTTTTGCACAGAACTTCCATATGAAAGCCCTGATTTGAATAATTTTTTTGTGTGAATGTTTAGTACCATGGGATGCATCACATATAATACGGGTTTTTTTCTCGTGCAGAAATTATGCAAATTAGATGAACTTTGATTTTTTCAGTGCGACTTACACACAGTAAGTACACATGTCAATACGGCTCAGACGAGAGTCTGTATTTATGAACTGATCTTCACGAAATGTCTTGGGTACCATTGTTATCACCTTGGGACGAGAACGAGTGTTTCTGGGTGCGGTCTAAAATTCAAGATGGCTGCCAGTGGCCATTTTGTACCGAAATTAGGTCTAATCAGTTTTTTGTACACAACTTCTATACAGCTCAGACTAGAGGCCATATTTATGAACCAATCTTTATGAAACTTCTTCGGTACCTTTGTTATCACCGTGGGATGAGAGCGAGTGTTTTTGGGTGTGGTCCGAAATTCAAGATGGCCACCAGCAGCCATTTTGTACCAAAATTAGTGCAATCAGTCTTTTGTATAGAACTTCTGTATGAAAGTTCTGATTTTAATAAATTTTTGTATGAATGTTTAGTAACATGGAATACATCACATATTGTAAGGGTTTTTTTTTCGTGCAGAAATTATGCAAATTAGATGAACTTTGATTTATTCAGTGCAACTTACACAATGTAAGCACACATGTCAATACGGCTCAGGGTAGAGGCTGTATTTGTGAACCGATCTTCACAAAACTTCTTGGGTACCTTTGTTATCTCCTTGGGATGAGAATGAGTGTTTCTGGGTACGGTCCAAAATTCAAGATGGCTGCCAGTGGCTATTTTGTACCGAAATTAGGTCCAATCAGTTTTTTGTCACAAGTTCTATACAGCTCGTATTTATGAACTGATCTTCACAAAACTTCTTGAGTACTTTTGTTTTCACCTTGGGACAGGAACGAGTGTGTTTTGGGGTGCCTTTGTTATCACTGTGCTATGAGAACAAATATTTTGGGGTTCAGTCAGACCCACTCTGGGACTCAAAGATTTTTTCTAGTTCAGCATCTGACTGTCACCCACCTTTACAATACTTTACCTATACATTTGTTACAGGCAACGGTCAGTATTTATGTACAGACCGTTACAATACTTTATATGTACCTTTGTTATCAGGTCATTACCTAGATGTTTGTCATTGCTGTGTCACATACTATACATGTACATGTCTTTGTCTTGACAAGTTGAGCTACAGTGTCATTGACACTTTCATTTTTTATTGTATTTGAAGAAAGCAAGTTATATTTTTTACTGACGGGTGAATCTTCTACCATTTCTTCGTTATTTGACATTTACAGACAGAATTCATGGCTGTTGATGCCTGGGGTGTCTTCTATCCAAATGATACCTTTTAACCAACACTTAAACAAGCTCAAGGAGCTCATTCAAGTGAGGGGCATAAGGTATAATCTGGAAAGAAGATCTGTCTTCTTCGTTACTACTTGACACTCTATTTACAGACAGAATTCATGGTTGTTGATGCCTGGGGAGTCTTCTATCCAAATGATACCTTTTAACCAACACTTGAACAAGCTCAAGGAGCTCATTCAAGTGAGGGGCATAAGATATAATCTGGAAAGAAGATCTGTCTTCTTCGTTACTACTTGACACTCTATTTACAGACAGAATTCATGATTGTTGATGCCTGGGGAGTCTTCTATCCAAATGATACCTTTTAACCAACACTTAAACAAGCTCAAGGAGCTCATTCAAGTGAGGGGCATAAGGTATAATCTGGAAAGAAGATCCGTCTTCTTCGTTACTACTTGACGCTCTATTTACAGACAGAATTCATGGTTGTTGATGCCTGGGGAGTCTTCTATCCAAATGATACCTTTTAACCAACACTTAAACAAGCTCAAGGAGCTCATTCAAGTGAGGGGCATAAGGTATAATCTGGAAAGAAGATCCGTCTTCTTCGTTACTACTTGACACTCTATTTACCGACAGAATTCATAGCTTTTGATAATCAGGAAAAAATTAGTTGAATTTGACCAATCAAAAATCAGGTTCTCTCAGTTTGTTATGCTACATTTATAATAAGAGAAAAATATATTTTTCTTAGTTCATTATGTCACATTTCATTGTATTCAAGATTACATATTCGGTTGACCACCACGCAGATTGTAACTTACACCACGTAGAAATTCAGCAATTGTTTTACGACCACACACTCTATCATCACACAAGTTTTGGAGTCTTTTCATGTTTTAAATAAAAAAAATGAACATTCAAAAGAAAAAAAAAATAAATAAATAAAATAAATAAAAAAAATAAAGTAAAAAAAATTAAAAATAATAATAGGAAAATCTCATATATTGTGAGAAATATCTCCAATTGGCCGAAACGTCCGTGGCCAAAACGTCCTAGGCCGAAACGTCTGGGCCGAAACGTCCGTGGCCAAAACGTCCGGTCACTGTGTGAACTATTCTTCCACGAGGACCACTATTTTGGCATAGTGAATGATATGGTGTGCAATAATTATTATGTTATATTGAATAAACTGAGGGAGAATCTTGCTACCCAGGATTCCAATTCTCGGGGGGTGTGGTGGTGTTGTGGTCACCGGTTCTTGTCAGATCACTGAAGTTAAGCAATGCTGAGTCCAGTTTGTCCTTGGATGGGTGACCGACTGAGCAATCGATTTGGATTCCCCTGTTGTGTCCTTGGGCAATGCATTTCACCCCGATTGTCCACATGGGGACACAATGACTCCGTGTATTAAGGCATACTGCACATCGATGGTGCACATGTCTTCAACCAATCTAACCCTGCCTGTGCTGCAGTGCAGAGTTATGATGTTGGGGAGCTGGCAGCTGCTCTTTGCTCGGTTCTCTCCATATATAAAACTGTCACCAACACGATATGACCTTGGCCGTTAAAGTTTCATTAAACCCTAATAAATAAATAAATAAATAAATAAATATATATAATTCCAATTCTCGGGTACATTGCCTACAGTCAAGAACTTTGCCCAAGACCAGCAATTTGATACATAAACTGAGAAATAATGAAACCGAATTCTGGGAAAAAAAGGGCACATCCATCAGTCAAACATTTCCAAATATTCCACGGCTAATTTTCAAAAGTGTATAGTGCACAGGAAAAGTGCACAGTTATTTTTAGAACCATTCAAAGGTAAAACTATAAAAAAATAGTATAGTACCCCTCAGCCAATCAGAGGCAGGGTAAGCCACATGAGACATAATATTGTTATTTATACTACAATTGTAGGAAACACAGTTGCTCAGTGGTTATGGCATTGGACTTCAAACCGAAAAGTCTGCGGTTCGATCTTCAACACTGGTAACTGCATTGTATCCTTGGGCAAGGCACTACTTAATCCTAATTGCCTGCATGGCACTGTGTACTAAGGCATACTACACATCGATGGTGCACTTGCCTTCAACCAATGCTATCCTACTTGTGTGGAGTTAGTACGTTGGGGAGTCTGACAGCTGCTCTCTGTTGCTTGGTGGTTCTCTTGGAGTTCTTCGGATTTGTCCACCCATAAAACTTTCCAACACGAGCTGACCCTGGCTGTCGAAAGTGTCGTTAAACACCAATAAATAATATCACCTTTGTAATGCATATTCAACATTACCCAATAATGTATTAGGAAAATCATGCATGGAATCCAAATGGAGTTCAAACCGAAAAGTCTGTGGTTCGATCTTCGCTACTGGTAACTGCATTGTATCCTTGGGCAAGGCACTACTTAATCCTGATTGCCTGCATGGCGCTGTGTACTAAGGCGTACTGCACATCGATGGTGCACTTGCCTTCAACCAATGCTATCCTGCTTGTGTGGAGTTACTACATTGGGGAGCCTGACAGCTGCTCGTTGTTTGGGGGTTCTCTTTGAGTACTCCGGCTTTGCCCACCCATAAAACTGTCACGAGCTGACCCTGGCTGTCGAAAGTGTCGTTAAACACAATAAATAAATAATATCACCATTGTAATGTATATTCAACGTTACCCAATAATGTATTGGGAAAATCATGCATGGAATCCAGGTACATGCAAGAGTTGTTACATTCATGATTGGCATTATGACATGAATGAAATGCTTTGATGAAAAACAACAGTGTCATTCAGAAAGGTAAACAGACTGCCAAAGGTGATATTTTTCTTTATTTATTGAAGTTTAATGACACTTTTGCCAGCCAGGGTCACCTCGTGTCAGATAGTTTTATGGGTGGAGGAAGCTGGAGTACCCGGAGAGTACCACTGAGCAACAGCAAGCAACTGTCAGGCTCCCCAACATACCAACTCCACACAAGCAGGGTTAACATTGGTCGAAGACAAGTGCACCAACGATGTGCAGTACGCCTTAGTACACAACAACACCATGCCCCACTTGGGCAATTGGGATTAAGTGTCTTGCCCAAGGACACAACGCGGTTGCCACAGGTGGGATTCGAACTGAGGACCTATCAGCTTGCAGCCTGCATCTCTACCTACTGAGCCACCGTGCTCCTGATATTTTTCTTTAAAAATCTAAGTTTCATTCACTTAATTCAAGTTTAATCATGGCAGAAATACAGAATACAACTCAGGTAGAGTATGCAAGACAGTAATCAATGACCCTTGGTGAAGTTTTTTCCATATGTCACTTGTGCCATAGGTGAAATGCACTGATAAACACTCCTGACTTAGGTCATTGATTCCAATCCCTGTTATAGTGTATAATAATAATGGTAATAGAAAGAAATCTGAGATTCAGCAACAACAACTCCAATTTAACTATTCTAAAATTTCATAATAGAAATAAAAATAATATGAAAAGAAAATGGTACAATATCTTTTACACTTTTGGTTTACAGAAACATAAAACAGAAATACTGTTAGTCCAAAATAAATTTCAATAGAAGTTCAATAGAATCCAGCAACAGCTGAAGAAACTGTCCAGCTGATATTATAAGTGTATAAGTATTATAAGTATTACAAGAATATGTCTGGAGAAACAAACAATATCCAATAAAATGCAATGAAATGTTCACTCAAAAATTCAGCAATAAATTCTAATAAAGCACTCAGCAAAATTGAAATGAAAATAATATCCAACAGTATTGTTTCATAGGTAGTTTTAATAGAAATAATCTAGTAGAATCCTAGTATTTTTTACAAGAGTAAATGCTGGTTCAACAGAAGAGTAAATTCTCTTCAAATTTTGGAAACACTTTTCCAATACAAAATGGTGCACAGGTCGCAAAAATATGTATAATATTCCATAGAATATATAATAATGCACTGTCCTGTAATAGTCTCCAATGTTTAGTGAATGCTGAATGTATAAATAATTGTCACTTCGCAATGAGATGAATGAATGTCAGAAGTCTGAAGAGAGTGATTTATGTAGTCTTCAAATAGAAAGTTCCAGAATAAGAAATTTCCCCAATGTTCCTTTGTTTTACTGATTGCTGATTGGCCGAATTAAATCTCCTCATTAAGTTTACAGATGATTCTGTCCGATTTCAAGTAAACAAGTGGGACCCAATTATACAGTTAGTGAGCTAAAGATAGATACTGTATAACAGTATTTGTAAACATATTGAAAGGTTCATTCAGAGGTCTCTCAGTGCAAACAAGTGATCACACAGGCCAGAGTCTGCTTTTTCTAGTTAAAAATAATTTTAGAAAATATTGTTTATAATTTTTAACCAAGGACATATCAATTCTGCTATTATAATAGGGGGCTGTAACAGTCCCCCGTACTCCTCTCTTGCTGTTTTCTAGCTGAAGATACCAAATGTTTATGGCTGTAAACAGCAGGAAACAAACAAAACTGACTTAGTAGGACCAGGCTGTTGAAAGTGACTTTAAAGCCCAAAGAACTAGACATTTTATTATATCTCGTTTGACATAGCTCTGTCAAACCAGATATAATCAATTAAATGCCTATATATGATGTACTGAAGCCGAAGGGTCTATGAACAAGGAGAATTCAGAGATTGTCAAGGTTATTTCTTGACATATTACAAAAAATTTTTTAAAAAACGCAAGTTTTTTCTGTGGTAAATATTTCAAATGTGTTATGGATGATTATTTCATTGTCTGGATTTTGATGTTATTTCTTCATAACTGATTAAATTTTGATGAGTTTTGTTGTCTTAACACAGACAGCATTGCATGGATAACACTCAAACGTAGGTGCCCTATGCCATTTCCTGATCAAAATCAATAGCGGGTGTGCTCACCCCGGGCTTCAGTCGCTGCTCTAAGTCTCCTTACCATTGACCCCATCAACTTGTTTATGGTCCTTTGTGGGATGTTAATCAACTACTGAAGAAGGCCCTGCATGAGTTGAGTGATGTTGTTTGGGACGTTGCTGTGCTTCCTGTCCAGCTTGTCCCACAAATGCTCGATCAGGGACAAATCTGACTGTAGGGTGGCCAATCAAGAATTGGAATATTGTTTTGGTTGAGGAAGTCATGACAAACCTTAGCAGCATGCGGCTTCGCTTTATCCTGCTGCAACGTTAGGTTCTGTGCATGGATAAGTGGAAGGACATGAGGCATGAGGACCTGATCCTGATATCTTAAAACTGTAAGATTGCCCTGAATGACCACAAGAGGTGTTTTCACTCCATGAGAAATCACCCAACCCCCCCCCCCCCCCCCCCCCAAAAAAAAAGATAAGAAACTCTCCCCTGAATCTGTCATTTTCCTTAACCAGTGAATAACACATGTCGTGGCCTTAAATTGAACTCCACAACCAATTCCTAACTGTTCTTGGACACACCCAGCAACCATGAGTACCTACAACCTGACTTGCCATCTCCACTGCTGTCTGAAATCAGTTACGGAGGTGTGAGAGACGTATGCCTCTATCTTGACGTGGCGACTTAACGTGCAGACATCCACTCCTGGGACGGTTAGCTGATCTTTCTGTGGCTCTGTGATGCCCAACTACATGAGCTATCGTTGACTTATGGGCCCCAAATTGCTGGGCTATGAGACGTTGTGATTGGCCCTGCATAATTAGAGCAATAGGCCTACCCCTATCACCTTCGGACATTCTTGGCATTTTGCTTTTCAATCAAGTTGAAATGAAATGTGCAATTGATGTGTACTGTTCAAAACTTTGATTTGGTATGGTTTTCAAACCCATTGCATGTGGGAATGCCCTGGATGCATGCAGTGTCGAAAAATCTGTTGAAAGCATGCCGTATTACATGGTGGCATGGTTGACTGAATTTTAACCAAAGACTCTTTAGACAGTACACTGAGGTAGCTATGTGTCAATTTTTTTTTACTTTTGGTCTACGGATAAAAAAAATTATATTACCAAAACTGAACTTGCGTTTCTTTTTTCCGTCAGTATATATGCAATTAAACGGTCAACATTGTACTGAGTGGATGGTAATTGATTTTGTGTTTGGAAATTATATTCAGCTAATAGTGTTATTTAATTAAGAGATATAAAGTTAAGTGGGCTCCATTGTATCATTGGACTGGGTAAATACAGTTGAACAATTCATTCTGGCTCTTTTCTACCACTGTGATCTGTCTCTCTACCATCTCATACAAAGTCTTTCACAAGGTCTTTGAAAGGGTTGTCGACAGCTCTCAAGCCACCAGTAAAATTCTGTAAGAAATTTGATGCTGTGATGGTCTGAAACCAGTCTAGTCTTTAAATAGTCCACCACCCATGTTTATCTTCTCGTCTGGAATATTTCATTTGGCTGGAAGATCAACTCAATGGAAATATTCCAGATCATTGAATCTAATAAAATACTATAAATGTACATTTTCTTCAAATCAATGCAAGGATGTTTCTCAGTCAACAACAAAACCATATGATCCCCTCATTGAAACAAGCTTCTTCCAATTGGGGGGGGGGGGGGGGGGGGGGGGGTGGGGAGGGAAGGGGGGGGGGGGCACATGATATGGTTTTGTTGAATTTATTTTTAAAATTAAAAAAGGAAACAACAAAAATTGAATATAAATTTTTATATCCTATGCATTGGTTAACTCTTTACCTAACATGAAAAGCAGACGCCACTGGAGGGGGGGGGGGGTGGGGAGGGGGGGGGCACATGATATGGTTTTGTTGAATTTATTTTTAAAATTAAAAAAGGAAACAACAAAAATTGAATATAAATTTTTATATCCTATGCATTGGTTAACTCTTTACCTAACATGAAAAGCAGACGCCACTGGAGGGGGGGGGGGGTGTGGAGGGGGGGGGGGGCACATGATATGGTTTTGTTGAATTTATTTTTAAAATTAAAAAAGGAAACAACAAAAATTGAATATAAATTTTGATATCCTATGCATTGGTTAACTCTTTACCTAACATGAAAAGCAGACGACACTTGCAAAAAAAAATTCTTGAATAACTAATTTTTTTCATTTTTTGTCTCAAAAACATAGGTTATGACCCCTCATTGGAACGAGCTCGTTCCAACGAGGGGTCATAACCTATGTTTTTGAGACAAAAAATGAAAATATTTTGAAAATTAATTGGCGATTTTTGAGAATAGCGCTGGCCGGTTTTGGCCGTTACGTTGGGTAAAGGGTTAAAGGGTTAAGAAAGGGAGCACAGCTGCATTGTGTATTGAGGCGTACTGCATGTCAGTGGTACACTTGTCTTCAACCAATGCTAACCCTCTGCTTGTGTGGAGTTAGTACGCTGGGGAGTCTGATAGTTACAGTATGTTGGGGAGTCTGACAATTGCTTGCCATTGCCTGGTGGGTCTCTCCAGGTACTCCGGCTTCCTCCTCCTGTAAAACTGTCCAACACGAGGTCACCGTGGCTGTCAAAAGTGTTGTTAAATCCCAATAAGTAAATAAAGAAATAAAGAATGGGTTAAGGGTGCCTCTCTTATGTATAGGGGATTATTTTATTGACATGAGGCTGTAATGTAACTCCACTTGGCAGCAGTATTCTTGTTCTGGGCAAGAATATCTGCCAACGGCAGGTAAACTGTTAATAACAATCCACCCATCCTGTATTGTATATACAGTGGAGCCCACTTAATTGGAGATCTCTTAAACTGAATAACCCTGTTAATTGAGTATAATTTCCCAACACAAAACCATTTACCATACCTCCAGTACAAATTTGACCTGTTAATTGAATATAGGTTAGAGTAAACTTCTGTTAATTGAATGCAAAATCTTGTAATATGTCGAGAAATTACCCTGACTCTCCCCAGTTTTCCTTTGTTTATAAACCTATATAGCCTCAGTACATCTAATACAGGCATTTAATCTCTTATATCTTGTTTGACAGAGCTCCTGGGTCATGGTTGACTGAATTTTAACCAAAGACTCTTTAGACAGTACACTGAGGTATCTGTGTGTCAAATTTTATTACATTTGGTCTACGGATAAAAAATTATATTACCAAAACTGAACTTGCGTTTCTTTTTTGCGTCAGTATATATGCATCCTGGGTCATGGTTGACTGAATTTTAACCAAAGACTCTTTAGACAGTACACTGAGGTATCTATGTGTCAAATTTTATTACATTTGGTCTATGGATAAAAAAATTATATTACCAAAACTGAACTTGCGTTTTTTTTTTCCTGGATCTCTGTCAAACAAGATATAACAGAATAAATACTAAGTTTATCTCTAGAATACAGAAAAGTGGCACAATCCCTGTTAATTGAATACTCCTGTTAATTGAATAATTTTCATTGGCAAAGTGGCTATTCAGTTAACACTATTCCACTATACTAAACTTTCACTTCTCTAGAATTGATCATGGTCCTAAACTGGTTAACCCTTTACCCAACATAACGGCCAACCGGCCAGCACTATTCACAAAAATCACCAACTAATTTTCATTATTTTTTTCATTTTTTGCCTCAAAAACATAGGTTATGACCCCTCTTTGGAATGAGCTCATTCCAATGAGGGGTCATAACCTATGTTTTTGAGATAAAAAATGAAAAAAATTAGTTATTCAAGATTTTGTTTGCAAGTGTCGTCTGCTTTTCATGTTAGGTAAAGGGTTAAGTAGTTGATTCCTGTTGTGGAACTGATAAGAATTCTCATAATTATCCTTCATTGAAAATCAAATCACAGTGGAAACCAATTCAGGAAGAGAAGAGTAAGTGCAAGCACTTTGCATTCAATATCTATCAATATATATGGTGCCGTTTGAATGTGCGATTAAAGTTATGTAACATTGTGTCATGAACAAACAATAGAGCGTAATTCCCATGACATTTATTATGAGATGGTTGCACCAGATTTAGAACCAATTTCTATCATGGGTAAGATTTAGTGCTATTTGGTACATGGGGGTAAAGGTGCTTGTACTTTGTCAATATATATGTAGTGAAATTTACCACTCAATATTATTGTACCAGTTGCCAGTAGGCCTAAAAAAGATAAAAATTTTGTTTCTCAGGTGCTCCCACATGCTCGTTTTTGTAGCTGCATGTTCTCTGTTTATTATCAATGCAAAATTTGAAAAATTAAACTTAATTTGTTTATGTCAGATAATTATCGAAGTTAATAAAATGGATAAAATACACCACTGCCCTTATTATTGTTATTTATTTATTTATTAAGGTTTAACGACATTTTAGCAGCCAAGGTCATATTGTGTCGGTGACAGTTTTATGGGTGGGGAAAGCCGGAGTACCCGGAGACATCCACCGAGCAACAACGAGCAGCTGCCAGCTCCCCAACATCATAACTCTGCACTGCAACACAGGCAGGGTTAGATTGGTTGAAGACATGTGCACCATCGATGTGCAGTACGCCTTAGTGGACGGTGCCACCGAGCCCCCATGTAGGCAATCGGGGTTAAGTGCCTTGCCTAATAACACAACGCGGGAGTCCGAATCAATCACTCAGATGGTCATCCATCCAAGGACAAAGTGGGCTCGTCATTGCTTAACTTTGGTGATCTGACAAGAACCGGTTACCACAACACCACCGTTCCCCCATTACCCTTGTTATTGTATCAATTATGGAGCCTAAAACATAAAACAAAGAATATGAACAGGCCTTTAGATTGGTCTGATTTGCGTCCATCGCAGGCTTGCCAAGTCACCTGCGATTCATCCCTGTTGAAGAAAATTTTTTGCAATACTGGCTGTATGAAATGCAATTTTCTGGTTTCTCTAGGCTGTGTTGGATCCTCACAATGTAGTCACTGGGTATCTCTGGGCAAACTCAAAGTTAAATTATAAGAAACTTTGCAGTTTTTCTAGGCAAGTCTTGGCTGCCTATATAGCCACAGACTATACACTTCCATTGAGTAGCAAAAATGTATATACATCTCCAGTCCTTTCCAGGTTGAGTCATTTCCACAAAAATGGAAAGGAAGGTATTAAAACAAACTATACTACATATGTATAAATTTGGGAACGTTTGTGTCATTTGGTTACATTGGTAATTTGGGGACACCAGTCATCAGTGTGAGTTTGGTGTAGTTAGGTAAAGGTTGAGCACAACTTAAAAAATTCACATATATGCCCCACCTATTTTCCTTGACCTACCTCTTTCCTTATCTTTGATTGTGGCATTTTGTCATCGTGGCATTTTGTCACTTTGGCAAAATCATCTGCAGCATAGTGTTGCGCTGCATAATGATGATCAGCAAAATATGAGATCACTATTTTGAGGATGGCCATATTTTTGGGACATAGTTAAGCTCTGCAAATGTGGACTAATCAAAAGGCCTTCAGGAGTTAAATCTATGGCCTACATTTAGTCATCCAGTAAATAATCATTGAGGAAGCCAAAGAAATTTTAATTTTGTTTTTTTTACACGCAGACAGATATCTCCTGTAGCATTTAACATGAGTTTAATTTGATGAAAATGAGTCGACATGTGAAGAACAGTGTTGGATTGACCAGTTCAACAAGAATACTGTTATATTGTCTGTCCAAGTTCAAGTCTAGTGAATGTCTGGAATATTAAATGAGAAAATAATGGAAAGGCTAATGGAGACTTGTTCAATTTGCCAGCATTCATGGGGGTTCAAAATTCAATTATCTGTCATTTCTCAGCTTTTTGCATACTAATAACATTTATACCCAGAAATGCGAGCTTTCATAATTATGGACTTCTGTAATAAGAAATCACTTTGGCCTAAACAACTAAGTTTTATCAGTGTTCTTTTCTGAAGCAATATTATAAAGGAAAATATCAGCAGAGTTGATGATGCATGCTTCCCAAATGTGAGCTAAAAAGATGAGACATGGCAGCAACAGTTTGGAGTAGAATGGAGAGAAACTCTTATCAAAAATCCATCTACTCATATATCCATCTACACTGCTAGGATTCGCATGAAAAGAATTGAGTCAATTTAACCCTTTACCTAACAACATAATGGCATCAAATTAACCAGTGCAAGGCTAACATGACCTGAAATATCCTGATACTTTGTCAGTACAATTGCACAAATATGGCTGCCATTAGAACCGGCTCAATGAGCTAGTTCCAATGACATCCATATATGTAAGGTTTTAATGGTAAAACTTCTTTAGTTTATTTTTTTTTTAAATATTATCAAATTCAGTTTTAAAAATTAAAAAAGCTGTGTTGGGTAAAAAGTTGAGATGTGTTATCAGTATACAACAGGGGTTCAACCATGATGTCCTTAAGGGATCCTGGACAAGGACATCACCAGGGGGAGGGGGGCACAGGGGTGTCCATTTTTGCCCAGCAGTTTGCCTGCAATGAAAGGTGTCTATTCAATTCTGAGGTTTTCATAAGGTGCCTTTTTTAGACTATGAATTAGACTACAATAGCGCCATTTGTTGAAATGTATTCGGATAGTTTGGACATTGACACTGTTCTGCTGAAAACAGAGTTAGGTATAGCAGCCAATCTGCCCATACATACAATTAATACTGACTTTAACCCTTTACCGAATGTAACAACCAAAACCGGCCAGCGCTATTCACAAAATTCATCGAGCTCATTCCAATGGGTTGGTCATAACCTATGTTTTTGAGATAAAAAATGAAAAAAATTATATATTCAAGAATTTTGTTAGCAAGTGTAGTCTGCTTTTCATGTTAGATAAAGGATTAAACAAGAATTTCTGGTACTTGAAAGACAATTCCTTACACAACACTGCCAATTTTACATAAAGCAGTTAAGCTAGTACTCACCATATCAGTGTTTTCTGCGTCATGTGAACGCAGTTTTTCAGCTCTCAAATATATTAAAAATTATCAGAGAAACAAAATGGCCAATCAAAGATTGTCAGACTTCGGGGTCATATATATGTCATCCGAAAGGAGTAAAATGTAACTCGAGAATCCATATGATGTTGTTGATAAATTTGCAAAATGAAATGGTAACACTAGAATATCTCTGTATTGACCATCTTAGCCATTATTGGTGTTCTGTACGAGTCGAAATAAGAAGTAGCATAGCCACTATAAAAACCTAACAATATTTTCTGGAAAGCCCTCTATGAGACATTTCCAGAAAATGGTGTAATGTTGTTGTATCATTTGTGTAGTTAAAGAAAGGGGGCTGCAGTGGCGTTGCGGTAACCGGTTCTCGTCAGATCACCGAGGTTAAGCAACGTTGAACCCGGTTAGGACTCGGATCGGTGACCGTCCGAGCGATCGATTCGGACTCCCACGTTGTGTTCTTGGGCAAGACACTTAACCCCGATTGTCCACATTGGGGCACGATGATGCCATGTACTAAGGCGTACTGCATGTCGATGGTGTGCATGTCTTCAACCAATCTAACCCTGCCTGTGCTGCAGTGCGGAGTTACGATGTTGGGGAACTGGCAGCTGCTCATCATTGCTTGGTGGTTCTCTCCAGGTACTCTGGCTTCCTCCACCCATAAAACTGTCACGGTCATGATTAGCCATTGTGCATAAGTATGTGACCTTAAACACCAATAAATAAATAAATAATAGTTAAAGAATGATGCATAGTTTATAATGGTTATTCTACAACTTATTTCAACTTTTACTGTACGATGATTGACTTAATAAAAATGTTTTAAAGTGTGAAGAATTATTTATGTTTTTGGTGCCCCCCAAAAGACAGACCTGGGACACTTCTAGCCTTATGGATTCTTGCAACCATTTTTGCGAGATTCCAATGGTGTTCTTCCAAAGTTAGATGAAATATAAGCCCTGCTTGGAAATAGAAAGATGTTGTTAAAATGTTACAAATGCTGAAAGCATGATGTTATGATAAAATGGTTGTTTTGTATCTTTTGTCCAATTTCATTGCAAATGATGCGTTTCAGGAATCCTAGGAATTCTAGTTTATTTGGTCTGTCACTGTCTGATGGATTTTTTAATAAAATATTCCCTTTGTCTTTTATGAACACGGCACGAAACATGAATAATTAAAACATGGGTTGACTGGGTGATCGGTACATTATATTAATTATTTTATGGTTATATCTACTGTTTCTCGAACACACCTTTCAGATAGTTTAGTAGAATCCTATTAACTGAAAAACAATTTTGCCAGTTAAAAATTAATGGGAATATTCAGTTAACCCTTTACCCAGCTTAATGCCCAAAACCAACAAGAGCAATTCACAAAAATTGCCATTCAATTTTCATTATTTTTTAATTTTTTGTCTCAAAAACATTGCTTATGGCCCCTCATTGGAATAAGCTAGTTGAGCTCATTCCAATGAGGGGTCCTAAACTATGTTTTTGACGCAAAAAATTAAAAAAATGAATTATTCAGTAATTTTGTTTGCAAGTGTCGTCTTCTTTTCTTGTTAGACAAAGGGTTAATATAGCTGGTTAACAAGATTTTTTTCAGTGGCACATTTAGGCGATGACTGACCCGCTGCATGCTTCCACTAAAATCCAAATTTTCTATTAACACTTTACCTAATGAATCAACTGCATCCGTCCGCACAATTTACAAATTGAGCAGTTGAAAAAAAATTATTTTCAAATGAAAAAGAAAAATAATAAAAAATGACAAAATGGGCTGTTATTTATTTATTTATTTATTTATTTATTTATTTATTTATTGGGTTTAATGACACTTTCAATGGCGAGGATCACCTCTTGTCAGACAGTTTTACGGGTGGAGGAAATGGAAGGACCTGGAGAAAATTGCCGAACAGCAGCGAGCAACTGTCAGACTTCACACTGTACTAACTCTGCAAAAGTAGGGTTAGCATTGGTTGAAGGCAAGTACATGATTTACGTAGGCCTTAGTACACAGCACCACCATGACCCCATGTGGGTAATCATGATTAACTGGTACAGTGCGGGAAGCCCATATTTGGGCTTTATTCTGAAGCACAGGTACCACAATTTAAAGGCTCCATATTCTGTGCATGTGCTTAAAATTATCTTTGAAATAAAATTTAGTCTGTTGGGATTTCCATGTTAAGATTTATGGGAGAGTGCCTCTGTGCACTCTCCCATAAATTGTAACAAGGCAAAGACATGCGATCAAATTTTTATGGCCAAAAATAATTTAGCACTTTACCAGTTAAGTGCTTACCATATAAAGACTAAAAAGTCAAGCCTGTTCAAACCTTAAAGATGTATGGTTTCAAGGATAAGGATTCAATGTAGTTCTTTAGCACACCTGATCCATGTATTTCTATAGAGGTCAGGGTCATTCGGAAGTACGTCAATAATACAGAAATCCATGTTGTTGGATGAGTGGTCCGGTTCATTATAGTGCTTACTGATGGGATTATCATGCTTGTTTAAATCTTTAGTGCCTTGCTCAAGGACAGAATGCAGTTCCTGTTGGTCAGGATAGAACCATAAACCTTTTGGTTTGAAGTCCAGTGCTCTAACCACTGAGCCATCACACTCCCTTGACCTAATGGACAACCAACACCCCAGTGGAATGTTGGATTAAATTATTACTGAACCTCTTAGCAAGTACAAAATAAGTGCACCCAACCACTACAGTGAGTACTACTACTGTGTACTGCATTCTCATTAACCCTTTATCCAATGTACCGTCAAAACCGGCCAGCGCTATTCACAAAAATTGCCAATTAATTTTCATTACTTTTTCATTTTTTGTCTCAAAAACATAGGTTATTACCCCTCTTTGGAACGAGCTCATCGAGCTCGTTCCAATGAGGGATCATAACCTATGTTTTTGAGACAAAAAATGAAAAAAATTAGTTATTCAAGAATTTGTTTGCAAGTGTCGTCTGCTTTTCATGTTAGGTAAAGGGTTAAGGAACTCCATGCTGAAAAGGTAAACATAGAGTATGAGCATTTAGTCAAATTTCTCTTGGTTTTCATTATCTTTTGCACAATCATAATTCATTTTATACTATTCTGAAACTTAGTATTCTTTATCTTTGGCGATGAAATGCTGTGATGTATCACACCTCTGAATAGGGCACTCTGCAGGTATGTAGCGAAGGGGTCTTGGATGGGGGTGTCCACCTCTAGATTTCCAATTGCACTCCCTATGGGAACCCTGGGAAGTGAAGCACTGCTTGTTTAGTTTGGTAAACATGCTCTGTTTTACTGGTAAAAAGGGACCCGGTCACCAATTCCTAGGGTGGAAGTCCTCCAAAATGGGCAACATGGATAGAAATGATTGGCTGTTCTTGACTTTCTATCCATATTGCAGTCACGATTAGCCACAGTGGAGAAATATGTGACCTTAAACACCAATTAATAAATAATATTTCCATTTGCACCCTACCCTTCCGAAAGGCAATATAATTTCCAACAAATGGGAAATTCCATTAGCACCTCTCTCTCCCCTCTCCCCCCCCCCCCCCTCCCCCAAGTCAAAATTTCCCACCTACAGTTTGTAAGATGCAGAATTGCATTTGTACATTTCCCTGAATGTCAGTTACCTAACAGAGGCACTTGGTAGTCACAAATTACAACTACAAATCAATATTTGGAAGGTTTTTTACTACTTTTCAATTAATATTTGACGGATTTTCAGTACTTTGTGTCTAAAAGTGCCATATTTTGGCCATATTCTAGACATGTTTGGAAAAATTCTGCTAGCATCCCGTCTGAAATTTCCAACTTTTTCCAATTTAGGGCTTCAAATTTCCAACAATTGTAAATTTGACAAATGATGAGGTGTAGAGACCCCCACCCCTTGTGGTTACATCCATGGCTCCCCAGACCTTTTGCAGCATGGTATTACATCACAGCATACCATCAATCCATTGAAAGGAAAACAAGACAGAAGCAAGTGTTCTTGGTTTCTCATCTCGGCATTTACATTAACCCTTTGAACTCTGGTGGTATATTCCATATCAGTTCATTGACATCAATTGGAATAGTCCATATTCATTATTTGGGGGTAGACCAATTAATATTTTCAACGTGCAGCCTCTGGGCTGCATGTTGAAAATATTGATTTGTCTACTCTACATATTCACTAAGCAGCCAACATACGTAATGCAATTATGAAATATGTTCCTGGGATGGAAAAGTGGCCCCCTCATGTTCAAAGGGTTAATATGGTTGAACATATCAGCATTCTTTTGCATTTCTCTTGCTTATAAAATTCTAAAACGATTAACATGAAGAAAAGTTACCAAAAATAGTAAAGGTAACATATTCTCAGATTGACTTAACTTCATACTAATTTGTTTAGGTCTGGAATTAGAACATCCTGGCTGTTTGGTTAGTGGCGATTCTACCTTGACCCTAATGTTTGTGGTTTGTTAGCCCTTGTGTTCAAAAATCATGCATCTGTTTATCTACCGGTGTACATAGGATTTCATGCGGCAAATCCTCTATGAATCGAATGATCTTTGATGACATAGTTGCATACAGACATATTCTGTCTGTTATTGATTCCTTATATTACTGTAATTGAACCGCAATAAAAAAAATTCTATTTGAATTGTCTGGGGTATTATTTGCTCAGCAAGTGATATGTTGCACACTTTTTTCTTCTCCATATATAACCAGTATGTTCACCAATAGGCGACTAGAGGTGACCTTCAAGGATGTCAAACCCTTGTAGTGTCAATCACAACTTCTTTTTTCAACTAGAATTCAGTCTTCACTCCTTCACTCTGTCAAGGAAAATATTTTTGATTCAAAATTTGATCATTTAGGCCTAAGAAAGTTAAGAATCTGTTTCACAGGGCCTCTTGCATGCTCATTTTAGCTGCAGCATGCTCTCTTTTTATAACAGTGCAAACTTAAAAAAATAAAAATTAAATGGTTGTCTGATATTTTACCCAAGTTAATAAAATTGATAAATTTGTCCCTTGAGTGCAACAAGGCTTTGCAATGCTTTAGCATTGCAAAGCCTTCTTGCACTCAAGGGATGAAATACACCACCACCCATGATATTCTGTAGAGTATGAAGCCTAAAACATAAAACACATCAAGAAAATGAACTTTTAATGGCAAAGAAATAATTACAAAAATAAAATATGAAATAAAAAAATGCCCACCTGCATTCAGTTTTACAAAAAATGGCCTGAGCAACAGAACATCTACTTTGTGGTGCCTTATAAACAATATATTATTATTGAAAGAATGTTTTTGCTCTCAAGAGTGGTAAAAATGAAATAAAAAGAAGAAAACAATTAAAATTCCAACCTGCCTTCCCTATTTCCGAAAGCTATGCAGCCCAAAACATGCATATTATATTCATCAGGCTTACTTACAGGGTTCTTTGTGGTCCTTGAAAGGCCTTGATTTTAGAAATGGGTTCTTAAGGCCTTCATAGAATTGGAATTTGTGTATTACCTTTAAGAGTCCTCGTTTTTTAACCGATAGAGTGCTGAAAGCCCATATTTGGACTTTATTCTGAATCGCAGGGACCACAACTTAACCCTTTACCTAACATGAAAATAAGATGACACTTGCAAAAAGAATTCTTGAATAACTAATTTTTTTCATTTTTTGCCTCAAAAACATAGATTATGACCCCTCATTGGAACGAGCTCGTTACGAGGAGTCATAACCTATGTTTTTGAGACAAAAAATGAAAAAAATAATGAAAATTAATTGGCGATTTTTGAGAATAGCTCTGGCTAGTTTGGCCGTTATATTGGGTAAAGGGTTAAAGGCTCCATATTCTGTGCATGTGCTTCAAATTATCTTTGAAATAAAATTATTTAGTCTGTTGGAATTTGCCATGTTAAAATTTATGGGAGAGTGCCTCTGGGCATTCTCCCATAAATTGTAACAAGGCAAAGACGTGATCAAATTTTGATGACCAAAAAATAATTTAGCACTCTGCCAGATAAGGATTCTTCAAAGTTTTAACATGTAAACCTGGGAAATAATTCAGAATTTATTTAAGACTTATTAAAGTTGCTTATTGTCAAGTGCCTGTGTGGAAACCCTGGGAAGTGAAGTAGTGCTTGTTTACTGTGGTAAACAAGCTGTGTTTTACTGGTAAACTAGGACCTGGTAGCCACTGTTTGTGATGGAAGTCCTTTAAAAAGGGCAACATGGGTATAAATGATTGACTAAACTTGACTTTATCTCCATGTTGTGATCATGATTTAGCCATGTGTATAAATATGTGGCCTTACCTTGTAGAGTACTGAGGCATTTTTCAAAGTTGATTTGAAACATGGGTATTTTTTCAAACATATCATGCTATTATCAAGGAAAGCCTTACCTTTACAAGATTTTGTTCATAAATAATTGTTTTGTCACAATTTATTGGAGAGTGCCTATTAGCACTCCCCAATAAATTGTAACAAATCAGTTGTATATAAACACTTTTTGTCTACAGCTGAGAAAACCCCAAGTTAATGCATTCAAAGTAAAGCCACTAAACTGCCTCTCCACACTTTTCAATAGATCCATGATTGTGACTTCCAGCACTCAAGCCAGTTGTGGTCACGATTAGCCATTGTGCAGAAATATGTGACCTTAAACACCAGTAAATAAATAATAAATACTCAGCCAGTCAAACACCAATAAATCAATAAATATTGTCAAGTGCCATCTGCCAAAATAAGTTACTGACTTTTCTTGTTCACCATTGGTCAATTGTTAATACGAGTCCCTGCTCAATAACACCAACTTCTTTCTGTTAAATGGTACAGTGGAATCCTGTTAATTGAATAGCCACTTTGCCAATGAAAAATATGCAATTAACAGGAATATTCACTTAACAGGGTTTGTCACTTTCCTGTATTCTGGGGGTAAACTTAGCATTTATTCTATTATATCTTGTTTGACAGGGCTCCATGAGCTCTGTCAAACAAGATATAATAGATTAAATTCCTTATTGGATGTGTTGAGGTCAAATAAGCCTATAAACAAAGGAAAACTGGGAAGAGTCAGGGTAATTTCTTGACAGGTTACAAGATTTTTTATTCATTTAACAGGAATTTACTCTATAACCTATATTCAATTAACAGGTCAAATTTGTACTAGGGATATGGTAAATTGTTTTGTGTTGGGAAATTATAGTCAGTTAACAGGGTTATTCAGTTAAGAGATATCCAATTATGTGGGCTCCACTGTATCTGTATTCTTAACTGGTAGAGTGTTACCTGGAAGGGGATCCTTTGTTTAGAAATATTTTGTTCATAAATGTTTTGTTGCAATTTATTGGAGAGTGCCTGTTGTGACTAGCCCATAAACTTTAACAAAACAATTTTGCATCTTTTTTTCTGTTGCTGGGGAAACAACCCACTGCATTGTGTGAAGAGCCACTAAAGTGGTTTTCAGTATTTTTCAATCAAGCCATGATAGTGGCTTCTAGATCTAAACCCTTTAAACTTTTACCAACATAGATGATATCAAAATTTATTATTTTAAATATTATTGTTTCAAATTAAAAGAAAAAATTTCAGCAAAACCATATCATGTGACCCTCATGGGAACGAATTAGGAACCCAAATTTTCACATAGTCCAATATGATTGATGTGCAGCATCTTTAGGGGAGTCAAATAGAAGTTGGTTAAAATCAAGTCCCAGGGGGCCACATTTGAGGTTCTTGTGGGAGCCCGATTTTCAGCTTAGTGGTATGAGGAATATTCTTGAAAAATCTTAAGATCCACCAGTCAGAATCTATTGATACTTGGTATGCAGCAACCTTACTGGGGACAAATTCAGGTTTGTTCAAATCAAGTCCCTGGATTGATATTTGGGCTCCCTATGAAAACCCAAATTTTAATGTAGCCCAATGACAGGAAAATTCTATAAATATCTTCATATCTTTTTCAGATCCACCTGTCAAAATTTTTATGATATTATGGATGCAGCATCCTGGGGTGGGGATGGGGGGGGGGGGGTGCAGAAACAAGTTTGTTCAAATCAAGTCATATTTGAGCTCTCTGTGGGAACTCAAACTTTTGACGTATTGCAATATGAGATGGGGAATATTAAAAATCTTCTTCAGATTTTCTAGTCAGAATCTTTTGATATATTATATGCGGTAACCTTAGGAGGTTCAGATTCAAATTTGTTCATGAATTTTAACTTTGCACAGTATAAACACTACTCTTTAAAAAATCTTCTTCAAATCAAACAGTTAGAATGTTTTGATATTTAGTATGCAGAGTTAGATTCAAGTTTGATTAACCCTTTGAGACTTTAATTATCCTGACGTTCAAACATCACTGGGAATTCAGTTTCTTCAACGTTTTTCAAAATGCGACGTCAAATGTCGGAAAGTACAAAATAAGATATTTTTCACATTAGTGATTATCTGGTTGAGGGCTAGATTATTTTTGGTGGTCAGAATTTGTAATTCAAAACTTGTTTTATTACAAATTATTGGAGAGTGGCCACAATAAATTGTAATAAAACAAATTTATATAAACAAAATATTATTAGTGTTCGACTGAATATGAAATATAAGCATGGAAAGTGTTGGCTTTTTGCTCTGATATCCTCATTTTTGAAAGCCCTGATAGTGGCTTCTAGCACTCAACAAGTTAAGAAGTCTTGACAGGATTATATTAGTATTTCAAGCTGCGATAACATTCAGCTCAACGGTGGTCACTCAGCACTATTTGGGAGAAAATAGGAATTGCGGTTAAAACTTTGAAAAATCAAAAAATAATAACAAAACAAATGACAACAAAGTATCAACGCGCTGTTTGATTTTGTATGTCAAAAGTATCAGTGAGTTAAATCTTGGGCTCTTTATGGTAACCCAAATTTTAACTTGGTGCATTATGAGGAAAATTCTTTTAAAGTCTTCTCCTTCAGATCCACTAATTAGAATCTTTTGTTTGTAGGATTCTACTTTGTTTAAAGCAAATCTCTGGGATCTTATTTAGGCTTTCGGTAGGAGCTGAATATTAACTATGAGTGCAATATATAAAGGATATCTACACTGTTTTAATGAATATCAGGAATTATCTCATGAGTGTGGACCTGAAAGTTTTATTTTTCAGGAGCACTTGCGAGAGTGAAAAATAATAATTTCAGGCCACCACGAATGAGATAATTCACTAAAACAGTGTAGATTTTCTTTTTATTATATGCTACATGCCATTTTACTGCAAAATATTCAACTAAATTCGACTGCAAACAGTTTCAAGACAATAACAAAAAGCTACTGATCATTCCTTCAAGGCGATGAATGGCGCCGAAGTGTAACATCATTTAGGAAGCGACTGAAAAATTCATCGTGGGGACCTGAAAATATTATTTTTTACTTGCGCAAGCACTCATGAAAAATAAACTTTCAGGTCCATACTCATGAGATAATTCCAGATATTGACTAAAATAGAGTTGATTTTCTTTTTTTATTATATGCTACGAGACATTTTATTAAACAATATTCAGCCCAATTCGACCCCAAATGCATACGTTTCGAAACAATAACAAAGATCACCTGGTCGTTCCTTCAAGGCGATGGGATGCGGCATAGCGTGACGTCATTTAAGAAGCTTCTGAGGAATATTTCTTGATATCCATCGAGTTGATGGATATCGAGAAATATATTTTAGATAATTTTGCGATAATTCATAGACTAGCATATAATAAAAGGAGATGTCTTCACAATAACTTCTTCCAATCCACCAGTCAAGAGTTTTTTTTTTATATTTTGTATTCTTACTCTCAGGGTGAGATTCAAGTTTCCTTCAAATGAAATCCCAAGGTTCATATTTGTGCTCCCATTGGGCACCTGAATTTGAACTTAAAAAATATTCCTCTTAGATCCACCTGGCAGAATCTTTTGATATTTGGTGTATAGCATACGGTGGAGTTCTGTTAATTGAATAGCCACTTTGCCAATGCAAATTATTCAGTTAACAGGAGTATTCAATTAACAGGGATTGTGTCACTTTCCTGTATTCTAGAGATTAACTTAGCATTTATTCTGTTATATCTTGTTTGACAGAGCTCCATGAGCTCTGTCAAAGAAGATATAATAGATTAAATGCCTGTATTGGATGTACTGAGGCCAAATAAGTCTATAAACAAAGGAAATCTGGAGGGAGTCAGTAATTTCTCGACAGGTTTACTCTATAGCCTATATTCAATTAACAGGTCAAATTTGTACTTGAGGGATGGTAAATGGTTTTGTGTTGGGAAATGATATTCAATTAAGCGGGTTATTCAGTTAAAAGATATCCAGTTAAGTGGGCTCCACTGTATTATGACTGCTGGATGGAAGTTGGTCAAAGTGTTAAGCTGTTAAGCTTCATTGATTTTGGTTGGCACCAGAGAGGGTTGAAATTGAACCCTCAAGGGTCTTGACAAGGGTCTTGAATTCCCACCATTCCACAGTCTTTATTTATCTAATGGCTTAGCAGAGATTTCCAGTTAAGTCTTGGTTGCCTGTTAGTGACTAGAAACCACTGCCTTGGTTAGTTGTCTATTGTCAGCAGGACCTCCTCGTGATGGCATGTTAAGGGCACATGTTCTGAGGTCGGAAAAGATGAAAATAGGCCTTTAAGGGTTAAGACAGAACTCAATGGAAATTTTACTGTTTGTTTAATTGAATTCTGATCACACATTACATGTGGATAAGATTAATGATTGTTCAAAGGTCACAAGGTCACTAATGATGGGCAGAGGTGTTGGGAGTGCATTGAGCAATTGTTTTTATTTTGGTTAAAGTTTTAGATGATTTTGAATGATTTTATTGTGAAAAGTGTAATCCTGTTGATATCATCGGGAGAGTGGATGGGGTCCATTAGGTGATTTTTTCTTTGCTTTAAAGTGAGTTTTGAAGGGTTTTCAGTGATTTTCCAGAAACTCACACCACTCTCCCTTCCCCACCCCATCTCCCACAGACCTAGCTAAATTAGATTAATATGTAGATGTTGAGTGTGATTCTGAATCCTTCTTTAAACAAGTTTCTCAGGTGTATGATTACGGCCTCCTTGAGGACTCTTATTTTCGTTGATATGCAGGTGTATTTCAACCAACACAGTGTTTCCACAACCACAAAAATGAACTTTCTACCTTAACTCTTAACTCGCTCAGTATTTTCAAGATATTTTTTCTTCAAATCTAGTCATGGCTGCTGTAAAGCAGCCATGACAAGTGCTGATGAAAAATCTAAATATTACAAGAAATCATTGGTGAAAAAATCCATTCAATTTACAGGGGAAAATATGTTTAACTCGTTACCTAACATGAAAAGCAGATGACACTTGCAAAAAAAATTCTTGAATAACTATTTTTTTTCATTTTTTTCTCAAAAACATAGGTTATGACCCCTCATTGGAACGAGCTCAATGAGCTCGTTCCATTGAGGGGTCATAACCTATGTTTTTGAGACAAAAAATGAAAAAATAATGAAAATTAATTGGCCATTTTTGAGAATCACGCTGGCCGGTTTTGGTCGTTATGATGGGTAAAGGGTTAAATATGCCCAACTTATACTTATCAGTGGCAAGAGAAACTCTGTGCTGAGCAGGAATATCCTTCAGCAGCATGCAAAGAGTTAAACACTATATGCAGCCAGTACTTTCAATATTGTTTTGATAAAAAGTAAAATTTCTCATTGCTTGCTTCCAAAACATATTTCATTCCAATGAAGAGTCATAAGCGGTCTTAGAGACTTAGAGAAAGCAAAAATTGATTATTTATTTATTATTTAATTAGGGTTTAACACTTTACCTAATGAATCGGCCACGCCAGTTCATATATTACTCAAATTCAGCACTTGAAAAAAAAAAAAAATTTAAAAATATTTCAACAAAACTATATCTTTAAAATATTAAAAATTTTTAAATATTAAAAATAATGATTTTTGATATCGTCTGCATTTGGTAATGGTTAACCACAGTCATATCATGTTGGACAATGTTTTGTGTGAAGTAAGTCAGAGTATGTATAGAGAACCACCAAGCATCTGTGAGTAACTGTTAGACTCCAGCTTAATAACCCTGCACAAAGGAAGCGTGGTGGTCTAAAGCATACTGCGCATTGATGGTGCACTTGTCTTCAACCAATGCTAACCCTTCTTGTGTTGGGGAGTCTGGAGTTAGTATGTTTGGGAGTCTGGCAGTTGCTTGCCATTGCTTGGTGGTTCCCTCCAGGTACTCCAGCTTCCTCCAACACGAGGTGACCCTGGGTGTCAAAAGTGTCATTCAACTGCAATAAATAAATAAACCCTGGACAACATTGAAGGCATGCCCTTATCATACTGCTCAACTTTGCACCCACTTGGGCAATTGGCATTAAGTGTCTTACCCAAGGATTCAGAACAGATGATGTGGGTCAGTCTCACACCAATGACCTTTTAATTTGAAGATCATTCATCTGACTAGTGAGCCACCATGTTCCCCCAAAATTGATTGATAAGAGAATTTAATTGACAGTGGGTTGTGCAGTGGCTGAGTTTTTACAGCATTGGACTTCAAAGCGTAAGGTCCACAGTTTGATCCTCACCAGGGGTAACTGCTTTGCATCCCTGAGCTGCCCAAGTTGGTCAAGGCACTTAATCCCGATTGACCACATGGTGGCACGGTGGCGCTGTGTACTAAGGCCTAATACACATTGATGGTGCACTTGACTTCAACCAATGCTAACCCTGCTTGTGTGGAGTTAGTATGTTGAGGAGTCTGACCACTGCTTGGTGGTTATCTCCAGGTACTCCAGCTTCCTCCATCTGTAAAACTATCTGACACAAGGTGACCTTGGCTGTCAAAAGTGTCATTAAATCTCAATAAATAAATAAATAATTGACAACAGCCAGTGTGTAGCACTGCTTAATTTCGCCAATTTCTGTGGAGAGAAGCATTAAACATGGTTGTTCCTGCTCCTTCTGCACACTAATGTAAAAATATCAGAATTTCAACCTGCAAATTTTTCTCCTAATGTAATTAGGAATTGAACCTATTCAATCTTGTTTGACAGAGCTGATTGAGCTACAAGCCTGGAAATAAGCAATCTGTGACATTTGCAGAATGAGGTACCTAGAGGGTGAATTCTGCTGATGCTATCCCATACAGTGGATGCGAATACCCCAATTTATCCTCTGGGTACCTCTTTCTGTTCAAGCCTGAGACCTTGATTCATATTGAGATTCATAGAGGGTAAATTTAGTGATGATCCCCTGCGGTGCAGGGTAGCATCACTAAATTCACCCTCTGGACCTGATTTTGCAGATGACAGTTTGCTTATTTCCAGGCTTGTTGAGCTATTCAAACAAAATTGAATTGGTTAAATTCTCTGTTGTGGTCGAGGTATAAGGGCCATTTACCAACCAGCCTTGTTTGTCTGGATCTTTTACTGTTGTGGTAAATCGGTCACTTTGTGTGCTAGAGGTTGAGAGTTTGAATCTCTGCTGAGTCGGCTCCCACAATTCTCTCTCGATCTGTTACATCTGAATTACATTACGTGAAAAATTTGCAGCTTGAAACTTCAGTATTTTGACATCAGAATACAGAGGGTTAGTAAAATAAGAAATAAGAGTCATGGAATTTTATTTCTGAAAAATGTGTTCAACCCTTATGTAATTTGTTTGGAGAATCGAATGAAATAGATCTTTGAAATTTGAATATCTTGGGGTTGAACAGAAATCTATTCACAGCAGTTCAGCTTTGTATAGTTTCTGTTAATGAACAGTGTGGGCTTTCTGTTAATAGTGCAAATATTGATCTTGTCAACCGATTTATTTTAAAAAAATCAGCTCAATTTGATTTCTAGGCTTCGTTGTTGTCTTGGGACAGCATAATATTATAAAGTGACTGTAAATCCCACTCAGTCAATCAATATAACAGAGTAAAACCAACAAAACACGTGTTTTGTACAGGAAATTAAAAATTAACATAAAAAAGTCTTATGAAGTACTTGTCCCTTCCAACTAATTGATTTTACTTTGAAGAAAGAATATAGGTTTTGTTTCACCTCTTTTGAAATGATCTGCATTTACCATTCAGTGTTGAGGAATTTTGTTTCCATTTTTAGCTCAACTTTGGCGAAGCCAAATTTGAGCTTATGCCATGGTCCGTCTGTCCATCAACAATTGGATACGGCTCGGGCTAGAGGCCGTATTTATAAACCGATCTTTACGAAACTTCTTGGGTACCTTTGTTATGACCTTGGGACGAGAACGAGTGTTTTGGGGTGCAGTCCGAAATTCAAGATGGCTACCAGCTGCCATTTTGTACCGACGATGCAGAAATCTGTTTTTTGTACAGAACTTCCATATGAAAGCTCTGATTTGAATAATTTTTTGTATGGATGTTTAGATCCATGGGATACATCACATATAATACGGGGTTTTTTCTTGTGCGTAAATTATGCAAATTAGACTAACTTTGATGTTTTTTGGTATTACTTTCAGCACTGTGAGTGCAAATGCCAATATGGCTCGAGCTAGAGGCCGTATTTATGAACCGATCTTTACGAAACTCCTTGGGTACCTTTGTTATCACCGTGGAACGAGAACGAGTGTTTTGGGGTCCGGTCCAAAATTCAAGATGGCCGATGGCAGCCATTTTGTACAAAATTTGGTGCAATCAGATTTTTGCACAGAACTTCCATATGAAAGTGCTGATTTGAATAATTTTTTGTGTGAATGTTTAGTACCATGGGATACATCACATATAATACAGGTTTTTTTCTCGTGCAGAAATTATGCAAATTAGATGAACTTTGATTTTTTCAGTCCTACTTACACACAGTAAGTACACATGTCAATACGGCTCGGGCTAGAGTCTGTATTTATGAACCGATCTTCACGAAACGTCTTGGGTACCTTTGTTATCACCTTGGGACGAGAACGAGTGTTTCTGGGTGCGGTCCAAAATTCAAGATGGTTGCCAGTGGCCATTTTGTACCAAAATTAGGTCTAATCAGTTTTTTGTACACAACTTCTATATGGCTCAGGCTAGAGGCCGTATTTATGAACCGATCTTTACGAAACTTCTTGGGTACCTTTGTTATCACCGTGGGATGAGAACGGGTGTTTTTGGGTGTGGTCCGAAATTCAAGATGGCCACCAGCAGCCATTTTGTACCAAAATTAGTGCAATCTGTCTTTTGTACAAAACTTCTGTATGAAAGTTCTGATTTGAATAAATTTTTGTATGAATGTTTAGTAACATGGAATACATCACATATAGTATGGGTTTTTTTCTCATGCAGAAATTATGCAAATTAGATGAACTTTGATTTATTCAGTGCTACTTATACACTCTAAGTGCACATGTCAATACGGCTCGGGCTAGAGGCTGTATTTATGAACCGATCTTCACAAAACTTCTTGGGTACCTTTGTTATCACCTTGGGACTAGAACGAGTGTTTCTGGGTGCGGTCCAAAATTCAAGATGGCTGCCAGTGGCCATTTTGTACCAAAATTAGGTCCAATCAGTTTTTTGTCACAACTTCTACACAGCTCATATTTGTGAACTGATCTTCACGAAACTTCTTGGGTACCTTTGTTTTCACCTTGGGACAGGAATGAGTGTGTTTTGGGGTGCCTTTGTTATCACTGTGCTGTGAGAAAAATTATTTTGGGGTTCAGTCAGACCCACTCTGGGACTCAAAGGTTTCTTTTCTAGTTTAGCATCTGACTGTCACCCACCTTTACAATACTTCACCTATACATTTGTTACAGGCAATGGTCAGTATTTATGTACAGACCGTTACAATACTTTATTTGTACCTTTGTTATCAGGTCATTACCTAGATGTTTGTCATTGCTGTGTCACATACTATACATGTACATGTCTTTGTCTTGACAAGTTGAGCTACAGTGTCATTGACACTTTCATTTATTTGGTGACATTGGGAACCCCGAGAAGTGAAGCAGTGCTTGTTTACTGTAGTAAGCAGGTTCTGTTTTACAGGAAAAACAGGACCCGGTCACCAATGCCTGGGGTAGAGGTCCTCCAAAATTGTCAACAATAGTATAAACAATTAACTGGACTTGACGTTTTCCATGTTGTGGTCACGATTGGCCATTGTGCAGAAATATGTGACTTTAAACAGCAATAAATAAATAAATTTTTAGCTCAGCATGACTTTGTCATCACTTCTCGTCTGTCGGCGTACGTATGTATATACGTTAGTATGTTCGAACGTTAGTACGAACATCCACACTTTCCTTTGGCACGCCTCACAGGTCGCATTTATGATCAGATCACTTTGAGTCTTGGTATGCTTGTTTGGGGTGACCTCTAGATGGGAGCTATCGATTTTCTTCAATTTCCGTCAAAAAATATTGCCGCGGCCAACGTTCTTAGAACTTAGTTTAGTCAGACCTCAATATTTCCCTTTGGCACACCCTACAGGGCACACTTATGATTGGATTGCTTTGAAACCTGGCATGCTTGTTTGGGGTTACCTCTAGATGGGAGCTATTGATTTTCTTCGATTTCCGTCAAAAAATGTTGCCACTGGCAATGACTTTCAATGAACTTAGTAAAAACTTAGTGCAGTGCAGGGAATATTTATGATTGGATCGCTTGCAAACTTGGTGAGCTTCTGTGGGTTGACATCTATATGGGAGCTGTCGATTTTCTTCCATTTCTGTCAAAAAATGTTGCCGCTGACCTTTGAACTTAGTCAGACCTCAATATTTCCCTTTTACACATTTATGATCGGATCACTTTGGAACTTGGTATGTGTGTTTCGTGTTACCCCTAGATGTGAACTATTGCTTTTTTATCATTTCCATAAAAATTTATTGTCGTTATCACCAACCTTTGAACTTACTACATTTGTGCATCAACTTATCCCTTTTGCACTCTCTGCAGGGTATATTTATGAATTTCTATAAAAAAACCATTGCCACAAGCAATGACCTTCTGCTTCAGGCATTTGTGCATTAACATCTTCCTTTGGCATGCCTCAGAGGACACATTCATTATCAGGTTGTTTGAAACTTTGTATGCTTATGCAGGATGACAAAGATAGGAGCTATTGATATTCTTTTCATTTCCATCAAAAACTGCTGCTGTTAGCAACAATCTTTGAATTTATTGCATTTGTGCATCAACATTCTTTGACATGGCCTACAGGCCACATTTATCATAGGATTGTTTTTGAACTTGGTGTGCTCATTAGGCAAGAACTTTAGGTAGGAGCTGTTGATAAGCATTCATTTCTGTGAAAAAAAGTTGCCATTTACAATAACCTCTGAACATACTGCATTTGTGTATCAACATTCTTACTTTAGCCAGTCTTACAGTTTACATTTAAAAATGTATGGATTACTCTGACGTTGTGCACACACAATGCTGTTATGTTGAACTTTCATCAAATAACATTGGTACCAATGATCTTCAATTTTGCCATTTCATTTATAACTTACCAAGTTCAAGTTTGTCAAGTTGAGCTATAGTGTCATTGACACTTTCATTGGTTCATACCTTTAGTACATGGTTCCTATACTTTTCAAAATCAAGGTCATTTGTTGGACTTTGTGTTAACTTTTTAGGTTAAAGTCTTCACCATCCCACCCAAAAGAAAATGGTTACAGTAAAGAGTTCCCATCAGACTATCCCTCCATCTTTCCATCCATCTACCCACCTACAGTGAACTGAATATTGCTGGATGGGATCTTTTTGGCCTGATAGAATGTCAGTACTATAAATGAGAATTATGAATTACACAGCAGACATGCTTTTGATATGACATTAACCCTTTACCTAATGAATTGGCCACATTCGTCCATGTATTACAAATTGAGCAGTTGAAAAATAATTATTTTGCAAAAATTTTCAATCAAACCTTTTGTGATTGCTTACTGGAACGAGCTCATCGATCTCATTCCAATTAAGGGCCACATGATATGGTTTTGTTGATTTTGTAGAATTTTTTTGCAAAAGTAATAAGTAATCTAGTGTTTTGGAGTGGACACCAAAAATTATTTCATGAGTGAATGAGACAAATGTTTATTTTTAGCGAGCGTTTGCACAGGCAAAAATAAACATTTGTGTCTGTCATGAATGAGATTATTTTCGGTGTCCACTCAAAAACACTAGATTTTCTTTTTATTATAGACCTTTTTATAAAACACAGTGTGTTCACACTGAATTGTTGCGCAAAACCCCTTGACAGGTTTCTTGCATCAATTTAACCCTTTACCCAACGTAACGGCCAAAACCGGCCAGCGCTATTCTCAAAAATCGTCAATTAATTTTCAAAATATTTTCATTTTTTGTCTCAAAAACATAGGTTATGACCCCTCGTTGGAACGAGCTCGTCGAGCTCGTTCCAACGAGGGGTCATAACCTATGTTTTTGAGACAAAAAATGAAAAAAATTAGTTATTCAAGAATTTTTTTTGCAAGTGTCGTCTGCTTTTCATGTTAGGTAAAGGGTTAAGGTGAATACGAGTAAATTATTGCTGGAAAAGATTGTTTTCCACTTCAAAACTCCTACATTTTCTTTTTATTATACACTTTTAATAAGAAATTGATCATTTTCAGTGATAATTTGACTCGAATTTACCTTGAAGTTTTGCATTAAATCCACCAGTTTGATTGATACTGTGAAAGAGAAAATTCACATTGTGGGATTGTAAGCAGAGTAATAGGACTTTATGCGAGTTAGGAACAAATACACAATTTTGATTCAAAGTCTGATGCTGTAACCAATTGGATACTGCAAGAGTACAATAAACTGAATTCATAAGACCAGTCTCGGACATGAAAAGTGCAATTCAGATTTTATTTTTTCAATTTTTTTGCAATGAAGTCATAGATTATGATTCTCATTGGCAAGACTTACATTTCGATGAGAATCTGAGAATTGATTCATGCAAAGACTCGCGAAACAAAACCAGCTAGAATCCATGTAGATTTCTTATCAACCCACCTTACAATTGTTTACTACAGACTTGCACTACAGTGGAAGTCCCTAACTCGGAAAATATACTCTCTATTTTGATCTTTCCCAAGGGATTTGGGAAAGAAAAGTGGTGCAAAAGCATCAAGAAAAAATAAGCCAAAACTGGGTCGAGTGCTACCGGCTCACACCCAGTAGGGGATGCTCTTCTAGTACAGATCCACGGCTTCCAGTACCAGTGCACAGACAGTAACTAAGGAATCATTCTTTTTTCATCCACTGTTTATTTGCATTAAGAAACAGTGATAATTAAACTCGTTGATAATGGTTACCTGGGACTGGAATTATGGATCTGAGGATCGTATAATAACAGGACTGTGTTTTATATATTCTCGATATTATTTTCAACCACATTTTCATTGTATTTTATATATTCTCCGTGTTCGCGCATGACTTTCGTGTACAGTTCGAACATAAAATCTTTTGATTGATAAATTTATGTTATCCTTTTGGATATTATTATTATTATTGGAGTTAGGTGTCAGTGGGAGGTGGTATGGACAGGATTTCTCCTCCCTGTTGAGGGCAGAATTTCTGTTTTTTGGGTCCATGTCGGCCATCTGGGTTCAGTTGTGTTCCTGCCAGTCCATTATTTTCTGCCACCTTTCTCTCGTAGTTGGGGGTGTTCTTCTACTTTCTACATCTGTTGAATTCACCTTTTCTTCTACTGCTCTCACCTCTTTTATGCCCAGGACTGTTCCTTGAGGGCAGTGCCTTTTACCCAAGCATGTGGTGCATTCTCGTGGCCGTTCCTCCCGCACCCGCATGGAGGGTGAACACTGTCGCTCGGGGCCTCCCCACACGGTTATACGAGTTATACCCCCTCCGTGGAGGATGTGCAGTCTTTAACTGTGGTGGATACTACGGGAGCTGTGAGTTGTCCGGTGAAGAGATGCCTAGTTCCGGGACTGTGGCCCCTCTCCAGTCCACATCTGAGGCTGTCACTAGGGTTGTGACTCCTCCTTTGGAGCCAAGCTTGATTGCTCTCTCCACTTTTCCACCGGTTTCAACAGCTCCCGTCGTATCTGCTGCTACTGCTGTTCTGTCTGTTACGTTATCGGTCGCCGTTTCAGCCGGCCTGGACTTATCCGTGCAGGGTCTGCAGAGATGTCTGGTAGTGTGGATGTGGGGTATCGGCCTCAGCCTTCCCTGACTTCAACTCGGCTGCCGACTGAATCCTCTGCTGTGGGCTCTCAGTTGTTGAGCCCAGCAGTTTTCTCATTGGATTTGGTTGTTCATGGTCACCACGGTCTCTGTTGTGTTTCCGTCCACGCACTCTGGTCCCATGGCCAGTTTTGTGGGGCCAACGCTTTTTATGCAGCCTGGACCTTCTGTCCCTCGGAGGTCCGCGGCGATTCTCCTGAGTTCCTGACATCGAGACCCAACAACTGGGGAGCAGCTCTTGACTTTGGGTGTGAGTTCCTTCCAGATCTCAAACCGTCAGACCAGCCGACGGTGTCAGCCAGGCCGCGATCATCTAATTCATCCAATGCTGCCTTTCTGGAGTCAGATGTCGACACACTGTTGAGCCTGCTCACATCGCTAGGGTTCAGAGTCAATGAGGAGAAGTCGGACCTGGTCATTTCTCAGTTGTTTTGTCATCTGGGGATGGACTTCTGTACTCAGCTGAATACAGTGGCAGTTTCCCGGGCAAGGGCTGCGATTCTCTCAGCTTTTGCCCTGACTCTGTCCCAGTCCATGTCCGCGACAGCTCGGAGTATTCTTCGGCTGCTTGGTCTCTGCGGTTCGGTGACGGATCTCATTCTTCTAGGTCGGTGCATGTCAGACCTCTCCAACACTCTCTTCTCAGTTGTTGGAGGCCCAATGTCATTTCTCTGGATCTGGTGTTTCAGTTACCGGAGTCTCTTCATCGTCACCTTCTCCCCTGGACGGATGTTCAGTGGATTATGCAGGGAGTTCCGTTGGACTTCCCCTCTGATCGTGTTCTGACTGCAGACTCCAGCGATCTCGGATGGGGTGCGACGTTGGATCCTCTAGGTCTTCCCTTCACAGGGCATAGCATGGGACCAGGATGAAGCAGCTCTTCACATCAACCAGAAGGAGCTTCTTGCTCTTCTTCTGAGTTTCCGGCAGTGGATCCCCCACCTTTCGAATCACCAGGTCCTTCTTTTGACTGACAATTCGATAGTGGTTGCTTACATTCGGAACCAGGGCTGCACACAGTTCCCATGTACAAATTAGATTGGGATTTTATACTGCTTGCTCAGGATGTCAACGCAGGAGTGGTGTTCGTCACATTCCCGGTCATCTGAACATCCTAGCTGACTCTCTGTCTCGTCATTTCCACCGAGTGGATGCTCCACAGGCCAGTGTTCCAGTTGCTTTGCGATCTCTGGGGTCGTCCCCACATCGATCTCTTTGCGACTCGTTGGAACCATCAGGTAGACACTTTCGTGTCCCCGTGTCCAGATCCTCTGGCTTTCACTGTGGACGCTCTGTCACTCGATTGAAACGGTCTTGTCGGCTATGCCTTCCCGCCGGTTCCGATTCTGCTTCAGGTTCTAGCCAAGATACAAACCTGCAGTTGTCCAATCTTTCTGATTGCTGCCCTGTCGCCTCAACGGATGTGGATCAATCAGCTCCGATCTCTGTTGGTGGCGGTTCCGGCATGTCTTCCTCTATGTCGCGACCTTCTTTGCCAAGGTCACATGAGAAGGTTTCACGTCGACCCGACTTCATTGTGCCTTGACGCATATCTTTTGTCAGGTCCTGTCTCCTCTGTAGAGGTTTTTCGAGATGAGCAGTGGAGTGCAGGCACTCCACTGGTTTATACTATGCGGCTAAGTGGAAGGTCTTCTGTCGATGGTGTGCTGATCACTCTGTTGATTTGACCAATCCTTCGATAATACATATTGCAGAGGTTCTGGTATATCTGTTTGATTCTCGGGGTCTCCAGTCTATTACCATCAAAGGGTACAGGTCCATGCTTTCAGAGACCTTTCCATATGTGGGACAGCGTCATATCAGCACTAATCCATACCTCTCCAAGCTTGTTCGGCACTTTTCTTTGAAAAGGCCTAGGACTTTGCAGCTTACCCCAAGATGGAATCTTTCTTGGGTGCTGCTTTGCTTGTGGGAGGGGGGGTTGAACCTTTATCCCAGGTGGATATGTGTTTTCTCACATACAAGACGGGTTTTCTGATGGCTATTACCTCAGCCAGACGGGTTAGTGAGCTTCATGTCCTCTCGGTTGATCCAGCCTTTTTTCAGGAGCTCTCCCACAGTGTTACGTTTAACACTGTTTGCTACTTTCTAGCCAAGAATCAGATACCAGAAACGATTCCATCTCCTATCTGTATCAGGGCTCTTCCTTCTGCTGAGGGTAATCACCCTTTGCTCTGTCCAGTTCGTGCACTTCGCATTTATCTCATTCGGACGCAGTTCATTAGGAAAGGCAGGAAACTATTTTTTCTGTCTCTTATTCCTGGTCGACAGAAGATCTCTCCTCAGTCCATTTCTCTATGGATTTGTCTTGCTATTCGCGCGGCTTACGCTCGTCCAGTGACTGACGATTGTATAACCAAACGTATTTCTGCCCACGAGGTGCGTGCCTTGTCTACTTCTTAGGCTAATGCTAACTCTTTCAAGTTGTCGGATGTTATGCAGGCAGCCTACTGGAGAAATGCTTCTACTTTCTCCACCTTCTATCTGCGTCAGTTGCAGGAGCAGTCGGAGGACCTTTTTGCTTTGGGCCCTTTTTCTTCTGCTCAGGCTGTTGTCTATCCTATGTCAATTTGGATATTGTTTGAGTTGGGTTACTGATATGTCAAATTTTCTGTGATAAGACATCATCCATGTAAATTTTCATGGGGCCTGATTGTGATTGGTTTCAAATATATTTGTTAGCTACGAGAGGGGGGATTGGAATCGCTTTGTGTCGTTTGTGATGCTTTTCTTGTTAATGACTCATAAATGAGCTTCATTCAATGATGGTCTGGAAGCAAGAAATGAAAATTTTCACTGTATAAAAAAAAGATTATTGCTACTTCTGTCTGTAGTTTATGTTTAAGTGAAGAGTAAACTTGATTTTCTTATGCAAAGATTTTTTTTTTCTTTTTGTCGATTTTTTTTCCAACTTTGAAAATATTGTTTATGACTCCTCATTGGAATGAGCTCATTCTGATGAGATGCCATAAGCTCTGATTTAAATGTAAAAAATGAAATTTGTTAATTCCATAGGGAAAAATATTACTGCCATCTGTTGTTCATGTTTGATGAAGAGTTAATGTAATTTCATTGTGTTAACCCTTTACCCAATGTAACAAACCAAAACCGGCCAGTGCTATTCACAAAAATCGGCAATTAATTTTTATTATTTTTTGTCTCAAAAACATAGGTTATGACCCCTCTTTGGAACGAGCTCATCGAGCTCGTTCCAATGAGGTCTCATAACCTATGTTTTTGAGACTAAAAATGAGGTTAGGTAAAGGGTTAAAAGACATGGTTTGGAAATGGTGGATGTACCAAGTATAACATAATGGTAGGGAAGACAATTTGGGAATTGGTGGATGTACCAAGTATAACTGAATGGTACGAAAGACAATTTGGGAAATGGTGGATGTGTGAAGGGTTAATGTAATTTCATTGTGTTATGATGATTTTTCCAACCATTTGTTATATCTATCATATCTATAGTGCATAAAGCAAACATTTTTTTCAGTGATGGATTATGAATCCACACTAAAAAGCCCACAAAGTCTCGAGTGAATTGAATGTTCTTGTGAAATATTGCTATTTGAGAATTACTGTATAAAAAACATGAATATACAATGCTGTGTTTCGCACTTCATGTTTGCGTGACTCTTTTTTTCATTTTGTGGAACAAATTTTAATGAAAATATACTTGATATATAAAATATATGTTTGTTTCTTGATGGTTTGAGGTATTAACTGTCAGAGAGCTGATATAGTTGTAGATGGGCAACTGAAATTTTTTTTTCTTTGGCATTTGTGCATTAGATACTGTGTGATTGAATTTCCAGGTCTGTATCAGCTGTGAATCTATGAGCCGATTATGTTGTGTCTAAAGTAACTTTCTGCAATCAATCCCCATCAGAAATTTGTGATTTTCTCCAAATAGAATTAGTTTTAAAAATGATTGAAGATAATAGAGGTTTTGAAAACTAACTGGATATGGATACGAAAGCAACAGCTTCCAAATCTTAGCAGACACCTGCTATATTCCCATTCCTTAACCCTTCACCTTTACAACCCTAAAGATCCGTAACCCCTAGCACCCTGATAATGCAACAAAATTTTCTCCAATCACTCTGTTTATCTCTTGTTTTACTATGAATTTAACCAATTATATCTTTTTTGATAGAGCTCACTGGGCTCTGTCAAACAAGGTATATTTGGTTAAATATCACACTGCATTATGGGAAATATTTGCTGCTGAAAGCTTTGTCATTTTGACGCAGAGTTCAGGGGGTTACACTTTGCCTGCTGTGGATGGATTTTCCTGACAGTACAAAAATACCTGTTGTCAAGTAATGGTATAACCCTGCCACATGTCAACACAATATACCCCTTTTATTAGCTGGTGAAGTGCTAAATTATTTTTCTGCCATGCTCACTTATGTTACTACCAGTGAAAAGCCTGTATGTTAAATTTTATCTTTTAACCCCACTACCGGTGTAAAGCTTCTACAGTTAAAATGTTTCAAATGGGAATTCCATAACCAAAATTTACACCTATAGTAGGTACTACATACAACTTGACCTTTGAAATGACCCAATTTGCTGACTTCAGTATATTCACACTTCGCAGTGTTTCGTTCAAGCAAACGATGGTTTGTGGTACTATCTGCTACGTCAGACATGTTAACCTCCCAAAATTTTTTTCAGGGAGATTGAAGAAAATTTTCAGGGAGATGACATGATTTTCAGGGAGATTTTTTTTTGCGCGTAGAAACCATGTGTGGATCGATCAATTTTAAATATAAATGAATACCAAATACCCCCTCCCCCCCCCACACACACACATAACAGGAAACAGCCCAACAACAATACATCAAAGGAACATACGTCAACGTTCTACTAACTGGTGGTGAGTGACCCAGACCTGTTAACCTCTGGAGGTGACTGTCAGTGAGATTTTGATGAGCTCCCAGTGAGACTTGGATGCTTGTCAGTGAGATTTTTGCACGTGGGCAGCACATCAATAATTTCCATGTTACCCCCCCCCCCCCCCCCCCCCCCCTCACACACACATACATTAAACATTCCACCCTAATGTGTTTTATTTGAACAATTTGTCCTTTCAAAAGCCAAACCATAGAAATATAGAGAAAAACAGAAATCAGAAATATGGATGTGGTCATGTGCCAATATCTGAGCTTGTTCCAATGACATCCATATTTCAATGGTTTTATGTACAAAATGTTTGGAGATATTTTCGACCTTTTCAGCACTATATCAGTTATGGTGCTGTGTTGAAAGTTTTGAATCCATTTGGGTAATTATGGGTACTTGCGGCGACCTGTGGTAACCTGCGACGATCTGTGGTGTTTAGGCACACCCCAGAGCCCGGTTGTTGTGGTAATTCGATCTTCCAAAGCCCAGCGCCTCACCTAACCACACCGGTTACTCACTGGAAGTAGTTGGTCATTTACGAAGGGGATTTGGAATGGGGTGATCATTTTTCAGTGAAACGTGAAAATTATGCCACAGCCAGCCCAGGACAAAACATCTCGGGGATATTTTGTTGTCCATTTATCACTACGAATGAAAAAACGTGCAAGTGCCGTAAATTACCAACTTTTTAGAGATTTTTTTCACCAAAAACATAATTTTTTTCACAGCCTGCTTTATAAAATTGCGAATCGGAAATTTTTCCCAATATATTGAAAATTACAGCAACTCATATGTTTGAGCCGTTTGTCTCCAAAATTGGCTATAATTATCTGAAAGTGAAATCCAAAATGCACAATAAATTTGTGCGTATTTTTGCACATTTTTCGATTGGACAAGATTTTATACGTATGGAATTTAATTTTCGATTTGACTGCTACCTGTATACAAGCAAAGGTGTGCCTTTAATATATAATCAATTTCAGCAATTATCCTGCATCTCAAATTCATTTAATCCGCCTGTCAAACGTGTTGCAATAATCACAACACGGCCATTGACAGAAATGAGAATTGGTCATCAGTTCTTACGTAAGTGGTGACGTTTCACACAAACTTAATGACTTTGCCATTGAGAGTAGAGCACATGCTTTTGTATTTGTACACAAAAGCTGGTGGATTCAGTTTTTGTCTGGTATGTCGACTTTCCGGGAGATTTTTGGTCCAAAGTGACTCCCGGGCGGGAGGGTATAGCTAATTCCGGGAGAATCCCAGGCATTCCGGGAGAGTTAACATGTCTGTACTACGTGCAATGACTTATTAAGTTTAAAATACCCACACTTAAATATTTAAAATAAAATTTGAATTGTTAATAATAATTTGACTGAAAAAGCAAGGTAAATTCAATCAACTTTGACGATGTGTCTTGCTGTCAAACAAGCATTCTCGTATCCATGCATCCGTCAGTACATCTGTCCATCCACACTCAGATGTCTGTTCGTGTTATAACTTCAACATTACTGCTCAGATTTTGATGAAATATGATACAGATGTTCATTATCGTGAGATCTTTAAGCAGCATCAGCCGTTTTGCTTTTGGAATATTTTTTCTGTAAGTTATGGTCCTTTGAATATACAAAAATAGGCTATTTTTTGTCTGTTTGCCTCGTATCTTAGGTTTTGGTTTTTGGGTCCCAATGAAATTTGGATTGAAAATTGTTTATGGGGAAGGCTTTCAAGTGAGTCTCTTACAGTATTTCTTATTTTTCACTTTTTAGACTTATCCACCTTTTTTACCTGTGTCGCCTGCGGCAGAGCAGGTCTAATAACCGCTCGACTCTGTCCGTCAGTCCATCATTCTGTCGTTCCGTCAGTCCGTCCGAAACACTTTTTCCGTCAAAGTTTCCTTGGCTTCTATGAAAGGGAATGATTTTATATTTGGTCTGCTGCTTCATAATGATGAGTTGTATCGTGTAAGCAATTTTCAAATCTGCCATGCAGCCACTCACTGTTTGCTGATACTTTGAAATTTTACTGTACCCACTGAACAGTGAAATTTTCCGTCAAGGTTTTCTCGGCTTCTATGCAAGGGATTGATTTTATATTTGGTCTGCTGCTTCATAATGAAGAGTTGTATCGTGTAAGCAATTTTCAGATCTGCCGTGCAGCCACTTCCTGTTTGCCGATACTTTGAAATTTTACTGTACCCACTGAACATGGAAATTTTCGGTCAAGGTTTTCTTGGCTTCTATGCAAGGGATTGATTTTATATTTGGTCTGCTGCTTCATAATGATGAGTTGTATCGTGTAAGCAATTTTCAGATCTGCCGTGCAGCCACTTCCTGTTTGCCGATACTTTGAAATTTTTCTGTACCCACTGAACATTGAAATTTTCCGTCAAGGTTTTCTTGGCTTCTCTGCAAGTGATTGATTTTATATTTGGTCTGCTGCTTCATAATGATGAGTTGTATCGCGTAAGCAATTTTCAGATCTGCCGTGCAGCCACTTCCTGTTTGCCGATACTTCGAAATTTTACTGTAGCCTCTGAACATTGAAATTTTTCGTCAAACTTTTCTCGGCTTCTATGCAAGGGATTGATTTTATATTGCATCTGGAGCCTGATAATGATCAGTTGTATCGTGTATGCAATTTTCTGATCTGCCGTGCAGCCACTTCCTGTTTGCCGATTCAATTGCATGCAGCGACGCAGGTCCAGACCCGGTATTGGTCTTGGCTTGTTAACTTTGAAAATTTGCTTTTTGCCTCGTAAAATAGCAACTTTTTTGTCTGTTCGCCTAATATTTCAGGTTTGGGTTATCAGATTTCAATGAAATATGGAATGAAGATTGTTTATGGGAAAGGCTTTCAAATAAGTCATGTCCCTGCAGTAAAACAATGAAAATACATGCAGATCACCTCCCCTTTTGTGGCATTATGTCTTTGTTCTACATCTCTGATGTAGATGGTCCGATCACCACTAGACTTAAGTAACAAGTGTTTCTGATCTTGCTGTAAAACAAAGACAATAATTTTGCTGTTTGCCTCGTAAAATAAGCAACTTTTTGTCTGCTTGCCTTACATCTCTGGTATGGGGTTAACGGCTCTCAATGAAATTTAGAATGAAGATTGTTTATGGGAATAGTTTTCACAGTATCGTGGGGCATTTCTTCTCTTGTCATTGTTTGGCAGTTTGCACCATGGGGGTATGCCCTGCGGTGTGCCCCCCCCCCCCCCCCCCCCCCCCCTCTTGTTTTTTCTCCGCTTTAAGTGACAAAGTCGATTATTTATTAAGAGCATGGTATAAATAAAACAAACAGGTACTAGGGCCAATAATCAAATTTAAACCCCTCGTAAAATAAGTGTTCTAACCAGTTGGCAGAGCCTCATGGTTAAAACCCTTATCCTACTCAGGTTTAAATTTGATTACCAGCCCTAGTACCTATTTATTCTATATGCCTGCTGTGACAGGCTGTGGGGGGATTTTCCTGCCAGTACAAAAATACCTGTTGTTAAGTAATGGTATAACCCTGCCACTTGTCAATACAATATACCCCTTTTATTAATGGATTTTTGATGCCAGACCATATTGAATTTTTTATGCCCCCCGAGAGATTCTCTCGGGAGCATTATGTTTTCACCAAGTCCATCCAGCATCCATCCATTGACTTTTGGTTTCCATCAAATAACTAAAGAACTGCTTAATTGATCAAATCATTATTTTAAGGGGGGTTACTTATGGATGACCAGACAATGTTTCCTTTCAATTTTGGTCCAGCTTGCCAATTCAATATGGCTGCCATGGCAGCCATATTGAATTTGGCTTCTGTCCAATAATTAATGACTGTTGACTCGAAATCACTTTTATTTTTTAATTATGCATAGTTGGTGTCTGGAGGAAGCTTCCTTTCCATTTCAGACCAGTCAGCTGAACCAAGATGGCAACCAGTGACCAGTTCATTATGGTGGCTATCTTGAATTGGGTTTCCACCCAATAACTAATGAATACTGACTCCAGTAGAGTCAGAATCCTCTCATATTTGGTATACATCATCTCTAGGGGGTCCAGATTCAAGTTTGTTCAAATCGAGTTCCTTGGTTAATATTTGGTCTCCCTATGGGAACCTGAATTTTAACTTAGCGCAATATGAGGAAATTTCTTTAAAAATCTTCTTCAGATCCACCAGTCAAAATCCTTTAATATTTGATATACATCATCTCTAGGGGTATCAGATTCAACTTTGTTCAAATCAGGTCCCTGGGTTGAAAATTTTGGACTCAAATTTTGAACCAAAATTCAACAAAAAAATTGTTTTCGATTTTTTATGCATTTTGTTCAATTTTTAGACAAAAAAGAAATAATTTTAGCCTGAAAATTTTGGATCCAGTTCCGACATGGAAATTTTGGTCCAAAATTAGGAGAAAAAAATTTGTTTTTTATGTGTTTTGTCTGGTTCCGACTTGGAAATTTTGGAGAAAAAAAAATTTGTTTTCTATATGCTTTGTTCCATTTTGAGACGAAAAAAACCCCAAATTTATAGCCTGAAAATTTTGGGTCCGGTTCCAATTTTTGGGGGGGGATTCTTTTCAAAATCGAGTTTGTAGATGAATTAGAGTGGTTTTATGCAAAAATGTCCTTCCTCCCTTCCTTGTCGGGGGGTGGGGGTGCAGTTAGATGAAACAAAATATTTGGCTTCAAAACATATTTTGAAAGATTTAGAGTGATAAACCGCCCAGCCCTACTGAATTTTAACTTTATGCAATATGAAGGAATTTCTTTTAAAATCTTCTTCGGATCCACCAATCAGAATCCTTTCATATTTGGTGTACAACATCTCTAGGTGGGTCAGATTTAAGTTTGTTCAAACCGGGTCCCTGGGTTAATATTTTGGCTCCCTATTTGAGTCCAAAGTTTAACTTAGTGCAATGTGAGGGCATTTCTTTAAAAACCTTCTTCAGAATCCAGCTGTCAGAATTCTTTCATATTTGAAATATAACATCTCGAGGGGGATCAGATTCAAGTTTGTTCAATTTGAGTCTCTGGCTTAATATTTGGGCTCTCTATGGGTGTGGTGGAGGATGGCAGGTGGGGGGATGTTAGGTTCAGGTTTGTTCAAATCCATTCCTTAGTGTTTTCCATAAAATTTGCCTTTCATGACTTCATTCCTTTGGAGTGTTGATGAACCATGTCTAACTGAATTTGATCCCAAATACTTCTTTGAACCACTTTGGTAGGTGAGCGATTATGGCCCCTTGGGGCCTCTTGTCATTAAAATCTAACCTATACCACTTTGAACTTACATTACTGTGCATATAATCTATTGTCCACATTGAAACTCTCTTAAAAAGGAATGCACCCATTTCTGTATTCACAGGTGTTTTGTAGCAGCCGAGAACTTAGAAAATTACATTTGATAACAATTTTTTATCAGTTTTTAAACAGAATGTTATCAAATAGTATTTTTCGACTTCTGGGCCCTTTCACACAAAAGGTTGCCCTTTTCAGCTTACTGCTGTTATGAATTATAAATACAGAGGATCCCACTTGATTGGATATCTCTTAATTGAATATCCCTGTTGATTTTATTTAACTTTCAAACACAAATCCATTTACCATACCTTCATCCCCGTGGGAACTCCGGGAAGTAAGCAGCACTTGTTTACTGTGGTAAACCAGTTCCGCTTTACTAGTAAAATAGGACCCAGTCACCAATGCTTGGGGTGAAAGTCCTCTAAAATGGGCAACATGTTGATCAACGATTGACTAAACTTGACTTCATCTCCATGTTGTGTCAGGATTAGCCATGGTGCATAAATATGTGACGTTAACCACCAACAAACAAACAAACAAACCATACCTTCAGTACAAATTTGACCTGTTAACTGGTATAGTGCTAAATTAATTTTCAAACTGAATTTTAACATGAATATTTTTTTTCAAAAATCCAATATTGTCAGAAAGTGGAGCCTTAGTTTAGCAAGATTTTGTTCATCAATAATTGTTTTGTTACTATTTATTGGAGAGTGCCTGTTGGTCGATGGTTCACTTGTCTTCAACCAATGCTAACTTCACCCCCATTGCCCACTTGGGGGCACGGTGTTGTGTACTAAGGCGTACTGCACGTCGATGGTGCACTTGTCTTCAACCAATGCTAACCCTGCTTGTGTGGAGTTAGAATGTTGGGGAGCCGACAGTTGCTCGCCATTGCTCGGTGGTTCTCTTCAGATACTCTGGCTTCCTCCTCCTGTGAAACTGTTGTGGTCATGATTAGCTATTGTGCAAAAATACGTGACCTTAAACACCAATAAATAAATAAATAAATACTCTATTTCTTTGTTGTTCCTGCCTTGGGCTAGATTTAGTTATTTATTTTGTGAAGGCTCACTACAAACTATTTTTTCGTATATCATTGATTTTTCTTATCTTTTATTCCAGTCATTGACCATACAGGATAGCAAGGTTGCAAGCACCATTGATCTTGGAAGCCAGTTTTTCCTCAGGGAGGAAGATGTTCAGTGTAAAAGAAACAGGTTGGAGAACTTAACTGTACAAATTTGTTACAAACCTTATTGATGGATGTTGTATTACACTTACATTGTCAGTTTACAGTATCTGGATATTTCTGTTATTTAACCCTTTAGTTCGCAGGTTAATTTAAGTTAATAAATACCATATATACGTGCACACAGCTGCAGATGACTTATTAGAATATCTACATAATGTTGGCTGCCTGTGCATGCACCCAACAATGATATAAAGACACTGTAAAGATATATGCATCCCACCAGTAGGGTTTCTCAAGGAAGAATGCACTTGGGATAAGTTTTCATTCAGAGCAATATTAAAGGGGCAGTTTGTGGCTGTATGGAGACTTGAAGGCTAACCCTCAAGGGCCAGAAAACCCCCCACTCCAGCATGTATGTTAGAGGTGGGCGGTATTTGAATTTTGGGGGGCTACGAAGCAATGGAATCTATCGGGGAGCATGGTGGCTAAGTAGGTAGGGGTACAGGCTGCAAGCCAAGAGGTCCTTTGTTCAAATCCCTCCTGCGGCGACTGCATTGTGTCCTTGGGCAAGACACTTCACCCCCATTGCCCACGAATGGGCATGGTGGCATTGTGTACTAAGGCATGTACTGCAGCATGTCGATGGTTCACTTGTCACTTGTCTTCAGCCAATGCTAACCCTGCTTGTATGGAGTTAGTTTGGGGAGCTGACAGTTGCTTGGTGGTTCTCTCCAGATACTCTGGCTTCCTCCACCCGTAAAATCGCCGTGGTCATGGTTAGCCATAGTGCAGAAATATGTGATCTTAAACACCAATAAATAAATAAATAAATACTGGAATTTTGAGTTCGGTATCGGTTTCAGTATTTTTAAGGGGTATATAAACATTGGTATCGGTTTGGTATTCGGTATCTGATAACTTAAATGAGATTTGCTGATAGTGCAAAAGAGGCATTCTCATCAGGAAAAACAGAATAAGATGTTGTTGTATCATTGTACCACAGTAGTATAAATGACTCTGCCAATGAGTTAACAGTGGCATTCTTTTACAACCACAAATCATATCTACAGTAATTTTGTGTCTTGTTCTAATGCACATGTGTTGACCTATTTCAGGCTTTTGCAATCTCAGAGCATGTACCCTGACCATATCATCTTTAGGAGGTCCTGCTGACAATAGACAAAACACCTGGGCAGTGATTTATAGTTAGGTCTTGGCTGCCTTAACAGGTTGTAGTCTTGTGTGAATTCAGGACAGTTGCCCAGTCTGTTGATTGTTAACAAAACTGAAAAGAAAATCAGTCACTTCTTGCATGAAAATGAACCTTTCAACTGTTATTAAGCCTCAACAGGGACTTATAAATACCAAATGTAGAAAAATGAGGAAATTCAGACGGTATCGGTATTTAACAATTGGTTTGGTTCAGTGTTTAGCTCAACTTGACAAAGTCAAGCTGAGCTATTGCCATCACTTCTCGTGCGTTGGCGTATGTACATACGTACATCCTTAATTTCCTTTGGCACACTGCACAGGTCGCATTTATGATGAGATTGCTTTGAAACTTGGTATGCTTGTTTGGGGTTACCGCTAGATGGGAGAGATCAATTTTCTTCCATTTCTTTCAAAAAATGTTGCCACTGGCAATGACCTTCAATGAACTTAGTGTAGTTATGCATCAATATTTCCCTTTAGCACACCCTGTAGGGCACATTTATAATCAGATCGCTTTGAAACCTGATATGCTTGTTTGGGTAGACCTCGAGATGGGAGCTATTGATTTTCTTCCATTTCCATAAGAAATAGTTGCTGTTGGCAACAACGTTTGAACATAATTTAGTCAGGCATCAATATATTCCTCTGGCATGTCCTACAGGACACATTTATGATAGGATCGCATGAAACTTGGTATGCATGTTTGGGATGGCCTCTAGATGTTAGCTGTTGATTTCTTTTCATTTCCATAAAAAATTATTGTCGTTAGCACCAGCCTTTGTACTTGATGTATTTTTAGCTCAACTTTGGCGAAGCCAAATTTGAGGTATTGCCATGGCCCATCGTCTGTCTGTCTGTCTATCCGTCGCACCGTCAACACGGCTTGGGCCAGAGGCCATATTTATAAACCAATCTTTACGAAACTTCTTGGGTACCTTTGTTATCAATTCAAGACGGCCTCTGGCAGCCATTTTGTACAAGATTTTGTACAGACTTTTGCACAGAACTTCCATATGAAAGCTCTGATTTGAATAATTTTTGTATGAATGTTTAGTACCATGGGATACATCACATATAATACAGGTTTTTTTCTCATGCGTAAATTATGCAAATTAGACTAACTTTGATTTATTTAGTGTTACTTTCAGCACTGCAAGTGCAAATGCCAATTCGGCTCAGGCTAGAGGCCGTATTTATGAACCGATCTTTACGAAACTTCTTGGGTACCTTTGTTATCACCGTGGGACGAGAACGAGTGTTTTTGGGTCCGGTCCAAAATTCAAGACGGCCTCGGCAGCCATTTTGTACAAAATTAGGGGCAATCAGATTTTTGCGCAGAACTTCCATATGAAAGCTCTGATTTGAATAATTTTTTGTATGAATGTTTAGTACCATGGGATACATCACATATAATATGGGTTTTTTTCTCGTGAGTAAATTATGCAAATTAGACTAACTTTGATTTATTTAGTGTTACTTTCAGCACTGCAAGTGCCAATGCCAATACGGCTCGGGCTAGAGGCCGTATTTATGAACCGATCTTTACGAAACTTCTTGGGTACCTTTGTTATCACTATGGGACAAGATCGCGTGTTTTTGGGTCTGGTCTGAAATTCAAGATGGCCACTGGCAGCCATTTTGTACAAAATTAGGTGCAGTCAGATTTTTGCGCAGAACTTCCATATGAAAGCGCTGATTTGAATAAATTTTTGTGTGAATGTTTAGTACCATGGGATACATCACATATAATACGGGTTTTCTCGAGCATAAATTATGCCAATTAGACTAACTTTGATCTATTTAGTGTTACTTTCAGCACTGTAACTGCAAATGCCAATACGGCTCGGGCTAAAGGCCGTATTTATGAACCAATCTTTACGAAACTTCTTGACTAACTTTGCTATCACCGTGGGACGAGAACGAGTGGTTCTGGGAGCGGCCTGAAATTCAAGATGGCCACCAGCAGCCATTTTGTACATTAGTTAGTGCAATTAGTTTTTTGTACAGAACTTCTGTATGAAAGTTCTGATTTGAATAAATTTTTGTATGAATGTTTAGTAACATGGAATACATCACATATAATACAGGTTTTTTTCTCGTGCAGAAATTATGCAAATTAGATGAACTTTGATTTATTCAGTGCTACTTGTACATTGTAAGTGCACATGTCAATATGCCTCGGGCTAGAGTCTGTATTTATGAACAGATCTTCATGAAACTTCTTGGGTACCTTTGTTATCACCTTGGGATGAGAACGAGTGTTTCTGGGTGCGGTCCAAAATTCGAGATGGCTGCCAGTGGTCATTTTGTACCGAAATTAGGTCCAATCAGTTTTTAGCTTAACTTGACAAATTCAAGATAAACTATTGCCATCACATGTGCGGTAGTCTGTGAGTCTGTTCACATTTTCCTTTAGCACAGGCTACCCCCAGCAGTTCTTGTCTGATCGTCACAAAATTTCATATGCAGGTTTGGGGTCATGTCTAGATGAGACTATCCCCTTTTGGTCACGATCGATCAACCGGTAGGGCTGCCCGAGCCCAAAACCCGAAAACCATTAGCACAGTCTACAGGTCATATTTATGAAGGGATTTCTTTGTAACTTGGTAGGATGCCTCTGTATAATGCCTAGATGAGAACGTCCCCTTTTGGTTATGATCTGTCAACCGTGATGGCTGCCCAAGCGCGAAACCCCCAAACTTTTAGCACAGTCTACAGGTCATATTTAATATGGAGGGATTTCATTGTAATTTCTTAGGATGACTCTGGATGATGCCTAGATGAGAACTTCCCCATTTGGTCGCCATCTGTCAACTGTGACGACTGCCCGAGCCCAAAACCCCAAAACCTTTAGCACAGTCTACAGGTCATATTTATGGAGGGATTTCATTGTAACTTGGTAGGTTGACTTCATATAATGTCTAGATGAGAATGTCCCCTTTTGGACTTGATTGGGCAACTGTAACGGCTACAGGGGCCCGAAGCCCGAAAACCTTTAGCACAGTCTACAGGTCATATTTTTGAAGGGATTTCATTGTAACTTGGTAGGATGACTCCAGATAATGTCTAGATGAGAACGTCCCCTTTTGGTTGCGATCATTCTGCCTTTATGGCTGCCCAAGCCGAAAAACCTTTAGCATAGTCCATAGGTTGTATTTATGTAAGGGTTTCATTATAACTTGTTAGGTTGACTCCATATAATGCCTAGATGATGACATCCCCTTTTGGTCTTGATTGGTCAACTGTGACAGCTACAGGTGCCCGAAGCCCGAAAACATTGAGCACAGTCTACAGGCCATATTTATGAAGGGATTTCATTGTAACTTTGTAGGATCACTCCGGATGGTGCCCAGATGAGAATTCCCCTTTTGGTTGCGATCATTCAACCATGATGGCTGCCCGAGCCCAAAGCCCGAAAAACTTTAGTACAGGCTACAGGTCATATTTATAAAGGGATTTCATTGTAACTTGGTAGGTTGACATCATATAAGGTCTAGATGAGAACGTCCCCTTTTGGGCGTGATTGGGCAACTGTGACGTCTATAGGGGCCCGAAGCCCGAAAACCTTTAGCAAAGTCAATAGGTCATATTTATGAAGGAATTTCATTGTGGCTTGGTAGGATGACTCCAAATAATGTCTAGATGAGAACGTCCCCTTTTGGTTACGATCATTCAGCCTTTATGGCTGCCCAAGCCCAAAAACCTATAGCATAGTCTATAGTCATATTTATGTAAGGATTTCATTGTAACTAGTTAGGTTGACTCGATATAATGCCTAGATGATGACAACCCCTTTTGGTTGTGATTGGTCAACTGTGACGGCTATAGGGGCCCAAAGCCCAAAAACCTTGAGCACAGTCTGCAGATCATATATATGAAGGGATTTCATGTAACTTCGTGGGATCACTTCAGATGATGCCCAGATGAGAGTATTCCCTTTTGGTTGTGATCATTCGACCATGATGGCTGCCCGAGCCCAAAGCTCAAAAACCTTTAGCACAGTCTACAGGTCATATTTATGAAGGTATTTCATTGTAACTTGGTAGGATGATTCCAAATAATGTCTAGATGAGAATGTCCCCTTTTGGTCTCGATCATTCAGCCTTGATGGCTGCCCGAGCCCAAAACCTTTAGCATAGTCTATAGGTCGTATTTATGGAAGGATTTCATTGTAACTTGTTAGGTTGACTCCATATAATGCCTAGATGATGACATCCCCTTTTGGTCATGATTGGTCAACTGTGACGGCTTCAGGGGCCCAAAGTCCAAAAACCTTGAGCACAGTCTTCAGGTCATATTTTTGAAGGGATTTCATTGTAACTTAGTAGGATCACTCAAAATGATGCCCAGATTAGAATGTTCCCTTTTGGTTGTGATCATTCAACCATGATGGCTGCCCGAGCCCAAAAACCTTTAGCACAGTCTACAGGTCATATTTATGAAGGGATTTCATTGTAACTTGGTAGGTTGACTTCATATAATGTGTAGATGAGAACGTCCCCTTTTGGTCGCGATCATTCAGCCTTTATTGCTGCCGGAGCCCAAAACCCAAAAACCTTTAGCACAGTCTGTAGGTCGTATTTATGTAAGGATTTCATTGTAACTTGTTAGGTTAACACCAAAAAATGCCTAGATGTGAGGGCCACATACATTAACTGTGAGGTCATATTAACCCATCCCTCCGCCTTTAGTACAGTGTACACCTCATATTATTTTTATGAAAAACATAGCATACAGGGAACAGAAATTAACATATTCCCAATTATCACAATTCTTCTCTTATTTCATAATCCTTTCATGAACATTGAACACTATCTTTTTCATCAAACACAACACACAGACATGTTAAGCTACAGTGTCATTGACACTTTCATTTGTACACAACTTCTATATGGCTCAGACTAGAAGCTGTATTTATGAACCGATCTTTACAAAACTTCTTTGGTACCTTTGTTATCACTGTGGGACGAGAACGAGTGTTTTTGGGTGCAGTCCGAATTTCAAGATGGCCACCAGCAGCCATTTTGTACCAAAATTAATGCAGTCAGTTTTTTGTACAGAACTTCTGTATGAAAGTTCTGATTTGAATAAATTTTTGTATGTATGTTTAGTAACATGGAATACATCACATATAATACGGTTTTTTTTTGTCGAGCAGAAATTATGCAAATTAGATGAACTTTGATTTATTCAGTGCTACTTTTTCACAGTAAGTGCACATATCAATATGGCTCGGGCTAGAGGCTGTACTTATGAACCGATCTTCACAAAACTTCTTGGGTACCTTTGTTATCACCTTGGGACCTTAACGAGTGTTTCTGGGTGCGGTCCAAAAATTCAAGATGACTGCCAGTGGCCATTTTGTACCGAAATTAGGTCCAATCAGTTTTTTGTACACAGCTTCTATACGGCTCAGAATAGAGGCCGAATTTATGATCCAATCTTTACGAAACTTCTTGGGTACCTTTGTTATTACCGTGGGATGAGAACGAGTGTTTTTGGGTGTGGTCCAAAATTCAAGATGGCCACCAGCAGCCATTGTGTACCAAAATTAGTGCAATCCGTTTTTTGTACAGAACTTCTGTATGAAAGTTCTGATTTGAATAAATTTTTGTAGGAATGTTTAGTAACATGGAATACATCACATATCATACGGGTTTTTTTCTAGTGCAGAAATTATGCAAATTAGATGAACTTTGATTTGTTCAGTGCTACTTATACACAGTAAGTGCACATGTCAATACGACTCGGACTTGAGTCTGTATTGATGAACCGATCTTCACGAAACTTCTTGGGGGTACCTTTGTTATCACCTTGTGACAGGAACGAGTGTTTTGGGGTGCCTTTGTTATCACTGTACTATGAGAACAAATATTTTGAGGTTCAGTCAGACCCACTCTGGGACTCAATGATTTCTTTTCTAGTTTAACATTTAACTGTCACCCCACCTTTACAATACTTTACCTATACATTTGTTACAGGCAACGGTCAGTATTTATGTACAGACTGTTACAATACTTTACATGTAGAGTCCATGTTCATTATTTAGGGGTAGACCAATTAATATTTTCAACGTGCAGCCTTGGGGCTGCATGTCAAAAATATTCATTGGTCTACCACACACATGCACTTGGCATCCATCCTATTTGATGAGAAAGTATGACATATCATGTTTCTGGCCGGAAAAATGGCCGGTGGGGTTCAAAGGGTTAATTTCCATTGCACAACAATGGTAAATAAATCAGCTACCATGTTCCATCTGATATTTTATGTGACTGGTAAATCAGGGCATATATTTCGACGAGAACCTGAGAATCCATTCACGGAAAGATTTGTGCATCTACATGAATTCTCCCTGCACCTCTGCTAGGATTCGCGTCAATTTAACCCTCCACCTAACATAGCAGCAATTTAATCAATGCAATGCTAGCACCTGTGGTGTCTAGTGAAGTCTTGGTTAGACACCACTGCCAGTATACTGTAATTTCCATCAGCAAGGCGACCAAAAGCCTGCATATTTGAACATGTGTTATTCACATACATCAATGAGAAACTTGCTTAAATTGAAACTGGTTTCTTGAAGGTTAAAAACTTTCTTAAATACAGTGGAACCCTGTTAATTGAATAGCCACTTTGCCAATTGAAATTATTCAGTCAACAGGAGTATTCAATTGACAGGGATATGGTCGCTTTCCGGTATTCTAGAGATAAACTTAGCCATTATTCTATTATATCTTGTTTGACAGAGCTCTGTCAAGATATAATATGCTGAGTCAAAAAAGAAAGTATAATAAACTTTGAGGAGCAATTTTTTTAGTATTATCGACTTTAATCCCAAACAAATTATTGTAAATTCATATTTCGAGTCCAGCTGTATGAATTTGCATAATTTCTTGTTCTTACTGTTGCCAGCGTCACGTCAGGACGTCGCAATTCAGACATGGGTTAAAATGAAAAGTTCACACATGCCGTCAGTAGCATGTATGTCCACTGTTTGCCTCTTGGATGGCAAGACATCGATGGCGCATGGACCTGATAAGTCTCTGGATGTCACTCTGTGGTATTGCGTTCCCCTTCTGCCATAGAACATTACGTAAATCACCTAACATCTAAAGATCATTAAGTCGTACCCGATGGTCCAATTGATCCCAAAGATGCTCGATTGGCGACAAATCTGGCAAAAGTGGGGGCCGGGGAAGAGGTTTTATGCTCTGCTCCTCGAGAAAGTCACGACAGATATGCGTCACGTGACATCGGCATTGTCTTGCTGGAATAACTGCAATCCGACATTGGCTTTGAACAACGGGACAACAGCATTAAGAATTTCATCCCTATATCACTGTCCATTCAGATTGCCATCGATGAAGATCAACTGTGTTTGATGGTGCAAGGAAATTCCTGTCCAAACCATTACACTACCCCGCCGAAACAGTCGCATTCCGTTCTCCTCGTCGGCGATACACTCTTGCCCTACCATCAGTGTGCCGTAGACAAAATCGTGATTCATCACTAAAAAGAACTGTGCTCCAACGCTGCTGAGTCCAGTGAACATGCTGAGGTACCCATTCCATTCTGACAGTACGATGAAGTTGGTAAGGATTAGTCCATGGTATGGAAACCTACTTCGGATGCCTTGTTCATCGAGCCTGTTGCAGACAGTTTGTGCATTGATTCTATTGTTAGTTCTACCAGGAGTAATTTGCTGCTGTCCTCGTTGCTGGAAGGAAGCGATCCCGCAAGTGAGACGTCCTGATGTGTTGGTCTTGTGCAGGGGTTGTAGCTCTTGGTCGACCTGAATGCGGTCAGTCGACAGTAAATCCAGTGGTTCTGTACCTTCCAATGAGACGGTAAATTGTGGCCACAGTGACTCTGAACTCGTCAGCGAGCTCATCTGGAGGTATCCCAGCCTCATGCATACCAATGGCATTGATTTTCGGTTAACCTTGGCATTTTTTAAAATATCGGAAGACAAAAACTAGCATGTTTTCTCAATAACCCAGGCTCTGTAGCACAACATAACACAAAGAAAATCATCGGTCACCCATTCAATTTGACATTCTCGGGTAGCATGTGCTATTTTGAAATCCGTAGCAAAATTCTATACGGTTGGGTGGACAACAAAAACATGTCATTAAACTCTTTGCACGACTTCTTGTCCACAAACGTGCAACATTAGAACTATTATATTTCATCCTTTATGCTATTTTTTCACATTTGTTTCTATTATACTTTCTTTTTTGACTCAGTGTAGATTAAATGCCTGTATTGGATGTACTAAGGCCAAATAGGTCTATAAACAAAGGAAAACTTGGGAGAGTCAGGGTAATTTCTTGACAGGTTACAAGATTTTTAATTCGATAACAGGAGTTTACTTTTTTACGTATATTCAATTAACAGGTCAAATTTGTACTGGAGGTATGGTAAATGGTTTTGTGTTGGGAACTTATATACAATTAACAGGGTTATTCAGTTTTGAGATATACAATTAAGTGGGCTACACTGTATATAAATATGACGTTTGCTTTTTACTATGGCATATTCACATGTTCCACTCACAGGGCATAATAGTACTCTCAAATTTTAAATATTTGAGAATGGAAAATGGATTTGCGCAGCAGGTGTTTGCAGGAATTAAAACTGGTTCCTGTGAATCATGCCAAATTTGAAGGCCTGATTTTTGGCTCAAGGCACTTTCATCCACTGTAATATGTTTCAGGGCATACTTCAAATTCAAGGGTGCGTTGTGGCTCAGTTGGTAGAGGTGCAGGCTGCAAGCCGAGACGTCCTCGGTTTGAATCCCACCTGCGGCAACCGCGTTGTGTCCTTGGGCAAGACACTTCACCCCCATTGCCCACGTGGGAGCACGGTGATGCTGTGTACTAAGGCATACTGCACGTCGATGGTGCACCTGTCTTCAACCAATGCTAACCCTGCTTGTGTGGAGTTGGTATGTTGGGGTGCTGATAGTTGCTTGCCATTGCTCGGTGGTTCTCTCCGGGTACTCCGGCTTCCTCCACCCGTAAAACTGTCACGGTCATGGTTAGCCATTGTGCAGAAATATGTGACCTTAAACCCCAATAAATAAATAATAAATAAATACTTCAAATTCAAAACAGTTCATGTATCTGTATTTTGAGTGGTTTGAGAAACTGACTTTCAACTTTTGATGGCCTTACATTAGTTTTATTTGGAAGTCATAAATCTTCACATCACCATATGCATCATTGTTTGTACATTGAACATGTCATTATTAGAACACCCACTGGGTGGTTCAGTAGTATGTTTTAATTGCATTTAGTAGTTTTTCTTTCAATTAATCAAAAATCATGTTTGTAAAATGCTTAGAAAATTGATTTAATTGTTTTCTGTTTGGAATATAAATGGGTTTCTAGTCATAACTCCATAAAATTGATTCACTGATGATTTTCTTCTCTTTTACATGTGCTTTTTAACCCTTTACCCAATGCAGACGATATCAAAATTCATTATTTTAAACATCATTTTTAGCTCAACTTGACAAAGTCAAGCTGAGCTATTGCCATCACTTCTCGTCTGTCGGCGTATGTACGTACGTATGTACGTTAGTACGTACGTCCACAATTTCCTTCGGCACACCTCACAGGTCGTATTTATGATCAGATTAATTTGAAACTTGGTATGCTTGTTTGGGGTGACATCTAGATGGGAGCTATCGATTTTCTTCGATTTCCGTCAAAAAATGTTGCCGCGGCCAACATTCTTAAAACTTAGTTTAGTCAAACCACAATATTTCCCTTTGACACACCCTACAGGGCACATTTATGATTTGATTGCTTTGAAACCTGGTATGCTTATTTAGGGTGACCTCTAGATGGGAGCTATCGATTTTCTTCAATTTTCGGCCAAAAATGTTGCCACAGCCAATGTTCGTAGAACTTAGTTTAGTCAGACCTCAATATTTCCCTTTGGCACACCCTACAGGGCCCATTTATGATCAGATTGCTTTGAAACCTGGTATGCTTGTTTGGGGAGACCTGTAGATGGGAGCTGTCGATTTTCTTCAATTTCTGTCAAAAAATGTTGCCGCGGCCAACGTTTTTAGAACTCAGTTTAGTCAGACCACAATATTTCCCTTTGGCACACCCTACAGAGCACATTTGTGATTTGATTGCTTTGAAACCTGGTATGCTTGTTTGTGGAGACCTCTAGATGGGAGCTATCGATTTTCTTCAATTTCTGTCAAAAAAATGTTGCCGCAGCCAACATTCTTGGACCTTAGTTTAGTCAGACCACAATATTTCCCTTTGGCTCACCCTACAGGGCACATTTATGATTAGATTGCTTTGAAACCTGGTATGCTTATTTAGGGTTACCTCTAGATGGGAGCTATCGATTTTCTTCCATTTCCGTCAAAAAATGTTGCCACGGCCAACGTTCTTAGAATTTAGTCTAGTCAGACCACAATATTTCACTTTTGTACACTCTACAGGGCACATTTATGATCGGATTGCTTTGAAACCTGGCATGCTTGTTTGGGGAGGCCTCTAGATGGGAGCTATCGATTTTCTTCGGTTTCTGTCAAAAACTGTTGCCACTGGCAAAAAAAATGACATTGGTACCAATGATCTTCAATTTGCCATTTCATTTATAACTTACCAAGTTCAGGTTTGTCAAGTTGAGCTACAGTGTCATTGACACTTTCATTTGTAATTTTTCCAAAAATTTCAACAAAACCATATCATGTGACCCCTCGTTGGAACAAGCTCAATGAGCTCGTTCCAATGAGGGGTCACATGATATGGTTTTGTTGAAATTTTTTGAAAAATAATGTTTTTTCAACTGCTGAATTTGCACATTATGTGGGCGGATGCGGGCGATTCGTTGGGTAAAGGGTTAACCCCTAAACACTGATGTCGAAGCTTTAAAATTTCAAAGTACAAATATTACCCATAATACTGGGAACTTAAATAAGTCAGTCTTGTTTGACAGAGCTCAATGAAATCTTTCAAAAAACATTGTATTGGTGAAATTTCTAGTGGTACTCTAGCAGGGTGTATATGTTGACGAGAATCTGAGAATCGATTCACACAAAGATTCACGCAACAAAACCAGTGAGAATCCATGTAGATTCTCACTGTGCCTCTTTTAAGGTTTTGCATGCAGAGTTGGGTCAATTAACCGTTTACATAACATAGCGGCTGCAAATTAACCAATACAAGGCTAACATGACCTGAAATATCCTGTCACTTTGTCAAAAGTGTACAAATATGACGGTCATTGGAACTGGCTCAATGTATACAACAGGGGTTCATCTATGGTGGCCTCATGGGATCCTGGGACACTTGTAACAGGTATGGATTCAAACAACCATTTTTGCGAGAATCCAAATGGATTCTCCCAAATTTAGATGAAATATAAGCCCTGTCTTGTAGTATTATTGAAGAAATCTGCAGCTTTCATTTTGATATTTCAAACTCACATTTCAGACGGTTGATAAACTCCCTCATGGGATCCTGTGACACTCATAGCAGGTATGGATTCTCGAAACCATTTTCCAAGTGGATTCTCCCAAATTTAGATGAAATATAAGCCCTGTGACCAGTAGTATTATGGAAAAAATCTGCAGCTTTCATTTTGATATTTTGAATTCACATTTCAGAAGGTTGATAAACTCTTCCATTTTATTAGCTCAACTTTGACGAAGTCAAATTTGAGCTATTGTCATGGCCCGTCGTCCGTCTGTCCGTCCGTCCGTCTGTCCGTACGTCAACAGTTGGCTATGGCTCGGGCTAGAGGTCGTATTTATGAACCGATCTTTACGAAACTTCTTGTGTACCTTTGTTATGACCCTGGGACAGGAACGAGTGTTTTTAGGTGTGGTCCGAAATTCAAGATGGCTGCCAGCGGCCATTTTGTACCGATTATGCAAAAATCAGTTTTTTGTACAGAACTTCTGTATGAAAGTTCTGATTTAAATAAAGTTTTGTATAAATGTTTAGTACCATGGGATACATCACATATAATACGTTTTTTTTTCTCGTGCTTAAATTATGCAAATTAGACTGACTTTGATTTATTTAGTGTTACTTTCAGAGCTGTAAGTGCCAAGCTGCTATGGCTCGGGCTAGAGGCCGTATTTTTGAACCGATCTTTACGAAACTTCTTGGGTACCTTTGTTATGACTGTGGAACGAGAACGAGTGTTTTTGGATGCGATCCGAAATTTAAGATGGCTGTCAGCTGCCATTTTGTACCGACGATGCAGAAATCAGTTTTTTGTACAGAACTTCCATATGAAAGCTCTGACTTGAATAATTTTTTGTATGAATGTTTAGTACCATGGGATACATCACATATAATACGGGTTTTTTTCTCGTGCATAAATTATGCAAATTAGACTAACTTTGATGTTTTTTGGTGTTACTTTCAGCACTGTAAGTGCAAATGCCAATACGGCTCGGGCTAGAGGCCGTATTTATGAACCGATCTTTACGAAACTCCTTGGGTACCTTTGTTATCACCGTGAGACGAGAACGAGTGTTTTGGGGTCCGGTCCGAAATTCAAGATGGCCGATGGCAGCCATTTTGTACAAAATTTGGTGCAATCAGATTTTTGCACAGAACTTCCATATGAAAGCGCTGATTTGAATAATTTTTTGTGTGAATGGTTAGTACCATGGGATACATCACATATAATACGGGTTTTTTTCCTCGTGCAGAAATTATGCAAATTAGATGAATTTTGATTTTTTCAGTGCTACTTACACACAGTAAGTACACATATCAATACGGCTCGTGCTAGAGTCTGTATTTATGAACCGATCTTCACGAAACGTCTTGAGTACCTTTGTTATCACCTTGGGACGAGAACGAGTGTTTCTGGGTGCAGTCCAAAATTCAAGATGGCTGCCAGTGGCCATTTTGTACCGAAATTATGTCTAATCAGTTTTTTGTACACAACTTCTATACGGCTCAGGCTAGAGGCCGTATTTATGAACCGATCTTTACGAAACTTCTTGGGTACCTTTGTTATCACCGTGGGATGAGAACGAGTGTTTTGGGGTGTGGTCCGAAATTCAAGATGGCCACCAGCAGCCATTTTGTACCAAAATTAGTGCAATCAGTCTTTTGTACAGAACTTCTGTATGAAAGTTCTGATTTGAATAAATTTTTGTATGAATGTTTAGTAACATGGAATACATCACATATAGTACGGGTTTTTTCTCGTGCAGAAATTATGCAAATTAGACTAACTTTGATGTTTTTTGGTGTTACTTTCAGCACTGTAAATGCAAATGCCAATACGGCTCGGGCTAGAGGTCGTATTTATGAACCGATCTTTACGAAACTCCTTGGATACCTTTGTTATCACCGTGGGATGAGAACGAGTGTTTTGGGGTCCGGTCCGAACTTCAAGATGGCCGATGGCAGCCATTTTGTACAAAATTTGGTGCAATCAGATTTTTGCACAGAACTTCCATATGAAAGAGCTGATTTGAATAATTTTTTGTGTGAATGTTTAGTACCATGGGATACATCACATATAATACAGGGTTTTTTTCTCATGCAGAAATTATGCAAATTAGATGAACTTTGATTTTTTCAGTGCTACTTACACATAGTAAGTACACATGTCAATACGGCTCGGGCTAGAGTCTGTATTTATGAACCGATCTTCACGAAACGTCTTGGATACCTTTGTTATCACCGTGGGACGAGAACGAGTGTTTTGGGGTCCGGTCCGAAATTCAAGATGGCCGATGGCAGCCATTTTGTACAAAATTAGGTGCAATCAGATTTTTGCACAGAACTTCCATACGAAAGCGCTGATTTGAATAATTTTTTGTGTGAATGTTTAGTAGCATGGGATACATCACATATTATATGGGGTTTTTTCTCGTGCAGAAATTATGCAAATTAGATGAACTTTGATTTTTTCAGTGCTACTTACACACAGTAAGTACACATGTCAATACGGCTCGGGCTAGAGTCTGTATTTATGAACCGATCTTCACGAAACGTCTTGGATACCTTTGTTATCACCTTGGGACGAAAACGAGTGTGTTTTGGTGCGGTCCAAAATTCAAGATGGCTGCCAGTGGCCATTTTGTACCGAAATTAGGTCTAATCAGTTTTTTGTACACAACTTCTATACGGCTCAGGCTAGAGGCCGTATTTATGAACCGATCTTTACGAAACTTCTTGGGTACCTTTGTTATCACCGTGGGATGAGAACAAGTGTTTTTGGGTGTGGTCCAAAATTCAAGATGGCCACCAGCAGCCATTTTGTACCAAAATTAGTGCAATCAGTCTTTTGTACAGAACTTCTGTATGAAAGTTCTGATTTGAATAAATTTTTGTATGAATGTTTAGTAACATGGAATACATCACATATAGTACGTTTTTTTTTCTCGTGCAGAAATTATGCAAATTAGATGAACTTTGATTTATTCAGTGCTACTTATACACTGTATTTATTTATTTATTTATTGGTGTTTAAGGTCACATACTTATGCACAATGGCTAATCGTGACCGTGACAGTTTTACGGGTGGAGGAAGCCGGAGTACCCGGAGAGAACCACCGAGCAACGACGAATAGCTGTCAGCTCTCCAACATCGTAACTCTGAACTCTGCACCGCAGCACAGGCAGGGTTAGATTGGTTGAAGACATGCGCACCATCGACGTGCAGTACGCCTCAGTACACAGCGTCATCGTGCCCCCATGTAAGCAATCGGGGTGAAGTGTCTTGCCCAAGGACACAACGCGGTTGCCGCAGGTGGGATTCGAACCGAGGACCTCTCGGCTTGCAGCCTGCACCTCTACCAACTGAGCCACTGCGCCCCCTATACACTGTAAGTGCACATGTCAATACGGCTTGTGCTAGAGGCTGTATTTATGAACCGATCTTCACAAAACTTCTTGGGTATCTTTGTTATCACCTTGGGACAAGAACGAGTGTTTCTGAGTGCGGTCCAAAATTCAAGATGGCTGCCAGTGGCCATTTTGTACCAAAATTAGGTCCAATCATTTTTTTGTCACAACTTCTACACAGCTCATATTTGTGAACTGATCTTCACGAAACTTCTTGGGTACCTTTGTTTTCACCGTGGGACAGGAATGAGTGTGTTTTGGGGTGCCTTTGTTATCACTGTGCTATGAGAACAAATATTTTGGGGTTCAGTCAGACCCACTCTGGTACTCAAAGATTTTTTTCTAGTTTAGCATCTGACTGTCACCCACCTTTACAATACTTTTACCTATACATTTGTTACAGGCAACGGTCAGTATTTATGTTCAGACCGTTACAATACTTTATATGTACCTTTGTTATCAGGTCATTACCTAGATGTTTGTCATTGCTGTGTCACATACTATACATGTACATGTCTTTGCCTTGACAAGTTGAGCTACAGTGTCATTGACACTTTCATTCTTGAGAATGCACTTGACAAGTTTGAATATCTTTCACTAACCACAATGCCAGGAAAGAATGGGATGTATAATATGGCTGTCATTGGAACTAGCTCAATTAGCCATTTCCAATAACATCCATATTTGTAAGATTTTATTGGCAAATATTGTTTATTTTTTTAAAAATTCAGTTGATGTTTTAAAAATTAATAAGCTGTGTTGGGAAAAGGGTTAACATGTGTTATCAGTATACACCCGGGTTTTCATCTATGGTGTTCTCATGGGATCCTGGGACACTTGTAGCAGGTATGGATTCATGCAACCATTTTTGCGAGAATCCAAATGGATTCTCCCAAATTTAGATGAAATATAAGCTCCATCTTGTAGTATTATGGAAGAAATCTGCTGCTTTCATTTTGATATTTTGAACTCACATTTCAGAAGGTTGATAAACTCCTCCGTTTTATTCTTGAGAATGCACTAGATCAGTTTGAATATCTTTCACTAAACACAATGCCATGAAAGTATAGGATGTATTAGGCCGATATTGAATGTATGTATCTGTAATCCAAGTTCAATATATCATCCACTACACAGCCAAATGGATTTTCAGTTTTATGATCACAATTTGCACTCTGGCAAACAATATACTCTTGGTTTCCTAATAAACATACATGTATGTTTATTAATTTTGGGGACTTTTTCCACCCTGTATGCACCTTATTTGAGACTGTATGTTTATTAAAATTGCCCTTCCTTCTTTTGATCAGTAAATTGTCCCCAGATTGTGTGATTTTTAGCTCAACTTTGACGAAGTCAAATTTGAGCTATTGTCATGGCCCGTCGTCCGTCTGTCCGTCTGTCCGTCCATCCGTCTGTCCGTCTGTCCGTACGTCAACAATTGGCTATGGCTCGAGCTAGAGGTCGTATTTATGAACCGATCTTTACGAAACTTCTTGGGTACCTTTGTTATGACCGTGGGACGAGAACGAGTGTTTTTGGGTGCGGTCCGAAATTCAAGATGGCTGCCAGCCGCCATTTTGTACTGATGATGCAGAAATCTGTTTTTTGTACAGAACTTCCATATGAAAGCTCTGATTTGAATAATTTTTTGTATGAATGTTTAGTACCATGGGGTACATCACATATAATACGGGTTTTTTTCTCGTGCGTAAATTGTGCAAATTAGACTAATTTTGATGCTTTTTGGTGTTAATTTCAGCACTGTAAGTGCAAATGCCAATACGGCTCGGGCTAGAGGCCGTATTTATGAACCGATCTTTACGAAACTTCTTGGGTACCTTTGGTATAACCGTGGGACGAGAACGAGTGTTTTTGGGTCCGGTCCGAAATTCAAGATGGCCGATGGCAGCCATTTTGTACAAAATTAGGTGCAATCAGATTTTTACACAGAACTTCCATATGAAAGCGCTGATTTGAATAATTTTTTGTGTGAATGTTTAGTACCATGGGATACATCACATATAATACAGGTTTTTTTCTCGTGCAGAAATTATGCAAATTAGATGAACTTTGATATTTCAGTGCGACTTACACACATTAAGTACACATGTCAATACGGCTCAGACTTGAGTCTGTATTTATGAACTGATCTTCACGAAATGTCTTGGGTACCTTTGTTATCACCTTGGGACGAGAATGAGTGTTTCTGGGTGCGGTCTAAAATTCAAGATGGCTACCAGTGGCCATTTTGTACCGAAATTAGGTCTAATCAGTTTTTTGTACACAACTTCTATACAGCTCAGACTAGAGGCCATATTTATGAACCAATCTTTACGAACCTTGTTGGGTACCTTTGTTATCACCGTGGGATGAGAGCGAGTGTTTTTGGGTGTGGTCCAAAATTCAAGATGGCCACCAACAGCCATTTTGTACCAAAATTAGTGCAATCAGTCTTTTGTACAGAACTTCTGTATGAAAGTTCTGATTTGAATAAATTTTTGTATGAATGTTAAGTAACATGGAATACATCACATATTCTAAGGGGTTTTTTTCGTGCAGAAATTATGCAAATTAGATGAACTTTGACTTATTCAGTGCTACTTGCACAATGTGAGCACACATGTCAATACGGCTCAGGGTAGAGGCTGTATTTATGAACCGATCTTCACAAAACTTCTTGGGTACCTTTGTTATCACCTTGGGACGAGAATGAGTGTTTCTGGGTACGGTCCAAAATTCAAGATGGCTGCCAGTGGCCATTTTGTACCAAAATTAGGTCCAATCAGTTTTTTGTCACAAGTTCTATACAGCTCGTATTTATGAATTGATCTTCACAAAACTTCTTGGGTACCTTTGTTTTCACCTTGGGACAGGAACGAGTGTGTTTTGGGGTGCCTTTGTTATCACTGTGCTATGAGAACAAATATTTTGGGGTTCAGTCAGACCCACTCTGGGACTCAAAGTTTTCTTTTCTAGTTTAGTATCTGACTGTCACCCACCTTTACAATACTTTACCTATACATTTGTTACAGGCAACGGTCAGTATTTATGTACAGACCATTACAATACTTTATATGTACCTTTGTTATCAGGTCATTACCTAGATGTTTGTCATTGCTGTGTCACATAATATACATGTGCATGTCTTTGTCTTGACAAGTTGAGCTACAGTGTCATTGACACTTTCATTTTTTTTTAAGAACAGTATATTCATTGTTGTAATCATTATGCATGAACACCTCGTCCCCTGAGTTCCATTGTGTTCTATGTGCCAATAGGCACATTGAACACATTGGAACTCAGGGGACGACCTATTAGTTTTCCTCAAAAAAACTAACAGTGATACTGGAAAATACGTTGGCTTTCAGATAAAATTCACTAGCATTACTTCACCACCCCTCAATGGATTTCCTCCCTGTACTATTATTTGGGCCTGTACTTTTATTTAATTTTGATAAATGTTCCACCCTGTACTTTTATTCCTACCCGTACTTTTATTTGGAACACAAGAGTACGTTATTCTGATGAATTGATAGTAACTTGGTCTGAGGTTTGTGGCTTGGAGCTTATGTTCTCATCTCAGTTAAACATACGCTCCGCAAACCTCAGACCATATTACTGTCAATTCATCACATTAACATATATGTTTCAATAAGACTGTACCCAAACCCACATTGTGAAATGAACAAGGCAACTTTAATGATAGCATTTAAAATTTAGTAAATAAACCTCTTGTGTATCCCACGACCTCCCTGGACAACAAAAAATCAATAATTTAGATAAAGGTCAAGGTTACTCCATTTCAGTTCAAATTATGAACAAGTTAATTACTTGAACTGAGATGGAGTAACCTCGACTTTTTTATAAGTGGATTTTGTGTATACATTCATAGAATGATAACTGGCCCTGAAAAATATGATTTTAAAGGTATTATGCTCTTTGAATCTTCTCCCATTGTTATCATCTTTTCAAATATTTCATTTGGTGATGTCAGATGGTAATATATGCCACTGGAGCCATAAACATAGAAAAAACTAAGCAAGCTCTCATCCAATCAAAGGGCGAGGATTTTAGTTTTATTGGAACAAGATTGAATTGGTTAAATTCCTTTTTGCATATTGGAAAAATTTTGTTGCTTGATATTTCAGTAACTTGACATCAGCATGTGGGAGGTGGTATAACTCTTTACCCAACATCATAACCAAATACAGCCAGCGTTATTCACAAGAATTGCCTTTCATTTTCATACATCTTTGGCTCATCTGACTGAAAGTCAGGGTGGGTCATTGCCCTCACTTGTCGTCCATCATCTGTTGTATGGCATCCATTAACTTGAAATGTCAAGTCATTTTCTTCGGACCACCAGACCAAACCCACCTAACCTTGTCATAAATTATCATTAGGGGATACCCTTCCAAGTTTGTTCAACAGAAGTAGCTGAGCCCAGAGGGCTGGGTGTAGTGCCTGAAAAGCCCAAAATTCTTCAAAACTTTTCTCGTAAACCACCAGTCACAATGCTTTGAAATTTCGCATGCAGTTTTCTTATTTCCTGGAGATTGTACAAAAAAAATTTTCTCTGGCAATATTTGGGCTCGTGCTGGGAGGGGGCAATATTTTTCGCTCTGCTCAAAATTTCTGTTTTCCAAACCGGTAGGCCAATTTGGACCAAATTTGGTATGCAATAGTATTAAGGGGATATGCACTTGATTTATGCCCAACCCCCAATAGCTGAAAATAGAACAAATTCAAATGCCAATATCTCCCAAACTGCATGCAACAAAGAATTGTTATTTGGTATACAGTATCCTTAGGACCAGTAGAATCAAACTGGCACAAAAATCAGAATGAATTTTATCATGGGGGTGTTATATGGGTGGGGGGTGGGGGCTAACAAACAAATGTTAAGTCAGCATTTTAAAAAAAAAAGAAGAAAATTCCAGAACTGCCAGTCAGAATCTTTCAGTATTTGGCATACAACATCTTTAGGGGATCTTATTCAAGTTTGTTCAAATCAAATCCCTGGGTTCATATTTGTGCTCAATCAGATTTGGTACAGAACATCCTTAAGGGTTCAGATTTAAGGTTGTTCAAATATAGTGTGTGGATTCATATTCGGTTTCTCCGTGTGAGCCTGAATTTCAACATGCAATATGAGAAATATCATTTTACAATCTTCTTCAGATGCACCACTCTGAATCTTTGGGTATGTGGTATACATCACCCTCATAGGGGCCAGATTCAGATGTGTTCAAATCAAGATTCATATTTTGGTTACTTATGAGAACCCATATTTAAACTTAGTGCAATATGAAAAAAATTATTTGAAAATCAACTTGTGAAATTACTGTTCCCATCTGGTTTGATGGTCCATTGCTACCACCTAAGCTTCCAAAGCAGTCACCAATTCATCAGTCACCATATTCATCCTCTTATCAAAGCACAGATGATGAAAATTCCAATGAGCTGGATATTTTTTTATTCTTTTGAGCCAGAAAAATGTTCTGATGATGATGAGATATGTGATGACAGTGCCCCCAAGGACACTTCCGATGAAGAAGTTTCCAACTTCTGAAAGATTTATCAGCGGACGTTCCCCCGTGGGAACCCCGGGAAGTGAAGCAGTGCTTGTTTACTGTTGTAAACAAGCTCTGTTTCACTGGTAAAATAGGACCCAGTCACTAATGCTTGGGGTGCGAGTCCTCTAAAATAGGCAACACGGGTATAAACGATTGACTGACCTTGACTTTTTCTCCATGTTGTGGTCATGATTAGCCATTGTGCAGAAGTATGTGACCATAAACAACAATAAATAAATAAATAAATATCAGCGGACGTTTGATATATTTCTATAATGAAGATGTTGAAGTATATTCTGTTATATTTGAAACCATTTCATTTATTTTATGAAAACAATGTCCAGCTTTTTAAATAATCACTTCCTAAATAATATTATGTCAAACTTTTTACAATATGCAAGAAATTAAGCTTTTACCCACTTAGCGGCAACACAAATTGTTTTGTGTTTTAATGTCAGTCTCCAGAAATAGCTTTCTATAGCAAATGCCACTGACAATTGTGAAAAAACGTATTAATTTATTCGCATGTGCTGTTATAATTAGCTCCCCCGATATGCTGATAGTGCATCAAGTTGAAAAAAGAATGCATGTGTATTGTGTGTGTGATATTTTTAATTTTTGGTCATGCCAGGTTTTTGATATCTTCCAGCGAACAATTACAATGAACTTTTCAACGATTTCTGAATCAAATCATTCAATGACTACTAAATGATCCGTCTCATTCAACAGGTATGTTTTATTTGACCCGTTGCTACTCAATTTCTAATCATCGGAAACAAGTGGACAGGGGAACATTTAAAGCTCACCTCTATCATTATACACCAAAAAACAAAAGACTCAGAACATGATGACCAGCTGTTATATGTTTCTCAGCTTTGTTATCTTTTGTAAAAGTGTTGATTATAACTGCCTGTTTAACTGGTTGAGGGCTAGATTATTTTTGGTGGTCTGAATTTGTTATTCAAAATTTATTATACCCCCCACAAACAAAGTTTGGGGGGTATATAGGAATCACCCTGTCCATCTGTCCATCGGTCCATCTATCCATCCTTAAACTCCTCCTAAACCGTTTGAAGAATTTTCATGAAACTTTACACAATGAAAGAACTCCATATGAAGATGTGCCTGAAGCAATATAATTCCGTTCTGACATTTCCAAGGGGAGATAATCTAACTTATACATTCGGGAGGTATCACTTTGTAAGCTTGCTCACAGTACCTCTAGTTACCACAGGCACTCTCCAATGATTTGTAATAGAACAAACTTCATAACTATGTAATTTAACCACTAAATATCACTGCTGTTTGACAATCTTTTCCTGGTTCCCGGAGAATCCAGTGTGGAATATGATTCCGTATCACTATAGTATGACTGACCATTTGCATGTGCTTTCTGGTCGCAGAGAATACTTTACTCCAAGCTGAAAGGGGTGTGCTCGAATGGTAGTTTTTTTTTTTTTTATTGTATTCATGATATTTTTTTTATCGTATTCATGTGCATCAGGGGATCCCCAGGAAGTGTGCACCTGTTACAAAAATAAGTGTAAACAAAAATAGTTCTTTTTTACTTCAATTCAGTTTACCAAAAAACAGTTTGGGTGAATTGTTAATGCTAGCATTGGCATGCAATGTTGAACTATAAGTCATATAATAAACCTTTTATCACTACAGTGAAGTGATCTGGGTTATAGTATCACATCTCTTTGAGGTCAGATCACAGGATCAAACTTGCTGCCTGTGGCAGCTCGTTCAGTCTGGAGATCTGACCTCAACTCGATGTGATAGAACGACCCAGATCACTTCACTGTAGCAATAATATGTATATATAAACAAAATATTATTTTCATTTGACTGAATAGGAAACATGAGGAAGGAAAATGTTGGCTTTTGCTCTGGTACCTTCTTTTTTGGAAAGCCCTGATAGTGGCTTCTACCACTCAACCAGTTAATGCATATTGGTTTCAGGATAGTCAAATCTGGCATCATTTTTTGCGTTCTCCAACATTAACTGTGTTTCAGCCCATAGCAGAGTGATACATAGACTGTCATCCAAATTTGTTGATGACTCTGCAAATAAAAATAACCTTCAACGATGACATTTTTCAAAGTTTATCTATTATTTGACTAATCATGGCATTTCTAATCCCCACCTGACCCTTGCAACCCCCACCAGAGCATTATCCCTTCCCAATATGTCTCCTGTCAGAATTCAAGCCTCAAAGCTCACAATTGTTTCAGAATCTGAATTAGAAAGGGTGAAAGAAGAAATTATGCGGTAAGTGCCATAATTGTGTCAGATTTTTAGAGGGGAAAAACACCAAAGTTGGGGTTCTTCCCCTAAAACCCCACTGTGTGTCCCTTTTTCACCATCCAATTCCTCATTGAAAAGTACCCCAGAAACCACTCTTAACTCTTTCAACACGAGAGGCCGCTTTTACGGTCCAGGAACACGATACGTCATAATTTCATTAAGTAAGATGGCTAATAAGTGAACGTGTGTGGTAGAACATTTAATATTTTCAACGTGCAGCCTAAAGGCTGCACGTTGAAAATAGTAATTGCTCCACCCCTAAATAATGGATATGGACTCTTTCAATTTCTGTCATTTAACTGGCATGGAAGATACCACTTGTGTTGAAAGGGTTAATATAAAGTGAACACCATTCCCATAATGAGCCCAATTCTGATATTGACTATTTATTGTAGAAATTTAAAGACTGCATTTGACCATCCATACCTTTGAAAAAAAGGTCAGCACATTGAGAATGTTTTTTATATTGTTTATCTTTCTTACTCGATGGATAAATAAATTGAACCAGTAAGCTGTGAAAATTAAAAATGAAAGGTTATCAGCACAATAAAATGGTTGTGATGTCTTCAGTGGAGCAAAACAACTGGCAACATCATAATTAATAAGCGCGATAGAAAGATCTGTAATATGCATGTAATTGACCTAATACTATAAATTACAGAACATTTAGTTGGTGGATATGTTGTCAGATTTTGCGAAGTGAGAACAGTGTTAGGTAACGCATTAGTATAGTCAACTAAATGTCTTGTAACCTATTTATAATGCCAGCTAGTGAAGTTTTTGTAAACCACTTCAGTGTTTTCATTAAATTTTCCTATCAGCATTCATTTGTTTAAATACAAGTAGTGATGCAATGCAAGGGGTGTATTCCAACATCTCATTGATTGCATAGAAAATTATTGATTTATTACCTTCAACATTTTTGGATGCATTAACAATTCTGCCTGCTTTCCGGTGCTTTGAACTGAAAACAAACTTAAAGTGCCAGTTAGCCGAATTCAGTCTGCAATTTTTGCAATGAAAACAAAATGACGGACAGTGACAAATAATATACAGTCTTTGTCGGTATATTTAATTAATACAGGGTTTACTGTTAACCATTATTGTTTGTGTTATCCTCTGTTCTCAGTTACTAGTTGTGGCCTTTCATTGGTAAATCTATTCATCTGGCTTGCTAATGAATTGATGTTAGGTTTTTTGTATCATTTTGTTGCCCACTTCATAGATATCAGACTGTAATTAGAATTTAAGCATATCTGATGGTGTGAGTGTATAAAATCTGTTTCCTGGTGCATGTGAGTAAATGTGTGCGTGTGTTTTTTTTATGCCCCCCCCCCCCCCCCCGACTTGAGTCGGGTTGCATATAGTGATTGAAGTGTGCATGTGTCCATGTGTGTGTGTGTGTGTGTGTCTGAGCCAATAACTTGAAAACTGTTGGGGCCACAGTCATCAAACTTCGCACAATTATAAAGGACCATGGGAGGATGTGTCACACACCATAGCCAGGTTCATACCTTCAAGGTCAAGGTCACATTTCAAGGTCACACTAAAAATCGGTCAATATTCGTGTCTTAGCCATAACTCAGAAACGAATCATAGTACAATTGTTAAACCTTTTACAAATGTTAAGGACAGTCAGAAGGTGTGTCGCAGATAATAGTTTCCGTTGCATCTGCAAGGTGAAGGTCACAATTGACCTTCATATGTTCAGGGTCACAAATCGTGTCTCAAGCATAACTCCAAAACTATTAGGGCTACAATCATCTAACTTCGCTTAATTATAAAGGACAACAGGTGGATGTGTCACACACCACAGCCAGGTCTGAAAGGTCAAGGTGGGGGGGGGGGGGGGGTTCATGTGTTATCTCAGTAACATTTTTCTTGTTTTAAGGTCACAATCATGTTTTTGAGGAATATAGACTGTTGGATTCTGATCCCCGGTCAGGAATCGAACTAATGGTAATCCTGCTTGGCAATCAGGAGTCCAACACCCAAACCACTAGACCATTGCACCCCATCAAAAACAATGGCTGGAATCCATCTTATTAGATGAAGTTCTCATGATTACTTCGTGCACTTTCCTTTTGGCAGCTGCATGAAAGTTTGAAACATGCTGGCTACAGAACGACGAAAGCCCTGTGGTTGGCCTCTGACAAAGGCCTGTGTGTGTATTTTGAAGGACACAATCATGTTTACGAGGAATTTAGAATGTTGGTTTTTGATCCCCAGCCAGGAATCGAACTCACGACAATCCCACCTGGCAATGAGGAGTCCAACATCCAAACCACTAGACCATTGTACACTGACACCGTCAAAAATGATGACTGGAATCCAGCTTATTAGATGAAGTTCTCATGATTGCTTGGTGCTAGCGTGCATGCTTAGGTATAAACATGAACTTGTTATTAAATTCTAAAACATGTCAGAAGGTAGAAAGAGTTTTTGATGTCAAGAACAAAAATATAAAATATTCATCTTGTTGTACTGAACTTACTACAAGTACATTGTTTCTCATTAAAAAAATATGATCTGAAAGATGCAGTTTGCTTACACTTATAGATCAAAGCTTTCTTCTGATGCCACAATAAATTTTCACAAAGGCAATAAAATTTCCAGATAAAACTACACAGATTTTTACACGCAACCATTTTCAGGCTTGTTCTGCTGCAGCCCATCAAAAACACCTGAGGAGTCCTTGTGACTGTATGTTGTGGCATGAGTTTTCTGTGGTACCAAAAGGTTTCTTTAACTGGTAGAGTTTGAAATTATTTTTGAAAGATGATTTGTAACTCAAGTATTTTTTTTTCAAGAGTACCATACTGAAGGATCCCCAGTGTAGTAAGATTATGTTCATAAACAGTTGTTTTACAGTGGAACCCTGTTAATTGAATAGGCATTTTGCCAATGAAAATTATTCATTTAACAGGAGTATTCAATTAACAGGGTTTGTGTCACTTTCCTGTATTCTAGAGATAAACTTAGCATTTATTCTATTATATCTTGTTTGACAGAGCTCCATGAGCTCTGTCAAACAAGATATAATAGATTAAGTGCCGTATTGGATGTACTGAGGGCAAATACATCTATAAACAAAGGAAAACAAGAGTATTCAATTAACCCTTAACCTAACACGAAAAGCAGACAACACCCGCAAACAAAATTCTTGAATAACTAAATATAGCTTATGTCCCCTCATTGGAGCGAGCTCATCAAACACGTTCCAATGGTGGGGGTTGGGGATCATAAGCTATGTTTTTGAGACAAAAATTTTTTAAAATAATGGAAATTGAATGGTGATTTTTGTAAATAGTGCTGGTCGGTTTTGGCTGTTATTTTGGGTAAAGGGTTAACAGGGTTTGTGTTGCTTTCCTGTATTCTAGAGATAAACTTAGCATTTATTAGCTCACCAACTTTAGTTGCGTGAGCTTATGGCATGGCTCGATCGGTCGGCTTCAGCGTACGTGTCCAATAATGTTAAAGCTTCTGTTTAGGTCACTTACTGAGTCACCCTATTTCCATACCATGGCCTTTATAATGCTGCTATATGATGATTATTATCATTCTACCATGATTTAACCCCTCGTACCCTGCATTTTAAACATTTTCTTGACATTTTTAGTTGCGTTTAGTTTTCTGTTTGGCTCAGAATTTCATGTTTAACTAAGTGTTTAGGTCAGCTGATGTGCTCCTTCTCTTCCCATGGCACTTATATTCATCATACGTGTTCCTCAGTTCATTGTTCCATGATTAACCCATCATACCCTGCATTTTAAACATTTTTCTTGACATTTTTAGTTGCGTTTAGTTTTCTGTTTAGCTCGGTATTTCATGTTTAACTCAGTGTTTAGGTCAGCTGCTGTGCTCCTTCTCTTCCCATGGCACTTATATTCATCAAACATGTTCCTCAGTATCATTGTTCCATGATTAACCCCTCATACTCTGCATTTTAAACATTTTTCTTGACATTTTTAGTTGCATTTAGTTTTCTGTTTAGCTCAGAATTTCATGTTTAACTTAATGTTTAGGTCAGCTGCTGTGCTCCTTCTCTTCCCATGGCACTTATATTTATCATACATGTTCCTCAGTATCATTGTTCCGTGATCAACCCCTCATACTCTGCATTTTAAACATTTTTCTTAACATTTTTAGTTGTGTTTAGTTTTCTGTTTAGCTCAGAATTTCATGGTTAACTTAGTGTTTATGTCAGTTTCTGTGTTTTACTTTTAAGATGTTGTATTTAGGTCAACTTTGTCGCATGTTATGAGCCTGTTTGATACAGTTCTTGTGTTTGCAAAAGTTACTATCAAAGAGGAATGTTGATGAGCTATAGGGCGTTGGCGTCCTTCTTGTTAGTCAAGTTGTGACGAAGTCAAACTCGACTTATAGTTTGATGAATGGCAGTTGGGCGGGAGTAAACAATTGGTTTCCGGATGATAACCTGATAATGGTTCAACCCATGTTTATGAAACTTCATAGGTAGGTTGGCTTCGGTGAGAGGAAGAACCCTATTTATTTTGGACTTGATAGGTCAAAGATCAAGGTCACAGTGCCCTTGAACATAGTAAATCAAAATAATTGATTTCTGGATGATAACTTGATAATGGTTTGACCCACATTCATGAAACTTCATAGGTAGGTTGGCATCAGTGAGAGGAAGAACCCTATTTACTCGCTATGTGAAAGGTCAAGGTCACAGTGGCCTTCAACATAGTAAATCCGTAAACAATTGGTTTCCGGATGATAACTTGATAATGGTTCGACCCACGTTTGTGAAACTTCATAGGTAAGTTGGCATTGGTGAGAGGAAGAACCCTATGTATTTTGGACTCACTAGATCAAAGGTCAAGTTCACAGTGACTGTGAACATAATAAATCATAATCAATTGGCCTCCAGATGATAATTTGACAATGGTTCCACCCACGTTCATGAAACTTCATAAGTAGGTTGGCATTGGTGCAAGAAAGAGCCCTATTTATTTTGGAATCACTAGGTCAAAGGTCAAGGTCACAGTGACCCTTCACATAGTAAATTGTAAACAACTGGTGTCTGGACGATAAGTTGATAATGAATGATTAAACCCACATTTGTGCTGTCACAACTTGACATTGGATTGGTGATCCTATCGGCATTTTTTTTATTGTATCTTGCTTGACAGAGCTTCATGAGCTCTGTCAAACAAGATATAAGAGATTAAATGCCTGTATTGGATGTACTGGGGCCAACTAGGTCTATAAACAAAGGAAAAATGGGGAGAGTCAGTGAAATTTCTTGAAAGGTTACAAGATTTTTTATTCAATTAAAAGGAGTTTACTCTATATATTCAATTAACAGATCAAATTTGTATTGGAGGTATAGTAAATGGTTTTGTGTTGGAAAATTATATTCGATTAACAGGGTTATTCAGTGAAGAGATATCTAATTAAGTGGGCTCCACTGTATTACAATTTAATAAACAATTTGCTTAAACATTTTTGGTGTTTCAACGGCTGAGCAAATGAGGTAATGAATACAGTGTAAAGCCACTATAGTGGCTTTCAGCACTTTTCAGTAGAGCCCTGATAGGGGCTTCTAGCACTCAACCAATTAACTGGTAGAGTACTTCATTTTTCTTGACCACAGATTTCCTTTCATCATACATTGCCAATAGGCACTATCCAGTCAGATACAACTAAGCAATGTGTCAACAACAAAATTTGATTCTTGCCAGGGTCACTATGGAAGTTGTTTGTTTATTTATTGGTGTTTAAGGTCACATACTTCTGCACAATGGCTAATCATGACCACGACAGTTTTATGGGTAGAGAAAGCCAGAGAGAACCACCGAGTAATGGCGAGCAACTCTCAGTTCCCCAACATACTAACTCCACACATGCAGGGTTAGCATTGGTTGAAGACAAGTGCACCATCGATGTGCAGTGCTTCTCAGTTCACAATGCCACCGTGCCCCCACATGTGCAACGGGGGTGAAGTGTCTTGCCCAAGGACACAATGCTTTTGCCGCAGGTGGGTTTCGAACCAAGAAGCTCTTGGCTTGCCACCTGCACCTCTACCTACTGAGCCACCGCACCCCATTCAATATGGAACCACCTTCAGTCGAGAAAAGAAGTTATAGTCACATCCTCTGGTTTTTAGTGAAGCCCAAATATGGGCTTCCAGTCCTCAACCAGTTGAGAAAAAAAAGTGAAACTGAACATAAAAAATCACAACAACCCAGCTCTACTTCTGATTGCCAGGTGGAGTTGCAGGTTGTTCAATTCCTAATGGAAACAAACATTCTAAATTCCTCTAAAACATTACTCCGTCCATCAAAATATACATACAGGCCCATACCAGGCCTGATGAGATGAGAACAATCACCATAGTAAGTGTGGATTTCATTGAACGAACTCATCTCTTGCAGCAAAAATAGAAATGGATCTCTCCATATACAAAAGAATGTCAGAAAAGAATGTACTCAATTCTGTATGCACAAAGCCCATCGAGGGTACCATTATTTTCTTATTATTGGTCAATAAAATAGCCCAGCCTGTCAATTGAACAACTTGTATTTTAGCACTAAATTACCATTACAACAAATTTGGCCTTTTAACTGCATTTGGATATAGAATAAATCACTGTGAAATAAGTAAAGAAAGTTTTTTGCATCACAGATCATTTTGATTTCGTACTTTGAGCTTGTATTTCATTAGATATTGTTTGACAGAGCTCATAGAATATTCCTGTTAATTTCATAATTATACCCACACTCTCGAAGAGATTGAGGGGTATACACTGGATTACAAGCATTGTCTCTCATCTGGCAGTCCATTCATCTGTCTGTCCGTCAATCCATTTGGACCCATATATCAGCAGTGAGTGGATGGATTTCAACAAAATTTGGTATGTGGTATCCTTTGGATGATCTGCTTCCACCACATGTTGAACAGAGTTGCTCGCACTATTCTCACCTGGCCCTTACTTTGTCAAATTTTCAGTGATTTCTTTAATTTCATTTATGCTTCATTGGTCCAGCCGGCACTGCAGTGGAGATATGAATTGCTTTCAGTAATAGCTCTTGTTTTCACTGACAAAGCTGGTATTCACTCAGAAGAGCTTCTCTTTAATAAAAAAAAAAGTATACCAATCTCAAACATCAACGTAGCATTATCTTCACATTCTAGAAAAAAAGAATTGATTTGTACTGGGGTACCAACTACAACAATGTGAAATCGCCATTCTCAATGAATGCCTATCTGAATATAGATCAAGGAGGCAGCAACAGGCTTAATTGGGTTGTGCTTAACAAACTCCATCTCTTGAGACTCTGTTATGATTATATGAATAAAAGATGCTCTTTAATTACAATGAAAAACATTCCATTGAATTAATTGCCCATGACATATTTGTCTGTACTATTTGTGTAGCACGCAATTCCGTTTTAACACTTTTGCTATCAATTCAACAATGAAAACCTTTAATAATGTAGTGTTGAAGCCAGAAGTAAGCAACATTCAGACAGTATGCGAGATATTGTTTGGACAGTGACTGCTCAAGCTGGCAAACAAGTGTGAATTGGTTAACCCTTTAATGCCTATTTCTGATTTTTTCGATCTCAGAACAGATGCCCTTAACATGCCATCATGAGGAGGTCTTGATGACAATAGACCAATTACCTAAGCAGTGGTTTCTTGTCAAGTCTTGGCTGCCTTAACAGGCAGCCAAGACTAAACTAGAAATCACTGCTAAGCCATTAGACGTGTAGAGACTGGAATGGTGGGAATTCAAGACACTTATCCAGGCACTTAAGGGTTAAATTTCTGGTTGCATCAGGGGAAAACTAGAAATCACTGCTAAGCCATTAGACATATAGAGACTGGAATGGTGGGAATTCAAAACACTTATCCAGGCCTTTAAGGGTTAAATTTCTAGTTGCAACAGATGGCAGTAACTTGATGCTTTCTTTAACACAAATGCATATGTATACCAATTCAATCATTATAAAATATCCTAAATAAAGTAAATGTGTTAAAATCTTAATTTGGTATTACCAAAAGTAAGATTTTAACACATTTCACTTCATTTAAGGTATTTTATGATTGGACCGGTCTAGCACTGGTCCAGGCAAGAATATCGGACCACCTAGGGTTGGACCAGACTGGACTTGACCACCTCTCCCCTGGACTGGACCACCACTGGCAGTCCAGTCTGGTCCGCATCCCTACCATCAATGTGCTGTATGCCTTAGTAGATAGTTCCACTGTGCCCCCACATGGGCAAGCAGGATGAAGTGTCTTGAACAAGGTAACGATGCAGTGCCTGCTGGTCAGGAATGATCCGTCGAACCTTTGGTTTGAAGGTCAATGTTCTAACCACTGATCCACTGTGCTAACCATTTCTTAACCCTTTACCCAACGTAAAGGCCAAAACCGGCCAGCGCTATTCTAAAAAATCGCCAATTAATTTTCATTATTTTTTTCATTTTTTGTCTCAAAAACATAGGTTATGACCCCTCGTTGGAACGAGCTCGTCGAGCTCGTTCCAACGAGGGGTCATAACCTATGTTTTTGAGACAACAAATGAAAAAAATTAGTTATTCAAGAATTATTTTTGCAACTGTCGTCTGCTTTTCATGTTAGGTAAAGGGTTAATTTAGCAATTTCACAAGTGCACCACCCTTTTGTGCTTTGCACTTGCAAATGCAATTTTCTTTATGGAAAGGACTGTTCATGACTGCATAAACATTTTTGTGTTTATTATAGATCTTAATTATTTCTGATAGACTACAATAGGTTACACCATAGAAAGCAAGTGATATTGAATATACAATCACGAGGATGTTCACGAGGGCTTTGCCTCAGTGAACAAGCCCAAGCAATTGTATGTTCAATATCACAAGCTGATATGGTGTAAACGACTTGTCACAGAGTTGTTTTTTTACACAAACAAAAGATGCACAATCAGCAAAAAAGACTTCATTAAATTAACATAATTTGACATTTTTCTCATTTTTTTTATTACTTTCTTTTTTTGAGTCTGCAAAATCTTGCTATCATTAAATGGAAAACGTCATTTTAATCGTACTTTTTGGTTTTATTTTATGTGTGAAATGTACAATATCACAGGCGAGGAAGTTCAGAATAGTGTGCAAATGGGTTCAGATACTTTAATGCAGATCACTGAAATGTTTTCACTGGTTTTTGTTTATGTCAGAGCTGACACTATCTCAATTCATTGTCTTTGTTCTCGAAAGATATCCTTCATCGCCCATGTGTTGCAGAGCTTGGGGGGGATATTTGTTGAACACAGCATGTGGTCTTATCAACTCTTCGAAAAATATATCACTTCTTTTAAACAATTGAGTGATGTCATAACTATGTGACAAGTTTTCTTATGTCATTTTACCAAAAAAATGATTTTTTTTGCAGTTGGAGGGTTTGTTAATGGAAAAAAACTGAAATTCATTATAAAAGTCTCTGATCAGTCCTCAGGTGTGTTCTGTTTCTAGAGCAGAAATTCTTTTGTTGCGTTTCTGCTGAGGTAATCAAGACACATTTCCTCCCCTATTAAATAAATCGGTAAGACCCACAGTTTAATATACTTACCTGTCAATAGTTCCAGAGAAACGACCATTGTTGAGCAGATGAATATGTTTCAAAGTCATCTTTTGTATCAGTGCAACTACAATTAGAAGACAATTGCCCATTAGTAGAACAATCATCATCAGTCTTCACCTTTGTTATACGATAAATTGTCAGTGGAGAGGAAACTAATGATAGAAAGATTCAAATAGATCAGTTCATTTTACACCTAAAGTCACAAAAATATCTGATACAGTTGAAATCCAAGTGTTAAGTCTGCAGACAGTTAAGTCCACAAGCAGTTGCATAATCTTGAAAAAGGTTGTTTTTTGTGTCTTTTTTTTTACATTTTAACCCTTCAACTTACAAAACTACTGTATCCACTGTGTAATTTACAAAGTGAGCAGTTGAAAAAAATATTTTTCAAGAAATTTCCACAAACTCATATCACGTGGCACCTCATTGGAACGAGCTCATCAAGATTCATCCATCAATTCTTTGCATGCTGCTGGTGTATATTCCTGCCTAGCACAGGGTTTCCCTTGTCACAGAAATAAGTGTAAGTTGGACACATTTAATCGTATTTGCCCCATGTAAATTGAATGCTTTTTTTCACCAATGATTTCTTGTGTTAAATTAAGATTAATTTTTCATCAAAGCTAATCATGGCTGCTTTAACAGCAACCATAACTAGGTTTCATAAAAAATATCTAGAAAATACTCAGCTGGTTAAGAGTTAAGGGGTCAATTGATATGATCTTCTTGAAAAAGATTTTGAAATTTTTTTTTAAAAAATTATAATTAAAATGATAAATTTTATTATCCAGTGTGTTGGGAAAGGGTTAACATTAACATTTCAAGATCATTTTTCAAACAATTTTTGTAACATCAAAACTTCAGAGATCTGTAGTTCCGCAGTGGTTCATAGTTTGTATCTTGGCTGAGTTTTGCCTGCCTGCAGCTTTTGACCTTTATTGGTGCAATAGGGCCCTGATGAGCTTCAGAATTTGATTTGATTTGAAATTGTTCCCATGATTCTTTACGAATCAAGTGGCACAGATTTGGAAATTTTTAGCTTAACTTCACAAAGACCAGATAAGCTATTGCCATCATGCGTGTAGAAGTCTGTGAGTCTAGCACAGGCTGCACCCCGTAGTTCTTGTCCAGTCGACATGAAAATTCATATGCAGGTTCAAGGTCATGTCTAGATGAGAACGTTCCCTTTTGGTCACAATCGGTAAACTGTGATGACTTCGCATACCCGAAAATCTTTAGAAGAATCTACAGCTTGCATTTATGAAGGGATTTCATTGTAAATTGGTAGGATGACTCTGTATAATGTCCAGATGAGAACGTCCTATTTTGACCATGATCAGTCAACTGAACGGCCACACGGGCACATGACCTAGATTTGTTTAGCACATCTACAGTTCATATTTATGAAGAGACTTCATTCTAACTTGGAAGGATAACTCGATATGATGTCTAGATCAGACTGTCCTATTTTGGTGGCAATCAGTCAGCTGTTAACGCTGCCTGGTCACATGACCTAGCTTCTTTTAGCACGTCTACAGGTTGTTTCTTTTCAACCTACTCACAATTGTTTACAATTGGCTATAACATAAGTGCAAGCCCTACTTCGGAACTAACTCAAGCTTTCAGAAACTTTTCCAAACGAGCTGGAAAAGTACTAGAGTGCAAAAGCACGAAAAATATCGAAAAAAGGGTCGAGCGAGACCAGTGCTCGAAATTACAGGTACTCTCTCTGCACACCTCTTGCGTTTACTGAGCGCATGCGTAACAACCGTGACTTCAATTCCTTTTATTTGCACCATTTGTACATGGTTGGAAACTTTTGTGACTTGTGCTATACTTCGCTGTTTTCTTCGTGAACAACTTATTATATGTGCTATCTGCATTTAATTGTGTTCAAGTGGATTGTATCCTTTTTCAAGCCTTCAAAATTGTTATTGATTAATGTTATTTTTGATCATTATTGCTTGTTTCTTCACACTTAATCTTGTTTTTCCCCCACGTGTGAACACGACCTTTGTTCTGTTTTCCGTCGGCGGGAAGCTTGATTCCATTATCATTCATATTATGCCAAAGACTATTCCTTGTACCTCTTGCTTGCAAGTGAAGCATGTGGACGACTCTCATTCCACATGTGTCACTTGCAAAAATTGCACTCAGGCCCAATCATGTGGTATTTGTGGGGTTTGGTCCTCTAAATTCTGGGCTTCTGTTAACAAGGTGGTTCTGTCCAGAGCTAGAACCCCTCGTTCTCGGGGTAAGGGTAGCCGTGCCGTAGCAGACATTTCTGCTGGTGCACGTGGTGACTCTGTCACACCGGATTCTGATCTGTCTTCTGTGGCGAGTTCCTCTGCAACTGTTGACGGTGCTAGTTCAGTGATACCTGACGTGGAGACCATGGTCTCTTTGTCTTCTGATGTCACTCTTGAGGCGTCTGTTTTTGTGGAGAGCTTCTCCGAGGTCAGCTCGGTGACCCTCTCCGATCTGCCTCCTACGCCGTCGACAGTTGCTGAGAAAGTTGTTACTACAGATCCTATTCTGTATGATGGTAGCTCTTCCATCTCCTCTGGGGATGGTCTACAGTCTCGGGGGACCACGGCTGTATCTGCTGGTGTGTCTGTGAGCTCTCAGCTTCCCCTAGCTTCGCGGCGGAGCTGTGCGGGTTTGCTGTCTGCTCCGTCTCATCTGGCTAGGTTTGCTCCTAGTCGGTTGAGTCGGTCGGTCGCTTCGGCAGCGATTCCGCGCCCCACGAGTGAATCATTTATTGTTCCTCCTTCCCCTGCTAGTGTGCCGACTAGCAGGATGGGGTTGGGACATTGGCATCCAGGGCCTGCTGTTCGGCAGAGGTCAGTGACAGCCCCGGTTAGCTGTCACTCTCGGAACCTTCCTCCGGTGATTCCTCACTGTGTTCCGAGTCTGGGTGTCGATCAATGCTTGCCTTCGGTCTCAGAGGATGGGCAGTTTGGGCTGTCTGCCGCACAGAGGCCAATGACAGGTTCCTGTCATTCTTGGGACAATCCTCCGGTGTCTTCTCACCGTGTCCTAGGTCCAGCTACCGATCAACATGCGCCGTCGGTCTCTTTCGAGGATTTGCAGGCAGGACCTTCTGTTTTGCAGAGGTCAGTGATGGCGTCACAATCGGGACTATCCTTCGGGTGCTTCTCACCGTATCCCTATTCTGTCTGCCGATCGACGTTCAACGTCGGTCTCTTCTGAGGATTTGGGTTCTTCTACCAATAGGGTCCATTGGAAGGACACTCCATCGGGCGATGCTGCTGCGACGTATTCTCAGGGTGACCTGCGTCAGGCCATTTTGGCGCTCACCCAGTTCCTTTCTGGCAACCCTCAAGTTGGCCTCCCTGTGCCTCCTGAGGCACAACCTCCTTTGGTCAGTCGCCGCGATGCCTCGCCTGGCCCCTTGGATACTGCTCAGTCTTCCCAGGAGGTTTCTGCCGGTCAGCCTGAGTTGGGCTACGTCTCCTCTGCTACGGAGGATGACGATTTTCTGGAAGGTAATGGGCCCCCCTCGTCAGTCTTGGGGCAGGCTTTGGATTTCGTCTTGGGCTTATTGCTGGAAGTTCAACCTTCAGACCAGCCATCTGTGACCGTCCAGCCGCGGTCCACTGTGGAGCGCCGTAACCCTGTTGAGCCTTCTAGCTCTGGGGCTTTGCGTCCTCTGCAATCGGCTCAGGTTGTTGAGTCCTTCCAGGGCTTAGACGCCAAAATGCGTTCTAAGGCCCTCAAGGGTTCCTTCTTTTCTAGAGCTGATGCCTTTCTGCCTCCATCGCGGTTTCGTGTTTACGATTCCGTCTGTCCAACAGTCTTCCAAGGGATGACTACTGTGGATGAGGATTCTTCCCTCGGGTTAACTAAGCCTAAGTCGGCAGTTCTCCCGATGTCAGTAGTTGAATCTATGGTGGGCCTGTCCCGAGAAATGCTGGGTATGTTATCTCTCGCGGACCATGTCGTCGCTGCTCTGGCTGAATATTTTCCACCAGGGGAGTTTGATGACGCTCAGGCACCTTTTCGCGTTTTGTCATAGGCTCTTGTGAACTTGACACACGCTCACGCCTGTAACACGGCTAATTTGGAGCTGGCACGCCGGGATGTGGTGTTGGATTCTTCTCCATCCCTTCCTTCTGAGCAACGTGCTGTTCTGAGGTATGCCTCTTTGGTGGGACCTCAGTTGTTCCATGGTTCCTTGGAAGCTGTTCGTGGTGAAGTTCTTCATCATTCGAAGGACCAGCTTTTGCTGGACCAACCTGCTGCTGCGGGTGGTGGTCGTTCCAGGCCCACATCTGCCTCGTCGACAACGTCGGCTGTGCCTTTGGCTCCGTTTGCTCCTTCTGCACATAAGAAGCGCCGACGTGGCCAGGCTCTCTGGCAGCCTCAGGCAGGAAAGTCTCAGGACTCTGTCACTTCTCGAGGTGGTTTCTCCTCTCGGGGGGCCTCGTTGAGGCCGTAAGTGAAGGTTCTCACCTTGATTCGCCTCCAGTCGGGGGAAGGCTGTCGCTGTTTTATGACCGTTGCACAGAGATAACGTCAGACCCTTGGGTCCTCGACGGCATTCAATCTGGTCTGCGACTGTCCTTCCATTGGCACCCCAGTTTATCTTGGGTGCCCCTCCCGACTCAGGTCCTTTCTGATTCTCTGCGTCGGGACCTTCTGGTGCAGGAGATCGACAATCTCCTCTCCAAAGGGGTGAGAAAATAAGGGGTATTTTCTCTCAGCTTTCTTGTTACATCAAATAATCTGTGGTGATTACCGGCATTGTTTCCAACATTTTGATAATCTGGCTGCTTTGTCTTCAGTAAAAGGGTTAATTACACCAGTGCAGTATACCAAATATACCATTCAATAGGGTTATTGGTTTGAGTAATTGTATGTTGTTGACACCAAATACCGTACAGATACCATTGTAAGTCATTCTAAAAATACCGATACCGAAACCATACTTGAAATTTCAAAACTGCCCAACTCTAATTTGAAGAGAGGCTTGCAATATTTACGGTTAATGTAAGAAGGTGCAATATCCACAGTTTGCAGAGGTGTGAGATTCGATTTGTGATTCAGATAGACTCGGTCCTATTTATTTATTTATTGGTGTTTAAGGTCACATATTTCTGCAGAAAGGCTAATCATGCCCACGACAGTTTTACGGGTGGAGGAAGCCGGAGTACCTGGAGAGAATCACCGAGAAATGGCCAGAGTACCCGGAGAGCAACTGTCAGCTCCCCAACATACTTACTCCACACAAGCAGGGTTAGCATTGGTTGAAGACAAGTGCAGCATCGACTTGCAGTACGCCTTAATACACAATTACACTGTGCCCTCGCATGGGCCATGGGGGCAAAGTGTCTTGCCCAAGGACACAATGCAGTTGCCGCAGGTGGGATTCGAACTGAGGACCTCTCGGCTTGCAGCCTGCACCTATACCTACTGAGCCACTGCACCCCAGATTTGGCCCTAAGGAGCAAGCTTAAGCTTGTACCATTGGGGGTTATAAGTATGTTTTGGTTTCAAAAATCTTTGAGGAATAGTAAAATGTGACGGGATGTTTTTGCTGTTTCAATGAAAAAAACAGGGACCAACCTGAGCATTTAAAAATAAGAGCCAGACATGGAGTATACTTTTTAGATTTACTTCTTAGCTGGTAGAGCTTTAAATTATTGTTGATTGTCCAAATTTGTTCCATGTGTTTTGCCTTGATGCAATTTATGGGAGAGTGCCTAACAAAGCACTCTCCCATAAATTGTAGCAAGGCAAATCCACACGGATGATATAATGTTACTTCAAAGATAATAAGAACTACATTTACAGAACATGAAGTCTTTATGTTGTAGTGTCTTGACACCAGCATACAGGCCAAATATGGGCATCAAGCACTCAATCAGTTAACTGTACTTATATTACTTTTTATACGCCCGTTTTGAAAAAAATGGGAGTATTATGTTATGGCATTGTCCGTCTGTCTGTCTGTCTGTCCATCCATCCATCCGTCCGTCCGTCCGTTCGTTCGTTCATTTATCTGTCTGTCCGTCCGTCCTTAAACAATTTTTGTATCGCCAACTCCTCCAAAAGTTTACATGCTACATTGTTCAAACTTTGCACACATGTTGATCAGTAATTGCCGTTGTGCATGTGACAAGTGCAGGTAACTCTGTTTTGTATTTCCAGAGTTATGCCCCTTTTTAGTACTTAAAACATTACAGTATTGTGTCGCCTACTCCATCAACATTTTACATGCTACATTGTTCAAACTTTGCACACATGGTGATCACCAATTGCCGTTGTGCATGTGACAAGAGCAAGTACCTCCATTTTGTATTTCAAAAGTTATGCCCCTTTTTGTACTTGAACATTACAGTATTGTGTTGCCTTCTCCTTTAACATTTTATATGCTATATTGTTCAAACTCTGCACACATGTTGACCACCAATTGCCATTGTGCATGTGACAAGAGCAAGTAACTCTCTTTTGTATTTCCAGAGCTATGCCCCCTTTTAGTACTTAAAACATTACCATTTTGTGTCTCCTACTCCTTCAACATTTTACATGCAATATTGTTCAAACATTGCACACATGGTGATCACCAATTGCCATTGTGTATGTGACAAGGGCAGATAACTCCATTTTGTATTTCCAGAGTTATGCCCCTTTTAGTACGTAAAACATTACAGTATTGAGTCGCCTTCTCCTTCTACATTTTACATGCTGTATTGTTCAAACTTTGCACACCTGTTGAACACCAATTGCCATTGTGCATGTGACAAGAGCACTCTGTTTTGTATTTCCAGAGTTATGCCCCCTTTTAATTCTTGAAATATTACACTATTGTGCCGCCTACTTCTTCGAAATTTTACATGTTACATTGTTCAAACTTTGCACACATGTTGATCAGTAAGGTCTCGTTACAGTTATTCAGGTGAAAATGTTGGCTTTTCAAGAAATGTTCAGCTTCTGATTAACACGGCCGAGGATATTTCGCATTTAAATTACCTCCCCTATTCACAATACTCACAATGTATATAGTTTCTGGAAGGTCTGCATATGGCCCTTTCTGGAGACAACTGTACACACCAAAAATCTTACAATATCACTCAAATACACTCAGCCGAATGACACAGTTGATGGTTAAAAAAATGGCTCAAAATGGTAAAAATTTTCTCATTTTGGGGATAAATCTCCAATTTTCGTACATCGATAGTGATAAAACTGTGTTATAGGAATTCCTCATTCCTCCACTGAGGATTTTACAGCATAACATGATCATTCTGACAAATAAAAAACATATGGGTTTCTTATTCATTTTTTCAGAAGGCTTTCTCAAAGCAAATTTACACAAAAATTGTCCCATTTGTAAACTGCAAATTGTCAGGTCCCAAACAGGTCTGGGTTAGTCATTTAACACTTCCATGTGACCTTGACCCCCAACTGAAATGCACTTGACAATACACAGTTTGAATCAAGACCATCAACAGATTATTTTGGTCATATCACCATTAATGAGAATTATTTACTAAATCCACACCACCATAAACTAAAACTATAGCCCAAAATAGCCATTTGGCTGAGGACATCCAATAACCTCGGAAATTACCTTTTAATAGGAAACGAGACCTAATTGCCGTTGTGCATGTGGCAAGAGCAGGTAACTCTGTTTTGTATTTCCAGAGTTATGCCCCCTTTTAGTTCTTAAAACATTGCAGTATTGTTTCATCTATTCCTTCAACATTTTACATGCAATATTGTTCAAACCATGATCGTATGTTACCCTACTAGGTGGTGCTCTTGTTTCATTTAATTACATTTGTTTTTGGTGTAATTTAAATTGTTTCTGAAATGATTGAAAAATATTTTTATTACACAATAACAATTCATTTTCAAGTTATTGCTTCCTGAGTGAGCAATGGAGGAAATGGGGTCTTATGGTTATGGTTATGAGACAACTTAGAAGCCTATATTTAAGATTCAGGAGCCAGATCAAAATTTTAGGAGTCAAATTCACACTGACTCCTTACTAGGTCGGGTCCCTGAGGACAGATTTTACCAACACTTTTGAGAAAGGGATAAGGGAAAATCCTTACAAATACATAAACAATTTTGCTTCTTCAAAGAAGGGTTATTATTCAGCTATGAGTAAATTAATTAGTCGATATTGATTAATGGTAAAATGCACTTTTAGAGTGATGAGGGTTCAAGATGCTTTTTTACCAATAGCTCAGGCAGATATGGATTGATTTAATCTTAATTTAATATAATTTTTGAGACACAATCGAGACTCTTTTGTATACATTGCAACTACCCAAGTGTTTTTTATGTATTCGCCATCTGCATGCAAATGTTCTGCATAAATTTGATTCCATAAAATATCAATCCAAATGAACCCAAAATAGATTACTTTCACTTTAAGCAGTAGATCACTTGCATTTAATTGTTCACAGAAAGTGTAACTGAAACTATCCTTCCAATATTATCTGTCTAATTGTTATACACCCAAAAGAGAATGGGGGATATACTGGATCACATGTGTCTGCCTGTCCATCCATCTGTCTCCATCCATCCATCCATCTCATCCATCCATCCATCCATCCATCCATCCATAGCAATGTCTCAGAAGTGAGTGGATGGATTTCAATGAAATTTAGTAAGAGGGATCCTTGTGACCAGCCACTCCTGCACATGTTATAAAAAAGCTGTCTGCTTTTTTTTCACCAAAGTTATGGTCGTTACTTTGTCAATTTTTCATGATTTTTTTTCGCCCCTCATTTTTTGACAGACGTATTATGTTATGGCATTGTGCGAAATATCCTCGGCCGTGTTAATCAGAAGCTGAACATTTCTTGAAAAGCCGACATTTTCACCTGAATAACTGTAACTGTCCTTGCATCCATCTGTCCATCCATCCATCCATCTGTCTGTAAACAATTTTTGTGTCGCCTACTCCTCCAAAAGTTTACATGCTATATTGTTCAAACTTTACAAACATGTTGATCAGTAATTGCCGTTGTGCATGTGACAAGAGCAGGTAACTCGGTTTTGTACAAACTTTGCACACATGTTGATCACCAATTGCCGTTGTGCATGTGTCAAGAGCAGGTGACTGTTGTGTATTTCCAGAGTTATGCCCCCTTTTAGTACTTCAAACATAACAGTATTGTGTTGCCTACTCCTTCAACATTTTACATGCTATATTATTCAAACTTTGCACACATGGTGACCACCATTTGTCATTGTGCATGTACATGAGTAGGTAACTCCATTTTGTATTTCTGGAGTTATGTCCCTTTTAGTACTTAAAACATTACATGCTATATTGTTCAAACTTTGCACACATGTTGATCACCAATTTCCATTGTGCATGTGACAAGAGCAGGTAACTCTGTTTTGTATTTCCATAGTTATGCCCCCTTTTTGTACTTCAAACATTACACTATTGTGTCGCCTACTCCTTCAACAATTTATTTGCTTTATTGTTCAAACTTTGCACCCATGTTGATCATCAATTGTCGTTGTGCATATGACAGGAGCAGATAACTCCATTTTATTTTTAAATGACAAGAATCCTCGCCATATATAGCTGTTATGATCCTCAAAATGTCCTTTTCCTTGGCACCACCTATCGTCAATCGTTATCAGTGAAGTTAACCTGTCAATAAATGGACGCTACCATTGTAAACGGCGATGAGAATCTTCTACACCTAAAAATTGTTTGCATTTCCATTCTGCATACTAAAATTTCACAAAAACAATATGAAATGTGTGCACACAAGGATACAATCTGAACCCCTTTACCCCAGACAGGGCAGGGAAATGGGCAATAATTGGAGGGGGGGGGGACAGACATAGTCAAGTCAACAAAAATTTCAAACTTTACCCCAGAGAAACTTATGCATGTTCCAATTTTGACGGGCGTATGTTGCCCCACTAGGCGGTGCTCTTGTTATCCTTACTTTACTTTGTTTTTAATTCATCTATGCTTCATGCATTGGGGGGTATAAAAGCCTTCAGCAATGGCACTTGTTTATTTTTATTTGTTTAGCTCAGAGCTGAGAGGATCAGTGAACTCCATTTAACTCTTAACTCGCTGGGTATTTTCAAAATATTTTTCATCAAATCTTGTCATGGCTGCTGTGAAACAGCCATGACCAGGTTTGATGAAAAATTCATCTAAATTTAACTCAAGAAATCATTGGTCAAAATGTCTATTCAATTTACCGAGGGGCAATTTGGTTAAATATGCCTGAATTATACTTATTTCAGAAGCAAGAGATTTTGTGTTTTGGGCAGAAATATCTGCCAGTAGCAAGCAAGGAGTTAATTGAATAATATTACTTATATAGGTCTTTGGCAGGTTACAGAGCCCCATGTTCTCTGTCAGAATTTTATATACCCAAGGAGCAGATGATAGGTGCATCAAATTCTGACACGATATATGGTGCTCTTTTTACCCCGCCGAAGATCTGTACAACAAAAAAAACAAACCTCTTTCATGAGAGACCACCTGTTATGAGAGACCACCTGTTTTGAGAGACCACTTTTGCCTGGCAAAAAGGGTGGTCTCTCAAGACAGGTTCTTCTGTACTGGAATGTTATTGTAATCAAGAGACCAGGTTACTGAGGGTAAAGAAGATGACTCTGATTAGCAAACTGCACTCTGCTTTCACTAAAAAGTGAGCTGAAGTTGCCTTGTTAAAATTCAGTCAAACTTGAAATTGGATAAATTTTCGTGCAAAATGTTGTCAAATAACCACCCAAAAGAAGTTTTACTTGAAGTATTCAATGATGTTGGAGCTAATATTGATAGTAACTAAAAATAAAATAACCGTGGAAGAACGTCAGTTTTCATTCAAACCTAACTTGTTTATGCTTACAGTGAAAATAGGTGACAACGGCAGAGAAGAATGTGACTTTCAAAACAACTGTTCGAACACAAAATCTAAGATTGTTCTCGGTTTCTCTGTATTCAACCATTGTTAGCTCATCTTGACAAAGTCAAGCTGAGCTAATCTCATCACTCTCCATACGTCGTCCGTCCATCTGTCGTCGCGTCAACATCATGTTTTGGTCTTCTCCTCCACAGCCACTAGGCCAATTCAAGTGAAAGTTTGTGTGAGTGATGGTCCCAAAGGGGCATTGCATTTTTGTTCAACTCAGTATGCCAAGCCCCATAAGGAGGGAGTGGGGAAAAATGCTCCAAAATAATTTTAAAATCTTCTCATGAACCAGTGTGTACAATGACATGACATTTGCTATGCAGCTTTCTTTTGAGGTGTAGAATCAAGTTTGTTCAAATGAAGTTTGTGAAGCAATATTTGGCTTTGTAATGGGAGGGGTAAGATTTTTGGACCCACCCAAAATTTCTATTTTCTGAACCCATGGTCTGGTTTGAACCAAATTTGGTACGTGGTATTATTGGGTCATAAGTACTTGACTCATGCAAAAAAAAAATTCTGCATTCCCATGCGAACCCTGGGAGCTAAAAATAGAAATATTTTCAGTTCTCATATTTCCCAAACCACACGGAACAGAGAGCTGTTATTTGGTATGAAGTATCCTTAGGACCAGTAGAATTGAATGGTAAAAAAAAATTGCCATCGGTTTTGTTAGGGTGTTCTGTAATGGGCATCGAAAAAATGCCGAGTCAGCATATTTGCAAAAATTTAAACAAATCTTTTCTCCAGAACCAATCATCAGAATCTTTTGATATTCGGTATACAGCATTCATAAGGGGGTCAGATACAAGTGTATTAAATAGAGCCCATTCGTTCATATTTGGGCTCAATACAGGAGCCCAAATTTTTAACATAGGGTAATATGGGGAATATTCTTTAAAAATCTTCTTCTTCAGAACCACCAGTCACAATCTTTTAATGTTTGGTATACATCATTGTTATGAGGGTCAGATTCAAGATTGTTCAAACCAAGTCCCTAGGTTAATATTTGGGCTTCCTATGGAAGCCCAAATTTCAACTTTGTTCAATATGGCGGATAATTTTAAAAAATCTTCTTCAGATCCATCAGTCAGAATGCTTTTATATTTGGTATGCAACATCTCTAGGGGGGTCAGATTCAAGTTTGTTCAAATCAGATCCCTAGGAATATATTTGGGCTCGCTATGGTAACCCAAATTTTTACTTAGTGCGATATGAGGAAATTTCTTTAAAAATCTTCTTCTTCAGATTCACCAGTCAGAATGCTTTCATATTTGGTATACAACATCTCTATGGGGGTCAGATTCAAATTTGTTCAATTTGAGTGCCTGGGTTAATATTTGGGCTCCATATGGGAACCTGAAATTTAACTTAATACAATATGAGGGAATTTCTTCAAAAATCTTCTTCTTCAGATTCACTAGTCATAATGCTTTCATATTAGGTACCGGGTATACAACATCTCTAGGGTTGTCAGCTTCAAGTTTGTTCAAATCGGATCCATAGGTTAATATTTGGGCTCTCTATGGTAGTGCAATATGAAGAAATTTCCTTAAAATTTCTCTTTTTCAGATCCAACAGTCAGAATGCCTTCATATTTGGTACACAACATCTCTAGGGAAGTCAGATTCAACTGTATTCAAATCGAGAGCCTGGGTTAATATTTGGGCTCCCTATGGGAGCCGGAATTGGCCATGTGGCTGAAGAATTAAAAATTTTGTATTCAGTACCCTCTAGAGGTGTGTAACTAAGATTAATCCACATAGGTTGTATCAAAAGGGGCTTCATAGGGGAGATGTACATTTTACATTATGATCAACTGAAGAAAAGTCATGATGCCCAGATTATTTTTGTCACTCCTGCGGGGCTCAAGGATTGACAGTGTATCCTATGGAAATGGATTGCTTAATGTAGACTCATTCTTGGACTCTGTTTTTATTGTGTTCTGTTCAAAATGAGAGCTTCAGGCCCCATGGGGCCTCTTATTCAAAACAACTTCACTGTGGGAACCCTGGGAAGTGAAGCAGTGCTTGTTTACTGTGATAAACCAGCTCTGTTGTACTGGAAAATTAGAGCCTGGTAATCAATGCCTGGGGTGGATGTCCTGTAAATTGGGCATCAAACATATGGCTGGACTTGATTCTATATCAATGTTGGGGTCATTATTAGCCAATGTGCCTGAATATTTGACCTTAAACAACAATAAATACGCAATTAAATTTCAAAACAACTATTTTTTCAAACTAAGAGACCTTATAGAGGGCATTTTGGGGGAAAACAACACTGTTGGGTGAAAATGTCACTTTTAATTCACATTTGAAGTGTCAAAAAATGTTTATCTCATTGACATTATAGGGTGCACTCTATTAGTTTCCAAACATACTTGCTCCAGAAAAGGGTTGTGCAGCAATATGTGACCTTAAACACCAATAAATAAATAAATGTCATAAGAATTAGCGAAAATAACCAAATTCCTATTAATTGAATAATTTTCAAGTGGGTATTCAATTAACAGGGTAAGGGTTCAGTAAGGCCACCCAAAAAAACCTACTTGTTTCCGATCTATTTGGCCAGAAAAATTTAGGTAGGTAGGTTTTGTTTTTTGTTTTTTTTGGGGGGTGGGGGGGGGGGGGAGCTGGGGGGTTGTTAAACCAACCCACATGGCTCCAGAGTATTTTTTGTTAAGTTTTATTTATATAAACTGCAGGCACACAGGCAAAAAGGGAGGGATCACATATAAATTTTGAAACCATAAACAGTTGTGCCAAATTGTGGAAATGTTATACAAAATTATTGATATTTCTCAGGCAGTTTAGTGAGTCCCTCCAGACCCTACTAAAAATTTGGGCTTCCCAAACACCTGTGATATTAATTGATGTTGTGTGGCTCAGATGGGACTTCTGAAATAGCTGGGAATCCGTTCCATTCAGTGGGTTTGCTGCCAAATTTAAGGCTTCAGCAGAAGAATTGTACTGCAAAATTGACAAAGCTTTCAGAGCGCGAACTCGATCAACGGTTTAGATTCATATTCCCCACCATTCAGGCGACTAATTGGGTTGGTTATGCTATAGATATTTTGTTTAAAACGACAATGTCAAATATATATTTTTAGTATAAATGATCAGGTTGCATACATTTAGTATTTAGTTACTCTTTTCTCGCTTTCTGTCTATTAACCCTTTACCCAACGTAGACGATATCAAAATTTATTATTTTAAATACCATTTTTTCAAATTTTTCAAAAAATTTCAACAAAACCATATCATGTGACCCCTCGTTGGAACGAGCTCAGCAAGCTCGTTCCAAAGAGGGGTCACATGATATGGTTTTGTTGAAATTTTTTGAAAAAATAATATTTTTTCAACTGCTGAATTTGCATATTACGCGGGCTGATGCGGTCGATTCGTTGGGTAAAGGGTTAATTCCGTTAATGATAATCATTTTACTTTGCACCAGCTAAAAATTTCTTGCATACACATCGCTCGTCAATCTATAATCACGTCTCAAGATTGCTCACTGATTTTTAACCAGTCACATCCTGTATCATAAACCTCTGATGACACTTCATACCAAACATAACTCATGTGCTTCCTGGTTTCAGTTGTCCTTATAAGATGATTGTTTTGATAGATAAGACGATTGTTTTTACCCTTTACCCATCATAACGGCCAAAACCGACCAGCTCTATTCATAAAAATCACCATTCAATTTTCACTATTTTTTGTCTCAAAAACATGGCTTATGACCCCTCATTGGAATGCACTCGTTGACCATGTTCCAATCAGGGGTCATGAGCTGTGTTTTCGATGCAAAAAATGAGTTTTTCAAGAATTGTGTTTGCAAGTGTCGTCTACCTTTTGTGTTAGGTAAAGGGTTGATAGATTATTCCACTTCACTTCCAGGTTGGTTTTCTTTTCTCTTCTAAAAAACATTGCATACTCCAACCTTCTCAAAACGAAAACAAAAAAAGCATCGCAATAACGAGTGTTCTCAGGTCGACAACTTTTTTCAAGGTTGGTCGGCAATCGAAAACCAGGGTTTTTTTTTTTTTTTTGGACTAACCATTGTCAAGGGTGTGAAACCTTTAGAGTGAGCTACATAATTATTATAAATGATTGCCCAGAATGGTGTCATTTTCTGCATTGACAGAAATAGAAAACAGTGGAGCCCACTTAATTGGATGTCTCTTAACTGAATAACCCTGTTAATTGAATATAATTTGCCAACACATAACCATTTACCATACCTCCAGTACAAATTTGACATGTTAATTGAATATAGGTTATAGATTGAACTCCTGTTAATTGAATAAAAAATCTTGTAACCTGTCGAGAAATTACCCAGACTCTTCCCAGTTTTCCTTTGTTTATAGACCTATTTGGCCTCAGTACATCAAATACAGGCATTTAATCAATTGTACCTTGTTTGACAGAGCTCATGAAGCTCTGTCAAACAAGATATAATAGAATAAATGCTAAGTTTATCTCAAGAATACAGGAAAGTGATTACTTTTGATTACTTTAGACCTAAAAAATATAATTTACTTCTGTTGTGTTCTGGTGTGTTTTTATTGGGAATTCCCTGAAAAATATGTACACATGACCGGTACTTCCCTTCCTGTTATTTTTTCTCTCTTGTTTGTTGCATGACCCCTTCCCCCCTGTTTTCGGGTCAGAAAAAGTTGTCTGAAGGGCTATACTTGACAAAGATATTTGAATGCCAAAATTAAAGTGATCCGATCATATTTTTAGTCGAGTTGTGACGAAGTCAAACTCGACTTATAGTTTGGTGAATGGCGGGCGGGCGGGCGGGCATAAACAATTGGTTTCCGGATGATAACTTGATAGTGGTTCAACTCACATTCATTAAACTTCATACGTAGGTTGGTCTTGGTGGGAGGAAGAACCCTATTGATTTTGGACATGCTACGTCGAAGGTCAAGGTCACAGTGACCTTGAACATAGTAAATCTTAAACAATTGGTTTCCGGATGATAACTTGATAATCGTTCAACTCACATTCATGAAACTTCATAGGTAGATTGGCCTTGGTGAGGGGAAGAACCCTATTGATTTTGGACTCGCTACGTCAAAGGTCAAGGTCACAGTGACCTTTAACATAGTATATCGCAACAATTGGTTTCCGGTTGATAACTTGATAGTGGTTCAACCTAGAGTGATGAAACTTCATAGGTGTGTTGGCCTTGGTGCGAGGAAGAACCCTATTGATCTTGGACTCACCAGGTCAAAGGTCAAGGTCACAGTGACCTTGAACATAGTATATCGCAACAATTGGTTTCCGGATGATAACTTGATAGTGGTTCAACCTAGAGTCATGAAACTTTATAGGTGTGTTGGCCTTGGTGCGAGGAAGAACCCTATTGATCTTGGACTCACCAGGTCAAAGGTCAAGGTCACAGTGACCTTGAACATAGTATATCGCAACAATTGGTTTCCGGATGATAACTTGATAGTGGTTCAACCTAGAGTCATGAAACTTCATAGGTATGTTGGCCTTGGTGCGAGGAAGAACCCTATTGATCTTGGACTCACCAGGTCAAAGGTCAAGGTCACAGTGACCTTGAACATAGTATATCGCAACAATTGGTTTCCGGATGAGAACTTGATAGTGGTTCAACCTAGAGTCATGAAACTTCATAGGTGTGTTGGCCTTGGTGCGAGGAAGAACCCTATTGACCTTGGACTCGCCAGGTCAAAGGTCAAGGTCACAACTCGACATTGGATCTGTGATCCTGAGCGGCATTTTTTTCATATTATAATGGTTGCCTATGGGAAAATATTTGGTACTGTGATACCTTTAATTACTTGCGGATCTTGGAAAGTAAGTTTATTGCAAGGTCTCTGCACATTTTTCATGCAGATAAAATCTTGAATTGAATAATGTCTTTTATTCGAAATAGAATCGAACCTCAAATCAAAGCATGGGACCGATTTGTGGGGCAGGGGGAGTGTCTGGAAACCTTACTGTAAACCTTAATTGTTCCTGCTGTGATGGCTCAAGTCCCAACTGATGGCAGTATTCGAACTATATCATCAAGGCATGCTTTCATTGAAAGCATGCTTTGATGATGTAGTGAGAATATTATCCAGAAAGGATTATAGTTCAAAAACATGAATGGGTGCAAGAATCACTGGTACAGGCACTGCACAGGGCTATCCACTAGTAACAGCTCATAGTTAATATTGTTTGGAAACTTCAAATTTGCTTTCAACAGTGGCAGTGACTATTAAGACTAGAATTAGCATGGGTGTAGTTGCTGTTAATATAGCAGAAATTACCATGCCTGAAAATAAGTCTGTCATTTGCAGAATGAGGTCCCCAGAGGGTGAATTTGCTGATGCTATCCCACACAGTGGGCCAGTTTATCCTCTGGTACCTCTTGTTTAGGTTTGAGACTCTGATTCAGCATGAGGTTCACAGAGGGTAAAGTTAGTGATGCTACCCTGCTGTGCAGGGTAGCATCACCAAATTCCCCCACTGGGGACCTCATTTTGCTGATGACAGTCTGCTTACTTTCTGGCTTGGAAATTACACTCTGTCTTTATTTTCAGCATTATTTGTGTTCATTTTCCATTTGAACTATATGCTTTTTGAGATGATGTAGATGACTGATACCAAGCTATATTCCTGTATAATTAAACTTTTTCTGTTCATACATTTTCAGGCAAAATAATTGGCTAAAGTATTTCTTTTTTTTTAGCTCACCTGGCCTAAAAGGCCATGTGAGCTTTTCTCATCACTTGGCGTCTGTCGGCATCCGTAAACTTTTCACATTTTCATCTTCTCTGAAACCGCTGAACTGTGTGAACCAAACTTGGCAGGAATGGTCTATGGGAGGTCCTCTACAAACAATCCTCATTTTGTTCCGGTAGGATTAAAAACATGGCTTCAGAGGCATTCTTTAATTCTCGTTGGTGGATTTTTAAAAATCTTCTCCTCTGAAACTGCCAGGCCAAATGTTTTGAAACTTCATATAAATGATGACTGGGACTCCCTCTACCAACGATCCTCATTTAATGTTGATCAGGTTACAAACATGGCCGCAATTGTAGCTTACAGTTACTATAGAAACCCTATGGGAAATCATATTTTCATACTCCCGTTTTGAAAAAATGGGTCGTATTATGGTATACCACTGTCCGTCTGTCCGTCCATCTGTCTGTCCGGTCACACGTACGATAACTCAAGAATGCTTTGAGAGATTTTCGTGATTTTTGGGTAGGTGGCGTATATCGATGGAGGGAAGCTCCCTTTCGTTTAGTGTCACCGTTCGATTAGTCATTCCAGAGTTATGGGACTTTATTACTTAGAAAATTGTTGATTTTTTACACGTCATACAATAACTCGAGAACGCTTTGAGAGATTTTCGTGATTTTTGGGTAGGTGGTGTATATCGATGGAGGGAAGCTCCCTTTCATTTAGTGTCGTCGTTCGATTAGTCATTCCAGAGTTATGGGACTTTATTACTTAGAAAATTGTTGATTTTTTAAACGTCGTACGATAACTCGAGAATGCTTCGAGAGATTTTCACGATTTTTTGGTAGGTGGGTTATGTTGATGGAAGGAAGCTCCCTTTCAGTTGGTGTCACCGTTCGATTAGTCATTCCAGAGTTATGGGACTTTATTTCTTGAAGTTATGATCTCTATAGACATAAGATATATACATGAAATTCAAATAATTTATTTCCAAATTAATGAACACAGATGTTGTTGGTTATGATTATTGTACAAGAATATAAAAAAAACCTGACAAGTACACATGTATACTCATATTTTGTGCTTCCCTCTTGTAATTAATAACGGGCGTATCATGCGCTCATGGTGCAGCTGTTTATTATCTTCTTCTCTGGAACTACTGAGCCGACGTGAACCAAACCTGGCAGGGATTGTCTATGGGAGGTCCTCTAAAATGATCCTCATATTGTTCCCATGGGTTTGAAAACATGGCCGCCAGAGGCATTCTTTGATTCTGATTGGTGGATTTTGAAGAATCTTCTCTTCTGAATCCACAGGACCAAATGTTTTGAAACTTTGCATGGTTGATGACTGGGACCCCGTCTACCAACGATCCTCATTTAATGTTGATTGGGTTGCAAACATGGCTGTAATTGTGGCTTATAGTTACTATAGAAACCCTTTGGGAAATCACATTTTCATCTTCTTCTCTGGAACTACTGAGCTGACATGAACCAAACCTGGCAGGGATAGTTTATGGCAGGTCCTCTACAAACACTCCTCATTTTGTTACTGTGCATTAAAAAACATGGCTGCCAGAAGCATTTTTTGATTCTGATTGGTGGATTTTGAAAAATCTTCTCTGAAACCACAGGGCCAAATGTTTTGAAACTTTCCATGGTTGATGACTGGGACACCCTCTACCAATGATCCTCATTTAATGTTGATCGGGTTGCAAACATGGCTGCAATTGTGGCTTATAGTTACTATAGAAACCCTTTGGGAAATCACATTTTCATCTTCTCTGGAACTACTGAGCTGACACAAACCAAACCTGGCAGGGATAGTTTATGGCAGGTCCTCTACAAACGCTCCTCATTTTGTAACTGTGCATTAAAAAACATGGCTGCCAGAAGCATTTTTTGATTCTGATTGGTAGATTTTGAAAAATCTTCTCTGAAACCACAGGGCCAAATGTTTTGAAACTTTCCATGGTTGATGACTGGGACCCCCTCTACCAACGATCCTAATTTAATATTGATTGTGTTGCAAACATGGCCGCAATTGCAGCTTATAGTTACTATAGAAACCCTATGGAAGATCTTCTCTGGAAGTTCTGAGCCAACGAGAACCAAACTTGGCAGGAATGGTTTATAGTAGGCCCTCTACAAACGATCCTCTTTTTGTTCCTGTTGGTTGGAAAATATGGCTGCCAGAGACATTCTCTGATCCTGATTGATGGATTTGCAAAAATCTTCCCCTTTGAAACTACAAAGTCAAATGTTTTGAAACGTCACATGATTGAGGATTGGGACACCTTCTACCAATGATCCTCATGTAATGTTGATGTAATGTTGCTAACATGGCCACAATTGCGTCTCATAGTTACCATGGAAAGCCTAGATGGGAAGTCACATTTTTAGTTCCAGGTGAGCAATTACAGGCTCTTTAGAGCCTCTGATTTTCTTTTCATAACACAATGAACCGATAAAAACGCATTTAGGCCTGCCCTAAACCATGCTCCAATGGCTTAAAAATTACATTGCAGTGTGAATGGAAAGGAACCCCTGCACGCTCTTGTGGTTTCAACATGAAAAGTAATTAATACTTATCTCATCATATTAAAATGACTTTCAAAATATAATTTAATAAACAATGAAATCCTTATCAATCTTTTTCTTCGATGTTCAATTTGTTTATATGTAGTATACATTAATCGTTTTACCCAAATCAAACGAAAACAATGGCCAGTCATAATAAACCACAATCCAAACTCACTCCAACAAAACTTTCCAATTTCCAAATAACCCAAATGAATTCTTTCTGAGACAAAGTTCAACCATCTTCATGTCATCTGGGTTTATATCGAACTCCATATTTACAAACTGTGTTTTCAGTTTTTTGGAAATGGTCAAAATCAGAATTAAGTTTAATTCAGTGTTGCTTTGAATGACAGCACCCTCACGTTGAGTGGAAAAGGAGATTGAAGTTTTTTTTGGTGGTTGTAGCCTTATGACGTTCCTTTGAACTTTTCAATTCATTGGTCGATAAAAATTTTCAATGACACAAGAACATGTTTCAGTGAAATGTATCGTTATTTCAAACTGAATTTTACATAACTATGCCCTTGTTATTCAGTTATCACTAGAAAGCATAATGCGACCTGGTTTTTATTATACCCCCACTTTCGAAGAAAATGGGGGTATACTGGATTACATGCGTTCGTGCGTCCGTCCATCTGTGCTTCCGTGTGTGAGTCCGTCCGAGATTATTCATAACTTAAGTAAATTATTATTATACCCCCACTTTCGAAGAAAATAGGGGTATACTGGATTATTTTCTATAATATTTGTTGGTCATAGGTATGCCCACACCAGTTATTTTTTTTTTATTATTTGTTCACTTAGAAATTGTGTCCGTCCGAGCCAAATTTTGTCTATTCAGCCTGTATCTCGGGTATCGAATGTTCTATTGCAATGAAATTTGCCATGAACACTGCTTATGGTATAGGCTTTAAAAAAAGGATTCAATGATATTTCTCACATTCTCCTTTTTAGAGTTATCCCCCTTTTTTGACTTAAAAATTGTAGGAAATAGACATTATTTGTCTGTTCAGCCTGTATCTCAGGTATGGGTTATCGGATTTCAGTGAAATATGGCAAGCAGTTTGTCTACGACAAAGGCATCTGCCTCATTGCATAAAACTTTCAAACACCAAACAATTTACCACACCTTTTGACTTAGAAATTGTTGGAAATTGTTGAAAACTTTAGAAAAAAATGGGGGGGGGGGGGGGGGGGAGTACACTGGATTGGAGTTATCGTATTTTAGTGAAATATGGCATGCAGTTTGCCTATGAAAAAGGCTTCTGCCTCATTGCATAAAACTTCCAAACACCAAACAATTTACCGTACTTTTTGACTTAGAAATTGTTGAAAACTTTCGAAGAAAATGGTGGGGGGGGATTATACTCGATTGCATCTGTGCATCTGTCTGTCAGTCCATACAAGAATATTCATAAATAATATTTGTTGGTCATAGGTGTGCCCACACTAGGTGGTACACTGCGTGGGGGTATGCACCGGACGAAAGTCCAGCTCTTGTTTTAATTTTACAAAGTAGAGAGCATTTAAATTTATTGCCCCTCAGGTTTAATTATAAGGAATGATCACTTGTTTCTGTCTATTTCTTGAGTTATAAACCCAAAAAACAAAGGCCAAACATAGTGTAAATGGGCATAGCCCATTTAAACAGTTTGGCCTTTGTTTTTTGGGTTCATAACTCAAGAAATAGTCAGAAACAAATGATCATTCCTTATTTAATTTAATCTTGAAAGTACTTAGAATTTCCTTTTTCCAAAGACTCTTTGAGATGGAGATATTATTGCAAGTGGTTATTTATTTATTATCTCTCATATATTGAGATATTGTAAATGGTTAATTATCCCACAGATGCTTAAATCTAACACTCAGTTATGCTACCCCACAGGGGTATTCCTGTGAAGTGACACAACTTGTTGAAAGGAATTCTGAGTACCTATGCCCACGATTTGATTGATGTACTTAACTGAAATCTGAAGAGCATATAACTAAAGATAGTCTACATCCTGTAGCTTTGGGAGCACGGTGACTCAGTGGTAGACTGTTGGACTTCTATGTTAGAGGTCCTGAGTTCGATCCCCATCCGGGACGACCTGCGTTGTGTTCTGGGCCAAGGCACTTTATCCCAGTTGCCTACATTAGGGCACGATGATGCCGTGTACTAAGGCGTACTGCACGCCGATGGTGCACATGTCTTCGGAACGAGTTAGTTTGTATAATTCGGCACTTTCTGTATATTCTGTGTGTGAAAAGACAATAGAAAGCTTCTCACGCCATGCTCATTATATGCAAGAAAAAATTAAAAATAAAACCCTCCCTTTCTCATTGATTTGGAAAAACAATTCACTGGCAATCAATTAATTTATTTTGTGTGGCTTTAAAAGAACACCATATTGTAAAGAACACCATATTGTGTGGGCGAGACCAATACTTTCAGATGCATGAAACTGACTTTCCTCCTTCTTAGTTTACACTGTGAGGAGGGAGTCTACCACTCAGAGTTTTGATTTTGGGTGATCGACAGGATGAAGGCTTTCATAGAACTAATTCCAATTTGGGGGTCCTAAATTATTTGGCTGAAAACATTTGAAACAAAACAAATTGGGTAGATGATTTCGAATGGAACCAAATGGCAACTTAAAATTCAAAACTGAATTGAAGCTTCGCTGGGCTCTAATTATTATAGTGAGAGCTGAATTTAGTTTTGAAGAGAAATTTCCAAAACAGTTTATACATAGCTACATTCCCTGTGATTTAGGTTAAAAATTAACATACTGCTTACTTATTGTGATCTATCTTTCAAACAGTTTTTGGATATGAAAAGAAAATTCAGCACGGAAAATACATTTTGTACTTCCTCAAACAGTATAAATGTATCAGTTCCAGTACTATTGGAAAGTGTTTCCTTAAACGGCACATCATGTCTCTCATCAGTAGCATTTTCTTGACTTTGTCATCAAATTAGTAAAATAAAGAACATATATAGATTTTGAGTGCAAGAGAACAATATTATGGTTTCACTTAAAAAGCTGAAAGCCACTTCAGTTGTTGTATACTGTATGTATAAGAAGGAAGCTCTGTAGTGGAGAAAATTGTTTATATTAATTTTTTTTTTTTTTTGAACTCATTGAAGAGTTTCTACAGGCACTCTCCAATAAATTGTTTTATACCATGATTACCTATTCTACTACATATGAAAAGCCTATGACATAAATTTTAGCTTTACACACCAACCGTGGTGAACACACCAGCAATGGGATTTCAGCAATTAAAATTTACACCTACATTGGAACTACATCCAAGTTGACCTTTACTAATGTCGACCTGAATGCGAACTTGTCTAAATTTATCGCACATTGCCTTGCGAAGAGGGAAATGAAAGTGGCAATTATTTATTATGTTTTTTAAACGAGTTTACCCCATCAGACACTAAAAATTAACAAACATGCGTTGTCTCATGTTAATAAAGCATCCATAATACAAAATAGTATGTTATTATGTTATTAAAATGAAAAATGGCCTGTGATTTGCACGTTTGTTTTTCCATTTTGTTTTGGCAATAAAATTTACAGCGAAAGTACCGCCCACCGATGCTAATGTAAACAAAAACAGATTCGCACGTATGTATGTCTACTGCTCAGTAAAATTGAGAAAAAATAATAGCGACTCTTAATAATCTGACGATCATGGTATAAATAAAATGTACCCAAATTAGCTTGGTGCACCAAATGTTCACCACTTGTGTTGAACATTTGGTACACCAAGCTACTATGGGTGTATTCTGCATATAAAACCTTTCTAAACTAAAGCACATGTGCTGGTAGAATGGTACATGCATCTTTGAAAAAAAATACAAGTATTACAAATCATGCTTAAAAAATATTTTGGTACCCTAACGGTTAACCCTGTGCACATGGCATCAAAATATTGAAATTTGAAGCAGAAATTTTTTACCATGATGCAGCTGCTAGGAATTTCTCCCTGTAGGAACACCAGAACATGAAGCAGTACTTGTTTAGTGTTGTAAACAAGCTCTGTTTTACTGGAAAAATAGGACCTGGTCATCAATACCTGGGGTGGAAGGCCTCTAAAATGGGCAACATGGGTTGTCTGAACTTTACTTTATATCCATGTTGTAACCACAATTTGCCATAATGCAGATATATTTGATCTTAAACACCGATAAATAAATAAATATAGCAAGGAATTTGATCAATTCAGTCTTGTTTGACAGAGCTCAATAAGCTAAGCTCAATAATTGGTTAAAATTTCTAGTTGCATTATGGGAAACATTTGCTGCTTGAAATTTCTGTATTTTTGTGTGCAGAGGGTTAATTGAAAACTAACTTTACCAATTACATGTATGCTATTAACCCATTTCTTATCAACCTACCTCAATTGTTAGCTCACCTGACTGAAAGTCAGGGTGAGCTTTTCTGATCACTTTTCGTCCGTCGTCCGTCGTCCGGCGTGAAGGTGGTGTTTGGGTCTTTTTCTTCCAAACCACTGGCCGCATGTTAATGAAATTTCATGTGAGTAGGGGTTATATAGCGGCATTTTGATTTTTGGGCAAATTAGGTTTCGGCTCATATTGAGCAGAGGGGTGGGGCAAAAATGCTCCAATTCTTAAAAAATCTTCTTCTCAAGAACCAGCAATAGCAGAGACTTGATATTTGGTATGCAGCTTCCTTTTGAGGTGTAGACTCAAGTTTGTTCAAGAGAAGTTTGTAGGTCTATACTTGGCGATGTTATGGGAGGAGCAAAAATTTTGGCCCCACCCCAAATTTCTATTTTTTAAACCGAGAGGCCAATTTGAACCAAATTTTATGTGAGGGCTTATTGGGTCATAAGTACCTAATTTATGCAGAAATTTTTTTTCCTGTAGCCCCGTGGGAACCACAGGAGCTAAAAATAGAAAAAAATTAAAACGCCTATATCTCAAAAACTGCACGGCAGTGAGAATTTTTATTTGGTGTGAAGCTTTCTTGGGACCAACAGAAAGGATTGGTAAAAAAAAATTGCTATCGGTTTTATCATAGGGTACTTTTTCGGGACTCTGAAAAAGTGCTGAGTCAGTATTTTTTAACACAGTAGGCAATGGGAAAAAAATAAAGAATTGTTTTCTTCCAAACCACTGCTCTAAAAGCTTTCATATTTTACATATAACATCTTTGGAACATTGATTCACATATTTGTAGAAATCAAATTCCTCGGTCCATATTTGGGTTCCCTATGGGAACCCAAATGTTCAAATTAGTGCAATATGAGGGATATATTTTAAAAATCTTCTTCTTCGGATCCACAAATCAGAATCTTTTGATATTTGCTATGCATCATCCTTAGGGGGGTGAGATTGATGTTTGTTCAAGCCAAGTCCCTGAGTTCATATTTGGACTCCCTTTGGGAACCCAAATTGTAACTTAGTGCAATACGAGGTATATTCTTTTAAAATCTTCTTCTTCGCATCCACCGGTCAGAATCTTTTGATATTTGGTATACAGTATGCTTAGGGAGGTGAGATTCAAGTTTGTTCAAGTCAAGTCCTTCGGCTCATATTTGGTCTTCCTGTGGGAGCCCAAATTATAACTTAGTTCAATATGAGGAATATTCTTTAAAAAAAATTTTTTTTTCAGATCCACCAGTCAAAATGTTTTGATATTTGATGTACAGCATTCTTAGGGGCTGAGAGTGAAGTTTGGTAAAGCCAAGTACCTGGGTTCATATTTGGGCTCACTGTGGGAGCCCAAATTATACCAAAATTGCCGAGTCATCATTTTTTAACACTGTAGGTAATGGGAATAACGTTGAATAATCTTCTTCTCCCAAACCACTGCTTCAGAAGCTTTTGTTTTTGGGTTCCCTATGGGAGCCCAATGTATAACTTAATTCAGTATGAGAAATATTCTTAAAAAATCTTTTTTTTCTGATACTCCTCTCAGAATCTTTTGATATTTGATTTTTAGTTTTCTTAGAAGCGGCAAATTGAAATTTGTTCAAGTTCTGGTTTATTGATAAAATTGGGCCCAGTAACCAATACCTGTGTTGAAAGCCCTGTAAAGTGGGCAGTAATAGGCATAAACGATTGACCAAACCTGATATTATAATTATGCCTCTGTAATGATGTAGCCTTAGAAAGTGACCTTAAATTCCAATAAATAAATAGATAAATTATTGAGTACCCAATATGGGGATCTAACATATGAACACTCTGGGTTACTAAGTAGAGAAAACACTTTTATGTTGAAAAACTGATAATAACCACAAGGCAGAATCCCTTGCTATTTTGGTGATATGACTCGGCCAGTATCAGGTGAGCGCCCTCAGGCCCCGTGGGGCCTCTTGTTTACAACAGGCTTGCACTACAGTGGAAGAACCTAACTCGGATAAAATACTCTCTATTTTAATCTTTCCCAAGATTTGGGAAAGAAAAGTGGTGTAAAAACACCACGAAAAAATGAGCCAAAACTGGGCCGAGCGCCATCGGCGCACACCCAGTATGGGACGCTCTTCCATAGTATAAATCCATGACTTCTGTAACAGTGCGCAATACATCAATTCGTCATTCTTTTTCTATCCGAAGCACGAGCAGGATGTGTTTCCGCCATATGCATTATGAAACAGTGATAATTCAACTCGTGGATAATGGTTTTCCTGTGACAGGAATTATGGATCTGAAGATCGTATAATAACAGGACTGTGTTTTATATATTCCCATTTATATTTTCAACCACATTCTCATTGTTTATTAATTACTATTCCGTTTTCGCGAATGTTTTGCGACATCGTGTCATCGCGATTCGACAATGAATTTTTTCGGTTGATAAAAAATTTTATTGGAGTAGGTGTCGGCCGTCTCGGTTCTGCCACCTTCTCTCGTAGTTGAGTGTGTTCTTCTACTTTCTGTTTCTGTTGAGTTCACCTTTTTCTTCTACTGCTCTCACCTCTGTTCTTTCCAGTTCAGTTCCTTTAGGGTAATTCCTTTTGCCCTCGCCATTGGTGCGTTCTCGTGTCCGTTTCGTCTGCACCCACGGGTGGTGTGGAATGCAGTCGTTTCGGGAGCCTCCCGTCTCAACCACGTCTGATGTGAGTTTACCCCCTCCGTGGGGGATGTGCAGCTCCTCCCGCACCCGTGGGGGGTGGTGAACGCTTTTGTTTCGGGTCGCCCGATTCGACCACGTCTGATGAGAATTGCTCCTCCTCCGTGGGGGATGCACAGCTCCTCCCGCACCAGCGGGGGGTGGGGACTGCTTTCGTTTCGGGGCTTCCCGATTCGACCATGTCTGGTGAGAGTTATTCCCCTTCCGTGGGGAATGTGCAGTGTTTTACCGTGGTGGATACTGCAGGAGCTGTTGGTTTTCTGGTGTAGAGATGCCTGGTTCCGGGACTATGCGCCCTCTCCAGTCGACATCTGAGGCTGTCACTAGGGTTGTGACTCCTCCTTTGGAGGCCGAGCTTGGTGGCTCTCTCCGCTTTTCCGCCAGTTCCAACAGCTCCCGTCGTATCTGCTGCTACTGCTGTTCCGTCATTGGGCACCGTTTTTAGCTGGCCTCGGCTTCTCCCTGCCAGGGTCTGCAGGGATGTCTGTAGTGTGGTTGTGGGGTTTCGGCCTCAGCCTTCCCAGACTTCCACTCGGCGAAATCAAATGGGGCTGCCGACTGAACCCCATACTGTGTCCTCTCAGCCATTGAGCACAGTAGTTTTATACCTGCAGTGGTCTGCTGCGGTGTCTAGTTGTGTAGACGTGGGGGTATCTGCCTCAGCCTTCCCTGACTTCAACTCGGCGAAGTTGGAAGTGGCTGCCGGCCGGACCCTCTCCTGTGGTCTCTGCACCGTCGAGCACCACAGTTGTCATTGGATTCGGTTGTTCTTAGTGGGACACTATGAACTCCGTGGCGTTTCCGTCCACTCATTCTGGCCACACGACCAGTTTTGGGGGTCCAACGTCTTTTGTGCAGCCTGGACCTTCTGCCCTGCAGAGGTCAGCGGTGACTCTCATGAGTTCCTGCTATGTTGATCCTCGGGGTGTGTCACACCCCTATACATGTCTGCCTTCAGACGTTTTTGGTTGCCGCCCGTCGTCCCACGTCAGGTCTTTTGGAGGATCGTGACCCTTCGCTGGTTCAGAGAGTCAGAGGTGAAGCCACTTTGCCAGTTCGTTCCCCTGTCGAACCGGCCAGTACGGGCAGTGAGCTTAGGGAGGCCCTCTCCTTACTCACTCAGGTTCTGTCAACGAGCCTTCCTGTTGCTTCCAGCGAGGCAGCGAGTGGTTTCCAGGCGCCTCCTATGGCGCCGCCTCCCGGGATTGGAAACAGGCCGCTTTCTGATCCCCTGGTGTTCCAACACCATGGGAGGCGTCGGCTGGTTTGCCCACGATGGGCTATGTGTCTTCCGACTCAGGGGAAGAGTCAGACATGCTTGATGTCGAGAGCCAGCAGTCTTTGGACTTGGGGGCAGCTCTTGATTTCGTGTTTGGGTTCCTTCCGGATCTCAAACCATCTAACCAGTCGACAGTGTCAGCCAGGCCGCGATCATCGGCCGCGCGCCAACAGTCTATGGAGCAACCTGCTTCTGGGCGTCTTCGACCGTGCCCTTCGGTACAGTTGGTTGAAGCGTTTTCAGCCTTGGACTCCAAGCTAAGTTCCAAGGCTATGAAGGCTCCGTTCTTCACCAGGGTTGACACCTTTTTGCCTCCGGCGCATTATCATTCCTACGATTCCGCCAATCCGTCGGTCTATCAGACTTTGACGGTTTTGGATCAGGACTCCAATTCCCTCAGGCTTTCCAAGTCCAAGTCTGCCGTCATTCCGATGACGACTCTGGAGTCCACATTGGGCTTATCGAGAGAGATGCTTGGTATGCTTTCTCTCTCCGATCATGTCGTCCCAGCTTTTGCTGCTTATCTGCCTTCAGATAAGTTTGACGAGGTACAGGCTCCTTTGCGTGTGCTGTCCAAGGTGCTCATGCATCTTACTCACACGCATGCCTGTAACACGGCTAATCTGGAATTAGTCGAAGGGACTCTGTGCGGGACACAGGCCGATCCCTTCCTGAGGAGCAGTACGCTACTCTTCGATCTGCTTTTTTGGCAGGTCTGCAACTTTTCCATGATTCTGTGTTGACGGTCCGGGATGACGTCCTACGTCATTCCAACGATCAGCTGCTGTTTCTTCAGCTTGATCAGCCTTCTAGGGTAGGCACGGGCCGTTCCAAGCCTAACAAGTACCCTTTGCTTCCTCTGCGAAGCAAAAGGGACTGATCCTTCTGCCACCGCTTCTACTTCTTACTCAAGGGGTAAGGGTAAGCATCGGCAATCTTCAGGGAACTCCCAGGATTCTTCATTCAGTAGAGGTGTTTTCTCCTCTCGCGAGCCTCATCGGGGTTCGCAATGAAGGTCCTCACCTCGACCTGTCCCAGGTTGGAGGAAGGATAGCAGAGTTCGCAGACCGTGGGCCACCATCACATCCGATCCTTGGATGTTAGATGTTGTTTGGTCCGGGCTGCAAATATCCTTCCGACGGCACTCCACTCTGTCCAGGGTGCCTTTTCCAACCACAGTTCCTTCAGACATTTTACGTCGGGAACTTTTGTCCACGGAGATAGACAATCTCCTGACAAAGGGGGCGATTGAGGTCATCAAGAACATTAGGTCAGTGGGTTTCTATTCCCGCCTGTTCTTGGTGCCGAAGAAGGACGGCCGACTCCGACCGGTTCTCGATCTGAGTTTCCTGAACCAGTCTATCATTGCTCCCAAGTTCAGCATGGAGACTTTCAGGTCGGTCCTCCATTCAATTCACCAGGGAGATTTCGCTTCCAGCTTCGACCTGCGAGACGCTTACTTTCACGTTCCGATTCATTGGGCGTTAAGGAAGTATCTCAGGTTCATTTTTCTGGGGCGAGTTTACCAGTTCAAGGCCATGCCTTTAGGCCTCAACCTGGTTCCTTGGTCCTTCACCAGACTGATGTCGCATGTGATAGCTTTCCATCGCACACAGTCCAGGGTGACTACTTCTGCATATCTGGACGATATCCTCCAGGGGCATTCCAATGCTGCCTTCCTGGAGTCGGATGTCGCCACTCTGTTGAGCTTGCTCACGTCGCTACGTTTCAGAGTCAACGAGGAGAAGTCGGACCTGGTCCCTTCTCAGTCGTTTTATCATCTGGGGATGGCTTTCCGCACACAATTCAATTTGGTGGCGATTCCCCAGGCTAAGGCTGTGATTCTCTCAGCTTTTGCTCCGACTCTGTCCCAGTCCACATCCGCGACGGCTCGGAGTTTTCTCTGTCTAATCAGTCTCTGCTGTTCGGTGATGGATCTCATTCCTCTAGGTCGGCTGTGTGTCAGACCTCTCCAACACTTTCTGCTCAGTCGTTGGAGGCCGAATGTAGATTTTCTGGATCTGGTGCTTCAGTTTCCAGACTATTTTTATCCTCACCTTCTCCTCTGGGTGGATGTCCAGTGGCTTTCGCAGGGTGTTCCGTTGGACTTACCCACGTCCGATCACGTTCTGACGGCAGATGCCAGCGATCTCGGATGGGGTGTGACGTTGGATCCTCTAGGTCTTTCCATTCACGGGATGGTGGACCAGGATCATGCAGCTCTACACATCAACCAGAAGGAGCTTCTTGCTCTTCTTCTGCATTTCAGGCAGTGGATCCCTCACCTGTCGAATCGCCAGGTCCTTCTGTTGTCCGACCATTCGACGGTGGTTGCTTACATTCGGAACCAGGGCGGCACGCACTCTGTTCCAATGTACGAATTGGCTTGGGATCTTATACTGCTCGCTCAGGATGTCCGCGCCGGGGTGGCTGTTCGTCACATTCCCGGTCGCCTGAACGTCCCAGCCGACTCCCTGTCCCGTCGGGGCAGGGTCATTTCCACCAGGTGGATGCTCCACATGGCGGGTTCCATCGATCTCTTGTGACTAGTTGGAACCATCCGGTGGACACTTTCGTGTCCCCGTGTCCAGATGCTCTGGCTTTCGCCGTGGACGCTCTGGCCCTCCTTTGGGATGGTCTTGTCGGCTATGCCTTCCTACCGGTTCCGATTCCGCCTCAGGTTCTCACCCAGATATGAACCTGCAGTCGTCGAATCCTTTCGATCACACCCGTCGCTTCGGTGGGTGTGGATCAATCTGCTCCGCTCTCTGTTAGCGGCGGTCCCGGCATGTCTCCCTCTACCTCGCGACTTTCTTTGCCAAAGTCGCCCGGGAGGTTTTCAAGTTGACCCGACTTATTGTGCCTTCGCACATGTCTTTTATCGGGTCCTGTCTCCTCAGTAGTGGTTTTTCGAGACACGCAGTGGAGTTGCTTTTCTTCAAGGAGGCACTCACTCCACTGGTTTAGCCTCTGTGGCTAAGTGGAAGGTTCTTCTGTCGATGGTGTGCGATCACTCTGTTGCTTCTGTCACTCCTTCGATCACACTGCTTGCAGAGTTTTCTGGTATATGTTTGTTTCTGGGGGTCTCCAGCAATGGGTACTTGTCCATGCTTTGGAGACATTTTTTCCTATGTGATACTGCATTGTTTCGACACTCATCCTTGCCTCTCCAAGCTTGTTCAGCTTTTTTCCTTGAAAAGGCCTTGGACTTTGCAGTTTACTCCAAGATGGTCACTTTCTTGGGTGCTGCTCTGCTTGGGGGTGGGGGCATTCACGCCTTTATCCTGGATGAATATGCGTTTTCCCACATGCCAGATCTCTCCTGCATCCATTTCTTGATGGACTTGTCTTGCTATTCGTGCAGCTTCCGCTCGTCTAGCTACTGGTGATTGTATTACCAATTGTTTTTTCTGCCACGAGGTGCGTGCATTGCTATGGTTTGATAGGCCTAGGGATCTCTTCCTCTGTCCACGGTCCCAGTGCTATTGAGTTATGTGTGGGTTGGTTATGTGATTCCCTCCAGCCTTTTGTCTATTCAGCCTGTTGTAAACAATTGAGGTAGGTTGATAAGAAGTATAAATTTTATAGTAAATTTCCTTTCTTATTATACCTACCGAAATTGTTTACATGGAGGCCCTCCCGTCTTCTTATTCAGGTAAGAATCCTTCCTCCCCGCTGATCACATAACTCCTGTGTTGTTCGGAATCAAAAGAATGACGAATTGGTGTATTGCGCACTGTTACGGAAGTCATGGATTTGTACTATGGAAGAGCGTCCCATACTGGGTGTGTGCCGATGGCGCTCGGCCCAGTTTTGGCTTATTTTTTCGTGGTGTTTTTACACCACTTTTCTTTCCCAAATCTTGGGAAAGATTAAAATAGAGAGTATTTTATCCGAGCTAGGTTCTTCCACTGTAGTGCAAGCCTGTTGTAAACAATTTCGGTAGGTATAATAAGAAAGGAAATTTACTATAAAATTTATACTTTTATGCTGTTTACTTAACGTTGAACTGAAAGGTTGGTGGTTTGATCCTGACAAGCAGTAACTGTCTTGTGTCCTTCGGCAAGACACTTATTCCTAATTGTCCACGTCGGGCACAGTCGCGCTGACTACTAAGATGTAATACACATTAAGTGTGCATTGACCTTCAACCGTTGCTAACTTTTGCAGAGTTCGTAAGTTGGAGAGTCTAACAGTTGCTCGCTGCTGCTGGATGGTTGTCTCCCTGGTTTCCTTTGGTTTATTCCCAACAAGTTGAATCCAAACAAGATGAATGTCAAAAATGGTCATCCCAACAAGATGAATTCCAACAAGACAAATTTAATTAAAATGACTATATAACCCATTTATATTGAGGTTTTTCATCATAAACTGCTAACATGGCTTACTGTTGGACAGAGCTAAAAGGCTTCATATTCTGTGGATATACTTCAATTAATTTTTGATGTGATATTATTAAGTCTGGGTGGATTTGCCCAGTTACAATTAATGGGAAAGTGCCTATAGGCACTTTCCCATTAATTGTAACAAGGCAGTAATATATGAACAAAATTTTGACAACCCCCAAAAACTTAGCGTGCTACCAGTTAACAGAGGCACCATGCTTTGTTACAAGATGCTATTTGCTACAGTTTTTTTTAAATCTTTTTTGTCAAACAAACCTCTCAAACACTTGCATAAAATAAAACCCTAAAATAATTCAAATAGCATACATTGTAGTGAACACATTCTTTTTTCAGTAAATTTCCCCCGTATTTGATGAGAAAATTTTTTTCTTCTTCTTGGGATTCGTCTTGTTGGGATCGTCTTGTTGAGAAATTTTACCAATTCATCTTGTTGGAATCTGTCTTGTTGAGATGACACCCTTAAAACTGGCCAACACCCCTGATAACCCTGTCTGTTGAAACTCCAGTAAACAAACAATTCATATGTTGTTTTTTCTTCAATTTTTGCATCTGAAACAACTTATCACCACTCATTGAAACAACCTCATCAGACCTGCTCCATTGTGGGGTCATATTCTGTATCTGGCATTAGGTAAATGGTTAATGAATTCATGTCTGGTGTTTATTCCCAGTGCACCAAATACTTTCAAATTACTTGAAACTCACATCAAATATTGCATTTTTTTTTTATTCTCCATTCAGCTACTTAGGGATCGAGTTAATTATGTGATACTGTTCCTGAGATAAAATCAATGGTTGCATGCTGTAATTATAGCAACAGTCTAAGAATGATATTCTATGGGGTACCATAATTTACAAACAGTTTGAGCCACCATAAATAACAAAGAATACATAGGATAGATTTAACCATCTGAGTTCTGAATTATATTTGAATGACTTTTAGGTACAAGGACCCCAAAAGGGGTCATTTTATCGTTCGTATCACAATGACATGATCCTGTCACAACACACTAGTGAGTCGAGATTTCATAAAAAAAAAATGAAGAACAAATCAAGAAAAACAAATGAAAAAACATCTGTGATTCAATTTTCTTGCATTTCTTATCTGACACATGGGATTCTACTGATTGAGGGGGAGGAAGGGGAGATAATTTGACTGAGTCGTGATCGGATCAAAAATTATCTGTCTGCTTTTGTATTCACTGTACTGAAATAACAGGATATGTTTGTGGATTTTGTTGTCAGGTTTCATGCATATTATGGAAAGGTATGGAAAGTCTTGGAAAATAGTAAATTGATTTTCTTGGCCCTGGAACAGTATGGAAAATTGGGGGTGGTGGGGGGTGGGGGGGGAGGGGTTGGAAAAGTTATAGAGAATGAATAGATATGTGTAACATGGGTATTTCTCCTGTCTTATGTGACCATTCAAAAAATATGTGTAACCCCAATTTTTCGGGTTCACCAAGAATTCTTACTTGAGTCATTTGTGTTTGGGGCTTCTTAACCCTGAAAGGCCTGGTGGTTTGTTTATGTTTTTCCTGCACTTTGATAGATTACATCTGGTGGCCCTGCAGTTGTTTCTAAGCAAGTCTTGGCTGCCTGTATAGGCAGCCAAGACTTGCCTAGAAATAACTTCCAAAGGACCTTTGAATGTAACTTATAAGTTCACCTAAAGCCTCAATGTTCGAGCCTTGGTTTTATTGGAGTACAAAGAGGTCAGAGTTGGAATTGGGCTCTTTAGGGTTAAAAGGGGTGTGTATGGGGGTGGAAATAGAATTATATATTGAGTTTCATTTAACCTTTGGAAATATGATGTCAGGGGTATTGAAAAGTTATGGAAAACCAAATTAACTGGTCTAATGAACCCTGTGTGACGTACATCAGCTTGGAGAGACTTGTGTAGTCCAATTAAGTGAAATTCCCTGTGAAAACCCAAGGAAGTGGAGCAGTGCTTGTTTACTGTGGTAAACAAGTTCTCTTTTACAGGTAAAATAGAACCTCTAACCAATGCCTCCGGAGGAACAGGAATTCCTCCAAAGTGGGCAGCAGAGGTATGAACAGTTGGCTAAACTTTAAACTTGTGTTGCAGTAATGTGATGATATAGATGCTGATTGCCAAAATCTGTTTATCCAATATAACATTTATTTTATTCTTCGTTAACTAATATTTATTATACCACCCACTTGAAAAGTGAGTGGTATATAGTGATCACTATGTCTGTCCGTATGTCTGTACGTCCGTCCATCTGTCCATCCATCCATTCATCCATTATGCTTTAGGGGGGTACTCATCTGCTATCTGCAACTCCTCCTAACCCAGTGAACAGATTTAATTGAAACTCTCAGACATTCTTTTACATACATTGAAGATGTGCACCTCCTATTTTCTTTTCAGATATTTTCATGTTTACAGTTCCCCATATTCAAAAATGGTCTTTGTCAATTCAGGTTTTAGTAGGGAGGTGTATAGATCTGCTATCTGCTACTCCTCTTAAACCATTGAACAAACTCCATTGGAACTCTCAGACCTTCTTTTACACACATTGAAGATGTGCACCTCCTATTTTTCTTTCAGATATTTTCATATTTCGATGTCTGTCCGTCCGTTCATCCATTACGCTTTAGGGATGTACACATCTGCTATCCGCAACTCCTCTTAAACCAGTGAACAGATTCCATTGAAACTCTCAGACATTCTTTTACATACATTGAAGATGTGCACCTCCTATTTTGTTTTCAGATATTTTCTTTTCTACAGTTTCCCATATTGAAAAATGGTCTTTGGCAATTCAGGTTTCAGTAGAGAGGTGTATACATCTGCTATCTGCTACTCTTAAACCATTGAACAAACTCCATTGGAACTCTCAGATATTGGCATGGATTCATTGAGTCATTAAAGGAAGTTTTCCCTCCAATCTGAAATATTGTTTTCCCCCAAAAGCTGTGTTGAGTAAAGGGTTAACTGGCAGAGTGCTGCCACCCTCATTTTGGGACTTTACATTATAAGTACATCTTTGCTATTCAACATTCAGTTGAATCTCTACATAATGTAAATATTACATTGCCATTTTTGTTTATAGCCCTGATTGAAAAGTGAGGTGATAAAGTGATGTGTATGTCCATCCATCTGTCTGTTACCCTTTGGGCAGAGGTACATTTAAGATGTGCACCTCCTAATTTCTTTTTAGATATTTTCGTATTTACACTTTCCTATATTGAAAAATGGTCTCTAGTTTTAGAAAAGGTACACACCTGCTATCTGCAACTTTTTTTTTAAACCAGTTAACGAATTTCATTGAAATTTTCAGACATTCTTTTATATATATTGAAGATGTGCACCTCCTGTTTTGTTTTCAGATATTTTCATTTTTAGGATTTCTCATATTTAAAAATGGGCTTTGTCAATTCAAGCTTGTGTGGGGGGGAGGGGGGTGGGGGTGGGTGATGGGGGGGGGGGGCTGGGGGGTTGACATTTGCTAAGCGCGACCTCTTTAAAACTAGTGAATGGATTTCAGTGAAACCTTCAAACATTCTTTTACATACAGTGAAGATGTGTACCTTCTATTTTGTTTTCAGATATTTTCATTTTTACAGTTTCACATATTTAAAAATGGGCTTTGTCAATTCAAGCTTCGGGGTGGAGGTGGGAGTGTGGTGGGAGTGTCAGTGTTTGTGCTCTCTACATTAAACACACTTTTACTGTTGTAAAATGCTTCTTGGTGGGAGTGGGTGGTATCATTTAGTGAGCAGTGCTCACAGTTTTTCTTTTTATTTATTGGGGTTTAATGACACTTTCGACAGCCAGAGTCACCTCACGTCAGACAGTTTTACAGTTAGAGGAATCCAGTGTAACCGGAGAGAACCACCAAGCGATGGCGAAGAATTGTTAGGCTCCCCAACATACTAACTCCACACAAGCAGGGTTAGCATTGGTAGAAGACAAGAGCTCTATCGATGTGCAGTGCACCTTAGTACACAACGTCACCGTGCCACCACGTGGGCAATGGGGTGATGTGTCTTGCCCAAGGACCGATTGCTGCAGGTGGGATTTGAACTGAGGACCTCTTGGCTTGCAGCCTGCACCTCTACCAACTGAATCACCATGCCCCCCTCATTAACTAATACAACAAAATTGCCGTCATACTCGGGAGTTTATTCCTTAAGGAAAAGCTTTCATTTTTACTACTATTAAATTTGTTGGAGTCCTGTGTTGTTGGATATTGGATTACTGTGAAAAACAAATAGACTAACTTACGAATTATCGGCATGACACATAATTTTAATGTACCGGTCTTGTAGCATATTTTGGTATGGCACTCTAACAGAGTTAAAAATTTTCAAAATGAAAACCACTCTGAAGGGAGTCAACTCATGAGCGTGGCAGCAGTTTGTTTTATTATACCTTGTTTGACAGAGCTCTGGGAGCTCTGTCAAACAAGGTATAATAAGATAAAAGCTCAGTTTAGAATACCGGAAAATGACCAAAGTTTTGTGCGTTAAATCCTCCTGCATTCAAAATACAGCAGCCAAGATGATTACTGGCGCCAAAAGATTTGACCACATTACACCAATCCTAAAATCCTTGCATTGGCTACCTGTCGAGTCTCGCATCAAATATAAAGTATTAATGATGACACACAACATCATCCATGGAGATAATACCCCTACCTACTTAAAACAGATTGTCACTTCACACAAACTGGTACGGAATCTTAGATCATCTTCAGAGAATCGTCTTGTCGTGCCCCGAATAAGACCCACTACGGGAAAAAGATCATTCACTTTTGCAGCTCCCTCACTATGGAATGCACTCCCTCAGAATTTAAGGAAATCCTCCAATACTGAAAATTTCAAAAAAGGTTTAAAGACCCATCTCTTTTGGATAGCCTTTGACTGCAGATTTCTTTCTTTTGAATGTCAGTTTATTTTGTGAGCGCTTTTGAGCAGTGTTTTGCTGGTAAAAGCACTATATAAGTAAATTATTATTATTATTATTATTATTATTATTATTATTATTATTATTATTATTATTATAAAAATCCCACTCAAAGAGATTGAGGGGTACACTGGATTATAAGCATCCATCTGTCCAGATCCATATCTCAGCATTTAGTGGATGGATTTCAACGAAATTTGGTATGCGGAATCCTTGGGATAGCCCACTTCCACTACATCTTGAATGGAGTTGCTCACCCTATTTTCACCTGAGTTACAGCCCTGGATTTGTCAAAATTTAAGTGATTTGTGATTTTATCCCTCCAGACACTTCCCCATCCCTCAACTTAACACCTGTGGGGATATGCCAGCACCTCTGGTACAATCTCTTTTGTCATTAAACATGGCTGTTTGGTTAAAAGGGTTTCACTGAAACTATTACACTCTTTATGAAGGCTTGTCTTGAAAACATCTTGCTAACAAAAATTATTTATTGCTTGAACATTTTTATTGATACTGACACAATAAATTTCTTGTTCAATTGATTTATTTTGAGTCAATCATTTACTTTACAATCCAATCAGCAACAGATGTGCCAACCTTCTGATTTACACATCCTAAATCTCGAAAAATTCTGTATTTGGTTGAATCAATATGTAATTTGACTGCAAGAGAAATGATTGTCATTCAGAAAATTGCAGAAGTTGTTGAATAAAAACAGGTTCTCCATCTGTGAAGTCATATTTGATTATGTCATGTGCAATCATATTCACAAACATTGTTGCTAGTGGTATTAAATGAATATAAAAAAAATTAATCATGTAGAGTGGTTTCAGGAACTTGAGGTTTTGAACAATGATTATTCGTACACAACTTCATATTGGAAACATGTAAGAAAAAATGTATCAATTGGCAGTTCGTCATCTGCATCCTGCTGTCAGTGATGTGTTTTCACAATAAGTGGATTTCTCATTTTTTTTTATTTTCAGTTTTCTTGGTTTTTAACTATTTACATGCTGTTAGCATATATTTATCCTCACCATGTGGTGGATGGTGGACATATTGAGTGGTTACATCCGTTCGTTTTTCCTACGCATATGCTTAATATTTCCCTCTCTGTAGAAGTTTTCCTTTCAAGCTCTCAGAAAGATTGTTCTCTGGAATTTTGATGCCTGACCAGAAACTGACCAGACTGACCATTTGTAGAGAACTTTTTATTCTGATTTAAAAGGTATCCTAGGTGCTTCCTTCGAAGAATTGTAACTCGGGATGACACTTTGGTCCAATTAGATTGTGACTCAAAACTGCATAGCTACCAATGGAAGCACTCTGGTTCTGCATAGTTAATAATGGAAGTACCCTGAATCATTCTACCAAGGAAGTTCAAGAAGGTGGATCAGTACGTGGAGAGTGTGCCATCACTAAATCACCCACAGAGTGGAGATTCCACCCAAGCAATAATTGCAAATTTGTTGCAAAGCACAACCAGCACAAGCAAAGTTCCGGCCAATGGACCTCTGGGTTATACCCGGAGGTCCATTGGCTGAAACATTGCTTGTGTTTTTGTCTACATGTACAAAATTTGACAGTGATGCTTTGGGTGATAACTCCACTCCCCGGGTGATTTAGTTACAATCCACTCTCCACGTACTGTACATGTATTTCTATGAACTTCAAATAAGTTCCACTATTCCATTATTTTTAGGTGTCAAAATGTGTTCACTTGTCTTTGCCTTGTTACAATTTATGGCAGAGAGCCTGTAGGATATAGATTATATTGAAGAGACAGAATATGAAGCCTGCATGAAAGTTGCGGTACCTGTACTAAAGAAGAAAGCCCAAATATGAGCTTCCAGGAGTCAACCAGTTAATTGTATACGCCTGTTAATTGAATTGTTTCTACAAAGGGGCTATTTGGGAACATGGTAGTTCAGTGGTTATGGAATGGGATTTCAAACTGAAAGGTCCATGGTTCGATCCCTGCCAGGGGCAACTGCATTGTGTTCGTGGGCAAAGCACTTAATCCCAATTGTCGACGTGGTGGCACGGTGTTGCTGTTTACTAAGAGGTAGTGTATGTAGATGGTGAACTTGTCTTCAACCAATGCTAACCTTGCTTATGTGGAGTAAAAATGTTTGGGGGGCCTGACAGTGACTTGCTTTTGCTCAGTGGTTCTATCTTGGTACCCCGGCTTCATCCACCTATAAAACTGTCTGACACAAGGTGACTCTGGCTGTCAAAAGTGTCATTAAACTCCAATAAATAAATCTTTACTAAATACAGATGATATCGAAATTTATTATTTTAAATATTATGTATTCAAATTTTTAACAAAATTTCCACAGCAACATATTGTGTGATCCCTCATTGAAACAAGCATTTCAACTGCTGAATTTGCATATTACGCAGGTGGATGTGGCTAATTTGTTAGGTAAAGGGCTAACAGGGTTCCATGATATCAGTTGACAGGATGATGACTTAATTGTTTTGAGACATCATTTGACAATCTGAATAAAGGACAAACCATAAATGGATGATGTTATGTCTCAAAATTACTCCAGTTGAGTGAGGCTATCCACGGAAAATGGCATGAAGTAAGAATGCTTCTGGTTGAGGATAGTGCCCCATTGCACACCTCTCAAGTGAAAGTTGCTGTAGCAGTAGAATTTGGCTGTGAGATACTCCCTCATATTCCACTGCCCCCCCCCCCCCCCCCCCCACTCTTTTGATCCTGCACTCTACAACATCTGTCTTTTCCCCAAACTTGATGCTCACCTGCGATGAGAATGTTTGTGTCAGATAATGAGATCATTCATTCTTATGAGGTCTTTTTCAAGGCTAACAACAAACACTTCAGCAGTGATGGATTTACTATGCCGGAGCATCACTGGAATAAGTGTTGTAAAGTGCAGTGGCAGCTGGAGGTTGTAGGAGTGCCTGGCTAGAGAACTTGCATGGGGCTGTGGGACACTTAACAGACTGGGAAGAACCATGAACGACCTCTGCATTATGTGTCTCACGCTCCTGTGTGAAAATTAGCGCCAAAAGATGCAGAATCCTTCACTCTGGGAGTCTAATAAGAGGTGTATGTTACTGAACCAGTTACCACACATTTTTCTTTTGATAATTGGCATTGCATCACTGATGATCAGTTGCCGATATATTTACACTGGCAAATGAGCATTTAATTGGTGGAAGGTGTAATAATTAACTGGTAGAGCACTAAATTATATTACAAAGGCGATTTGTAACACACCTATTTTTTTCAAATGCACCATGCCTTAAGGGGAGTCTTAATTTTAGCAAGATTTTGTTCATAAATAATTGTCTTGTGTCAATTTATTGGAGAGTGCAATCAGGCACTCTCCAATAAATTGTAACAAAATGATTTTATATGAACATTTTTCTTCATACTGCCTAGCAAACAGTAATCTAATGCATACAGTGCAGAGCCACTACAGTGGCTTTCAGCACTTTTCAATAGAGCCATGATAGTGGCTTCTAGCACTCATCCAGTTAAATATGCAACAGTTCCCGACATTTGGGCCCCCATTGATTCAATTGGACCCCATTCCCAATGGGGCTCCTCTAGGAGTAGGCACCCCTGGATCTCGGCTACCCTGGCACATAGGACAAGCCACCACTGCTAAAGTGTGAGATTATATTGCAAAGTAATGTGAATATATAGAATATACCCATAGTAGCTTGGTGTACCAAATGATCACCACGAGTGAAGTGGTGTTAACCGCGAGTCTTTGGTGAGCAGTTAACACCACTTCACCACGAGTGCTGAACATTTGGTACACCAAGCTACTTTGGGTATATTTTATTTTTACCATGATCATCAGATTATTAAGAGTTTAAATGTTAAATTATACAATATTTAATATTAAATTCTAAACAATGCCTGTACACTCGTACGATTCTGTTTTTGTTTACATGAGCACCAGTGAGCGGTTCTTCCACTGTCAATTTTATTGCCGAAATGGAATGGAAAAAGAAACGTGCAAATCACGGGGCTTTTTTCATTTTAATAACATATTATTTCGAGTTATGGATGTTTTATTAACATGAGACAACGCATGTTTATTAATTTTGGTATCCGTTGAGGTAAACTCGTTTCAAAATGTAATAATTAATTGCCTTACTGCATTCATTTCATTCATTGCGAGGTGACAAGCCATAAATTTAGACAAGTTTGCATTCAGGTTGAGGTCTCTAAAGGTTGACTTGGATGTTGTTCCACTGTAGGTGTAAATTTTAACTATTGAAATCCCATTGGTGATGTGTTCATGAATATACGTGTTCACCACGGTTGGTGTGTAAAGCTAAAATTTATGTCAGGCAGGGAGCGTGGTGGCTCAGTGGTAGACTGTTGAACTTCTATGCTAGAGGTCCCGAGTTCGATCCTCGTCCGAGATAACCTACGTTGTGTCCTTGAGCAAGGCACTTTATCCCGGTTGCCTACATGGGGGCACGATGACGCCGTGTACTGGGGCGTACTGCACATCGATGGTGCACATGTCTTCAACCGCTGTGACCCTGCTTGAGCGGAGCTTGAACAGAGTTAGAATGTTAAGGAGCTGACAGTTGCTCGTCGATGCTCGGTGGTTCTCTCTGGGCACTCTGGCTTCCTCCACCCGTAAAACTGTCATGGTCACGATTAGCCATTGTGCATAAGTATGTGACCTTAAACCCTAATAAATAAATAAATGTCATAGGCTTTTCATATATATTAGAACAGAACAGATAATCATGGTATAAAAAACATTTTGATCCAACAGGACTATCTGTGTCAGTCCACAAACTTTTTGATTCACTTTCTTTGACGACCGGGAAGTCTACCTCAAGTTCCATGCACTACAGTTTTTCCTGTTGTAGGGTCCTGCGAATATTCGAGATTCAATTCGATATTAATACCATACATCTGCTTCAAGATCTACCTCGAATCAGTCTCAAGATTCAATTTTTTCAAATCTCTCATACTAATTTCAATTTGTTACATTTCCAACAAAAACTGATAAAATTGACATTAGACAATTCATTCATGTGGGCTCAATTCATATTGAATTGAGTAATTGACAAGTTAATTGTTAGGTAAGTAGTGAATTTTGCACAGAACATTATCCATAGTTTTTAGTTTTTGAAGGCTTAACTTGTTACTATTCACGTTCTTAAGAACGTGAATGGTAACAAGTTAAGCCTTCAAAAACTAAAACTATGAATAATAGGCCTAGCTGTTTCAGCGATGGGGCTACAAAGAATATTTATTTATTGGTGTTTAAGGTGTTCAGTCTTGTAAGGGTCATCACAGTGTACTGTAACTTCCATTTGTTGTGATATGAAATAACTTGTCTATTAAGATTCGATTTGATATTGACATCAGAGACATGATTCAATTCAAGATTCGATTTGAAAAAAATGTGTGGTTTTCAGATCCCTATCCTGTTGGCTTGTCAAGCTCATTTTATATTTTCAAGTTAGAGTATAGATATATGTTCACCCATTGGGTGGTAAAGTACCTAATAACTCTGCGGTCTATAAACTTCAGATTTACTTGTGGGATCCTCAAACTTGCATTATACTTTCACGGTAGAGTGCACATAGATCAGGCCTTTATATTACTCCAAACTCAAGCCGATAAAGGGTGTCCCCAAATTAGGAGATGGCCATGAACAGCTTGTTGTAACATTCTAAAATGAAGATATTTGTTAAGAAATACTTTTGCACCATGCAAAACAGGTCTTAGAAAATCCTGTATTATTTTCTATTTGTATGTAAATTGACTTATCATGAAGTTTCTCTTATTTTGGGGACATTTTTGACTTGAATCTGCCATCCCCAAATGAGACCAATTTAAAACCCTGACATAGATGTCCACCCATTGGGTAGCCAAGTACCTAATAACTCTGTGTGTAAGTCTTCTCTAGGTAATATTCCAAGAACATCATCAAGGCAGGCCTTCCATGAAGACATGCCTTGATAATATAGTTGGAATATTTTATCAGACAGGACTTGAGCCATCACAGTCAGAACAAATCAGGTTTACAGCTCCCATCCCCACTGCACCGCCATCACCACTACCCAACCAGTCATCTTCAAGATGTCTCTGATTCGATTCAAGGTTAGGTTTGATTTCAAATTATAGACCTGATTTATTTTGAGATGAGATTCAAAAAGGAAATGGGTGATTTGCAGGGCCCAACCTCAACAAGCTCATTCGAATGTAGATCATAAGCTTTGTTTTTGAGACAAAAATTGAGAAAATGTAATTTGAATGTTGATTTTTGTGAATAGCTCTGGTGATCTATGGCCATTATGTTAGGTAAAAGGTAAAGCATGGTGTAAAATAGTTAATAATTATTTTATCAATGCAAGTCTGATCTTTTGGCATTATTTTTTTTAGAATCCTTTGGCATCAGTTCTCAGTAAAAATCGTGTTACTCTAATTTCTTACATTTTTCTCATAGTTGAAAATCTGTTTTATTGTTAGCTGCAGGTTTGACATTCCATGTCAGTATTTCAGTGGATGAAAAGGAAACAAATCTGCTGTTTTCAAAGTTCAGTTGTTTTTGTATACAGTGGAGCCCACTTAATTGGATATCTCCTAACTGAATAACCCTGTTAACTGGATATAATTTCCCAACATAAAACCATTTACTATACCTCCAGAACAAATTTGACCTGTTAATTGAATATAGGTTATAGAGTGAACTCCTGTTAATTGAATAAAAAATCTTGTAACCTATTGAGAAATTACCCTGACTCTCCCCAGTTTTCCTTTGTTTATAGACCTATTTGGCCTCAGTGCACTTTGCCAATAAAAATGAGCTCTGTCAAACAAGATATAATAGATTAAATGCTAAGTTTATCTCTAGAATTCTGGAAAGTGGCACAATCCCTGTTAATTGAATACTCCTGTTAATTGAATAATTTTTATTGGCAAAGTGGCTTTTCAATTAACAGGTTTCCACTGTATTCTTTTTTTTGTATTGAATTCCATTTTCATTCTTTCGTATCCAGTCTGATCATGAGTGGGAAAGTAGTGCCGGTTAGGGTCTCAGCATCTATAGTGATCACTGTCCATGCAGCCACATTGGTTGATCAAAGATCACAAAACCTCACAGGTATGCTACCTAGGGGGAAGAGATGAACCTGATCGATTTGGGGGTTCAAAAATCAAGCTCACAGGATGCACCATTCCAAAAACAGTTTTCAGACTCTAACTTAACACTGCTTTGCCCTAGAAACTTCACTGGTATACTCTTTAGGGGACAGGAATGAACACTGTCAATTTGAGGGTTCAGAGGTCAACCTCCAACCAGTTTTTAGGCTCCCAACTCAAGAATGCTTTGGTCTAGGTTCATTTGTGGAGCTCTAGTGATGATCTCCATCATAAAAGTATTTAATTTATTGTGATAAACAATTTCTGTTTTACTAGGAAAATAGGTCCTGGTTGCCAGTACCTGGGGTGGAAATTAATTGAAGTGGCCAGCATAAATATAAATGATTGGGTAAATTTTACTTTTTACTTGTGATGCCAGACCTTTAAATTCCACCCATCTCAAATTGATAACTGGTGTCCCCTCATTACAATTTAAGCCTGATTCGGGGAGGGGGGTGGGGGTGGCTCTGTAGGTAGAGGTGCAGGATGCAAGCCGAGATGTCCTCGGTTTGAATCCCACCTGCAGCAATCGCGTTGTGTCCATGGGCAAGACACTTCACCTCCATTGCCCACATGGGGCACAGTGGTGCTGTGTACCTGAGGCGTACTGCACATCGATGGTGCACTTGTCTTCAACCAATGCTAACCCTGCTTGTGTGGAGTTTGTATGTTATTGAGCTGACAGTTGCTCACCATTGCTCGGTATTCTCTCCGGGTACTCCGGCTTCCTCCACCCGTAAAACTGTCACGGACATGATTAGACATTGTGCAGAAATATGTGACCCTAAACACCAATAAAAAAAATAATAAATAAATAAATAAATAAATAAATAAATAAATAAATAAGCCTTATACAGGCAGCCAAGACTTGCCAAGAAACAACTGTCAAGGTGGTTATTTAACTTTTGAGTTTATCCAGGAACTGTATGTTAAACTTATGATCTGTTGAAGTAAAATTGATAAATACATATTATCTCTTCAGTGAAGCGATCTGGGTCGTAGTATCACATCGAGTTGAGGAGGTCAGATCAAACGAGCTGCCAAAGGCAGCGAGTTTGATCTGGCAATCTCACCTCCTCAACGAGACGTGATGCGACGACCCAGATCACTGCACTGTAGTGATACAAAGTTTATTATATGACTTACAGTTCAACATCACATGCCAACACAAGCATTAACAATTGCCCCAACCTTCTTTTGGTAAATTGAATTAAAGTAAAAAATACACTATTTTTGTTTTCACTTATTTTTGTAACAGGTGCACACTTCTGGGGAATCCCCCAACGTGCATGAATACGATAAAAAAAAATACCATGAATACGATAAAAATCTGGACCGCCGTTCAAGCGCACCCATTCCAGCTCGGAGTAAAGTACTCTCTGTGACCGGAAAAAGCTAATTATGTGAATTCGAATACACACGTAAATAGTCTGTCATACTATAGTGATACGGATTCCACACGATGGATTTTCCGGGGATCAGGAAAAGATCGTCAAACAGTAGTGATATTTAGCAGTTAAATTAGTCATATAATAACTGCAGATTTGCTTCTTGTGTCCTCAATTTTTGTTGATTGACAAGTGTATCGTGATACATATCGAATCATGGGGAGCATATCATGAAAAAACGTATTGTTGCAGCCCTGATGATTTTGTTGAAAAAAAATGGAAAAAATAATTAAAATGACAAATTTTCATATCGTGTGCAATAGGTAAAGGGTTAAAAGAAACCTTTGACTGTAACTCACAATAAATTTCATGCTGAGCAAAATATTAGTTGACTCCAGATCTTCAAATTTATTTTGCTATAAGATTTCAGTTTTTTTTTATCATCTTGTTTCATCTCCTTCTGTGAAAATATTTTATCTTCTCTACTTTAGGATAATACTGCATATCTTCAAATAAATTTCATTACCCGTTTTAAAGAGAATTTCTTGAAAAAACAGGCATTAAAAATCAATTTGGTAACTTTACATGTGGGTAAGATTGTGATACCTTTAATCTTTACCATGGCAACAATGTTTCATTAGTTTTTTAAATGATATTTGGATCATATGAAAATATCGTGGTGTTTCTTCAGTAGATTTTCTTGCCACCAAATCTAAATATACTGCTAGATTGTGCATGTGAGATGCTCTGGTGTCATTGATTTTGTGTCATTTATCTTTATTGGAAGTTTATTAGAAACTGTATATATTGAGTGCAAGAAGATATGTTGACCCTTTACACAGCTTGACATGTTTGTCCTGTTAATGAGGTCAGAAGGTAGCGTCCTGCGAATATTCAAGAATCGATTTGATATCGCTTCGAGATCGATTCCGAATCAGTCCCAAGATTCAATTTTTTCTAATCTCTCGTACTAACTTCAATTTGTTACATTTCCAACAAAAATTGGATGAAATTGGCATTAGACAATTCATTCATGTAGGCTCAATTCATAATTAATTGAGTAATTGATAATGTTAATTGTTAGGTAAGTAGTGAATTTTGCCCAGAACATTATCAATAGTTTTAGTTTTTGAAGGCTTAACTTGTTACTATTCACGTTCTTAAGAACGTGAATAGTAACAAGTTAAGCTCTCAAAAACTACAACTATGGATGATAGGCCTAGCTGTTTCAGCGATGGTGCTACAGAGAATATTTATTTATTGGTGTTTGAGGTGTCAGTCAGTCTTGTAAGGGTCATCACAGTGTACTGTAACATCCGTTTAGTGCAATATGAAATAACTTGTCTATTAAGATTCGATTTGAGATTTGATTCGATATCGATATCAGACACACTATTCGATTCGAGCTTTGATTAAAAAAAATTGTGTGATTCGCAGATCTCTATCAGAAGCCTATCTTCAGAAAGTAAATGATGTAAAACAGTGATCGGTCCAGGATTTTGGGGAACGACATTTCAAACATTTGAAGTAGTGGTGAGTTTGTGGTGGGCACAAGAGGTCATATAGCATACTCACATTGACAGGGTTCAAGGGTTGTCCATGAAAAATTTGGGAAAATGGAAGGTCATTGAGGTTATTTATTGATATTTAAGGTTACATACTTATGCACAATGGCTAATCGTGACCATGACAGTTTTACGGGTGGAGGAAGCCAGATTACACGGAGAGAACCACCAAGAAATGATGAGCAACTGTCAGGTCCTCAACATTCTAACTCTGTTGAAGCTCCACTCAAGCAGGGTTACAACGGTTGAAGACATGTGCACCATCGTCGTGCAGTATGCTTTAGTACACAGCCTCATCATGCTGCAATGTAGGCAACCAGGATAAAGTGCCTTGCCTAAGGACACAACGCGGGTCGTCCCGGATGGAGATCAAACTCAGGACCTCTAGCAGGTCACTGAGGTGCCTCTGGCTTCTGGTGGCTTCTTGGTATACAATATTATTCAGCCAAAATATTGCCACAATTTTGAATGACCTCATTCAGATTCAGAAAAAGAGAAGCCAATTTCCAACAGCTAACAGGAGACCCATGTGCAGGAGCTATAGCTATATGTATGTGGTAATGGTACAGTGGAACCCTGTTAATTGAATAGCCTCTTTTCCAATGAAAATGATTCAATTAACAGGAGTACAATTATCAGGGATTGTGTCACTTTCCTGTATTCTAGAGATAAACTTAGCATTTATTCTATTATATTTTGTTTGACAGAGCTCCATGAGCTCTCAAACAAGATATAGTAGATTATCCCCTAGCACTCTTGTAATGCAACAGAATATTCTCTAATCATTCTGTTTTTCTCTCATTTAACCCTTTACCCAATGTAACAGCCAAAACCGGCTAGCGCTATTCACAAAAAATTCTCCATTCAATTGTTAGTACCTTTTCATTTTTTGTCTCGCAAACATAGTTTATGACCCCTCATTGAAACGATCTCGTTGATGTTGCTCCAATGAGGGGTCATAAGCTATGTTTTTGATGCAAAAAATCAAAAAAATTAGTGCTTCTAGAATTTTAATTGCAAGTGTTGTCTGCTTTTCGTGTTAGGTAAAGGGTTAACTTTGAAATTAACTGATTATATCTTGTTTCACACAGCTCACTGAGCTCTATCAAACAAGGTATATCTGGATAAATATCAAACTGCAGTATGGGAAATATTTGCTGCTGAAAACGTTACTATTTTGACATCAGAGTGCAGAGGGTTAAATGCCTGTATTGGATGTACTGAGGCAAAATAGGTCTATAAACCAAGGAAACTGGGGAGAGTCCGGGTAATTTCTCGACAGGTTACAAGACTTTTTATTCAATTAACAAGAGTTTACTCTATAACCTATATTCAATTAACAGGTCAAATTTGTTCTTGAGGTATGGTAAATGGTTTTGTGTTGGGAAATTGTATTCAATTAACAGGGTTATTCAGTTAAGTGATATCCAATTAAGTGGGCTCCACTGTATTATTCACAATAAGACATGAACACTAATACTGGAGGTAGTAGAAGTTATGTCCATGCGTTGTTGTAGATAATACTGCATTTTCTGGTTTTGGTGGTTCTGAAGGAAAATTGAGTAATAAAATATGTTTGAAGGAGGGGGGGGGGGGGGGGGTGGAGGGGAGGTACCCTTCCCCAGGATCTGCCCATCCAACTCATTCAGATAAAGAAAATAGAAGCTAAATATATAACAGCTTACAGGACATCTGCGTAGAGGATATAGCTACAGTACGCGGAGAGTGTATTATCACTAAATCACCCACAGAGTGGAGATTCCACCCAAGAAATAATTGCTCATTTGTTGCAAAGCATTACAAGCATAAGCAAAATTCCAGCCAATGGACCTCTGGGTTATACCCGGAGGTCCATTGGCTGAAACATTGCTTGTGTTTTTTGTCCACATGTACAGAATTTGAAAGTGATACTTTGGGTAATAACTCCACTCCCCGGGTAATTTAGTTACAATCCATTCTTCACGTACTGTATATGTATGGGGTAGAGGTATGGATGTCCATGTATTATCACAGTTAAAACTGTGTCACCCATTCTCTCTATTTGTGGAAAAATTTAACTTACAAAACAGGAGAGGAGGCATTGAATGCACATACATCCCCATTTGACCAGCCCATGTTAAAATAACACAAAAATATTCAGTGATTTGCTTATGGTAACCCAGAGAAATGATTTTATAGTCCTTTATCTTACATACAAACCAAATCTCTTCAGCATTATGTACAATTCGTGTTTTCTTCTTTTTGCTTCTGTCTTCTCAGCTGAAAGAAGCTTAATTAAATATTAATTAAATTTATTTAGAAAAAAATATTGCAGGTGTTCTTTTCCTCATATTAGATATTCGATAAAGGTTGAACTTTCTTTAGTCCACTTAGTAACTACAAAAGTAACAGTCTGACCTATCTGTAGGAAATGTGTATGGGACAGCTCCTTACAACCCCCCACTGGTGGTATTTTTGGTTGGTGGGGGTGGGGAGGGGGGCGGCATACTCGAGACCAAATTTTAACTTTGTGCAATATGAGAAATATTCTTTAAAAATCTTCTTCAGAACCACCAGTAAGTCTCTTTGGGTATTTGGTATACAACTTCATTACAGGGGTCAGATTCAGATTTGTTTAAATCAAGTCCCTTGTTCATATTTTAACTTGATGCAATATGAAGAATAATCTTTAAAAAACATTTTTTCTAGATCCACCAGTCAGAATATTTTGATATTTTTTATTCAGCATCCTCAAGGATGTCCAATCCTAGTTTGTTCGAATCATGTCCTAGGGTTCTTATTTTTTATGCCCACGAGAAAAAAATTTCGGACACATATAGTGTGTGTCATTTCCATCTGTCCATCAGTCAGGAAGATTTTCATGTCCACTCCATAACTCTTGAGATGCTTTATTGGATTTTGTTGAAACTTGGTATACATGTTGTTCTTGGGGAGACAAATTTTTTTTTCTTCAATGGAGGTCATGGTCACAGATCAAGGTCATAGTTCAGGTGCATCCATGTCTCATGCGGTCACTGTTAGTCTTGTTTATTTTTCATTTAGTAGATAAACAAAAGAAAAGATTGAATGTGTATTGAATTTTGGGGCATTTTTTTTTTTCCAGAGCTGAAGCAAGTACAACACGTATTGCCGAACTGAATCCTTATGTTAATATCAAGACATTAACAACACCATTGGATGACACAACTGATTTGTCCTATCTCACCAGCTTCCAGGTTTGTTCTTGTTGACACCCATTTTATCATCAGGTTTATTTGTTTCTTAGACCAGAATATATATAGAACATCACAATGTGTGAATGCATTCATCAATACGACGCAAGTGCCAGTGTGGAAGGATAGAACGAGAGGCTGTGCCTCTCATTGTATCCTTCCTTGATAGCATGAGTGCCATTTTGATGAATGCATTCACACTTCATGGTTTTCTCTGTTAACTGCATGCCCATATGACACAGAATTGATTAATTCAGAAAATCAAACATCACACACAGAAAATTTCAAACTTTAAAACTCTGTGTTATTTTTCCAAGTGACATTCTATTTATCGGCTGTCACTGCAACTTCTGAATTGATCTGGGTCAGAATGCGACATTTTGATTAACCGATTATGAAAATGGGCGGAGTTTAGTTCTCTTGATGTATCCTTGTCATCAAGTGCAAAAATAGTCTGTCAATCTGTGTCAATTGGGTTGTCAATCTGTGTCAATTGGGTTAAATGTGCCCAGATTATACTTATTTTAGAGGCAAAAGATTTTATGCCTTGGGCAGGAATATCTGCCAGCAGCACGCAAGGATTTAAATCTAATACAAGTTGTAGATCACTACACCTGAATAAATAACCCAAAATATTTTCAAAAGCATCGCTTATGATGAATCCCTCATTGCATCAAATCATCAAATTTAATCCAGTGCAAAGGATTACAAGCTATTATTTTGGAGAGAAGAATGGAAGAAAATAAAATTTGAATGTTTATTTTGTGTATAGCACAGGGCAACATTTATCTACCCAATAATTCATTCTTAGGGGTTAAGACTGAAGTTAACCTTAACCTAAGTGTATAGGTTCAAGAACCTAAGCAAACTCTGTCACACTTACTTTTCATGGAAAAAATCTCATTTGTCAAATTCCGTCTGGAACATGTGAAAACATGTCTATTTCTGATATTCATTGTCCTGGACACACTTCCACTACCAGCTTACCTCAGTGTTACTGTTGGGTTTCGTAACAGACAGGTCTTCGTGATCTTATATCATGTCTCTGTACTGAAGGTTTCACTTATGATGTGGCTAGTGTGCAGACAGATTGGTGATTGGCCTTGGTGATTGGCTCACTGACACATCAGCACGAAGCATGCAGTATTCCCTCAGAATGAAACTATATTACGACCATTAACCTTTTCCACCAAGTAATGGCTAAAATGGTCAGTACTATTCACAAAACTCTCAATTTAAATTTTATTTTTTCGTTAGGACGAAATACAACACTACCCATACTATTCTGTAGATTATGAGGCTTAAAACATAAAACAAACCAAGAATATGAACCTTTGATGGCAAAGAAATAAATACAAAAATAAAAAATAAAATAAAAAACCACCCGCCCACATGTAATTTTACAAAAAATGGCCTGAGAAACAGAAGATCTACTTTCTGGGGCATTAATCATGAAATTTCTTTGCAAGTTTCACCTGCTGTATCGGGTTGGGTAGAGGCTTCACTCCCACAGGCCTGGAAAATAAGACTGAATTTATAGAGAACATAAGGGGCACGGTGGCACAGTAGGTAGAAGTGCAGGGTGCAAGCCAAGAGGTCCTCGGTTTGAATCCCACCTGCCTGTGGCAACTGCTTTGTGTCCTTGGGCAAGACACTTCACCCCTATTGCCCATGTGGGGTGATGGTGATGCTGTGTACTAAAACATACTGCATGTTGATGGTGCACTTGTCTTCAACCGCTGTAACTCTGCTCTGTAACAGTTGCTCGTCGATGCTCGGTGGTTCTCTCTGGGTACTCCGGCTTCCTCCACCCGTCAATCATGATTTAATTGGTTAAATTCCTAATTGAATTGTGGAAAAAATTTGTTCCTTGATATTTTCATTAGGTGTACCTCTCCTTTAAAACTGATACCAGTATTGCTGATTGCTGTTATGTAACAGTTGTGCTAAAAATAGCCTAATCAGCCTGATTGACTTCTGGGTCACCACGGTGATTACTTAAACAAAAACAAATCAGCTATAAACGTAATTGCAACCTTCTCTCTCCCTCTGGTAACAAATCATTTAACTGAATTGTAAGGTTTGGGATAGATAATCAGTAACTTGATTGGGTGTAGAATAATAAGTAAAAAAGAATTGAATTGATAACGGTACTTTTATTTCTCTTTCCTTGAATTTTGGTTTTTGAAAAGTTCTGAATACTTTTTGAACTATATACATTTACAGTAAGTACAATGTGGATTGTAACAAAAATGCTGCCAAGATGTGTTCTCCACCATGAAGTTCCTGTGGTTGTGAGCCAAAGTGTTTCATTAGTGTATGACTGTTTTCGAAACACTGTGACCCACCGCAGTCATGAGCGTTACAGAATAGCTTAATTGCCTTTGCAATGCATGTCCATTTGCCAGCTGCTTAATTAACAATGATGTCTTGTCGACTTGTGTTCCTCAAAAGACATTTGCATTTTTTGTTGGCAGTTACAGCAGAAAATTTGAGATGGGAGGATGCACACTATTGGTCTATTTCTTAGATTTGAGAATCGAACAGCGGGCTCAACTTGGTTATGAACAAAGACCTCGCCATTAGTGAAATCAAATTGTTGTGTTTATGCAATCAAATTGATCAAGAAATTGAATAAACCAGATGTGAGAATATTACAAATATACGCTATGTTCTCAATCTCGCATTTTTGTTTACAGCTGTATAGGTGTTGAACATGCTGTTTGCAGAAAGTGGTAGCAAAACACCTTGTGTGTCACAAAAGCGCCCACAGCACACAACTGGTGAGCAAGGTGATGCCAGTTTACGAAATTGAGTAAAATCTACTTGCTCACCCTCTCCACTCGAAGAGAGAAAGATTCTGCACTTGGGGATGCGACGTGCATCCCATAAGTGGATAGATATGAGTCTTATGTTGCTCGTACTCCACTCGCGGTGGACTGGTAGCTTCTCGGTTGGTCTTCCTGACCAATGAGTGATCCCCAGACAGAGCGTCGTTTTGCCCTGAAAGGTAGTGGAACTCCTCATTGGCCTTCTCTATCCTCTTCTGAAGGTGTTTTGGTTTTTGAGTCTGGACTGGTTGCATTGTTGCTGGCCTTCAAACAAATGAGCCTTTTCAGGGCCACCTAACCTACCACTAGTTTCCGAATGAGATTTCTCTAATGTGCGTTTTCGTGGTATGATTTTCCATAGCGTTTAAGGTTGTTGGTGTGGCACCGGGCAGCGAGACCAAAGTCGTTCTCGCTACTCGTCTCTGGTTTTGCCAGAACATGGCTGGTGGTTTGCATGGAAACACCACAACAGGGGCACGTCCTTAGAGCGCGCCCCTGTTACTGTGTTTCCCACAAACCCATACACGCTTTCTCACACCAAAAAAAATAAAAAATACCAGTGGTTTCTGTAGGTACCTGCTTAAGTAGAAAATAGGTGGGTTAGTATGTAGTTATTATAAATGAGTATACTTGTTTTTAAGTTGGAGGGGGCAGGCCTTTACAAAAGTACCATACCCGGGGGTGTTTCCTGCCCCTACCTCCTCCTGATTTATCCGAGTCGTTGAAAACTACAGATAGAGAGGTGTGAAGGTGTCGCGTATGCTTGGACTGCTAGCACCAGTGAGACTGGTAGAGGCTACCAGCGCACATAAAACCCTTGCTTGGTCTGCTAGCACCAGTGAGACTGGTAAAGGCTACCAGCACGCCTAAAACCTTCCCAGTGTATGTGTGTAGGTGTCGTGTATGCACGGTCTGCTAGCACCAGTTAGACTGTTAAAGGCTACCAACGCACATTAAACCCTTTTGTTTATTTTTCGACATTAAGATTTTAGTGGTTTAGCTGACCAATTATTAGTTTGAGTTTGTGCATGGGCATGACAGAGTCTGTCTGACAGTTGAGTGGAGTTTAAGGTACTGGGTGAGATGTGGGTTTATTTCTAGCTAGTCGCCATTTTGTTTTATCTGACAGGGTCGAGATTCTTTCACTCATTAATTCGATGTTGCCTTGCTCGTGAAGACTAGCTGTGCTGGTGCCCCACGGGGCTCTGAGATGTAGGGCATAATTTTGAACTCTCTGGAGCTTGGTCATATTGGTTTTGGAAATATTTTTGGTTATAATGGCCCCATAGTCCATCACTGGGCGTACGAAGGCTTTATAGAGCTTGAGTAGGGTCTTGCAATTAGCACCCCAATTGGTGCCGCAGAGATTCCTATTCATTCCTCATTAAGTGAATCCCTTTGGTGGCTTTGCCTATAATAATAATAATAACACTTTGGCCGGCCGCTGATTTGTCGTGGTTCTCGTATGAGAAGGTCTGGTTACCCCTGTTCTACCAACTGCCTCCCTATTCCCATGCTTCTTCTCTCCTCCCAACACTCGGAGACGAACTTGCTTGATGACATCCCTTGCCCCACTCTTCCCAATCTCTCCGATTAGCATATTAACCCTCTCCTTTGAGTCGCCCCCCTAACCACATGTCCTTCATTCTCTCATCTTGTTGTTTCCGCTAAATGGGTTTTAAATTTTAGATTTTTGTCTGTTGTTATGCCTTGGAATTTGGCTTCATTTTGGTTTTTAATTTCAGTTCCGTCTATTTTTACTTTGATAATTGGACAGGAGACCCGACTCGAGAAAGTGAACATTTGTGTTCTTGTGGCATTTAATTTGACTCTCCATCTGGCACATCAAGTTTCCATCTCATCGATAGCTTCTTGCATTTTTTTCCTGACAGTTGTGCGAATGCCATAGGTCCACATACCCATATCATCAGCAAATTGTGACATGTCAATTAATTGGTTGTGTGTGATTTCTATATTGTTCATGTAAATGATATAGAGGAGGGGGCTAAGTACCGATCCTTGGGGGATACCCGTCTCGAGTTTAACTGCCGGTGAAATTTCATTTTTGACTTTAACTTTAATTGTTCGATCTGAGAGGAAAGATGACAGAAGTCTGACAAGCTTAAATGGAAGTTTTAGGTCGTTGTGGAGTTTATATTTTACTTCTCTCCACTCTTGCCGGGCTATGCAATTAAACTTGTCATGATTGAAGTGATTAATTAAAGTACATGTAGATTAAATTAACTACTAGTAGCACAAGGTGTGAAATAACATTTGGGTGGTGTGACAAAGCAACAAAAGCTTCTCTCCTCCAAATAAACATCTGTTTTAACACCTCTGCTCATGACATGGTTGAGGAAAAACAAGAGCCTGGAATCAACATTTCAATTATTTTTAGCTCATCTTGACAAAGTCAAGCTGAGCTAATCTCATCGCTTCCCGTCCGTCGTCCGTCAACACCATGTTTTGGTCTTCTCCTCCAAAGCCACTGTGCCAATTCAAGTGAAAGTTTGTGTGAGTGATGGTCCCAAAGGAGCATTTCATTTTTGTTCAACTCAGCATGGCCAGCCCCATAGGGAGGGAGTGGGGGAAAATGCTCCAAAATATTTTTAAAATCTTCTTCTCAAGAACCACTGTGTACAATGACTTGATATTTGCTATGGAGCTTCCATATGAGGTGTAGAATCAAGTTTGTTCAAACGAAGTTCGTGAAGTAATATTTGGCTTTGTAATTGGAGGGGTAAGATTTTTGGCCCCGCCCAAAATTTCTATTTTCTGAACCGATGGTCCAGTATGAACCAAATTTGGTTTGTGGTAGTATTGGGTCATAAGTACTTGACCCATGCAAAAAAAAAAATTCCCGCATCCCCATGGGAACCCTGGGAGCTAAAAATAGAAATATTTTCAAACGCCCATATTTCCCAAACCCCACAGAACAGAGAGCTTTTATTTGGTATGAAGTATCCTTATGACCAGTAGAATTGAATGGAAAAAAAAAATTGCCATCGGTTATTTTAGGGTGTTCTGTAATGGGTATCGAAAAAATGCTGAGTCAGCATATTTGCAAAAATTTTAAAAAATCTTTTCTCCAGAACCAATCATCAGAATCTTTTGATATTTGGTATACAGCATTCATAGGGGGGTCAGATAAAAGTTTGTTGAAATAAAGCTCATTGGTTCATATTTGGGCTCTCTACAGGAGCCCGAAGTTTTAACATAGGGTAATATGGGGAATATTCTTTAAAAATCTTCTTCTTCAGAACCACCAGTCAGAATCTTTTAATATTTGGTATACATCATTGTTATGAGGGTCAGATTCTAGATTGTTCAAACCAAGTCCCTAGGTTAATATTTGGGCTTCCTATGGAAGCTCAAATTTTATCTTTGTTCAATATGGAGGGTAATTTAAAAAAATCATCTTCTTCAGATCCATCAGTCAGAATGATTTGATATTTGGTATGCAACATCTCTATGGGGGGTCAGATTCAAGTTTGTTCAAATCAGATCCCTAGGTGTATATTTGGGCTCACTATGGTAGCCCAAATTTTTACTTAGTGCAATATGAGAAAATTTCTTTAAAAATCTTCTTCTTCAGATCCACCAGTCGGAATGCTTTTATATTTGGTATACAACATCTCTAGGGGGGTCAGATTCCAGGTGGTTCAATTCGAGTGACTAGGTTAATATTTGGGCTCCATATGGGAACATGAAATTTAACTTAGTACAATATGAGGGAATTTCTTCAAAAATCTTCTTCTTCAGATTCACTTGTCAGAGTGCTTTCACATTTGGTATACAACATCTCTAGGGAGGTCAGATTCAAGTTTGTTCAAATCGGATCCATAGGTCAATATTTGGGCTCGCTATGGTAGCCCAAATTTGAACTTAGTGCAATTCGAAGAAATTTCTTTACAATTTCTCTTCCTCAGATCCAACAGTCAGAATGCTTTCATATTCGGTACACAACATCTCTAGGGAAGTCAGATTTAACTGTGTTCAAATCAAGAGCCTGGGTTAATATTTGGGCTCTCTGTGGGAGCCGGAGTTGGCCATTTTGCTGAAGAATTAAAAATTTTGTATTCAGTACCCTCTAGAGGTACTAAGATTAATCCACATAGGTTGTATCAAGGGGCTTCATTGGAGAGCTCTACATTTTACTTATGATCAACTGAAGAAAAGGCATGATGCCCAGATTATTTTTGTCACTCCTGAGGGACTCAAGGATTGACAGTGTAGCCTATGGAGATGGCTTGCTTAATGTAGACTCATTCTTGGACTCTGTTTAAATTGTGTTCTGTACAAGATGAGCGCTTCAGGCCCTGTGGGGCCTCTTGTTATTATTATTTTAGCATAATCATAAAACCCACTGACAAAACCCCCTCAGGACAAAACCCCCTCACCTTAACCCTCTGCTCTCTGATGTCAAAATGGCAAAGTTTTCAGCAGCAAATATTTCTCATAATGCAGTTTGATAATTAACCAAATATACCTTGTTTGACAGAGCTCAATGAGCTCTGTCAAACAAGATATAATTGGTTAAATTCATAGTTAAACAAGACAAAAATGAAGTGATTGGAATAAATTCTGTTGCACGACCAGTGTGCTAGGGGTTAATTGACTTCTTGGACAGAACCCCCACACATAGCAGAAATAAATGATAACGAACATGATTTGAATTTTTTTTTTTTTTTTTTTTCATTTTATTTTATTTTTTTTTATTTCAAAAAAATACATTCCACAAATATAATGAACATGCATATGTTAACAAGTAATCACCTTCTGATATGAAAACTTCGGGTTTTTTTCATAATACTTCTCGAAAGCACTCCATATTATTCACTTCATTTTTAGCTCACCAACGAAGTTGTGTGAGCTTATGTCATGACTGGAGGCACGGTGTCTTCCCACTAGACCAATTCCCTTTAGGCCAATTCCCAAAAGACCAACTACATATTGTTATTGATTAAGGGTTGATTAAGGATAATTAGGAAAACATTTATTGATAAAAATCTACCCAACATCTATAAAATATCGACAAGCCAGAAAATGAGCAGACTATCATCTGAAAAATGATGTCCCCTGATCGTGAATATGGTGATGCTACCCTGCACAGCAGGGTAGCATCACTAAATTTACCCTCTGTGAACCTCAACCTGAATCAAGGTCTCAAACATAAACAGCAAGAGGTACCCAGAGGATAAACTGGCCCACTGTATGGGATAGCATCAGCATATTCACCCTCTGACAGACTGCTTATTTTCAGGCTTGAACATCAATAACATTAAATACATTTATAAATATTTATAAATATATCAAATTATTGATACAGAATTATTTTTAAAGTAGAACACACCTGTTGGTCTATGAGGAATTGGACTTTTGGGCATTGGTCTAAAGGGAATTGGTCTAGTGGGAATGAACCGGAGGCACGTCGACGTTGGGGTCAACACTTGTGTTAAAGTTATTGTACCAGTCCACTTTGACTTTCAGCCCTGTTGCTATTGCTATGCACCTCATACTATGTTTCTATGGCTTACAATTACCCACAGACCCTTAACCAGTGATATTTTATTGATTTTTAGTGTTTTTACAATGTTAGACATTTTTGTCAGTGTAGACTTGGAAAATTTCTGACCTGTTTTGCTATACATGAGTGGAGGCTACCACCGGTATGGTGTGGCTTTTATGTTTCATGTATGTGTTAAATGCATTATTATAAGATGACATTAACCCTTGGCTGGACATTTTTCGGAGATTTTGGACTTTTTTAAAGAAATGTTAGACTTTTTTGTCAGTCTGGACTTAGAAAATTTCTGACCTCTTTTGCTGTACATGAGTTGGGGCTACCACCGGTATGCTGTGGTTTTTATATTTCATTTATGTGTTAAATGCATCAATATAAGATGACATTAACCCTTGGGCGGACATTTTGGATTTTTTTTAATGCAATGTTAGACTTTTTTGTCAGTGTGGCCGTACAAAATTTCTGACCTGTTTGCTGTGCATGTACATGAACGGACATTTTTTGCAGATTTGTAATAAGCCTAGATCTATTGCATGCCATGCGTTGGTGAGCTAATGGCGATGGACACACCCCTCTTGTTATTCTGTCACATGCAGTTTGAACCATAAAAAATAAGATGACAAGAAAATTACTGGTGAGCTGAAATTTGGACCAAAAGCTGTTTAGATGGTTTGTACAAAAAGATGCCCTAGCCTTTGAGAAGTGCCTAGATGGATCTTACGAGGGGGGGGGGGGGGGGGGGGGGAGGTGGGATATGGGTCTTTGTTTTTTAAAGTTAGATCAAAACACCAAACAACTCATGGTTTAATCCAAAAAGAAAAATTACCCCCCCTTGTTCCCCCGCCCCCAAATTATATATTAAAATTTTTATTTTCACCATATTTTATAAATAATATACTGAGTCAAAGAAGAAAGTATAATAAACTTTGAGGAGCAATTTTTTTAGTATTATCGACTTTGATCCCAAACAAATTATTGTAAATTCATATTTCGAGTCTAGCTGAGTGTATGAATTTCATGTTCTTACTGTTGCCAGCATCACGTCAGGACGTTGCAATTCAGACATGGGGTGAAATGAAAAGTCACGCATGCAGTCAATAGTGTGTATGTCCACCGTTTGCCTCTTGGATGGTTAGACATCGACGGCGCATGGACCTGATAAATCTCTGGATGTCACCCTGTGGTATTGCGTTCCACTCCAGCCTTAGAACATTACGTAAATCGCCTAATGCCTGAAGACCATGAAGTCGTACCTGACAGTCCAATTGATCCCAAAGATGCTCGATTGGCGACAAATCTGGAAAAAGTGGAGGCCAGGGAAGAAGTTTGATGCTCTGCTCCTCAAGAAAGTCATGACAGATATGAGCCACGTGATATCGGGCATTGTCTTGCTGAAATAACTGCAATCCGGCGTTAGCATTGAACAACGGGACAACAACAGCATTAAGAATTTCGTCCCTATATCGCTGTCCATTCAGATTACCATCGATGAAGATCAACTTCGTTCGATGGTGCAAGGAAATTTCTGCCCAAACCATTACACTACCCCTGCTGAAATGGTCGCATTCCTGCACGCAAGCATCAGAAAACCGTTCTCGTCTGCGATACATTCTTGCCCTACCATCAGCACGCTGTAGACAAAATCGTGATTCATCACTAAAAAGAACTGTACTCCAATGCTGCCAAGTCCAGCGAATATGCTGACGTACCTATTCCATTCTGACAGTATGATGACGTTGTGTAAGGATTGGTCCGTGGTATGGATGCCTACTTCGGATGCTGTGTTCAGCGAGTCTGTTGCAGACAGTTTGTGCACTGATTCTATTGTTAGCTCTACCAGGTGTAACTGCTGCTGTCCATGTTGCTGAAAGGAAGCGATCCCGCAAGTGAGACGTCCTGATGTATTGGTCTTGCGCAGGGGCCATAACTCTTGGTCAACTAGAACACGGTCGTTCGGCAGTAGATCCAGTGGTTCTATATCTTCCAATGAGACAGTAAATAGTGGCCACAATGACTCCGGACTCAGCAGCAAGCTCATCTGGAGGTATCCCAGCCTCATGCATACCAATGGCACGCAACCTCTGATTTTCTGTAAACCTTGGCATTTTTTTAAAATATCGGAAGACAAAAACTAGCATGTTTTCTCAATAACCCAGGCTCTGTAGCACAACATAATACAAAGAAAATCATCGGTCACCCATTCAATTTGATATTCTCGGGTAGCGCATGCTATTTTGAAATCCGTAGCAAAATTCTATACGGTTGGGTGGACAACAACAACATGTCATTAAACTCTTTGCATGACTTCTTGTCCACAAACATGCAACATCAGAACTATTATATTTCATCCTTTATGCTATTTTTTTCACATTTGTTTCTATTGTACTTTCTTTTTTGACTCAGTATATTTCTTCTGAGGAGGTTTGTCTTGAGGGGGTTTTGTCTTTGAATGCAGAAAGTGGGGAGTTTTTTACCGAGGGTGTTTTGTCCTGTTACCAATGAGAACTATAACCACATGTGGATCACAAGTTCAACAGAAAACAGTTATGTTTTTCTTATTCAATAATAGCCAGCCTTGGATCAATCAGGCGATCGACAGACCCACTCCCTAGTTAAAAACATCACTTTGACAGCCAAAAAATAACGTGATTTTTCATCCCCCAAAGCCACCAGAAGTCTCCATTTAATAATTGATTTCAAAATTTTCTTGGGGGAATCCCCCCCCCCCCCCCCCCCAACCTGCCTGTCATCACTCATGCCTTTGGAATCTGCATCAATATCCCGACACTTTCGAAAGGGGGCCCCATCACAGAATCAACCCGAGGGCAGGTGCCCGAATTTCCTCTCCCCAGCCCTGTTTTTAGTGAATACCTACACTCAATGTAATTGCATGTTGATCGCAAGTTTCTATTGTACATTTAATGGTGCCACCTGTCCTAATTCATACTAGGCGTGTAGCCAGGATATCAAAGTTAGGGGGGCAAAAGTAATATCTAAGGGGGGTGGCATTACAGAATATGATGCACAGCATCATCCGATCCGCACAGTGGCGAGATGGGGTTAGCATAAGAGGAGGACACCCCCTCTTGTTGGAGGGGGCCCGCAGGCCTCCTCAGAGAAAATTTTTTGAAATTTGAGGCAAAAAAAATGCAATTTCCTTGACTCTGAGTCTGTTTGTGTCCATTATTTATAAGTTGTGAAAGGCATCAATAATTATGCCACATCATCACCAAATAGAATCTGAATAAATTATGAAATATTCCACATATAAATTTGCTATTACGCACCATCCTCACACATCTTACAAGTAAAATATCTAGATTTTACAATTTCTTGTCTAACTGTTGATCATAAGCCCCCATCCCCTACCTCCACACTAGCTACACCACTGACTCATACCCATGATCACTGTAACAATCCTCTAGAAAAGCATAGTAGGCCTAATGCAAGCATTACTTTATAAATATAGACAATATGTCCATACTGTTGGGGCTTCTTAATTTTTTTATCATATTTTCTTTTTATCATGTTTCCTTGTTGTGCAACAACCTCTTCCTTTAAACCCTCTTTCACTGTATAAGCAAGCAGCACTGTTCACGAAATTCAACATTTAATTTTTTTCTGTCAATCACTCTCTTTAACCCTTTACCCAACGCAGACGATATCAAAATTTATTATTTTTTTAAATATCATTTTTATAAATTTTTCAAAAAATTTCGACAAAACCATATCATGTGACCCCTCATTGGAACAAGCTCAATGAGCTCGTTCCAATGATGGGTCACATGATATAGTTTTGTTGAAATATTTTGAAAATTTTGATTTTTTCAACTACTCAGTTTGCATATTACGCGGGCGGATGCGGGCGATTCGTTACGTAAAGGGTTAAAGTCTTGATTATGCATTGGTAATTTCATAATCAGGGGCATAATCAAGCATTCAAATATTACCATCGATGTTTTGAGATGCTTTTTCACACCAACTTCTGTTAACCCTTTACCTAACGTAACGGCCAAAACCGGCCAGCGCTATTCTCCAAAATCGCCTATTTTCATTTTTTGTCTCAAAAACCTAGGTTATGACCCCCTCATTGGAACGAGCTCAGCGAGCTCATTCCAATGAGGGGTCATAACCTATGTTTTTGAGACAAAAAATGAAAAAAAATGGTTACTCAAGAATTTTTTTTTGCATGTGTCATCTGCTTTTCATGTTAGGTAAAGGGTTAATAAACACACAGAAGGTTGGCCTAACTACAAACACTGTTGATCATAAGCTTCATAACAAAACTGGAAATGATGTCAGTCAAGAAAACGATAAATGAACATTTGGGAGACGCTTACATCCACATGCACCACGTAAGTTGTTTTTTTTTTTATGTGCATATATATATTTTTTTTAGGGTGGGAGTGGGGGATAACATGTCATGTGTAGTGGCGGCGACACAGAAAACGTTGCACAGAAAATTTGTTTTTATTTTATTTTTTATTTATTATTTATTTTTTGGAGGGGAGTGGGTTAACCCCCCCCCCCCCCCCCTTACATGTACATCCACCCATTGTGTATTTCAAAGTGAGAAAAAAAACACCAAGTATGCGGCCATTGAAAATGCCTTAAAACATTCACAGTTGGCTTCACATTAAGTTCACCAACATTTTACAGAATGAGGCTCGTGAGCAAGGGAGGAAGGGGCTGACCCTCAGAAAACAGGCTTTTATCCCACTCCCCTACCTCACCAACCTGCTCCCCTCCCCCTTTCACACATACACACACAGGAGTGAATTTTTATTGTTTTCAATAGCACAACCGGAGGTGGGGTATGGCCAGCGTACGTCAACAGTCAGTCAATCAACAGTTGACGAAAACAATGAAAAAAAGCAAACTTTTTTTTTGTTTTTTTGGGGGGGGATTAGTTCGGGCCTGTTTCATTGGTCGGGTATTGAATTGAAGAAATGTATTTATCTGCTCTCTTAAATGCTACCCATATATGATACAGTGATGTAGGTGTTTTGACATCAGTGTGTAAAGATGTCTACACAAAAAAGGTTCAAGTGAGCAATAGAATGATTTCTTCTCTATTCATTGTGAGATGATTGTTTGTTTTGTTCTTTCAGTGTGTCATACTTACAGAAACACCAATCAGTACACAATTGAGAGTCAATAAATTCTGCAGATGTCAGAACCCACAAATTCAGGTAATATTTTCTTAATTTCTGTTGTATCAAAGGAAAATGGCAGACATTTTTCTGTAATGTATAAAAATTTAATAAACATTTCCTAACGACACACTGTTTATTGTACCACCAGATCTTTGCATTAAAAAAGTCTTATTAGTCCCCCACAGTTTCACCGTGAAGGGGACTATTGTTTTCTGAAAAAAATTAAAGATGTCCGGCCATTTTTGTTGGAAATTGTGTGTAATTTGTTATACATTCAGAACTTCTGAATGACATTTCCGGTTTCAATAATTTTTGGTATGGAGGTCTAGCAGCATAAAATAAATAACATATCGTACAGTGTTTTTTCTCGTGCATAAATTATGCAAATTAGCCTTAACCTTTTTTGGGGGGTAATATTTTTGTGCGTTTTATGTTGTGACTGTTACCACCTTTATCTCAAGAGATGCTTTGATGCTTTTGTTTCCAATTTTCAGATTTGATGGGGCATTAGGAAAAATTTATGCACGTCAATTTTTTTCTGAAAAAAATTAAAGATGTCTGACTGGCGGCCATTTTTTTTGGAAATTGCATGTAATTCGTTATAAGCTCCGAACTTCTGAACGACATTTCCAGTTTCAATAATTTTTAGTATGAAAGTCTAGCAGCACAAGATAAATAACATATCATACAGGTTTTTTTCTCGTGCATAAATTATGCAAATTAGCCTTACTTAACCTTTTTCTCTGCTAGTATTTTTGTGTGTATTATGTTGTGTACTGTTTCCACCAGCATCTCAGAGATGCTTTGACGCTTTTGTTTAAAATTTTCAGATTTGACGGGGCATTTGGAAAAATTGATGCACATGAATTTTTTTCCGAAAAAAATTCAAGATGTCCGACTTGTGGCCATTTTTGTTGGAAATTGCGTGTAATTCGTTATGCGCTCAGAACTTTTGAATGACATTTCCAATTTCAATACTTTTTGGTATGGAGGCCTTGCAGCACAAGATAAATAACATATCATACGGGTTTTTTTCTTGTGCATAAATTATGCAAATTGGCCTTACTGTTACCACCTGTATCTCAGAGATGCTTTCATGCTTTTGTTTCAAATTTTCAGATTTGAAGGGAAGGGACATAAGATAAATAACATATTATACAGGGTATTTTTCTTGTGTATAAATTATGCAATTCAGGCTTACTTAACGTTTTTACAGATATTTGGATGCTTCCAGTAAAACCACAGAAATATATGTAATATTGGGACTAGTTTGTTGAGTTGTTCCTTTGACATCCATATTTGTTTGGGTTTTATTGAAGAAATATCAATATATTTCACAGTAATCCACCTACCATGGGGGACGATTATCTGATCGCTGGCGATAGGCATATGACTTGTTTCTCCAGCATCTCCCTCATTGCTAAAATTCTTAATTATCAAAGGTTTTATTTACTGGGGGTTTTTTTGCCAGTGAAAGTTTTTGTGGCATAAGCTAATATTTGCCCTACCTGCACATATAACTGACTGAATTCTTCTTTTGAACTTTGATGAGGAATAACTGCGATGGAAACTTTGATATATAAGAAACAGCTGTTGAATGACATTAAAGACCTACATATTTTTTACATTTTTGACACATTTGGACAGCATACATACCTGTGCTTTACATTTGTTGCTATGCAAGTGTTGGCTGCCTGTATAGGCAGCCAAGTCTTGCCTAGTAACAACTCCCAAGGTGCTTAGAATGTAACTTTAAAGTTTTCCAAGCTATGGTATGTTGGGGCACCTGTTCTGTTGTAGTAAAACAGTGATCAAAGTCAGAATAAACTGGTTGAGTGTTAATTAAAAGTCTTCATTTTCTGTGGGTTTGCCATATATTCCCAGGGACGTGGAGGCTTCCAATTGGGGGAGTGCAGGGTAGTGAATTTCCAACTAGGGGGAGGTTTTCCCCCTCCCGTTCTCTCCACCTAGTTGGAAATTCACTACCGAGAAAAATTTAGAAAATAAAGCCATGAAAGGGGGTATAAAATTGATTCTAGTAACTGAAATGCCAACACATTTATGTTAGAATTATCAGGTTATTATTATTTGGTATTATTCTGGGAATTGAATATGTGCTAAACAAATGCTCAAGCTGAGAACTTTGAGCAATTCACACTGTCCTAACATTAAATCAGGTCTTATGCAGGAATGAGCAATTTTTGATGTTTCATCATTTTGAAACTGTGAATGATGAAATTAACTCAGGATAACGATTTTACATGATGTGATATTCTTGAAGTGCCTTTTAAGGTTTTTAGCTCACTGAAGGGGGCTTAACTTTTCACTTGCCATCCGTCGTTGTCATCCGTCGTGAACTTTACATTATCGACTTCTTCTCACAAACTACTTGACCAAATTGAACCAAATTTTGTGTGCATGTTCCTTATCATATGTCAATTCAAGTTTGTACAAATAAACTTGCCACGTCCACAGGGGGCACCAGAAGGGGCATAACTCTGATAGCACCCATAAATTTTTTCAAAAATTCAAAAAAATCTTCTTCTTCAGATCCACAAGTCAGAATCTTTTCATATTTGTTATACAACATCTCTAGAGGGGTCAGTTTCAAGGTTGTTCAAATCGAGTCCCTGGGTTAAGATTTGGGCTCTCTATTGGAGCCCAAAGTTTAACTTGGTGCAATTTGAGGAAATTTCTTTAAAAATCATCTTCTTCAGATCCACCAGTCAGAATCCTTTCATGTTTGGTATACAACATCTGTAGGGGGGTCAGATTCATGTTTGTTCAAATCCAGTCCCTGGGTTAATAATTGGGCTCCCCGTAGGAGCCCAAATTTTAACTTACTGAAAGATGAGGAAATTTCTTTAAAAATCTTCTTCTTCAGCTCCATCAGTCAGAATGCTTTCATATTTGGTATACAACATCTCTAGGTGGGTCAGATTCAAGTTTGTTCAAATCGGGTTCCTGAGTTAGTATTTGGGCTCTCGGCTCTCTTTGGGCTCTCAGCCACTCAGAATCTTTTCATGTTTGGTATACAACATCTATAGGTGGAGTCAGATTCAAGTTTGTTCAAATTGAGTTGCTGGGTTAATATTTGGGCTCCCTATGGGAGCCCAAATTTTAACTTTGTGCAGTGTGTGGAATATTCTTTAAAAATCTTCTTCTTCAGATTCAGCAGTCAGAATCCTCTCATATTTGGTATACATCGTCTCTAGGGGGGCCAGATTCAAGTTTGTTCAAACCAAGTTTCTCGGTTAATATTTGGGTTCCTTATGAGAGCCTGAATTTTAACTTAGTGCAATATGAGGGAATTTCTTTTAGAATCTTCTTCTTCAGATCCACCAATAAGAATCCTTTCATATTTAGTATACAACATCTCTAGGAGTCTTGTTCAAATCGGGACCCTGGGTTAATATTTTGGCTCCCTATTTGAGCCCATAGTTTAACTTAGTGCAATGTGAGGTGATTTCTTTAAAAACCTTCTTCATATCCACCAGTCAGAATTCTTTCCTATTTGGTATATGACATCTCAAGGGGGATTAGATTCAAGTTTGTTCAGTTTGAGTCCTTGGCTTAATATTTGGGCTCTATGTGCAGGGGTGTAGTGGGGGGCATGTTACGTTCAGGTTTGTTCAAATCCATTCCCTAGTGTTTTTCCATAAAATTTGCCTCTCATGACTTCATTCCTTTGTAGTGTTGATGAACCATGTCTAACTGAATGTGACCCCCAATACTTCTTTGAACCGGCCGGTGAGCGATTAAGGCCCCTTGGGGCCTCTTGTTTTTATTATGATAAGTAAATATACTATAGACATCTTGCACCAATTGACATCATACATATTTATTAAGCTCAATATTGCATACACTGTAGTTGTAAATAGTCACAGTTGGAATTTCTGCCGATTTGAAACTGAGTTGAAATTTTGGGAAGTAGAGGAGACATCACCAAAGAAGTTCTAAAATCCAGATAATGGAATTTCCAACTTGCCCTCCGAATTTCCAACTATAGGATATTTTGGCAAGGATTGGGGGGAGGGGGGGTAACACCCCCCCCCCCCCCCTCCTCTGTTGTCACGTCCCCGAATATTCCCTCCAAAGCAAAAATATTTTGATATGGATTTGGCTTGTCATAATTTAATCTAGCACTACACCACTAAGGGTTAATTATTTTGTAGAGAGTAAACATTTTAAATTTCTGATGCTGTTGAAACTATTTCTAATACTGTTTTTATGGATTTAAAAAAAAAAACATTCCTCTCCTATCAAAAATGTAGGTGAAATGCATAAGAAACAGGGTTTTATTTGAGCAGCACCAGAAGCCGACATTCGGCCCCATTCCCAATAGGAAAATTACTCTTTTTTTCCCAATTTCCAAAGATAAATTCCCAATCGCCGACCAACAATATTTCTACAAAATGAAACTGAATGAAATAATGGTTCAAACAAGACAAGAAAAAAGTTCCTGTTTGTGTTATTTCAAATGAACCCCCGCTTCAGAAAGAATCAGCTACGTTACAAATCATTTTCTTAGTGGCAATCTATCTTTTACACAAGCCGGCCATATTAAAAATACACCACAAGTGGAGAATGTGACCGCATAAGACAACAAATAAACTGTAGAAGCTAGGGTGCAAAAATGAATTTTAGCTCAACTTTGGCGAAGCCAAATTTGAGCTTTTGTCATGGCCCGTCGTCTGTCTGTCCGTCTGTTCGTACGTCAACAATTGGATACGGCTCGGGCTAGAGGCTGTATTTATGAACCGATCTTTACGAAACTTCTTGGGTACCTTTGTTATGACCGTGGGACGAGAACGAGTGTTTTTGGGTGCAGTCCGAAATTCAAGATGGCCGCCAGCTGCCATTTTGTACCGACGATGCAGAAATCTGTTTTTTGTACAGAACTTCCATATGAAAGCTCTGATTTGAATAATTTTTTGTATGAATGTTTAGTACCATGGGATACATCACATATAATACGGGTTTTTTTCTCGTGCGTAAATTGTGCAAATTAGACTAATTTTGATGTTTTTTGGGGTTACTTTCAGCACTGTAAGTGCAAATGCCAATACGGCTTGGGCTAGAGGCCATATTTATGAACCGATCTTTACGAAACTTCTTGGGTACCTTTGGTATCACCGTGGGACGAGAACAAGTGTTTTTGGGTCCGGTCCGAAATTCAAGATGGCCGATGGCAGCCATTTTGTACAAAATTAGGTGCAATCAGATTTTTGCACAGAACTTCCATATGAAAGCGCTGATTTGAATAATTTTTTGTGTGAATGTTTAGTACCATGGGATACATCACATATAATACAGGTTTTTTTCTCGTGCAGAAATTATGCAAATTAGATGAACTTTGATTTTTTCATTGCGACTTACACACAGTAAGTACACATGTCAATACGGCTCGGGCTAGAGTCTGTATTTATGAACTGATCTTCACTAAATGTCTTGGGTACCTTTGTTATCACCTTGGGACGAGAACGAGTGTTTCTGGGTGCAGTCTAAAATTCAAGATGGCTGCCAGTGGCCATATTGTACCGAAATTAGGTCTGATCAGTTTTTTGTACACAACTTCTATACGGCTCAGACTAGAGGCCATATTTATGAACTAATCTTTACAAAACTTCTTGGGTACCTTTGTTATCACCGTGGGATGAGAGCGAGTGTTTTTGGGTGTGGTCCGAAATTCAAGATGGCCACCAGCAGCCATTTTGTACCAAAATTAGTGCAATCAGTCTTTTGTACAGAACTTCTGTATGAAAGTTTCGATTTGAATAAATTTTTGTATGAATGTTTAGTAACATGGATACATCACATATTGTAAGGTTTTTTTTTTTCGTGCAGAAATTATGCAAATTAGATGAACTTTGATTTATTCAGTGCTACTTACACAATGTAAGCACACATGTCAATACGGCTCAGGGTAGAGGCTGTATTTATGAACCGATCTTCACAAAACTTCTTGGGTACCTTTGTTATCACCTTGGGACGAGAATGAGTGTTTCTGGGTGCGGTCCAAAATTCAAGATGGCTGCCAGTAGCCATTTTGTACCAAAATTTGGTCCAATCAGTTTTTTGTCACAAGTTCGATACAGCTCGTATTTACGAACTGATCTTCACAAAACTTCTTGGGTACCTTTGTTTTCACCTTGGGACAGGAACGAGTGTGTTTTGGGGTGCCTTTGTCATCACTGTGCTATGAGAACAAATATTTTGGGGTTGAGTCAGACCCACTCTGGGACTCAAAGATTTCTTTTCAGTTTAGCATCTGACTGTAGCCCACCTTTACAATACTTCACCTATACATTTGTTACAGGCAACGGTCAGTATTTATGTACAGACCGTTACAATACTTTATATGTACCTTTGTTATCAGGTCATTACCTAGATGTTTGTCATTGCTGTGTCACATACTATACATGTACATGTCTTTGTCTTGACAAGTTGAGCTACAGTGTCATTGACACTTTCATTTCTCGTGTTGTAAGGTGTAAGTAATATATACCTAATGTCTGGTTGCGACATTCTAAATTTAACCACCAAAATTACATTCTTAATGCTAAGCACGACCACTCCTATTTGCGATTTCATTTTAGTGTGACCGGCACACACTTCACTTGATTTACTTTCAGTATCACCATGGTTACCGCCCATCAGTAGTTTTGACAATCAACAGACGACGCCATCAGAAAAAGGGTTTCTACTGTGGATTTTTATCATTTTAAAAATGTCACACAATGCAAAGTGCAACAGATAAAAGGTTTTGAAGCGCGTTGCAAATGATCAGTCACAGTAAATCACAAAATTTCTGTGTAAAGGAGATTTATCATCGAAGGGAAAATCAAATGTGCCATGCGAAAGTAATCCCACTCCCAGTTCGTCTTTTCTGGCTGAAGTTAGTGACGGTTCGGTCATGCAAAATGTGCAGACTGAAAGTAGTGAAAGCATAAAATGTTTTGGCCCTGGAAATAATACTCAGCAATCTGATTCAACAACAAACATTTCACACACAAAGCCTGTAATTCAAAATGTACTTGAGAGCATCCCGTGTACAAGTTCGTCTTTGACTTTTGAACAAAAAATTGTTGAAAAATGCAATGATGACACAACAGAATTGATCGATACTGACGACTCGGATGACGATAACACTCCCGATACTATCACTGGTCCAAGGGATTACCGTTTGTTTACTGGTGTGAAATATGAACATGAATACAAATGGCTATATTATAGTTCAGCAAAACGTGGTTACTCGTGTAAGTACTGTGAAATGTTTGCCCCCATTCAAATCCCTGGTCGGTCAAGAGCATTTGTAGAAGAGAGTGTTTATCTTGGGACAAACCCAAAACAAAAATTGAATAAACATGAAAACAACAGTCGTCACCAAAAATCCCTGTTTATTTTCCAGTCTAAAAAGGGGGAAACTGATAAGCCCAGAGCACTAATCAATCTCTGGAATAAATTATTTGAATCGAATGATCAGAAGGGAGATGAAATGAAAAGGGCCAACCGTGCATACTTGAAAACTGTAATTAAAATTGAACACTTCCTTGTGAAAAAAAATGAGCGTTTACTGGGAACTTAGTGGATTTGGTTTTATTTTTAAAAGACGTTGGTACCCCACAAGTTGTTCACTTTCTTGAAAGTAGTCCCAGGGATAGTTATCTTTCTTCAACGTCAGCTTCTGAGTTTTTAGTTTGCATCAGTACTGTATTAACCCTTTACCTAACCTGAAAAGCAGACGACACTTGCAAAAATAATTCTTGAATAACTAATTTTTTTCCTTTTTTGTCTCAAAAACATAGGTTATGACCCCTCATTGGAACGAGCTCGTTCCAACGAGGGGTCATGACCTATGTTTTTGAGACAAAAAAGGAAAGAAATAATGAAAATTAATTGGCTATTTTTGAGAATAGCGCTGGCCGGTTTTGGCCGTTACGTTAGGTAAAGGGTTAAAAACAAACCCATCTCACTTCTCTGTGCAAGGCTGGGGAATTTGCTGTATTGGCAGATGAGTGTACAGATGAAAGCAACAGGACTCAACTTTCTATTTTATGTAAATGGGAGGTAGATGGGAAATTTGATGACCAGTACATCGGTTTAATAGAAGTGGGCAAAACAGATGCTACAAGCTTGCACAAAGCTATAGAAGACTTTTTTATAGCAAAGGGTATTGACATCAGAAAAATGAAGTTCATAGCATTGGATGGGACAAATGCCATGTCTGGTGAGAAGACTGGACTCCAAAGGCACCTTAAACACAATTCACCCCATGCTTTATATATCAGCTGTCGTAGTCACAGGCTAGCTCTCTGTATCAAGCATCTTATTGTGAAACCTGACTTTCAAATTATGAGTGAACTTGACACAATTATTTTATCAAGATGGAAACTTTTTGAATACTCTCCTCAGAGATTTCATATCTTCACTGAGCTGCAGTCTGTGCATGGGGGAAAAACATATAAAATGCTCAAGGCTACCCCTACAAGGTGGCTTTCACACCATGCAGCATTTGTTCGAGTTATTTCAAAATTTGTTAATTTGATTGATGCTTTGGATGTAATATATGACAATAAAAAAGAACCCGAAATATATGGCTTGAGAACATCTTTGCTAAGAAAACCAGTCATAGCAATGATGCTTTTACTGTCTGACATTTTAAAGCCTGTACAAATTTTAAGCAGTTACTAACAGGGACAGTATGTTAATTTTTCAAGGGTTGATGACCATGTAAATGTCTATATAACATCACTGCATGAGATTATTCATGATTTGGAATGTGCTAAAGTTGATGATTCCCTGAATTATTCTAAATGTCAAAACCTGTTTGAGGAAGCTGATGATCGTACAGCACTCTCACGAAGGATGCGTTCAGATCATCCCAATGTGAATGATTATGGCATCAACTTGACACCTAAACAGTTTCTGGAAGACACAGGAATTTCATTTGTATACAGTCTTATAGATGAGATAAATAAAGCATTCAAGTCAGTTGTTCAGCTTAATGCCTTCACAGCCTCAGATCCCAGGAGTCTTCCTGTAGCTCTTCAGAATTACATGATCACGTCATGACAGCTGAAATTAAATGTTTGGCAAAATTCTATGGGAACAGTTTAACTGACAATTTCCAAGGTCACACAACAACATCTGATCCACTCTTTATTGAACAGTCAGCTATAAATGAATATACATCTTTCAAAACCCATATGTTCTTAATGAAAAACAAAGGGATAAATACACCTCTAAAACTTTATCATGAACTACTCAATAACCCAGATTTGTGTTCAGTGTTTACCATTATGCTGCTATTACTCAGATACTTGCTGATAATACCATCATCCATTGCATCAGTTGAAAGATCATTCTCTCTTATGAACTTACTCTGTACGCCTTCAAGGAGCCGTCTCAATCAGGACACCCTCGATGCACTAATGCGAGTGTGTGCTGGTCCTGAAACTCTGACCGATACCGACCTAGATGCCATCATTGATTTCTACAACTCTACTGGGACCAGAAAAATTGTTTTATAAGGTGTTTATTATACTATAATTACAATTGTCAAATAAAAAAAACATTCACAACACATATAATTGTGTATCTTGAAAAATTCCCAATTTTGGCTTTATGCCCCGTTTTTCCCAATCTAAGGACCTGGCCATACTCCCAAAATAGCTGGATAAAACCCTGAGAAAGTAAGACCCCAAAATATTTTTAGAGGCCCATGAATAAATAAATTACAATTTTAAATTGGAGTGACCATTTCTATGGACAAGTAATGACTTTTTAAAAATATACATGTTTTAATTAATCATTCTTAATTAGTTTAGTAATAAACAAATATAAGCAAACAATACAAATAGAAAATATGTGTGTTTTATTTTGTGTGTATGGCTACTTATTGTGGCGACTTTTCCATCCATTTTTTAACATAGGGACATTTTGTCCTTGATCTTTTTGTCCATCTCCAAATTGATTTACAGTTCTCCACATTCAATTCATTTGCAAAATGAATCTAATTATAAGAATAAGAATGACTGCCTAAGTTTAATTTAACCCCGGAACTCTGATGTCAAATTATCTAAATTTCAAACAGATTTTTCCAATAATGCAACTAGGAATATAACCAATTCAATCTTGTTTGACAGAGCTCATTGAGCTTTGTTAAACAATATTGAATTGGTTCAATTCCTATTTGCATTATGGGCAAATTTTCTGCTTGAAATTTCAGCATTTTGACATCAATGTACAGAGAGACTGTTTTTGCATGTTCGCATTCCACTAACATCAGCATTTAGATGTTACATTTTTAACCCTTTACCCACCATAACAGCCAAAACCGGCCAGCGCTATTCACAAAAATCGGCAATTAATTTTTATTATTTTTTTCATTTTTTGTCTCAAAAACATAGGTTATGACCCATCTTTGGAACGAGCTCGTCGAGCGCGTTCCAATGAGGGGTCATAACCTATGTTTTTGAGACAAAAAATGAAAAAAAAATTAGTTATTCAAGAATTTTGTTTGCAAGTGTCGTCTGCTTTTCATGTTAGGTAAAGGGTTAATTAATCATTTTACTTTGTAGTTTATAGCAGCAGATGTGTTCGGTGTATTTTGTGGAGCATTCTGTGATTTTGGGGATCAGTTTGAAGTAGCCGATGTTAATGGAGAAGAACCCAAATCCGTTTTTATTGATAAAATCACAAAGGTAAAATATAATTTGCACAACATGACTAATAATTGTAGTGCATGCAGGCATGTGTTTTTTCAGAAGATTTTCTGTATAGGTGACTTGTGTAATCTTTTCATTTGTTTGTTAACATGTACTAGATAAATTAGTATTGATGGTACCGTTTAGCACACTTAATTGGATATCTCTTAACTGAATAACCTTGTTAATTGAATATAATTTCCAAACACAAAACCATTTACCATACCTCCAGTATAAATTTGACCTGTTAATTGAATATAGGTTATAGAGTAAACTCCTGTTAATTGAATAAAAATAACTTGTAATCTGTCGAGAAATTGCCTTGACTGTCCCCAGTTTTCCTATGTTTATAGACCTATTTGGCCTCATTACATCCAAAAAAAGCATTTAATCTATTATATCTTGTTTGACAGAGCTCATAGAGCTCTTTCAAACAAGATATAATAGAATAAATGCTAAGTTTATCTCTAGAATACAGAAAAGTGACACAATCCCTGTTTATTGAATACTCCTGTCAATTGAATAATTTTCATTGGCAAAGTTGCTGTTCAGTTAACAGGGTTCCACTGTATTGACAACCATTTGAGATTTCCGAAATCAATTTTTTTAACACCTTCATGTTGAAATTTGTTAGTCACAAAGTTTAGAAAATGTACTGGAAGGTTCCCCTCATAGTGTTTTGCAATGTGCCAGCTTTAAAATCAAGATGGTCATCTTAGCTGCTGTGTGGAATTTGTATTGGAAAATTGTGTAACAAAGTTTAATTTCTGTTAACTGATTGAGTGCTAGAAGCCATTATCATAGCTCTACTGAAAAGTGCTGGAAGCCACTTTAGTGTCTTTGCACTCTATGTATTGGCTTGATCTTTGCTCAGTAGAAGAAAAAATGCCAACAGGTACTCTCCAATAAATTGTAATAAAACAAGTATTTATGAACATTATCTTGTTAAACTTTGATTTTCCTTCATTGTAGCATGGTATCTTTGAAAAATAGTACCAAAGTCGCAAATCACGTTTGAAGTATAATATAGCACTCCATACAGATGGGCAATATACCGAAAAAACGAAACTGATACCGACATCATGGGGATACCGAAAAACAGACAAAACAATTGTTGAATACCGGAACCACCTGACTTTTCAAGTGATTCTACATTTGCTATTTATAATTCCCTGTTGAGGCTTGATAACAGTTGAAAAGTTCATTTTGTTGATTCTCAATGGACTGGGCAATTGTCCTGAAATCCCACTAGATTACAACCTGTACATGTTCAATTACTTAGCAGTGATTTCTCGTTAGACTAGAAATCACTGCCCAGCTGTTTTGTCTATTGTCAACAGGACCTCCTAAAGATGGCATGGCCAGGGCACATGCTCTGAGATCACAAAAGCCTGAAATAGGTCTTTAACCCTTTGATACTTTTGTACGTCTGATTACGTACAAAATCAAACAGCGCGTTGATACCTTCGGGTCATTTGTTTTGTTATAAGTTTTTGATTTTTTAAAGTTTTAACCTCAATTCCTATTTTCTCCCAATTAGTGCTCAGTGAAAACCGTTGAGCCAAATATTATTGCAGCTTAATATACTAATATAATCCTGCTGCCAAGACTTCTTAACTGGTTGAGTGCAAGAAGCCACTATCAGGGCTTTCAAAAAATGAGGATACCAGAGCAAAAGCCAACACTTTCCTTGCTTATATTTCATATTCAGTCAAACACAAATAATATTTTCTTTATATGAATTAGTTTTATTACAAATTATTGGAGAGTGCCTGTGGGCACTCTCCAATAATTTGTAATAAAACAAGTTTCGAATAACAAATTCAGACCAACAACAATAATCTAGCTCTCAACCAGTTAATCACTAATGTGAAAAATATCTTCTTATTTGTACTTTCCGTCGATTGATGCCACATTTTGAAAAACGTTGAAGAAACATAATCCCAGTGAATGTCAGGATAAGAATTAAAGTCTCAAAGGGTTAAACATTAAGGTGGGTTCAGAACAAGTCACAAAATTACTGTAGATATGATTTGTGGTCGTAAAAGAATGTCACTGTTGAGCTCATTGACAGTGCCATTTATAGCATTGTAGAATGATACTACAACTTATCCTGTTTTTTACCTGCGTCGCCAGCAGCAGAGCAGGTTTAGTAAATGCTCGACTCCATCTGTCCGTCCATCCGTCTGTCCATCCGAAACACTTCTTCCGTCAAAGTTTTCTTGGCTTCTATGAAAGGGAATGATTAAATATTTGGTCTGCTACTTCATAATGATGAGTTGTATCATGTATCTAATTTTCAGATCTGCCGTGCAGCCACTTCCTGTTTTCCGATACTTTGAAGTCTGTTCATCTCTGTAATCAATTGCATGCAGCGATGCAGGTCCAGACCCGGTATTGGTCTTGGCTTGTTCCTGATGTGAATTCCTCTTTGGTACTTTGTATCAGCAAATCTTAATCAGGTCAAGTCCCGAATACTGAAACAGTACCGAGGTATGCCCCCCTTAAAATTACCAAAATTGATACCGAACTCAAAATTCCAATACTGTCCATCTCTAGCACTCTCCCAGTTAATAAGATGTTCACAAATATTTGCTCAGAAAGTTTAATGTGATCATTCATAAAACTGAATTTTGACAGTCCAAACTTACCATCCGAAATTATTTGAACAGTGTATGAAATATTAACCCCCTGCACACTGATGTTGAAATATCTAAAGTTCAAGGTGCAAATTTTTCCCATAATCCAACTAGAAATTTAACCAATTCAATCTTGTTTGACAGAGCTCATTGAGCTCTGTCAAACAAGATTGAATTGGTTAAATTCCCAGTTGCATTATGGGAAAAATGGCTACTTGAAATTTGGATATTTTGACATCAGCGTGAAGGGAGTTAAATGTAAATAAAATAATTCATTGAAAAACTATAAAGTCTAGTGTTGTCCATGAAATTTGTTCTCAGTTTATACAGTTTCAAGATGCTCATAGCTGCAAAGCAGCCAAATTTGAATACTGAAAATTATTTCAGTAAACTGTTAGAATTTTTGCTGATCGCAACAAGTCTTCATTTTCATCATTCTGTTCAATTCATTTGCATGTGGTGCTAAATAACCATCTGGATTTTAATGCAATTTTTAAAACTATTTTTAAATCTGCTATTAACAAGATTTTTAGTCAAGTGGTGATGAAGTCAAGCTTGACTAATGTTTGATGAAGGTGAGCAGTCAGATGCTTAGGTGGGCCTTTCGGCTGGCATCTGAGTGGGCGTAAACAATTGGTTTCTGAGCGATATCTTTAGCTATATTCATCACAGATTCTCCAAATTTACATGATTGTACCCTGATGGAAGGAAGGCCCAGTGATATTTATGTTTGTTGATCAAAGGTCGTGGTCACTGTTACTAATAATAGTGCTTTTTGGTTCCTGTGGGATAACTTTCATTCTATTTATCACAGGTCAACCAAACTAGTAGAAAATAATTGTATATGGACAGTGAAGAACCCTATTGATTTTGGATGTGGTGACTGCAAGGTCAAAGGTCACTCAACTGTTACTATACTATTCAAAAAAAGTAGGAGATATCTAAACTGATGTTGATATTTTCGGAGAATGGTATTGGATATGCATGATTGGACACATCAATATGTTACCAAGTTTAGTGTGGATCATGAATGTCACCCACCCACGAAAACTTTGTGCAGGTTTTTCGCACGAGCACCACGTTAATGTCTGTGGGGTACGTTTTGAAATTTTCATTTGTACTAGACGGGTTTTTCGAGGTCTCATCATTCTTTTTTTGGTATAAATTTGTTCATCAATAGTTTCTGGTCAAAATGTAACTTTTGAGGTGTGCGAAGGCTGGCACGTGACGAACGTTTATGTGCTGTTGGCATGTTGGAAGCTGGCAACAGACAGATTGCAATGGCTCAAATTCTCAATGTTACTCAATCGTGATTAGCAGGTTGCAATGTTGATGACAGATGTCGGTCATGTCATCCAAGGGGAACAACTGCTAACCAGGATTGTTTCATCTGAAGCACAGCATTACGTAACTGCCATCAAAGTGCCTCAGAAATGGGACAGCAGCTGCACCGAGCGACAGATTGGCGAGTCAGTAGTCAGACTATCCGAAATTGCCTACAGAGCTGGAATTTGTACGCTCGATGACCTCGAATAATTCCACATTTGACTGAACGTCACATCACAGCAAGGCGTAATTGGTGTGGAGCACGACAGTGTCTGGATAATCATCGGTGGAGCAACGTCATGTTTTCCAATGAATCGAGGTTCACTCTCGATTTCCACGACAGGCGAAACAGAGTGTGGTGGCTGTGGAACGAACGATATCATTACGTAACAGTTAGGCAGCACGATTGTTTTGGTAGTGGATCGGGTTATGGTGTGAGGCAGTATAACCATGACAAGCAGAACAGCATTACATGTCATCCAATGGCGTGTCACAGGGCAGTACTCTCGTGACAACATATTAGCAGCTCATGAGGTGCCATTTGCATGACATCACAGCCGTCAGTTCATTTTCCAAGATGACAATGCAAGAGCACACAGGGCCCGTGTCACTGCAGAGTTTCTCCAGGAGTAGAACATCACTACACTGTCTTGTCCAGCACTAAGTCGAGATCTTTCACAAATCGAGCATGTCTGGGATATGCTTGTCAGGTGCCTATGACAATGCCAACAGCCCCCTACCAATGTAGAGCTTTAGTGAAAATTCATATTTTCATCATTTTTGTTTTTGATGTTCTTCACATTATGTTACTTGTATATACATAAAAAAATCTTTTCATCCTTAATTATTTTCTCAATCTTATTAGGATAATCCTGGACGAGTGGGTTGTATGGATAATAGATACCATGGATTTGAAGATGGAGACACTGTAACGTTTAAGGAAGTTCAGGGAATGACAGAAGTGAATGATCAGCTGTTTAAGATTAATGGTATGTGTTGCTCTATAACTTGCCAAATTCCTCCTAGGTTTCATAAGTTTCTCAGAAAATTTTCACCTTGAAGAGGACTATTGGATTGCACTCCATCTGTCCATCCGTCCATCCATCCTTCTGCCCTGTTACCACCTTTATCTCAGAGATGCTTTGGAGCTTTTGTTTCAAATTTTCAGATTTGATGGGGCATTAGGAAAAATTGATGAACGTCAATTTTTTCCGAAAAAAATTCAAAATGGCCAACTGCGTGTAATTCCTTATACGCTCAGAACTTCTGATTGTCATTTCCAATTTCAATAAGTTTTGGTATGGAGGTCTAGCAGTTTAAGATAAAGAACATATACAGGTTTTTTTCTTGTGCATAAATTATGCACTTAGCTTCACTTAACCTTTTTTTCGGGTAATATTTTTGTGCGTATTATGTTGTGTACTGTTACCACCTGTATCTCAGAGATGCTTTGATGCTTTTATTTAAAATTTTCAGATTTGATGGGGCATTAGGAAAAATTGATGCACGTCAATTTTTTTCCAAAAAAAATTCATGATGTCCGACTGGCAGCCACTTTTGTTGGAAATTGCGTATAATCCGTTATACGCTCAGAACTTCTGAACGACATTTCCAATTTCAATAATTTTTGGTTTGGAGGTCTAGCAGCATAAGATAAATAACATATCATACAGGTTTGTTTTTTTCTTGTGCATAAATTATGCAAATTAGCCTTACTTAACCTTTTTCTCGGGTAATATTTTTGTGCGTATTATGTTTTGTACTGTTACCACCTCTATCTCTGAGATGCTTTCATGCTTTTGTTTCAGATTTGAAGGGAAGGGACATAAGATAAATAACATATACAGATTTTTTTTCTTGTGCATAAATTATGCAAGATAGCCTTACTTAACTTTTTTACAGGTATTTGGATGCTTCCAGTAAAACCACAGAAATATGGGTAATATTGGCACTAGTTTGTTGAGTTGTTCCTTTGATATCCATATTTGTTTGGGTTTTATTGAGGAAATATCAATATATTTCACAGTAATCCACCTAACGTGGGGGTGCGATTGTCTGATTGCTGGCGATCGGCATTGCGCTTGTTTTTGTTGATGTAGGTTTATTTGTGAGAGTTTGCAACAAAGCACAATTAAAATATATTTTGTTTTTTTGGGAGTGCTGGTGGGATGTCCCGAGTTAAAAATTGGAGGGATAGAGCAGCTCTGGTCTGTTTCGAAAATGATTTTTGGCCAAAGCCATTGTTCACACACCAGCACAGATAAAGGCATTGAAGAAATCAACTTTATTCTCAACCCCTCACAATGAATAAAACATTCACTTGGTTTTATTTTGTGGCAAGCAAATCTATAAAATCCCTTCAGGGATTGAAACCCATGACCAGGTTTGAATAATACCATTTTTCGAAATTACAACTTACCAGCTTGACTCTCAAACTGCCCTTAATATTTACAAGGTGCGGGGTCTGAAACTGAAATCTGAAGAGCATAACTAAAGATACAAAACGGTTTGATTTTTAAAACTAAATTAGTTTATTTGTATAATTATACACTTTCTATATTTTCTCTGCTTCAAACGACATTGGAAAGCCTTTCAATCCATACTGACTTTTGCAAGAAAAAAATAAAAATTAAATATAAACTCTTCCCTCACTGATCTGAAAGAAAAATTACCTGAGAATCAATTATTTTGTATTGTCTCACATTTGATAAATATGTGTCGTCAAATTGAAATGTTGATGTGAAATATTTATTAGTCCTTAGTCCCCTACGGGAACCGTAAGGGGACTATAGGATTGCACTCTGTCTGTCTGTCTGTCTGTCTGTCTGTCTGTCTGTCTGTCTGTCTGTCTGTCTCTGTCTGTCTGTCTGTCTGTCTGTCTGTCTGTCTGTCTGTTACCATCTCTCCCTCCAACATGCTTTAAGCCACACCTTTCATATTTGGTACATGGATAAATGGTTCTGAGGGGATGATGTACGCTCAAAATTTTTTTTTCAAAATCCAAGATGGCGGAATGGCAGCCATTTTTGTTGTGTTTTTTAAGCTTTTTTTCTCTCTTTTCATGTTACTACCCCTCCCACCAACATGGTTCATGCTACGCCTTTCATATTTGGTACATGGATAAATGGTTCTGAGGGGATGATGCACGCTCAAAATTTTTTTTTGATAATCTAAAATGGCGGAATGGCGGCCATTTTTGTTGTATTTTTTAAGCTTTTTTTCTCTATTTTCATGTTACCACCCCTCCTACCAACATGGTTCAAGCTACACCTTTCATATTTGGTACATGGATAAATGGTTCTGAGGGGATGATGCACGCTCAAAATTTTTTTTTCAAAATCCAAGATGGCGGAATGGCGGCCATTTTTGTTGTGTTTTTTAAGCTTTTTTTCTCTCTTTTCATGTTACCACCCCTCCCACCAACATGGTTCATGCTACACCTTTCATATTTGGTACATGGATAAATGGTTCTGAGGGGATGATGCACGCTCAAAATTTTTTTTTGAAAATCTAAGATGGCGGAATGGCGGCCATTTTTGTGGTGTTTTTTAAGCTTTTTTTCTCTATTTTCATGTTACCACCCCTCCTACCAACATGGTTCAAGCTACACCTTTCATATTTGGTACATGGATAAATGGTTCTGAGGGGATGATGCACGCTCAAAATTTTTTTTTCAAAATCCAAGATGGCGGAATGGCGGCCATTTTTGTTGTGTTTTTTAAGCTTTTTTTCTCTATTTTCATGTTACCACCCCTCCTACCAACATGGTTCAAGCTACACCTTTCATATTTGGTACATGGATAAATTGTTTCTGAGGGGATGTTGCACGCTCAAAATTTGTTTTTCAAAATCCAAGATGGCGGAATGGCGGCCATTTTTGTTGTGTTTTTTAAGCTTTTTTTCTCTATTTTCATGTTACCACCCCTCCCACCAACATGGTTCATGCTACACCTTTCATATTTGGTACATGGATAAATGGTTCTGAGGGGATGATGCACGCTCAAAATGTTTTTTTGAAAATCCAAGATGGTGGAATGTGCGGCCATTTTTGTTGTGTTTTTTAAGCTTTTTTTTTTATCTATTTTCATGTTTCCACCCCTCCCACCAACATGGTTCAAGCTACACTTTGCATATTTGGCACATGGATAGAGGGTTGGGAGGGGATGAAGCATGTTCAATATTTTTTCTTCAAAATCCAAGATGGCGGCATGGCGGCCATTTTTGTTGTGTTTTTTAAGCTTTTTGCTCTACTTTATGTTACCACCCCTCACTCCAACATGGTTCAAGCTACACTTTTTATGTCTGGCACATGGATAGAGGGTTGTAATGGGATGTTGCATGTTCAATATTTTTTTTCCAAAATTCAAGATGGCGCCATGGCAAGTGCCCATATTTCCCAAACCACATGGAACAGAGCTGTTATTTGGTATGAAGCATCATCCTTAGGACCAGTAGAATTTAATGGTTAAAAAAATTGCCATCAGTTATGTTAGGGTGTTCTGTAGAGGGCATAAAAAAAGGCTGAGTCTGCATATTTGCAAAAAATTTGAAAAATCTTTTCTTCAGTACCAGTGGGCAGAATCTTTTGATATTCGGTATACAGCATTCATTGTTGGGGGTCAGATACAAGTTTGTTAAAATAAAGCCCGTTGGTTCACATTTGGGCTCAATACAGGAGCCCGAGTTTTTAACTTAGGGCAATATGGGGAATATTCTTTAAAAATCTTCTTCTTCAGAACCATTAGTCAGAATCTTTTAATGTTTGGTATAATCATTGTTATGAGGGTCAGATTCAAGACTGTTGTTTATGTTTTTATTTCAGTGATAAACCCCTTCACATTTAGTATATGTGACACATCTGGAGATGAATTTCATCCACATGAAAGTGGTGGAATAGCTACACAAGTGAAAATTCCACAGATAGTATCATTTGTAAGTATTTTTTTTCTGAAACTTAACTCTCTAAATGGCACAATCCTTTCTGCAATAACAATATTTGTCAGTGTGAAGGAAGATATAGAGGATATCTACGCTGTTTTAGTGAATATCAGGAATTATCTCATGCGTGTAGACCTGACAGTTTCATTTTTAACTCAACTTTGGCGAAGCTTATGCCATGGCCAGTTGTCCGTCGTCTGTCAGTCCGTCTGTCCGTCAACAATTCAATACGGCTCGAGCTAGAGGCCGTATTTATGAACCGATCTTTACGAAACTTCTTGGGTACCTTTGTTATGACTGTGGGACGAGAACGAGTGTTTTTGGGTCCGATCCAAAATTCAAGTTGCCCGCCAGCCACCGTTTTGTACCGACGATGCAGAAATCTGTTTTTTGTACAGAACTTCCATACGAAAGCTCTGATTTGAATAATTTTTTGTATTGTTTAGTACCATGGGATACATCACATATAATACGGGTTTTTTTCTTGTACGTAAATTATGCAAATTAGACTAACTTTGATGTATTTAGTGTTACTTTCAGCACTGTAAGTGCAAATGCCAATACGGCTCGGGCTAGAGGCCGTATTTATAAACCGATCTTTACGAAACTTCTTGGGTACCTTTGGTATTACCGTGGGACGAGAACGAGTGTTTTTGGGTGCGGTCTGAAATTCAAGATGGCCGACGGCAGCCATTTTGTACAAAATTAGGTGCAATCAGATTTTTGCACAGAACTTCCATATGAAAGTGCTGACTTGAATAATTTTTTGTGTGAATGTTTAGTACCATGGGATACATCACATATAATACAGGTTTTTTTCTCATGCAGAAATTATGCAAATTAGATGAACTTTGATTTTTTCAGTGCTACTTACACACAGTAAGTGCATATGTCAATAGGGCTCGGGCTAGAGGCTGTATTTATCAACCGATCTTCACGAAACTTATTGGGTACCTCTGTTATCACCTTGGGATGAGAACGAGTGTTTCTGAGTGGGGTCCAAAATTCAAGATGGCTGCCAGTGGCCATTTCGTACCCAAATTAGGTCTAATCAGTTTTTTGTACACAACTTTTATACGGCTCAGACTAGAGGCCGTATTTATGAACCGATCTTTACGAAACTTCTTGGGGACCTTTGTTATCATCGTGGGATGAGAACGAGTGTTTTTGGGTGTGGTCCAAAATTCAAGATGTCCACCAGCAGCCATTTTGTACCAAAATTAGTGCAATCAGTCTTTTGTACAGAACTTCTGTATGAAAGTTCTGATTTGAATAAATTTTTGTAGGAATGTTTAGTAAAATGGAATACATCGCATACAGTACAGGTTTTTTTCTCGTGCAGAAATTATGCAAATTAGATGAATTTTGATTTATTTACTGCTACTTATACACTGTAAGTGCACATGTCAATACGGCTCGGGCTAGAGGCTGTATTTATGAACCGATCTTCACAAAACTTCTTGGGTACCTTTGTTATCACCTTGGGATGAGAACGAGTGTTTCTGAGTGTGGTCCAAAATTCAAGATGGTTGCCAGTGGCCATTTTGTACCGAAATTAGGTCCAATCAGTTTTTTGTCACAACTTCTATACAGCTTGTATTTATGAACTGATCTTTACGAAACTTCTTGGGTACCTTTGTTTTCACCTTGGGACAGGAATGAGTGTGTTTTGGGGTGCCTTTGTTATCACTGTGCTATGAGAACAAATATTTTGGGGTTGAGTCAGACCCACTCTGGGACTCAAAGATTTCTTTTCTATTTAGCATCTGACTGTCACCCACCTTTATAATACATTACCTATACATTTTTTACAGGCTACGGCCAGTATTTATGTACAGACCGTTACAATACTTTATATGTACATTTGTTATTAGGTCATTACCTAGATGTTTGTCATTGCTGTGTCACATACTGTACATGTACATGTCTTGACAAGTTGAGTTATAGTGTCATTGACACTTTCATTCATGAGCACTGGCGCAAGTGAAAAATAATGCTTTCAGGTACACACAAATGAGATAATTCCCGATATTCACTAAAATAGTGCAGATTTTCTCTTTATTATATGCTACGTGACATTTTACTGCACAATATTCAGCCCAATTTCACTGGAAACATGTAGGTTTCAAAACAATAACAAAGATAAGCTGATCATTCATTCAAGCCGACATCATTTAGGAAGTTACTGAACAAATTCATTGTGTGGTCTTGAAAATATTATATCAAGCAAGCGCTTGTGAAAAATGAAACTTTCAGGTCCACACTCATGAGATAATTCCAGATACTGACTAAAATAGAGTACATTTTCTTTTTTATTATATGCTATGAGACATTTTATTGCACAATGTTCAGCCCACTTTGACCCCAAAATTCATACGTTTCAAAACAATAACAAAGATCAGCTGATCATTCCTTCAAGACGACATGATGCAGTGTGGCGTGACATCATTTAGGAAGCTATTGAGGGATATTCCTCTATATCCATCGAGCCGATGGATATCAAGAAATATCTTAGATAATTTGCGATAATTCACAGGCTGGCATATAATAAATATTTCTAACTGAGCTTGTTGACCTCATTCTATTCAAATTTAATAAGATATGTTTGAAAAGCAATATAATTTTGGATTATATAGGAATACCTGTTGGTTTGTTGTGTTTTAAGGGAACTATTTCCGGTGAAGGGTTACTTCTTAACCTTCTGTGTATGTTTTTAGCTCATCTTGACAAAGTCAAGCTGAGCTAATCTCATCGCTTGCCATCCGTCGTCCGTCGTCTGTCGTCCGTCAACACCATGTTTTGGTCTTCTCCTCCAAAGCCACTGGGCCAATTCAAGTGAAAGTTTGTGTGAGTGATGGTCCCAAAGGGGCATTTCGTTTTTGTTCAACTCAGCATGCCCAGCCCCAGGAGAGGCGGGAGGGAGTGGGGGAAAATGCTCCAAAATATTTTTAAAATCTTCTTCTCAAGAACCAGTGTGTACAATGACTTGATATTTGCTATGGAGCTTCCATATGAGGTGTAGAATCAGGTTTGTTCAAATGAAATTCGTGAAGTAATATTTGGCTTTGTAATAGGAGGGGTAAGATTTTTTGGCCCCGCCCAAAATTTGTGATGCAGTCTATGAGGCTTCCCCTGAAACAGAAGATCCTTTAGTGGAGGAAGTTTTCGTGGAATGTCCCACAATAGACACCTAATATTTATGAGTTTGCACCAGCTAAGTCTGGTTGACATGTGCACTTACAGTGTACAAGTGGCACTAAATAAATCAAAATTCATCTAATTTGCATAATTTCTGCACGAGAAAAAAACCCGTACTGTATGCGATGTATTCCATTTTACTAAACATTCCTACAAAAATTTATTCAAATCAGAACTTTCATACAGAAGTTCTGTACAAAAAGACTGATTGCACTAATTTTGGTACAAAATGGCTGCTGGTGGACATCTTGAATTTTGGACCACACCCAAAAACACTCGTTCTCATCCCACGATGATAACAAAGGTCCCCAAGAAGTTTCGTAAAGATCGGTTCATAAATACGGCCTCTAGTCTGAGCCCCAGGACCATCAGTTCTATTTTCTGAACCGATGGTCCGGTATGAACCAAATTTGGTTTGTGGTAGTATTGGGTCATAAGTACTTGACCCATGCAAAAAAAAAAAAAATTCCCACATCCCCATGGGAACCCTGGGAGCTAAAAAATAGAAATATTTTCAAACGCCCATATTTCCCAAACCCCACGGAACAGAGAGCTTTTATTTGGTATGAAGTATCCTTATGACCAGTAGAATTGAATGGTAAAAAAAAATTGCTATCGGTTATGTTAGGGTGTTCTGTAATGGGCATCGAAAAAAATGCTGAGTCAGCATATTTGCAAAAATTTTTAAAAATCTTTTCTCCAGAACCAATCATCAGAATCTTTTGATATTTGGTATACAGCATTCATAGGGGGGTCAGATAAAAGTTTGTTGAAATAAAGCTCATTGGTTCATATTTGGGCTCTCTACAGGAGCCCGAAGTTTTAACATAGGGTAATATGGGGAATATTCTTTAAAAATCTTCTTCTTCAGAACCACCAGTCAGAATCTTTTAATATTTGGTATACATCATTGTTATGAGGGTCAGATTCTAGGTTGTTCAAACCAAGTCCCTAGGTTAATATTTGGGCTTCCTATGGAAGCTCAAATTTTATCTTTGTTCAATATGGAGGGTAATTTAAAAAAATCTTCTTCTTCAGATCCATCAGTCAGAATGATTTGATATTTGGTATGCAACATCTCTATGGGGGGTCAGATTCAAGTTTGTTCAAATCAGATCCCTAGGTGTATATTTGGGCTCACTATGGTAGCCCAAATTTTTACTTAGTGCAATATGAGAAAATTTCTTTAAAAATCTTCTTCTTCAGATCCACCAGTCGGAATGCTTTTATATTTGGTATACAACATCTCTAGGGGGGGGGGGGGGGGGGGGGGGGGGGGGGGGGGGTCAGATTCAAGTTTGTTCAAATCGGATCCATAGGTCAATATTTGGGCTCGCTATGGTAGCCCAAATTTGAACTTAGTGCAATTCGAAGAAATTTCTTTACAATTTCTCTTCTTCAGATCCAACGGTCAGAATGCTTTCATATTCGGTATACAACATCTCTAGGGAATTCAGCTTTAACTGTGTTCAAATCAAGAGCCTGGGTTAATATTTGGGCTCTCTATGGGAGCCGGAATTGGCCATTTTGCTGAAGAATTAAAAATTTTGTATTCACTACCCTCTAGAGGTACTAAGATTAATCCACATAGGTTGTATCAAGGGGCTTCATAGGGGAGCTCTACATTTTACTTATGATCAACTGAAGAAAAGGCATGATGCCTAGATTATTTTTGTCACTCCTGAGGGACTCAAGGATTGACAGTGTAGCCTGTGGAGATGGCTTGCTTAATGTAGACTCATTCTTGGACTCTGTTTAAATTGTTTTCTGTACAAGATGAGCGCTTCAGGCCCAGTGGGGCCTCTTGTTTTAATACATACTTTATTAAATCTGGCCGTGACTGCTGTAAAGCAGTCATGACTAGATTTGATGAAAAATTCATGATAATTTAACTTAAAAAATCACCTGTCGATCAGTTAATTCAATTTATAGAGGAAAATTTGTGTAAAAGTGGCCAAGTCTAGAGATTTACTTCCTGTGGAGGAATATCTGCCAACAGGATCCTAGGGGTTAAACATGAATCAATTAACTGAAACAGTGGATCCCACTTAACTGGATTCCAGACTATGGAATAACACTGTTTATTGCATATAAATGTCAAACACCAAACCACATACCACACCTTTGATCCTTAAGTTGCAAAGAGTAAGCCCCTTTTAACTGAACATTAAATGTATTATTGAGGTTTAATGACACTCTCAATAGCCAGGGTCTCTTCAAGTCATACAGATTTATGGCTGGATGAATCCTGAGTACCATTGAGCAGCAGCAAGCAAAACTGTCAGATTCCCTTGTGTACTAACTCTGCATGAACAGGGTTAGCATTGGTTGAGGGCAAGTTTACCACTGACATGCAGAACGACTTTGTACACAGCATCAACATGCCCCCTTGTGAGCAAATGGTGAAGTGCCATGCCCAAGGACAAAATGCAGTTACCACTGGTTAGGATCCAATGAGGACCTTTCACTCCATTGCTCTAACCAGTGAGCCACTGCTTTCCTGAACTGAATATGAAAAAATGTGATAAACTATTGGAAATTCCTACAGACCCACAAACCTTCTCTACATTACATATATTTTGGCCTCAAAACTTCCAGTGTGGGGATCCATTCCATTATTTCTTGTTTGACAGAATTCTGAGAACTCTGTCAAGCTAGATAAAATGGATTAAATGCTCATTTTATGACCAGAGTACAAAGAATTGATCAAAAAATATTCAACAAAGTAGTATCCTCTTAACCTTTTACCAAACCTAATGGCCAAAACTAGCCAGTGCTATTCACAAAAATCACCATTCAGTTTTCATTATTTTTTCCTTTTTTGTGTCAAAAACATAGCTTATGACCCCTCATTGGAACGACTCATGTAGCTCGTTCCAATGGAGGGTCATAAGCTATGTTTTTGACACAAAAAATAGAAAAAATTAATTATTCAAGAATTTTATTTGCAAGTGGCAAATTTCTTTTGTGTTTGGTAAAGGGTTAACAAGAGTGTGATTATTTTCTATATCCTAGTGATAAACTGGCCATTTATTCTATTAAACAAGATATGATACAAGCATACATAATTCAGTGTTTTTCAGCATAATACTTTCATATATTAATAAATAATTTATTCAGCCAACAGGATTTTACTCTATTATGCTCAAAATTATATTCAGTTAACAGGGTTATTCAATAAATAGAAATAACCAATTAACTGGGCTCTAGAGTATTCAGTAAACTGGTTGTGTGCTGGAATCCTACATTTGGGCTTCTTTCCAGTGGCTGCTTGTCCCATGTGCCAGGGTGGCCAAAAGCCAGAGGCCCCACCCCTAGGGCATGAGGTTTCATTGACTTGATGTGGCCTTAGCTGTCTGTCAATAAATATTTATGAATTGTTTGTGTATTGAATTGTCACACCATCCCCCATTTAACTGCCCATTTGCTAGTAAATATATAGGCAACTGATGCAATGTCAATTATCAAAAAAAAAATGTGGTATTTGGTTCAGAATAAAACACCTCTCTTGGAGTGAAGGATTTTGCTTCTAGTGGCACTAATTTTCAAAATTGTCTCCCACCAGGCTGCATCATGTTTGGTCCAGTGTATTAAGGATCCCTCAGCCCCATGCAGGATCTGGCCAGGAGCCTTCCACTGTTTCATTCTCAAGTGTGGGTACTGCAACTTAAAAACCTAATATTTTCATACTGCAACCAATGGCCCAGACTTAGCTGGTGCAAACTCATAAATATTAGGTGTCTATTGTTGGACATTCCACGAAAACTTCCTCCACTAAAGGATCTTCTGTTTCAGGGGAAGCCTCATAGCCTGCATCACAATCCGGCAGGTCTCAACCTTCACGTTTTTCCGTTGTGTGGACGAGCAGTGGATGCAATTTCTAACTGCAGGAGGGCCTCCACTTCGTTAAATTACGCTGCTAAGCGGAGAGTTTTTTCCCCTTGGTGTGCAGATCAGTCATTGGATATTTATAATCCATCTAAACCTCAAATTGCCAACTTTTTGGTCTACCATTTTGACGTATTAAAACTGCAGCCTGTTACTATTAAGGGCTATAGGTCTATGTTATCAGACACATATGCTCATCATGATCATTTGGCTATTGGATCAAATCATTCATTATCCAAGCTAGTTAGAAATTTCTCTATCAATAGATCTCGAACCTTAAGATTGATCCCAAATGGAATTTAGCTTGGGTTCTCCGGAGGTTACAGGAAGGTCCTTTTCAGCCATTAGATGAGGTTGAATTTAAATATCTTACTTATAAAATGGCCTTCCTCTCAGCCTTTGCATCTGCTAGAAGAGTTAGTGAACTTCATGCTTTATCAGTAGAAGATTTCCAGTGACCTTAGATCCTTGGGTCTGCTTTCTGTTGTCCATTAATGTAACATTTCTTTTAGATGTCTTAGGCAGCCTGCTCAGGCACTGATGCTTGTCCACTGCCCTCTTCATTCTGAGGATTAGTTCCTTCAGAACAGGGGGGTTGGGGGGGGGGGGACGCTTTTTTCCTTAGTTCATCTGACTTTATAGTGAAAAGCAAAAAAGCAAGGGAATGCCTCTCCCAAGGACAGTAGTCGGGGGTTGGTGCTGAGTGATTTTAATGTGCTGTTTGATGTGATGCAATATTTGCCCTATTGTACTTTTGATCTTTTAAAGTGTAGCTCGGTGTAAAGCATTGTGTATATGTCACGTGTCATATGAGCATTAATATACAATCCTTGGACACTTTTAAATTCAGTATAAAGTGTCTCATTCTCTGGAGTAGCTTTATAATTGGTCTCCTTCACCGAATTACCATGAGGGTTATGCTGGCATTAAATGGAGAATTTATTATGTATTGCTCCTTTAAATTGTTGGAGTATTCTGTCATTCTCATTCTTGGTTCCTGTGAGAAGAAAGAGGATGGACTGAAGTTCATCAGCCAGCTGTTATAAAAGCTGCCATAATTATATTTGCATCTAGCCCCTAAAACAAACTTAAAAGAATGAAGAATTCTGTTCATATTTCTTGTTTGTATTGATAAAGAGTTTTGTGGTTAGCTTGCAGATATGGTAACAAGTGATAAATTTATGTCTTTCATTTTTCAGAAATCGCTTGAGTCTGAAATACAGAGCCCAACTTTGCTTACACCGGACTTCTCTAAGCTTCAGGTGAGTTTTAGATGCATATAGATTGGTTTTCCTATGCTACCAAGATGTCTAGCATGGTTCTTTAAGTATTCCATTTTATCTTACAACGAGAACGTATATTTTTATACAACCAATGGCCCAGACTAGCTGGTGCTAACTTAATTTAATTCAGGGCCAAACACAAATTTTGCCCCCAATCCCCCAAATTTGCATACAAAACCAAAAAATATAAGTCCTATCTGGTCCTCCATACTTTTGTTATTTGCGCATGCGCAGTATCCAGGAAGGTACTGAAATTGGTGCCAACCATCATTCTTTGTTTGGCCCTAAAGTCAGTAACAATGATCTGACATCTGTGCTTTAAAATCTCCTTTTTTGAGGATGCCAGACACAAATCAATGAAAGAATTGGTGGATCCAAGGCTGTAAATGGATGATGGAAGTGGACAACGGTGGTTTCGAATGTTCAGGGCTGTAACTTTATAATAATTATAAAAATTATTTCATGTTTCCCAATTTTGGGACATATGCCTGATGTCATCATTCTTGCAAATGATTAATCCACTGTTTGTTAAGTGTTCCTTCCCTATCCTTCCTTGAAGGCCTCCTGTTAAACTCCTAAGCTTTTTGTCTATTTTTTATTGAAATTTTTTATTAAATTTCTTGGAATTAGCTTTTGGATCACTTTAAAAGAATGTTTATTCTGTTTATCCCCATGGTTACGTCCTCACCCTAGGTGTGTTATGTCATTTTGGTCTTGCATCTTCTATCCGATGTATCGTTTTTTCTTCGTATGAAGATCTAGCATTGCATCTGGTAGCATTTAAATCTGTTACTGACTTTGGGCCTTTTTGTATGCCCGATGTCTTGTTTCCGTTTTTAGCTCCACTTTGACGTAAGTCAAATTTGAGGTTATGCCATGGCCAGTCGTCCTTCTGTCTGTCCATCAGCAATTCAATATGGCTTGGGCTAGAGGCCGTATTTATGAACCGATCTTTACGAAACTTCTTGAGTACCTTTGTTATCACCGTGGGACGAGAACGAGTGTTTTTGGGTGCGGTCACCAGCAGCCATTTTGTACTTTAGTTAGTGCAGTCAGTTTTTTGTACAGAACTTCTGTATGAAAGTTCTGATTTGAATAAATTTTTGTATGAATGTTTAGTAACATGGAATACATCACATATGATATGGGGTTTTTTCTCGTGCAGAAATTATGCAAATTAGATGAACTTTTCTTTATTCAGTGCCACTTATAAACAGTAAGTGCACATGTCAATACGGCTCGGGCTAGGGGCTGTATTTATGAACGGCTCTTCACGAAACTTCTTGGGTACCTTTGTTATCACCTTGGACCGAGAATGAGTGTTTCTAGATGCGGTCCAAAATTCAAGATGGCTGCCAGTGGCCATTTTGTACCGAACTTAGGTGCAATCAGTTTTTTGTTCACAACTTCTATACGGCTCAGGCTAGAGGCCGTATTTATGAACCGATCTTTACGAAACTTCTTGGGTACCTTTGTTATCACTGTGGGATGAGAACGAGTGTTTTTGGGTGCAGTCTAAAATTCAAGATGGCCACCAGCAGCCATTTTGTACCAAAATTAGTGCAATCAGTTTTTTGTACAGAACTTCTGTATGAAAGTTCTGATTTGAATAAATTTTTGTATGAATGTTTAGTAACATGGAATACATCACATATAATACTGTTTTTTTTCTCATGCAGAAATTATGCAAATTAGATGAACTTTGATTTATTCAGTGCTACTTATACACTGTAAGTGCACATGTCAATACGGCTAGGTCTGGAGGCTGTATTTATGAACCAATTTTCATGAAACTTCTTGGGTACCTTTGTTATCACCTTGGGACGAGAACGAGTGTTTTTAGGTGTGGTCCAAAATTCAAGATGGCTGTCAGTGGCCATTTGTACCGAAATTAGGTCCAATCAGTTTTTTGTTCACAACTTCTATATGGCTCAGACTAGAGGCCGTATTTATGAACCGATCTTCACGAAACTTCTTGGGTACCTTTGTTATCACCTTGGGACAGGAACAAGTGTTTTTGGGTGCCTTTGTTATCACTGTGCTATGAGAACAAATATTTTGGGGTTCAGTCAGACCCACTCTGGGACTCAAAGATTTCTTTTCTTGTTTAGCATCTGACTGTCGTCCACCTTTACAATACTTTACCTATACATTTGTTACAGGCTACGGTCAGTATTTATGTACAGACCGTTACAATACTTTATATGTGCCTTTGTTGTCAGGTCATTACCCAGATGTTTGTCATTGCTGTGTCACATACTATACATGTACATGTCTTAACAAGTTGAGCTACAGTGTCATTGACACTTTCATTTTCCTTTGACGTTGTTTACATTGGCAACGTCCTCAAATATATGTAGTATTTAATATTATATTACTGTAGGATTACTGTAGGATACATTGATTATGATTCCGGTAGTGTAGCTCCCAAAATTTTGATTTTGTGCACATTTAGGCTCTATCGGGATGCCCTTGGGCGTATCATGTTCCCTTGGGGAACTTTGGCATTTTTTCAAAAAATTTTCGCAAAATTTTTTTGTTTATTTTTTCAAATTTAATTTTGATTGCTATTATTCATGTGTCTTTATCATATATTTATTGTGGAGTTTGTAGGAGTGCTATCGACTTTGTATTTTGATTGTAATTATGAAAGCTTACTGCTCTAAATGCAAGGCGGGGAAGTCGCCCTCGGATTTACATGCTTGTTGCCTTGCCTGTATGCCTACGGATTCTTGTCCTACATGTGTACATTGGGATGACAAATGTTGGAGACGGGTGTTGCGGTACATTGTTGGCAGTGAGGTTCCTATGCCGGAGCTCTCACCACAAGATAATTAAAGTTTTTTAGTTTCTATTTTAGAGGAACAAGAACATGGTGATGGTATTGTTACACCCATCCAAAGTGTGCTACTGTCGTTGCGCTCTGATGAGCAAACAGAGCTAGCTGCAAAGGTGCTCAGGAATATTAAGCAAAGGATAAGGTCTCTAGTTAATGTTCTTAATCCCTTGCAAGCAGCTAGCTCGACCTGTGAAGCGGTTACTCCATCCATGGGAGCCGTGACACTGGGTAAGTCTTGTGGTCGAAGGAAGTGTAGATTTGGGTAGAGCGAGCACCTCAAAATCAAAAGCTCATCTAGGGACGACGGAAATAGGGAGGAAGTCAGCAAGTTTCTTATCGGGAGGCTCGGTGAGGACTGACAAGACCGTGAGCGGGAGAGGCCCCTCTCTAACCCAACAACATTTGGGGCCAAATGTTGTTTTGAGGAACTTGCACGAGCCAGAGCACACGTCCACACCGGTCGCTTGGGACGCTTAGTCTAGACTGCAGCTGGGGTCAGCTACAGTCATGGCTTCCTCCGCTACATTACAAAAGCACACATGACTGCATGCTAGCTACTCGACTTTGGATATCCAGCCAGCTGCTCGAAGATGGAGTCAGTCTTCGCCCATGAAGTCGGACCATCCGGTAGCTAGCAATCCGAGGCTTCGTTCATCGGGACTTTCAGAGAAGAGATCTATCTCCGGATCATTGTCCCAGGAGCAGGAAGTGGCGAAAAAAACAGAAGACCGCTGCTCCTCAAGCCTCAGTAATGGACTTGCTGTTGCAGATTGCGCAGCTAATCGCAGCATCCCAGTAAGTGCAAGAGCAGCCTTCTGCAGACTCCCGTAGTGAGCTGTCGGACGGTGCTGGGTCGGTCCAGTCGTCTGCACACGCAGATGCGATGGACCGAACATCACAGCTGAATCAGTCGGATGGTTAGAGGGACAAGGAAGAGGATTACCCTTCCCTTTCGGAACAGCATATGGTAGCGATGAATTTTATTCATCAATACTATTCTGAATTTGTTCCACCAGATCAGCAAGCTGCGACTACTAGAGAGAAACCACTGTCATCTCTGGACTCAGACTTTGTGTGGAGGAAAGAGGATGTTCTTTCCTTCCCGATAAGTATAGACAGGTGTCGCAGGCCTTCGGCCATATTCAACCTCTCTAGTGCTAAGAGAAAAGGCAGTTTGTTATCGACATCTTCTTTAAATATACCATTCTTTGGACCACGTTCATTTAAAACGGTTGGAGAAGATGTCCAGAGAGCTCCTCTGCATTTAGATGAGCAGGCCGGGATTTAGATATGTCCCTACCTGCTTCATTCAATATACTCTCAGAAGTGATGGAATGTGCTATTTCATCCAATAGAACGAATCTGGATGCGATGTCCTACGCAGATCACCTTATCAGAGCTATGGTGCAACGTCTTAATAGGAAGGAATTTGAGGACGCTTGTTCCTTGCTTAGAGTTCTTTCCAGGGCAATCATGTATGCCAAGTACAACTCCACCCCGACAGTGGCAATTTGGATTTGATCAGACGTGATGCTGCCCTTATGTCATGATCACTTATTGATGATGACAAGGTGAAAAGCTCTCTCCGAGTCGCTCCGATCTCCGGGCATACTCTGTTTGACGACAAACTTTCGTTAGTCTATGAGCAGGCTACAAAGAAAGCTTCCAGTGCACTGCTATTGAGGTCAGTGTCTCAACAACACGCTTCAGCAGACCGGAGTAAGCGAGGCCATTCCATTTCGAAGTCATCTAAAGAGAACTCCTCGCAAGGGTACAAGAAACCCTCTTATTCTTACTCCAGAGGTCGACAGTATAGCTACCCGGGATAGGGGCGCAGGTCAGATCAAAACTATAGGTCAGACGCCCCTAAGCCGACGGGATGGGGTTCTTTGCGGGGAGGACGTAGTTTTTCCTCCCGTAAGCCTTGTAAGTTGTGCAGGTGATGGACAAGACCTCTATTGCTTGCCAGTTGGCAGAAGGTTATCAAACTTCGCGAGAAACTGGATAGAAGTCATGGAAGATCAGTGGGTGAGAAGTGTAGTCTCGGAAGGCCTACGGCTATCATTCCGAGCAAAACCCCCACTTACAAGATGTCCGCGTTGGACAAATCTTCTGGCGGATCCTTTTAAAAGAGAGTCTCTCCTAATAGACTTGAGCTGGATAAACAAGTTGATCGTGGCTCCAAAGTTCTAGATGGAAACCATTCGGTCGGTAAGAGCGAGCATTCGAGTGGACGAATATGCGGCAAGCATACATCTAAAGGACGCCTACTTTTACGTCCTGGTACATCCGGCATTCAGAAAGTACCTGTGATTTGCCGTGCAAGAGGAGGTTTATCAGTTCAGAGCAATGTGCTTCAGTTTGAACCTGGCTCCTTGGGCTTTCACTCGAATAATGAACTTGTTAATGTCATACTTCCGAGGTCATTTGTCTGTGGTAACGTGGGCTTACTTGGACGATATTCTTCAGAGATACGGCAACAGAATTATTCTTTAGAATGATGTTCAGAGTCTGTTTCAATTGTTTTGACGTCTCGGTTTCATAGTAAACGAAAAAAAGGTGGATCTAGCTCCGTCCAAGTCGTTCATTAACTTGGGAATGAGCTTCGAGACTCACAACAATCTGGTTTGTCTGCCGTTACCCAGAGCGAAATTAGTCAGTTGTTATGCTCGATTTTGTATAAACTGTCCCGCAGTAACAGCGATGGAGTTTATGTGAATGACGGGGCTGTGCGGAATGGCTGCGGATCTTATTTTGATGGGCACCTGCGCACCCCTCCCCTCCAGATATTCTTTACTCAGAACTGGAGTGTGAAGACGAATTCGTTCAAAATCAGTTTTGTTTTAATGGACCTAGTAAATAAAACAAGGGGTTCAGATTTGGGCGGATTTTCAGTGGTTAGCTCAGGGAGTTCTGCTTCAACTGTCGGATTCGGCTTTCACGATTATGACGGATGCGAGTCAGACAGGCTGGGGCACGTCTCTAAGATTTGTTAAATAGCGAACGTCCATGTTCACATTCTGTCGGACAACTCAACAGTAGTAGTTTACCTCAGGAACCAAGGTTTCACTTACTCGATTCTCCTATTCGTTCTGAATCATCACGTTCATCTCTCAGTCCATCATATACCGGGTCGTCTGAACCTACTAGCAGACTCACTCTCACGGAAAGGTCGCCTGTCGCCGTCGGAGTGGACTCTCAACAAGCGAATATTCAGTCAGATCTGCTTCCAGTGTGATCGTCCCATGATAGATCTTTTTGTGACACACCTAAACAATCAGTTACTGACATTTGTGTCCCCATGTCCAGATCATCGAGCGTACACAGTAGACGCTCTATCGATCTCATGGGACGGAATGTTAGGATATGCATATCCTCCTGCTCCATTGATTCAGCAGATTCTGTTAAAGACCGAAACAGTCTCACTGCAAAATCCTGCTAGTAGCACCTCTGTCATCACAAGAACCTTGGATCAGTCTTCTCAGGTGTCTGTTATGGGACATTTCCTATAAGCTTCCTCCTCGAAGGGATCTTCTATTTCAGGGGAAATCACGCGCACTGCATCACAACCCGAAAGGTCTCAACCTTCATCTATTTCCATTGTGCGGTCCTTCTTGCATGGAAAACATTTTACAGGACGAGCAGTGGACGCAATTTCTAACTGTAGGAGGGCCTCCTCTTCGTTTATGCAGCGAAGTGGAGGGTTTTCTTCCGTTGGTGTATGGATTAGTCGATAGACATATATGATCTGGCCATTCCACAGATTGCCAATTTCCTGGTCTACCTGTTTGACGAACTCAAACTGCAGCCTGTCACTAGTAAGGGTTATAGGTCTATGTTATCAGACACTTACGCTCATCATGATAACTTGGCTTTTGGATCAGATACTTCTTTATCCAAGCCAGTTAGAAATTTCTCTTATTACCGGTAATAGACCTTCAACCCTCAGATTAATTCCTAAGTGGAATTTGGCTTGGGTTCTGTTGAAACTTCAAGAAGCTCCTTTTGAGCCATTAGACGATGTAGAGTTCAAATCCTTGACCTATAAAACAGCATTTCTCTTAGCCTATGTGTTTGCCAGAAGAGTTAGTGAACTTCATGCATTATCTGTTGATGATTCCCATTACCGTAGTGTGGCTAATACTATTACCCTCACTACGGAAGTGGGATTTTTGGCTAAGAATCAGATTCCAGATAAACGGACGGAGCCTATTGTCATTAAGGCTTTCCGTCCTCTGATAATCGTAGACCCTTGCTGTGTCCAGTTAGAGCAATGAGCATTTATAAATGTCGATCAGATTTTATTAGAAAGGGAAGAAAACGATTCTTTCTTTCTCTGATTCCTAACAGAAAAGATATTTCTGTTCATTCTATCGCTAGATGGATTCAGTTGGCAATACATATTGCCTACGAAAGTCTGTCTTCGGATCAACGTTCTGTCAACAAGATTTCAGCACGTGTTGGCAACCAAGAATGCGGACCTGTTCATGATCAAAATGCTTGCAAGTTTCAGGGTGGCATAACTTGATAGGATGACTCGTTTTTGAATAATTTCACTGTAACTTGGTAACTTTGGTTGACATACATTAACTGTGAGGGCCACATTAACCCACCCCTCAATTCTTTAGTACAGTCTGCACCTCAAATTATTTTTATTGAAAACAGCATACATGGAATAGAAATTAACATATTCTCAATTATCACAATTCTTGTCATATTTCATAATCCTTTCATAAACCTTGAACATTATCCTTTTCATCAAACACAACACACAGTCAAGTTAAGCTACAGTGTTATTGACACTTTCATTATATAGGCCTACCATGCTTTAAACCTGAAAAATAAAACAAAGAAACACACAGATAAAGCACTGCATCATGCATAGTTCAGGAATGCAATACCATGATGTCATGATTTTCATTCAACTCATTGATGCTGAACGATTGTCAAAATATATGTGAATAAGTTAAGGAAGAGATTAATTTTGTAAGATAAATTGGTTATTACTACCAAGCGGGTTTTCGAGATGGTGTATTGAAGTCTCGACCTCGCCTCTGGGTCATATATCAACTCATCCTATTTTTTTTTTACTAATAGGTACATTGTATTATCGAATGCAAAATGCAGTTACGTACATACTGCATGTGGTACAATTGTTTCGCCACAGAGTTTGTGTGACATTCAATATCGAATGGGGCTGTGGTGGTGTAGAAAAATCCTGTTTGAAACTACTGGGAAAGCCACCAAATTCCTTGTTTTATCAACAAATTCTGAAAAATCTTCCCAGAGGAGGAGGGGGCCTTGCCCGCCCCTTCTTGTGCTCTCCCCTGTATGATGCAGGCACACCTGCATTACCTAGGGCAGAATATGAGAAGGCTCATGCTCACTTGTGCCATCGGTTCATGACCAATACCCTGGTTCATCCACTAGAAAATTCTATGCCCCTGAATGTCTCTGTTGAAAGCCATTATACTGCCATCAGCATCGGTCGGTCACCAAGTGGTGTGGGTGGTTCAGTATAGTTTTGCTATGTGGCTGGAGCCGAAGAAAACTCTCTTGGAGTACTTTTGAACCCCCGCTATGCCATTGTATTAAAACATAGTTTATGTCCCCTCTGAAAAGAGCTCGAGAAGCTTTTGCTATTGAGCAAGTGATCTTTAGGAAGCAAAAATTGAATTTTCCACTTATTTCCTTAAAAATATTGTGTGATCATCCAGTTATGTCATGAAAATCAGTGTTCAATTTCTTTAGAATGACTTCAAAACCTGTTTATTTATACCCCCACTCTCAAAGTGTGTGCGTGTTGGGGGGGGGGGGGGGGTATACTAGATTACATCTGTCTACCCACTAGTCTGTTAGTCTATTTGTCTGTCTGTTTGGCCATCCATCCATCCATCCATCCATCCATCCATGCAAACATATATAAATGGATGACGGATATGATCAGATGGAAGAGATGACACAATGCTTCAGATGGGGATGTAAAATTTTGCTTTGACCCCCATCAAAAATATCCTTCTTCTACCATTTTGTTCTAAGAATAGCAATTACACTTTTCAAGCAAGAACTTCCAAATGGTGACTGATTGATTTTGATTATTTTTAGTTTGGAAAACAACTAACACAATATACATAACATGGTATATGCAGTTTTCTTTTGTGCATAAATTATGCAAATTAGCCAGCCATATTATATAGTTAGTTTTTTTTAGAATGATTTGTTTGTGTTCGTTCAACATCTTCTTCCATGTGGATGGTTTGATCTTCTCCAGACTTGGCACATGAGTGAATGTGGACCTCCTAATTGCTGCAGAAGAGTGTTATGTCCCTGTAGTAAAACAAAGAAAATACTTGGAAATCCCCCCCCCCCCAAAAAAAAAAAAAAAAAAGATGTGGCATTGTGTGTTCTATATCTTCTCCTGTGTGGATGGTCCATTCACCACCAGACTTTGACAGTTTCCACTGGGGAGGAAGGAAGGTGAATATCTCAGTTGTGAAACAAAAACAATAGTTTCATATCTTCCATGTGGATGGTCCAATTGTTGCCAACCTTCAGTAACAAGTGTACGTTACTCTCACATTTGTTAATTGGTGTTTTTTTATTGTTTCATATACCGATAACCATGTTACCTTAATTTCAAATTAAATTTTGTCTCACAGAATATCATTTTCTTAAAATTTTTAGTCATGTGCTTTGAGTTATTTACTTTTTTTCATTTATGTTGAACCTCCTTTCAGGCTCCATCTAATATACATCTAGGATTTCTAGCTCTTCATAAGTTCAGAGAAAAGAATCAAAGAATGCCTAATGTATGGTACGTACACCTCTACTTGTTAAAAAACATTATTAGTGTACTGTTTGACCATTTCAGTATCGAGGGCAGTTTAGGTGGCAAAAGAATTACATAATTTCCACTTAAATTAAAATTTCCTTTCATAACTACAAATTTTCATTTTTTGCCTAAAAAATTTAGATTACAGCCCCTAATTGGAATGTGCTTGATGTGCTCTTAACAATGAGTGGTCATAAGCTATGTTTTGGAAGCCATAAATACACAGAACAACACATTCATGTGAATGGGTTAATCGATATAGCACGAGTGCCAGCATGGAGGGATAAAGGAGAGGCCGTATGTCATTCTATGTTTATTACAAGCCTTCATGTCAATAAAAACAATTATTAGAAGGACACTCAGCAATTCATTTGACAACTATCAACAAAAACAACACATTTTATCGCCAACCAAATTTGCGAGGTGAACCTGTGTTACTATATCATCCCCTGAGTTCCAATGTGCTCTATGTGCCTACTGGCAGCCTACTGGCACATAGAACACATTGGAACTCTTCGGACGATTTTTATCTATCGCTAGGGATTCCAATTGTAATTTTGGTGCACGATTTGTAGAAAATTCCAGTGAAATTTCGCTTCTATTTAAAAATAGTCTGCCAAAGATATCCGTTCTGCACATGTGTGCGGAACAGATTTTCATTTTCCGCATGGTTTAGTGTTGTAGTAGATGGTGATTTCATAGAACAGGCCTGTAGTAATGAAAGAAAACTAATAAAATTTCAATTGCAATGTTTGTGAATAATGTTTTTTTGGATATGGGTGTTGGGTAAAGAGTTAACTGCTTCAGTGCAAAGGCTGGTCTAGGGGGCTCAGAATATATTATTCCTCCTCATCCCTCCAAGACCTAATTCCCACTTTGATCACTTTTTATTGCAGCAAAACAGATGCCTAAACATGCAGGTTTTAGATATATTATTTATTTATTTGGGTTTAATAACACTTTCGACAGCCAGGGTCACCTCCTGTCAGACAGTTTTACGGGTTGAAGAAGCTGGAGTACCTGGAGAGAACCACCGAGTAACTGCGAGCAACTGTCAGCCTCCCCAACGTACTAACTCCACACAAGCAGGGTTAGCATTGGTTGAAAACAAGTACTCCATCAATATGCAGTACACCCTAGTACACAACACCACGTGGGTAATGGGGTGAAGTGTCTTGCCCAAGGACACAACACGGTTGCCGCAGGTGGGATTCAAACCGAGGACCTCTCGGCTTGCAGCCTGCACCTCTACCTACTGAGCAGGTTTTAGATAAACTTGCAAGTTACATTCCAAGTACCTTGACAGTTGTTCCTAGGCAAGTCTTGGCTGCCTATACAGACAGTCAACACTTGCCTTTAAAAAACTGCAAATCACAAGATGTACACTTCAAAGTGTGTTAAAAATGCATAAAAATCCCCAGGCTGCAAAGGGTTAATATTTCTTAGGTCCCACAAAGTAGATCTGTTTCTCAGACCATTTTTTGTAAAATTGCATGTGGGCCGGTTTTTTAATTTTATTTTTTTACTTTTGTATTTATTTCTTTCCCATCAAAAGTTCATGTTCTTATCTTGTTTTATGTTTTAGGCCTCATAATCTGCAGAATAGCATGGGGTGGTTGTGTATTTCGTCCCTTGAGTGCAAGAGGGCTTTGCAAATGCTAAAGCATTGAAAAGCCTTGTTGCACTTGAGGGACTAATTTATCAATTTTATTACCTTGGGTAAGATATCAGACATAAACCATTTAATTTTTATGTTTTAAGTTTGCATTGGTTATAAAAAGAAAGCATTTGGCAGCCAAAAGGACCATGTGGGAGGGCCTGAAAAACATATTTTTAAATTTAAGGCCTTATAAAGACCAGTCATAGTCCAAATATTCCTCATCATTTCCAGTTCTTTCTGTCATACTAACAATAATGCTGTAGTGTTGTAATTTCTTGGAAAGAGCTCCAAAACTCCTTTTCTAACATTGTATCTCATAATTTAACCGTTTACCCAACGCAGTCGATTTCAAAATTTATTATTTTAAATATCATTTTTTAAATTTTTTCAAACATTTTCAACAAAACCATATCATGTGACCCCTCTTTGGAACGAGCTCGACGAGCTTGTTCCAAAGAGGGGCCACATGATATGGTTTTGTTGAAATTTTTCGAAAAATAATATTTTTCCAGCAGCTAAATTTGTATATTACGTGGACGGATGCAGGTAAAGGGTTAATGGCCTTCCCCCCGCAAAGCAAATATATGCAGGTATATTGTTCCCATTTTAGAACAGATTACAAAACAAAAATGGTTACGGGAACAGCTTGTGAAAAAGTATACTCAAATGCAGGAACCCGTAAAACCACTATCAAACTCCAAAAGGGGCATTCCAGGTTAACCCTTTACCTAATACATGTATGACTCGAGGCGACATCTGAAAACAAGAATCCAAAAACATTTATTTCTTGCATATATATTTATAGCTTATAACCCCTCATTGGAATGAGCTCATTTTAAAAAATAATAAAATTGGAATGCTAATTTTTGTGAGTAATGCTGGCTGGGTATGACCATTATTGTAGATATTTTTTGGTTTATTTATTTGTTTATATATTTTTGGGGGTTTAATGACCCCTTAAACAGGCAGGGTCACATCGTGTCAAATAGGTTTTATGGGTGGAGGAACACAGAGTACCTAGAGAGAATCACAGAGTATTGTTGAGTAACTGTCAGACTCTACAACATTATAACCCTGCACCATAGGGTTGGCATTAGTTGAAGGCAGGTTTTCCATCTACATGCTTCATGCTGTAGCAGACTGCACCACTTACAGATGGGTAGAATTGAAATTTTAGGTTCGGTATCGGTACCGGTATTTTTCTGACCATTTACCTCAGTTTCGGTACAGTATTCAGTACCTGCATAAAAATAGCTTTAATGTACCAAAATTTTATATTTGACCCATAATCCCTTACTCAACACAACAAAATAAAATAAAATTTAGATATTTTTTAAAAATTATTTCTCTAATGTTGATAAAACCATATAAATATGGATGTCATAGGAATCGGCTTATTGAGCCAGTTCCTTTGACATCTAAATTTGTATAATTTTATTGAGAAAATTTCAAGGTATTTTGGCTGTCTTATTCAAGCTACTTATTGGGATATAAATTGGCCATGTTTGGTCAGAATCAGTATAACGGTAACTCTGGTGGTTCCTTCATATTTTGTATGTTTGTGGCATATACTTTAAAGTGCTGGGTTTTCGTTATATTTTTCCTCCCTCAGTTCAATATTTTGGTATTACTACAATACCTTTACCGTTTGGTATTTTTGGTTTACCGCCCACCTCTAGCACCACTATACTCTCACTTGCAAAGCAGGGTAGCATTACTAAATTTACCATCTGTGAACCTCAATCTGAATCAGGGTCTCAGGCCTAAACAGAAAGAGGTACCCAGTGGATAAATTGGGTGATTCTAGCCCACTATATGGGATAGCATCAGCAAATTCACCCACTGGGGACCTCATTCTGCAAATGACAGATCGCATATTTCCAGGCCTGTGCAGATCACATGGGTCTCAGGATCACACCATCAACCTTTTGGTTTTGTGTCCAATGTTCTAACCATGAGGCATTGTGCTTCCTTCTCATCAATGAGCAACCATATATGGATTACTTTGGGTAATGGGTTTACTGAGGATAAGTAGGATGAGCACAGAATGCAGGAAATAATAGTGTTATTCATTTTACAGATATTAGAGTCAGATTTTAAAATGGCAAATGACAGGAAATAAATCTAATGATGGTATGGGTAGATGTAAGGTGATAAAAATAAAGTCTTTAAAATGGCAAATGTCAGGAAGTATATCTGATGATGGTATGGGTAGATGTACTAAATCACACTTTATACACTGTATGTGTGCGTAAGTGGACTTCGAAAGTTTTGCATAATGTTTTTTCTATCCTTGAAAAGTCTGAAATTTGCATTGAAAACAGTCTTGAATGTCCTTGAATTTGCCTCCCAAACAGTGTCGGAACCCAGCATGAGTCACTATTGGAATGTGCTCTGATGGCCTTTTCCATTAGGATATTTATGCAGTTAAACCTTCACTTAACATAACCGGTTCCATTGAGGGTTGTTATAAGCTATGTTTTGTAAGCCTACAATAATATCTTCAGTTGTGCTAGTAATTTTTTGGCAAATGATGTTTCTAATCTGTGTTGGGTAATAAGTTAAGATAATCTGTGTTGGGTAATTAGTTAAGACAAAGCCTATATAGAATGCATCATGGCACTTGAAACAGTTAAAAACTATTTATATAGACAATCAGTTTAGTAGTCAGTTTAGCTTTCCCGCCTTCCTTCAGTTTCATTTTTGATATATTGATATATGCCAATACCCTTGTGTGATAAGTTAACCATATTTCCTTTTTTGATTATTATAGTTTAATATGTTCGTCACTCCTGTCAGATTTTGCATGTAGGATTCTCAGGTGGTAAAGATTATGTGGTGACATTCTTGTGAAAATATTAAAATGAGAGAATAAAAGGCACAGACACCTATTCTTAGCTGGTTCATCTTTCTCACCTTCAACTACGGAGTGACAACACCGATCTAATGGAGCTCCCGTTTGAGATACCAGAAATGCTGCTAAGACTGAAGGCTGCTCTTGCCATCACTTGGAGTATCCAAGTGCGCAAGGACAAAATTCACTTAGCAGTGGATTTGATAGAATAACAGAACCAGAATCCTTGGAGAGGTGTAGTACTTTTCATAGGGGAGGGGGGATCTAAGTGACTCGGATTTGCTGGAAACCACCAGAATCTGACTGATGAGGGAATAAGGAAGAAGAAAAGGTAGAAGAGATCCTCTGCCAGACGATGTAAATCCCAACAAATAAATAAATAAATACTGGTAAAATGAAAAAATCTAGGAACCAGTGCCTGGGATGGAAGTCCTCTAAAATATGCAATATGGGTATAAACGATTGGCTGGACTTGCCTTTATATCCATGTTGCAGTTACGATTAACCATTGTGCAGAAATTGTGGCATTAAACACCGAAAAATACATACATACATCGCTAATCTGTTTTCTGTTGTATCCAGTATGGCTGCAGTGGCAGCCATCTTGGATTTTTTTGCAATTTTTGCTTGTCCACACAAAAACTTGAAAATAAAATGGTCTGTGTATCCTCTTTTTGTGGTGGATTTGTGGTGATGCATTTGAAATGTATGAGGTATATATTGCAGTGCAAAATGACTGAATTACAATAAGCGACTGTATAATGATGCCACCATCTAGCTCTTGTTTCTGTTGGGTTTAATGTTACTTTTGACAGCTGGGGTCCCTCGCATCTTGAGAGTTTTATGGGCAGAGGAAGCCAGAGTTCTCAGAGAGAGCCACTGAGCAGCAGCAAACAACTGTCAGACTCTCCAACGTCGTACTAACTCTGCACACGCAGGGTTAGCATTGGTTGAAGACAAGTACACCAGTGGCGTGCAGTATGCCTTAGCACACAGCACCACCATGCCCCCATGTGGGCAATCAGGATTAAGTGCTTTGCACAATGACATAACGTAGTTACCCCTGTCGGGGATTGAACCATGGACCTCTCGGTTTAAAGTCCAATGCCATAACCACTGAGTCATCACTCTCCCACCTTGGCAGTGGTTTAGTACACAGCATCAGTCACTGTGCCTCTATGTGGGCAATTGGGATTAAGTGCCTTGCTCAAGGGCAGGGCCACCTTGTATATGACACTTTTACGGGTGATGGAAGCCGAAGTACCCAGAGAGAACCACCGAGCAGCAGCGAGCAGCTGTTAGACTCCCCAATGAACTAACTCTGCACAAGCAGGGTTAGCATTGATTGAAGACAAGTGCACCAGCAGCATGCAGTATGCCTTAGCACACAGCACCACCATGCCCCCATGTGGGCAATCAGGATTAAGTGCCTTACACAGTGATATAACACAGTTACCCCTGGTGTTGATCAAACCCTGGACCTTTTGGTTTAAAGTCCAATGCTGTAACCACTGACCCGTCATGCTCCCTGGTCAGTAGGCTAAAAGTGCTTCTAATAGGCAAATTGCTTTCTGGCTTGATCTCTGATTTAGCTGTGGTGGACATATTGAATTATAATGGAATGTTGATGACTTTTCAGGTTGTGTCTCATATAATATGAGTGCACAATTATTCATTTTATTCAACTTCTGAATTTCCCCAAGGTCTTTACCTGTTTTTGTTTGTATAAAAAGTGATAAATTATGCATATGATGGAATTATATTCAGTAGTTTCTGGCAATGATTTATAATGTATATATTTTTCTTTATTGAAAAACTATGGATCAGGTTGTTTATTGAATATTTTATGAAGAATATTACATAATACCACACAACTGTAGCATTCTCATTAACCTTTTACCCAACTTATATGACATAAAATTTGTTGTTTTAATTTTTTTTTTCAACTTATTTGAAAAATTTCAACATACCAGTATCATGTGACCCTTCATTGGAATGAGCTCATTCCAATGAGGGGGTCACATGACATGGTTTTGTTGAAATTTTTCAAATAATATATTTTCTTTGACTGCTCAATTTGTAAATTGTATGGGTGGGTGCAGCCAATTCGTTAAGTAAAGTGTTAAGGGTTATTAATGCTCCCTGATAAATGTAATAAAAGCCCAATGAATTTTTCGGTCAAGTTTTGCATGACAGAGGCATGCACTGGTAGATACTGTAAGCCTTTCTTTAACCACTGCACTCTGATGTCATAATATAAATATTTTTAAGATGTTAGTTTTTCCCATAATGCAACCGGGAATGTAACTGATTCAATCTTGTTTGGTAGAGCTCATTGAGCTCTGTCAAACTTGATTCAATTGGTTAAATTCCTAGTTGCATTGTGAGAAATATTTGCTGCTTGAAAGTTTGGTATTTGGCATCTATTTGCAGCTGGTTAACAATTTACCTATTGAATCAGCTGCATCCGCTTGCATAATTTGCAGTTTGAGCAGTTAAAAAGAAAGAATATTTTTATACTGTACCAATGACCCAGACATAGCTGGTGCTAATACTCAAAAATCTAGGGCCAAACACAAATTTTGCCCCCCAATCCCCAAAATTTGCATCAAAAACCGAAAATAACATGTCCTAAATGGTCCTCCATACTTTTCCTCCACTGCACATGCGCAGTGTCAAGGAGGTCTCGAAATTGGCGCCAATTATCATTCTTTGTTTGGCCCTTCATCAGTTCACATCTGACTGATATTTGTGCTTGTAAATCTCAGTTTAAATGATGCCAGACACATAAATATTAGAGAAATTGTGGATCTAAAGAGGAAATAGAAGGAGGAGAGGAAAAATTAGTGGCAGGAAATAATCAGGGCTGTAACTTAAAAATTTTTTATGAAATTATGTTATGTTCCCTAATTTCAAGGCATGGGCCTGTTGTTGTCATTCTTGCTATAAAGTTACACTGCTTGATCAGTGTTTCCTCTCTCCCTTTCCTTTAGTCCCCCCTTGCTATTCTCCCATGCTTTTGGCATATTTTCTGTAATATTATTACTAAAATTTCTTGGGAGTTTTGGCTTGGTAACAAAATGAATTCTGTTTTTTCCCCATGTTTACGTCCTCACCCATGGGTGTTTAGGCATTGTGTTCTGCATCTACCATCTGACGTTCTGCAGTTTCTTCCCTGGAAGTCTTTGTTTTGCATCAGATAGTGTTTTAATTGGTAACTGATTTCGGGCCATGTTTATCAGTGCCTGGAGTCATGTTTCCGGTTTTTATACCTGTCTTTGTATTAGTTTAATCATAACAAGATACATTATTATTATATGTAAGTGTTGCATTAATTTTTTTTGAAATATTTTAAAAAATTTTGTCCACACTTAGGCTTTTTTGGGATCCATTGGGGCTCAACTTTACTTTCAGAAACTTGGGCTTTTCTGAAAAAATATTTTTTCAAAAATTTTTTGATTTCATTTATTTTTTCTATATGTTAATGGATCATGTTATTATGTATCTTTGTTTTCAGGGGTTGGTGCGAGTACTAGGACTGTTTGTGTTCTTTTCACAATGAAAGGATATTGTTCAAATTGTAATAAGAGGAAATCTTCCTCTGACTTTCATAATCATTGTATAAATTGTAGTCAGTGTACTCGCACTAACTCCTGCTCAGTGTGTGTCAATTGGGATGACAAACATTGGAAACGTGTGTCACAGTATGTTGTTAGCGGGGAGAGGTCCATGCCAGTCCTCTCTCCGCAGGTCAATCTAGTTTTTCAATCTCTTTTTCAGAGGAACAAGAATAGGGTGATGTTTCTGTGATGTCTTCCAAAAGTGTGCCTCCATCATCACAGTTAAATGAAGAGCTAGCGGCAAAAGTGCTCATGGAAATACGTCAATTGCCTAAGAGGTCCCTAGTAGGATCGACGGCATTGGCGTCCACTAGCTCGCCCGGTGTAGCGACCATTCATCGAATGGCTCGGCAGCCGGGTTTGTCCGTTGCGGTCCAGGAAGGAGATTTGGGTGATGCAAGCACTATAATAAGACAAAGTGCACACCCAGTGACGACGGATCAGAGGATGGAACGGAGGAAGCCTATTAGTCCGGTTCCTAGCTCGTCCAGGTCCATCCGGGCTGCGAGCGAAAGAGGTCCCTCTCTCGTACAACAACATCTGGGACCAGATGTTGTGGTACAAAACGTTTCGCATTCGGAGCATACGTCCGCCACTTGGGACACTCCACTATATAAACAGTCCGGAGAGACTGTCAATATGGCTTCCTAATCCTCACGGCAGCGCACACGACCGCACCTTGGCTCTGTGACCACGGATATCCAGCTAGCTTCACCGATCAGGGATTCCACGGTGACCAGGTCACATCATCCGGTAGCCAGGGACACAAGGCCTGTAGACTCCGGACGTTCGCATAAAAGAAATATGCAGGAGTCAACGTCCAGGGAGCTTCTAGCGGCAAAGCAACGTAAGATCGCTGCTCCACAGGCCTCAGTGACGGACGTGCTATCACAAATAGCACAACTTATCGCAGCATTCCAGCAGACGACAGAATCTCTGTCGGATCAGGAATTATCCGACGACGCTGGGTCAGTACGCTCCGCTGAAGCATCAGGTACGGACGACCGAGAACTTCAAATGGTCCGACAGGATGGCGAAAGGGATTCAGAGGATCTGGAGTTTTCCCTTTCGGAACAACATAAAGCTGCCGTAGATTTTATCCGGCATTATCTTCCAGAGGTTGTTCCGTCGGACCAGAATGCTGCGATGCCGGATAAGAGACTGATAGCGTCACTGGACACAGAATTTTTTGATCGGATTAGGGACATCGTTCCTGAGTTTCCGACACAGTCCAATAATGTCACAAGAACATTTGAACTATTGAATGACGCTATATATAAGCTTGCTACCAAAACGAGCAAGTATGGTTTCTTGTCCGCAAATGCTCTACATCTGCCTTTCTTCAATTCAAGGAATAAATTTGAAACGGCAGGACAGGGCATACCGAGAGTTCCTCTGCGTCTAGACGACCAGGCTGAAGACCTAGAATTGTCTATACCGTCGTCTATGTCATTTCCAACCACGACGTTGGAAACGACAATAATGTCTAATAGAGTTAACTTAGACGCTTTATCATACGCAGATCACCTTACTAAGCGTTATCATTACGTCTTGAAGGGAAAGAATTCCAGGATATACAATCCTCCTTAAGAGTTCTTTCGAGGGCCATAGCTTATTCCACGTATAACTCTGCCCTTTCAGTGGCAAACCTGGAGTTGATTAGACGTGACACGGCCCTAGCTACATCCACGTGCGTGGATGGTAAGGTGAAAAACTCCCTCAGAGTCGCTCTGGTCTCCGGAGAGCTTCTCTTCAACGGCAAGCTTTCAGCAATCTATGATCAGATAACTAAGAAAGCTTCGGATTCTCTGCTATTCAAATCCGCTTCTAAAAAGTCGGATACAGCAGAAAAGAGTAAGACAGGCACTTCTGGGACAAGTATGCCCAAGGGAAGTTCCTATAGAGGTTCCTATGCGTCCTCTAGGTCTTATTCTAGAGACCGTCAAGGCAGCGACTCATGTAGGGGACGTTATACTGGCCGAGATAACCGGTCAGACATCCCTAGGTCGACGGGGCGAGGTGCGGGTCGTGGAGGACGTAGTTTCTCCTTCCGCAAGCCTCGCAGGTCCAGGTGGTGATGGTATGAACCTCTATCTTGTTCCGGTAGGTGGAAGATTGCCGAGTTTTGTAAACAATTGGGCGTCAATTACGGATGACCCCTGGGTTCGAGGGGTAATTTCGGAAGGACTAAGAATATCCTTCAAACGAAAGTCTCCATTAACTCGAAGTCCAAAATGGACTCAGCTTCCGTCAAATCCGCAGAAAAGAGACGCTCTTCTATCAGAAGTACAGTCTCTTCTGGAGAAGAATGCGGTAGAGGTCGTAGAAGACCAGGAATCACCGGGTTTCTACAGCCATCTGGTTCAGGTTCCGAAACCAGACGGCTCGTTCCGTCCAGTCACAGATCTGAGCTGGATAAACAAGCTGATCATCACTCCAAAGTTTTATATGGAGACAATTCGATCAGTCAGAGCGAGTATTCGGGTGAACGACTATGCTACAAGCATAGATCTGAAGGATGCGTACTTTCACGTCATGGTACATCCGACATTCAGAAAGTAGCTACGCTTCGCAGTCCTAGGAGTTGTATATCAGTTCCGAGCGATGTGCTTCGGTTTGAACCTAGTGCCCTGGGCTTTCACTCGAATAATGAACTCGGTAATGATGCATTTCCGAGCTCATTCGTCTGCGGTAACGTCAGCCTACCTGGACGACATTCTTCAGAGGTACGGCAACGAGTTAACGCTTCAGAACGATGTGCAGAATCTGCTTTTATAACTCCGACATCTCGGTTTTATAATAAACAAGGAGAAGTCGGATCTGGTGCCGTCCAAGTCATTCACCCACTTAGGAATGAGCTTCGAGCCACACAACAATCTTGTTCGTCTGCCGTTAACCAGAGCGAAATTAATCAGTTGTTATGCTCGCTATTGTCTTCACTCAGACAAAGTCACAGCTAGAGAATTCATGAGACTGATAGGTCTGTGCGGAGCCGCTGCAGATCTCATTCCGATGGGGCGGTTACGCACTCGTCCTCTCCAAATTTTCTTGACTCAGAATTGGAGAGTAAAGATTCATTCGCTCGATATAGACATTCTCTTGTCAAATCAAGTGAAACAAGAGATTCAGACTTGGGCAAACATTCAGTGGTTAACTCAGGGAGTTCCACTGCAGTTGCCGGATCCGAGTTTTACTATTATGACGGATGCCAGTCAAACAGGTTGGGGTGCAACATTGATCCCAACGGATTCGAAGTGCCAGGGTCTTTGGGATCCGCAGTTTCTGGGCAAGCACATAAACATCAAAGAAATGATGTCAATTTGTCTTGGCCTATGTCATTGGATGAACATTATTCAGAAAGCACATGTCCAAATCCTGTCCGACAATACGACAGTAGTAGCGTATATTCGGAACCAGGGAGGCACTCATTCCATTCCGTTATTCAATTTAACGGAAAGAATCCTTCTGTTTGTACTAGAACACCAAGTTCTACTTTTGGTCCGTCATATTCCGGGTCGTCTGAATGTATTAGCAGACTCCCTTTCACGGAAGGGTCGCTTGTTGCCGTCAGAATGGACTCTCAACAAACAGGTATTCAATCAGATTTGCTACCAATGGGAGCGGCCAATGATAGACTTATTTGCGACACAGCTCAACAATCAGTTGCAGACGTATGTGTCACCATGTCCGGATCCTCAAGCATATGCAGTAGACGCTCTGTCGATCTCGTGGGACGGAATGATAGGATATGCGTTTCCTCCAGCGCCATTGATTCAGCAGATATTGCTAAAGATAAAACAAGCTCAATGCAAAATTCTGTTGGTAGCATCTCAGTCTCCACAGAGACCATGGATAAATCTACTCAGGTGTCTTCTGTGGGACATACTGCGGAAGCTTCCTCCACGAGAGGATCTTCTTTCGCAGGGGAAATCGTGTCAACTACATCACAACCCGCAAGGTCTCAACCTTCACATATTTCCATTGTGCGGTCCTTCTTGCATGGCAAGCATTTTACAGGACGAGCAGTGGACGCAATTTCTAACTGTAGGAGGACCTCCTCTGCGCTAAACTATGTGGCTAAGTGGAAGGTCTTTTGTCGTTGGTGTAGGGATCATTCTGTTGATATTTTTGATCCCTCCATTCCAGACATTGCAAACTTTCTAGTATACTTGTTTGATGAGATCAAACTGCAGCCTGTTACTATTAAGGGTTTTTGGTCTATGTTATCTGATACCTGTGCACACCATGATAGTTTACAAATTGGATCTAATGTCTCTTTATCTAAATTAGTTAGAAACTTCTCGATAAATAGACCTAGAACCCTTAGATTAATTCCTAAATGGAATTTAGCTTGGGTTCTTCTTAAACTAAAAGAAAAGCCATTTGAGCCTCTTGAGACAGTGGACTTCAAATTCTTATCTTATAAGACAGAATTTCTCTTAGCTTTCTCTTCTGCTAGAAGAGTCAGTGAGCTTCATGCACTCTGTGGGCGATTCTCACTATCGTAGTGTCAGGAACACTATTACCTTTACTACTAATGTTGGATTTTTAGCTAAGAATCAGGCTCCTAATAAATATCCGGAACCTATTGTTCTTAAGGCCCTTCCGTCTTCAGACGGGCATAGGCCTTTACTCTGTCTGGTTAGAGCTTTACGTATTTATAAACGAAGATCTCAGTTTATCAGAAAGGGACGAAAACGCTTCTTTCTGTCTCTGATACCTACTAGAAAGGACATTATGGTCCATTCTATTGCTAGATGGATTCAATTAACTATCCGTACTGCTTATGTTAATCTATCTTCAACTCAGCAGTCTGTGCTTAAGATTTTGGCTCATGAAGTAAGAGCTCTTTCTACAACTTGGGCTTACGCAAATAGTGTTGCTATTACAGATTTAATGAAGGCTGCATATTGGTCTCAGCCATCCACATTCACAAATTTTTATCTCAGAAATATTGAGTCCATTTCTGGAGACCTGCATTGTTTAGGTCCGTTATCTGTTGCTCAGAATGTCGTCCACTAAACAGTTGCAACTATAGTTATGCAGGCTTTCTGTTCCAGGAGTGACTCTGTCCTGCTGTCCTCTTCGCTCTGGGCTATTTGACCCAGGGCAAGGGGAAGGGGGGGGGGGGGGGGTGTTCCCTTAGGTCACCTGCTTTATAGTGAAAAGCAAGGGGATACCTCCTCCGGGGTCAGTAATTCTGAGTCGGTACCGGGATGGTTTTAAAGTGTAAAGCTAATGTTTAAATTCATTCATGTCATATTTTTAAAGTGTAGCTCGGTGTGAAGCATTTGTATATGTCACGTGTCAAACGGGCGTTAATATACAATCCTCGGACACTTTTAATGATTATAAAGAGTCTCAATTCTCTGGACTTACTTTATTTTTGGCTTACTTTAAAAATAATTAGTATAAAGGGTTATACTGGATGTTAATAGAGAACATAGATGTTATTATGCTCAATTATGAAAGGTATTGTGTCTTTCTAATTTGTCATAAATAAGAAAGATACATGTAAAGCCTAATCCTCCTTTACTCCTCGAGGGGATAACTCTATTATAAATAGTTGAGCTTATTGGATTTTCCTCTATGTCCTAGGCCCTCCAGCCTTTTTTCTATTCATCTATGTCTTGGTCATTGGTACAGTATAAAAATGTTAAAAAATTTATAGTAATTTATATATTTTTTATACTTACCAATGACCCAGATGGGTATGGCCCTCCCAGGAGTTGGGAACTCATACCTCCCCGCTGAGTACATAGCGCTGACCAGGCACTGCTTGTAAGAATGATAATTGGCGCCAATTTCGAGACCTCCTTGACACTGCGCATGCGCAGTGGAGGAAAAGTATGGAGGACCATGTTATTTTCAGTTTTTGATGCAAATTTTGGGGATGGGGGGGGGTGGCAAAATTTGTGTTTGGCCCTAGATTTTTTAGTATTAGCACCAGCTGTGTCTGGGTCATTGGTAAGTATAAAAAATATATAAATTACTATAAATTTTTTAACTTTTCAAAAATTTTTTAACAAAACCATGTCATGTGGCCCCTCATTGGAACGGGCTCATTGAGCTCATTCCAATGAGAGTCGCATGATAGGCTTTGTGTTGAAACTATTTTTGTTAAATTTGAAAACATTTTGTCATCATATGCAGTGGGTTAAATGGATATTGCTTAACTGAATAACCATGGTAATTGAATATAACTTAACCCTTAAGTCCTCAGATTAATTTAATGTTAATAAGTACTGTAAATATAAGTACACAGTTTAATCCCGATTGTCCCACTTTCGTATTTTAATTGATGTCCCGACTCTCCCACTCTTGGGTTTGAATGCATTTATAGTTGTTATCATAATTTGAACACAACTCTCCCCTCTTTGCCGATCATGATTAAAACAACTATCAGTATTTTTATGAGTTTGTTTGCTTTTCACGATTAGCAATTGCGATAGTGTATCTGGAAGGCTGGCACAGAAAAATCAAAGAACAAATACGAACCGCACATCCAAATATTTTACATTTAATTGACCACCTCAAAGAAATCCAGGCCTCATTGAAGTCACGCAATTGCAGCTTAGTGCAGGTGGACCCCCTCCACTAAAGTGGAGGAGATATAGAAATACTCATGGTAGACTACAGATCCTGAAACAGAGGTTGTGGAACGGCGAAACAAGCATTACAGAATATGTTGACCAAGCGTCTGCTTTATTACATCTTGAATAACATGCTTTCAACATGTATTTAAATTTAATAATGTCAATGTTTTGATGTACAAAAATATCTTGTAAATTAATCACTGTTTTGATGAACAAAAATATCTTGCATAGTTTATCGATGCTGTATAACAAATACCAACTTATTGTTCTGTTCACCATTGAAACAGCAAAATACATAAAACAAACCTACCAGCCTACCTGTGGAGTTGTCAAGGAAGAATATACTTGGGACTGCATTTTCAGAACAAGATAAAAGGGGCTGTTTGTGGTTTTAGTTTAAACAGTGTTTATTGGAACAAATTATTTAGTGTATACAAAATAGAATACTTACACATAACTATATATACTATTAAAAAAAAAGTAGGGGATATCCAAACTGATGTTGATATTTTCAGAAAATGGTATTGGATACGCGTGATTGGAAACATCAATATGTTACCAAGTTTAGTGTGTATCATGAATGTCACAGGTCCACGGAAACTTCATGCAGGTTTTTTGCATGAGCGCTGCGTTAATGTCTGTGGGGTACGTTTTGAAATTTTCATTTATCCTGGACAGACTTTTTCAGAGGTCTCATTGTTCTTTTCTTGGTATAAACTCGTTCATCAATAGTTTCTGGTCGAAACGTAACTTTTGAGGTATGCGAAAACTGACATGTGATGAACGATTACATGCCGTTGGAAGCTGGCAACAGACAGACTCCAGCGGCTCAAATTCCCAACGTTACTCAATCAATGATTAGCAGGTTGTGGTCACGCTACCGTCAGACAGGCAATGTTGATGACCGACATCGGTCAGGTCATCCTAGGGTGACAACTGCTAACCAGGATCCTTTCATCTGAACCACAGCATTATGTAACCACCATCAAAGTGCCTCAGAAATTGGACAGCAGCTGCACCGAGACACAGATCTGCGAGTCAGTGGTTAGCTTATCAGAAATCGCCTACACAGCTTGAATTTGTCCGCTCGACGGCCTCAAACAATTCCAGGTTTGACTTAACGTCACATCGCAGCAAGGCGTAATTGGTGTGGAGCGCGACAGCGCTGGGACAATCGTCGGTGGAGCAGTGTCATGTTTTTCGATGAATCAAGGTTCACTCTCATCTTCCATGACAGGTGAAATAGAGTGTGGTGGCAGCGGAACGAACGATACCATGTAGAGCTGAAACGGTTAAAGGGTTTTCTTGATAATTAATCACATGGATTAACCTCAGTTAACTGATTAATCAGTTGTCCCGATAGATCACGGAATAGCTGCCGCACTGTTGATGATTTACAGTGTTAATAATGTCCCATTTTTTGGCTATTGATACAGTGTGATGTTCACGTGAGTGAACAGCTACATCAGCATGCAATTTGCATGCTTATTCTATTCTGTATCACACAGGAATCTTAATAATATGAAAGAGAAACATCGTTCATGGCATAAGATTTACCCATGTGGCATGTGAAGAAACAAAAGAGCAGTTAATGTGCATAATCCCAGGTAAGTATATTGCAGCAGACCTTCGATTTTTAGGAGTGCACGATTGTCATTGCAGCCTTGCACCTGCACAGGGCCCTGCATGTAGGACACATGCGCAGTGTGATGCGCTCTGGAAACGCTATGGTTAAAAACATTTATGTGTGTCTGCACTGTCTTTCAGTTCCAGACTGCCAGCAGCTTTGAAGTTTTGTTGATGTGGGGGGTGTGTACGAATAACAATGACACGCTTGCAGTGTGTATGTCGTACCTCGCTCAGTGAATTAGTTTCGGTGGCATCGTTTGAGCTTTTCCAGCGAAGTTGCAGACTTGCAGTTACTTTGAGAACGTCATAAACCAAACAACTCAATAATTAATAATTTAAATAGTGGCATAGCTCTTAACATTCCCTACAGTACCCATGTTATAACTGTTGTTTTCCAATTCGGGTTCTAACTAGGGTTGAACGCACCCATTTCAATTTAGCATCCTTGCCAACATTGAAGAACAATGTCTGAAACGAAAAAACGCGAAACAGTTTCACTGAAAACGTTCGGAAAATGGACGTTGTCCAATGATTTTATTGTAGAAACAGATAATGAGGGTAAAATCATCCTTCTAAAATGCAAGATATGCTCTTCAAATTATCCTCAACTGAGAGCTGAAGCAAGGAGACGAGGTGTGTTGAACTGTTCATGTTGACGTAATAAAGGTCGTTTCGTTCCACTGAAAGTCGATTTCTCGTACCTGGAGCAATTCTCTCTCTGTGACTCGCCTCCTCCTGATCATGATGGGAACACATGAAGCATTATTATTTTTAGTACTATTTTTTCCAGACTGCCTTTTTAAGCTAGTCTACGTTGTTTTATGTTGCTTTTGTTTTTCACTTGTAAGTTGTAAATAAAAATGTTTTGCACATGGTATCATTTGAATTGAATTTCTGAGAATGAGTTAGGTATAAACGACTGACTGCACTTGGACTTTATATCCATGTTGCCACTGTTGTCAGTCAAGATTAGCCATTGATTGAGAAAAAATATTTTCCCTCAAACACCAAAAAATAAATAAAATAATAAATGAATAAATTAAATATAGATAGAGAATGGGTGTGCATTGCTACACACAATCCATCTCAAGTATAATTTTTCCTCAAGAGTGAAGACTTGATAGATCATACGTTACATTTAGTTAAGCCTTTAGTTAACTGATAGGGGCTAAGAGTGCTACTTTTATTGACCACAGGTTCTGTCAATACAGTCACAAATGTTTTTCTCTCTTATATTTCATTGGATAGTGTCAAATGGTGCTATCTAATCAAATGTAACTGAGCACAGAGTGTAGATGTTATAGCCACAACTTGTAGGATTTAGTTAAGCCCATATGATATACGGGCTTCCAGCACTCTTCAGTACCAGTTAAACATAAGACCAAATGTAAATGTTCTCCAATATTTAATATGCCTGTGCCCAGCGGCATCCACCCGCCCCTAATCTCCCTCAACCACCCCCCCACCCCCCACACACACACATGGTGTACTACAGATTTTCATATTTTTTGCCTCAAAACAAAACATATAACCTCTCATTCAAGCTCATTCCAATATACAAAAAGGATTAATAAGTTATGATTTTGAGGCAAACATTAAGAAAACAATGATCAGTTCCCCTCTCCCTCGCACACACTCCAACATATTTTTGTTGTAGTTGAACTCTTCTCAATCTGCCACCACTTTTTCATCTTCAAGTGATTTTAAATATTTATAATTTGCAGGGATAACTGTCCCTCCCTTGAACTCCATTGTGAAGTATGTTGATGGTGTCACATATGAACACAAGGAGAATGTTGAGAAACACATTAAAAGTGGCTTTCTCCAAGAGTGGCTGAAAAACAAATATAAGCAGACTGAGAGTTGTGATAAGGAAGACAATGCAGCTGTTGCAAGTTGTAGTAGATCTCAAAAGTCCTCTGGCTTAAAAACTCAAGATATTGTTTCACTTCCAAAGTTTGTTTCTAGATCCTCAGAAAAAAACTATATTCACCTCTTCAACACAGCTTTATATTTGGTACTAGTTGAAAAGCCCCTTACAGATTTTCCTTTTCTGATCGAACTGTAAAAGAAGAATGGTGTCCATTTTTTCTCTTGCAAAGATGACAGAATGTCATGTTCTATTTTTGTTCACTTTCTTGCAAAAGCTATTCACGATGATTTGAAAGCAATAATGGCATCTACAAACTTTTTCTCTGGTGAGATGGATGGTTCAGAGGCTTGTAAAACCAAAGAGGAAAAAGAGCTTGTGTACTGTAAAGTTGTTATTAGGGGTCAACCAGTCGAGTTACTTTTAAAATGCCCAAAAATGTCCAATATTGGAGGTGTCGATGCTTTGGGTACAAAGGCTGCTTTTGTTGATGCCTTTATGGAAGTTTGTAGTCCTGAGAGATTTGAAAAACAGTTGATTGCTGTTTGTGCAGATGGGACCAGAATAAACATGGGTAGAATATCGGGTGCCTGTACAGAACTCAAAAAAGATTCCAGACCCTGACTTCTAATTGTTCATTGTATAAATCACCATCTCGAGCTGGCAATAGGAGATGCCCTTCAAGTGTAATGCAGCTTTCAAACGCTTGGATGACATGATGGTTGCCATTTACTACATCTTTCAAAACAGTGGCAAAAAAAAGCTTATCATCATGAGACTTGCACAGAGACTCTCTGTAACTTACTAAGGGGACCAGGTTTCAGGAACATACTTACAGGGGTGTGAGAGTAATGATTGTTAATTATTTGACTTTACTTCTGTTTGCCGAAAACATGATCGAGGGCGACAACCAAACTTGCAAGCCAGATGTTAAAGCACAGATGAAAGGTTATTATAAACAATGGGTAACATATGGTTACTTAGGAACCCTAGAGCTGTATTGAAGAGTACTTAGGCTCACCACCCATATCAGTTTAACTTTTGATAAACAAACAGCTCTTGTCACTGACATATTAGATGCAGGATGAGGAATGTAAAACAGAACTGAATGCGTTAACAGCAGCTTCTGAGTCTGAGCTACCATTTAATATAGAAATCAGGGAACCTGATGATGCCACATTCAGTGTTTCTGCAGCAAATCTTCCAGCATCCATCCAGTTTAAAACCAGAGCACAAATGACTGAAAGACAATTCAAAGATGTGGACAGGCACATTGTAAAGATCAGAAAAAGTTTTACTCATACGAGAGTGAAAGAGGGGAAAAAGGAGGTCCAAAACATCAAAAATAAACTTCTTCCTGCTATTGTTTCCTGTATAAACAGTAGGTTTGACTCATTGAAAGAACCCATAGTCCAGGCTTTGAGGACAGCTGACCACACATTATGGGATGTTGATGATATCAATTTTGGAAAGGGCTGGGTGTGAACAATTGCTAATCATTTTAGTGTTCCACTTGAAGTGCACAAATTGAACCTTGAAAAGGCACTGAAGGAGCTGAATGGGCTAAAATACTTGAAAGCCACTAAACTTAAAATGTATCAGGGAAAAACGTCATTCTGGGAAAAAATGTTTTCAGAGTATCACCACAAGTTCCCTCACTTTCTTCTGATCATTGAGATTTGTTTGACCATGACGTTTTCAAGTTCTGTGGAAAGGGGCTTTTCAACAGTTAAACGTCATCTGTAAGACTTGAGATTGAGAATGACAAACGATCTACTCAACAGCCTACTTGTCATCAGAATAAATACTCCAATACTGTGCCAACTCGATCCAAGTTACGAAACTAAACTTGTAATGAAAGCTCTTGACATGTATTTGAGTGACCCTGATCTTAAACGGGGGAGATACCAACAAACTAAAACAAAACAAAACAAGAGAGATAAATCACTGCCCTCAGCTGTCCAAGGAACAAGAGATCTGCCCGACCTTTTCCTTCCAGTTCCCGCAGCAGTTCACATTGGGTCTGGGGAGCTGCAAAACGATTTACTTGGATGTGGATGCCAGCTGTTCAGAAAGTGAACAGGAATCTGGAATGAGTTCAGAGAATGAATCAAGAGTCAGAAGCTGAGATTCTGCTTGAAACTGATCACACTGATTGCGCCATGGATGAATGCTAAAATACAATTTGTTCACAGTTGTAGCTGAGAAGCTAGCTCAGCTGAAAACGTTCATTTCTTGAATCAATGACCAAATAATAATAATTGACACTAATCCAATCATACTCATTTCAGTCTATAGTGACATGGTAAGTTTTATCATACAGTGAAGCCCACTTAACTGGATATCTCTTAACTGAATAACCCTGTTAACTGAATATAATTTCCCAACACAAAACCATTTACCATACCCCCAGTACAAATTTAACCTGTAAATTGTATTTTGGTTATAGAGTAAACTCCTGTTAATTGAATAAAAAATCTTGTAACCTGTCGAAAAATTACCCTGACTCTCCCCAGTTTTTCTTTGTTTATAGACCTATTTGGCCTCAGTACATCCAATACAGGCATTTAATCTATTATATCTTGTTTGACAGAGCTCATGGAGCTCTGTCAAACAAGATATAATAGAATAAATGCTAAGTTTATCTCTAGAATACAGGAAAGTGACACAATCCTGTTAATTATATACTCCTGTTAATTGAATAATTTTCATTGGCAGTGTGGCTATACTATTAACAGGGTTCTACTGTATCACTACACTCAGCAAGGACCACATGTACAAATGAATGCCATTATTGTAAAAATGTTAAATCCCACTCTACAACCTGACCAGATACCCAAATGACAATGTTTTAGTAGTTATCCATTCTCTCTTTATTGAGATAGAATTAATTGCTACCAAACCACTAAGGGTCGGGTTGTAGAGTGGGATTTTTTAGCTTTGCACCTTACATATATAGAGGATTTGGAATGAGTGTTTTTCTCATATAATATTTATGAAACGAGTCTAAGAATTTTCCGTTTTGACGAGCCACTGGCGAGCCCAAACAGAAAATTCGGACGAGTTTCATAAATATTATATGAGAAAAACACTCATTTCATATTCTATTTATCATATGACACACACACACACAAATTAGCCACTTAGTATGACTTTTTAACTCATCACCAAACTTGAGTTGCAGACGGCACTTGGAAAAAACATCCTCGCATAACTAAAAATTTTCATATTTTTATACTGTACCAATGACCCAGACTTAGCTGGTGCTAACTCTAACAAAACCAGGGCCAAACACAAATTTTGCCCCCAATCCCCAAAATTTGCATCCAAAACCAAAAGAAATCATGTCCTATAGGACCTCCATGCTACGCCCCCACTGCGCATGCGCAGTGTCAAGGACGTCCCGAAATTGGCGCCAATTATCATTCTCTGTTTGGCCCTTCATCAGTCAACATCTCACTGATCTTTGTGCTTGTAAATCTCAGTTTAAAGGATGCCAGACACGTAATTTTTGGAGAAATGGTGATTCTAAGGAGGATATAGAAGGAGGAGAGGAAAAAGAAGTGACAAAAAATAATCAGGGCTGTACTTAAAATTTTTTATGAAATTATGTTAAGTTGCCTATTTTCGAGGCATGGGCCTCTTGTTGTCACTCTTGCTAAAATGTTGCACTGCTTATTTAGTGTTTCCTCTCCCCTAGCCTTCTAAGTCCCCCCTTGCAATTCTCCCATGCTTTTGGCATATTTTTGAGAAAGTTCATTTCTAAAATTTTCTTGGGAGAGTTGCTTGGATACAGAATGTTTTCTGTTATTTTCCCCATAGTTACGTTTTCACCCATGGGTGTATAAACGTTGTGTTCTGCATCTTCCATCTGATGTTCTGCAGATTCTCCCCTGGGAGTCTCTGCCTTGCATCAGATAGAGTGTAATTTTGATGACTGATTTCGGGCCAGTTTTTTCAGTGCCTGGAGTCATGTTTTCTGGTGTTTTACACTGTTTGTTTACATTGGCAACAGCCTTTTTTGAGGGGGGCTGTTTGCCTTTGGTGTAGTTTATCTCACTGTAAGATACATTTATATTATCCGTAAGTGTCTCATTAATTATTTAATATAAATTTAAAATTTTTGACCACACTTTGCCATCGGATCCATCGGGGCTCAACGTTACTTTTCAGAAACTTGGGCTTCGCTGAAAAAATATTTTTTCAAAATTATTTTGATTTGCAATTGTTTTTTCATTTATTAATGGATCATGTTATTATGTATCTTTGTGCCAGGGGTTTGTGCGAGTAACTAGGTCTTGTTGTTGACTTTTCACAATGAAAGGATATTGTTCAAATTGTAATGGGAAGAAATCTTCCTCTGACTTTCATGATCATTGTATTAATTGTAGTCAGTGTTCTCGCACTAATCCCTGTTCTATATGTCAATATTGGGATGACAAACATTGAAAACGTGTGTCACGGTATGTTGTTACTGGAGAAAGGGCTATGCCGGCTCTTTCTCCGCAAGGTCACTCTACTCTCTCAGTTTCTATTTCAGAGGAACAAGAACAGGGTGATGTTTCCATGTTATCTTCTGCAAGTGCGCTTCCGTCGTCACAAATGAATTCAGAGCTAGCGGCAAAAGTGCTCATGGAGATTAGGCAAATGTCGTCCGGTAGCTCGCCCGGTGTAGCGTCCATTCACCGAATGGTTCGGCAGCCGGGTTCGTCCGATGCGGTCCAGGAGGAAATGTTGGGTGATGCGAGCACTATAAACATTCAATGTGCACACCCAGTGACGGCGGATAGTAAACGAGATCGGAGGAAGCCTTTGAGTCCGGTTCCTAGCTCGTCCAGGTCCAGCCGGGCCGCCAGCGAGAGAGGCCCCTCTCTCGTACAACAACATCTGGGACCAGATGTTGTGGTACAAAATGTGTCGCAAGCGGAGCATACGTCCGTCACTCGGGACGCTCCGTTGTATAGGCAGTCCGCGGAGACTGCTAAGGCTTCTTCTTCTCGTCAGCGCACACGACCGCACCTTGGCTGCGTGACCGCCGATATCTTACCAGCTTCGCCGATCAAGGATTCTTCGGCGACCAGGTCACACCATCCGGCAGCCAGGGACACGAGGCCGATGGACTCCGGACGTTCGCATAGAAAAAGTATGCGGGAGCCATCTGATGCGGAGCTGCCCTCGGCGAAGCAGCGAAAGACTGCGCCTCCGCAGGTCTCGACGCCGGACATTCTTGTGCAGATAGCACAGCTTATCGCAGCATCCCAGCAGCCGACAGAAACGGTGTCGGATCGAGAATTATCCGACGGCGCTGGGTCGGTACGCTCCGCCGAAGCATCGGGGGCGGACGACCGGGAGCATCATGAGGTCCGACCGGATGGTGAAAGGGATACGGATGATTTGGAGCTATCCCTTTCGGAACAACATAAAGCTGCCGTGGACTTCATCTGGCACTTTCTCCCTCAAGTTGTTCCGTCGGGCCAGACTGCTGCGGTTCCGGACAAGAGGATTATAGCGTCATTGGACTCTGAATTTTTGGAGCGGTTCAGGGACATCGCTCCCGAGTTTCCTTCTCAGTCCAATAATTTGCAAGAACATTTGAATTATTGAACGACGCTATATTTAAACTTGCTTCCAAGACGGGGAAAGCAGGTTTCTTGTCCGCCAATACTCTCAACCTGCCTTTCATTAATGCAAGGAATAAATTCGACACAGCAGGACAGGGTATCCCGAGACTTCCTCTGCGTATGGACGACGAGGCGGAAGACTTAGAGCTATCATTACCGTCGTCGGCTTCTATTCCAACCGCGGTGTTGGAAACAGCTATTTCGTCTAACAGAGCCAATTTAGATGCCTTATCTTACGCAGATCACCTTACTAAGGTGTTATCACTGCGCCTTCAAGGGAAAGAATTTCAGGATATACAATCCTCTTTAAGACTTCTTTCAAGGGCAGTAGCTTATTCCACGTGTAACTCCGCCCTTTCTGTGGCAAACCTGGAGTTGGTTAGACGTGACGCAGCCCTAGCTACATCCACACTCGTGGATACTAAGGTGAAGAACTCTCTTAGAGTCGCTTCGGTCTCCGGAGATCTTCTCTTTGATGGCAAGCTTTCTGCTATTTATGATAAAATTACAAAGAAAGCTTCGGATTCTCTGTTGTTCAAATCTGCTTCTAAGAAGTCGGATACAGCAGACAAGAATAAGACAGGCACTTCTGGGTCTAATGCGCCCAAGAGAGGTTCCTATAGAGGTTCCGGTGCGTCCTCTTGGTCTTATTCGAGAGACCGTCAGGGTAGCGACTCTCGGTCGGGACGTCCTTCGGGCCAGGACAACCGGTCGGACGCCCCGAGGTCGACGGGACGAGGTGCGGGTCGTGGAGGACGTGGTTTCTCCTACCGCAGGCCTCGCAGGTCCAGGAGGTGATGGCTTAAACCTCTATCGCGTACCGGTTGGCGGAAGGTTGTCGAGCTTTTCACAAGAATGGGCGTCGATTACGGACGACCCTTGGGTGAGAGGAGTGACTTCGGAAGGCCTAAAGATATCCTTCAAACGAAAGCCTCCATTAACTCGAAGTCCAAAGTGGACTCAACTTCCGTCAAATCCGCAGAAAAGAGACGCTCTGTTATCAGAGGTGCAGTCTCTTTTAATGAAGAACGCGGTAGAGGTCGTAGAAAACCAGGAGACTCCGGGATTCTACAGCCATCTGTTTCTGGTTCCGAAACCAGACGGCTCGTTCCGTCCAGTCATAGATTTGAGCTGGATAAACAAGCTGATCGTCGCTCCGAAATTTTATATGGAGACGATTCGGTCGGTCAGAGCGAGTATTCGGGTGAACGATTATGCAACAAGCATAGATCTCAAAGATGCGTACTTTCACGTCATGGTACATCCGACATTCAGAAAGTATCTACGCTTCGCAGTCCTAGGAGTGGTGTATCAATTCCGGGCGATGTGCTTCGGACTGAATCTAGCACCCTGGGCTTTCACTCGGGTAATGAACTCGGTAATGATCTATTTCCGAGCTCATTCTTCTGCGGTAACGTCGGCCTACCTGGATGACATTCTTCAGAGGTACGGCAACGAGTTAACGCTTCAGAACGATGTTCAGAATCTACTTCTATTGCTCCGACGTCTCGGTTTTATAGTAAACGAGGAGAAGTCGGATCTGGTGCCGTCCAAGTCATTCACTCATCTGGGAATGAGCTTCGAGACACACAACAATCTCGTTCGTCTGCCGTTAACCAGAGCGAAATTAGTCAGTTGTTACGCTGGCTATTGTCTGCACGCAGACAAAGTCACAGCGAGAGAATTTATGAGACTGATAGGTCTGTGCGGAGCCACTGCGGATCTCATTCCGATGGGGCGGTTACGCACGCGTCCTCTCCAGATTTTCTTGACTCAGAATTGGAGTGTGAAAATTCATTCGCTCGACGTAGACATTCTCTTGTCAGATCAAGTGAAACAAGAGATTCAGACTTGGGCAAACATTCAGTGGTTAACTCAAGGAGTTCCGCTGCAGTTGCCGGATCCGAGTTTTACCATTATGACGGATGCCAGTCAAACAGGTTGGGGTGCATCATTGATCCCAACAGATTCGAGATGCCAGGGTCTTTGGGATCCGCAATTCCTGTGCAAGCACATAAACATCAAGGAAATGATGTCAATTTGGCTTGCGTTACGTCATTGGATGGACATTATTCACAATGCTCATGTCCAAATCCTATCCGACAATACGACAGTAGTGGCGTATATATACGGAATCAGGGAGGCACTCATTCAGTTCCGTTGTTCAATCTAACGGAAAGAATCCTTCTGTTTGTGCTAGAACATCAGGTTCTTCTTTCGGTCCGTCACATACCGGGTCGTCTGAATGTGCTAGCAGACTCCCTTTCACGAAAGGGTCGCTTGTTGCCGTCAGAGTGGACTCTCAACAAACAAGTATTCAATCAGATTTGCTACCAATGGGAACGGCCAATGATAGACTTATTTGCGACACATCTCAACAATCAGTTGCAGACGTATGTGTCTCCGTGTCCGGATCCAAGAGCATTTGCAGTAGACGCTCTGTCGATCCCTTGGGACGGAATGATAGGATATGTGTATCCTCCAGCGCCGTTAATTCAACAAGTATTGCTAAAGATAAAACAATCTCAATGCAAGATTCTGTTGGTAGCATCTCTGTCGCCACAGAGACCGTGGATAAATCTACTCAGGTGTCTGTTGTGGGACCTACCGCGAAAGCTTCCTCTACGGGAGGATCTTCTTTCGCAGGGGAAATCGCGTCAACTCCATCACAACCCGCAAGGTCTCAACCTTCACGTTTTTCCGTTGTGCGGTCCTTCTTGCATGGCAAGCACTTTACAGGACGAGCAGTGGACGCGATTTCTAACTGTAGGAGGACCTCCTCTTCGCTAAACTATGCGGCTAAGTGGAAGGTTTTTCGTCGTTGGTGTAGGGCTCATTCTGTAGATATTTTTGATCCCTCTATACCAGACATTGCAAACTTTCTAGTATACCTGTTTGACGAAATCAAACTGCAGTCTGTTACTATTAAGGGTTATAGGTCTATGTTATCTGATACCTATGCACATCATGATAGTTTACAAATTGGATCTAATGTCTCTTTATCTAAGTTGGTTAGAAACTTCTCGATAAATAGACCCAGAACTCTTAGATTAATTCCTAAATGGAATTTAGCTTGGGTTCTTCTTAAATTGAAGGAAAAGCCATTTGAACCTCTTGGGACAGTAGATTTCAATTTCTTATCTTATAAGACAGCTTTTCTCTTAGCTTTCTCTTCTGCTAGAAGAGTCAGTGAGCTTCATGCACTGTCGGTGGATGATTCTCACTATCGTAGTGTCGGGAACACTATCACCTTCACTACTAATGTGGGTTTTTTTAGCTAAGAATCAGGCTCCTAATAAATATCCGGAACCTATTGTTATTAAGGCTCTTCCGTCTTCAGACGGGCGTAGGCCCTTACTCTGTCCTGTTAGAGCGTTACGTATCTATAAACAGAGATCTCGGTTTATCAGAAAGGGACGGAAACGTTTCTTTCTGTCTTTGATGCCTAATAGAAGGGACATTTCGGTCCATTCTATTGCTAGATGGATTCAATTAACTATCCGTACTGCTTATGAGAGTTTATCTTCTTCTCAGCAGTCTGTGCTTAAGATTTCCGCTCATGAAGTAAGAGCTCTTGCTACTTCTTGGGCTTATGCTAATAGTGTTGCTATTACAGATTTAATGAAGGCTGCTTATTGGTCTCAGCCATCCACATTCACGAATTTTTATCTCAGAAATATTGAGTCCATTTCTGGAGACCTGCATTGTTTAGGTCCATTATCTGTTGCTCAGAATGTCGTCCACTAAACAGTTGCAACTATAGTTATGCAGGCTTTCTGTTCCAGCAGTGACTCCGTCCGGCTGCCCTCTTCGCTCTGGGCTATTTGACCCAGGGCAAGGGGAAGGGGGGGGGGGGTGTTCCCTTAGGTCACCTGCTTTATAGTGAAAAGCAAGGGAATGCCTCCTCCAAAGTCAGTATTTCTGAGTCGCTTCCGGGATGGTTTTAAAGTGTAATATTAATGTTAAAATTCATTCATGTCTTATTTTTAAAGTGTAGCTCGGTGTGAAGCATTTGTATATGTCAAGTGTCAAACGGGCTTTAATATACAATACTCGGACACTTTTAAAAGATTATAAAGAGTCTCAACTCTCTGGACTACTTTATTTATTGGCTTACTTTAAAAATAATTACTATAAGGGTTATACTGGATGTTAATAGAGAACATGAATATTATTGTGCTCAATTATTAAGGGTATTGTATCTTTCTAATTTAATATTAAATAAGAAAGATACATGTAAAGCCTAATACTCCTTTTCTCCTTAAGGGGTTACCTCTTTATTATATAGTTGAGCTTATTGGATTTTCCTCTATGTCCTAGGCCCTCCAGCCTTTTTACTATTCAGCTAAGTCTGGGTCATTGGTACAGTATAAAAATGTTAAAAAATTTATAGTAATTTATATATTTTTTATACTTACCAATGACCCAGACGGGGTTGGCCCTCCCAGGAGTTGGGAACTCTTGCCTCCCCGCTGAGTACATAGCGCTGACCAGGCACTGCCAGTAAGAATGATAATTGGTGCCAATTTCGGGACGTCCTTGACACTGCGCATGCGCAGTGGGGGCGTAGTATGGAGGTCCTATAGGACATGATTTCTTTTGGTTTTGGATGCAAATTTTGGGGATTGGGGGGCAAAATTTGTGTTTGGCCCTGGTTTTGTTAGAGTTAGCACCAGCTAAGTCTGGGTCATTGGTAAGTATAAAAAATATATAAATTACTATAAATTTTTTAACTTTTTGCTTCCAAAACATAGGTTATGACCCCTCATTGGAACGAGCTCATCGAGCTCGTTCCAATGAGGGGTCATAACCTATGTTTTGGAAGCAAAAAGTGAAAATATTAAAAAAATGAATGGCGTTTTTCTTGTAGGTAAAAGATTAATACAATATAGCCCACACTAAATAGGACAGATAACGTAAATTCTCCCAACTGAAATTATGCAAATATGACCCAGTTGTATTTTGTTTAGCCAATCAAATTGTCTAGTTTTGAAATTGACCAATGAAATCTCCCAACTCCAATTATGCAAATTATGAAAATATGGCCCAGTTGTATTTTGTTCAGCCAATCAAATTGTCTAGTTTGGAAATTGACCAATGAAACTGGAGGAAGGCTTTATTTATCACTGATTAATATGAAAACAACATATCAAATGTTTTAAAGTGAACAAAATGGACGAGTCATATGATAAAATTTAATCACAAGCTCAACAGAAGGTTTTCTGTGTAAGTAAGTTTTGTTGGTTTTGAAGTTAAACTCAACTGTTTTTTTTTCAAATTGTTTTCAAATTTACTTTAGTGTTAAGTTTACTGTTAAAACTGTAGACATTAGATCAGGGATCCAGTTGGGGGTATTTTCAGTTGGACTTGAATTTTATTGAAGAATTACTGAATATATAAAAAACAAAAACAGATTCCAGTGATTTGTTGTTGGATTTCATTATTTCCTAATATGCTTTCTGAATTCTCATCTGAAATTTGGAATTGTTTCACACAAAGACTTATTCTATATAGTAACAGTAACAGTAAAAACATTTCATATTTAGGTTCTTCTAAAATCTTCAAAAGTCTCTAAGATAAATAGCCTGGAATGAAAATAATGTAAAACAGGTTCCCATGATTATTCTCACCAGAACCCCAAAACAGGTTCCGTGGGGTTCCCAGACACCAAATTCACGGAACCCGTTTCTGGGTTCCATCAATTTCTGAAATGTGCATGCCTGCAACTCGCCTATGAGTGAGAGTGGAAATGTCTACGTGAGTCAGGGATGTGTTTGTTACAGTGTTAACACCTGTAATGCGGTAGCTCTAAGGTAACAGTTAATCGATCAAGGACTTTTTTGATCGATCATGATGTTGATTGTCAGTTAATCAATTAACCGGTTAACCATTTCAGCTCTTATACCAGGACATAACCATTAGGCAGCATGATCATTTTGGTGGTGGGTTGGTTATGGTGTGGGGGGCAAAACCATGACAAGCAGAACAGCATTACGTGTCATTCAAGAGCATGTCACAGGGCAGTACTACCATGACAACATGTTTGCAGCTCATGTGGTGCTATTTGCGCGATGTCCCAGCTGTCGATTCATTTTCCAAGATGACAGTACAAGAGCACACAGGGCCTGTGTCGCCACAGAGTTCCTCCAGGAGCAGAACATCACTACACTGCCTTGGCCAGCACGAAGTCCAGACCTTTCACCAAGCGAGCACGTCTGAGATATGCTTGGCAGGCGCCTACGACAATGCCAACACCCCCTTACCAATGTCCAGGAACTCGCCGCTGCACTGCAGGAAGAATGGAATAACATCAGTCAAGCTGATATTGGACGTCTGGTGAGAAGTATGCCACGTCGGATCTGCACTTGTCTTGTGATCCGAGGAGGATTTACAAGTTATTGAGGTCTTGGACTGAACGTAGTAAATTCTCTGACTGACTGTCCATGTCTTCTACAGCTCAGTGCGTGGAATGTGTGCTTGTCAGACACCCATCTATCGCTGAAATCATTCACCAGATGTCACAGTGCAATGCCTCAACTGACTTTTTGATGAAAATATAAATATATTTCTTCATTTATCTCACTTTTATCAAATATCTCCTACTTTTTTTTTAATAATATATGATACAATATTACACAGTATAACAGTAGAGAAAATACATTTTAAAGGAGGGAACTGACAGAAAGCTTGGAGCTTATTTGAGTCATTTCCCTGGCTTAGAGCTTATTTGGGTTATCTCCCTATTTGTGGTTTTATGGGACTTAAGGGTTAACCCTTTAGGGCCTAATTCTGACTTTGATAACTTTTTAATTCAAAGGAACAGATGCCCCAACATGCATTGTTTGGGTAAACTCAAAACTTATTTTCTAAGTACCTTGTCAGTTGTTTCTAGGCAAGTCTTGGCTGCCTGTGTAGGCAGCCAAGACTTGACTAGAAACAACTACAAAGCCACTGGAGGTAGACTTTCAAAGTATAACGAAAATGTATAAAAATCTCCTTAAGGGTTAAAACCCAAATTAATTTCCCATACCTTTCTTATAAATTTGAGCTGTTTATTTCATGTAGGTTATAGAAAATATTATGAACTATCATTATGCTGACACTCTCAAAATTATTAAAATTCTCCAGTTTTAAAGGCCTTTTTGACCTCATTACTTCCAATATATAGAGGATCTCCAATGAGTCCCTTGTTAATACTGTAATTTGCTTAACATGTTCTGGAAATTAGGTTAGGCCTAATTTACCAGATGAGTTGTGTAAAGTTTGCTCTAAATTGGGGATGAGTTGAAGATTTTATTTATCACTTGATCCTAAATCCAATGAAAGACCCAATAACAGCTGCCTAAATAGATCCAGAAACGAACAGCAAATTCTATAGGCCTTGAATTAGATTGTTGAAAACCGCCTGTAGAATGTCTGCTCCTGCCAGTAGCAGGTTTCCCATGTGGCCTTGATTTAAGGAACATTCTTGAGTATGACTAAGAGCCATTCAAGGCCTTGAAATCCTGGAAAATGGGCCAGGATGCTTTGAAAAGCCTGGAAAGTTCACCCATTAAAAATGCTGACAACGTGCATAATCATAACTATAGTATTATATGCCAAATTTTATGTAGGTATAGTCCTAATTGGGATTCTCTGGTCATTTCCTCGTCCTCCCACTTCCCTTGAAGGTAAGTGGAAGGAGGGGGTAATGATGAAAGGGACCTATTAGGCAGGCCTTGAAAATCCTTGAATTTGACTATTGCAGGGCCTTGAAAAATGTCAAGAAACAGCCTTGCATAGCCTTGAATTTTATCAGTCCTCGCTTGCAGGAACCCTGAATAGTCCACAGTGACGTAGAAATATCAAAGCATTCAATAGAATTTTTTGGAAACAAATCTTCAAAACTCAACAAATTGCTTGATATACAACATATGAAATTTAAACAGACATCCAGGGTTACAGTTCAAGTTTTGCCCAAGAATACAACTGCATACTCTGAGGCTACTTCTGGAATATTATTGAATGATCAAGCTTAACCCTTTACCCAATGAATCGCCCGCATCCGCCCACATAATATGCAAAGTCAGCAGTTGAAAAAATATTATTTTTCAAAAAATTTCAATAAAACCATATCATGTGACCCCTCGTTGGAATGAGCTCGCTGAGCTCGTTCCAACGAGGGGTCACATGATATGGTTTTGTTGAAATTGTTTGAAAAATTTGAATAAATGATATTTAAAATAATAAACTTTGATATCGTCTGCGTTGGGTAAAGGGTTAAATAAGTGGGAGGTGAATCATCAGAAAAATTATTAGATCATATGTTAAAAGCATTTAGTTTATTATAGCTTGTCAACAAAGCTTTCTGATCTCTGTCAGTTGGATATGATGAAGTCAATTTTCATTTTCTCACCAAAATGTTGGAAAATGACCATATTCTCAATCGTAAATTGACTATTCAAACATTGACTATTCAATATATTTCTCTGGTAAAGAGGTTGTTAAGTTACTCCTCTCACACTGATGTCAAAATACCAATCTTTAAACCAGCAAACTGAACTCGTAATGCAATTAGGAATTTGGCCAATTCAATCTTGTGTGACAGAGCTCAGTGAGCTCTGTCAGACAAGATTGAATTGGTTAAATTCCAAATTGCATTATGGAGAAAATTTAGGCCTAAAAAACCTGCATGGTCCTTTTGATTACATACTCTCTTTTTATAACCAATGAAAACATAAAAAAACAAAAATTAAATGGTTTATGCCTGATATTTAAACCCAAGTTAATAAAATTGATAAACTTGTCCCTTGAGTGCAACAAGGCTTTGCAATGCTTAGCATTGCGAAGCCTTCTTGCACTCAAGGGACGAAATACATAACCACCCATGTTATTCCGTTGATTATGAGGCCTAAAACATAAAACTATTACAAAAATTAAAAATAAAATAATTACAAAAATTAAAAATAAAATAAAAAACTCACCCACATACAGTTTGACAAAAAATAGCCTGAGAAACAGAAGATCTACTTTGTGGGTCCTTACTACTTGGAATTTTGGTATTTTGACATCAATGTACACAGGGGTAAGAGGGTTCCACCTAATACCATGATTGCTATAATTATTCAACTTTACCCAATACAATGCAGACATTGAGAAATGTGCTAGATACAGCACACATGGAATCCAGTCCGCATGTAAAACATCATGTAAGAGAGTATCTGATTAGTCATTACACATCTGACTGACATTATGATGTTAACCCTTTACCTAACGTAACGGCCAAAACCGGCCAGCGCTATTCTCAAAAATCGGCAATTAATTTTCATTATTTTTTTCATTTTTTGTCTCAAAAACATAGGTTATGACCCCTCGTTGGAACGAGCTCAACGAGCTCGTTCCAACGAGGGGTCATAACCTATGTTTTCGAGACAAAAAATGAAAAAAATTAGTTATTCAAGAATTATTTTTGCAAGTGTCGTCTGCTTTTCAGGTTGGGTAAAGGGTTAATGAAATGCTTTGATATAAAATAGCATCAAGTAAGAAAGTACATAGACCTCCATTGGTGATATTTTTCTTTAAAAAAAAAGTTTCAAATTTAATCGTGGTATAAATACAGAACACTTAATCTAGCCAAAAGCATTTTCAGAGAGATAGATACTTCATCCCCCCACATGCTTGGGAATGGAAGAAGCATAACCCTGATACTAAGACAGAACACAACGAGGGTAGAGTACAGAGGACAGAAATCAACAACACAAGTTTGAGTTTTTCCTGTATTTCATGTGCCCAAAGTCAGGCTTGAAATACATGAAAATCTCCCACAAGTGTCTTGCTGAATGACACAATGAAAATGCTTTTGGTTGGATTTGAACTCTTTCTTGCTAATAAGTCTGACATGCCAACATCTCAGCCACTGTGCTCTCTGTACATTGAAAGAAAACTTCCAGTACAGTGAAGCCCACTTAATTGGATATCTCTTAACTGAATAACCTGTTAACTGAATATAACTGAATATAATTTCCCAACACAAAATCATTTACCATACCTTCAGTACAAATTTGACCTGTTAAGTGAATATAGGTTATAGAGTAAATGCCTGTTAATTGAATAAAAAAATCTTGTAACCTGTCAAGAAATCACCTTGATTCGCCCCAGTTTTCTTTATAGACCTATTTGGCCTCAGTACATTCAATACAGGCATTTAATCTTGTTTGACAGCGCTCATGGAGCTCTGTAAGACAAGATATAATAAAATAAATGCGAAGTTTATCTCAAGAATACAGGACAGTGACACAATCCCTGGTAATTGAATACTCCTGTTAAGTGAATAATTTTCATTGGCAAGTGGCTATTCAGTTAACAGGACTCCACTGTACTTAAATGGCTAACCCAGGATGTACACTACTTGTTGAGATATGCCTTTACATAATCCTAAAAAATTTTCTGCTTTATTCATCGTATCTTCCCTAACATGGTATGTATAGACAAGCCTTCGTCAGCATTGTCCAAGGAAATTTTGACTTTTACAAATTGGATTTTTTTCTTTGTATTCCGTTGTATTGGTAGTTTGTTGGTATGTTAGATTTTTAAAGAAAATAAATTTACAAGAAAAATTTAATTACACTTTTCCGAAGAGAAAGAGCTTGTGTAGCAAAGGTGTACCAGTTTTTTGGTGGGTCTTATTTTTCAAACTTTCCCTGGATGTTTTATCTGGTTTGGTGGGTCTTATTTTTCAAACTTTCCCTGGATGTTTTTATCTGGACTCTGTCAAAGAATGAGAGCAAGTGATGAAAGCAAATTCCATTGCTATATCATACTGGTAGTTGCATTTTTTCCTCTATTCAGGTGGTTGCCAACTGTATGGCCTGTACTTGTTAACTCACCTGACTGAAAGTCAGTGTGAGCTTTTGCCATCACTTGGCGTCCATCACTTGGCGTCCGTCGTCTTTCATCTGTTAACTTTTGCAACTCGGTCTTCTCCTTCAAAACCACTAGCCCAAACCTAAACAAATTTGACATACAGTATATTGGAGGTATCCTCTTTCCAGTTTGTTAAAATGAACTCGGTGCCCCCGTGGGAGTGAAGCCCCAAAAGCATCAATTTCTCCTGAAATCTTCTTCTTATGAACCACCTGTCAGAATGCTGTGATATTTGGTATGTAAGCTCCTTTGGTACTCAAGATTCAAGTTTGTTCAAAGAAATTTTTTCGGTCAATATTTGGGCTCGCTATGGGAGGATCTCTATTTTGTGCCCCGACCCAAATTTCTATTTTCCGAACCGAGAGGCCGATTTGAACTAAATTTGCTATGAAGTATTATTGGGTCTTGACTACTTGATTCATGCAAAAAAAACTTTTCCCGCTGCCCCCGTGGGAACCTCAGGATCCCATATCTCCAAAACTGCACGGCACTGAAACTTTTGATTTTGGTGTGAAGCTTCCTTAGGACCAATAGAAAGGAATGGTGAAAAAAAAAATCGCTATCGGTTTTGTCCTAAGGTACAGTTTCGGGACTTTGAAAAAATGCTGAGTCAGCATTATTTAACACTGAAGGTAATGGGAAAAATATAAAATAATCTTTTTCTCCCCAACCACTGCTCCAAAAGCTTTCATATTTCACATATAACATCTATGGAAGATTGATTCACATGGTTGTTGAAGTTTAACCCCTGGGTCCATATTTGGGCACTCTTCAGGAGCCCAAATGTTCAAATTAGTGCAATATGAGGGATATTTTTTTTAAATCTTCTTCACCAGATCCAACAGTCAGAATCTTTTAATATTTGGTATACAGCATCCTTAGGGAAGGGAGATTCAGGTTTGTTCAAGCCAAGTCCCTGGGTTCATATTTGGGCTCCCTATGAGATCCCAAATTGTAACTTTGTTCAATATGAGGAATATTCTTTAAAAATCTTTTTCTCCAGATCCAGCAGTCAGATTCTTTTGATATTTGGTGTACAACACCTCTGGGAGGGTTAGATTGAAGGTTGTTCAAATCAGGTCCTCGGGTTAATATTTGGGCTTTTCATTGAAGCCGAAAGTTTAACTTTGTCAAATATGAGAAAATTTCTTGAAAATTCTTCTTCTCCAGGTCCACCAGTGAGAATCTTTTAGTTATAGTTTATCTTTTCATTTCCATCCTTGAAGCTTATATTACAAAGTGATAACAGTATGACACAAGTGTTTTACATCTCTGCACTGTGATATAAAATTTATGAAATTTTCCCATGATGCAACTAGGAATTTAACCAATTCAATTTGATTTGACAGACCTCATTGCACTCTGTCAGACAAGATTAAATTGCTTTTTTAAATTTCTAATTGCATAAACTGGTTGAGTGCTGGAAGCCCATAATTGGGCGTTACTCTAAAGTGTAGCTTCTGCAACTCAGAGGTTTCAGTCTCTGTGGGTGTTGTTATGCCCTCGACTTGAGAACTTGAAGGGGTATGTAGTGGGGACCTCCATCTGTTTGTTCATCCATACGTCCGCCTGTTCGTCCATCCATCCATCTGTCTGTCCATACCAACATTTTCCCTTGTATCTCAGCCACAGCTGCTCCAGTTTGAATGATATTTGGTGTTGTGATAGAGCATCATGGGGGAACTATCCCTGTATAGCGTGAGTTTCTTCCAACACATTTCTCCCAGAGTTGTGGCCCTTTTGCACTCTTTTGACTTAGAAAAAATTTTGTAGTCAGGGGTATTAGCAGCGCTTTGCGATGCAGGCTTCTTGTTCATATTATCTTTGAATTTAAATTATTTGGTCTATGGATTTTCCTAGTTACAATTTATGGGAGAGTGCCTACAGGCACTCTCCCATAAATTGTAACAAGGCAAAGTTTTGTAAACACATTTTGATGACTAAAAATAATTTAGCACTCTACCAATTAAAGGAAAATTCCCCCAGTGGGAATTCTGGAAGTGGATTATTGCTTGTTTATTATGGTTGTTACAAGGTCTGTTTTACTGGTAAAATAGGGTCTTGGTAACCAATGCCCAGGATGGAAATCCTCTAAAGTGGTCAACTTTAGGTATAAATGATTGGCTAAACTTGATTTCTTACCTGTGTTATGGTCATGACTCATGATATGATCATAGTTGCAGGAGGTGACCTTAAACACCAATAAATAAATAAATAAATGGGAAAACTTGCTGCTCAAAACTTTGGTACTTTGACATCACTGTGCAGTGGGTTAAGTTTATCTTTCACAGGTTGTGACATGTTGTTGAGCGTTGTCATTGTGTGGAATAACTTTCATAATGTCACCTGCAGTGTATTGATTTCTTCTATTACAGGTGTCAGACGGATGCTTCTCAGGTGTTGTCATTAGCTCAGGAAATGAACAGTCAAATGTCAGCCAGAGTAGGTGCTAATTTAAGAATCCATATTATTTCTTTAAAAAAAACAGACTTAGGCCAAATAAAAAAATATGTTTTGATTCTCAGGCAATCCCTCACTGAAATTGAACCACCCCTCATCTGGCATTTTTATTGCCTTTCAGTGGCTTCCAGTATTGCTTCAAAATTGGGAGACTCAAAACTTTTTTACATTTTTTCATTGATGTATGTAACTGAAATCTGATGAGCATAACAAAAGACAGACTTCATCACATGGCTTTGCATTTGTTTCTAGTCAAGTCTTGGCTGCCTATATAGGCAGCCAAGACTTGCCAAGAAACAAGCCCGAAAATAAGTAATCTGTCATTTGCAGAATAAGGTCCCCAAAGGGTGAATTTGTTGATGCTGACCCTGATCCATACAGTGGGCTAGAGTCCCCCAATTTATCATCTGGGTACCTCTTTCTGTTTGGGCCTGAGACCATGATTCAGACTGAGGTTCACAGAGGGTAAATTTGGTAATGCTACCCTGCTGTGCAGGGTATCATCACCAAATTCACCCTCTGGGGACCTCATTCTGCAGATGACAGTCTGCTTATTTTCAGGCTTGCCTAGAAACAACTGCAACGCACTTGGATTGTAACTTGCAAGTTTCCCCAAAGACATCATGTTGGGGGACCTGTTCTGTTGCAGTAAAAAGTGATCACAGTCGAAAGTAGGCCATTGAGGGTTAAACTTATGCACTTTCTATATATTCTTTGTTTATAAAGACAGCAGAAAGCCCCCTCAGTCTTTGCTCATTATATGCATGAAAAAAATAGAATAAAAACCATCCCTCACTAATTTGAAAAAAATAATTGCCTGAGAATCAGTTAATTTATTTTGTATGGCCTTAGTCTGATATTTTATTTGAAAAAAGAAAACGGAGCGTGGTGGCTCAGTGGTAGACTGTTGAACTTCTATGCTAGAGGTCCTGAGTTCAATCCCTGTCCGGGAAGACCCGCGTTGTGTCCTTGGGCAAGGCACTTTATCCTGGTTGCCTACATGGGGGCACAATGACGCTCTGTACTAATGCGTACTGCACATCAATGGTGTACATGTCTTCAACTGCTGTAACCCTGCTTGAGTGGAGCTTGAACAGAGTTAGAATGTTGAGGAGCTGACAGTTGCTCGTCGATGCTTAGTGTTTCTCTCTGGGTACTCCGGCTTCCTCCACCCGTAAAACTGTCGTGGTCATGATTAGCCATTGTGCATAAGTATGTGACCTTAAACACCAATAAATAAATAGGAAAAAAGAAAAGTAATAATTCCAGTACAGGCAGTAGGTAAAATTTTGAACAATATTGTATGCAACAACATTTTTGAAGTATGTACAGTTTTTAATGATAGGAATTGACGTCAAGTGTAACCCTTAGGGGCTTCGAACAGGCAGCCAGCGCTTAACCACTGCCAGAGTATGTTTACTCAAGTCTGAGAGACTTCCTCATGGCAGCATTTTGGGGTTCCTGCTATGTGGTCATAAAGTTCCAAAAGTCAGAAGTTCTTTTAGGGTTAATTCTTTACCTAACAAATTGGCCGCATCTGCCTTTCAAAATTTTCAGATGAAGCAGGTGACAAAAAATATATGTTTCAAAAAGTCTCAACAAAACCGTTATCATGTGATCCCTCATTGGAATGAGCTTCCAATGAAAGTTCACATGATATGGTTTTGTTGCAAAAAAGGCCGGAGAAACAGAAGATCTACTTTGCGGGTCCTAAAGAGCTACTATCTGACAAAGCATATGAAATTGTGAATCATGCAAAAATCTGTCATGTTTAATATGCATGTTTTTTTTTTTATTTTACAGGTAGAAGAAGTTGATGAATCTCTAATAAGATGCTTATCCTATACATGTCAAGGAAATCTGTCTCCATTGTGTGCTGCTATTGGAGGTTTAGTTGCACAGGAAGGGTTGAAAGCTCTTACGGGTAAATTCATGCCCTTGAATCAGTGGGTAATTCTGAATTTATTATCTTCTCTTATATCATTTCCCTAAATATCAGGTATACAGTATTACTCCCCCCAGGAATAATCCCCCCAGTCCAAAACTGCATAGGTGGAATTTTTCCCCTCACTCTTAATTTTGGATGTGGAATTTATCCCCCAAACAGAAAATTAACTCTTTGCATGCTGCTGGCGGATATTTCTGCTCAGCACGGGGTTTATCTTGTCTCTGAAATAACTATAATTTGTGCATTTTTAGCTCAACTTTCCGTCAACAATTCAATACGGCTCGGGCTAGAGGCCGTATTTATGAACCGATCTTTACAAAACTTTGTACCTTTGTTATCACTGTGGGACCAGAACGAGTGTTTTTAGGTGCGATCCGAAATTCACCAGCAGCCATTTTGTACCTTAGTTAGTGCAATCACTTTTTTGTACAGAACTTCTGTATGAAAGTTCTGATTCAAATAAATTTTTGTCTGAATGTTTAGTAACATGGAATACATCACATATAATACGGGATTTTTTCTCATGCAGAAAATATGCAAATTAGATGAACTTTGATTTTTTCAGTGCCACTTACACACAGTAAGTACACATGTCAGTACGGCTCGGGCTAGGGGCTGTATTTATGAACTGATCTTCACGAAACTTCTTGGGTACCTTTGTTATCACCTTGGGACGAGAACAAGTGTTTCTGGATGCGGTCCAAAATTCAAGATGGCTGCCAGCGGCCCTTTTGTACCGAAATTAGGTCCAATCATGTTTTTGTACACAACTTTAATACGGCTCAGGCTAGAGGCCATATTTATGAACCGATCTTTATGAAACTTCTTGGGCACCTTTGTTATCACCATGGGATGAGAATGAGTGTTTTTGGGTGCAGTCAAAAATTCAAGATGGCCACCAGCAGCCATTTTGTACCAAAATTAGTGCAATCAGTTTTTTGTACAGAACTTCTGTATGAAAGTTCTGATTTGAATAAATTTTTGTATGAATGTTTAGTAACATCGAATACATCACATATAATACGGGTTTTTTCTCGTGCAGACATTATGCAGATTAGATGGACTTTGTTTTATTCAGTGCTACTTATACATACTAAGTACACATGTCAATACGGCTCGGGCTAGAGGCTCTGTTTATGAACCGATCTTCACGAAACTTCTTCAGTACCTTTGTTATCACCTTGGGACGAGAACGAGTGTTTTTGCGTGTGGTCCAAAATTCAAGATGGCTGCCAGTAGCCATTTTGTACCAAAATTAGGAACAATCAGTTTTTGGTACAGAACTTCTATATGAAGGTTGTGATTTGAATAAATTTTTGAATGAATGTTTAGTAACATGGAATACATCACATATAATACAGGTTTTTTTCTCGTGCAGAAATTATGCAAATTAGATGAATTTTGATTTATTCAGTGCTACTTATACACAGTAAGTGCACATGTCAATATGGCTCGGGCTAGAGGCTGTATTTATGAACCGATCTTCACGAAACTTCTTGGGTACCTCTGTTATCACCTTGGGACAGGAATGAGTTTTTATCACTGTGCTATGAGAACAAATATTTTGGGGTTCAGTCAGACCCACTCTGGGACTCAAAGATTTCTTTTCTAGTTTAGCATCTTACTGTCGCCCACCTTTACTATACTTTACCTATACATTTGTTACAGGCTACGGTCAGCATTTATGTACAGACCGTTACAATACTTTATATGTACCTTTGTTATCAGGTCATTACCTGTGTCACATACTATACATGTACATGTTGAGCTACAGTGTCATTGACACTTTCATTAATCATATTGTCTCCCTGTAAATGGAATGGATTTTTTCACCTATGATTTCTTGTGTTACATTTAGATTCACTTTTCATCAAATCTAGTCATGGCTGCTTTAAAGCAGCCATGACTAGATTTGATGAAAAATATCTAGAAAATACTCAGCGGGTTAAGAGTTAGGGTAGGAGAAAATCCCCCCACTAGATAACTAGATGTTTGTAAGAGGAATAATTCCCTCCCCCCCCCCCCCCCCCCCCCCAAGCAGAAAATTATGATTATGACAGGAGATAATTACGCGTTCCAATAAGCCCCTTTTTGATATAGCTTTGTGGAATGTCCATGATGTGACCACAGCGGGTGATGATAGCACCAGCAATATCTGTGAAGCTTGGAATAATGGCTTCATATATCTTGTAGGACATAAAAACTCTAGTCTGTAATGCTATCCAACACCAGTTGATCCTCGCTGTCAAAAGTGTCGTTATACCCCAATAAATAAACATAAATAGAGATCTTCTATATGTAATCTTTTTAATAACCATGCCAACCATTCAGAACATCTAAAAAACATCACTTAATCCCCACGAAATAGCTTGTTATGTAAACATCATTCACAGCGTGTCTAATATGGAATATGGGAATGGCATCAGAAGTCAACATCGTAATGTTGTAGTGTTTTTGTTTCAGAAGTAGAATTGAATTAATCTTCTCTTACATTTCATTAATCTATACTATATTTTAGAATGTCTGTATGTATGTCTGTCTGTCTGCTATAGAAATGAATATGGGGCCACCTCGAGTGTCCAAAATGGGTCTACTAGGAGTACTTTTTTATGGCGGATGTCATCGTCAGGTTTAAAAAAGTGTGTGGGGTGGGGGTGTAGGGGGGCATCAAAAGTTATGACCAAAATTTTTTTTACCAATGTCTTTAAAGAGGTCTACTAGGGGTAAGTTTTTATCAGGAATCTAATGGTGAGGTTTAAAAAAGTATCGAGGTGGGGGTGTAGAGGGGCACCAAAAGTTATGACCAAAATTTTTCTCACCGGTATAGGTCTTCAAAGAGGTCTACTAGGGGGAATTTTTTACCAGGAATCTAATGGTGAAGTTTAAAAAAGTGCCGGGTTGGGGTGGGGGTGTGGGTGTAGAGGGGCACCAACAGTTATAATACTCTCCTCAGCCCGAGCAATGCAGGGTAACCCTGCTAGTTGTTTATATAATACAAAGAGAAGGCAACAATTCTGAAAAAACCCCAATATTTCCGGAATAACTAAACATTTTCATATTTGCCTCTGCTTTTGACCTCTCATTGAAATGAGCTCCATTGCAGTGCCATAAAGTATGTTTTCAAGGCAAAAGTTGAAAAAATAATAAAAATTGTTTGACGATTTTTGTGAATAGTGCTGTCCACTTTAATCGTCACATTAGGTAGAAGGTTAAATTAAACTTTATGTGATAAAAAGAATCTCAAATTCATCACGATTTGACATAAAATTTCTCAACCTCATCTGAAAACCCCAGCTCAGGTTGATTTTAATGAACTGGATGTAGAAATTTTATATGAAATTGTGACCCATTAGAGATCCCCTGGGAACACAGTGGCTCAGTTGGACTTCAAACCGAAAGGTCCACAATTCGATCCCCGCTAGGGCTAACTGCATTGTGTCCCCAGGCAAGGCACTTAATCCTGATTGTCCATGTGAGAGCACAGTGGTGCTGTGTACTAAGGTGTACTGCACAGCGATGGTGCACTTGTCTTCAGCCAATGCTAACCCTGCTTGTGTCGAGTTAGTATGTTGAAGAGTCTGGCAGTTGCTCGCCATTTCTCAGTGTTTCTCTCCAGATACTCCGGCTTCCACACCCTGTAAAACTGTCTGACACGAAGTGACCCAGGCTGTCAAAAGTCTTGTTAAATCCCAATAAATAAATATAAATAGAGATCCTCTATATGTAATCTTTTTAGTAACCATGCCAACCATTCAGAACATCTAAAAATCAATTGACATTTTTTTTTTATCACAATTCAGTTTTGTCTATAGAAAACCTTTCCTCATGTCCCTCATGTCCACCCACTTGAACAAGGATATATTAACCCTTTGAACCTGAAAGACTGTTTTTTCAGTCCAGGATCGTGATTCGACGTGAATTCATATAGTTGGTAGTTGCTCAGTGAATTTGTGTGGTAGACCAATCAAGATTTTCAACGTGCAGCTCCAAGGCTGCACATTGAAAATATTGATTGGTCTTCCCCAAGTACGAATATAGACTCTACCAGTTGATGACTCTGAACTGGGGAGGAAGATACCATTAGTGTCCAAAGGGTTAAACAGAGAGTTTTCTTAAACCTCAGTAATCCCCCATGGGGACCCCAGGAAGTGAAGCAGTGCTTGTTTACTGTGGTAAACACCTTGTTTTACTGGTAAAATAGGACCTGATAGCCATTGTCCAGTGTAGAATTCCTCTGAAATGATTATAATGATTGGCTGGACTTCTTTACTTTATATCCATCTTGCAGTCATGCTTAGCCATTATGCAGAAAAGTCATCCTAAACACCAATAAACTCCAATAAATAACCAGTTATTTGAGGTAAGAGGATAAAAAATATTGTACCTCATGTTTTCTTTGATACTCTAGTGCTAATCAGGAGATTTTTAACTAGTGTTATGGCAGTAAATTATTGCAATAACTTTTGTGTTTGTTTTTCCACGTTTGTCATTCGCCTTTTCATTTCTGTTGTGGAATGCTAAAAACTGTTATTTCTACCTTTATAGAGCTTGCTTGCTGAATTTCAAGACTGAAAAAATAAGTTGATAAATTGTATAATCTGAAATTTGTTGTGTTTCAATTTCAGTTATATTTTGATGCTTCAGAAGTAATATCCAAATTAGATTATGCAGAAGATAATATTTTCAGTATGAGGTAAAATTAATTTATATTTCTGTTTGGTGCACGTAGCTGAACTGCATATTTGATTTGGTTTACTGTATGGAGGTTCAAATCCATGCACGGTTTCCCTATAGGAACCTTGGAATGTGGAGCACTTCTTATCTGATGTAGACGACTCGGTATGCTCCTCCTCTGTTAACTGGTAGAGTTCTGGAAGCCCATATTTGGGCTTTATCCTGAAGTCCTGGTACAACAATTCAAAAACTTCATACTCTGTGGGTGTGCTTGCTTCATGTTATCATTGAAGTGAAATTATTTCAACTGTATAGATTTGCCCTGTTACAATTAAGGGGAGAGTACCTATTGGCACTCTCCCATAAAATGGAACATGGCAAAGACTGGTGAATAAATTTGGATGACCAGAAATAATTTAACACTCTACCAGTTAAAACAGGGTACGTCTGGGATGAAAACCTTGCCACGGACAAACATGTCATGCAGGTTTGTCGAGCAGCATTTTTTTATCTATGGAATATCAGCAAGATACAACCAGTTATCGATGTGAAAACTGCTGAGCAGCTTGTGCATGCTTTCGTTACGAGTCGCCTCGATTACGGTAACCCACTGCTGTTTGGGTGTAAAAAATCTTAACTTGATAAACTTCAGAATCTCCAAAATTGTGCGGCCAGGGTTGTGAGTCATAATTGCAAATTCTCCAGAATAACTCTTGATTCTTAGGGACCTCCACTGGCTCCCTGTCTAGCAGAGAATACAATATAAAATTATATTTGTCACTTTTTAATGTATTAACAACATCGCATCACCATACCTGGCGGAGCTCATATCACATGCTCCAAGACATAACCTATGCTCAGCCAACTTGAACAATCTGGCCCAGCCACCCTCTAAACTTGTCTACGCTGGAGAGAGGGCCTTTTCAGTTGGGGCCCCAGTACTTTGGAATTCCCTGCCAAGTATTTTAAAATATGAACAAAGTATTGGAACCTTTAAATCAGTATTAAAATCCCATTTATATCTAAAAGCATTTCACAGGGAAATGTAATTTTGTACTTTTCTTTCATTGTAAAGACATTGAGCACCTTTAAGAGGATTTTAGGCTTACACATTATTTATTATACCCCCCGCAAACAAAGTTTGGGGGAGTATATTGGAATCACCCTGTCTGTCCGTCTGTTCATCCTTCTAAGCGCAACTCCTCCTAAACTGTTTGAAGAATTTTCATGAAACTTTACACAATGGAAGAACTCCATATGAAGATGTGCATGAAGCAATATAATTCCGTTCTGACATTTCCAAGGGGAGATAATCTAACTTATACATTTCAATTACGACATCTTATGGTTGTGTCCTCGTAAGCGCAACAACTCAGGCGCGGGGGGGTATCACTTTGTGAGCTTGTTCACAGTACCTCTAGTTATTATTATTATATGTTGGAAAATGAATACTCATGTTACAATTCACTTGTGAAAAATATTTTAGCATTCTTCCAGTTAAAATGGATAAATGATGGGCTGGACTTAATTTTATATCCATGTTGCGGTCACATTTAGCAATATGTGACCGTAAACACCAATAAATAAACAGAGCTATGTGGTATACTGTATTGTATAGGTATCAAGCCAATAAAGATTTCCCATAGCATGAGATTCTCAAAATACCAATATTTTCATTTTGAAGAACACTCCCGCCATTAGCTAAAAACACATCGACAATGGAATATCAACCCAAATGACTAACCGGAAGATTTGATGCAACAAAAAAGTGGAGAGAAAATACCTCACAGGTTGTCTTCTCAAATATTAACATTCATGAATTCATTTTTCATTACAGAGGAGACAGAATGGATGCATTGAGAATATGTGTTGGTGAAAATGTTTGCAAAGCATTAGCAGATTTGAAATTGTTTATGGTGTGTACATGTTTCTCATAATCTCAGTTAACCCTTTACCTAACTCACACGATATCAAAATTTATTATTTTATTTGGTTTTTTTTTATTATTTTTAAAACAAATTCATCAAAACCATATCATGTGACCCCTCAACGAGCACATTCCAATGATGGGTCACATGATATGGTGTTGTTTAAATATTTTGAAATTTACCCAACATTCTCAGTATCAAACTTTATTTCAGTTATGTTTTGTTTTTCATACTTTTTCCCAAAATGTCAGCAAAACCATATCATGTTACCACCTGTGGAATGCACTCATCGAACTCGTTCCAGTGAGGGGGTCACATGATTTGGTTTGGTTGAAATGTTTGGAAATTTTTTTTTCAGCTGCTGAATGTGTAAATTACAGGAATAGATGAAGTCGATTGATTGAGTAAAAGGTCAAAAGTCGAGAGTAGCATGCTCCTATCCTCAGTGTAGTATTTTTTTTCCTTCTAAAGTCTTTTTGTACAAAACAAATGAAAATATGTAAAGAATTAGACCTTAACTTATTTGCTGATGTAACTTGACAAAACTTTTATTATTTTTTCTTTAATGACTAAAATACTTCAGTGATTATTTCCGAACATAGTTTATTATCATTCATTAGAATGTTCTTGACATGCTTGTACCATTAAGGGTCATAAACTGCATTTTGGATTAAAAATTTAAAAAATGAGCTGTGCTATTTTGTCCATCAAGTTAGCATTTGCACTAAATCTCTTGTTCATTCAGTTTCGTTTATTTATTTACTCTTCTCACAAAGAACAATCGATCTGTGAACACAGTAGTGCCCACTCAATTGGATATTGCATGTATGGAATAAGTTACTTAATTGTATATAATTTGAAATTTGAAAACACCAAACCATTTACCATTCCTTTGGTACATATTTGCCCTGTTAAAATGCATATGGGTTATAGAGTAAATTCTTGTTAATTGAATAAAAAATATAGTGCTTTTTCATAAAATGCTACAAACAACCTGCAGTTCCTAAGTATTACTGACTTTTTTTAGCCTCAGTACTTACAATAAAAGTATTTGTTATCTCTTATCTTACAACAAGAACATATTTTCCCCAATATAAGTAAAAAATGTCTGGACTAAATACAAATCTGTATTGATGGTATCAACCACATGTGCGATCATTTGATTCAGAAAGAGAATGTTTTTGCCAGCACTCAGTTGACATCAAGTTATTACAACATTTTTACCGGCGTCACCAGCGGCAGAGCAGGACTAGTAACCGCTCGACTCCGTCCATCTATCAGCCCGTCCGTCCGTCCGAAACACTTTTTCCGTCAAGGTTTTCTTGAATTCTTTGAAAGGGAATGATTTTATATTTGGTCTCCTGCTTCATAATAATGAGTTGTATTGTGTAAGCAATTTTCAGATCTGCCGTGCAGCCACTTCCTGTTTGCCGACACTTTGAAATTTTACTGTACCCACTGAACATTGAAATTTTTCGTCAAACTTTTCTCGGCTTCTATGCAAGGGATTGATTTTATATTTCATCTGGAGCCTGATAATGATCAGTTGTATCGTGTATGCAACTTTCTGTTTGCCAATTCAATTGCATGCAGCGACGCAGGTCCAGACCCGTTATTGGTCTTGGCTTGTTGATAATAGTAAGTAAATGATGAATAAATCACCAGCTCAACGAAATACTTTGGACTACATCATTTTTTGTCGTTGTGATATTTTTATATAGGCTTACCATGTGTTAAACATGAAAAATAAAACAAAGAAACACACAGCTGAAACACTACCATAAACTTCATCTGTTATAGTAATAGAAGAACAATAAATGGGGGTTATGTCATGAATAGCACATCATGATCTTCATTCAAACAAAATTGCTTGATGCTGAATGATTGTCAAAACAGACAATGTTAACTCCTGCTGCTGACTGATATTCCTGTCCAAGACAGGATTTCACCTGCCACTGAAATAAGTGGAATTTTGGCACATTTAATCAAATTTCCACCTGTAAATTGCACGGATTTTTTCACCATTGTTTTCTTGAGATTAACATGGATGAATTTTTCATCAAATCTCATCATGGCTGCTTCATAGCAGCCATGACTAGATTTGATGAAAAATATCTTGAAAATACTCAGCGGGTTAAGAGTTAAAAACTGTCCCCAATCCTTTCATTATGCAGACAAATCAGGAAAGGGAGGAATATTGTAGGATAAATTAATTATTACCACCATGTGGGTTTCCAGGATGGTGTATTATTGAAGTCTCAACCTCACCTCTGGGTCATGCATCGACTCATCCTTACAGACTTTGTATCTCGTGTGACAGAGCTCATAGAGACCTATCAAACAGGATAGAATAGATACTCAGTTTATTACCAGAAAGAACAGGTGGGGACCACTAAAACTTTGCAAGACGTGACGTCCTATTTTTTATTCGGCTCCTTTTTACACCCACCCACCCACTACGTGCAAATTTTCTACTACCGTTCTCAGACACCCACCCCCCACTCTCCCATTAAAATCCAAAATAAGCTTATAAACTTAGTAGGCACACAGCTGTCTTTAGGGGTTTTCATAATGTTCTTAACCCTTTACCCAACATAATGGCCAAAACCGGCCAGCGCTATTCTAAAAAATCGCCAATTAATTTTTATTATTTTTTCATTTTTTGTCTCAAAAACATAGGTTATGACCCCTCATTGGAACAAGCTCGTCGAGCTCGTTCCAATGAGGGGTCATAACCTATGTTTTTGAGACAAAAAATGAAAAAAATTAGTTATTCAATCATTTTTGGGCAAGTGTCGTCTGCTTTTCATGTTGGGTAAAGGGTTAAACTGGTACCACCAATTTAAACCTCTGTGGGCTGCTGTGGGCCCCAATCTACAAATGACAAGCTGTTCATTATCAGGCTTGGCCAGAGCAAGTGTACATATACGGGAACAAATTTTCATTTGAATTGTTCCCAAAATATTGTCTGCACATTTTCTACATTTCGAACAAGACACCCACCCCCTACTAACGTGAGACATTTTCCCAGTTTAAGCCCAATATTCTCACATATAAAGCCTTCAGATGTTGTATTTATGTTAAGAGTGTGATGTACAACATCATCTTTAAGGTTTGAAGCACAAATGATGGTATATATTAGCTGATATATTGATATATTTTTAAAAAATTGCACAAGTTGGAAATGCACATTTTTGGCGCACTCAAGAGACCCACCCACCCCTACGTCACGTCTTGCAAATTTTTGGTGGCCTCCCCCTGGAAAGAAGCAAAATTATCCAATTCTGGTAAATTGAATATTCCTGTTGGTTGAAAAATTTTCTTGACAGATGGCTATTCAATTAACAGGATTACTTTCGACTAATACTACTATTGTTTCAACTTCAGGTTGGATGTGGTGCTATTGGATGTGAATTGTTGAAAATCTATGCACTTTTAGGTGTGGGAAGTGGTTCAAATGGATTGGTAAGTGTTTTACTTGACTCACCATTTTGCATAAATTTTTTGTTCTGTTCAGAAAAATTTACTCCTGTTTTAACTGGTAAAGTGCTGGAAGCCCATATTTGGTTTTTATTCTGAAGAGACGGTGCCACAATTTAAGGGCTTCATATTCTGTGGATGTGCTTCATATTATCTTTGAGGTGCTATTATTTTATCTGTTAGGATTTGCCTTGTTACAATTTATGGGAGAGTGCCTACTGGCACTTTCCCATGAATTGTAACAAGCCAAAGATGTACAATGAAATTTTAAGGACCAAAAATAAATATCAGCTAAGCATTGAGTTCAAATAACAGATTAAATGGCACAAGTGGATTAGAATACATGTCGTTCCTGCTGGATGGTAGGTCAGTCCATCAGAAGTGAAGTCTTATTTGGACCCGTTCATGCAGATTAAAGAGTCTTACTCAAAGATTCAGCGCAGTTGGCATGGGTCAAGATTGAACTTATAATCTTAAGATCAAAAATCTAATGTGCAAACCTTTTTTCTACCATAATATTAGTTACACAGTTTGTTGGTGGCCTAATATGGTATATATGGTGTCGGTTAATTTCATATTGGATGAGAGTGAAAGTTTGTTGTGACCTAATATGGTATATATTGTGTCAGTTAATTTCATATTGGACGAGAGCGAAGCTCGAGTCCAATATGGAATTAACTGACACCATACATACCATATAAGGCCACCAACAAACTGTGTAACGAATATATATTACCGACTGCTGCATCGATGCACAGAACTAATAACAACAGTGATCAAAATTAAATGAGAGAATTCTCACAATTTGTGAGAGTTAGTAAGCTTCATGCTCCTAGGGTGGCCCTGCCTTCTTCCAAAGTGAAGCCAGCAGTGTCCCTTTCACTACTGGCTGTTCCTTTCTGGCTAGGAATCAATTACCTGAGGTTACTTCACCACCCATCTATATCGGTACTCTTCCTCCAGTGGGTGGTATTTGACTTGTCCTTTTGTCTAGTTTGAGTGGACTGTCATTATGTCAATCGGATCAGGCCTCTTTGGGAAGGTTGAACTTTTTTCTTTCCCTTGTTCCTGGCAGAAAGAATACTTTACCACAGTCCATCTCAAGATGGATTGACGTGGCAGCAAAAGAAGCATACTCTTGTTTTACAAGGACAGATCAGTTAACCTGTTGTATCTCTGCTCATGAGGTTCATGGGCCCACGCCAGTTCTGTGGCTGTGTCTGACATTATGCATGCTGAAAACTGCAGAAGTTCCTCAAACGTTTCCTCTTTCTATCTCCACAACTTATATATACAGTCTGATGACCTGGTCTTTTTGGGTCCACTTTCTGCTGCAAAGGCTGTTCTAGCAGCTCATTGCTAGTTGTTTCTACCCTCACTAAGCCTTGTTATGATTCAGACTTAAGGCTTAAAAAAATAAAAAATCTGTTTTTCAGGCCATCCCACATGGTCCTTTTGGCTGTCGTATGCTCTCTTTTTATAACCAATTTAAACTTAAAAAAAGTAAAAATTAAATGGTTTATGTCTGATATTTTACCCAAGTTAAAAAAATTGATGAATTTATCCTTTGAGTGCAAGAAGGCTTTGCAATGCTTTAGCATTGCAAAGCCTTCTTGCACTCAAGGGGTGAAATACACCACCACCCATGCTATTCTGTAGATTATGAGGCCTAAAACTTGAACCAAGAACATGAACTTTTGATGGCAAAGAAGAAATTACTGAAATAAAAAATAAAATAAAAAAACGCTCGCCCGCATGCAATTTCACAAATAATGGCCTGAGAAACAGAAGATCTACTTTGTGTGGCCTGGCTTACCAATTTTTTTTTCTTTAGCGTTGTTCGTTTTTCGTGCTTCTTATGTAGTCAGTTTTGGATTCCTCACTCTATATAGTTTCTCGACTGACTATATTCACTTGTGTGTTACTTGCAGTTTCACATGTCTTTCAGTATGCCTCTTTCATGCTAGTGTGGCTGTAGCTTTCCATATTCATGCAATTCCAGCAATTCAGTTACACTTGAGGTATTTGATATGTGCTACACTGCCTCCTCTTATTTATTCAGCCTGTTGTAAACAGTTGTAAGGAGATTGGAAAAGAAATTAATTTTTTCTAGTAAAATTGATTTCTATACATACCTACCACAACTGGTTACCGTAGACTCTCCCGAATTTATGAGACTATGTATAAGTTCAAAGTAGTCACCCCCACTTATCACATATCTCTTGGTTGGCAGAATCATATTGGATGAATTAACTTGTGGTAGCTTCTGATGCCATGACCAGATTTGATGAAAAATTCATGAAAATTTGACACAAGAAATCTTTGGTTAAAAGTCTACACAATTTACAGTGAAAAATTTGGTAAAATAACTTCAAATTGGACTCATTTTATTGGCAAGAGATTTCCTGGTATGGGCAGGAATATCCACCAGCAGCATGCAAGGCGTTAAGTTATTTAGTTCCAAATAAAAATAAACATCTGGCCTTCTTATCCATTTGTTAACAATGGTGAGTTTTTGTATGTTTTTCATTAATGGGAAAGGGGACTTTTTGTCTAGTAGCATTTTCTGTATTCCAAAGAAACTCAGTTGACAATTAGTAGCAGACATGTCAAGCTGATGAATTATGAAATAGTGAGATTTCTGAGTAGAAATAGTGAGATTTTGATTATTATATGGCTCAAAGAGGGCAATTTCTTGACTTTAATAGTGAGATTCTGTAAAAATTCTAATTTTCATGCTCATTTAACAAACATTTATTATGGAAAATAATGAGTCTCCCTCTAAAATAGTAAAACTTAATATGTCTGATTATGATCTCACATTGCACTGTTTCCTGTCTCATTTTTCCTCTGTTAAAAATAAGTTAATTTGAGTACATGAGGTGATTACGTATTTCCATCTTGCATATTGCACCTGCATAACTGATATTCAGTTAAATCTCATCTTATTTTTATTTCAGATAACTATTACAGATAATGATTTGATTGAAAAATCAAATTTGAACAGGCAATTCTTGTTTAGACCTCAACATATACGGGTAAAGTTAATTTAAATTTTTACTTAACTCTTTCAACATTTCAACACGAGAGGCCGCTTTTCTGGTCCAGGAACACGATACGTCATAATTTCATTAAGCAGGATGGCTAATAAGTGAACGTGTGTGGTAGAACAATTAATATTTTCAATGTGCAGCCTGAATTCTGCATGTTGAAAATGTTAATTGCTCTACCCCCAAATAATGGATATTGTCTCTTCCATTTTCTGCCATTTAACTGCCATGGAAGGTTCCACCAGTGTTCAAAGGGTTAACAAGACTTTCGTATTCATACTTTATTCAATAGTAGTTCCCATTCTTGTCCTTGCAATTGGTACATATGCTTAAAACAGTCTTTACAGTGGAGCCATTTTAACCCTTTTCCAAACACAAAAATTAGACAACACTTGCAAATAAAATTCTTGAAGCACTAATTTTTTTGATTTTTTGTGTCAAAACCATAGCTTATGACCCCTCATTGGAATGAGCTCAATGAGCTCGTTCCAATGAGGGGTCATAAGCTATGTTTTTGTGACAAAAAATGAAAAAGTAATAAAAATTGAATGGTGAATTTTGTGAATAGCACTGGCCGGTTGTGGCCGTTACGTTGAATAAAGGGTTAAAAAGCGATCTGAGATGACTTGATACCAACAAATTTTTTTTGTTGAACATTGTTTGTTTATGATAATTTCTGCCTCACCACCACCCCCTAAGATGGCGGTGATGGCAACACTTTTTTCAGTATGTGAGCTTTTTGAGATCACTGAGTATTGCACACAAGGTTAGATATAACTGTTGTTATCAATAGAATAAATATTTTCCATTCTCTGGTTTCATTCTATTTCTTAATTTCAGCAACCCAAAAGTACTACTGCTGCACAATCAGTGTTAGAAATAAATCCAGGTAAGACTACATACCTAATACTTTTTAAGTCTATAATCGTGACTAGGTGTTCTTGAAATCTTCTGTTGCTATTTATTCATTGCCATAACTTATCCCCCACCACTTAGTGTACAGGAAAGAATTATGTCTCCCCTTCCCAGAAGGGAGACATATTGTTTTAGTGCATATTCTTCTTCTTCTTTTCCTTCTTCTCATACAAACTTTGTCCGGGCCATAACTTTTTGGTCTTTTGACCTACACCTTAGATACTTGGCATGAGGATGTATCACCATGAGCCGGTGTGCAGTGTACCATAGTGACCTTCATGTGACATTGACCTTTGACCTGAAGGTCAGATTTATGTGTTTTTTTAGGGAAACATCACACAAACTTTGTCCGGGCCATAACTTTTTTGTCTTTTGACCTACACCTTAGATACTTGGCATGTGGATGTATCCCCATGAACCGGTGTGCAGTGTATCATAGTGACCTTCATGTGACCTTGACCTTTGACCTGAAGGTCAGATTTATGCTCTTTTTTAAGGGAAACTGTCTGGACCAGAACTTTTTTTGTATTTCGAGTCAGGCTTTAGATATATGGCATGTGGATGTATCACCATGAACCAGTGTGTAGCGTACCATTGTGACCTTCATGTGACCTTCACCTTTGATCTGAAGGTCAGATTTGTGCTTTTATCAAGGAAACTTTGTCCGGACCAAAACTTGTTTGTCTTTTGAGCCAGGCCTTAGATATTTGGCACGTGGATGTATCACCATGAGTTGGTGTGTCGCATACCATAATGACCTTCATGTGACCTTAACCTCAAGGTCAAATTTATGTACTTCAAATAGGGAGTAATTGTCCAGATCAGAATTTTTTTGGTTTTTTGACCTAGGACTTGGTTATTTGACATGTGGATGTGTCACCATGAGACCGCATGTTGTCTACCTCGATGACCTTCATGTGGCCTTAACCTCTGACCTTAAGGTCAAATTTATGTACTTCAAATAGGGAATAATTTTCCAGACCAGAACGTTTTTGTTTTTTGACCTAGGACTTAGATATTTGACATGTGGATATATCGCAATTAGACCGCATGTCACATGTAATCATGACCTTCATGTGACCTTGACCTCAAGGTCAAATTTATGTACTTTAAATAGGGAGTTATTGTCCAGACCAGATTTTTTTTTTTTGGACATGTGGATGTGTCACCATGAAACCGCATGTCGCTACCTTGATGAACTGCATGTGACCTTGACCTCTGACCTCAAGGTCAAATTTATGTACTTCAAATAGGGAATAATTGTCCAGATCAGAACTTTTTTGTTTTTTTGACCTAGGACTTAGATGATTGACATGTGGATGTATCACAATGATACTACATGTCATCATGACCTTCATGTGACCTTGACCTCAAGGTCAAATTTATGTACTTTAATTTGTATTTTGACCTAGACCTTAGATATTTGGCATGTGGATGTATCATCATGAGCCGGTGTGTCGTGTACCATAGTGACATTCATGTGACCTTGACCTTTGACCTGAAGGTCAGATTTATCTGCTTTTTTTAAGGGAAACTTCGTCCGGACCAGAACTTTTTTGTCTTTTGACCTAGACCTTAGACATTTGGCATGATTGTCAATATTATTCATGTATATATAATTTGCAGTGCATTAAGTAGAAAGGAAGGGGAGACATAAGTTTTAGTGTGCTAAAACAGTTTCTTTTCTGTCTGTTCTTCCATCAGTCTGTCCTTCCAATAATATCATGAATGGGATTGCAAACCAGCCATGTGCATGTATTTCTTCAAGAGATAACTGTTCAAGATTTTTTTTCTGAATTCAAGTCCCTACAAGGGCAATAACTCTTGAATTTAGTATAGCTTTTTGTTGATAATATCATGAATTGGATTGCAAACCAGGTGTGTCCAATTATTTTTTAAAGAGTTATTGCCCTTGTTTGAAATAAAATGTCTTGTAATCACATTACCATTTATTGTACATCACATTTCAAAGAAATTTGTTCAAGATTTTTTTCCTAATTTAATATATAGCTTTTTGATGATAATATCATGAAGGGTTTTGCAAACCAAATGTCTCCAAAGTATTTCTTTGCAAGTTATTGCCCTTGTTGGACTTAGGTGGTGGGGAATTGGCCATCCCATGGCTTTGTACTTCTTTTTTTTAAGATTATTATTTATATTTTCTCTTGACTTGGCTGCTAAAATACCATTAGTACTAAAATACCATAAGTACATTATTATTTACAGTTACAATAACTTATCTCAAACCACAATCATCCCAGTTAGCCTTTTTTAACAAGATTATTTGGGCTTTCAAAATTGTTTTTAAGGTTAAATAAACAAAAAAAAAGAGTTATTAGGTGGCATATTAAACCTTAATGTCTTGAGAGTGTTGCTTTTTAGAATCTCACTATGCCACAACTGGTTATCTCGTGGCTTGGCAATGATTTCTGGTCAAGACTGGCTTCCCATATAATAGACAGGACTTATATATAAAATAGTATAAAATGCTGCCAAGGTAACTTAACAAATGTTAGTGGAGTAACTGTTCTGATGCCACAAACAATTTTTTGGTAATTATCCCCCACTAAATTGAAGTTTGTGTTTGTGGGGGATCTAGCAATGGGGTCTGTCTGTTCATCCATCCGTCCAGCTCCAGCCGTACTTTAGACCTCTGTATCTTGATCGGTGCATGTCGGATTTGAATGATCTTTGGTATGCTGATGGACCATCATGTGGAAAAGTATATTCACAAGTAACAGGTTTTGTTCAATCTTTTTTTCTCGAGTTATGAGCCATTTTTGTCTTTTTTTTTACTTAAAAAATTTCAGATTTTATGCTTTCCAGTTACTGAACCACTTCTCGGCAGGGGATACTGGTAGCATTGCACTTTGTTGCGATTAAATCAAATGTTATATAAAATAATCAGCTCACTGTATCGTAAAAAATTCCTTTCAAAGTCAATATACTGTGGACACTGTTAAATGAATAGGTACTTTTTCAGTACAAAATACTCAATTAACAGGAATATTTGCTGAACCTAAAATTATAAATTTGTTTCATTCTAGTGTCAAATTGAGTATTTATTCTATTGTATCTTGTTTGACAGAGATCTGTGAGATCTGTCAAACAAGAATTGACAAAATAAATGCATGTTTTGAAAGTATGGAATCCAAATTGATCTGTAATGCTTGGAAATTTTATAGAGTTGTTAGTTTGAAATATTTTAATTACAATATTTTTTAATTAACAGAAATTTACTCTTTAACTCGTACACAGTTAACAGGATACATTTGTTATGAACCTCTTATCCACTGAATAGACTGCATCCGTCCTCATAATATCCAAATTCATCAGTTGAAAAAAATTTATTTTTTATAACATTTAAAAAAAAAAAAAATGTCATGTGACTCCGACATTGGAACAAGCTGATTGAGCTTGTTCCAATGTGGGAGTCACATGGTATGGTTTTGCTGAATTTTTTTTAAAAGATTGAAAAAATAATATTTAAAATAATAAATTTTGATATTGTCTGCATTGGGTAAAGGGTTAAGGATGGATAGATGGTTTGATGTTAGAAAATTATATTCATTAACCCTTTACCCAATGTAATGGCCAAAACCGGCCAGTGCTATTCACAAAAATCGCCAATTAATTTTCATTATATTTTTCATTTTTGGTCTCAAAAACATTGGTTATGACCCCTCTTTGGAACAAGCTCCTAGAGCTCGTTCCAATGAGGGGTCATAACCTATGTTTTTGAGACAAAATTTTTTAAAAATTAGTTATTAGAGAATTTTGTTTGCAAGTGTCGTCTGCTGATCATGTTGGGTTAAGGGTTAAAGAGGGTTATTCCATTAGGCAATATCCAGTTTAGTGAGACCTTCTGTACTAGTAGAATATGATCCAGAATGTGTTTATAAATACATTGCTGAAACAGAAAACAAAGCTTTCTAAAACCAGTCATTTAAAATAATAACCAGATCATCAGATCTTGTTATGAAGGCATAGGCATAGGTATTGGTAATATGACTTGTTTCTTCGATAAATGGGTCATATTCACACCATGTGGGAAACTCAGACATTGCTGAATAAACTTTGTTTTTTTGTCTGTTTCTTTGATTCATGACTCCTCATGGTTTATTCTCTTCTTAATTAGGTTAACTGGTAGAGTACTGAATTATTTTTCAAAGGGGATTTGTAACATGACTACTTATTTTAAAGATTCTAATGCTACCTGCAAGGAGAGACTTGATTTAGCAAAATTTTGTTCTTAAATACTTGATTTGTTACAATTTATTGGAGAGTGCCAGTCCCAAAAAAATTGTAACAAATTAATGTTATACAGTGGATCCCACTTAATTGGATATCTCTTAACTGAATAATCCTGTTAATTGAATATAATTTCCCAACACAAAACCATTTACCATACCTCCAGTACAAATTTGACCTGTTAATTGAATATAGGTTATAGAGTAAACTCCTGTTAATTGAATAAAAAGTCTTGTAACCTGTGGAGAAATTACCCTTACTGTCCCCAGTTTTCCTTTGTTTATAGACATGTTTTGCCTCAGTGCATTCAGTAGTGGCATTTAATCTATTGTATCTTGTTTGACAGAGCTCGTGGAGCTCTGTCAAACAAGATATAATAGAATAAATACTAAGTTTATCTCTGAAATGCAGGAAAGTGACACAATCCCTGTTAATTGAATAATACTGTTAATTGAATAATTTCCATTGGCAAAGTTGCTATTCAATTAACAGGGTTCTACTGTATAAACAACTTATGTTCTACTGTTGAGCAAACATCAAGCTAATGCTTGCTGTGTAAAGCCACTTTTGTGGCTCTTTGGCACTTTTCAATAGAGCCAGGATAGTGGCTTCTAGCACCCTACCAGTTAAGCATTAGAAATTATGTATGATTATGGAAAAACATTGGTCATGTTAAGAGGTCAGTGTTATTTTCCAGATTATTTTCCTGTTCTCATAAAAGTTATATGTATCTTGAACATATTGCTTCAATTATGATGGTATGTCTGTAATCATGACCAATAATTATATGATCTAATTAAGATTGATAACTGTATAAATAACTGCATTAATTACTTCTTAATTACAACAAAGAGATAGACTGTCTTCCATACTAAACTTTTATGAGTATTTTACTGGAGGTTATTAATTGTCTGGTCTTTTTCACCACAACCCAATCCATCAGTATGCATTTATTGTTTTTTAATTAACTCTTTATATAACAGTAGGACCATATCTTTCCTCCACTATTCACAAAACTTATGTTTTGAATTTCCTTCTTTTAAGTTTAACCAGGGGGCACAGTGGCTCAGTTGGTCGAGGTGCAGGCTGCAAGCCGAGAGGTCCACGGTTCGAATCCCACCTGCAGCAACCGTGTTGTGTCCTTGGGCAAGACACTTCACCCCCCATTACCCATGTGGGGGCACGGTGGTGCTGTGTATTAAGGCGTACTGCACGTCGATGGTGCACCTGTCTTCAATCAATGCTAACTCTGCTTGTGTGGAGTTGGTAATTTGGGGAGCTGACAGTTGCTTGCCGTTGCTCGGTGGTTCTCTCTGGGTACTCCGGCTTCCTCCACCCGTACAACTGTTGTGGTCATGATTAGCCATTGTGCAGAAATATGTGACCTTAAACACCAATAAATAAATAAATAATATAATTTAAGTTTAACCTCCAAACATAGTTCATGTCCCTCATAGAACAGGCTTGTTGGGCTCATGTTTATGAGGGGTCATAAGCTATATTTTTGTGGCAAGTGTTGGTTCCAGGGACAGAGCCAAGCTAAATGAAGCAAAATAACCCAAGAAATATGAGGGTGAGAGTACATAAGCAAGTCTTAGGGATTTCAGGCATGAATTTATGTTGACATTTTTCAGATAGGGGAGGGGCAGTTTCCCTCCCCACCCCTGGCTTTGCCACTAGTTGGCACTTTGACACATTGGGTGAGAAGGTTATCCCCATACAGCTTGAATGGTACCTGTTTTAATTTCATAGTACAGTGGAGCCCACTTAATTGGATCTCTCTTAACTGAATGACCCTGTTAATTGAATATAATTTCCCAACACAAAACCATTTACCATACCTCCAGTAGAAATTTGACCTGTTAATTGAATACAGGTTATAGGGTAAACTCCTGTTAATTGAATAAAAACTCTTGTATCCTGTCCAGAAATTACCCTGACTCTCCCCAGTTTTCTTTTTTTTATCGACCTATTTGGCCTCAGTACATCCAGTACAGGCATTTAATCTATTATATCTTGTTTGACAGAGCTCATAGAGCTCTGTCAAACAAGATCTAATAGAATAAATGATAAGTTTATCTCTAGAATACAGGAAAGTGACACAATCCCTGTTAATTGAATACTCCTGTTAATTGAGTAATTTTCATTGGCAAAGTGGCTATTCAATTAACAGGATTCCACTGTACTTAAAATATGTTCCTTAAGTAGTTCCAGATGAAATACATAATTCTAAAAGGTGCATGGGTTGTCAGTATGCGTCACTATGGTCAATGGTCCCTGAGAGTTGAATGCAAATATACTATAGAAAGAGAAAGAGACAATCACTTTGATAATAATTCCATTTTGGTTCTTGACTATCCACAGCGGAACACAAGGACTTATTTGAATAAAAATTGCACCATGGTAATGGCTAAACTTTTTGATACTGGAGCCATATCTGGCATAGTATGTTTGAAACCAAAATATAATTCGATTATACAATGTGGGAATACTCCTGTTAATTGAATAAGTTTCATTGGCAAAGTGGCTATTCTATTAACAGGGTTCCACTGTACTGGGGAAAAGTTCTAATTATTTTCTTTGTATGTAGTTTTTGAGATTGGACTTTACAGTACATCCTGTCCAAAAATTCTCTGTTCTAAAAAGATTTCATCAGGATACACAACTATAATAATGGCATTTATAATGATGAGAAAGTTATGTCATTTACCCTGATCTTCCAAGGATTAACTGTATACTTATCCATCATAATGTTATGTTTATGATAATAAAATAATGGATGCTCTGGTATATATTTGTCAGCTTTATAATTATAGTTTTCATCATGCAATCTTTTGATGTTACACAGTGAGGACACAGTGGGGCCCATTTAATTGATAATGGCTAACTTTTACCTCCCATTACTAGAAGACAACACTTGCACATAATTTGGGGTTTTGAAAATTCTAAATTTTTTCTTAACTGTTTGACGGCTAGATTATTTTTGGTGAATTTGTTTTTCGAGATTTGTTTTGTTACAATTTATTAGAGAGTGCTCTCCAAAAATTTGTAATAAAACATATATGTAAAGAAAATATTTTTTGTGTTTGACTGAATATGAAACATGCACAAGGAAAATCTTGTCTTTTACGCTGACTTCCTCATTTTTAGCTTAACTTGACAAAGTCAAGATAAGCTATTGCCATCACGCGTGTGGAAGTCTGTGAGTCTGTTAGTCTGTGAGTGAGTCTGTTAGTCTGTGAGTCTGTTCACATTTTCCTTTAGCATGGGCTACACCCCGCAGTTCTTGTCTGATTGTCATGAAATTTCATATGCAGGTTTGGGGTCATGTCTAGATGAGAACGTCCCCTTTTGGTCGTGATCGGTCAACCGGTATGGCTGCCCGAGCCCAAAACCCGAAAACCATTAGCACAGTCTACAGGTCGTATTTATGAAGGGATTTCATTGTAACTTGGTAGGATGCCTCTGTATAATGCCTAGATGAGAACGACCCCTTTTGAGCATGATCTGTCGACCGTGATGGCTGCCCAAGCCCGAAACCAAAAAACTTTTAGCACAGTCTGCAGGTCATGTTTAATATGGAGGGATTTCATTGTAACTTGGTAGGATGACTCCTTATGATGTCTAGATGAGAATTTCCCATTTGGGCGTGATCTGACAACCGTGACGACTGCCCGAGCCCCAAACCCCAAAACCTTTAGCGCAGTCTACAGGCCATATTTATTGAGGAATTCCATAGTAACTTGGTGGGTTGACTTCATATAATGTCTACATGAGAAAGTCCCCTTTTGGACGTGATTGGGCAACTGTGATGGCTGCAGGGGCCCAAAGCCTGAAAACCTTTAGCACAGTCTAGAGGTCATATTTATGAATGGATTTCATTGTAACTTGGTAGGATGACTCCAAATAATGTCTAGATGAGAACGTCCCATTTTGATCGCGATCATTCAGCCTTGATGGTGGCCCAAGCCCAAAAACCTTTAGCATAGGCAAAAGATCATATTTATGGAAGGATTTCATTTTAACCTGTTAGGTTGACTCATATGATGCCTAGATGATGACATCTCCTTTTGGTTGTGATTGGTCAACTGTGACGGCTACAGGTGCCCGAAGCCCGAAAATCTTGTGCACAGTCTACAGGTCATATTATGAAGGGATTTCATTGTAACTTCGTAGGATCACTCCAGATGATGCCCAGATGAGAATGTCCCCTTTTGGTTGCGATCATTCAACCATGATGGCTGCCCAAGCCCGAAAACCTTTAGCACAGTCTACAGGTCATATTTATGAAGGGATTTCATTGTAAATTGGTAGGTTGACTTCATATAATGTCTTGATGAGAACATCCCCTCTTTGGACACGATTGGGCAGCTGTGACGGCTACAGGGGCCCGAAGCCCGAAAACCTTTAGAACAGTCTACAGGTCATAATTATGAAGGGATTTCATTGTAGCTTGGTAGCATGACTCTAAATAATGTCTAGATGAAAACATCCCCTTTTGGTCACGATCATTCAGCCTTGATGGCTGCCTGAGCCCAAAGACCTTTAGCATAGTCTATAGGTCGTATTTATGGAAGGATTTCATTGTAACTTGTTAGGTTGACTCCATATAATGCCTAGATGATGACATCGCCTTTTGGTCATGATTGGTCAACTGTAATGGCTACAGGTGCCCGAAGCCTGAAAATCTTGAGCACAGTCTACAGGTCATATTTATGAAGGGATTTCATTGTAACTTCGTAGGATCACTCCAGATGATGCCCAGATGAGAATGTCCCCTTTTGGTTGCGATCATTCAACCATGATGGCTGCACGAGCCGGAAGCCCAAATACCTTTAGCACAGTCTACAGGTCATATTTATGAAGGGATTTCATTGTAACTTGGTAGGTGTGACTTCATATAATGTTTAGATGAGAACGTCCCCTTTTGGACTCGATTGGGCAACTGTGACAGCTACAGGGGCCCAAAGCCCGAAAACCTTTAGAACAGTCTACAGGTCATAATTACGAAGGGATTTCATTGTAGATTGGTAGGATGACTCCAAATAATGTCTAGATGAAAATGTTCCCTTTTGGTCGCGATCATGCAGCCTTGATGGCTGCCCGAGCCCAAAAACCTTGAGCATAGTCTATAGGTCGTATTTATGGAAGGATTTCATTGTAACTTGTTAGGATGACTCCATATAATGCCTAGATGATGACATTCCCTTTTGGTCATGATTGGTCAACTGTAATGGCTACAGGTGCCCGAAGCCTGAAAATCTTGAGCACAGTCTACAGGTCATATTTATGAAGGGATTTCATTGTAACTTCGTAGAATCACTCCAGATGATGTCCAGATGAGAATGTCCCCTTTTGGTTGCAATCATTCAACCCTGATGGCTGCCAGAGCCAAAAGCCCAAAAACCTTTAGCACAGTCTTCAGGTCATATTTATGAAGGGATGTCATTGTAACTTGGTAGGTTGACTTCATATAATGTCTAGATGAGAACAGACTCTTTTGGCCACCATTAGGCAACCGTGACAGCTACAGGGGCCCAAAGCCCGAAAACCTTTAGCACAGTTTACAGGTCATATTTATGAAGGGATTTTATTGTAACTTGGTGGGTTGACTTCATATAATGTCTAGATGAGAACAGACTCTTTTGGCCACCATTAGGCAACTGTGATGGCTACAGGGGCCTGAAGCCCGAAAACCTTTAGCACAGTCTACAAGTGATATTTATGATGGGATTTCATTGTACCTTGGTAGGATGACTCCAAATAATGTCTAGATGAGAACGTCCCCTTTTGGTCGCGATCATTCAGCCTTGATGGCTGCCCGAGCCCAAAACCCCAAAACGTTTAGCATAGTCTATAGGTCATATTTATGGAAGGATTTCATTGTAACCTGTTAGTTTGACTCCATATAATGCCTAGATGATGACTTCCCCTTTTGGTCGTGATTGGTCAACTGTGACGGCTTCAGGGGCCCAAAGCCCAAAAATCTTTGCACAGTCTACAGGTCATATTTATGAAGGGATTTCATTGTAACTTCGTAGGATCACTCCAGATGATGCCCAGATGAGAATGTCCCCTTTTGGTTGTGATCATTCAACCATGATGGCTGCCTTTACCACAGTCTACAGGTCATATTTATGAAGGGATTTCATTGTAACTTGATAGGTTGACTTCATATAATGTCTAGATGAGTACGTCCCCTTTGGACGCAATTGGGAAACTGACGGCTGCAGAGGCCCGAAGCCCAAAAACCTTTAGCACAGTCTACAAGCCAATGTAACTTGATAGGATGACTCATTTTGGAATAATTTCACTGTAACTTGGTAACTTTCGTTGATATACGTTAACTGTGAGGGCCACATACATTAACTGTGAGGTCATATTAACCTACTCCTCAGCTCTTTAGTACAGTGTACACCTCATATTATTTTTATCAAAAACATAGCACACAGGGAACAGAAATGAACATATTCCCAATTATCACAATTCTTGTGTTTTTGTCTTATTTCATAATCCTTTCATAAACATTGAACATTATCCTTTTCATCAAACACAACACACAAGTTGAGCTACAGTGTCATTGACACTTTCATTTTGAAAGCCCTGATGAGGGCTTCTAGCTCACAACCAGTTAATTATTGGTTTTATCTTTTCAGCCTTGAAAATACAACCTCAACAGAACAAAGGTGATTATCTATTTTAATAAACAAGGCTTGTCTATGCATTTTATATCATCCAACCATCCATACCCACCCATCTATCTACTTGCCTGCATACTGGTATAGTATTACTAGTCAGGTTTTATCTAGCCAATGAGGCTTGGCTTCAAAGCAGCCAAAAATTATCAGTCATTTAAAATTTTACTTATATGATTGGTGAGGCAATATCATATGATTGTGCCAATGTGGCCTTATTATTACTAGTTCTTTCACTGATATAAGATAATGTAGAAAATTTTGTTAGTATCTGTATCATTTGTTTGATTCAGAGTGATCTCTTTATATGCTTTAACCACACAAGTGCATCGTTACCAAAAGCTCCAAAAAAATGCATGAAGTGCATTCTGGGCATTCAGCTTTATGTTTGATTTTTAGCTTAACTTGACAAAGTCAAGATAAGCTATTGCCTTCACCCGTCGGAAGTCTGTTAGTCTGTGAGTCTGTTCACATTTTCCTTTAGCACAGGCTACACCCCGTAGTTCTTGTCTGATCGTCATGAAATTTCATATGCAGGTTTGGGGTCATGTCTAGATGAGAACGTCCCCTTTTGGTCGTGATCAATCAACCGGTATGGCTGCCCGAGCCCAAAACCTGAAAACCATTAGCACAGTCTACAGGTCGTATTTATGAAGGGATTTCATTTTAATTTGGTAAGATGCCTCTGTATAATGTCTAGATGAGAATATCCCCTTTTGGTCATGCTCTGTCAACCGTGATGGCTGCCCAAGCCCGAAACCCAAAAACTTTTAGCACAGTGTGCAGGTCATATTTAATATGGAGGGATTTCATTGTAACCTGGTAGGATGACTCCGTATGATGTCTAGATGAGAACTTTCCCATTTGGTCGCTATCTGTCAACCGTGACGACTGCCCGAGCCCAAAACCCGAAAACCTTCAGCACAGTCTGCAGGTCATATTTATGGAGGGATTTTATTGTAACTTGGTAGGTTGACTTCATGTAATGTCTAGATGAGAACGTCCCCTTTTGGATGCGATTGGACAACTGTGACGGCTACAGGGGCCTGATGCCCAAAAACCTTTAGCACAGTCTACAGGTCGTATTTATGAAGGGATTTCATTTTAACTTGGTAGGATCACTCCAAATAATGTCTAGATGAGAACGTCCCTTTTTGTTCGCAATCATTCAGCTGTGATGGCTGCCTGAGCCCAAAACCCGAAAACCTTTAGCATAGTCTATAGGTCGTATTTATGGAAGGATTTCATTGTAACTTGTTAGGTTGACTCCATATAATGCCTAGATGATGACATCCCCTTTTGGTGGTGATTGGTCAACTGTGACGGCTACAGGGGCCCGAAGCCCCAAAACCTTTAGCACAGTCTACAGGTCATATTTATGAAGGGATTTCATTGTAACTTCGTAGGATCACTCCAGATGATGCCCAGATGAGAACATCCCCTTTTGGTCATGATCATTCAACCATGATGGCTGCCCGAGCCCAATACCTGAAAAAATTTAGTACAGACTACAGGTTGTATTTGTGAAGGGATTTCATTGTAACTTGGTAGAATGACTCAGAATAATGTCGGGATGAGAACGTCCCCTTTTAGTTGCAATCGGTCAATCGTGATGGCTACACAGGCCTGAAGCCCGAAAACCTTGAGCACAGTCTATAGGCCACATTTATGAAGGGATTTCATTGTAACTTGATAGGATGACTCATTTTGGAATAATTTCACTGTAACTTCGTAACTTTTGTTGACATACGTTAACTGTGAGGGCCACATACATTAACTGTGAAGGCCACATTAACCCACCCCTCAGTTCTTCAGTACAGTCTGCACCTCAAATTATTTTTATTGAAAACATAGCATACAGGGAACAGAAATTAACATATTCTCAATTATCACAATTCTTGTCATATTTCATAATCCTTTCATAAACATTGAACATTATCTTTTTCATCAAACACAACACACAGACAAGTTAAGCTACAGTGTCATTGACGCTTTCATTCTGGATTAACCATCTTGTCTGCAGTAGTCAGTTAAATTGTAGTGATAAATTTGTTTGTATTAATTAGACAACAGACTGAAATAAATTGCCATATTACAGTGATAGTCATCCATATTACAGTGCTAGTCAGTCCAATGGCATGTTGAAGTAATTTGCCACTTTGATATCAGATGAAATTGTTTGTATTTCTTTTATAAGTCTGTGCTTCAAGGCAGAAAAAAAATCCTCCCTTGGCAGTACGATGATGCCATTAGACAAGCCTTTTCTGTGTTAACCCTTCACCTAATGAATTGGCTACATTGTTTACATATTTTTAATAATAATTTCAACAAAACCGTAACATGGGAACCCTCATTGGAACAAGCTCATTGAGCCTGTTCCAATGAGGGGTTTCATGAAATTATTTTGTTTTAAAGTTTTTTTTAAATTTGAAAAGCCAATAATTAAAATAATAAATTTTGATATCCTGTGCATTGGGTGAAGAGTTAACCCTTAGCTAACGTAAGCCTATATCCATCTAGTGTTGTTCACAAAAATCCCATTCAACAAATTTTATTATTCTTTCAATTTTTGCTCTCAAAACACAGCTTATGACCTCTCATTGATACCAATCTGTTCCAATTAGAAGTCATAAGCTATATTTTGAAGGTGGAAAAATTGTTAGGTGTAATCTAATAGGTGATACGTTTAGTCTGTAGAACAGAAATAAAAATTACTATTTTTATGCTGATGTTGTAATCGCTTTATGAGATGAATTGTATCAGAACATTTTTCATTATGAGTTCATTCTTCCTCAGTTTGCTGCAGAAATAGTCAAACATTGACTTCTGTTGCCATCGGCTCTTTTTTATCTTTCATAATCATGACAGAATTATGAACAATTTCTGTTGTAAATCTGAACAATCTTCGAATCAGTCTCTGTATTCTGCTTCAAATATTAACTGTATTATGTACTCTTTTCTAGTGATACCAGAACTTGGTCCATCTCATCCAACCATTTTTTTTAAGATACAGTGGAACCCTGTTAATTGAATAGCTACTTTGCCATTGGAAATTATTCAATTAACAGGAGTATTTAATTAACAGGGATTGGCACTTTCCTGTTTAACAGAGATTGTCACTTTCCTGTATTCTAGAGATAAACTTAGCATTTATTCTATTATGTCTTGTTTGACAGAGCTCTATGAGCTCTGTCAAACAAGATATAATAGATTAAATGCCTGTATTGGATGTACTGAGGCCAAATAGGTCTATAAACAAAGGAAAACTGGCGAGAGTCAGGGTAACTTCTTGACAGGTTACAAGATATTTTATTCAATTAACAGGAGTTTATTCTATAACCTATATTCAATTAACAGGTCAAGTTTGTACTGGAGGTATGGCAAATGGTTTTGTGTTGGGAAATTATATTCAGTTAACAGGAATATACATTTAAGACATATCCAATTAAGAGGGCTCCACTGTACCACAAAAAACCTATTTATTTATGTCAACTAAAAATGTTTTCTTTTTTATAAATATGGATGTCCTATGATAGGAACCATTTTGACAGTAGATTATTGTTAATCTTGAACCATTTTTGTTGTAAAATAAAACTTATACTAACCCTTCATCCACTGCAGATGATATCAAAATTTATTATTTTAAATATCATTTTTTCAGAATTCTCAAAACATTTCAACAAAACCATATCGTGTGCCCCTGCATTGAAATGAGCTCTATGGGCCCTTTCCAATGAGGGGTCTCATGAAATGGTTTTGTTGAAATTTTGTGAAAAATAAATTTTTTTCAACTGCTGAATTTGTCTATTATTTGGGAGGATGTGGCCAATTTGTTAGGCAAAAGGTTAATTAATGCTTTGCCTCACCTAATTACCATATGCCTCTTGCTATTCACAAAAATCTCCAATCAAATTTTACTCTTTGTTTTTCAATTTTTGGGACCAAAATGTAGCTTATGTCCCGTATTAGAGTGGGTTTGTTCCAGTGAGGGGTCAAAAGCTCTGTTTTGAAGGCCGAAAATGAGAATTTTTTGTTCGTCAAAAAATTGAAATGCAAGTGTCATAACTGGTTGTGTCAGGTAAAGGGTTAGGCCAAGAAATGTACTTGTAAGTAACTTTTGATAAGTGGACCTGTAGAAAGTAATAGCCTGAGAGGAATTTGTTAATTTCTATGCTTTTTCAGTGTGTCCACAAAATGAAGAGAAAATTTACAATGATGCCTTCTTCGAACAGCAAGATATGATTGTGAATGCTTTAGACAATGTTGAAGCCAGAAGATATGTGGACAGGTATTTAGAATCTTTGACTTTTCAATTTTTGATCATCTGTTATTTTAAAAAAGTGACATTTACGCCTCTGTTACGTAGTATTAGGTGCTTGTTGGATATCAGCTGTATGTTTGCATATACAGACATATTGTTTGCTGCATCTACAGCATGTGATGAGGTAGATACAGTTGTGGGTCATGCACTTTGGGTTTTTTTTTTTTTTTGTTTTTTTTTCTGGGGGTGGGGCGGGGATGTGGGGGGGGGGGGGTCTTGAATCATTTTAAGCACACCTTGACAGTGTCAAGCTTTGCTAATCTAATCGCTTTATGTCTGGCGTCCAACGTCTGTCAACACAATGTTTTTGTCTTCTACTCCAAAACCATTGGTCCAATTCAAGTGAAAGTTTGTGTGAGTGTTATTTCCCGCATTTTTGTTCAACTCAACATGCCCAGCCTCACAGGGAAGAGGTGGAGGAAAATGCTCAAAAATATTTTTTAAATCTTCTCATGAACCAGTGGGTACAATGACTTGATATTTGCTATAGAGCTTCCTTTTGAGGTGTAGAATAAAATTTGTTCAAACAAAGTTCTTGAAGCAATATTTGGCTTTGTAATAATGGGAGGGATAAGATTTTTGGCCCCTGCCCAAAATTTCTGTTTTCTGAACCGATGGTCAGATTTAAACCAAATTTGGTATGTGGTATTATTGGGTCAAAAGTACTTGACTCGTGCCAAAAAGAATTCCTGCATCCGTATGGGAACCCCAGGAGCTAAAAATATAAATTTTTTCAAACACCCATATTTCCCACACCCCACGGATCAGAGAACTGTTATTTGGTATGAAGCATCCTTAGGACCAGTAGAATTGAATGATATCGGTTATGTCAGGGTGTTCTGCAGAGGGCATCGAAAAAAATCAACCTATTTTCAAATAATTTAAATAATCTTTTCTCCAGAACCATGTTAAAATGAAGCCCATTGGTTCATATTTCAGCTCTATACAGGAGCCCAAATGTAAAAATCTTCTTCTTCAGACCCACCAGTCAGAATCTTTTAATGTTTGGTATTCATCATTGTTATGAGGGTCAGATTCAAGATTGTTCAAACCAAGTCAGTATGTTAATATTTGGGCTTCTTATGGTATACAACATCTCTGGGGAGTCAGATTCAAGTTTGTTCAAATCATGTCCTTAGGTATATATTTGGGCTCGCTATGGTAGCCCAAATTTTTACTTAGTGCAATATGAGGAAATTTCTTTAAAAATCTTCTTCAGATCCACCAGTCAGAATGCTTTCATATTTGGTATACAACATCCCTAGGGGGGGTCAGATTTAAGTTTGTTCAAATTGAGTCTATAGGTTAATATTTGGGCTCGCTATGGTAGCCCAAATTTTAACTTGGTGCATTATGAGGAAATTTCTTGAAAAATTTTCTTCTTCAAATCCACAAGTCAGAATGCTTTTTTATTTGGTATACAACATCTTTAGGGAGATCAGATTCAACTTTGTGCAAATCAAGTTCCTGGGTTAATATTTGTGCTCCCTATGGGAGCCAGAATTGACTATGTAGCTGAAGAAATAGAAATTTTGTATTCAGTTCCCTCTAGAGGTGTGTAACTAAGATTAATCCACATAGGTTGTATCAAGGGGCTTCCTAGGGGAGCTGCACATTTTACGATCAACTGAAGAAAAGACCTGATGCTTGGACTATTTTTGTCACTCCTTAGGAACTCAATAATTGACAATGTGTCCTATGGAGATGGATTGCTTAATGTAGATTCATTCTTGGACTCTGTTTATATCGTGTTCTGTTCAAGGTGAGTGCTTCATGACCCATGGGGCCTCTTGTTTTGTTGTAGAGCCTGACTTGTGTCGAGTTGATTTCTTGATCAGTTTGATCTAAGGTAATTTCTATGATGCTCCTCGATGTATCAGAGCATCTTGTATACAAGTTTTACTTAAGTCTGTACGCAATCGGGCTTTGGGAATGGAGGCCCTGACTCTTGTTGGCATAAGCGTGTTTGCTATGTATTTCTCAAAAAAAGAATTTTTGTAGTTCCAGTCTATTATTTTTGGATGCCAGGTTGCGGATAATCTTGTAGGCCGGTCTGGTTTGTTAGCTGACCAGAGTTAGCATGTCCTCGTCTGGTTTCAATAGCCTTTTTGGATGTTCATTGGTTTTGGCCATTATGACAGTAGAGTTGCTGCTACTGGAGCCCAGGCTGAAGTCGCTCAGCAAACTTGTGGCTAGTGTTTTGGGTGCTTTATCCATCATGTGGAGTGTAAAAAAAACATAAAACTATAAAGTCACTTGAAAGTGCGAGAGGACTTCACTTGTTGATATCCCGTTGTTGCCTAACCGGTTTCACTCTGTTTGAGTGAAATTAGTTAGACAACAATGGGATATCTACCAGTGGAGTCCTCTCGCACTTTTGAGTAACTCTATAATCATCTATTATTTGCTAGCACATCTGAAGTTTGGTGAAATCCTCTTAATTGGATGTATCTTAATTAAATAACCCTGTTAATTTCATATCTTCCAAATATCAAACCTTTTTCCACACCTTCTGTTCAAATTTGATCTGTTTATAATATCATATAAGTTATAAAATAAACGCTTGTTACCAGTAATTAATAGAAAATATTATTATCAATCGAATAATTAGTCTGTCATACACTAAAATATTTCCTATGTTCCTTTAAGATGAAAATCCTTGGCTGTTTTCTATGGATTTGGCTATTTATTTATTTATTGGGGTTTAACAACACTTTTGACAGCCATGGTGACCTCGTGTTGGACAGTTTTATGGGGGGAGGAAGCCAGAGTACCAGAAGAGAACCACCGATCAATTGCTAGCAACTGTCTGGCTCCCCAACATACTAACTTCACACAAGCAGGGTTAGCATTGGGGTTTCGAATCGAGGACCTCTCGGCTTGCAGTCTGCACCCCACCCCTACCTACTGAGCCACCACACCCCCATGTTTATGGCTCCTGTAGCATATGTTACCATTCAATGTCATCATGCGACATATTTGGCATGGAGTTGCCTGTTTCACATCAACAAAGTAACTTGCAAACTGCTTCATTTTAGCTCACCTGGCCCAAAGGGCTATATGAGCTTTTGCCATCACTTGGCGTCTGTCGTCCATAAACTTTTCATATTTTTATCTTCTCTGGAACTGCTGAGCTGTTGTGAACCTAACTTCGCAGGAATGGTCTATGGGACATCCTCTACAAATGATCCTCATTTTGTTCCCGTCGGATGAAAAACATGGCCGCCAGAGGCATTCTTTAATTCTGATTGGTGGATTTTTAAAAATCTTCTCTGAAACTACACATGATTGATGACTGGGACACCCTCTACCAACAATCCTCATTTAATGTTGATGTGGTTGCAAACATAGCCATAATTGTGGCTTATAATTCCCATAGAAACCCTATGAAAATCACATTTTCATCTTCTTTTCTGGAACTACTGAGCCGGTGTGAACCAAACTTTACAGGAATGGTCTCTGGGAGGTTATCTACAAACGATCATGATTTTTTCCCATCGGATGAAAAATATGGCTGTCAGAGACATTCTTTGATTCTGATTGGTCGATTTTGAAAAATCTTCTCCACTGAAACTACAAGGCCAAATGTTTTGAAACTTCACATGCTTGATGACTGGGACACCCTCTACCAACGATCCTCTGTAACCTTATGTAATGATGTAATGTTGATTGGGTTGCCAATATGGCCACAGTTGCGGCTCATAGTTACCATAGAAACCCTACGGAAAATCACATATTTATCTTCTTATCTGAAACTACTTGGCCAATGTGAAACAAACTTGGCACAAATAATGTATGGAAAGTCCTCTGAAAACATTCATCATTCTGCTTCGCGCAGATGAAGGAGTATGGCAGCCAGCTGCATTCTTTGATTTTGATTAAAATAACTAAGGGAAATGTAATTCTGCCAGGTGAGCGATTACAGGCTCTTTAAAACCGCTTGTTCTAGATTTTGCACCCGTGCAGCAGACAATGTTCCAAATGAAATGTGGTTTAAATTACATAACAGTTTATAATTTGAACTAAGATGTAATGCCCTCAACCTTTCTCTTATTTATTGATTATTTGTCCAGTGACATAGTGAGGTACATGAGAGGCTAATTTACTAAAGTTTGTTACCGTTAAAAGTTACCTTGTTCATTTCACAATGTGGGTTTTGGGCTATGGGTAGGGTCTTATTGGAACATATACATTACTGCGATGAATTGATGGTAACATGGTCTGAGGTTTGTAGCTCGGAGCATATGATCAGCCGAGACTCGAAGCATCTCAGTTGAACACAAAGTTTTTTGTATCATCACATTGAATAGGTGGAATTTGAACATCCACTAAGGGTCTTTTCTTTGGCACCAACTGAAACCAAGTGAAATTTTACTCACCGACCTAGACCTTATCCCCTGCAGGAACCCTGAGAAGTAGAGCAGTGGTCATTTACGGTGATAAACAAATTCTTTTTTTCTGGTAAAATAGGACCCAGTTGCCCAGTTCCTGCGGTGGTAGTCCTATAAAGTCGGCAGTGTGGGTATAAACATTTGGCTAAACTTTACTTCATATGTGTACTGTGGTCATGATATAGCCACAGATGCTGAAAGTGACCTTAAGCATAAATAAATAAACATGGACCTCTCAGCCAACGGCAAACCCTGGATTGTTATCAATGGCTATGTAAGGTATATGGGTGAGCACCATTTTGACTTATGCAGGTGTCAAGGAAACTCTCTCAGTAGGTTTTATTAGTCTGTGTGAAACACACAGACTATTGTTTTTGCACAGTTTCTTTTTCTTTTTTTTTTTTCTTCTTTTTTTCTTTTTTTTCTTCTTCTTTTTCTTCTTCTTCTTCTCCTGTCTTCTGTCTTCTCATCACTTTTTTGTCCGAAAGATTTTTGTCCGAAAGATAACTCGAAAACGAATTGCCCTATCTCGTTGATTTTTGGCATGCTGATAGACAGCCACAAGTTCTCGGCACTGAATATTTTTCAGATTCCTGGGGCATTAGGGTTCTCCGTGGGGGTGTTTTGAAAGTGGGTCACGCCCATATCTCAGGCGTGGTATGACCTAGGGACCTAGGACCAACACCAAATGAGTCGACACTCGATGGACGTTCGAAATATGGGTCAAGGTCATGAAGGTCACCTAGGGGTCATTGAGTGCATTTTTCAGAATTGCTGGAAATCACATTTTTTGACCCCCCCCCAAAGTATTCCTGATGTACACACATGCATTTTGACGTAAAAAAAAGTGGGCGTGGGCAAAAATTTTGAAAGTGGGTCACGCCCATATCTCAGGTGTGGTATGGCACATGGACCTGGGATCAACACCAAATGAGTCGACACTTGATGGAGATTCAAAATATGGGTCAAGGTCGCAGAGGTCACTTAGGGGTCATTGAGTGAGTCACGCCCATATCTCAGGCATGGTATGACCTAGGGACCTAGGACCAACACCAAATGAGTCAACACTTGATGGACGTTCAAAATATGGGTCAAGGTCACGAAGGTCACTTAGGGGTCATTGAGTGCATTTTTCAGAATTGCTGGAAATCACATTTTTGGACCCCCTAAAGTATTCCTGATGTACACACATGCATTTTGTCGTAAAAAAAAGTGGGCGTGGCCAAAATTTTTTTGAAAGTGGGTCACGCCCATACCTCAGGCGTGGTATGACGTATGGACCTGGGATCAACACCAAATGAGTCGACACTTGATGGAGATTCAAAATATGGGTCAAGGTCATGGAGGTCACCAAGGGGTCATTGCGTGCATTTTTCAAAATTGCTGGAAATCACATTTTTTGACCCCCTAAACTATTTCTGACGTACACACATGCATTTTGATGTAAAAAAAAAGTGGGCATTGCCAAAATTTTTGAAAGTAGGTCACGCCCATATCTCAGGCGTGGAATGACGTATGGACCTGGGACCAACATCAGATGAGTCGACACTTGATGGAGATTCAAAATATGGGTCACGGTCACAGAGGTCACCTAGGGGTCATTGAGTGCATTTTTTCAGAATTGCTGGAAATCACATTTTTTGACCCCCTAAAGTATTCCTGATGTACACACATGCATTTTGACATAAAAAAGTGAGCGTGGCCAAAAATTTTTTGAAAGTGGGTCACGCCCATACCTCAGGCGTGGTATGACGTATGGACCTGGGACCAACACCAAATGAGTCGACACTTGATGGAGATTCAACATATGGGTCAAGGTAACGGAGGTCACCTAGGGGTCATTGAGTGCATTTTTAGCTCAACTTTGGCGAAGCCAAATTTGAGCTTATGCCATGGCCTGTCGTCCGTCTGTCCGTCAACAATTGGATACGGCTCAGGCTAGAGGCCGTATTTATGAACCAATCTTTACGAAACTTCTTGAGTACCTTTGTTATGACCGTGGGACGAGAACAAGTGTTTTTGGGTGCGGTCCGAACTTCAAGATGGCTGCCAGCCACCATTTTGTACCGACGATGCAGAAATCTGTTTTTTGTACAGAACTTCCATATGAAAACTCTGATTTGAATAATTTTTTGTATGAATGTTTAGTACCATAGGATACATCACATATAATACAGGTTTTTTTCTCGTGCGTAAATTATGCAAATTAGACTAACTTTGATGTTTTTTGGTGTTACTTTCAGCACTGTAAGTGCAAATGCCAATACGGCTCGGGCTAGAGGCCGTATTTATGAACCGATCTTTACGAAACTCCTTGGGTACCTTTGTTATCACCGTGGGACGAGAACGAGTGTTTTGGGGTCCGGTCCGAAATTCAAGATGGCCGATGGCAGCCATTTTGTACAAAATTTGGTGCAATCAGATTTTTGCACAGAACTTCCATATGAAAGTGCTGATTTGAATAATTTTTTGTGTGAATGTTTAGTACCATGGGATACATCACATATAATACAGGCTTTTTTCTCATGCAGAAATTATGCAAATTAGATGAACTTTGATTTTTTCAGTGCTACTTACACACAGTAAGTACACATGTCAATACGTCTCGGGCTAGAGTCTGTATTTATGAACCGATCTTCACGAAATGTCTTGGGTAGCTTTGTTATCACCATGGGACGAGAACGAGTGTTTCTGGGTGCGGTCCAAAATTCAAGATGGCTGCCAGTGGCCATTTTGTACTGAAATTAGGTCTAAGCAGTTTTTTGTACACAACTTCTATACGGCTCAGGCTAGAGGCCGTATTTATGAACCGATCTTTACGAAACTTCTTGGGTACCTTTGTTATCACCGTGGGATGAGAACGAGTGTTTTTGGGTGTGGTCCGAAATTCAAGATGGCCACCAGCAGCCATTTTGTACCAAAATTAGTGCAATCAGTCTTTTGTACAGAACTTCTGTATGAAAGTTCTGATTTGAATAAATTTTTGTATGAATGTTTAGTAACATGGAATACATCACATATAGTATGGGTTTGTTTTCTCGTGCAGAAATTATGCAAATTAGATGAACTTTGATTTATTCATATTATTTATTTATTGATGTTTAAGGTCACATACTTATGCACAATGGCTAATCATGACGGTGACAGTTTTACGGGTGGAGGAAGCCGGAGTACCCGGAGAGAACCACCGAGCAACGACGAGCAGCTGCCAGCTCCCCAACATCGTAACTCTGCACTGCAGCACAGACAGGGTTAGATTGGCTGAAGACATGCATACCATCGACGTACAGTACGCCTTAGTACGCAGCGTCATCGTGCCCCCACATGGGCAATGGGGGTGAAGTGTCTTGCCCATGGACACAACGCGGTTGCCGCAGGTGGGATTCGAACCGAGGACCTCTCGGCTTGCAGCCTGCACCTCTACCTACTGAGCCACCGTGCCCCCTTTGATTTATTCAGTGCTACTTATACACTGTAAGTGCACATGTCAATACGGTTCGGGCTAGAGGCTGTATTTATGAACCGATCTTCACAAAACTTCTTGGGTACCTTTGTTATCACCTTGGGACGAGAACGAGTGTTTCTGGGTGCGGTCCAAAATTCAAGATGGCTGCCAGTGGCCATTTTGTAACGAAATTAGGTCCAATCAGTGTTTTGTCACAACTTCTACACAGCTCATATTTGTGAACTGATCTTCATGAAACTTCTTGGGTACCTTTGTTTTCACCTTGGGACAGGAATGAGTGTGTTTTGGGGTGCCTTTGTTATCACTGTGCTATGAGAACAAATATTTTTGGGTTCAGTCAGACCCACTCTGGGACTCAAAGATTTCTTTTCTAGTTTAGCATCTGACTGTCACCCACCTTTACAATACTTTACCTACACATTTGTTACAGGCAACAGTCAGTATTTATGTACAGACCGTTACAATACTTTATATGTACCTTTGTTATCAGGTCATTACCTAGATGTTTGTCATTGCTGTGTCACATACTATACATGTACATGTCTTTGACTTGACAAGTTGAGCTACAGTGTCATTGACACTTTCATTCAGAATTGCTGGAAATCACATTTTTTGACCCCCTAAAGTATTCCTGACGTACACACATGCATTTTTACGTAAAAAAAAAAAAGTGGGCATGGCCAAAATTTTTGAAAGTGGGTCACACCCATATCTCAGGCGTGGTATGACCTACAGACCTGGGACCAACACCAAATGAGTCGATACTCGATGGAGGTTCAAAATATGGTCAAGGTCACAGAGGTCAACTAGGGGGTCATTGAGTGCATTTTTTCAGAATTGCTGGAAATCACATTTTTTGATCCTCTAAGGTATTCCTGACATACACACATGCATTTTGCCGTAAAAAAAGTGGGCGTGGCCAAATTTTTGAAAGTGGGTCATGCCCATATCTCAGGCATGGTATGACGTATGGACCTGGGACCAACATCAAATAAGTCGACACTTGAGGCAGACTCAAAATATGGGTCAAGGTCATGGAGGACACCTAGGGATCATTGAGTGCATTTTTTCAGAATTGCTGGAAATCACATTTTTTGATCCATAAAGTATTCCTGACGTACACACATGCATTTTGACGTAAAAAAAGTGGGCTTGGCCAAAATTTTTGAAAGTGGGTCACGCCCATATCTCAAGCGTGGTATGACCTACGGACCTGGAACCAACACCAAATGAGTCAACACTTGATGGAGATTCAAAATATGGGTCAGGGTTAAGGAGGTCACCTAGGGGTCATTAAGTGCATTTTTTCATAATTGCTGGAAATCACATTTTTTGACGCCCCCCCCCCCCCACCCCCAAAGCCTTCGTGAGGTCCATACATGCATTTTTATGTTAAAAAAGTGGGCGTAGCCAACATTTTTGAAAGTGGGTCATGCTCATATCTCAATCGTGGTATGATGAATGGACCTGGAACTAACACCAAATGAGTCGACACTTGATGGAAATTCAAAATATGAGTCAAGGTCATGGAGGTCAGCTAGGGGTCTGCCTGAAAGAGGTCACCAAAGTCATCAAGTGCGTATTGTTCAAAAATACTGGGAAATGAATTTTATTACACCTTAATACATTTCTAAAGTTTATGAACGTATTTCATCACTCAAATTAGTGGACAGAGCCAAAAATGTCCATTTCTGATTCGAGTATCGAACCCTTTGAATGCTGGTCACATGTATGCCTTTTCTGGTTTCTTATAAATAATTGTTCTGATTCCATTATGAATATCTGTAAGTACTGTTAACAAAAACCCATTTCTGATTTGTTTAAAAATATTTTACTCCTGATAATAAGCCTCCATAAATTCTCTTTCTGTATAGTTTATTCCTGATTCTTTAACCCTTTTCACACAGACTTGAATTTACTGGGTGCAGTAAATTCTGTTTCTCTAGTTATCTATTGCATTTGGTGTCATGAAACATTAGTTATCAGTTTTAGAGTGTCTATGCAGAGGTGGGGATTACACACTTAAGAAACAGTGTCCCTGTCTTTGGGAAAAAATGTGTCTCCAAGACACGAACAACCACTCGCCATTCCACCACAGTGATCCAAATTTCCATCTAAGCTTAATCTTGTTTTAATGTTTAAGTATATACTGCATTGATACATTACCAGTTTGACTAACATAATTTGTCAAAAGATGAAGCATAAAACCACATTTCATTGCACAAATGTTCTATTAAGCCCCCCCAACCCCCCACCCCCACCCCCCCCCCCAAAAAAAAAAAAAATCACTGCATATGTGTTCTCATGTGAATTTCAGTCTAGTATACTACCCTACTTTATGATTGCCCCCCCCCCCCCCCCCCCCCACCGCGACTTCAGAAAAACGTTCTGGCACCACTGTGTCTATAGACAATCAGTTGTAGAAAAACAATGACCTGTCCACCCATTTTGAAATTGACAACCAGAAATAATATAGATCTTGGTGAATCAGCTGATGATGTGTTATGTGACCTATTTTTAGAAAGAGCTCACAATGACAAAAAAGTTCAGGTTTCCATCATACAGAGCAAGAGCATGATATTGAAATTTTTGTTATCTTTTCAGTCGCGTTGTTACAAATCGGAAACCATTACTGGAATCAGGAACAATGGGAATGAAAGGTCATGTCCAAGTTATTGTACCAGATATCACAGAGTCCTATGCAAGTCAGGTATGAGTTTAACCTTTACCTCACAAATCAGTCACATCTGCCCACTTAACTTACAAATTTAGTAGCTGAAAAAAATATTTTTTTCAAAAAATTTCACAAATCGATATTGTGATCCGTCATTGGAATAAGCTCGTTCCCGTAAGGGGTCACATGATATGGTGTTGAAATTTTTGGAAAAATTTGAAAAAACAGTAAGTAAAATAGTAACTTTTGATACCTGTATCCTGTGTATTGTGTAAAGGGTTAATGTTCACTGAACAATACTTAACCCTTAAAGCAGCTTAAAGGCCTATTTCTGACTTTGGTAAGTTTTTAGTGGGATGACCTGCATTGTGTCCTTGGGCAAGGCCCTTTATCCTGGTTGCCTACATAAGGACATGATGATGCCATGTGCTAAGGCGTACTGCATGTCGATGGTGCACATGTCTTCAACCACTGTAACCCTGCTTGAACAGAGTTGGAACTTGAGGAGCTGACAGTTGCTCGTCGATGCTCGGTGGTTCTATCCAGGTACACCGATTTCTTCCACCCATAAAACTGTCACAGTTGCAATTAGCCATTATGCATAAGTATGTGACCTTAAAACACCAATAAATAAATAGGTTTTTACTATTTCAGAACAGGTGCTCCAGCATGCTCTCTCTTAGTATACATGTACTTGCAAGGCACATTCTAAGTACTTTGGCCATTGTTTCAAGACAAGTCTTGGCTGCCTTTATACACAGCCAGGGCTTGCCAAGGTTCAACCACAAGTCTCAGAACATTAGCTGCCATAAACTGTCATAATGTAGAAAAAATGTATGAATAATGTCCAGGCCTCTAAGGGTCATAAATGATAAGTAAAATAATCTGAAGTTCTGACTCATTAATTTCTTGAGAAACATAAATTTATCTTAACCCTTTACCCGACGAATCGGCCGCATCCCGTGTGATATGCAAATTCAATAGTTGAAAAAATATTATTTTTCAAAAAATTTCAACAAAACCATGTCATGTGACCCCTCGTTGGAACGAGCTCGTCGAGCTTGTTCCAACGAGGGGTCACATGATATGGTTTTGTTGAAATTTTTTGAAAAATTTAAAAAAATGATATTTAAAATAATAAATATTTTTATACTGTACCAATGACCCAGACATAGCTGGTGCTAACTCTTAAAATATAGGGCCAAACACAAATTTTGCCCCCCAATCCCCAAAATTTGCATCTAAAACTAAAGAAAACATGTCCTGAAAGGCCCTCCACACTTCGCCCCTACTGCGCATGCGCAGTGTCAAGGACGTTCCGAAATTGGCACCATTTATCATTCTAAGTTTGGCCCTTCATCAGTTAACATCTGACTGATCTTTGTGCTTTTAAATCTCAGTTTAAAGGATGCCAGACACATAAATATTAGTGAAATGGTGATTCTAAGGAGGATAGAGAAGGAGGAGAGGAAAAGAATGTGTGACAGAATATTATCAGGGCTGTAACTTAAAATTTTTTAATGAAATTATGTTAAGTTACCTATTTTCAAGGCAGCAGCCATTTTGTTGTCATTCTGATTATTTAGTTACACTGTTTTTTCAAGTGTTTTCCTCTCTCCCTGTCCTTTAAGTTCCCCCTTGCTATTCTCCCATGCTTTTGGCATAGTTTCTGTAATTATTATTACTAAAATTTCTTGGGAGTTTTAGCTGAATAACAGAATGAATTCTGTTCTTTCCCCATGTTTACGTCTTCACCTACGGGTGGTTAGGCGTTGTGTTCTGCATCTACCATCTGATGTTCTGCAGTTTCTTCCCTGGAAGTCTCTGTTTTGCATCAGATAGTGTATTTTTGGTAACTGATTTCGGGCCTGGGTGCCTGGAGTCTTATTTTAGTGTTTTTACACTCATTGTTTACATTTACAACAGCCCTCTGTGTGAGGGGGGGATTTCTAAAAAATAATATCTTTATGTTATTTTAATCATAACTAGATACATTATTATTGTTCGTAAGTGTTGAATAAATTGTTTAAAATATTTTTAAAATTTTTGTCCACACTTAGGCTTGGGATCCATTGGGGCTCAACGTTACTTTTCAGAAACTTGGGCTGTTCTGAAAAAATATTTTTTCAAAATATTTTGATTTCAATTATATTTTCTATATTAATGGATCATATTATTATTATGTATTTTGATTGCCAGGGGTTAGTGCGAGTACTAGGACTTGTTTTCTTTTCACATTGAAAGGATATTGATCAATTGTTTTAAGAGGAAGTCTTCCTCTGACTTTATTATCATTCTATATGTGGTCAGTGTACTCGCATTAACTCCTGTTCTGTATCGTATGATTTCGATGACAATATGGGAAGCGTATGTCACGGTATGTTGTTGGGGATTTGGACACTCCGGTCCTTTCCCCGCAGGGTCACTCTACTTTATCAATTTCTATTTCAGACGATCAAGATTAGGGTGATGTATCTGTGATGTCTTCCAACAGTGTGCCTCCGTCGTCACAATTAATGAAGGGCTAGCGGAAAAGTGCTCATGTAATACGCCAATTGCCTTAGACGACCCTAGTAGGTTCGACGGCCTTTGACGTCCGCTAGCTCGCCCGGTGTAGCATCCATTCACCGAATGGTTCGGCAGCCGGGTTCGTCCGTTGCGGTCTAGAAGGAATTTTGGGGTGATGCGAGCACTATAAAATTAACTTAATGCACACCCAGTGACGGCGGATCGGAGGGAGAACGGAGGAAGCCTTTTAGTCCGGTTCATAGCTCGTTCCGGTCCATCCGGACGGCAAGCGAGAGAGGCCCCTCTCTCGTTCAACAACATCTGGCCCCAGATGTTGTGGTACAAAATGTGTCGCTAGCGGAGCATACGTCCGTCGCTCGGGACGCTCCGTTGTATAGGCAGTCCGCTGAGACTGCTAAGGCTTCCTCTTCTCGTCAGCGCACACGACCGCACCTTGGCTGCGTGACCGCCGATATATTACCAGCTTCGCCGATCAAGGATTCTTCGGCGACCAGGTCACACCATCCGGCAGCCAGGGATTCGAGACCGATGGACTCCGGACGTTCGCATAGGAAAAGTATGCGGGAGCCATCTGATGCGGAGCTGCCCTCGGCGAAGCAGCGATAGACTGCGCCTCCGCAGGTCTCGACGCCGGACATTCTTGTGCACATAGCACAGCTTATCGCAGCATCCCAGCAGCCGACAGAAACGGTGTCGGATCGAGAATTATCCGACAGCGCTGGGTCGGTAGCCGGGGACTCGAGGCCTGCAGACTCCGGACGTTCGCATAGGAAGTGTGCGGGAGTCAACGTACACGGAGCTTCCGGCGGCAATGCATCGTAAGTCCGCTACTGCACAGGCCTCGGGAACGGACGTGCTTTCTTTAATAGCACAGTTTATCGCAGCATCCCAGCATCAACTGAATCTGTCGCATATATTTTATCCGACGATGCTGGGTCGGGACGCTCCGCGGAAGCGGGTACGGACGTCCGAAAGTTTCATCCGGTCCGACGGGATACCGAAAGGGATTCGGAGGATTTCAAGCTTTCCCTTTCGGAACAACATATGCTGCGATGCCGGATAAGAAACTGATAGCGTCGGTGGACTTGGAAATTTTTTGGTTCGGTTCAGGGACATCGTCCCTCAGTTCCGACATAGTCCAATAATGTCACACAAACTTTCGAATTATTGAACGACGCTATATATATTATTATTTTATGCTTGCTATCCAAGCATTTCTGGTTTCTTGTTCGAAGAGTTATGGAGATGTCTTTCAAAAGTGTGCCTCTGTCGTCATAGTTAATGAAGAGTTAGCGGCAATAAGTGCTCATGGAATATGTCTATCGCTTACGGAGTGACATTCGCTAGCTCACCCGGTGTAGCGTACATTCATCGAATGGTTCGGCTGCCGGGTTCGTCCGTTGCGGTCTAGGAAGGAGATTTGGGTGATCGAGCACTTTAATTACTTTAGTACTCACCCAGTGACGGCAGATTGAGGACAGATCGGAGGAAGCCTGTTAGTCCGGTTCCTGGCTTGTCCAGGTCCGTCTGGGCTGTGAGCGAGAGACGTTCCTCTCTCGCCCAACAACATAGGGGACCGCATGTTGTGGTTCAGATATTTTACATTCGGAGCATATGTCCGTTGCTCGGGACGCTCCGTTATATTGACAGTCCGAGAGACTGTCTTTAATGCTTCCTCATCCTCACAGCAGTGCACACGACCGCACATTGGCTACGTGACCTCGAGTATCCGATCAGTTTCGGCATTCAGTGATTCCACGGCGAATAGGTCGCGCCATCCGGTAGCCAAGGGACACGAGGCCTATACACTCCGTTCGCTCGCATATTGGAAGTATGCACGGGGTAACGATCACGGAGCTTCCAGCGGCAATGCATCGTAAGACCGCTTCTCCTCAGGCCTCAGTGACGGACGTGCTATCCGAGTTAGCACAGTTGTTTCGCAGCATCCCAGCAATTGACAGATTCTCGGTCGAATCAGGAATTATCCGACGGCGCTGGGTCGGTGCGGTCCGCGGTTGCATCAGCTACGGACGACCGAACGCTTTATAGGGTCCGACAGGATGGCGAAAGGGATTCGAAAGATTTCGAGTTTTCCCTTTAGTAGTATCGGAAGATGCCTTTCATATCTTCTGGCATTTCTTCCAGTGATTATTATTTCGGACTTCATTGCTGCGATCTTGGATAAGAGACTTATAGCGTCATTGGACTCGGATTTTTCGATCGGTACAGGGACATTGTCCCTGACTTACCGACGCAGTCCAATATTGTCATTACAACATACAAGCCTGCTACTAAGCATGATAGTTTAGTTTCTTGTCCGCGTTGCTCATTTCTGCCATTTTATCATTTTTACAAATAGTTTATTTTGGCAGAGCAGGGCATACCGAGAGTTCATATGCGTCTAGACCGTGTGATTAAAGACTGCATATATTCTTTTTCGTCGTTTATGTCTTTTCCAATTTCAATGTTGGGAACGACATTATGTATAGTAGACTTAACTTAGACGCTTTATTATACGTAATCCGCCTTACTGAGGCGTTATCATTACGTCTTCAAGAAAAGATTTACGGGATATTATTCTCAATGTAATTTCTTTTGAGGGCAGTAGTTTGTTCACGTATAACTCCGCCCTTCAGTGGCTGATTGGAGTTGGTTAGACGTGACGCAGCCCTAGCTACATCCACACGCGTGGATAGTAAGGTTAAGAACTCTCTCAGAGTCGCTTCGTTCTCGGAGGAGCTTCTCTTCGACGGCAACTTTCCGGCAATCCATGAATTGCTCGATTTATACGTTCTCTTGTCTATCTAGTGTTACAAGAGATTCAGACTGGGGCAAACATTCGGTGGTTGACTCAGAGAGTGCCGCCGCAGTTGCCGGACCCGAGTGTGGCTGTTATGACGGTTGCCAGTCAAACAGATTGGGATATATACTGATCCCTACAGATTCGAAGTGCCAGGGTCTTTGGGTTCCGCAGTCTTTTAGCTATCAGTTTAACTTCCGCGGAATAATGTTTTTTAGGCTTGCTTTATGTCATTGCATGAACATTATTCAGAAACGCATGCCCAAATTCCTGTCCTTTAATTCGACAGTAGTGGCGTATCTCCGGAACCAGGGAGGCACTCTTTCGTTTCCGTTATTCAATTTAATGGAAAGAATCCGTCTGTTGGTTATAGTACACCAAGTTCAGTTTTGGTCCGTCATATTCCGGGTCGTCTGATTGTTTTATCGGACTCCCGTTCTCTTACGGGTCGCTTGTTGCTGTCAGAATGGACTCTCAACAAACAAGTATTCAATCAGATTTGCTATCTATGGGAGCGCCCAATGATGATTTATTTATGACACAGCTTGCTAATCAATTGCAGACGTATGTGTTGGCTTGTCCAGATCTCTGAGCTAATAGTGTTAACGCTCTATTGATCTATAGGACGGAATGATAGGATACGCGTATCCTCCGGCGCTGTTGTTTTAGCAGGTATTGCTAAGATAAACAACCACAATACATTTCTGTTGATAGCATCTCTATCTTCACAGAGATCATGAGTAATTTACTCTCTTGTCTACTGTGGGTCTTAACGTGAAATCTTCCTCTATGTGAGGATCTTTTTTCACTGGGTAAATCGTGTCATCTTTATCACAACCAGCAAGGTCGCAACCTTCATGTATTCCGTTGTGTGGTCCATATTACATTGTAAGCACTGTACTGGACGAGCTTTGGACGCGATTTCTTACTATAGGAGATCCTCTTCTTCGCTATTCTATGCGACTAAAGTGGAGGCTCTTCCGTCGTGGTGTAGGGATCATTATGTTCATATTGTTGATCCCTCCATACTACTCATTGCTATTTTTTAGTATACTTGTTTCACAAAATCTACTGCAGCCTGTTATTATTTAGGTTATAGGTTTATGTTACCTCATACCTATGCACTCTACGATAGTTTACAATTGAGTCTTTTGTCTCTTTATCTAAGTCAGTTAGTAACTTTTTGATAAATAGACTTAGAATCTTTAGATTAAATTCCTATACGGATTTTAACTTCGGTTCTTATTTAGCTAAGTAATCATTTGAGCCTCTGGAAACAGTAGTTTTCAAATTCTGACCTTTTAGACAGTAATTCTGTTGGTTTCTCTTTTACTGTAGAGTCAGTGAGTTTCATGCACTATCGATGGATGATTTTCACTTTCATAGTTTCGGAATCAATACTTCCGTTACTATTTAGGTTGGATTGTTGCATAAGAGTTAGGCTCCTATTATCCGGAACCTATTATTTTAAGGTCCTTCCGTCTTCGTATGGGCATAGGCCTTTACTCTTTCCGGGTACAGTTTATGTATTTATAAACAGATATCTGTTTATTACAAGGGCGTAAGCTTCTTCTGTCTTTGATGTCTAGTAGAAGGACGTTACGCTCCATTTTATTGTTAATGGATTCTATTAACTATCGGTACTGCTTATGGTATATCATTGACTTAGCAGTTGTGCTTAAGATTTCGGCTCATGAAGTAAGAGTTCTTCTACTTCTTGGGCTTACATTAATAGTGTCGCTATTATAGATTTTTGAAGGCCGCTCATTGCGCTCAGCCATCCACATTCATGAATTTTATCTTAGAAATATCGAGTCAATTTCTTGAGGCCTCTTTTGTTAGGTCTATTATCTACTGCTCAGAATGTCATTCACTTAACAGTTGCTACTATAGCTAGGTAGGCTGTCTGTTTCGGCAGTGTCTCCGTTCGGCTGCCCTCTTCGCTCTGGGCTATTTGACCCAGGGCAAGAAAAAGGGGGGGGGGAGGGTGTTCCCTTGGGTCACCTGTTTTACTATGAAAACAAGGGGATACCTCCTCCGGAGTTAGTAATTCTGAGCTGTTATGGGGATGGTTGTTTAGTGAGAAGTTTAAGTTTATAAAATTCATTCAAGTCTTAGTTTTTAAAGTATAGCTTTTGAATATTGCATATGTCAACGGACATGATTATGCAATTCTCAGACACTTTTAGGAGTATAAGAGTCTCTATTCTCTAGACTTACTTTATTATTGGCTTACTTTAAAAATTATTAGTATAAGGATTATATTGGATATTAATAGAGTACATGGATGTATGAAGCTCAATTTTGGAAGGTGTTGTATCTTTCTAATTTATCATAAATAAGAAAGATACATGTAAGGCCTATTACTTCTTTTCCCTACAGGGGATGACTCTATTTTATTTTATTGAGCGTATTCCATTTTGCTCTATGTCCTTGGCCCTCCAGCCTTTTTACTATTCAGCTATGTCTGGGTCATTGGTACAGTATAAAAATGTTAAAAAATTTATAGTAATTTATATATTTTTTATACTTACCAATGACCCAGACGGGGATGGCCCTCCCAGGAGTTGGGAACTCTTGCCTCCCCGCTGAGTACATAGCGCTTACCAGGCACTGGTTATTAGAATGATAAATGGCGCCAATTTCGGAACGTCCTTGACACTGCGCATGTGCAGTAGGGGCGAAGTGTGGAGGGCCTTTCAGGACATGTTTTCTTTAGTTTTAGATGCAAATTTTGGGGATTGGGGGGCAAAATTTGTGTTTGGCCCTATATTTTAAGAGTTAGCACCAGCTATGTCTGGGTCATTGGTAAGTATAAAAAATATATAAATTACTATAAATTTTTTAACTTTTATATCGTCTACGTTGGGTAAAGGGTTAACTGGTAGAGTGCTAAATTATTTTTGACCATCAAAATTTGTTCAATTGTCTTTGCCTTGCTAGAGTTCATGGGAGAGTGCCTGTGGGCACTCTCCAATAAATTGTAACAAGGCAAATTCAAACAGACTGAATAATATCACTTCAAAAGACAATATGAAGCATAGCCACTGGATTTGACGTTTTTATGTTGGGGTACTTGCACTTCAGAATAGAGCCCAAATATGGGCTTCCAGCACTCTTCCAGTTAATAAATGACAAAATCACCCATAACCCTTCCCCCCCCCCCCCCCCCTGCCCCCACTCAGTTTTATGCAAGATGGGTATGAGTATATTTTTCACTGAGCAGTATCATTTATATGATAAGCAAAATAATCTAGTACAGTTTTTACTCATTAACTGGTAGAGTGCTGGATGCTCATATTTGGGCTTTATTCTCATGTGATGATACTGCAATTTAAAGGCTTCAAATTCTGTGGATGTGCTTCATATTACCTTTGAAGTGAAATTACTTAGTCTGAATGGATTTGTCTCATTACAATTCATGGGAGAGTGCCTATAGTAACAAGACAAAGATCCAGGAAGAAATTTTGACTTCCAATAATAATTTAGCACTCTGCTTATCAATAACTCGAGAAACATAAACTTATCTTTAATAGATGATAAAATCACCCATTACCCCCAACCAGTCCTATGCAAGTTGGGTATGAGTATATTTTTCTCATAACAATGTTGTTTATATAAGAAAATAATCTACTAGAGTGTTTACTCATTAATAATTTTAGAAACATAAACCTATTTTAGTTTGTTTTATAACAAAATCACCTATACTCTGCCCCCCACCTTAATGCCTTAGACATATTTAAGTATTTGCTTGCAGATTGACTCTAGAGTCCTACTCCCAGGCCTAATTTTAGCAGCTCTTCAAAATATGTTCAATAACTTTAATCCTTTAACTCTAGTGGTATCTTCTATGCCATTTCAATGGCAGCAATTAGAAGAGTCCATATTCATTATTTGGGGTAGACCAATCAGTATTTTTAACATGCTGCCTTGAGCTGCGCGTTGAAAATACTGATTGGTCTACCCCACAATATTTACTGAACAGCCATCCTATATAATGACGTTATGACGTATCATGTTCGTGGCCGGAAAAATGGCTGCTGGGGTTTAAAGGGTTAATGTAATCTAATAATTTATGCATACGTAGAATAGGTTGGAAGAAATTTTGAGAAAAAAAAATCAAAACATAAAAGACTTGACTAAAAGCTGAAATATGTTTAGACCAGAAAGAGTAGATGGAAACAAGTCTGGAAATAAGCAGGTAGTCATCAGCAAAATGAGGTCCCCTGAAGGTGAATTTGGTGATGCTACACTGCACAGCAGGATAACATCATAAAATTTACCCTCTGGGAACCTAAATCTGAATAAAGGTCACAAGCCAGATCAGAAAGAGATTCCCAGAGTTTAAATTGGTCCACTGTATGAGATAGCATCAGCAAATTCACCCTCTGGGGACCTCATTCTGCAAATGACAGAATACTTATTTCCAGGCTTTGATGGAAAACACTATTTTTAGCTTAACTTGACAAAGTCAAGATAAGCTATTGCCATCACACGTGCGGGAGTCTGTGAGTCTGTCCACATTTTCTTTAGCACAGGTTACACCCTGTAGTTCCTTCCGATCATCACAAAATTTCATATGCAGGTTCGAGGTCATGTCTAGATGAGAACGTCCCCTTTAGGCCATGATAGGTCAACCATGATGGCGACATGAGCCCGAAACCCAAAAACCGTTAGCACAGTCTACAGGTCATATTTATGAAGGGATTTCATTGTAACTTTGTAGGATGACTCCATATAATGTCAATATGAGAACATCCCCTTTTGAGTGTGATCAGTCATTTGTGACGGGTACCCGATCCCAAAATCCCAAATCCCTTAGCACACTCTACAAGTAATATTTATGAAGGGATTTCATTGTAACTTGGAAGGATGACTCTGTATAGGGTCTAGATGAGAACATACCCTTTTGGTCCCTATCGGTTAACCATGATGGCTGTGTGGGTCCGAAACCATAAAACCTTTTGCTCACTCTACAGGTCCTATTTATCAAGGGTTTTATTGTAACTTTGTAAGATAACTCTGCAAAATGTCAGGTTCAGTCAACCGTGAAGGCTGCTGTGATATGTTACATAGATTCTTCAGCACAGTCTACAGCTTGCATTTATGAAGGGATTTCATTGCAAATATGTAGGATGACTCAGTATAATGTCTGGATGAGGACATACTATTTTGGTCATGATCATTCAACTTTGATGGCCGCACAGGCACATGACCTAGATTTGTTTAGAACAGTGTATAGTTCATATTTATGAGGCAATTTCATTGTAACTTGGAAGGATAACTTGGTATGATGTCCAGATGAGACTGTCCTATTTTGGTCACTATCAGTCAGCCGTTACCCCCGCCAGGTCATGTGATCTAGATTCATTTAGCACTGTCTACAGGTTTTTTTATGAAGGGATTTCATTGTAACTTGGTATGATATCTAGATGAGACTCCTATTTTGGTCATGGTCAGTCAATTGTGACTCCCAAATCCTCACATGACCTAGATTCCTTTAGCAAAGTATACAAGTTATATTTATGAAGGGATTTCATTGTAACTTGGTAGGATGACTCATTATGTCTCCCCTTATGTCTCTACAACGCTAGTAGGGCTAGCGGGAATGCTCAAGGTATTACGACAATTGCTGGGAGTTAGCTAGTTCTATCAAAGGCATTGTCGCCTGCTAGTCCGCCCGGTGTCACGTCCATTCACCAGGAAAGAATGGTACAGCACCCGGGTTAGTCCGTTGCGGTCCAGGGAAATAGAGTGGGTGATGCGAGCACTATAAAACTTCAGATGTGCACACCCAGCAACGACGGATCCGAGGATAGTACAGAGGAAGCCTGTCCATCCGGTAGCCAGCTCGTCCAGGTCACCCGGACTGCGAGCGAGAGAGGCTCCCTCTCTCTTGCATCAACATCTGCACCACGATGTTGTTGTATGTTGTTCGCTTAGTCAGAGCTTACGTCCACTCCTCCTGCTCGTGATGCTCCGTCGCATGACAGTCCGACGCGGCTGCTATATTGGCTTCTCATCCTCGTCAACACACACGACCGCACCTTGGCTATGTGACCACAGATTTCCAGGGGACGTTCGCATATTATATAAATGCAGGACTGAACGTCCCTGGTGCTCTTGCTTCGCCGACCAAGGAATACACGTCGACGAGGTCACTCCATCTGCTAGCCAAGGATACGAGACCTTTCCAGTCGGGACGTTCGCATATTATATAAATGCAGGAATGAACGTCCCACGAGCTTCCAGCGGATATTTCACGTAGGACTGTGGCTCCACAGGTCTCATAGGGTAACATGAACTAGGTATTGTTACCGTGAAGTCTTTGTAAGTATGCTTCCGTTGTCACAGTCAAATGAAGAGCTAGTGGTAAAGTGCTCATACAGATACGTCAATTGCCTAAGAGGTCCAAAGTAGGATCGACGGCATTGACGTCCGCTATCTCGCCCAGTGTCGCGACCATTCACCGAATGGCTCGGCACCCGGGTTCGTCCGTTGCGGTCCAGGAAGGAGATTTGGGTGATGTGAGCACTATAAAATACAATGTGCACACCCAGTGACGACAGATACGAGGATGGTACGGAGGAAGCCTATTAGTCTGATTCCTAGCTCGTCCAGGTCCATCGGGCTGCGAGCGAGAGAGGTTCCTCTCTCGTATTACAACATTTGGGCCCAGATGTTGGGGTACAAAACGTTGTTCAGTCGGAGCATACGTCCACCGTTCGGGACGTTCCGTTATATAGACAGTCCAAAGAGACTGCTCTTTCGGCTTCGTCATCCTCACAGCAGCACTCGCGACCGCACCTTGGCTACGTGACCTGTGATATTCACCCAACATCGCCGACCAGGGATTCTACGGCGACCAGGTCACGCCATTCGGTAGCCAAGGATACGAGGCCTTCATACTCCGGATGTTCACATATTAGATGTATGCAAGAGTGAACGTCCAAGGAGCTTCCAGCGGCTAAATCCTATAAGACCGCAGCTCCACAGGCCTCTGTTACGGACATGCTATCGCAGATAGCACAATTATCGCAGCATCCCAACAACCGACAGTAACTCTGTCGGATCAGGAATTATCCGAGGAAGCTGGGTTGGTACGTTCCGCTGCAGGTTCAGACACGGACGACCAAGAATTACAAGTGGTCCGACAGGATGGCGAAAGGGATACGGATGAGTTGTTTTTTCCCTTTTCGGAACAACATAATTGCTGTAGAGTGCATCCGGCATTGTCATCAAACGTTGTTCCTCCAGACCAAAAATGCTGCGTTGCCGGATACGAGACTGATAGCGCCACTGGACACATAATTCTTAATCGGTTTAGGGTCATCATCCCTCAGTTTCCGACATAGTCCAGATATGTCTCGTGGACATTTGATCTGTTGAATGATGCTATATAATTTAACTTGCTACCTAAATGGGCAGGTCAGGTTTCTTATCAGAAATATGTTCTACATCTGCTTTTCATCAGTTCAACGAATATTTTGAAATGGCAGGACAGAGCATTCTGAGAGTTCTCTGTGTCAAGACGACCAGATCAGGACCTAGTATTGTTTTTTACTGTCGTCTATGTTAATTCCAACCACGATGTTGGAAATGACAATATCATCTAGCAGGGTCAGCTTAGACGCATCATCGTACGCAGATCACCTTACCAGAACGTTATTATTATGTCGCAAGGAAAAGAATTCTAGGATGCACAATCTCCTTAAGAGTTCTTTCAAGGGCCTCACGTAAAACTCCGTCCTTTAGTGGCAATATGGAGTTGGTTAGACATGACGCGGTCCTGGCTACAACCACGCGTGTAGATAGTAAGGTGAAAAACTCAGAGCCGCTGTGGTCTCCGGAGAGTTTTCTTCGACGGCAAGCTTTCCGCAGTCTATGATCAGTTAACTAAGAAAGCTTTAGACTCTCTGCTATTAAAATTCGCTTCCATATAGTCGGATTCAGCAGAGAAGAGTAGGACAGGCACTTCTGGGATGAATACGTTCAAGGGAAGTTCCTATAAGGTTCCTATGCGTCCTCTAGGTCTTTTAGAGACCGTCAGGGTAGCAACTCATATAGGGGCCATAATTACGGTCAGACGTCCCTAGGTCGATGGGGCGAGGTGCGGACCGTGGAGGACATGGCTTCTCCTTCCGCAAGCCTCGCAGGATCAGGAGGTAATGGTTTTAACCTCTATCGTGTACTAGTGAGCGGAAGACGGTTGAGTTTCTCAATTATTTGGGAATAGATTACGGATGTCCCTTGGATTCAAGGGGTGATTTCGTAAGGACTAAATTGTTCCTCAAACGAAATCCTCTGTCAACTCGGAGTCCAAGATGGACTCAGCTTCCGCCAAGTCAGTAGGATAGAGGCTCGCTTCCGTCAGAAGTCTAGTCTCTTCTGGAATGATCGCGATGAAGATCGTAGAAATCCAGGAATTTCCAGGTTTCTACAACATCCTTTTCTGGTTCCAAAAACCAGACGGCTCGTTCCGTTCACTCATTATTCAACACTGGATGAACAAGCTGATCATGGCTCCAAGTTTATATAAGGAGTCCACCCGATCGGTCAGAGCGAGTATTCGGTTCTACGATTATGCTACATGCATAGATCTCAAGATGCGTACTTTCACGCCATGGTACATCAGGCGTCAGAAAGTATCTTCGCTTCCTTATCATAGGAGTCGTATTTCAGTTCCGAGCAATATACTTCGGTCTGAATCTAGCCCCCTGGGCCTTCACTCGAATAACGGACTCGGTAATAACTCATTTCCGAACTTATTCATCTGCGATAACGTCGGCCTACCTGGACAACATTCATACAGGTATGGCAATGAGTTAACGCTTCAGAACTATGTGCAGAATCTGCTTCTATTGCTCCAATGTCTCAGGTTTCTTAAGTAAATGAGGAGAAGTCGGATCTGGTATCATCCAAGTCATTCACCCACCGGGGATGAGCTTCGTAACGCACACCTTTTTCGTTCATCTGCCATTACCCAGAACAAAATTTTTCAGTTGTTGTGCTCACTATGGTCTTCGCTCAGACAAGTCTCAGCGAGAGATCTTATGAGACTGATACGTTTAGGCGGGACTGCCCCGTTTTTCATTCCGATGGGGCGGTTACACATTGGTCCTCTCCAAATTTCTTTAATTCAGTATTGGAGGGTGAAGATTCTTTCGCTCGATATGGACATCGTCTTGTCTAATCAAGTGAATAAGAGATTCAGACTTGGGCAAGTTTTCAGTGCTTAACTCAGGTAGTTCCACTGCAACTGCCGGATCCGAGTTTTACAGTCTTGACAGATGCCAGTAAACAGGTTGGTCATTTTCATTGAGGCCAATGGATTGAAGTGCCAGGGTCTTTTGATTCTGTAGTTCCTTATCAAGCACTCAAACATCAAGTATGATGTCATTTTGGCTTGCACTACGTTATTGGATAACGTAATTCAGAATGTTCATATGCTAATTCTGTCCAACAATTCGACGGTATTAGCGTATTTTCGGAATTATAGAGGCACTCATTCCATCCTGTTATTCATGTTAACGGAATGAATCTTTCGATTGCTACTAGAGCATCAAGTTCTCCTATCAGTCCATCATATTCCGGGTCGTCCGAATGAGGGGCCGTTTGTTGCCGCCAGAATTGGCTTTCAACAAACAAGTTTTCAATCAGATTGCTACCATGGTGAGCGGCCAATGATCGACTTATTCGTGACGCATCTCAACAATTAGTTGCAAACGTATGTGTCATTATGTTTGGATCTTCGAGTGTTTGCAATAAACGCTCTATCGATCTTGTTAGACGGAATAATAAGATATGCGTATCTTACTGCGTTGTTGATTCAACAGATTTTGCTCTAGTGTAATTATTTCAATGCAAATGCTGTTGGTAGCTTCTCTAGCTCCACAAGACTGTGGACTATTTACTATGGTCAGATGGATTCAATCTACAGTCAGTTCTGCTTATGATTATTTCTTTATTCAGCAGTCTGTGTTTTAGTTTAAGCTCATGAAGTAAGAGTTCTTCTACTTCATGGGCTTAAGCTATTAATATGGTTATTACAGATTTAATGAGGGCTGCATATTAGTGTTAGCCCTCCATTTTCACAATTTTGTATCTGAGAATATCGAGTCCTTTTCTGCAGATCTACATTGTTTAGGTCCGCTATTTTTTACTCTGAAGGTCGTCTACTAAATAGTGGCTTTCGGTTCCGGCAGTGACTCTGTCCTGCTGCCCTCTTTGCTCTGGAGTATTTGGTCCAGGGCAAGGGAAAGGGGGGGGGGGGGGGGGGTCCCTTAGGTCACCTGCTTTATAGTGTAAAGCAAGGGAATACCTCCCTTGGACTTAGTAATATTGTGTCGGTTCCGAGATGATTTTAGGGTTAAGCCTATGTTTACTCATCTGTGTAATATTTTTTAAGTGTTGATTGGTGTGAAGCATTCGTATATATCACGTGATTAATTGAGCGTTAATATACAATCCTCGAACACTTTTAAATGAGTATATAGTGTCTCATTTCTCTAGACTCCCGCATTTGTTGGCTTTCCTTAAAAAATATTAGTATAAAGGGTTATACTGGATGTTTATAGAGATCATTGATGTTATTGTGCTCAATTACAGAATAGTATTGTGTCTTTCTTTTTTGTTACAAATAAGAAAGATACATGTAAGACTATCTCTCCTTTTCTCCTTAAGGGGATAGGTCTGTTATAGGTAATTGAGTCTGTTGGATTTTCCTTATGTCCTAGGCCCTCCAACCTTTTTACTATTCAACTAAGTCTGGGTCATTGGTACAGTATAAAAATGTTAAAAAATTTATAGTAATTTATATATTTTTTATACTTACCAATGACCCAGACGATGATGGCCCTCTCATGAGTTGGGAACTCATTCCTCCCCGCTGAGTACATAACACTTACCAGGCACTGGTTGTAAGAATGATTTTTGGTGGCAATTTCGAGACCTCCTTGAAACTGCGCATGCACAGTGGGGTAAAAGTATGGAGGACCATATAGGACATGTAATTTTCGGTTTTAGATGCAAATTTTTGGGATTGGGGGGTAAAATTTGCGTTTGGCCCTTAATATTTTAGAGTTAGCACCAGCTAAGTCTGGGTCATTGGTAAGTATAAAAAATATATAAATTACTATAAATTTTTTAACTTTTTTCTCATTTCATTTCAGAATGATCCTCAAGACTCAGATGTTCCATTTTGCACACTCAAATCTTTTCCGCAGTCTGTAGAACATTGTATACAGTGGGCAAGAGACAAGGTTAGCATAATATATAAGAAAAATAGAAGAGTGTAATAATACTCATATTAACTGTAGTGCAGTTTTTATTTCTGTAACATTTTTAATGGACTGTATGCTCTTAGCACTCTAAATCAGACTTGTCAAGTCTCGTTATTTTAGAGGGGGACTCTTTAATTTTCAGAATAAATTTTTGTAAAATGAGCTTGAAAGTTGGGATTATACTGAATCTCACTACGAAATTCAATAAATTTTCCTAATTGAGCCATATTAAAATCTCATCATATTTTCTCAAAAATCTCACTATTTTACAATTCATCAGCTCCAATCCATAAGAAGAAAATACTTTTAATGGACAGAATTTTATAGCAACACAAGTAAATAATAAATGTTACATATAGCCCAGATGGGGTGGAGGTAGCTGCTTATAGACAGTTTACGGTGGAAGAGGCTCATTTCTACTAGGGAGAAAAGTAATTCCCCTTGCCCCATTTTATCAACCAAAATGTATTGAACAGTAACAATGATATAACAAACCATTAAGAAGTTACAAATAGCTTTGGAGGTGCAAGAAAATAACATAAGTTGAGCAGTGGCAGTCATGATGGGTGGTAGAGCAGTGTGACTGCCCTGATCCAAGCCAGAAAATAAGCAGACTGTCATCTGCAAAATGAGGTCCCCAGAGGGTGAATTTAGTGATGCTACCCTGCACAGCAGGATAGCATCACTAAATTTACCCTCTGTGAACCTCAATCTGAATCAGGGTCTCAAACTAAACAGAAAGAGGTACCCAGAGGATAAATTGGCCCACTGTATGGGATAGCATCATCAAATTTAACCTCTGTAGACCTCATTCTGCAAATGTCAGACTGCTTATTTTCAGGCCTGCCTTGATCAGCATCTCTTATAATTAACAAATGGGCTCATTTTAGTCTACACACACTAATGTCGAAATACCAAAATTCAAACAGCAAATTTCTTCCATAATGGAATATAAATTGAACCAGTTCAATCTTAGTTGATAGAGCTCATCAAGATTGACTTTCAAATCTTTAGTTGCATCATGGGAAAAATAGCTACTTGGAATTCTAGTATTTTGACAGCAGTGTGCAGAGGGTTAAGAGAGTAAAAAGAAATGTACAAAATAATTAAACTTAAGAATTACATTAAGAATTTGGACCTGTTTTATCTGTGTTCTATTTCATTCATTGAACAAGGCATGACATAATTGAATAGGTAATTATGTGGCTTCCAGGTTATTTGCCTCAACAAAAGTGACCTCTACTAGAAACACTTGGGTATTTTATGATTTTTTTTATGGAAATAAGCATTTGATTTAACACCCAACTGCCAATATATGACTTCTATAAATTTTCACTACCTTAGAACAGGTGCCCCAACATGCTATCTTTAGATAATCTTTCAAGTTACATTTCAAGGGCATTTGCAATCATGTCTGGACAACTTTGCGGTTGTGTCTATGCAAGTCTTGGCTGCCTAAATAGGCAGCCAAGACTTGCATAGACACAACTGCAAAGTCACAGAACATGCACTGTCATAGGGTTGCAAAAATGTTTGAAGAGTCTCCAGGCCTTTATGAGTTAAGATTTCAGAAGTTTCTTTTTATATTTTTTGGCTTTTTAATATGTTGTATTTTATCTCCTTCAACATGTTCACATCGTGAGCTTTTCTCTATTGTCCCCTCTCAGTTTGTCTTCATATTGAGTTTTCTCATCACTAATGTAACTCGTGCTAGTTAGAGCATTTTACCATGCATCATTTTTTATCTTTTCAGTTTGAAAGCGCATTTTCATTAAAACCTAATCATTTCAATAAGTTTTGGTCATCCAATGGAAATCCAGAAGAAATTCTTCAGGTATGTAGTTACATAATGAACAACGTTTTAAAAATATTGAAAAAAACTGAGATTTTGTGAATGAGAATCAATTATCTCTGTATAACTGGATTGCTTGGACACTCATTGGTCACATACTGAAAAGTGTCTGCACTGCTACCATCTCATGGGTGACAGGAGTTGCTGTAAATGAATAATGCTCAACAGAAAAAAAAATTCTTGAAGGTTTTTAGTATAATGACACCGTGCAATCTCCAATCGCTTTCTGAAGAATATTCTTTGATGTATGCGGAAAATGAATATGTTGATGATGTGTGCATTTTTCCTGGCGATACAAATTGAGTATTTATAACATATTTTAATAATTATTCACCAAAAACAAGTGCTGCGATTGAAAACTTGATATAGTGGTATTAGTTTTCATGTAAGGTAAATGCCATGGCATATAATAAAGTGAAAGTTGTTATGCCACAGTGTAACAGCTTTCATGTCATCAAATATCATGGCTTGGTAGGTGTTATTACATTGATTTGATTTACTTGATGCTATCTGGGGGGGGGGGGGGGGGGGGCAGTTTGAGAGGTGACGTTTTTTGCTGACGTTCCGGAAACCCATTCGTTTTGAGATCAGTGATTGGAATACACTAAAATCTTGAAAAGGTGTGAGTTAGATGATTACACATGATTAACCCTTTACCTAACGGAACGGCCAAAACCGGCCAGCGCTATTCTTAAAAATCGCAAATTAAGTTTCATTATTTTTTTCATTTTTTGTCTCAAAAACATAGGTTATGACCACTCGTTGGAACGAGCTCGTCGAGCTCATTCCAACGAGGGGTCATAACCTATGTTTTTGAGGCAAAAAATGAAAAAAATTAGTTATTCAAGAATTATTTTTGCAAGTGTCGTCTGCTTTTCAGGTTAGGTAAAGGGTTAACTGGTTAAATGCTAGAAGCCACTATCATACCTTTACTGAAAAGTGCTGAAAGCCACTGTAGTGGTTTTAAACTAAATTTATACCATGATTACCTATTCTACTATATATGAAAAGCCTATGACATAAATTTTAGCTTTAAACATCACCCATGATGAACAGGCCAGCAATGGGACTTCAATAGTAAAAATTTACAACTACAGTAGAACTACATCCCCATTGACCTTTGGTGACATTGACCTGAATGCAAACTTGTCTAAATTTATCGCATGTTGCCTCGCGAAGAGTGAAATGGAAGTGGCAATTATTTATTACGTTTTTAAATGGGTTTACCTCATACAATGCCAAAAATTAACAAACATGCATTGTCTCATATTAATAAAGCATGCATAACTCGAAATAGTATGTTATTAAAATGAAAAAGGCTCAGTTTCTTTTTTCATTTGGTTTCGGGGATAAAATTGACAGCAGAAGTACTGCCCACCAATGTCCGCATAAACAAAAACAGATTCGCACGTATGTACGTCTGGTGCTCAGTACAATCGAGAAAAAATAATAGCGACTCTTAATAATCTGACGATCATGGTATAAATAAAATATACCCAAAGTAGCTTGGTGTACCACTTCACCACGAGTGGTGAACATTTGGTACACCAAGCTACTTTGGATATATTCTATATGTATTCGCTTGTTGTTTGCTCAGTAGTAGATAATTTTTTTTTTTTTTTGTAAATTTGTTTTCTTAAAGTTTATTGGAGAGCAGCATCACACTCTCCTATAAATGATAATAAATAGAGGATATCTAGTGTTTTAGAGTGGATAACAAAAATTATCTCCTGAGTGACCGAGACAAATGTTTATTTTTCATGAGCGCTTGTGCAGGAGCGAAAATTACCATTTGTCTCGGTCATGAATTTTCGGTTTCCACTCAAAAAACACTAGATTTTCTTTTATCATACATGTTTTATAAGAATCTGATCATTCCTATCAATAAATCCACCTGTTTCAACCTTGAATTGATGCATGAAAGTAAACAACGCATTGATACGCAGAATGATCTGATCGCTACTCGGAACAGATAGTGTCTTGCGATCTTATTCAGCTGGAGGGTTTCATGCATCAATTCAAGGTGAATACGGAAATTATATTCTATTAAAAGAGTTATTCAGTTAAGAGATATCCAGTTAAGTAGGCAGCACTGTACTGTAAGTGCAATATTGTAGGTAAACTTAGCTCTGTATCATCTTGCAATGTAGGAAGAGATACTAAAATGACCATCTCTCTCAAGTCTCGTACAAGTATGAATTCTGTTTCATTTTACTATTGGAGTTACAGGAGTCAAATGATGGACACAACTGAATGTCTGTAATATACTTTTCAATAAAAGTAGGGCATATTTGATAAAAGTGAGATATATGAAGAAATATATTTATATTTTCATCAAAAAACAGTTGAGGCATTGCACTGTGACATCTGGTGAATGATTTCAGTGAGAGTGGGTGTCTGATAAGCACACATTTCATGCACTGAGCTGTAGAAGACATGGGCGGTCAGTCAGAGAATTTACCACATTCAGTCCAAGACTTCAATACCTTGTAAATCCTCCTTGGTTCGCAAGACAAGCGTTGTTCCGACGTGGCATACTCCTCACCAAATGTCAAATATCAGCTTGACTGATGTTATTTCATTCTTCCTGCAGTGCAGCGGCAAGTTTCTGGACATTGGTAGGGGGCTGTTGGCATTGTCATCAGTGTCTGCCAAGCATATCCCAGATGTGCTTGATTGGTGAAAGGTCTGACTTAGTGCAGCCCAAGGCAGTGTAGTGATGTTCTGCTCCAGGAGGAACTGCGTGCTCTTTCCTTGTCATCTTAGAAAATGAATCGATGGCCGTGACGTCCCGCAAATGGCACCACATGAGCTGCTAACATGTTGTCACAATCGTACTACCGTGTGACACACCCTTGTATGACATGTAATGCTGTTCTGTCTGTCATGGTTATGCCTCCCCAAACCCAAAACGATTATGCTGCCTAATGGTTACGTCATGGTATCATTCGTTCCGCTGCCGCCACACTGTGCTTCGCCTGTCTTGGAAGTCGAGAGTGAACCTCGATTCATTGGAAAACACGACGTTGTTCTACCAACGATTATCCCAGCGCTGTTGTGCTCCACACCAATTACGCCTTGCTGCAATGTGACTTTCAGTCAAACATGGCATTATTCAAGGTCATCAAGCATACAAATTCCAGCTGTGTAGGCGATTTCAGATAGTCTGACCACTGACTCACACATCTGTCGCTAGGTGCAGCTGCTGTCCAATTTCTTATCAACCTACCTTACAATTGTTTACTACAGGCTTGCACTACAGTGGAAGTCCATAACTCGGAAAATATACTCTCTATTTTGATCTTTCCCAAGGGATTTGGGAAAGAAAAGTGGTGCAAAAGCACCAAGAAAAAATAAGCTAAAACTGGGTTGAGTGCTTCCGGTATACACCCAGTAGGAGACGCTCTTCTCCTAGTACAGATCCACGGTACCAGTGCGCAGACAGTAACTAATGAAGCATTCTTTTTTTCATCCGCCAGCATGGCGAGACGTTCATATGCATTAAGAAACAGTGATAATTCAACTCGTTGATAATGGTTACCTGTGACTGGAATTATAGATCTGATGATCGTATAATAACAGAACTGTGTTTTATATATTCTCGTTATTATTTTCAACCACATTTTCATTGTATTTTATATATTCTCTGTGTTCGCACGCGACTTTCAAGTACCATGCGGTTCGGACATAAAATTTTTAGTCGAGTTTTGACGAAGTCAAACTCGACTTATAGTTTGATGAAGTGGCGGGCGGGCGTAAACAATTGGTTTCCGGGCAATAACTTTAGTTCTATTTGATGCACCTTTACCAAAATTATACCAGAGGTTACCTTATAGGAAAGGAAAACACCTATTAATTTCAGAGTCTCGTGCTCCAAGGTCAAGGTCACTGTTACTATAAATAGAATATTTTGTGACAAATTGGTTTCTGGGCAATAACTTTAGTTCTATTTGATGCACCTTTGCCAAACTTATACCAGAGGTTACCCTATAGGAAGGGAAGACACCTATTGATTTTGGAGTCTGGGACTCCAAGGTCAAGGTCACTGTTACTATAAATAGAATATTTTATGACAAATTGGTTTCCGGGCAATAAATTTAGTTCTATTTGACGCACCTTTACCAAACTTATACCAGAGGTTACCCTATAGGAAGGGAAGACACCTATTGATTTTGGAGTCTGGGACTCCAAGGTCAAGGTCACTGTTACTATAAATAGAATATTTTGTTACAAATTGGTTTCTGGGCAATAACTTTAGTTCTATTCTGTGTATCTTCACCAAACTTATACCACAGGTTACCCTATAGGAAGGGAAGACACCTGTCGATTTCGGAGTCTGGGGCCCCAAGGTCAAGGTCACTGTTACTATCAATAGAAAATTTTGTGACAAATTGGTTTCCGAGCAATACCTTTAGTTCTATTTGACGCACATTTACCAAACTTATACCAGAGGTTACCTTATAGGAAGGGAAGACACCTATTGATTTCGGAGTCTGGGACTCCAAGGTCAAGGTCACTGTTACTATAAATAGCTTATTTCTTCAGAATTTAATGTCAAAACTCGACTTCTGGATCTGTGATCCTCTTGCTGGATATTTCAGTTGATAAATTTATGTTATCTTTTGGATATTATTATTATTATTGGAGTTAGGTGTCAATGGGGGGGGGGCTGTATGGACAGAATTTCTCCTCTCTGTCTGAATTTCTGTTTTTTGGGGCCCTGTCGGCCATCTGGGTTCAGTTGTGTTCCCACTGGTCCTTTATTTTCTGCCACCTTTCTCTCGTAGTTGGGGGTGTGTTTGTACTTTCTACATCTGTTGAGTTCACCTTTTCTTCTACTGCTCTCACCTCTGTTATGCCCAGGACTGTTCGTTGAGGGCAATGCCTTTTGCCCAAGCATGTGGTGCATTCTCGTGGCCGTTCCTCCCGCACCCGCAGGGAGGGGGAATGCTGTCGTTCAGGGCCTCCCGACACGACCACGTCTGGTGAGAGTTATTCCCCCTCCATGGGGGATGTGTAGCCTTTATCTGTGGTGGATACTGTGGGAGTTGTTGAGTTATCTGGTGAAGAGATGCCTGGTTCCGGGACTGTGGCCTCTCTCCAGTCAACATCTGAGGCTGTCACAAGGGCCTTTGGAGCCGAGCTCGATTGCTCTCTCCACTTTTCCACTGGTTTCAACAGCTCCCGTTGTATCTGCTGCTACGACTGTTCCGTCAGATACGTCACCGTTTCTTCCGGTCTCGGCTTATCCCTGCAGGGGTCTGCAAAGATGTCTGGTAGTGTGGACGTGGGGTATCGGTCTCAGCCTTCCCTGACTTCAACTCGGCGAAGTCGGAAGGGGTTGCCGGCCAAATCCTCTGCTGTGGTCTCTCAGCCGTCGAGCCCAGCAGTTTTCTCATTGGATTCAGATGTTCATGGTGGGGTCACCATGGACTCTGTTGGTGTTTCCGTCCACGCACTCTGGTCCCATGGCCAGTTTTGTGGGACCGACGCCTTTTGTGCAGCCTGGACCTTCTTCCCTCAGAGGTCCGCAGTGACTCTCCTGAGTTCCGGCACTGTAGATCCTTGGGGTATGTCATACCCCTATATGCATCTGCCTTCAGATATTTTGGCTGCCACCCGTCGCCCCACGTCAGGTATACTTGAGGCTCATGACCCTTCACTGGTTAAAAGGGTCAGGAGTGAGGCCACTTTGCCGGTTTGTTCCCTCTGTCAAGAGTGCCTCTTCAAACACAAGTTCCTTTAGACGTTACATGTCAGAAACTTTTGATCATGGAGATAGACAATCTCCTGTCAAAAGGGGCGATCGAGGTCATCAAAAATATTCATTCAATGAGATTTAATCCCCACCTGTTCTTGGTGCCAAAGAAGGACGGCCGACTCCGACCAGTTATCGATCTGAGTATCCTGAACCAGTCTATCATTGCTCCCAAGTTCAGCATGGAGACTTTCAGGTCGGTTCACCGCACCATTCACCAGGGAGATTTCGCTTCCAGCATCGACCTGCAAGACACTTACTTTCACGTTCAGATTCATTGGACATCGCGAAAGGTTCTCTTTTCTGGGGCGAGTTTACCAGTTCAAGGTCATGCCTTTCAGCCTCAACCTGGCTCCGCTCCTTGGGCCTTAACCCGACTGATGTCGCATGTGATAGCCTTCCATCGCACACAGTCTAGGGTGACAACTTCGGCATATCTAGATGATATCCTCCAGACGCATTCCAATGCTGCCTTTCTGGAGTCAGATGTCGACACACTGTTGAGTCTGCTTACGTCGCTAGGGTTCAGAGTCAACGAGGAGAAGTCAGACCTGGTCCCTTCTCAGTTGTTTTGTCATCTGGGGATGGACTTCCGTACTCAGCTGAATACAGTGGCGGTTTCCCGGGTAAGGGCTGTGATTCTCTCAGCTTTTGCCCTGACTCTTTCCCAGTCCATGTCCACGACAGGTTGGAGTATTCTCCGACTGTGCGGTCTCTGCGGTTCGGTGACAGATCTCATTCCTCTAGGTGGGCTGCATGTCAGACCTCTCCAACACTTTCTGCTCAGTTGTTGAGATGCCGAATGTCGATCCTCTGGATCTGGTGCTTCAGTTACCAGAGTCTCTTCATCGTCACCTTCTCCCCTGGTTGGTTGTTCAGTGGTGAGGTGTTCAAACCTTTATCCCAGGTGGATCTGCGTTTTCTCACATACAAGACGAGTTTTCTGTTGGCTTTTGCCTCAGCCAGATGGGTTAGTGAGCTTCACACCCTCTCAGTTGATCCGGCCTTTCTCAGGAGCTCTCCCAACAGTGTTACGTTTACCACTGATTGCTCCTTTCTGGCCAAGAATCAGATACCAGAAATGACTGCACCTCCTATCTGTATCAGGGCTCTTCCTTCTGCTGAGGGTAATCGCCCTTTGCTCTGTTCGGTTCGTGCACTTTGCATTTATCTCAATCGGACGCAGTTCATTAGGAAAGGCAAGAAACAATTTTTTCTGTCTCTTATTCCTGGTCGATAGAAGATCTCTCCTCAATCCATTTCTCGATAGATTTGTCTTGCTATTTGTGCAGCTTACGCTCGTCTAGCGACTGACGATTGTTGTTACCAATCAGATTTCTGCCCACGAGGTGCATGCATCATCTACCTCTTGGGCTTATGCTAACTCCGTCAAGTTGTCGGATGTTATGCAGGCAGCCTAATGGAGAAATGCTTCTACTTTCTCCACCTTCTATCTGCGTCAGTTGCAGGAGCAGTCGGAGGACCTTTTTGCTTTGGGCCCTCTTTCTTTTGCTCAGGCTGTTGACTACCCTAGCCATTAGTCTTCTTACAAGGTCAGCTCCAGCTCTGTGCTGTTACTGTCTATTCAGCCTGTAGTAAACAGTTGTAAGGTAGGTTGATAAGAAATTTAAATTTTATAGTAAATTTCCTTTCTTATTCAGGCTTGTCATTTTGAGGCGGGCGATTGCCCCGGGCCGCAGTCGCCAGCCTGAGTTCAAAATTCTGTGGACCGTAAACGTCCGCCTAACCCCGATTTCTGCGGCCAATTAATTCAGTCGGAGGCACCTCAAACGGCAATTTTCACGAATTGAAGGATGTACATGTAACAAAACCACAATTTGTGAAGTTTGTAGTGTGTCGTCAATGTGGTCACCCAGAGACAGTAAGTAATTTTCCAAATATGAGCGGGAGGTCTACCAATTCCAAAGTCGTAATTAGTTATTACATTGTACATCAGACTGAAACAACTCTTGTGTCACTCGCGATTACGGGATGTATCATCCCCAAGCCAGTTCACATCCTGACGATTTGCCTGGGATGTTTCGTCCCAAAATCATAGCCGGGATGATGATTCGTCCCCCAAATCTGATTCATTCGTCCCAAGTTATCGACATCTGGAGGTGAGCACAGTGCCCTTGTCTTTACAGTCATGTAATGTATAGATACAGGCTTCGTTATTTGGATGCAAGACAACTATAACACTCACTGTTGGTGAGTGTCATGGGTAACCTGGTATCTTGCATCTAAATATTCAAGCCTGCATCTATACATTACGTGATGATGTACATCATAATTACCCAAACCATGTACCTTAAAATGATATTAGTTGTCTACCCATCAGGCTGAAACAAAATGGCTCCTGCAAATCATAAATGACCCTCCTGGGATCATTTTAGGTGAACCCAAAATGGTCCTCCTGGGGTGATTTGAGGTGAACCATAATGGCCTTCTTGCAATTTTCAAAATGACAAGCCTGCTTATTATACCTACCACAATTGTTTACATGGAGGCCCTCCCGTCTTCTTATTCGGGTAAGAATCCTTCCTACCCGCTGATCACATAACTCCAATGTTGGCGGATTCAAAAGAATGATTCATTAGTTTCTGCCTGCACACTGGTACCGGAAGCTGTGGATCTGTACAAGGAGAAGAGCGTCCCCTACTGGGTGTGTGCCTGTAGCACTTGACCCAGTTTTGCTTTATTTTTTCTTGGTTCTTTTGCACCACTTTTCTTTCCCAAATCCCTTGGGAAAGATCAAGATAGAGAGTATATTTTCCGAGTTAGGGACTTACACTGTAGTGCAAGCCTGTAGTAAACAATTGTGGTAGGTATAATAAGAAAAGAAATTTACTTTAAAATTTTAATTTCTGAGGCACTTTGATGGCGGTTACGTAATGCTGTGGTTTGGATGAAATGATCATGGTTAGCAGTTGTCGCCCTTGGACAACCCAACCGACGTCTGTCATCAACATTGCCTGTCTGATGGTAGCCTGACCACAACCTGCTAATCACCGATTGAGTAACATTGAGAATTTGATCCCCTGCAGTCTTCTGTTGCCAGCTTCCAACATGCCTACGGCATGTAAACGTTTGTCACGTGTCAGTCTTCGCATACCTCCAAAGTTATGTTTCAGCCAGAAACTATTGATGAACAAGTTTATAGCAAGAAAAGAATGACGAGATCTCTGAAAAAAAAGCCTTCCAGTACAAATGAAAATTTCAAAACATACCCCACAGACCTTAACACCACGCTTGTGCAAAAAACCTGCAGAAAGTTTTTGTGGGCCGGTAACATTCATGATCCACACTAAACTTGGTAACATATTGATGTGACCGATCACGCTAATCCAATACCATTTTCTGAAAATATCAACAATTGTTTGGATATCCCTTACTTTTTTTGAATAATATATGATTATGTTTGACAGATTAATCACTTTTAACTGATAGCATGCTAGATGTCTGTTGCTAGTCAGAATTCACTCACTGGTGATTGTTTTCAAGCCTGGAAATAGGCAGCCTGTCATCTCCACAATAGGGTAGCATCACTAAATTTACCCTCTGTGAACCCCAATCCGAATCACAGGCTCAGGCCTAAAGAGAAAGAGATACCCAAAGGATAAATTGGCCCACTGAATGGGATAGCATTAGCAAATTCTCCATCTGTGGACCTCATTCTGCATATGACAGATTGCTTATTTCAAGTGTTTTGTTACAATTTATGTGAGCGTGCTTTAATAAATTTTAATGAAATCAATTGATTAGGACATATATTATTTACATCTTGATGAATATGAGGCACATATAAAGAATATGTAGCTTTTATTGTGTTCAGCTCTTTTGATGTTAATGAATTCCAGCACTGGAGCAGTTAATATAAAAGTGAATCAAAAGTCTTCAAAACATAGCATTTGATTCCCTCTTTGAGCTCATTCCATTGAGGAGTCATAAGCTTTGTTTTAGAGCTAAAAATGAAAATGTTTAGTTATTCATGATTTTTTTTTAAAGTGTTGTCTGAATAGTTGTGTAAGGTAAAGGGTCAAATAATAATATGTGAATATCTTGACTCAGAATAATGCTGGAAATGGCATTCTTATGGGGCGATGAAGTTTGGTAAACTCACCAAAGTCTATTGTATGCTGTAACATTTATACAGTGGAGCCCACTTAATTGGATATCTTAACTGAATAACCCTATTAATTGAATATAATTTCTCAACACAAAACCATTTACCATACATCCAGTACAAAAATGACCTGTTAATTGAATATAGGTTATAAAGTAAACTCCCGTTAATTGAATAAAAAAAATTTTATAACCTGTCTAGAAATTACCCTGACTCTCTCTAGTTTTCCTTTGTTTATAGACCTATTTGGCCTCAGTACATACAATACAGACATTTAATCTATTATATCTTGTTTGACAGAGCTCATGGAGCTCTGTCAAACAAGATATAATAGCATAAATGCTAAGTTTGTCTTTAGAATACAGGAAAGTGACACAATTGAATACTCATTGAATAATTGAATACTCATGTTAATTGAATAATTTTCAGTGGCAAAATGGCTTTTCAATTAACAGGATTCCACAGTAGTACCAAAATGGACTCAAGTAGCTCCCCTGTAGAAACCCTGTGAAGTGAAGCTGTGCTTGTTTACTGTCGTAAACAAGCTCTGTTTTACTAGTAAAATAAGAACCTGTCACCAATACTTGGGGTGGAAATCCTCTAAAATGGGCAACATGGGTATAAACGTTTGACCAAACTTGACTTTATCTTCATGTTGCAGTCACGATTAGCCAGTGTGCAGAAATATGTGACCTTAAACAGTAACTCATGTAGCAGATTTTTTATCATAACCAAATTTAAATTTCAGAAACTGTCAAATAATATAATGTTAGAAGGTGTTGTACAGTGTAGTAAAATGTTGAAGTGTAGACCCAATACTTGGGAAGAATGTGTGACAATCAGTCGACTGAAGCTTGAGAAATATTTTAATCATAGGGTATGTATTTAAATTTATACACAAATCATAGGTTGATAGTTTTCAACTCTTTACTAAATGAAACAGCCAAATCTGCTCAAACTTCACACTGATGTCTGAATATCAAAATTTCAAACAAATTTATACAAAACCATGAGTTGTTAGTTTTCAACTCTTCTCTAAAAGAAACAGCCAAATCTGCTCAAACCTCTGAAAATCTGCTCAAATGTCTGAATATCAAAATTTCAAAAACATTTATACACAAATTATAGGTTGATAGTTTTCAACTCTTTACTAAATGAAATGGCCAAATCTGCTCAACTCTCTGTCCACTGATGCCTGAATAGTAAAACTTCAAGTAGCAATTCTTTCCCATAATGCAACTGAACTAAGAATTTAAATCTATCCAGTCTTGTTTGACAGAGTTCCATGATCTCTCTCAAACAAGACTGGATTGGTTTCATTCTCAATTGCATTGTGGGAAAGATTTTTATATTTTGACATCATTGTGCAGAGGGTTAAATAATTTACGGACAAATCAATTCAAATTTTATTTTTCATATCTTTACTTCCAAAACCCAGTTGATGACTCTTCATTGTAACAAGCTATTTTTAAACCACAAGAACAAAATGTTCAGCTATTTATCCAAAAATTGGTGTTTTCTACTATTTCACTAATTGGTTAATAATGTCATAAACTTGAGTTAGAGCTGGGTGGTATTGAAACTTCAAGTTCAGTTTCGGTATCGGTATTCTTAGAATGATTTACCTTGGTATCAGTCCGGTATTCAGTCTCAACCACCTACCAACACCATTGCCAATATCAATTGCTATTTTTGGTACACTGCCCACCTGCAGGCCAGAGACTCAGAATGCTCATATTGAACATATATATGTTACAGTCAGTGTCCAAAATCAGTCATTGCCTGTTTCAATCAGTCACTTTGTAAATTAACTAAAAAAATATTAATGCTAGCCATAATAATTGAAATGAAATGAACTGAACATACGTATAATAATGCACTACACAATGTACATCATTTTGAAAATTCTTTTATAGCCTGGTGGAAAGCTGAAGCTTAATGACACTCTACTCCAATGGCTTCTATCAAAATAAGACTATGTTCGACTTCTATCAAAACAAGTGTAACAAATAAATTAGGCATCAATCAGCTTTTATTTACTAAAATTGTTGGTCTTCTATCAAAACATGGCAAACTATCAGCTTTTGTTTATTAACCCTGTTGGTCTTGCACAAAAAAATTACATTCTGTCAAGAAATCTGCTTTATTTTTCAATCAAATTGTAAATTGACTGACTTTTTTAGTCAATTTACGAAATTGACTGATTGAAACAGGCAATTTACAAATGGACTGATTTTGGACATTGACTGTAACATATAGACATGTGAGGATAGAACAGGTTGATGTAACAAATAAGTACTGTATTATTTGTCAAAATGGTGAAAATGGCACAGACACTTGCCACCGGTCATTTGATACCCCTTGGGTATTTTCTCTCAGCTTTATTGTTACATCAAATAACAGTGACGGTTGTCTCCGAAAGACGTGGTCCATGGGCTCCTCCTATCAGCCATTTTGGAAAATATGCCACTCTCTGCTTTATTTTTTTTAGCTAATGTCAGGAATATATTTCAGTACCGAAATTTCGTTTTTTTAAGATTTCCTCAGTCAGGTAAATTGGTATTGGCTTGATACCAAATAATATTTATGGTATCCCACCCATCTCTAACTTGAATGGGCAAGATCATATTGAAATGAGTATTCATCAGATAGCAGAACTGTAAATTTCGGAAATGATATTTGAAAGTGCATGAAAATCTTGATGTTGCCTCATACTAGCACTAATTGCTGTGTTCATTTCTTATATCAGTAACTTTATAACAAATGTATATTTTTATACTATAAACCAATGGCTCAGACTAGCTGGTGCAAACTCAAAGTTATCAAGGGCCAAACACAAATTTTGAACCCCCCCCCCCCATCCCCCAAATTTGCTCGCAAAACCGAAAATTAAAAGTCATATCTGGTCCTCCATACTTTTACTCTCTGCGCATGCGCAGCTGTCAGGAAGTGACCGGAATTGGCGGCAACATCATTCTTTGTTTGGCCCAAAAATTAGTAACAATGTTCTGACACCTGTGCTGTAAAATCTCCTTTTTTGAGGATGCTAGACACAAATCATTGCAAGAATTGTTGGATCCAAGGCTGGTATTGGATGATGGAAGTGTACAGTGGTGGTTTTATACGTTCAGGGCTGTAACTTTATAATAATTACAAAAATTGCTTCATGTTTCCCAATTTCGGGACATACGCCTGACGTCATCATTTTTGCTTATGATTGATCCACTGTTTGTTAAGTATTCCTTCCCTATCCTTCCATGAACCCTTCCTGTTAAACTCTTAAGCTTTTTGGCTATTTTTTATTGAAATTTTTTATTAAATTTTTTGGGAGTTTAACATGTATTACAGAATATTATTCTGTTTTTCCCCATGGTTACGTCCTCACCCTAGGGGTGTTAGATCGTTTAGTCTTGCATCTTCTATCCAATGTATCATTTTTTTTTCGTATGAAGATCTAGCTTTGCATCTGGTAGCATTTAAATTGGTTACTGATTTTGGGCCTTTTTGTGTGCCTGATGTCTTGTTTCCATTTTTTTATTGATATTGTTTACATTGACAACATCCTCATTTATATGTAGTATTTTATTTTATATTACTGTAGAATTACTGTAGGATACATAGATTATTATTCCGGTATTGTAGCTCAAAAAATTTGCTTTTTGTCCACACTTTGACTCTATCAGGATGCCCTTGGACTCATAATGTTTCCTTTGGGAACTTGGGCATTTTTTCAAAATTTTTTCTAAAAATATTTTGAATTTAATTTTGATTGCTATTATTCATGTATCTTAATTATGTATTTTGTTGTGGAGTTTGTAGGAGTGATATTGACTTTATTCGATACACTTCTGCGGATTCTTGTCCTACTTGTATACACTGGGATGATTAACTTTGTAGACGGGTATCACGGTACGCTGTTGGCGATGAGGTTCATAGACCGGACCTCGCACCGCGTTTTAATTCCTTTTTTAAGTTTTTATTTCAGAGGAACATGAACATGGTGATGATATTGTGACACCCATCCAAAGTGTGCTACCGTCGTTGCGCTCCGTTGGGCAAATAGAGCTGGCTGCAGTGCTCATAATAAGCAAAGGATAAGGCCTCTAGTTAATGTTCTTAATCTCTTGCAAGTAGCTAGCTCGACCGGTGAAACGGTTACTCCGTCCGTGGGAGCCGTGTCACTTGGTAAGTCTGTTGCGGTCGAAGGACGTGTAGATTTGGGTAGAGAGAGCACTTAAAAATAAAAAAGCTCACCCAGTGATGACAGAAATTGGGAGGATATAGGGAGGAAGTCAACAAGTTTCTTGTTGGGAGGCTTGTCGAGGTCTAATAGACAGCGAGCGGGAGAGGCTCCTCTCTAACCTAACAAGAAAGCTTCTGGTACGCTGCTATTGAAGTCGGTGTCTCATCAACACACTTCAGCAGACCAGGGTAAGCGAGGCCATTCTGCTTCTATGAAAGCATCGAGAGAATGTCTCGCGAGGGTACAATAACCCTCTTATATTTACTTCAGAAGTCGTCATTATAGCGACTCGGAAAAGGGGCATAGGTCTGATCAAGGCTATGGATCTGACGCCCCTAGGTCAACGATTAACGGAAGGTTATCGTCTTCACAAGAAACTGGATGTTAATCACGGAAGTTTCTTTCAAAGAGAGTCGCTCCTAGTGGAGGTAACAAGTGAAGGCAACAATTGAGATCGACGAGACGAGCTTCTTTGCAGGGAGGACTTAGTTTCTCCTCCTGTAAGCATTGTAAGTCGTGCAGGTGATGGACATGACCTCTATTGCTTGCCATTTGATGGAAGGGTATCAACATTACTACGATAATTTAGATGTTATTCACGAAGTTCCTTTCAAAGAGAATCGCTCCTAGTGAAGGTAAGGCTCTCTTATTGAAGGGAACAATCGAGGTCATCGAGAATAGATTTCGGTTGCTTTCCACTTGGCGATAGGTTATCAGCTTCGCAATTAAGTGGATAAATTGTGGAAGATCAGTGGATGAGAATGTAGCCTCGGCAGGCCTGCAGCTACCAGCCCGAGCAAGCTCCACTTACAAGTTTACTTGTTGGATAAATCTTCCAAGAGAAGCTTTCCTTCTGGATGTACAAGCTTTCCTATTGAAGAAAAGCATTAGACGTCGTCGAAATTATTCTCCAGTTTTTATACGCTCGTTTGAAAAACGGACGTATTATGTTATGGCGCTGTTCGTCTGTCCATCCGGGGACAGTTGTATTCTGTGCTCTACAGAGCGTGATTTCAATTGGATTTAAAAAATATTTGATATACTGCACAACCAGAATAAGATCTCGCGCAAGTTCGAATTTGGGTCATGTTCGACAGTTTTCCTAGTAGTTATTCCCCCTTTAATACTTAGAAATCGAGCAAATTATGCTTTCCGTGCTCTACAGACTGTTAACTTAATCAGATTCTTTTCAAATTTAATACCCAGCTTCATGGCCATAATATCTCGCTCAAGATCATATTTGGGTCGTGTTCGATTGTTTTCTTAGGAGTTATTGCCCTTTTCATACTTAGAAATCAGTCAAATTATGCTTTCTGTGCTCTACAGTCTGTGAACTTAATCGGATTCTTTTGAAATTTAATATGCAGCTTTATGAGCATGGTATCTCGCACAAGTGCAAATTCATGTCTTGTTTGTCGATTTCCATAGAAGTTATTGCCCTTTAATAATTAGAAATCATGCAAATTATGCTTTCTGTGCTCTATAGGCCGTGAACTTAATCAGATTCTGTTCAAATTTAATATGCAGCTTCATGGGCATAATATCTCGCACAAGTTCATATTTGGGTCGTGTTTGGTTGTTTTCTTAGGAGTTATTGCCCTTTTCATACTTAGAAATCGGTCAAATTATGCTTTCTGTGCTCTACAGTCCGTGAACTTAATCGGATTCTTTTGAAATTTAATATGCAGCTTCATGAGCATGGTATCTCGCACAAGTGCAAATTTGGGTCATGTTTGTCGATTTCTGTAGGAGTTATTGCCCTTTTCATACTTAGAAATTGGTTAAAAATACACCTCCTCTCAAAAAAAAAAAAAAAAACGGGCGTGTAATGCCCCGCTAGGCGTTGTTCTTGTTTATTATCACCTGTTTCTCCTCCTGAATCCGGATGGATAGTGCATAGATAGGCTGAGATATTCCTTGGCGTCAAGACAATTTATGTCATTGTGGACACCATAGTAGCCTTCTGTATGGTTACAGCGGTCTCTTGGGTTAGGCTCTGTCCGCTGTCTTTTGGGAATAAAACCGAAAAGGATACTGTGCTTTTCGGTTTGTTTTTCCTAGGTGTCATAGACTTGAGTCTTATTGTTACACCTTAGTAGCCTAGCTAAAATCATGAGCGAGATTTTTTCTGTATTATTCAGTGGCATAACTGAATTTATTATCTCTTGGGACTGTGGTCTCTTTGGGAATTCAGGGCTGTTTATATAGCGGCTCTTCATTCCCTAGCTTGCGCGACGATATTTGTAAGACTCCGTTAAGTGAGTCTTCAGGGTCGCAACTTACACCAATATATCTGTCTTCACAAAGATGAAGACTTATAAACTATGGCTAGCGTTGTAAGTCTCATTAGTGAGGCCCTCATTTATCAGCTTTTAACTGTCTTCACATACAGGAAGACCTTTAGCTGCTTCAGCTAGGCTAAGTTCGTTGTCCTATCGGATATGATACTGTTTGTTAGAGGAAGTTATTCTCTTCAAACTGGTATGATTTGGTGTGAGTTATTATGTAAATATGGTGTATTTGTTCATCACGTCCTTCTCCGCCTTTAGTGGCATTATGGAGTCGGTCAGACGTGAGGGAGCCTTGCGGTTCCTATACTATTTGATGACTAACACAAGAACGATTCAAGTTATGCGGGTGAGGGGGGTTCGATATGATTTTTAATCCCCCCCCCCCCCCCCCCCCCCCCACTCTCCCCATCACCAATGTGTTAAGAGGCGATTACCGGGCAAGACATAGTTTTCTTCCCATAAGCCTTATATGCATTTAAGTATATACATGCATTTCATGACTTCTCGATTGGCAGCTGGGTCATGTTCTATGGCGACCTCATGGGCTCATCCACTTTTAGTTGGTTTGTTTCCTGTGGTTGTTCATTTATATGTCATATTCGAGCATATGACTCATCATCAATAAATTGCTAGCCTATGTGTACCTGTATGGCTGTCAAGTCAATTAACTGGTATTCAGATGATTACATGCGGGATTTTAATGCTTGCATGTATAATAAGTGTATTATTAGGTAGAACGCATTATTGTATGTATGAACTTCAGAAGCAATGAATTATTTTGGAGGCGGTCTGTGCCGAGTCTGTTAATCATAGCTCGTTCCATTTCTAAATCCAGGTTTCTATAAGTTTCGGTACCCCAATCGAATATAACTTTTCTATGCATTCTCATATATTCGCACGTGTCTGGGAGTGTTTTTTATTGGAATTTATTGTACACCTGAACGGGGTCGTTTACTCTCCAGAGATCGTCCATTGTGATTCTATTGGACATGTGTATGTTGTACATATTATATCACCGGTTTTCAACCTATCTACGTATGCCGACTCCAGTATACATTACAAGCGGACGCTATTAATTACCGGGATCGCCACGATAGCCTTAGCTTCTGAAGTGGCGTAAGCACCAATTTATTAATAATAATTAATATCTGGGTGCCTGTTTGGCGAATATATATTGTTATTTGGTACAGTTTTTACTGATTCCAGAGCACTCCCCTCTTTGTTTTTGAAGAAGATTTCTTCAAAAAAGGTGGCGAAGGGAGATTTTTTTTTAAAATCTCCGGCTTGATAAGTGTGTAACTATGAGTGAAGCTGTTTTGTCTGTAGATTATATCCAGGATACAGCTTGTTTATTATTGTACATGGTGTATGTTTGTGGGAGGTAACTTTTCATTCTCAAATATGCCATCATAATTTTTAGGGCTTAGTCCGGACTAGCCTTAAGATTGGGAACTCATTACATCCAATTAGCATAGTCATTCATGCTAAGAATACGGAATTGCTTGAATTTGGCTCCTTATTTATGATACGTCTTCTCTCTTACTGTATAGAGAGACATACATGTAATTCCTTTTAAATTTAATTTCGTTTCACCTTGGATTGCAGCCTTGAGATCCATGTTGGTCTGCTAATTCTGAAGTCCTAGGCCCACCACCTTTTTACGATTCAGCTAGTCTGGGCCATTGGTTTATAGTATAAAAATATGATAAATTTTAAGTAATTTGTATATTTTTTATACTTACCAATGGCCCAGACGGGTATGGCCCTCCCATGAGAGGGCACTCATACCTCCTGAGATATTTTGTAGTACTCTCATCTGCAAAGAAGAGTTGTTGGTGCCAATTCCGGTCACTTCCTGACGGCTGCGCATGCGCAGAGAGTAAAAGTATGGAGGACCAGATAGGGCTTTTAATTTTCGGTTTTGCAAACAAATTTTGGGGATTGGGGGGGGGGGGTTCAAAATTTGTGTTTGTACCAGCTAGTCTGGGCCATAGGTAAGTATAAAAAATATACAAATTACTTTAAATTTATCATTTTCTGTTAACGGCTCTTTCCCAGTACAGAAAACTAGAATGTTTGACTTTCCATTACCGATTTGGGTGTATCAAATTTATTTTCAATTCATGGGGTGTTCAAGTGAAAAAAAATTGATAAAGTCATAAATAGGTCTTTAAGGATTAAATATACTTGCACCTGGTGATGGATGCTGCCTTTATTAGCCTCTCCACACTCAGCCAGATTACCACTTCATAGACAGTATTGCTGGGTTCTTTATGACTTTCTAGCAAAATAATGGACATGCTATCCCATTTCAATCATTTGGTGGCAGGTTTGGAGAATAGCAGAGGGTCTAGCAATTTTACCTAAACAGAACAAAATTCATGAGCAATAGCATGGAAAGATTTTCCTCTTCTTGTTGGATGAATTTCTCTCTACAGACTGTCAGATTCATTCAGCTGCCCTCTTATCTGATCAGGAGCTGGCATTGCATGTTGGATTTTCAAAATAATTTCTGTTCTTGTGCGCAGAGTATTGACTACCTCATGGGCATCTGGTAACTTGTCTTTCTCTGATCTTATGAAAAGAGCCTATGAGAGAAATATCTGCTGTCTCTATTTGCCTCCGAATCTTTCAGGAATAGACCAGAGACATTTATTCCATCAGGTCATTAATGCTCAGAATGTCGCATCACCCAATCAGTTATAGACACAGATATGATCATTCATCTCTTCATGTTTTTTTTTGCCTATTAACTAAAGTGTGTTAGGCCTCATAAAGTAGATTTTCTGTTTCTCAGGCCATTTTTTTTTTCTTCGAATCTTGTTCCATCTGAACAAAAGTCTGCATTTGCTGGGCAAAAAGCAGCTTAAGGTACCGAGCGAAGGAAAGACGAAGATCTTCCTTCCTGGATCTTTCGGCTCAGGTGTTGAAGGCTTTTGGTCCGATTAACAATGCCTCCCTTGGATTAGCAATAGTATAAGAAAGGCAATAATCTATTCCTTATGAATAGAAGATCAATAGCTCATAGATAGGCTGAAACAACTGTCTTGTTGGGAATAGAGCCGTTAGGAGAAGTAAGTACGTCTTTTCCCTTCTCCGTGTTGTATTCCTAGGTGTCAGAGGCATTTAGTGCTATTGTGGACGCCATAGTAGCCTTATGTACAGTTAGAGTGGTCTTTTCTTTTACATTAGCGGCTAACATTGTAAGTCTCCGTTTAGTGAGTCTCTTAGGCCGCAGGGTTACACACAGATATCTGTTTTTCACCGATATATGACTTTTAGGCTCTGTTAGACCGCTAGCTTTTTGGAATAAGCTGTTAGAAGGAAAGAATTATGTTTTCCTTCTCAGTGTAATATTCCTAGGCGTCACAGGCAATTAGTCCTATTGTTGTCGCTTTGGTTTGTCTTATGTGAATTAAGAGCAGTCTGTGTCTATATATCATTAGCAGCTAATGTCATAGTGGCCTTATCTATTGTTATACATTGCAGCTAATGTTGTAAGTCTCCGTTTAGTGAGCTTTCCAAGGCTGCAGGTGAAACAGATATTTGTATTCATGGAGATGAAGACTAATAAACTGTGTCAGCTACCTGAGACTGCTGTCTCTTTGAAAGTTTGGTCGTTAGAGTCGTCCTTATTCCTTGCCTTGAGCGAATAATGCTGTAAGTCTCCGTTTAGTGAGCTTTCAAGGTCACAGTTTCACCCAGATATTTGTCTTCACATGATGAAGACTTATTAGCTATGCTATCTAATAGGAGACTGCTGTCTCTTTGGAATTAGGGCTGTTGAAAGGAAAGAGTACGTTGTTTCCTTCTCAGTGTTGTATTCTTAGACATCTGGGGCTTTTAGTCCTTTTGTTGACGCCTTATAAGGATCAAATGCAGCCCTTTTTCCCCTTAACTTGAATGACTAACGTTGTAAGTCTCCGTATAGTGAGCTGTCTAAAGTCGAAAAAATTTACACCGAGATCTCTGTCTTCACGGAGATGAAGTCTTCTAAGCTCCATTAGCTAGACTGAAACTGCGTCTTTTGGGAATAGAACCGCTAAAGGAAAAAAGTGCTCTTTTCCTTCTCGCTGTTGTTTTCTTAAGTGTCATAGACCTTAGTCTTATTGTTGACACCTTAGTAGTCTAGCTAGAAGTTTGAGCAGTGTTTTTATATCTGTCATTGGCGACAAGCATTGTAAGTCTCCTTAGTGAGCTTCTAGGGCCGCAGTTTTCAGCCATTTAATTGTCTTCTCGAATAGAAAGACCTTTAGCTGCTTCAGCCAGGCTGAGACCACTGTCCTATTGGACAAGGTACCATTACATGAGAAGAGTTTGTTCACTCCTTAGCGGTAATGTTTTATGTTAGTTGTCTGAGGCTTTTAGCCCTATTGATAATGCCATATTAACCTAGTGTGATTAATGAGCGTTCTTTCGAATGCCTATAGCTAATTCCTTTTCAGATTTATATTCCTGCTATAATCGGTACGAGGCTCAAGGAGTTCATCTAGGTTTCTTGTGATCGGGTGCCGGAACATAGTTTTCGTCTCCCGCTTTCATTTTTATCAAATCTAATGTTGTGGATTATATTTCCACTTGATGATTGGATATTATGTCGATATGGTGTATTATTTGACGACATGGCATACTGTCTTGATTTCAAGGGATATGTCAACGCTGTTTCAGTGTCTATATTCCTTGTGATAGTGCCATGTTCATCATGTCCCCTTCCGTCCTTAGTGGCATTATGGAGTCAGTCAGACGTGAAGGGGCCATATGGTTTCTATACTATTCTAACTCACACTAAAGTGTTAAGAGTCACTCTGGGTTATTGTCATTCTACTTGCTTGGGCTAATTACAAGCTTTTTAGCTGTATTACTCTTTATTGAGAATAGCAGCAGCAGTATAGCTTGGGAATGTAGCGTGAAGTTTCTTTTTCTCATAGCGAAAAAGGAATTTGTCACTGTCCCAAGCCTTAATTTTACTGTGCCGGCCTTACTTATCTAGCGATTCAAGTATTGCAGGTGAGGGAGATTCGATATGATTTATTCATTGAACCCTCAGTTCCCCCCCCCCCCCCCCCCCCCCCCCCCCGCCAATATGTTAAAAGGCAATTACAAGGCAGGACGTAGTGCTCTTCCTGTAAGCCTTGTATGCATTCAATTTTATGCATGCCTTTCATTGCTCTTCGATTCGCGGGTGGGTTGAGGTCTAACGGCGAAATTAGGGGCCCAGCTCTAGTTGGTTTGCTTCCTGTGATTGATCGTTCATAAGTGAGAAATGAGCATATGATTCCTGAACAGTAACTGTTCTTGGATTCCAAATTCTATCATGAATACATTCAGTTGATATTACTGGCCTTCGTGTTCCTGTATGGCAGGCATGTCGGTTATCTGGGCGACATTCTCCAAATGTGGCAATTAGTCTACTCTGAGTAGTTACTCTCAGAGCTGTCTTCTTTTCTTGCAAGGTATGAGTCTATTCCTCAAGTTAATCGCATTAATGTTGTTTAAAGGTGGGATTCTGTTGATTGCGTGCATAATATGCATACATTATTAAGCAGACTTATTACAGAATAGATTCTCTTGATTCTGGCTCTGCATTACAAAAGAGCTTATGAGAATTTTGGGGCTAGTTGGATCAGTTATGGAGTTTCCAACAGGCCGTCTATGCATACGTTCTCTATTTTTGACTTCATTATTCGGAGTGGTAAATTCTTTCTCCGAAAAGTCATTGGTTTTAACAGACCAATGAATTATCTGGGGACGGTCCGTGACAGGCTTTTTAATCGTATCCCGTTCCATATTCTAAATCCAGTTTTCAGCCATAGAGTGGTACTCGAGGCCTATTCCTTCTCTCATATAATTGTGCAGTTACAATTGGGAGGTTCATTATTGGAATTAATTGTACACCTGAACGTGGTCGCCTGTGTGTTGGCTAAGAAATGTATAGTTTTATTAGATAACTTTCCATGGGGATTCAGTTGGACAAAGTTAAGGTTGTACATATTTATATCACCGGTTTTCGACCTATTTACATATTCCAGTTGCGGCATATGTTTTGAATCTTGCGATTTTAATAACCAGGATCGCTACAATATAGCCTTAGCCACTGAGGTGGCATTAAGCACCAATAAAGTAATAATATATTAATAATAATTAATAGCCGGGTGCCTTTTAGGCAAATATATATATTATTCGGTACCCGCTTTTTCACTGTTTCCAGACCACTCCCCTCTTTGTTTTGAAGATTATTCCTTCAAAAAAAAAAAGGGGGGGTGTTTTCTCCTTACCTCTTATGGCCTTTTAATAAGTGTGTAACTATGAGTTAAGCTGTTATCATCTGTAGATTATTCTAATATTATGTACAGCTTGTTACATATATGGCGTGTGTTTGTGGGCGTTAGTCTCTCACTCTCGGACATGCTTTTCTGAATTTTAAGTGTCTTATGCTGTACTAGCCTTGAAGTTGGGGGCTTGTTACACCCATTTAGCTTAATCATTTATGCTAAGTAATAGGGAATTACTTGGATATTGCTCCTTATTTCGGTGGTATGTCTTCTATATTGTGATATAGTGAGACATATAGGTAATTCCTTAAAATTTGAAACTCCTTTTCACTTTGGGAGTTCTAATGCAGGCTAAGGAGTTGTATTTTGGTCTGCTAATTCTTCAAGTCCTAGGCCATCCGCCTTTTTACGATTCAGCTAAGTCTGGGCCATTGGTTTTAGTATTAAAATATGAAAAATTTAAAGTAATTTGTGTATTTTTAATACTTACCAATGGCCCAAACGGGGATGGCCTTCCCGTAAGTGGGCACTCATACCTCCCCATTGAGTTATCACTTCAATAGGCACATCTAGGAAAAATGATGTTGGCGCCAATTCCAGTCTCTTCCTGGTACTGCGCATACTCAAGTTCTAAAAGTATGGAGGGCCAGATAGGACTTTTAATTTCCGGTATTGTATGCAAATTTTGGGGATTGGGGGGGGGGGGGGGGGTTCAAAATTTGTGTTTGGCCCTCAATGATATTGAGGTTGCACCAGCAAAGTCTGGGCCATTGGTAAGATTAAAAATATACAAATTACTTTAAATTTATCATTTTAACAAGATTTTTTTTTTTTTTTTAGGCAAAACAACTCATGCATTCTTTTCCACTGGATACATTACTTTCAGATGGAAGTGAGTATATATAGAGGTTCTCTTAATTATTAGAGTCTCCATTTCACATGAAATTTCTGTACCGAGTTCACTAAAATTGACCTGAACCGAGGTCTACTGAGGCTCAGCTCAATTCAGGTGAACAAGGTTCAGTAATTTTATGTCAAATTGTGACAAATTTGAGATTCTTTTTGTCATATGTGTAATTTAACCTTTTAGCTAACATAATAACTAAAGCTGACCTGTGGTGTACACAAAAATTGCCATCCAATTTTTATTATTTTTAGCTCAACTTTGGTGAAGCCAAATTTGAGCTTTTGTCATGGCCCGTCGTCCGTCTGGCCGTCCATCCATTTAGCCGTCTGTCCGTACGTCAACAATTGGTTATGGCTCGGGCTAGAGGCCGTATTTATGAACCGATCTTTATGAAACTTCTTGGGTACCTTTGTTATGACCGTGGGACGAGAACGAGTGTTTTTGGGTGCGGTCCGAAATTCAAGATGGCTGCCAGATGCCATTTTGTATCGACGATGCAGAAATCTGTTTTTTGTTCAGAACTTCCATATGAAAGCTCTGATTTGAATAATTTTTTGTATGAATGTTTAGTACCATGGGATACATCACATATAATACTTTTTTTTTCTCGTGCATAAATTGTGCAAATTAGACAAATTTTGATGTTTTTTGGTGTTACTTTCAGCACTGTAAGTGCAAATGCCAATACGGCTCGGGCTAGAGGCCGTATTTATAAACCAATCTTTATGAAACTTCTTGGGTACCTTTGGTATCACCGTGGTACGAGAACGAGTGTTTTGGGGTCCGGTCCGAAATTCAAGATGGCCGATGGCAGCCATTTTGTACAAAATTAGGTGCAATCAGATTTTTGCACAGAACTTCCATACGAAAGCGCTGATTTGAATAATTTTTTGTGTGAATGTTTAGTAGCATGGGATACATCACATATTATATGGGTTTTTTTCTCGTGCAGAAATTATGCAAATTAGATGAACTTTGATTTTTTCAGTGCGACTTACACACAGTAAGTACACATGTCAATACGGCTTGGGCTAGAGTCTGTATTTATGAACTGATCTTCACGAAATGTCTTGGGTACCTTTGTTATCACCTTGGGACGAGAACGAGTGTTTCTGGGTGCAGTCTAAAATTCAAGATGGCTGCCAGTGGCCATTTTGTACCGAAATTAGGTCTAATCAGTTTTTTGTACACAACTTCTATACGGCTCAGACTAGAGGCCATATTTATGAACCAATCTTTACGAAACTTCTTGGGCACCTTTGTTATCACCGTGGAATGAGATCGAGTGTTTTTGGGTGTGGTCTGAAATTCAAGATGGCCACCAGCAGCCATTTTGTACCAAAATTAGTGCAATCAGTCTTTTGTACAGAACTTCTGTATGAAAGTTCTGATTTGAATAAATTTTTGTATGAATGTTTAGTAACATGGACTACATCACATATTGTAAGGGGTTTTTTTTCGTGCAGAAATTATGCAAATTAGATGAACTTTGATTTATTCAGTGCTACTTACACAATGTAAGCACACATGTCAATACGGCTCAGGGTAGAGGCTGTATTTATGAACCGATCCTCACAAAACTTCTTGGGTACCTTTGTTATCACCTTGGGACGAGAATGAGTGTTTCTGGGGGCGGTCCAAATTCAAGATGGCTGCCAGTGGCCATTTTGTACCGAAATTAGGTCCAATCAGTTTTTTGTCACAAGTTCTATACAGTTCGTATTTATGAACTGATCTTCACAAAACTTCTTGGGTACCTTTGTTTTCACCTTGGGGCAGGAACGAGTGTGTTTTGGGGTGCCTTTGTTATCACTGTGCTATGAGAACAAATATTTTGGGGTTCAGTCAGACTCACTCTGGGACTCAAAGATTTCTTTTCTAGTTTAGCATCTGACTGTAACCTACCTTTACAATACTTTACCTATACATTTGTTACAGGCACCGGTCAGTATTTATGTACAGACCGTTACAATACTTTATATGTACCTTTGTTATCAGGTCCTTACATAGATGTTTGTCATTGCTGTGTCACATACTATACATGTACATATCTTTGTCTTGACAAGTTGAGCTACAGTGTCATTGACACTTTCATTTTCAATTTTTTGCCCCAAAAACATACCTTATGACCCCTCACTGGAATGCACTCACAGAGCGCATTCCAAAGAGATGTCATAAGCTATGTTTTCAAGATAAAAAATTAAAATATTTAGTTATTTAGCCCTTTCGCTGCTATAGGTCTGTACTGAGTACGGATATAAAATTTGATTCCCTGTACTACACGTCCGTACTGAGTATGGAGTTACCACACAGATAACATTAATATGCCGCACAGTGGTATTCTCAATATAACGCACTTGGTGACACATGTAAGAGGCCGACAATGTGACGTCAGATATTTTTTCAAGTAATTTCCGTCATTTTTACGGAAATACCCAAGTGAACCGCATGTGAAATTTCGAATGAGAGTTACTTTTCCTGATGTTCTTGTAGTGCAAACATGTCGAAAAGATTGTACACAACCGAAGAGGTTGTTGCAGAATTGTATGCAGACAATGACAGTGATGCTGGTGATTTAGATAGTTCAAGTGACTTTAGTGACTCTAATGAATCTGAGGGGAGTTCCGATGTGACCATTGCGATCGAAAGTGAAGACTACGATGTTTCAGTGGGTGATTGGAACTAAACATTGGACTCCAAACATGTTCAAATATGTTCTAGCAGATGAAAATTACAAATTATTTTACGTTTCGGATTTTTTTCATTTTTTATCATATTTTTTCCATTTTTCCCCATATAAGGCTCATCACAGGAAATTAAAAACTTGCACAGCAGCGAAGGGGTTAGGAAATGATTTCTGCAAATACCGTCAACCATTTGTATTCGGTAGATTGTTAACGAAATATAAGAGAAGATTAATTCAATTCTACTTCTGAAAGTAACTCAACATTACGACATTGACGTTTACTTCTGACATCATTCCCGTATTAGACGTGTTGTGAACAATATTTTCCATAATGAGCGATTTCATGATAATGTGATAAAACAGTTTACTGCTGACTATATTCAATACTTTGTAATGATTAATTCTGTTATATTTTACTTCTTGATGGCAGAAGATGTTCAACTTTGTCAGATTAGCAAGTTGGCATTGGTTAACTTTTCACTGACATAATTCTTCTTAACCCTTTACCTAACATGAAAAGCAGACGACACTTGCAAAAAAAATTCTTGAATAACTAATTTTTTTCATTTTTTGTCTCCAAAACATAGGTTATGACCCCTCATTGGAACGAGCTCGACGAGCTCGTTCCAATGAGGGGTCATAACCTATGTTTTGGAGACAAAAAATAATGAAAATTTATTGGCGATTTTTAAGAATAGCACTGGACGGTTTTGGCCGTTACGTTGGGTAAAGGGTTAATTAGAGTCCCCGGAGGACCTGAGCTTTTTGTACATTTTTTTGCACTTGGATAGTCTACATCATGTGGCTTTGCAGTTGTTCCGAGTATAGCTGAAATGGTTAACCGATTAATCAATGATCAATATCTTGATCGAACAAAAAAGTAATTGATCAATTAACTGTTGCTTTTTTATTACATGGGTTAACAAAGTAACAAACTTCTCCAAAACAGGCAAACACTGACATTGACACTGATGACTCACATCAATTATATGAGACAGAGTAAAGCATGTAAGTTACGTGCTGACATACTTGTTCACTTACATGAACATTATATTGTATCAGTAGCTGGAAATGGTACTTCTTAACCCTTTACCCAATGTGGGTAGCAGATGGTACTTGCACAATAAATTCTTGAATTACTAAACATTTTCAATTTTTGTCTCAAAAACATAGCTTATGATCCCTCATTGGAACGAGCTCACTGGGCACGTTCCAATGCAGAGTTATAAGTTAAATTTTTGAGACAAAAATTGAAAACTCAACAAAATTTGAATGGAGATTTTTGTATATAGCAGACCAGTGTTGTCCGTTACTTTGGGTAAAGGGTTAATGCTGTAAATCATCAACAGTACAGCAGTTATTCAGCTACGTATTAGGGCAAGTGATTAATCAGTTAACCATGTGATTAATTGATCAAGAAAACTCTTTAACCGAGGGTTCTAGTTCCAAGGCAAGTCTTGACTGCCCATGTAAGAACTTTCAAGGTACTTAGAATGTAATTTGCAAGTTTAACCAAAGACTGCAAATGACTTTGCGAAGATATAAACTTCGAAGTTGCCCAAAAGTTATCGAGAGTAAACAAATCACCATGACATCATTTCTGAATACTCAAGGTTTCTAACTTTAACTTGCTGCTGTTTGAATGAATGACCCCTCGAACAACAACTGTGCATTATTTTAGTAATAATTGGACATTATTTAGATAAAAAAAAACTTTGTGTTATTTTAAGTAAATTGTAGCTATGCTTCCAATAAAACTCACAACTTGTTTATCTACAAGGGCAATCTGAAATAGAGAGCAAGGATGCATACTCTATAAATAGACCCATGTGAGCACAAACCTCACCTTTGTCCTAAGACAGCTAATTTTGATGAACGGAAAATGACCATGCACAGAATTTTCTCTGAGTGCTTGGCTAACCAGTTTGGGTTGAAAAACTATTAAATGCTGTTTTTCAAATATTCGATAAATTCTCACCTTCCAAGTTAATTTATTGAATTGAATCAGACACTTTCATACTAATGATATATAAAACATAAGGGTATTTTTGCATCACGGAAGTTGTGGTTTTGTTAAATGGACAACTTATTTTTTTCAGAATTACTTACTTTTCCTTTATGACTGTCTGTCAATAAATATATCTATAGCACCGGGCAAAAATCCTTCAAAAAGAATATATTCAAATAAGCCTTTGGCAGCACCATCTTGCCTTAGAATTTACAAGTTTTAAATTGTGTTGATGAAAACTGCCACACGGAATCTTAGTGGATTATAAAAGAAGTATGAAAACATGTTATTTTCTCCCTCAAGTGATAACAGTGAGATTTTTACAGATGATTTAAAGGGTATAATTAAATTGTTTTTCATTTTAGTAGATAATTTTTCTATGTTGTTTTCAGCACCATTTTGGCAGTCTCCCAAAAGACCACCGGTTCCTATAAACTTTGATATTAACAATCCAATGTAAGTATTTGAAAGTAAATGCATACTTTGGTGCAGTGTATCTCCCGTAACTGTGTACTCGTTTATAGAATAACCATGTTAATTGCATATAATTGGCAAACACAAAATCCTTTACCATACCTTCAGTACAAAATTGACTTGTTAATTGCAAATAGGTCATAGCATAAATTCCTGTTCTGAAATTCTTGACAAAAAATATTTTGATTTATCAAACATTTTTACTGCCTGCCAGCCCACCCACCCCCACCCCACCAAACTCCTAGGCTTTACAGGCCTATTTGGCCATGGTAAGCATTTATTCTATTATGTCATATTTAACAGAGGTCATTGAGCACTTATAAACAATATTTACTAGTATAAAAATTATCAACATAATATAGTGAAATGACCATAATCTTATTAATTGAATATTTTCCTTTGGCAAAGTGTTTATTCATTTAACTATTAACATTCCTGTGCCAACATGGAAACCTCAGGAAGTGAAACCATGCTTGTTTACTGCGATAAACGAGCTCTGGTTTACTTGGAAAATAGGACCCAGTCACCAATGCTTGGGGTGGAAATCCTCTAAAATGGACAACATGGGTATCAGTTAGATCAAGTTTTTAAAAAATCTTCTTGAAGCATTTTTGCGGAAAAGTGACAACACAATTGTTTCTACATGATTTGTATGTGCTGAATACAATTTTAGAGCCTGTCACCCTTTAACCCTTTACCTAACGTAACGGCCAAAACCGGCCAGCACTATTCTCAAAAATCGCCAATTAATTTTCAAAATATTTTCATTTTTTGTCTCAAAAACATAGGTTATGACCCCTCGTTGGAACGAGCTCGTCGAGCTCGTTCCAACGAGGGGTCATAACCTATGTTTTTGAGACAAAAAATGAAAAAATTTAGTTATTCAAGAATTTTTTTTGCAAGTGTCGTCTGCTTTTCATGTTAGGTAAAGGGTTAAGCAACTTTTAACCCCTAAATTCATGTTTATTTTTCAAACTGAAATAATTGGAACCACACGCCTCCATATCAGTTGCAGCAATCAGTTTCCAGACTTCCCATTGTTATCAACATAAATAATGATGATTCTACTCTTCACATATATTGCATTACTTTGTACCCTGTAGTTAGAATGTTCTGTCAAACTAAGACTCACCTGTTCAGGACCATATCCAAACACAGTCACTAATATATTTTATGTCGATTTTTGTGAATGACGTGTAAAGCTAAGTCACTATATTACTTCCATTTGAAACGTGAAAGTGCATACATCACCATTTTCACACTGAATTCAGAATTTATTGTTACTTTGTTTAGACCTCTTATGTGCCACTCCACTTTCTGTGTCCAAGTGTGTGTTGGGAAAAGGTTGGTGGTGCATTTGTGCTTGCATATATGAGTGCACATCTTTAAATGGTTAACGCTTAAGGGCCTGGACAAATTTCCTGAATACCCATTAGACCAACACCAGCACATTGCCAGTAGTTAAGCAGTGACTTCTAGTCAAGTCTTGGCTGCCCATTTAGGCAGCCAAGACTTGACTAGAAACCACTGACAAGGTAAATTTTCAGCAGAATCTCCTCATGATTGCATATTAAGGGTTTCTGTGCTGAGGATGTAAAAGTCGGAATGCACCTTTAAGGGTTAAAGTTTACATTTGCTGATATTGTATTATGATAAGCAAGTGACATAGCAGCATGGATCATCTTCATGTATCTGGTGCAGTCGCCATATATCTATACTACTGTACTTCAAGTGTTGCCATGGTGGCTCTACATATGATAGTGATGGTAAAACTGACTCGTCATTGGGTGCTATCAGCACATGTATAGGTGATCTATGTACTGTAAGAGACATATGAGAATACAACTGCATGCTACAGAGAGGGAGAGTCATCACAATGCCACTCCTACTGGGGGAGTGGGTTTTGGGGTGTACAGAATAGGATTCCACATGTGGATACATTAGTCCTGTTTATCTGTAGATACATTTTCACTTCCACTGGTTAGAGGTATTCCACTTGGCGGGTGTAGTGCATCAAGGCTGTGGGGCCTGTCACTTAAGGGAAGTACAATCTTGTGAGTAACTAGGGGCATTGTAGCAGGTGGGTCATCTACTAATAGAACGATGAATGGAGGTGTGTCTTTTCCAGCCAGTAGTGACTGGAAATATTCACTCATGGACTGAGGTAGGGTGGGTGGGGCAAGGATCAAGCATAATTAAGGTACCTTCTATCAGATGTGAGGAGATATGCAAGGATAAGCCATGGCTTAGATAATTGGATATCTTCATTAATTGGGCGAGTGCTAGAAGCCACTATCAGGGCTTTCAAAAAAATGAGGGTACCACAGCAAAAGTCAACGTTTTCATTGCTCATGTTTCATATTTTTATACTAATAACCAATGGCCCAGACTAGCTGGTGCAAAATCGATATTATCAAGGGCCAAACACAATTTTTGCCCCCCCCCCCCCCCCCCCATCCCCCAAATTTGAATACAAAACTGAAAATTAAAAGTCCTATCTGGCCCTCCATACTTTACCATCTGCGCATGCACAGTGGTCAGGAAGAGACCGGAATTGGCTCCAACATCATTCTTTGTTTGGCCCTAAAGCCAGTAACAATGAACTGACATCTGTGCTTTAAAATCTCCTTTTTTGAGGATGCCAGACACAAATCAATGCAAGAATTGGTGGATCCAAGGCTGTTAATTGATGATGGAAGTGTACAACGGTGGTTTCAAACGTTCATGGCTGTAACTTTATAATAATTGTAAAAATTATTTCATGTTTCCCATTTTCGGGACATACGCCTGATGTGATCATTCTTGCTAATGATTAATCCACAGTTTGTTAAGAGTTGCTTCCCTATCCTTCCATGAACCCTTCCTGTTAAACTCCTAAGCTTTTTGCCTATTTTTTATTGAAATTTTTTATTAAATTTCTTGGGAGTTTAATGTGTATTACAGAATGTTTATTCTGTTTATCTCCATGGTTACGTCCTCACCCTAGGGGTGTTAGGTCGTTTTGGTCTTGCATCTTCTATCCAATGTATCTTTTTTTCTTCGTTTGAAGATCCAGCTTTACATCTGGTGACATTTAGATTGGTTACTGACTTTGGGCCTTTTTGTGTGTCTGATGTCTTGTTTCCGTTTTTTCCTTTGACGTTGTTTACATTGGCAACGTCCTTAAATATATGTGGTACTTAGTATTATGTTACTGTAGGATTACTGTAGGATACATTGACTATGATTCCGGTAGTGTAGCTCATAAAATTTTGATTTTGTCCACTCTTAGGCTCTATCGGGATACCCATGGGCTCATCATGTTCCTTTGGGAACTTGGGTTTTTTTTTTTTAAAAATTCAAAAAAATTTTTGTTTAATTTTGCGAATTTAGTTTTGATTGCTATTATTCATGTATCTTTATCATATATTTTATTGTGGAGTTTGTGGGATTGCTATCGACATTGTATTTTGATTGAATTATGAAGCTTACTGCTCTTAATGCAAGGCGAGTAAATCAACCTCTGATTTACATACTTGTTGCCTTGCCTGTCGTTGATGCACTCCTACAGATTCTTGTCCTACTTGTGTACATTGGGATGACAGACGTTGGAGACGGGTGTCATGGTACGTTGTTGGTGGTGAGGTTCCTATGCCAGAACTCTCACCACAGGATAATTCAAGTTTTTCAGTTTCTATTTACAGAGGAACAAGAACATGGTGATGGTATTTTGACATCCATCCAAAGTGTGCTACCGTTGTCACACTCTGATGAACAAATAGAGCTAGCTGCAAGGTGCTCATGAATATAAGCAAGGGATAAGGCCTCTAGTTAGTGTTCTTAATCCCTTGTAAGCAGCTAGCTTGACCGGTGAAGCGGTTACTCCATCCGTGGGAGCTGTGACACCGGGTATGTCCGTTTGGAAATGTAGATTTGGATAGATCGGGCATCTCAAAATCAAAAGCGCACCCAGCAATGACGGAAATAGAGAGGAAGTCAGCAAGTTTCTTTTAGGGAGGCTCAGCGAGTTCTAACAAGGTCGCGAGTTGGAGAGGTCCCTCTCTAACCCGACAACATTTGGGGCCAAATGTTGTTTTGAGAAACTTACACCAGCCAGAGCATACGTCCACACTCGCTGCTTGGGACACTCCATCTAGATTGCAGTCACGGCTTCCTCCACTACGTTACAAAGCACACACGACCACATACTAGCTCCCCGACTTCGGATATCCAGCCATCTGCACGAAGACGGAGCCAGTCTTCGCCTGTGAAGTCGCACCATCCGATAGCTAGTGATCCGAGGCTTCAATCATCGGGACGTAAGGAGAAGAGACCCTTCTCCGGATCTTCATACCTGGAGCAGCAAGCAGTGAAAATACAGAAGACCTCTGCTCCTCATGCCTCGGTAATGGACTTGCTGTCGCAGATTGCGCAGCTGATCGCAGCATCCCAGCAAGTGCAAGAGCAGACTCTGGTGGTGAGCTGTAGGATGGTGCTGGGTCGGTCCAGTCATCTGCACATGCAGATGCGATGGACCGAACGTCACAGCTGATTCAATCAGTTGGTGAAAGGGACAGGGAAGAGGATTACTTACCCTTCCCATTCGGAACAGCATATGGTAGCGATGGATTTTATTCATCAATACTATCCTGAATTTGTTCCACCTGATCAGCAAGCTGTGCCTACTAGAGAGAAACCACTGTCGTCTTTGGATGCAGACTTCATGCACAGGAAAGAGGACGTTCTTTCCTTCCCGATACAGTCTAGACAGGTGTCGCAGGCCTTCGGCCGTGTTGACGGCGCCATATTCAACCTCTCTAGTGCTAAGAGGAAGGCAGTTTCTTATCGACATCTTCCATAAATATACCGTTCCTTGGACCACGTTCATTTAAAACGGTTGGAGAAGATGTCCAGAGAGCTAGTCTGTGTTTAGATGAGCAGGTGGGGGTGCCGTGGCAATGCGGTAACCGGTTCTCGTCAGATCACCGAAGTTAATCAACGTCGAGCCCAGTTAGTCCTCGGATGGGTGACCGTCAGAGCGATCGATTCGGACTCCCGCATTGTGTCCTTGGGCAAGGCACTTAACCCTGATTGTCCACATGGGGGCACGATGACACCGTGTACTAAGGCGTACTGCACGTCGATGGTGCTCATGTCTTCAACCACTCTAACCCTGCCTGTGCTGTAACGCAGAGTTACGATGTTGGGGAGCTGGCAGTTGCTCAGTGTTTCTCTCCGGGTATTCCGGCTTCCTCAACCCATAAAACTGTCACGGTCATGATTAGCCATTGTGCATAAGTATGTGACCTTAAATACCAATAAATAAATATAAATAGATGAGCAGGTCGGGGATTTTGATATGTCCCTACCTGCATCAGTAATATATTATATAAGTCAGACACCCCTAGATTGATGGTAGAGGTTTTTTGCAGCAAAGACGTAGTTTCGCTTACCGCAAGACTCACAAGTTGTACAGGTGATGGTCTAGACTTCTGCTGCTTTCCACTTAGTGGAAGGTTATCAACCTAGCATCCTTTGTGGATGAAATTATGGAAGATCAGTGGATGAGAATATAGTCTCGGCAAGCCAGCGGCTATCAGTCCGAGCAAGCTCCACCTACAATGTACGTGTTGGACAAATATTCCGGCGAATTCTTCCAAGAGAGTTTCTCCTTGCGGAGATATAGGCTCTCCTATTGAAGAAAGCAATAGAGGTCGTCGATAATATTCTCCTGGTTTTTTTCAAGTCGCCTGTTTCTTGTCCCGAAGCCAAGTGGATAGTGTATACATAGGCTGAGACAGCTGTCTTGTGTGGAATAGAGCCATTAATGAAGACTCATAACTGCGTAGCTACCTTGAGATTACAGTCTCTTTGGGAATTACAGCTGTTAGAATAGCGGCTCATCATTCCCTACCTTGCATGACGATGGTTGTAAATCTCCGTTTAGTGAGCTTTCAAGGTCGCTAGTTACACCAAGATATCGGTCTTCACAGAGAGGAAGACTTCTAAAGCTACATTAGCTAGGCTCTGACCGCTGTCTTTTGGGAATAAAACCGATACGGGTAGAGTCCCTTTCGGGTTGTTTTCCTAGGTGTCATAGACTTGAGTCTTATTTTGTTTACACCATAGTAGCCTCGCTAGAATCATGAGCGATGTTTTTTTCAGTATTTATGCAGTGACATAACTGGGACTACTGTCTCTTTGGGAATTACGGCTGTTAAAATAGCGGCTCTTCATTCCCTACCCTGCGCGACGATAGTTGTAAGTCTCCATTCAGTGAGTCTTCAAGGTCACAACTTACACCTATATATCTGTCTTCACGGAGGTGAAGACTTATAAGCTATGGCTAGCATTGTAAGTCTCCTTAGTGAGCTTCTAAGGCCGCAATTATCAGCCTTTTTTATTGTCTTCACGTATAGAAAGACCTTTAGCTGCTTCAGCTAGGCTGAGTTCGTTGTCCTATCAGACATGATACCATATGTTAGAGGAGGTTATTCTCTTCCTACCAGTATGGTTTGGTGTTATTATATGAGGCGATAAGCCCTATTGTTGATGCCATATTTACCTAGTGTGATTAATGAGCGTTTCTTCAAATGCCTATACTTAACTCCTTCTCAGAAATCTATTTCCTGATTTCAGTCCGAACGTAAGGAGTTCATCTACATGATCGGGTGTCAGAACATTGTTTTTGTCTCCCTTTTCATTTCTATCAAATCTATTACTGTGGATTATACTTCCACCTTAGAGGCTGGATATTACATCAATATGGTGTATTTTTGTTCATCAAGTCTCTCTCCATCCTTAGTGGCATTATGGAGTCGGTCAGACGTGAGGGAGCCCTGCGGTTCCTATACTATTTGATAACTAACACAAGAGCAATGCAATGTGGGTTAGGGGGCTTCGATAGAATTATTCGTCGAACACCCCCCCCCCCCCCCCCCCCTCCGAATGTGTTAAGAGGCGATTACAGGGCAGGATGTAGTTTTCTTCCCGTAAGCCTTGTCTGCATTCAAGTATATGCATGCCTTTCATGGCTCCTAGATTGGCGGCTGGGTCGTGTTCTAACGGTGACCTCATGGGCACATCCACTGTTTAGTTGGTTTGTTTCCTGTGGTTGTTAGTTTATAAGTCATTTATGAGCATATGGTTCCTTATCAATATAATTGCTAGTCTTTGTGTACACGTGTGGCTGACATGTCGGTTATCTGGGCGACATTCTTCTATGTGGCAATTAGTCCACTCTTAAAAGTTTCGCTCAGAGTAGTCTGGCCTTTTCTTACAACGTATGAGTTTATTACTCAGTTAACTGCATATTAGCGTTGTATTATTCATTAAGTTTCCAGGTTACACTTGTATCGCTCGGTCATACCGTGGATACAGGCTGTATTCAGATGAGTACATGCAGGATTTCATTGCTTGCGTGTATTATATGTATATTTATTAGGCAGATGCATTATTGTACACATTATATAAATTCTTGCTCTGCTTATTGAGCTTATGAGAATTTTGGGGCTATTTGGATCAGTTATGGAACTGCCAACAGGTCGTCTATGCATATGTTCTCCATTTTTGGCATCATTATTCAGAGTAGTATATTCTTTTTCCAAACAATTAATGGTTGTTACAGACCTAGGAAACAATGAATTATTTCAGGTACAGTCCTTGATGAGTCTGCTAATCATAGCTTGTTCCATGTTCTATATCAGGTTTCTTGAAGATACAGTACACATTCTCGTATATTCGAACGGTTCATTGGAGTGTTATTATTGGAATCAATTGTACACATGAACAGGGTCGCCTGTAGGTTTGCTCTCCAGATACTTTCCATTGATATTCAATTGCACATGTGTATGGTTGTACACTTTATATCACCGTTTTTCATCCTATCTACGTATTCCGACTCTGGTATACGTTAGAAGCGTGCTCTGTTAATTACCGGGATTGCCACAGTAGCCTTAGCTTCTGAAGTGGCGTTAAGCACCATTAATTAATAATTATTAATAACTGGGTGCTTATTTGGCGAATATATTTTGATTATTTAGTATCGCTTTTCACTGATTCCAGAGCACTCCCCTCTTTGTTTCGAAGAATATTCCTGAAAAGGCGGAGGGGGGAGGGGGATTTTTCTTCATCTCCTCCAGTTTGATAAGTGTGTAACTATGAGTGAAGCTGTTTTGTCTGTAGATTATTACTGATACAGCTTGTTTATTATTTATATATGGTGTATGTTTGTGGGGGTTTGTCTCTCGCTCTCAAATACACCATCATAATTTAAGGGACTTAGTCTGGACTAGCCTTAAATTGGGGGCTTGTTACACCCATTTAGCATAATCTTTCATGCTAAGATTACGGAATTACTTATGTCTTCTCTATTATTGTATAGAGAGACATACATGTAATTCCCCATAAATTTAATTTCCTTTCACCTTGGAATGCAGGCTTAGGAGCTATATTTGATCTGCTAATTCTTATGTCCTAGGCCCCTATCAGGATGGGGTTGAGACATTGGCATCCAGGGCCTGCTGTTCGGCAGAGGTCAGTGACAGCCCCAGCTGTCACTCTCGAAACCTTCTTACGGTGATTCCTCACTGTGTTCCGAGTCTGGATGTCGATCGATGCTTGCCGTCGGTGTCAGAGGATAGGCAGTTAGGGCCTTCTGCCATGCAGAGGCCAATGGCAGGTTCCTGTCATTCTTGGGACAATCCTCCGGTGTCTTCCCACCATGTCCCAGGTCCAGCTACCGATCGACGTACGCCATCGGTCTCTTTCAAGGATTTGCAGGCAGGACCTTCTGTTTCGCAGAGGTCAGTGATGGCCCCTGGGCATCACAATCAGGACTATCCTCCGGTGTCTTCTCACCGTCTCCCTATTCTGTCTGCCGATCGATGTTTGACGTCGGTCTCTTCTGAGGATTTGGGTTCTTCTACCAGAAGGGTCCATTGGGAAAACACTCCGTCAGGCGATGCTGCTGCGACTGATTCTCAGGGTGACCTGCATCAGGACATTTTGACGCTCACCCGGTTGCTTTCTAGCAACCCTCAAGTTGGCTTCCCTGTGCCTCCTGAGGCACAAGCTCCTTTGGTCGGTCGCCGAGATGTCTCGCCTGGCCCTTTGGATACTGCACAGTATTCACAGGAGGTTTCTGCTGGTCAGTCTGAGTTGGGCTACGTCTCTTCTACAACAGAGGATGACGATTTTCTTGAAGGTGATGGGCCCCCCTCGTCAGTCTTGAAGCAGGCTTTGGATTTTGTCTTTGGCTTATTGCCGGACATTCATCCTTCAGACCAGCCATCTGTGACCGTCCGGCTGCAGTCCTCTGTGGAGCGCCATAACCCTGTTGAGCCTTCTAGCTCTGGGGCTCTGCGTCCTCTGCAATCGGCTCAGGTTGTTCAGTCCTTCCAGGGCTTGGACGCCAAAATGCGTTCTAAGGCCCTCAAAGGTTCTTTCTTGTCTAGAGCTGATGCTTTTCTGCCTCCATTGCAGTTTCGTGTTTACGATTCCGTCTGTCCACCAATCTTCCAAGGGATGACTACTGTGGATGAGGATTCTTCTTCCCTCGGGTTAACTAAGCCTCAGTCGGCAGTTCTCCCGATGTCGGTAGTTGAGTCTATGGTGAGCCTGTCCCGAGAGATGCTGGGTATGTTATCTCTTGCGAACCATGTCGTCGCTGCCCTGGCTGAATATTTTCCACCAGGGTAGTTTGATGATGCTCAAGCACCTTTTCATGTTTTGTCACAGGCTCTTATGAACTTGACACACGCTCACGCCTGTAACACGGCTAATTTGGAGCGGTGTTGGATTCTTCTCCATCCCTTCCTTCTGAGCAGCGTGCTGTTCTGGGGTCTGCCTCTTTGGTTGGACCTCAGTTGTTCCATGATTCCGTGGAAGCTGTCCATGGCGAGGTTCTTCATCATTCAAAGGACCAGCTTTTGCTACGACAGCTGGACCAACCTGCTGCTGTGGGTGGTGGTCGTTCCAGGCCCGCCAAGCTTCCTGCTGCGTCTGGCTTGTTGGCGACGTCGGCTACGCCTTCTACTCAGAAGAAGTGCCAACGCGGCCAGGCTCGCTGGCAGCCTCAGGCAGGAAAGTTTCACGACTCTGTCGCTTCCCGAGGTGGTGGTTTCTCCTCTCGGGGGCCTCATCAAGGCCGTAAGTGAAGGTCCTCACCTCGATTCGCCTCCAGTCGGGTGAAGGCTGTCGCTGTTTTATGACCGTTGGACAGAGATAACGTCGAACACTTGGATCCTCGACATCATACAATCCGGTCTGCGACTGTCCTTCCATCGGCACCCCAGTTTATCTCAGGTTCCCCTCCTGACTCGGGTCCCTTCCGATTCTCTACGTCGGGACCTCGTTGGCGGAAATACGGAATTGACGTCACGGTTGTTGCGCATGCGCTTGGTAAACACAAGAGGTGTGCAGAGAGAGTATCTGTAATTTCGAGCGCCGGTCTCGCACGACCTTTTTTCGATCTTTTTCGTGCTTTTGCACTCTATTACTTTTCCAACTTGTTTGGAAAAGTTCTCTAAAAGCTTGAGTTAGTTCCGAAGTAGAGCTTGCACTTATGTTACAGCCAATTGTAAACAATTGTGGTAGGTATGTTAAGAAACAAAATTTACTAAAAAATTTTAATATTTTTTATACTTACCAATGGCCCAGACGGGGATGGCCCTCCCATGAGTGGGCACTCATATCTCCCTGCTGAGTTTTTATTAGTACGCCCATCTACAAAGAATGATGTTCTCTTTAATGGGGTGTCGAGAAGTAGGTTGCCATTGGACGCTTGAGATCTAAGTGTCAATAAGAGTGGCGAGTTCGACACTGATTCCATTTTAATGTGTTTAGGGGTTTTTAGGGGTAAAAACGAGATGTGGACACCACTTTATTGTGTTCTGATTTCAGTGTATTCAGTGTCTGGATAGACTGACCAGATTTCCACTGGAACAGTAATTTGTACCCATGGTAATTGGCTTGCAGGGATGGTGGTGGTGGGGGTGGGGGGTTCATTATGGTCTTATCAACATTGAGACACAAATGTGTTAAGTGTGGACGAAGTAGAGGAAAACGAAGCTGTTAGTTCTGTTTAGGAGCCATCTGCCTGCACATTGTTGCACATGTCTATGCTGTGTACACTCGAATATTTGGATGTCTTGCCAATCTCATGTGTGTATGGGTTGACAGTTATGTGGAGGAGGGTATCCAGAGACTATACTCATGGGTGGGGATGTTGGTCATCCCCAGTTTCTGTTGTTTTGGAATGCTCGGAAGTGAATCTTGGCTGCTTTACAACAGCCAGGATTTGAGGTTAGGAATTAAAAAGATAATATTGTGGTACAAATGGATCCCGTTAATTTTGAAGACCAGGCCTTTAGATTCGAGTAATTTGGGGACATTGCCGACTTGTTAAGTTAGTTGCTGTTCAGCACCATTTTTGTAATACTTCTGCCTGAAATTCTATTTTTGGCTTCTCAGAGCTGTATTGGGGCCTCAGAATATCTTTTAACCCAACAGGGATCAATTCCAACTTTAATCAGTTTTTACTGCAACAGAACAGGTGTCCCAACATTCTGTCTCTGTGTAAACTCAGAGTTGTATTATAAGTACCTTGGCACTTGTTTCTAGGCAACTGCCAAGGTACTTATAATGCAACTTGCGGTAGTGGAGATTGTCTGCATTTGTAGCAGATTATATCCCTTGATGCACTCGTTCAATGTTCCTTTATCAGCATTCACTAGATGAATTTCGATCTGACAAGATGTTTTATATACATGAAACTATAGGGTTACTAGACTTCAAACGGTCACGATTAGCCATTGTGCATAAGTATGTGACCTTAAACACCAATAAATAATAAATAAATAAATACTAGACTTCAATGAAACATTTGGACATGGATTTATCTCATTTATAACAAGGTGGTAGATGAAGTGTCTTAATCTTTAAATGAAAACTGTTGTTAAGGCCTCACAAAGTAGATCTGTTTATCAGGCCATTTTTTCTAAAATTGCATGTGGGCGGGCTTTTTTTTTTTCAAATTTTTTATTTTTGAAATTATTTCTTTGTCTTCAGAAGTTCATGTTCTTGGTTAGTTTTATGTTTGAGAAATCTACAGGATAGCATGGGTAGTGGTGTATTTCGTCCCTTGAGTGCAAAAAGACTTTGCAATGCCTTGTTGCACTCAAGGAAAAATTTATCAATTTTATTAACTTGGGTAAAATATCAGCCATAAACCATATATTTTTTTAAGTTTTCATTGGTTATACAAAGAAAGCATGCGGCATCCAACAGGACGACGTGGGAGGGCCTGAGAAGCAGATTTTTAACTTTTTAGGCCTAAGGCTTCACATTGTTATAAGTGTTTGAGTGAGTTTCCGGATTAACTGATAAGACTAAATATAATTTGTATTCAGAACCAGCTGCTTGATAACCATTGGTAAACTTATTAGTTTTTCTTTAGCATTCTCTCCATTCCATATTAGGTGTATCACAATCAATATCAATAGAAAATGCAGATCAAGTTCGAAATTGATATTTTTCTGACATTTCCTTAGTGAGTTAATGTACTTGATTGGCTTATATTTCAATAATTTGGGGTTTCTGCATGATAAATCCAGATATACTCAACCCAGCTATTCCGTGTTTGACATACAGCCTTATGCTTAGAAAATGCAGATCATTGCTTTTCAACTATTTTATTGCAACTTTTGACAAATAAATTCACTTTTTCTTTTCCAGTCATACAGGATTTGTACTGAGTACAGCACGCTTATTTGCAGATATATCAGGAGTTCGGTGGTCTCAAGAGGTAATTCTACTGTATTGAAAACTGTATTACAATGGACTGTAGAAATAAGATTTCAACCCTTAAGGGCCTAATTCTGACTTTGATAACTTTTTATTGCATAGGAACAGGTGTCCCAACATGCATTGTTTGGGTAACCTCAAAACTTGTTCTGAGTACCTTGTCAGATGTTTCTAGGGAAGTCTTGGATGTCTCTGTAGGCAGCCAAGACCTGACTAGAAACAACTGCAAAGCCACGGGGGTAGACTTTCAGCGTATAGTGAAAATGTATAAAAATCTCCAGGCCCTTAAGGGTTAAGCAATAATTACCCACTCCCAATAACAGTCTTGATTGTGATTCAGTGAAATTCTTGATTTTTTTGCAAGTTGACAAAAAAAATCTCCACAAATGCATCAAAGATCCACTTACCATTGAAAATAGGTCATATTTTGTGATTGGTTAGTCTGTCCATTCATCCATCTGTCCATCCATCTCTTAGTCTATTTAACAAACCTTCCTTCCATCTGTATACTTTTTGTTTCCAGATGATAATTGTATAGTAATTGTCTGATCCAGTCCATAGCTGGTACCATACCAGCTGGTGTATAAGTCGCCCCAGTGTATAAGTCGCACCACCCGATATTTTTATACAACAACCAATGGCTCAGACTAGCTAGCTGGTGCTAACTCAAATCAGTCCAGGGCCAAACACAAATTTTGCCCCCAGTCTCCAAAATTTGCATGCAAAACCGAAAGAAATCAAGTCCTAGATGGTCCTCCATACTTTTTAGATCTGCGCATGCACAGTATCCAAGAAGGTACCGCAGTTGGTGCAAACCATCATTCTTTGCTTGTCCCTAAAGTCAGCAACAAAGAACTGACATCTGTGCTTTTAAATCTCCTTTTTTGAGGATGCCACAAATCAGTGGTAAAATTGGTGGATCCTAGGATATAAATGGATGATGGAAGTGAACAATGGTGTTTAGAAACGTTCAGGGCTGTAACTTTATAAGACTTATAAAAATTATTTCATGTTTCCTGATTTCGGGACATGTGTCTGACGTCATCATTCTTGCTAATGGTTTATCCACTGTTTGTTAAGTGTTCCTTCCCTACCCCTCCTTGAAGCCCTCCTGTTAAACTCCCAAGCTTTTTGGCTTATTTTTATCGAAATTTTTTATTAAATTTCTTGTGAGTTCAACGTGTGTAACAGAATGTTTATTCAGTTTATCCCCATGGTTGTGTCCTCACCCTAGGGGTGTTAGGTCATTTTGGGTCATGCATCTTCTATCTGATGTATCGTTTTTTCTTCGTTTGAAGATCTTGCTTTACATCTGATAGCTTTAAAATCTGTTACTGACTTTTGGTCTTTTTTCTGTGCCTGATGTCTTGACATTGGCAATGTCTTTAAATATATGTAGTATTTAGTTATTATTACTGTAGGATTGTTGTAAGATACATTAATTATTATTCCGGTAGTGTATCAAAAAAATGTGGATTTTGTCCACACTTAGGCTCTATCAGGATGCCCTTGGGCTCTTCCTGTTCCCTTTGGGAACTTAGGCTCTTGTCAAAAAAATTTCGAAAATTTATTTATTATGTATCTTTATCATATATTTATTGTGGAGTTTGTGGGAGTACGATCGACTTAATTTTGGTTAATCATGAAAGCTTATTGCTCAAAATGCAAGGCGAGGAAGTCTTCCTCAGATTGACATGCTTGTTGCCTTGCCTGTAGTCGATGTACTCCTGCAGATTCTTGTCCTCAATGTGTCATTTGGGATGACAAACATTGGAAATGGGTGTCACGGTACATCGTTGGCGGTGAGATGCCTATGCCAGTGCTCTCACCACAAGGTAATTCAAGTTTTTTAGTTTCTTTTTTCAGAGGAACAAAAACATGGTGATGGTATTGTGACACCCACCAAAAATGTGCTACCATCACAACGCTCTGTTGAACAAACAGAGCTAGCTGCTAAGGTGCTCATGAATATTAGGCAAGGGATAAGGCTACTGGGCAGTGCTCTTAATCCCATGCAGACAGCTAGCTCGGCCGGTGAAGCGGTTACTCCATCCGTGGGAGCCATAGCACCGGGTATGTCCATTGCGGTTTAAGGAAGTGTAGTGGGTAGAGCGAGCACCTTAAAAACAAAAGCTCACCCAGCGACAACGGAACTAGGAAAGAAGTCAACAAGTTTCTTGTCGGGTGGCTCAGCAAGCGGGAGAGATCCCTCTCTAACCCAGCAACATCTGGGGCCAGATGTTATTATGGGAAAACTTGCATAGACTGGAGCCACACCTGCTGCTCGGGATGCTCCGTCTAGACTGCAGTCAGCCATGGCTTCCTCCACTACGATCAGTAAGCACATATGACCGCATCCTAGCTAACCGACTTCGGATATCCAGCAAGCTGCGCAAAGACTGACCCAGTCTTTGCCTGTGAAATCGGACCATCTGGTAGCTATTGAGCAGAGGCTTCGATCATCGGGATGTTCGGAGAAGAGATCCATCTCCGGAACACCATCCCAGGGGCAGCAAGCAGCTAAAAAACAGAAAACCACTGCTCCTCAAACCTCGGTGACGAACTTGCTGTCACAGATTACACAGTTGATCGCAGCATCCCAGCAAGTGCGGGAGCAGTCTCCCTCAGACTCCGGAAGTGAGCTGTTGGATGGTGCTGGGTCGATCCAGTCGTCTGTTCATGCAGATGCAATGGACCGAGATTCACAGCTGATTCAGTCAGAGGATTAGAGAGATAGAGCGAATTTTGTTGCAATGTCCTACGCAGATCACCTTACCAGAGCTATGGCACAACGTCTCAACGGGAAGGAATTTGAGGACGTGTGTACCTCACTTAGAGTTCTTTCCAGGGCAATCATGTATGCCACGTATAACTCCGCCCTGACAGTGGCAAATTTGGAGTTAATTAGACGTGATGCTGCCTTTGCATAGTCATCTCTTATAGATGACAAGGTGAAAAGCTCTCTTCAGGTCGCTCCGATCTCCAGACATACTATCTTTGGCGACAAGCTTTCATTAGTCTATGAACAGGCTACAAAGAAAGCTTCCAGTGCTCTGCTTTTGAAGTCGGCGTCTCAACAACACGCGTCAGCAGACTGGGGTAAGCGAGGACGTTGCAAATCAAAATCATCACAAGGGAACTCCTCACGAGGGTACAAGAGACCCTCATATAATTACTCCGGAGGTCGTCAATACAGCGACTCGGGAAAGGGGCGTAAGTCTGATCAGGATTATCAGTCAAACGCCCATAAGCCGACCGGGCAAGGATCTTCGCAGGGAGGATGTAGTTTCTCCTCCCGTAAGCCTCGCAAGTCCTACAGGTGGTGGTCAAGACCTCTATTGCTTGCCAGTTGGCGGAAGGTTATCAAACTTCCTGAGAAACTGGATAGCAGCAGTCACGGCAGATCAGTGGTTGAGAAGTGCAGTTTCGGATGGCCTACCGCTATCATTCCATGTGAAACCCCTACTAACAAGATGTCCGCGTTGGACAAATCTTCCGGCAGATCCTTTCAAAAGAGAGTCTCTCCTAGTGGAGGTACAGTCTCTCTTATTAGCTCACCAACTTTAGTTGTGTGAGCTTATGGCATGGCTCGATCGGTCGGCGTCCGCGTACGTGTCCAATAATGTTAAAGTTTCTGTTTAGGTCACTTATTCGCCCTATTTCCATATCATGGCTTTTATAATGCTGCTATATGATGATTATTATCATTTTACCATGATTTAACCCCTCATACCCTACATTTTAGCCATTTTTCTTGACATTTTTAGTTGCGTTTAGTTTTCTGTTTAGCTCAGAATTTCATGTTTAACTAAGTGTTTAGGTCAGCTGCTCTGCTCCTTCTCTTCCAATGGCACTTATATTCATCATACATGTTCCTCAGTATCATTGTTCCATGATTAACCCCTCATACCCTGCATTTTAAACATTTTTCTTGACATTTTTAGTTGCGTTTAGTTTTCTGTTTAGCTCGGAATTTCATGTTTAACTTAGTGTTTAGGTCAGCTGCTGTGCTCCGTCTCTTCCCATGGCACTTATATTCATTATTCATGTTCCTCAGTATCATTGTTCCATGATTAACCCCTCATATCCTGCATTTTGAACATTTTTCTTGACATTTTTAGTTGCGTTTAGTTTTCTTTTTAGCTCAGAATTTCATGTTTAACTAAGTGTTTAGGTCGGCTGCTGTGCTCCTTCTCTTCCCATGGCACTTATATTCATCATACATGTTCCTCAGTATCATTGTTCCATGATTAACCCCTCATACCCTGCATTTTAAACATTTTTCTTCACATTTTTAGCTGCATTTAGTTTTCTGTTTAGCTCGGAATTTCATGTTTAACTAAGTGTTTAGGTCAGCTGCTGTGCTCCTTCTCTTCCCATGGCACTTATATTCATCAAACATGTTCCTCAGTATCATTGTTCCATGATTAACCCCTCATACCCTGCATTTTAAACATTTTTCTTGACATTTTTAGTTGCGTTTAGTTTTCTGTTTCACTCGGAATTTCATGTTTAACTTAGTGTTTAGGTCAGCTGCTGTGCTCCTTCTCTTCCCATGGCACTTATATTCATCATACATGTTCCTCAGTATCATTGTTTCATGATTAACCCCTCATATCCTGCATTTTAAACATTTTTCTTGACATTTTTAGTTGCGTTTAGTTTTCTGTTTAGCTCGGAAATTTCATGTTTAACTTAGTGTTTAGGTCAGCTGCTGTGCTCCTTCTCTTCCCATGCCACTTATATTCATTATACATGTTCCTCAGCATCATTGTTCCATGATTAACCCCTCATACCCTGCATTTTAAACGTTTTTCTTCACATTTTTACTTGCGTTTAGTTTTCTGTTTAGCTCAGAATTTCATGTTTAACTAAGTGTTTAGGTCAGCTGCTCTGCTCCTTCTCTTCCCATGGCACTTATATTCATCATACATGTTCCTCAGTATCATTGTTCCATGATTAACCCTCTCATACCCTGCATTTTAAACGCTTTTCTTCACATTTTTACTTGCGTTTAGTTTTCTGTTTAGCGCAGAATTTCATGTTTAACTAAGTGTTTAGGTCAGCTGCTGTGTTCCTTCTCTTCCCATGGCACTTATATTCATCAAACATGTTCCTCAGTATCATTGTTCCATGATTAACCCCTCATACCCTACATTTTAAACATTTTTCTTGACATTTTTATTTGCGTTTAGTTTTCTGTTTAGCTCAGAATTTCATGTTTAACTTAGTGTTTATGTCAGTTTCTGTGTTTTACTTTTAAGAGGTTGTGTTTATGAGCATGTTATGAGCCTATTTGATACAGTTCTTGTGTTTGCCAAAGTTACTATCAAAGAGGAATGTTGGTGAGCTATAGGGCGTTGGCGTCCTTCTTGTTAAAAGAAGCAATAGAGGTCATCAAGAATAAAAATTCTCAAGGTTTTTACAGTCACCTGTTCCTCGTACCGAAGCCAGATGGCTCGTTCCGACCAGTAATAGACTTGAGCTGGATAAACAAGTTAATTGTGGCTCCAAAGTTCTATATGGAAACCATTCGGTCGGTAAGAGCGAGCATTTGAGTGAACGACTATGTGGCAAGCATAGATCTAAAGGACGCTTACTTTCATGTCCTGGTGCATCCGGCATTCAGAAAGTACCTGCGGTTTGCCGTGCATGGAAAGGTTTATCAGTTCAGAGCTATGTGCTTTGTCAAAACATGTCTCCTTGGGCTTTCACTCGAATAATGAACTCGGTAATGTCTTACTTCCGAGCTCATTCATTTGCGGTAACGTCGCCTTACTTGGACGACATTCTGCAGAGATACTGCAACAGAATAATTCTTCAGAACAATGTTCAGAGTCTGCTACTATTGCTCTGACGTCTCGGTTTCATAGTAAACGAGAAAAAGTCGGATCTAGCTCCGTCCAAGTCATTCACTCACTTGGGAATGAGATTTCAGACTCACAACAATCTGGTTCGTCTGCCGTTACCCAAAGCGAAATTAGTCAGTTGTTATGCTTGCTTTTGTCTAAACTCAGATGCAATAACAGCAAGGGAGTTCATGCGACTGATGGGGGCTGTGCGGAGTGGCTGCGGATCTTATTTCAATGGGCTGCCTGCCCACGCGTCCCCTCCAGATATTCTTTACTCAGAACTGGAGTGTGAAGACGCATTCCCTCGAAACCAGTATTGTTTTAACGGACCTAGTAAAACAAAAACTTCAGATTTGGGCAGATCTTCAGTGGTTAACTTAAGGAGTTCCACTGCAACTGTCGGATCTGGCTTTCACGATTATGACGGATGCGAGTCAGATGGGCTGGGGCACGACCCTAAGCCCTGCAGACTTGAGTTGCCAGGTTCTTTGGGACTCTCAGTCCCTAGAGAAGCACATAAACATCAAAGAGATGATGAAATATGGCTACCACTACAACATTGGATTCGCCTAATAGCGAACGTCCACGTTCAAATTCAGTCGGTCAATTCGACAGTAGTTGCTTACCTCAGGAACCAAGGTGGCACTCACTCGATTCCATTATGCAGATTAACAGAGACGATTCTCCTATTCATCATGAATAATCACGTTCATCTCTCTGTCCGTCATATACCGGGTCATCTGAAATTATTAGCAGACTCGCTCTCTCGGAAAGATCGCCTGTTGCCATCGGAGTGGACTCTCAACAAGCGAATATTCAGGCAAATTTGCTACCAGTGGAATCGTCCCATGATAGATCATTTTGCGACACACTGGAACAATCAGTTACCGACGTTTGTGTCGCCATGTCCAGATCATCGGGCGTATGCAGTAGACGCTTTGTCAATTTCATGGGATGGGATGATAGGATATGCATATCCTCCAACTCCGTTGATTCATCAGATTCTGTTAAAGATCGAACAGTCTCATTGCAAAATCCTGCTGGTAGCACCTCTGTCGTCACAGAATCCTTGGATCAATCTTCTCAGGTATCTGTTATGGGACGTTCCCCGGAAGCTTCCTCTACGAGAGGATCTTCTTTATCAGGGGAAGTTAGGCACACTGCATCGCAACCTGGAAGGTCTCAACCTTCACGTATTTCTGTTGTGCTGTTCTTCTTGCACGGAAAACATTTTACAGGACGTGCAGTGGACGCAATTTCTAACTGTAGGAGGTCCTCCTCTTCGTTGAATTACGCAGCGAAATGGAGGGTTTTCTTCCATTGGTGTATACGATCCGTCCATACCAAATATTGCCGATTTCCTGGTCTACTTGTTTGACAATCTCAAACTGCAGCCCGTCATTATTAATTATTGTGGGCTATAGGTCTATGTTATCAGATACTTACGCTCGTCATGATAACTTGGCTATTGGATCAAATACTTCATTATCCAAGCTAGTTAGAAATTTCTCTATCAATAGACCAAGAACCCTCAGATTAATTCCTAAGTGGAATTTGGCTTGGGTTCTGTTGAAGCTCAAAGAAGCTCCTTTTGTGCCGTTAGGCGTTGTAGAGTTCAAATTCTTGACCTATAAAACAGCATTTCTCTTAGCCATTGCATCTGCTAGAAGAGTCAGTGAACTTGATGCATTATCTGTTGATGAATCTCACTACCGTAGTGTGGGTAATACCATTACCCTCACTACGGAAGTGGGATTTTTGGCTAAGAATCGGATTCCGGATAAGCAGCTGGAGCCAATTGTCATTAAGGCCTTACCATCCTTGGATAACCGTAGACCTTTGCTGTGTCCAGTCAGGGCTATGCACATTTATAAATGTCGATTAGTTTTTGTGAGAAAGGGAAGAAAACGTTTCTTTCTTTCGTTGATTCCTAACAGAAAAGATATTTCTGTTCATGCTGTCGCTAAATGGATTCAGTTGGCAATTCCCATTGGCTAAGAAAATCTATCTTCGGATCAACGTTCTGTCAATAAGATCTCAGCACACGAGGTTAGAGCACTGTCCACTTCTTGGTCTTATTCTAACAGTATAGCCATTACTGATATCATGAAGGCTGCTTACTGGACACAGCCCTCTTCATTTACCAAGTTTTACCTGAGAAATTTAGAGTCCATATCTGGTGACCTTAGATGTTTAGGTTCTCTTTCTGTTGCTCAGAATGTCGTCCATTAATGTTGCATCTATAAGGTCTTTAGGCAGTACGTTCCAGCACTGACGCTGTTCCGCTACCCTCTTCATTTTGAGGAATTTTACCTCAGAATAAGGGGAAGGAGGGGGGGACAATATGATCATCTGGCTTTATAGTGAAAAGCAAGGGAATACCTCCTTCCGGTGTCAGTAGCCCAGCGTCGGTGCTGTGTGGTTTTAATGTATAGCTCGGTATGAAGCGATTACTATGTCTCATTTATGTACTGTTTTTTAAAGAGCAACTCACTGTGTATATGTTACTTGTCAAACGGGCGTTAATATACAATCCTTGTAACAATACAAGGCCCTCCAGCCTTTTTATGATTCAGCTAGTGTGGGCCATTGGTTGTCATATAAAAATACGATAAATTTTAAGTAATTTGTATATTTTTTATACTTACCAATGGCCAAGATGGGTATGGCCCTCCCATGAGTGGGCACTCATACCTCCCCACTGTTTATAACATTCAACAGGCAATCTGTAGAAAGAATGATGGTTGGCGGATACTGCTCATGCGCAGATCTAAAAAGTATGGAGGACCATCTAGGACTTGATTTTTTCGGTTTTGCATGCAAATTTGGGGGATTGGGGGACAAAATTTGTGTTTGGCCCTGGATTAATTTGAGTTAGCACCAGCTAGCTAGTCAGGGTCATTGGTAAGTATAAAAAATATACAAATTACTTAAAATTTATCATTTTCAGCTAATTGCCTCCTTTTGCATGTAACTTGTATAAGTCGTAGTGACATTCAACCAGTTATCACTCAAAAGTTGAAAATTATTGGAGTGCATTGAATTCACCAAATGAATACTTTGACACATTTGTGTATATAATCTCATGTTTTCTTGTGTAGGTAATGAAATTATTCACAAAATCATTATTGGGAGTGTTTGTTTTATTTATTCTTTCTATCCGAGAAACAGATAAAACCTGGAGCTTGATCAACGTTTCCATCAACAGTCTCATTGTAAACTTTGAACTTAAACATATTAATAAGCTGTTCAATGGCAATGAAGATGTGGGAAAGACATTCCTCTCACTTTTGGTACCAGTTTAAAAAAATGACAACCAACGATCTCAAATTGAACTTTTTTTTTCATCACTTTGAATATTTCTTTTACAGATATTATCCCAGAAATTAATAATAAATTTAAATAAACATACTATTTATATCCTAACCCTCTAAGATCTGAGTTATCCATGCATCACATCAGGTGGTGTTGTGCGGTATGGGAGAAACAGAGAGAGGCGTTCACAACAATAATCCAGTCAGGCATTAATTAGGACTGCTTATGTGAGCATTAATAACTTAACACAAATATACCACTCGCCAAATCTGTTTACACTGAAAATACAATAGTTCATAAGAAAACCAAACAGTGGAGAACAAAACACCGGATATGAAGTGCAAACACTTGTCGGATGTTGTTTTTGAATAAAAGGTCACGGCACTTAATTGTTTTCCCCTGTGTATGAGCTGTTCATATCTTGTGATTTTAAATCAAAATAATAAAATAACAGTGTACATGTTTACCAAAAAATGCTTTATTAAAGATATTGGCTTCAGCTGAACATGAGTTAGTAAGTACTGTCAATTTTATTCAATTGTTAATCACCAAAAATATAGCGGCATTGTCAATGGTTTACGAAGTTAGCTGCAAAGTAAATCACCCAAATTTTTCACCCCAAAAATTAGATAATCTATCCTACCAATGTATAAGACGCATCCTTAATTTGTGGGGCATTTTTAGGGAAAATGGTGTGACTTAATACACTCTTAAGAGAGTTATTGCACTTTATTGGTTCCATGTTCCATGATTTTCAACATTTTTGTTTCCAGATAACTTGTATTATAATTGTCCTATCCAATCCATATTTGGTATATGACCGTATCAACAGAAAATGCAGTCTCAATTTTAAATCTGATGCTTGTCTAACATTTTGTTAGGGAGTTATTGCCTGGCTTGTATTTTCAGATTTTAGGTATCTGCATGATAAACTCCAGTTATACTTGACATAGTCGTTCCTTGTTCCATGCAGCCTTATGCACAGAAAATGCAGATCACATTCTATTTTGGCCTTTCTGTAACATTCTGTTGTGGAGTCATTGCCCTTTATTTTCTTAGAATGTCCATGATTTTAGATTTCCAGATGATCACATAAGTCAGAGTTGACACAGCCAGGACTATTATAATCCCTGATGGGTACAGGTGTGGGATGGGAAAATCTCACCCGAGTGCAAGATATTTGGGCCAGACACGAGGCCTGAACCAAACATCTTGTCCCGAGGGTGAGATTTTCCCATCCCACACCCGTACCCATCAGGGATTATTTTTCTCCCCCACCATACAGCGGTAACGTTAGCCAGAGGTAATCGGCGGTCACATGCTGATATAATCAACTCATTTGGTATTCGTTGTTTTGAAAAACTAATGACACCATCGGAAAGAGCATGCAAAAGGTACGTATATATCAAAGGTATATTGTTGTTCAAGCTGAGGTCGCAGTCCCTGGAGCTGAGGGGAAAAAATGGGAAAAACAGTGAAAACGAGTGCCAGATGTGTAACGTGGGCGTGGTGGAGACCCTGGAATGAATAGAATGCCCAAAATACCAGTCTAAAAGAACAAGATTCATGGGGAGTATAATGGAGAAGTGGGATGGGAGAATGAAGGACATGTGGTTAGGGGGCGGCTCAAAGGAGAGGGTTAATATACTAATCGGAGAGATTGGGAAGAATGGGGCAAGGGATGTCATCAAGCAGTTCGTCTCCGAGTTTTGGGAGGAGAGAAGAAGTGTGGGAATAGGGGGAGGCAGTTGGTAGAACATGGGTAACCAAGGCCTTCTCATACGAGAACCGCGACAAATCAGCGGCTGGCTGAAGTGTTATTATTATTATTATACCACGAAATCAATTAGGAACGGTGGCATCTTGGGGTTTAAAGAGTTTTAGAGCATCAAACTTTGATCACACGGCATTCTGATGACGTCAATATGAATTAGTTGGTAGCAAAAAACTGATACGATATGCATAACGTCATAATAACGTTTTAAATGTATAACGCCACATGGGTGGGGTGGGATACATCTGTCTCTCCCTGCTATCTCACCCTGGACAGACGTATGTTACACATGCAGTGGGGGAGAAATATTCGATATATGGTCTCATCCACAGAAAATTCAGATGAAGTTCAAATTTGATGCTTGTCCAACATTTTGTTAGGTAGTTATTGCCTTTTATTAGCTTACACTGCTTGTCCAACATTTTGTTAGGTAGTTATTGCCTTTTATTAGCTTACACTTTCAGATCTTATGTATCTGAATGAACACTGGCTGTACTCGACATACCCCATCCATATCATACCCAACCCCATTTACAAAAGGGAGAGGCGGGTATACAGTAATTAGTTTGTATGTTCATTAATGTTCACACTGACCTGAAATTTTTAGGTGCCAAGTGGAATTTTGTTTGGTGCCGAATGAATTTTGTTAGTGACAAATGAAAGATTTTAGTTCCAAATGAAATCTGATTGTAAATGAAAATGAATTAACCATGTATCATCCGTTGAGTGCAACAAGGTGTCATCTGCATTTAGCATTGCAGATGGCACCTTGGTGCACTCGATGTATGATATTTTAATTTATCTAACAATCATATAGATTTTGGCCTGAAAACCACGACAAACGGTACGTATCACCACATAATGTGTTCCGATTCCGTATCATATAGAAGCCTCATTCTGATTCCGTATCACATAGATTCAGCTTCCAGTAAACACTGCGTTATGACAAATAATAACATAAAATGCATTGTTATTATGCATTAAAATATGAAATTCAAAATTTTGACCAATTTCAACCCAATTTAAACTGAAAAACCTAAAAACAGGCTTTATGTAACGAGATTGTTAGATAAATGTATTATCACGACCAAATGCATGTCCTGTAATTTGTATCAAATTCTCGGTTGTGTTTACAATCAGATCATAACTTGCCCTGACGAGCTCGTTGCAATCTGATTGTAAACACAACATCGAATCTTATACTAATTACAGGACATGCATATGGTCATGATAATGTATATTTAGTATTACCTGTTATGTGGATTTTTCCAGCACATTTGTTAAAAGGTTAGTACTCTTGTCTGTTGCTCACTTTTGAATGAGATTGTTAATTTATGTCATTATCACACAGCGTATTTGTACTGGTATTGCACGTGAAAATTCCTCTGTCTTCATGCAAGAAATTTCATGTTCAACTGGTGTCTTTTTTGTGTACCCGCCTACCACGGGGGGCAGGGGGGGGGGGGGTATTCCTTGTGTCCATCAGTCTGTCCATCCATCCCAAAGTTGTATCATACACAACACTCACACTTTTTAAGACAGCCTTCTGAAATTTTGCACAATGCAAAACTTCATTCAGCACATTACCACGTTAGAAGGTTAGACGACAGATTGCCCATTATCAGCTCAGAAAATTTCATGTGTTTTTTTTGTTGAGGATACCTTAATGGTGTAAACAATTCCTCCCTCAGTTTTTAATGTAGGGGGTTGAAACTTTATGATATCACTACACATGACTTGAAGATATGCAACATCTATAAAGTTTGCAGAAAAATATTTTTAACAAAATTATTCCCCTCTATCGAATTTCGAGTGTTTTTAAATTGAAGGTACATTTCATGGTGTAATCAGCTCCGTCCACAGTTTGTAATGTAGAGATTTTAAATTTTAGGATATGGTTACACACTAAATGAAGATGTGCAACATCTATAAAGTTTGCAGAAAAAATATTTTTTCACAAAATTATTGCCCTTTATTTACTTATAAAATTTCCTGTGTTTTTTAATTAAGGGTACCTTCATGGTGTAATCAACTCCTTCCTCAGTTTCTAATGTAGAGAGTTGAACCTATAGGATATGGTTACACATGCCTTGAAGATATGCAACATCTATAAAGTTTGGAGAAAAAATATTTTTTCTCAAAATTATCAAATCAAATCAAGTCTCTCCGACATTTGGTAAAGAGGCAGGGGTACCTTTTTGTGTCACCCTGTGGTGACACTTAGTAGTTTTTATGTTTACCCATACTATGTATGGTGCACATAATGCCGGAATCCGGGGTGGCCATCCGTCATTCGTCCATCCTTTGTCTGTCCATCCATCCGTCTGTCCGTCCATCTGTCCGGCATCCATATCCATTTCTTTGGCATTCGATAACTTGAAAAATATTGCTTGGATTGTCAAGTTACTTTATATTTGTGTTCAGGTTACTGATGTGCTGAGCTGTATAGTTTTTGGTGTAAATCTGATAATTTGATCCTGAGATTTTATCTCTTTATCCTTCAAATTGAGAATTCTTCCAATCCCTTTGGCATGAGATAACTCAAAAAAATATCAATCCAATTGTCATGTTACTTTATATATATCTTCAGGTTACTGATGTTCCCAGCTGTATAGTTTTTGGTGTAAATCTTTTATTTTGATCCTGAGATATTAACCCTTTATCCTTCAAATTGAAAATTCCTCCAGTCCCTTTGGCATTTGAGAACTTGAAAAATATTGCTTGGATTGTCAAGTTACTTTATATTTGTGTTCAGGTTACTGATGTGCCGAGCTGTATAGTTTTTGGTGTGAATCTGATAATTTGATCCTGAGATATTAACCCTTTATCCTTCAAATTGAAAATTCCTCCAATCCCTTTGGCATTCGATAACTTGAAAAATATTGCTTGGATTGTCAAGTTACTTTATATTTGTGTTCAGGTTACTGATGTGCCAAACTGTATAGTTTTTGGTGTAAATCTGATAATTTGATCCTGAGATATTAACCCTTTATCCTTCAAATTGAAAATTCCTCCAATCCATTTGGCATGAGATAACTTGGAAAATATTGCTTGGATTGTCAAGTTACTTTATATTTGTATTCAGGTTACTGATGTGCCAAGCTGTATAGTTTTTGTTGTAAATCTGTTATTTTGATCCTGAGATATTAACCCTTTATCCTTCAAATTGAAAATTCCTCCAATCCCTTTGGCATTCAATAACTTGAAAAATATCAATCCGATTGTCATGTTACTTCATATATGTGTTCAGGTTACTGATGTGCCGAGCTGTATAGTTTTTGGTGTAAATCTTATAATTTGATCCTGTGATATTAACCCTTTATCCTTCAAATTGAGAACTCCACCAATCCATTTCTTCGGCATGCGATAACTCAAAAAATATTAATCCAATTATCAGGTTACTTTATATATGTATTCAGGTTACTGATGTGCTGTGCTGTATCGTTTTTTATGTAAATCTAATAATTTGATCCAGAGATATTAACCCTTTATCCATCAAATTAGGCACTCCTCCAATCCATTTCTATATGTACCCATACCATGTATGGTGTACATAATGTCGGCATCCAGGGTGGCCCGCCGTCATACAGCTTTCTACTAGTTGCGCGTATGGGTACACATTTGACGATTTCATCGGCCTGTATTTATGATAAAGCCCCAATGGTCTGTAATCTGTCTAAGGTCCGTCATCTGACATCCTTCACCCATCACCTAGTAATGTTTCATTTCTGTAATGCTATCCATGGTATTGCAGGCAGGGCATATGTCACCATCGGCATTACTCTAGTTTAAGAACTGGAAAAGTTGTCAATAAGTTACATAAGGTCACACTCACACAGTTGGGTTTTAACATCCCCACCTAACAGTGCTCTTCATAAGGTGTAGTTATCTAGATTTTGCAGGTAATTGCATATAATGTGTACTCAGATGTTGGTTACACATTTTGTTCCATGTTGATTTAATCATCTTTTTGTGCTGTTCTACTATTCACACACAAGATGGATCAAATTTTAATTTTAGGTTTCTTTTTTCATTTTAGGATTTGTCAAATGAACGATTATCTGCCATCCTTTCAAATGTAAATGTTCCAGAGTTTGTTCCTGCTAACAAGGTTTGTTACTTAGATTACATGAGTCCAAGTGTTATGAGTGGTCGTCGTTCTTCTACCATTTAACCATAAATACACAGAACATCATGAGGTGTGAATGCATTCATCAGTATAGCATTGAGAGGCACAACCAGGGGCGGCTTGGGCCAAAAAATGTTGCCAGGAAACGTACCAGGGGGTCCCGGACCCAGACAAAATTTTGATTTTTCAAGTCAAAAGAATGCTGCTTCCTTGCATCTGAGTAATCAATGACAGTCCACATAGAGGGCATTTTCAGTGGCATTATTGTATCATCTTTGTCACTCATTGGCAAAAATGGTTGCACCAAAGGGGGCCCCGACTCATCAGGCCAACCATAGTTTGGCAAAATGGGAGAAAATTTTGATTTTTTCGAACCGAAAGAATGCTGTTTCCTTGCATCTGACCCAACAATGGCAGATTAGACTACTGGTATATCGAAATGCCCTCTATGTGGCCTGCCAATGGCAGTCCACATAGACCGCATTTCGACAAACCAGCAGTCTTTGCAATCCGATCCATTTTGCCATTTGGTGTTTTTCACAAAATTTCATGTGCCAACAGGTGTTGGGCTGCATAAATTGTGGGGGTCCATGGTGGATCCCAATAAGGGCTCAGTGGTCCATACAGCCAGTCCTCTTTTGGGCACAGCCTCAAGTTCTATCCTTTTGCGATGGCATGAGTGCCATATCGATGAATGCATTCACACATTGTGGCATTCTGTGTTTATTTCCTGCCTTTATGACATAGAATCCATTAATTTAAAAATTTGTAGAATTTGACAGTTCTGACATCTGCTTGAAATATAAACAAAAACAAAACTCCGGTGTGATTGGCAAATACATGTGACAGATTGATACATAAACAGAGAAATATAAATAAAAATTGTTTCCAAATAGTTTATTTATTCGTATTTTTAAGAAATTAGCTGCCGTTATCTGAGGGATATTCGCTTCAGGGTCAGAACTTGAGTGTTATAAAATCACTTCCTATTTATAAAATAAGTTTAATTTTGTTAATTTGGGTGGATTTGACATACGATTGATCAGCTTGTCACCCAGTTTCCGAATCGATGTCAGTCAGAATGTGACATTTTGATAGGCTGATTACAAAAATGGGTGGGGTTTAGTTGTTTTGAGGGATCCATAACTGAATGAAAAAGTATGGCTTATTTTCTTTGATGAGACTGATAGGTATGATGACTTTTAGAACTAAGATAGGAATATCATGAAATGACAAACGACATCCGTTTAATCCTTGAAGGACTGGGCTGTTTAAATGGTTTTTGCTTCACTATGATAAGTCTAATTCTGTGGTTTTGTAGTGGTTTTAGTTAATCTTGGCTTTTGCCAATCAAGATTTGACTAGAAACCTCAGCAACTATACTTAGAATGCAAACTATTTGATCACCCGAACACTGTGTATTGAGCACCTAATCTAAGGCAGGAGAACGGAATGACAGCAGAAGTAGTCCTTCTAGAGTCAAATATTTTTCTATTTAATTCTTTACCTTATGAATCATCTGCATCAGCCCCTGTAAATTACATATTAAACAGTTGAAAAAATATATTTTTGAAACAGACTCAACAAAACCATATGAGACACCTCATTGGACCGAGCTCATTCCAGTGAGAGGTCACATGATATTGTTTTGTTGAAATTTTTTTGATAAATTTTTAATAAAATAATAAATTTGATATCCTGTTGTGTAAAATGTTAAATTATTAAAATGTTTGTTTTCAGTCATTGTGATAATGATAAACTGGGAAGAATGATAGTTGATTGTCAACGACTTTCTGTTTCTCTCCAGATCCTGAAGCTTTCACCATTGTGGAAACTATTTAGTTTGGTCTTACTCGTTATTTCAACAGAAACCAAATCAAAAATGACAATCATTTTTTGTTCACATCCTGATATTGATTACATATTGAAGGGTAATTAATATTATTCATGTATTATCTTGTCTCCGTAGAGGATAGTTGTAGATGAAAGTGTAACCAAAGAAGAAGCTTCTACTAATGCGCCTCCTGAAGATGAATTATCAGAATCTACTGTGAGAATCAGATCTTTTGTTTCTCATTCATCATCCCGTGAGTACATTTGTGTCAATCCTTTTTTTTTATCGTTATCTCGAACATCAAGGCAATATGATGATCAAAAGAATAACTGTAGTTGGTTTTTCTCAAAATCACAATTTTGTCAACTGTTTCTCAATGCCCTCTTTTGTGCGTTAACCATATGGACACTGAGGCCCAAATTCCAAAATTTCAAATACAGTGATGCCCACTTAATTGGATATCTCTTAACTGAATAACCGTGTTAATTGAATATAATTTCCCAACACAAAACAATTTACCATACCTCCAGCACAACTTTGACCTGTTAATTGAATATAGGTTATAGAGTAAACTCCTGTTAATTGAATAAAGAATCTTGTAACCATTCAAGAAATTACCCTGACTCTTCCTAGTTTTCCTTTGCTTATAGACCTATTTGGTCTCAGTACAACCAATACAGTTATTTAATCTATTATATCTTCTTTGACAGAGTTCATGGAGCTCTGTCAAACAAGATATAATAGAATAATTGCGAAGTTTATTTCTAGAATACAGGAAAGTGAGACAATCCCTGTTAATTGAATACTCCTGTTAATTGAATAATTTTTATTGGCAAAGTGGCTATTCAATTAACAGGGTTCCTTTGTAACTGTATATTTTTATACTGTACCAATGACCCAGACTTAGCTGGTGCTAACTCTAACAAAACCAGGGCCAAACACAAATTTTGCCCCCCAATCCCCAAAATTTGCATCCAAAACCAAAAGAAATCATGTCCTATAGGACCTCCATACTTCACCCCTACTGCGCATGCGCAGTGTCAAGGACGTCCCAAAATTGGCGCCAATTATCATTCTCTGTTTGGCCCTTCATCAGTCAACATCTCACTGATCTTTGTGCTTGTAAATCTCAGTTTAAAGGATGCCAGACACGTAATTTTTGGAGAAATGGTGATTCTAAGGAGGATATAGAAGGAGGAGAGGGAAAAGGAGTGACAAAAAATAATCAGGGCTGTACTTAAAATTTTTTATGAAATTATGTTAAGTTGCCTATTTTCGAGGCATGGGCCTCTTGTCATTCTTGCTAAAATGTTGCACTGCTTATTCAGTGTTTCCTCTCCCCTGGCCTTCTAAGTCCCCCCTTGCAATTCTCCCATGCTTTTGGCATATTTTTGAGAAAGTTCATTTCTAAAATTCTCTTGGGAGAGTTGCTTGGTTACAGAATGTTTTCTGTTATTTTCCCCATAGTTACGTTTTCACCCATGGGTGTATAAACGTTGTGTTCTGCATCTTCCATCTGATGTTCTGCAGATTCTCCCCTGGGAGTCTCTGTCTTGCATCAGATAGAGTGTAATTTTGATGACTGATTTCGGGCCAGTTCTTTCAGTGCCTGGAGTCATGTTTTCTGGTGTTTTACACTGTTTGTTTACATTGGCAACAGCCTTTTTTGAGGGGGGTTGTTTGCCTTTGGTGTAGTTTATCTCACTATAAGATACATTTCTATTATCCGTAAGTGTCTCATTAATTATTTAATATAAATTTAAAATTTTTTACCACACTTAGCCATCGGATCCATCGGGGCTCAACGTTACTTTTCAGAAACTTGGGCTTTGCTGAAAAAATATTTTTTCAAAATTATTTTGTTTTGCAATTGTTTTTTCATTATTAATGGATCATGTTATTATGTATCTTTGTGTCAGGGGTTTGTGCGAGTAACTAGGACTTGTTGTTGACTTTTCACAATGAAAGGATATTGTTCAAATTGTAATGGGAAGAAATCTTCCTCTGACTTTCATGATCATTGTATTAATTGTAGTCAGTGTTCTCGCACTAATCCCTATTCTGTATGTCAATATTGGGATGACAAACATTGGAAACGTGTGTCATGGTATGTTGTTACTGGAGAAAGGGCTATGCCGGGTCTTTCTCCGCAAGGTCACTCTACTTTCTCAGTTTCTATTTCAGAGGAACAAGAACAGGGTGATGTTTCCATGTTATCTTCTGCAAGTGTGCTTCCGTCGTCACAAATGAATACAGAGCTAGCGGCAAAAGTGCTCATGGAGATTAAACAAATGTCGTCCGCTAGCTCGCCCGGTGTAGCGTCCATTCACCGAATGGTTCGGCAGCCGGGTTCGTCCGATGCGGTCCAGGAGGAAATGTTGGGTGATGCGAGCACTATAAACATTCAATGTCCACACCCAGTGACGGCGGATAGTAGGCGAGATCGGAGGAAGCCTTTGAGTCCGGTTCCTAGCTCGTCCAGGTCCAGCCGGGCCACGAGCGAGAGAGGCCCCTCTCTCGTACAACAACATCTGGGATGTTGTGGTACAAAATGTGTCGCAAGCGGAGCATACGTCCGTCGCTCGGGACGCTCCGTTGTATAGGCAGTCCGCGGAGACTGCTCAGGCTTCTTCTTCTCGTCAGCGCACACGACAGCACCTTGGCTGCGTGACCGCCGATATCTTACCAGCTTCGCCGATCAGGGATTCTTCAGCGACCAGGTCACACCATCCGGCAGCCAGGGACACGAGTCCGATGGACTCCGGACGTTCGCATAGAAAAAGTATGCGGGAGCCATCTGATGCGGAGCTGCCATCGGCGAAGCAGCGAAAGACTGCGCCTCCGCAGGTCTCGACGCTGGACATACTTGTGCAGATAGCACAACTTATCGCAGCATCCCAGCAGCCGACAGTAGCGGTGTCGGATCGGGAATTATCCGACGGCGCTGGGTCGGTACGCTCCGCCGAAGCATCGGGGGCGGACGACCGGGAGCATCATGAGGTCCGACCGGATGGTGAAAGAGATACAGATGATTTGGAGCTATCCCTTTCGGAACAACATAAAGCTGCCGTGGACTTCATCCGGCACTTTCTCCCTCAAGTTGTTCCGTCGGGCCAGACTGCAGCGGTTCCGGACAAGAGGATTATAGCGTCATTGGACTCTGAATTTTTTGAGCGGTTCAGGGACATCGCTCCCGAGTTTCCGTCGCAGTCCAATAATGTTGCAAGAACATTTGAATTATTGAACGACGCTATATTTAAACTTGCTTCCAGAACGGGGAAAGCAGGTTTCTTGTCCGCCAATACTCTCAACCTGCCTTTCATTAATGCAAGGAATAAATTCGACACGGCAGGACAGGGTATTCCGAGAGTTCCTCTGCGTATGGACGACGAGGCGGAAGACTTAGAGCTATCATTACCGTCGTCGGCTTCTATTCCAACCGCGGTGTTGGAAACAGCTATTTCGTCTAACAGAGCCAATTTAGATGCCTTATCTTACGCAGATCACCTTACTAAGGCGTTATCACTGCGCCTTCAAGGGAAAGAATTTCAGGATATACAATCCTCTTTAAGACTTCTTTCAAGGGCAGTAGCTTATTCCACGTGTAACTCCGCCCTTTCAGTGGCAAACCTGGAGTTGGTTAGACGTGACGCAGTCCTAGCTACATCCACACTCGTGGATAGTAAGGTGAAGAACTCTCTCAGAGTCGCTTCGGTCTCCGGAGAACTTCTCTTTGACGGCAAGCTTTCGGCTATTTATGATAAAATTACAAAGAAAGCTTCGGATTCTCTGTTGTTCAAATCTGCTTCTAAGAAGTCGGATACGGCAGACAAGAATAAGACAGGCACTTCTGGGTCTAATGCGCCCAAGAGAGGTTCCTATAGAGGTTCCGGTGCGTCCTCTTGGTCTTATTCGAGAGACCGTCAGGGTAGCGACTCTCGTTCGGGACGTCCTTTGGGCCGGGACAACCGGTCGACGGGACGAGGTGCGGGTCGTGGAGGACGTGGTTTCTCCTACCGCAGGCCTCGCAGGTCCAGGAGGTGATGGCTTAAACCTCTATCGCGTACCGGTTGGCGGAAGGTTGTCGAGCTTTTCACAAGAATGGGCGTCGGTTACGGACGACCCTTGGGTGAGAGGAGTGACTTCGGAAGGTCTAAAGATATTCTTCAAACGAAAGCCTCCATTAACTCGAAGTCCAAAGTGGACTCAACTTCCGTCAAATCCGCAGAAAAGAGACACTCTATTATCAGAGGTGCAGTCTCTTTTAATGAAGAACGCGGTAGAGGTCGTAGAAAACCAGGAGACTCCGGGATTCTACAGCCATCTGTTTCTGGTTCCGAAACCAGACGGCTCATTCCGTCCAGTCATAGATTTGAGCTGGATAAACAAGCTGATCGTCGCTCCGAAGTTTTATATGGAGACGATTCAGTCGGTCAGAGCGAGTATTCGGGTGAACGATTATGCAACAAGCATAGATCTCAAGATGCGTACTTTCACGTCATGGTACATCCGACATTCAGAAAGTATCTACGCTTCGCAGTCCTAGGAGTGGTGTATCAATTCCGGGCGATGTGCTTCGGACTGAATCTAGCACCCTGGGCTTTCACTCGGGTAATGAACTCAGTAATGATCTATTTCCGAGCTCATTCGTCTGCGGTAACGTCGGCCTACCTGGACGACATTCTTCAGAGGTACGGCAACGAGTTAACGCTTCAGAACGATGTTCAGAATCTACTTCTATTGCTCCGACGTCTCGGTTTTATAGTAAACGAGGAGAAGTCGGATCTGGTGCCGTCCAAGTCATTCACACATCTGGGCATGAGCTTCGAGACGCACAACAATCTTGTTCGTCTGCCGTTAACCAGAGCGAAATTAGTCAGTTGTTACGCTCGCTATTGTCTGCACGCAGACAAAGTCACAGCGAGAGAATTTATGAGACTGATAGGTCTGTGCGGAGCCGCTGCGGATCTCATTCCGATGGGGCAGTTACGCACGCGTCCTCTCCAAATTTTCTTGACTCAGAATTGGAGTGTGAAAATTCATTCGCTCGACGTAGACGTTCTCTTGTCAGATCAAGTGAAACAAGAGATTCAGACTTGGGCAAACATTCAGTGGTTAACTCAAGGAGTTCTGTTGCAGTTGCCGGATCCGAGTTTTACCATTATGACGGATGCCAGTCAAACAGGTTGGGTTGCATCATTGATCCCAACGGATTCGAGATGCCAGGGTCTTTGGGATCCGCAATTCCTGGGCAAGCACATAAACATCAAGGAAATGATGTCAATTTGGCTTGCGTTACGTCATTGGATGGACATTATTCACAATGCTCATGTCCAAATCCTATCCGACAATACGACAGTAGTGGCGTATATACGGAATCAGGGAGGCACTCATTCAGTTCCGTTGTTCAATCTAACGGAAAGAATCCTTCTGTTTGCGCTAGAACATCAGGTTCTTCTTTCGGTCCGTCACATACCGGGTCGTCTGAATGTGCTAGCAGACTCCCTTTCACGAAAGGGTCGCTTGTTGCCGTCGGAGTGGACTCTCAACAAACAAGTATTCAATCAGATTTGCTACCAATGGGAACGGCCAATGATAGACTTATTTGCGACACATCTCAACAATCAGTTGCAGACGTATGTGTCTCCGTGTCCGGATCCAAGAGCATTTGCAGTAGACGCTCTGTCGATCCCTTGGGACGGAATGATAGGATATGCGTATCCTCCAGCGCCGTTAATTCAGCAAGTATTGCTAAAGATAAAACAATCTCAATGCAAGATTCTGTTGGTAGCATCTCTGTCGCCACAGAGACCGTGGATAAATCTACTCAGGTGTCTGTTGTGGGACCTACCGCGAAAGCTTCCTCCACGGAAGGATCTTCTTTCGCAGGGGAAATCGCGTCAACTCCATCACAACCCGCAAGGTGTCAACCTTCACGTTTTTCCGTTGTGCGGTCCTTCTTGCATGGCAAGCACTTTACAGGACGAGCAGTGGACGCGATTTCTAACTGTAGGAGGACCTCCTCTTCGCTAAACTATGCGGCTAAGTGGAAGGTTTTTCGTCGTTGGTGTAGGGATCATTCTGTAGACATTTTCGATCCCTCTATACCAGACATTGCAAACTTTCTAGTATACTTGTTTGACGAAATCAAACTGCAGCCTGTTACTATTAAGGGTTATAGGTCTATGTTATCTGATACCTATGCACATCATGATAGTTTACAAATTGGATCTAATGTCTCTTTATCTAAGTTAGTTAGAAACTTCTCGATAAATAGACCCAGAACTCTTAGATTAATTCCTAAATGGAATTTAGCTTGGGTTCTTCTTAAATTGAAGGAAAAGCCATTTGAACCTCTTGGGACAGTAGATTTCAAATTCTTATCTTATAAGACAGCTTTTCTCTTAGCTTTCTCTTCTGCTAGAAGAGTCAGTGAGCTTCATGCACTGTCGGTGGATGATTCTCACTATCGTAGTGTCAGGAACACTATCACCTTCACTACTAATGTGGGTTTTTTAGCTAAGAATCAGGCTCCTAATAAATATCCGGAACCTATTGTTATTAAGGCTCTTCCGTCTTCAGACGGGCATAGGCCTTTACTCTGTCCTGTTAGAGCGTTACGTATCTATAAACAGAGATCTCAGTTTATCAGAAAGGGATGGAAACGTTTCTTTCTGTCTTTGATGCCTAATAGAAGGGTCATTTCGGTCCATTCTATTGCTAGATGGATTCAATTAACTATCCGTACTGCTTATGAGAGTTTATCTTCTTCTCAGCAGTCTGTGCTTAAGATTTCCGCTCATGAAGTAAGAGCTCTTGCTACTTCTTGGGCTTATGCTAATAGTATTGCTATTACAGACTTAATGAAGGCTGCTTATTGGTCACAGCCATCCACATTCACAAATTTTTATCTCAGAAATATTGAGTCCATTTCTGGAGACCTGCATTGTTTAGGTCCGTTATCTGTTGCTCAGAATGTCGTCCACTAAACAGTTGCAACTATAGTTATGCAGGCTTTCTGTTCCGGCAATGACTCCGTCCGGCTGCCCTCTTCGCTCTGGGCTATTTGACCCAGGGCAAGGGGAAGGGGGGGGGGGGGGGCCGGTGTTCCCTTAGGTCACCTGCTTTATAGTGAAAAGCAAGGGAATGCCTCCTCCAAAGTCAGTACTTCTGAGTCGCTTCCGGGATGGTTTTAAAGTGTAATATTAATGTTATAATTCATTCATGTCATATTTTTAAAGTGTAGCTCGGTGTGAAACATTTGTATATGTCAAGTGTCAAACGGGCTTTATTATACAATACTCGGACACTTTTAAAAGATTATAAAGAGTCTCAATTCTCTGGACTACTTTATTTATTGGCTTACTTTAAAAATAATTAGTATAAGGGTTATACTGGATGTTAATAGAGAACATGAATGTTATTGTGCTCAATTATAAAGGGTATTGTATCTTTCTAATTTAATATTAAATAAGAAAGATACATGTAAAGCCTAATACTCCTTTTCTCCTTAAGGGGTTACCTCTTTATTGTATAGTTGAGCTTATTGGATTTTCCTCTATGTCCTAGGCCCTCCAGCCTTTTTACTATTCAGCTAAGTCTGGGTCATTGGTACAGTATAAAAATGTTAAAAAATTTATAGTAATTTATATATTTTTTATACTTACCAATGACCCAGACGGGGATGGCCCTCCCAGGAGTTGGGAACTCTTGCCTCCCCGCTGAGTACATAGCGCTGACCAGGCACTGCCAGTAAGAATGATAATTGGCGCCAATTTCGGGCCGTCCTTGACACTGCGCATGCGCAGTAGAGGCGAAGTATGGAGGTCCTATAGGACATGATTTCTTTTGGTTTTGGATGCAAATTTTGGGGATTGGGGGGCAAAATTTGTGTTTGGCCCTGGTTTTGTTAGAGTTAGCACCAGCTAAGTCTGGGTCATTGGTAAGTATAAAAAATATATAAATTACTATAAACTTTTTAACTTTCCAATCATGTAACTAGGAATCTAACCACTTCAATCTTGTTTGTCTGAGTGTAATGAACCTTGTCAAACAAGATTGATTTGGTTGAATTACTAGTTGCATTATGGGAAAACTTTTACATTTTAAAATTTTGATATCGGTTGCTGAGGGTTATCTACCCCTTACCCAATGTTGTTGGCAGAGTCATTAATTCTAAATACACCTCATCGTAAAAGTAGTCCTTAATTTTAGCTAATAAATTTTGTTTGACCAATCTTTGCTAAACAAGATATCCTAGCTTTTACTATATGTTCCCTTATAGAATAATATAAAGGGAAACAAAGTATTTCTCGATATCCATCAACTCAATGGGTATTGTGTTTTATCTTACCTCCTACAAGTATCAGACAATTTTCTCGGTTATAATGTCACCTGCAGGCTGCATATAAAATTGTACACAGTCAGTTAGAATCGATACATGGCAGACAGTCAAGAGTGATCTTCCCTTTGTTAATTGATCTTTCAAAATGTTGGCATAAAATGCTTCACATTAGACAAGTAAGAATCTATCATTTGTTATTAATTGTAGTTTGGAGTTCCATGTATAGAAAAAGTAGTCAGTAAAATATGTTTATTACACATTTGGTTAGTGACCCAATGTTGTATAAAAGGTGTCAGTGTTAATTCCCAAATTTCATGTTGGGTTCGAGCTTTGCTCTTGGCCAGTTTGGAATTAACTGACACTATATATGCCAAATTACATTTCTAACGAACTGTGTAACTAATAATATTTTCTTGTAGGTTATGTAACGCTGCAGTGGAATGCTGTTATTTGAATAGCCAGTTTGCCAGTGAAAATTATTCAATTAGCAGGAGGATTCATTTAACCCTTAAGGACCTGGATATTTTTTATGCATTTTTAGCATAACTTGACAAAGTCAAGATAAGCTATTGTCATCATGCGTGCGGAAGTCTGTTAGTCTGTTCACTTTTTGGGGGGCACAGGCTAACCCCGTAGTTTTTGTCTGATCAACACGAAATTTCATATGCAGGTTCGTCGGGGTCATGTCTAGATGAGAACATCCCTTTTTGGTCGCGATCCATCAACCGTGATTTCTACAAGAGCCCAAAACCTTTAGTACAGTCTACAGGTCATATTTATGAAGGGATTTCATTATAACTTGGTAGGATGACTCTGTATAATGTCTGGATGAGAACATCACCTTTTGGTCGCAATCAGTCAACTGTGATGGCTGCAAGAGTGCGAAACCAGAAAAACCTTTAGCACAGCCTACAGGTCATATTTATGAAGGGATTTCATTGTAACTTGGTAGGAGGACTCTGTATAATGTCTAGATGAGAACGTCCCCTTTTGGTCGGCATTGGTCAACCGTGACAACTACGAGATCCCAAAACCTTAAAACCTTTAGCACAGTCTACAGGTCATATTTATGAAGGGATTGCATTGTAACTTGGTAGGATGACTCTGTATAATGTCTAGATAAGAATATCCTATTTTGGCCATGATCGGTCAACCCTTTTGGAATAGCACAGGGTTGCGATGGATTTCATCCATCAATACTACCCTGAATTTGTTCCGACGAATCAGAATGCTGCAACGATAAGTGAGAAACCGCTGGCGTCGTTGGACGCAGACTTTATACGGACAGAGGAAGAAGTTCTTTCTTTTCCGGTTCAATCTAGATAGGTGACGCAGGCCTTCGGCCATGTAGACAATGCCATATTCACCTCTCGAGTGCGAGGAAAGGGCAGTTCCTTAACTACATCTTCCATAAACATACCGTTTCATGGACTACGTGCATTTAAAAACAGTTGGAGAAGATGTTCAGAGCTCCTCTGCATTTGAATGAGCAGTCTGGGGATCTAGATTTATCCTTGCCTGCATCAATTACTATTCTCTCAGACACAATTACAACGGCAATTTCTTCAAGTAGAGCGAATTTGGAAGCAATGTCTTATGCAGATCACCTTACCTGAGCTATGCGCAACATCTCAACGGGAAGGAATTTGAGGATGTTTGTACCCCTCTTAGAGTTCTTTCCAGGGCAGTTTGTTTACCACGTATAACTCCGCCCTTACAGTGGCTAATCTGGATTTAATCAGATGTGATGGTGCCCTTGCATCATCTTCACTTATAGATGACAAGGTGAAAAGCTCTCTCCAGGTCGCTCCATTCTCCGGACATACTATTTTGGACGACAAGCTTTCAGCAGTCTATGATCAGGCTATTAAGAAAGCCTCAAGTGATCTGCTATTGAAGTCAGCGTCTCATCAACCCACTTCAGCGGACAAGAGTAAAGGAGGACGTTCCAGATCTAAACGTCAAAAGGCGGTCTACGGCTATCATTTCGAATAGGTCTATAAACAAGGGGAATTTGTTGATTGCCAGGGTAATTTCTCGACATATTACAAGATTATTTATTCAATTAACAGGAGTTTACTCTATAACCTGTTTTCAGTTAACTGGTCAAATTTGTATTGAAGGTGTGGTAAATGGTTTTGTGTTTGGAAGTTATATTCATTTAACAGGGTTATTCAATTAGAGATATCCAATAAAGTGGGCTCCACTGTACTTAACATTGTTCACATTTCTATCCTCAAAGTTTAGATTCAAAGCATAGCAATGTGTGAAGCATATGATAAAAAAAATTGTGGTCAGACATGTTAAGCTGATGAATTGTAAAGTAGTGAGACTTCTGAGCAAAAATAGTGAGATTTTAATTATTATATGGCTCAAAGAGTAAAATTTATTGACTTTAATAGTGAGATTCTGTCAAAATTTTCAATTTTAGGCCTAAAAAAATTAAAAATCTGTTTCTCAGGCCCTCCCGCATGGTCGTTTTGGCTGCCGCATGCTCTCTTTTTATAACTAATGTAAACTTTAAAAAGATAAAAGTAAAATGGTTTATGTCTGATATTTTACCCAAGTTAAAAAAATTGATAAATTTGTCCCTTGAGTTCAAGAAGGCTTTGGAATGCTTTAGCATTGCAAAGCCTTCTTGTCCTTAAGAGACAAAATACGCCACCACCCATGCTATTCCGTAGATTATGAGGCCTAAAACATAAACCAAGAAAATGAACGTTTGATGGCAAAGAAATAATTTCAGAAATGAAAAATAAAATAAAAAAACGCTCGCCCACATGCAATTTTACAAATAATGGCCTGAGAAACAAAAGATCTACTTTGTGTGGCCTTAGGCTCATTTAAGAGAAATTTTTTAGCTGCGACTAGCAGCTCTATAAGTGGCAATGTCGGTCGGTCTGTCTGTCTGTCGGTCTGTCTGTCGGTCGGTCGGTCAGTGACCAACGAGTTTCAAAACTCAATAACTTTTGAAATACTTGATGGAATGACTTTATATCTGGCATGTAAGTGTATCTTACTGATGTCTAGCCACTGTTCAATGCATGTGTTGTTCCAAATATTTTTCTTGGAGTTATGGCCCTTGATGAACTTAGAATGTCGGTCGGTCTGTCTGTGACCAACGAGTTTCAAAACTCAATAACTTTTGAAATACTTGATGGAATGACTTTATATGTGGCATGTAAGTGTATCTTATTGATGTCTAGCCACTGTTCAATGCATGTGTTGTTCCAAATATTTTTCTTGGAGTTATGGCCCTTGATGAACTTAGAATTTTGTGAAATTGCACCACCCGTCGCAGCTACGGCGTCGATGTCACGATTTTTCTGGAAAATAGTGAGTCTCCCTTTAAAATAGTGAGACTTAACATGTCTGACTGTGGATACTAGAAATATCTCATTTGTGGGCATGAGAAAAACTAAAATTTCCAATGCTAAACTTCTTAAAATGTTCTGTTCCTGGGGTCCACTCATGATATATACTGATCCATTCAAAACATATCAGTATAATATTAGTGACATCTTTCTGAAACACTCCTTAACCCTTTACCCAACGAATCAGCCACATCCGTTCGCGTAATATGCAAATTTCGCAGCTGAAAAAAATACTATATTTTTATACTGTACCAATGACCCAGACATAGCTGGTGCTAACTCTTAAAATATAGGGCCAAACACAAATTTTGCCCCCCAATCCCCAAAATTTGCATCTAAAACTAAAGAAAACATGTCCTGAAAGGCCCTCCACACTTCGCCCCTACTGCGCATGTGCAGTGTCAAGGACGTTCCGAAATTGGCGCCATTTATCATTCTAAGTTTGGCCCTTCATCAGTTAACATCTGACTGATGTTTGTGCTTTTAAATCTCAGTTTAAATGATGCCAGACACATAAATATTAGTGAAATGGTGATTCTAAGGAGGATAGATAAGGAGGAGAGGAAAAGAATGTGTGACAGAATATTATCAGGGCTGTAACTTAAAATTTTTTAATGAAATTATGTTAAGTTACCTATTTTCAAGGCAGCAGCCATTTTGTTGTCATTCTGATTATTAGTTACACTGTTTTTACAAGTGTTTTCCTCTCTCCCTGTCCTTTAAGTTCCCCCTTGCTATTCTCCCATGCTTTTGGCATAGTTTCTGTAATTATTATTACTAAAATTTCTTGGGAGTTTTAGCTGATAACAGAATGATTTCTGTTCTTTCCCCATGTTTACGTCTTCACCTACGGGTGGTTAGGCGTTGTGTTCTGCATCTACCATCTGATGTTCTGCAGTTTCTTCCCTGGAAGTCTCTGTTTTGCATCAGATAGTGTATTTTTGGTAACTGATTTCGGGCCTGGGTGCCTGGAGTCTTATTTTAGTGTTTTTACACTCATTGTTTACATTTACAACAGCCCTCTGTGTGAGGGGGGGATTTCTAATAAATAATATCTTTATGTTATTTTAATCATAACTAGATACATTATTATTGTTCGTAAGTGTTGAATAAATTGTTTAAAATATTTTTAAAATTTTTGTCCACACTTAGGCTTGGGATCCATTGGGGCTCAACGTTACTTTTCAGAAACTTGGGCTGTTCTGAAAAAATATTTTTTCAAAATATTTTGATTTCAATTATTTTTTCTATATTAATGGATCATATTATTATTATGTATTTTGATTGCCAGGGGTTAGTGCGAGTACCAGGACTTGTTTTCTTTTCACATTGAAAGGATATTGATCAATTGTTTTAAGAGGAAGTCTTCCTCTGACTTTATTATCATTCTATATGTGGTCAGTGTACTCGCATTAACTCCTGTTCTGTATCGTATGATTTCGATGACAATATGCGAAGCGTATGTCACGGTATGTTGTTGGGGATTTGGACACTCCGGTCCTTTCCCCGCAGGGTCACTCTACTTTATCAATTTCTATTTCAGACGATCAAGATTAGGGTGATGTATCTGTGATGTCTTCCAACAGTGTGCCTCCGTCGTCACTATTAATGAAGGGCTAGCGGAAAAGTGCTCATGTTATACGCCAATTGCCTAAGAGGACCCTAGTAGGTTCGACGGCCTTTGACGTCCGCTAGCTCGCCCGGTGTAGCGTCCATTCACCAAATGGTTCGGCAGCCGGGTTCGTCCGTTGCGGTCTAGAAGGAATTTTGGGGTGATGCGAGCACTATAAAATTAACTTAATGCACACCCAGTGACGGCGGATCGGAGGGAGAACGGAGGAAGCCTTTTAGTCCGGTTCATAGCTCGTTCCGGTCCATCCGGACGGCAAGCGAGAGAGGCCCCTCTCTCGTTCAACAACATCTGGCCCCAGATGTTGTGGTACAAAATGTGTCGCTAGCGGAGCATACGTCCGTCGCTCGGGACGCTCCGTTGTATAGGCAGTCCGCTGAGACTGCTAAGGCTTCCTCTTCTCGTCAGCGCACACGACCGCACCTTGGCTGCGTGACCGCCGATATATTACCAGCTTCGCCGATCAAGGATTCTTCGGCGACCAGGTCACACCATCCGGCAGCCAGGGATTCGAGACCGATGGACTCCGGATGTTCGCATAGGAAAAGTATGCGGGAGCCATCTGATGCGGAGCTGCCCTCGGCGAAGCAGCGATAGACTGCGCCTCCGCAGGTCTCGACGCCGGACATTCTTGTGCACATAGCACAGCTTATCGCAGCATCCCAGCAGCCGACAGAAACGGTGTCGGATCGAGAATTATCCGACAGCGCTGGGTCGGTAGCCGGGGACTCGAGGCCTGCAGACTCCGGACGTTCGCATAGGAAGTGTGCGGGAGTCAACGTACACGGAGCTTCCGGCGGCAATGCATCGTAAGTCCGCTACTGCACAGGCCTCGGGAACGGACGTTCTTTCCTTAATAGCACAGTTTATCGCAGCATCCCAGCATCAACTGAATCTGTCGCATATATTTTATCCGACGATGCTGGGTCGGGACGCTCCGCAGAAGCGGGTACGGACGTCCGAAAGTTTCATCCGGTCCGACGGGATACCGAAAGGGATTCGGAGGATTTCAAGCTTTCCCTTTCGGAACAACATATGCTGCGATGCCGGATAAGAAACTAATAGCGTCGGTGGACTTAGAAATTTTTGGTTCGGTTCAGGGACATCGTCCCTCAGTTCCGACATAGTCCAATAATGTCACACAAACTTTCGAATTATTAAACGACGCTATATATATTATTATTTTATGCTTGCTATCCAAGCATTTCTGGTTTCTTGTTCGAAGAGTTATGGAGATGTCTTTCAAAAGTGTGCCTCTGTCGTCATAGTTAATGAAGAGTTAGCGGCAATAAGTGCTCATGGAATATGTCTATCGCTTACGGAGTGACATTCGCTAGCTCACCCGGTGTAGCGTACATTCATCGAATGGTTCGGCTGCCGGGTTCGTCCGTTGCGGTCTAGGAAGGAGATTTGGGTGATGCGAGCACTTTAATTACTTTAGTACTCACCCAGTGACGGCAGATTGAGGACAGATCGGAGGAAGCCAACAACATAGGGGACCGCATGTTGTGGTTCAGATATTTTACATTCGGAGCATATGTCCGTTGCTCGGGACGCTCCGTTATATTGACAGTCCGAGAGACTGTCTTTAATGCTTCCTCATCCTCACAGCAGGGCACACGACCGCACATTGGCTACGTGACCTCGAGTATCCGATCAGTTTCGGCATTCAGTGATTCCACGGCGAATAGGTCGCGCCATCCGGTAGCCAAGGGACACGAGGCCTATACACTCCGTTCGCTCGCATATTGGAAGTATGCACGGGATAACGATCACGGAGCTTCCAGCGGCAATGCATCGTAAGACCGCTTCTCCTCAGGCCTCAGTGACGGACGTGCTATCCGAGTTAGCACAGTTGTTTCGCAGCATCCCAGCAATTGACAGTTTCTCGGTCGAATCAGGAATTATCCGACGGCGCTGGGTCGGTGCGGTCCGCGGTTGCATCAGCTACGGACGACCGAACGCTTTATAGGGTCCGACAGGATGGCGAAAGGGATTCGAAAGATTTCGAGTTTTCCCTTTAGTAGTATCGGAAGATGCCTTTCATATCTTCTGGCATTTCTTCCAGTGATTATTTTTCGGACTTCATTGCTGCGATCTTGGATAAGAGACTTATAGCGTCATTGGACTCGGATTTTTCGATCGGTACAGGGACATTGTCCCTGACTTACCGACGCAGTCCAATATTGTCATTACAACATGTGTTTTATTTTTCGACGCTATATATTTATTTATATATACAAGCCTGCTACTAAGCATGATAGTTTAGTTTCTTGTCCGCGTGGCTCATTTCTGCCATTTTATCATTTTTACAAATAGTTTATTTTGGCAGAGCAGGGCATACCGAGAGTTCATATGCGTCTAGACGGTGTGATTAAAGACTGCATATATTCTTTTTCGCCGTTTATGTCTTTTCCAATTTCAATGTTGGGAACGACATTATGTATAGTAGACTTAACTTAGACGCTTTATTATACGTAATCCGCCTTACTGAGGCGTTATCATTACGTCTTCAAGAAAAGATTTACGGGATATTATTCTCAATGTAATTTCTTTTGAGGGCAGTAGTTTGTTCACGTATAACTCCGCCCTTCAGTGGCTGATTGGAGTTGGTTAGACGTGACGCAGCCCTAGCTACATCCACACGCGTGGATAGTAAGGTTAAGAACTCTCTCAGAGTCGCTTCGTTCTCGGAGGAGCTTCTCTTCGACGGCAACTTTCCGGCAATCCATGAATTGCTCGATTTATACATTCTCTTGTCTATCTAGTGTTACAAGAGATTCAGACTGGGGCAAACATTCGGTGGTTGACTAAGAGAGTGCCGCCGCAGTTGCCGGACCCGAGTGTGGCTGTTATGACGGTTGCCAGTCAAACAGATTGGGATATATACTGATCCCTACGGATTCGAAGTGCCAGGGTCTTTGGGTTCCGCAGTCTTTTAGCTATCAGTTTAACTTCCGCGGAATAATGTTTTTTAGGCTTGCTTTATGTCATTGCATGAACATTATTCAGAAACGCATGCCCAAATTCCTGTCCTTTAATTCGACAGTAGTGGCGTATCTCCGGAACCAGGGACGCACTCTTTCGTTTCCGTTATTCAATTTAATGGAAAGAATCCGTCTGTTGGTTATAGTACACCAAGTTCAGTTTTGGTCCGTCATATTCTGGGTCGTCTGATTGTTTTATCGGACTCCCGTTCTCTTACGGGTCGCTTGTTGCTGTCAGAATGGACTCTCAACAAACAAGTATTCAATCAGATTTGCTATCTATGGGAGCGCCCAATGATGTTTTATTTATGACACAGCTTGCTAATCAATTGCAGACGTATGTGTTGGCTTGTCCAGATCTCTGAGCTAATAGTGTTAACGCTCTATTGATCTATAGGACGGAATGATAGGATACGCGTATCCTCCGGCGCTGTTGTTTTAGCAGGTATTGCTAAGATAAACAACCACAATACATTTCTGCTGATAGCATCTCTATCTTCACAGAGATCATGAGTAATTTACTCTCTTGTCTACTGTGGATCTTAACGTGAAATCTTCCTCTATGTGAGGATCTTTTTTCACTGGGTAAATCGTGTCATCTTTATCACAACCAGCAAGGTCGCAACCTTCATGTATTCCGTTGTGTGATCCGTATTGCATTGTAAGCACTGTACTGGACGAGCTTTGGACGCGATTTCTTACTATAGGAGATCCTCTTCTTCGCTATTCTATGCGACTAAAGTGGAGGCTCTTCCGTCGTGGTGTAGGGATCATTATGTTCATATTGTTGATCCCTCCATACTACTCATTGCTATTTTTTAGTATACTTGTTTCACAAGATCTACTGCAGCCTGTTATTATTTAGGTTATAGGTTTATGTTACCTCATACCTATGCACTCTACGATAGTTTACAATTGAGTCTTTTGTCTCTTTATCTAAGTCAGTTAGTAACTTTTTGATAAATAGACTTAGAATCTTTAGATTAAATTCCTATACGGATTTTAACTTCGGTTCTTATTTAGCTAAGTAATCATTTGAGCCTCTGGAAACAGTAGTTTTCAAATTCTGACCTTTTAGACAGTAATTCTGTTGGTTTCTCTTTTACTGTAGAGTCAGTGAGTTTCATGCACTATCAATGGATGATTTTCACTTTCATAGTTTCGGAATCAATACTTCCGTTACTATTTAGGTTGGATTGTTGCATAAGAGTTAGGCTCCTATTATCCGGAACCTATTATTTTAAGGTCCTTCCGTCTTCGTATGGGCATAGGCCTTTACTCTTTCCGGGTACAGTTTATGTATTTATAAATAGATATCTGTTTATTACAAGGGCGTAAGCTTCTTCTGTCTTTGATGTCTAGTAGAAGGACGTTACGCTCCATTTTATTGTTAATGGATTCTATTAACTAGCGTACTGCTTATGGTATATCATTGACTTAGCAGTTGTGCTTAAGATTTCGGCTCATGAAGTAAGAGTTCTTCTACTTCTTGGGCTTACTTTAATAGTGTCGCTATTATAGATTTTTGAAGGCCGCTCATTGCGCTCAGCCATCCACATTCATGAATTTTATCTTAGAAGTATCGAGTCAATTTCTTGAGGCCTCTTTTGTTAGGTCTTTTATCTACTGCTCAGAATGTCATTCTCTTAACAGTTGCTACTATAGCTAGGTAGGCTGTCTGTTTCGGCAGTGTCTCCGTTCGGCTGCCCTCTTCGCTCTGGGCTATTTGACCCAGGGCAAGAAAAGAGGGGGGGGGAGGGTGTTCCCTTGGGTCACCTGTTTTACTATGTAAACAAGGGGATACCTCCTCCGGAGTTAGTAATTCTGAGCTGTTATTGGGATGGTTGTTTAGTGAGAAGTTTAAGTTTATAAAATTCATTCAAGTCTTAGTTTTTAAAGTATAGCTTTTGAATATTGCATATGTCAACGGACATGATTATGCAATTCTCAGACACTTTTAGGAGTATAAGAGTCTCTATTCTCTAGACTTACTTTATTATTGGCTTACTTTAAAAATTATTAGTATAAGGATTATATTGGATATTAATAGAGTACATGGATGTATGAAGCTCAATTTTGGAAGGTGTTGTATCTTTCTAATTTATCATAAATAAGAAAGATACATGTAAGGCCTATTACTTCTTTTCCCTACAGGGGATGACTCTATTTTATTTTATTGAGCGTATTCCATTTTGCTCTATGTCCTTGGCCCTCCAGCCTTTTTACTATTCAGCTATGTCTGGGTCATTGGTACAGTATAAAAATGTTAAAAAATTTATAGTAATTTATATATTTTTTATACTTACCAATGACCCAGACGGGGATGGCCCTCTCAGGAGTTGGGAACTCTTGCCTCCCCGCTGAGTACATAGCGCTTACCAGGCACTGGTTATTAGAATGATAAATGGCGCCAATTTCGGAACGTCCTTGACACTGCGCATGCGCAGTAGGGGCGAAGTGTGGAGGGCCTTTCAGGATATGTTTTCTTTAGTTTTAGATGCAAATTTTGGGGATTGGGGGGCAAAATTTGTGTTTGGCCCTATATTTTAAGAGTTAGCACCAGCTATGTCTGGGTCATTGGTAAGTATAAAAAATATATAAATTACTATAAATTTTTTAACTTTTCAAAACATTTCAACAAAACCATATCATGTGACCCCTCTTTGGAACAAGCTTGTCGAGCTTGTTCCAATGAGGGGGTCACATGATATGGTTTTGTTGAAATTTTTTGATAAATTTTAAAAAATGGTATTTAAAATAATAAATTTTGATATCGTCTGCGTTGGGTAAAGGGTTACTTTGAAGTTATTTCACTATTATAATATATTAATAGATTGAAGTCATTTTGAATGAAAACTTCAGGTGACTTCTTGGAAAATATTACCATTGGATAAACAGATGCCCTTTACTCTATATGCTGAATTCAGAGAGACTATCATGCATTTTGTGAAATTTGTAATTGACAGTGGTATGCCACAAGGTTGCTCTCATCAAAGCGAATGTAGACAAGATATTTTCCATTACATAAAGTTGCAAAGTTGGAAATTTGATATAAATACTTAATAGAAACATTTAGATGCATCCTCAAATTCTTTGTGCACATTCATAAATTAAGTTGCCCCACCCTCCCTCATTGTTGCTTAAATGTTATTTAATATTACTATTTGCATCCAATGCTCGGTACATTCAAAAAAATATACACTGTCTGGTACTTTTTTATCGAACAGAAAGCCATGTTAGCTGCTAACCAACAACTAGCTGACTTCTGGTTAACCCTTTACCCAACACAGACATTATCAGAATTTATTAGTTTAATTGTTTGGTTTTTTTATACCCCCACTTTCGAAGAAAATGGGGGTATACTGGATTACATGCATCTGTCCATCCGTCCGTCCGTCTGTGCGTCCGTGTGTGAGTCCATCCGAGATTATTCATAACTTTAGTAAATTATTATTTTCTATAATATTTGTTGGTCATAGGTATGCCCACATAACTTAAGTAAATTATTATTTTCTGTAATATTTGTTGGTCATAGGTATTCCCACACTAGTTATTTTTTTTTTTTTTATTACTTGTTCACTTGGAAATTGTGTCCGTCCGAGCCAAATTTTGTCTGTTCAGCCTGTATCTCGGGTATCGAATGTTCTATTGCAATGACATTTGCCATGAACACTGCTTATGGTATAGGCTTTAAAAAAGGATTCAACGATATTTCTCACATTCTCCTTTTTAGAGTTATCCCCCTTTTTTGACTTACAAATTGTAGGAAATAGACATTATTTGTCAGTTCAGCCTGTATCTCAGGTATGGGTTATCGGATTTCAGTGAAATATGGCAAGCAGTTTGCCTATGACAAAGGCGTCTGCCTCATTGCATAAAACTTCCAAACACCAAACAATTTACCACACCTTTTGACTTAGAAATTGTTGAAAACTTTAGACGAAAATGGGGGGATGGGGGGGTATACTGGATTAGAGTTATTGTATTTCAGTGAAATATGGCATGCAGTTTGCCTATGACAAAGGCTTCTGCCTCATTGCATAAAACTTCCAAACACCAAACAATTTACCATACCTTTTGACTTAGAAATTGTTGAAAACTTTCGAAGAAAATGGGGGGTGGGGATTATACTGGATTGCGTACGTCCATCTGTGTATCTGTCTGTCAGTCCGTACGAGAATATTCATAAATAATATTTGTTGGTCATAGATATGCCCACACTAGGTGGTACACCGTGTGGGGGTATGCACCGGACGAAAGTCCAGCTCTTGTTTACTTTTTTTCCCCCAAAAATTCAACAAAACCATATCATATGACCCCTCATTGGAATGAGCTTGATGAGCGCACTCCATTGAGGGGTCACATGATATGATTAGGTTGAATTTTTTCAAAATATATATATTTCTTCAACTGCTTAATTTGTAAATTACGTGGGTGGATGTGCCTGATTTTCTTAGGTAAAGGGTTAACTTCTTCAATAATCCTATATATTTATTTTTCTCAACAATAGTAAATGAACAAAAATCTGAACTGTTTTGTTGTAGAAGATGTGCAACTCGACAATTTGTCGTCAGTGTTTTGAATTTATTATAAGATCAAGATCCATCTTGTCACACTAAACCGACTAAAGTAATCTGAAATTTGTATTGTGTTTTTCAGAAATCCGACCCATGGTACCATTAGAATTTGAGAAAGATGATGATACAAATGGACATATAGATTACATTACTGCTGCTTCAGTAAGCTATTAGTGAATTTAAGGAATCATTATTTTGCTTTCAGTTCAGAGTTAATATGGGTCCTTCAAAATCTCTGAATATTGGATTTTCTTGAAAAATGTCTTGGAAATTTTCGTAAAAATATTGAGGCAAATTCTTCTTTTATTACCCCCATGGGTGGTATTACTGGATTATATGCATCTATCTGTCTGTCCATCTATCTGTCTGTCCATCAATCTGTCCATCTGGATCCATATCTCAGCAGTGAGTGGATTTATTTCAACAAAATTTGGTATGCGACAAGGTGATATGCAATGGTGTGGGTAATGCTCTGGGCCATGGCCAAGCACTTGTTTTGGTCAAGATGTGACATTTGTATTCTTCATCTGCTTAAATTGCATTCTTTTATCCACTGAAATAGTATCCATAGCTTACACATCTCTGTGTGCAGCACTCTGATACAGCTTCCAAAAGATCAATGTAAGATGCAGGTAATATTAGTGTAAAATACATGTATAAGGATTAATAACTGGTACAGAGTGTTGGCAGGTAGCCAAGCATGCAAATACCTCTCTCACTTCCTTGCTTACTCAATGACTCATACACAGAAACAAAGACCAGAGCCATAACTAACAAAAGGTTTTTTTTGTGTGTGTGTGTGTGTGTGTTTTTCTTTTTTTTGTGTGTGGGGGAGGGGAGCATTGGTGCCCAATGGCTCGGTCACATAGACCAACTATTTGGAACAGACCTAATTGCTTTTAGCAAAGACCTATACACTACAAATATACTGTTCATGTGTCAGATACCGTGTTTAAACATACAGCAATTACACACCAGCTTGGTAGCGGTGCCCAGCCATCTGGGTGCTTTCAACAGGTCATGGTTATAAATATCATTTGTTATTAGTTATTCTCTCCCTGGATGTGGAATTCTATCAGCATATTGAGTTGGGCATTTATTAGCTCACCGAAGGGAGCTTAACTTATCACTTGCCATCCGTCGTGAACTTAACTACATTATTGACTTCTCCTGCCAAACTACTGGACCAAATTGAACCAAATTTGGTGTGCATGTTTCTTATCAAATGTCAATTCAAGTTTGTACAAACAAACTTGCCGCGTCCACAGGGGGCACCACAAGGGGCATTACTCCAACAGCACCCATAAATTTTTTTTTAAAATTAAAAAAATCTTCCTATCCAGAACCATCATTTAGAATCTTTTGATATTTGGTATATAACCAATCTATTGGGGTCAGATTCAAGTTTGTTCAAATCGAGTCCCTGGGTTAATAATTGGGCTCCCTATAGGAGCCCAAATTTGAACTTAGTGAAATATGAGGAAATTTCTTTAAAAATCTTCTTCTTCAGATCCACCAGTCAAAATCCTTTCATATTTGGAATACAACATCTATAGGGGGGTCAGATTCAAGTTTGTACAAATTGGGTCCCTGAGTGAGTATTTGGGCTCTCTATTGGAGCCCAAAGTTTAACTTGGTGCAATTTGAGGAAATTTCTTTAAAAATCTTCTTATTCAGATCCACCAGTCAGAATCCTTTCATATTTGGTATACAACATCTATAGGAGGGTCAGATTCAGGCTTGTACAAATCGGGCCCTGAGTTAGTATTTGGGCTCCCTATTGAAGCCCAAAGTTTAACTTCGAACAATTGGAGGAAATTTCTTTAAAAATCATCTTCTTCAGATTCACCAGTCAGAATCCTTTCATGTTTGGTATACAACATCTATAGGAGGGTCAGATTCAAGTTTGTTCAAATCGAGTCCCTGGGTTTATATTTGGGCTCCCTTTGGGAGGGAATTTTAACTTAGTGAAATATGAGGAAATTTCTTTAAAAATCTTCTCCTTCAGACCCACCAGTCAGAATGCATTCATATTTAGTCTACAACATCTTGAGGTGGGTCAGTTTCTGGTTTGTTCAAATTGGCTCCCTATGGGAGCCCAAATATCAACTTAGTGCAATATAGGGGATTTTTTTTTTAAAAATAGAATGTTTTCATATTTGGTATACAACATCTCTAGGAGGGTACGATTCAAGTTTGTTCAAATCTGGTCTCTGGGTTGATATTTGGCTTCCTATGGGAGCCCAAATTTTAACTTAGTGCAATATGAGGAAATTTCGTTTAAAATTCTTCTTCTTCAGATCCACCAATCAGAATCCTTTCATATTTGGTTTTCAACATCTCTAGGTGGGTCGGATTCAAGTTTGTTCAAATCGAGTCCCTGGGTTAATATTTTGGCTCCTATTTGAGCCCAAAGTTTAACTTAATGCAATGTGAGGACATTTCTTTAAAAACCTTCTTTTTCAGATCCACCAGTCAGAATTCTTTCATATTTGGTATATACATTTGTAACATGTCAAGGGGGATCAGATTCAAGTTTGTTCAATTTGAGGGGTGGGTGGGGCAGGGGGAGCATCTTAGGTTCAGGTTTGTTCAAATCCATTCCTTAGCGTTTTTCCATAAAATTTGCCTTTGCATGGCTTCATTCCTTTGTAGTGTTGTTGAACCATGTCTAACTGAATGTGACCCCAAACACTTCTTTGAACCACTTTGGCCGGTGGGTGATTAAGGCCCCTTGGGGCCTCTTGTTGAATTTTCTAATCTGTATATTTTTGTTGGGCAAGCAAGAGATTTTGGCAACTGAGTACAATGTACTCCAAAGCGTGTGTATATTTTCGTTGCGCAAGCAAGGTCATCTGCCCAACTTGATATTTCATAATTTCTTGCCCAACGTCTGCCCGATGAAACCCATGATTGGGAGATTGGGGGTCTTCCCCCACCCCCTGCCCCACCCTTATCGAGAAGTAATGCCCCTGACAAGGACTTATTTGATTTCTATTCATTCAGGGCATAGAGTTATTTGGCTTCGTTATTGGTGTGTGTGAGATTCTTGCCAATACAGCTTTCTGAAAGCCACAGAAAGGCTGTGTGGAGTAATCCGTCCTTGGTGTTTAGTAACTGGGGAACAGACCTATTGTTGCAGTGAGTATATGTGTGTAATCTACCTTGCTGGAACAGGAGGAGCTACTAATAACAAGAGTGTGTGGAAACAGAGTGGTGGTACCTATGTTATTTCAGTTGAATGTCTATTGTGGTTCCACTATGTTATGCTGTGAGAAGGATTAATTATTCTCTTCTCTATCACATCTGCTATTCCCGTCATCTGAATTGATTCTCTCTCCAAACTGATGATATTCTGTTATGTAATACAACTGTTGGAAAGGGCTCTCTGAGCCCTTTCCAACATGGTGTTGCATAACAGCATTTCATCATAAAAAGTTCAGATACACCAAGTGTATCCAAGAAAATCTGATGCCAAAGATCCAAGTTATATTTTCCCAAATTGTACCACAATGCAATTTCAGGTGTGACCCAATATTTTGTTTGATAGAGCTCCGTGAAACATGTCAAATGGTAGAGCTTGTTAAATGTATTGTCATGTGTAAACAAAACACAGATGCCATAGAAGGCTTAATGTATCAAAGTGATTAATTTTGGACAATGTTTCTACTCCACTTAAATTTAAAGTTTACTGGCAGTGATTTCTAGTCAAGTCTTGTTGATAGGAGCCAAGACTTGACCAGATGTCATTGCAGATCTTTAACCCCCTGCACACTGATGTCGATATATCTAAAGTTCAGAGAACAAATTTTTCCCATAATGCAACTAGAAATTTAACCAATTCAATCTTGCTTGACAGAGCTCAATGAGCTCTGTCAAACAAGATTGAATTGGCTAAATTCCCAGTTGCATTATGAGAAAAATGGCTACTTGAAATCTGGATATTTTGACATCAGTGTGCAGGGGGTTAAGAGATGGATTGATGAGTTAGAAAATCGAGGACTGTAATCCTGTCCACCCAAGTTGAAATGACACATTGGAGGGTGATCGAGTTCCAAAATACCTTGTGTGTTCTGTAAAGTAAGAACAGTGTCTACTCCGCTACGTGTATATTTACTATTCATGTTGCAAAAATAGGTTTCTTTTTCTTGGTTTTTGTTGTAAGTACTGACTAATATTTCAGAATCTCAGGGCTATGATGTACAAGATAGACTGTGTTGACAGGTTAAAAGTTAAAAGAATTGCTGGAAGAATAGTGCCTGCAATAGCTACTACTACAGCAGCAGTAGCTGGATTGGTAATTAGTTTTTTATTGTACTATGGATTTCTATTAATTGAATTGCTCCTGGTGATGAAAAATGTGTAATAAACTACCTGAACAGGTGTGTAATTTGAATTCTATAAATACAATAGGGAGTGCTCTTGCTATTTTCTTTCTTTTTTTTTTGGGGGGGGGGGGGGGTGGTGGGGAGGGGAGGTTCCAAACATGATATTTGAAAGGCCATTGTGGGGGTTTGGCAGCCTCCCCTTTTCTTAACTTTGACCCTCTGGTTGTTATCCCCACCCCCACTTTTCACGGAAGTGGGAGGACGGAGTAACAACCAGGGGTCCTAATCAAGACTAGGCTCCCCACCCTCACAAACATTTTGAAAAACTCAGTACTCTAAGAGTGAATCTAAGGCATTTATGGCATTGTAACCCGAAATTGGAGACCATTTTAGGACTCTCTATGTTATGTGAAAGCCAGTGTTTTGGGGAGAGGAGCAACAAAAATTTTTGTGGGTCAAGCAGTCCCCCTCGACGTGGCTACACCACTGCACCTGAATAAACAGGTATGTTCAATAATCCCCCACATGTGGTGTTTCATCATAGAATGTAGAAATATATGTTTTGCCACTTTGTGTTGTTGTGAAGGGAAAGGTTATCCAATGATTATATCAATACGTTGAGCTCGTTCCAATGAGGGGCCATAAGCTATGTTTTTGTGACAAAAAAATAAAAAGGTAATAAAAATTGAATGGGGAATTTTATGAATAATGCTCTCCGGTTTCGGTTGTTACAGTGGGTAAAGGGTTAATCGGAGAGTGTCCAGTAGAGCCCACTAGATTGGATGTTTCTTAATGAATAACTATGATAACTGCATATAACTTTCAAACACTAAAGCATTTACCATACCTCCAATATGAAATTGATCTATTAACTGCATATAAGTTAATTGTAGAATAAATTCCTGATACCCCTTTACTCAACGCACAGAATATAAAAATTTGTTTATTTGTTTTTTTTCTTCAAATTTTTCAGAACATTTCAACAAAAAAATGTAATGTAACTCCTAATTGGAACAAGCTTGATGAGTTCATTCCAATGAAGGGGTCACATGATATAGTTTTGTTGAAATGCGTTGAATTTTTGTTTTTTCGACTGTGTAATTTGTAAATTATGCAGGCAGATGTGGCTGTTTCATTAGGTAAAGGGTTAACTAAATAAAAGATTTTGTGAACTAGCCAAGAATTACTCTGACAAGCACTGATTCACCTCTTTTATAGACCTCTTAGACCTTTGTTCACCCAGTATAAGCAATTGGGGACATGGTGGCACTTTGTATGTACTACACGTCGATTGAATCCTTGTCTTCAAACAGTGCTATCCCAGCTTGTGAGGAGTTAGTATACTGGGGAGTCTTGTAGTTGCTTGGTGGTTCTCTCCGGGTACTCAGCTTCCTCCGCACGTAAAACTATCCTACACGAGGTGACCCTGGCTACCAAAAGTGTCATTAAACCCCAATAAATAAATAGTATAAGCAATTAATCTATTATATCTTGTTTGATAGAGCACTATGAGCTCTTCCAAACAAGATATCAAAGAGTAAATGCTTAGTTTATCACTAGAATATTGGAAAATAATCAGATCACCCATAATGAATTACTCCTGTTAATTGAATATCTTTCATGTGTAAGGTAGCGGTTCATTTAACCCTTTACCTAACAAAACAGCCAAAAATGGCCAGAAAATTACCCCGAATGAACCTACCACAGCCTAAAATATCTCAAAAGTTTCAAAAATAAAACCATACAACTATTGTGAAATTTGTTTTTGAAAAATGTGAAATTTAATTTATGTTTTTTAAAATACTGTGTTAGGTAAATGGTTAATAGGCTTCTACCCAGTTTTATGAATGAAGATGTCTTATAACAGATCTGCCCTTAGGGGTCTAAGTTCGTGTTTGATCACATGCTACTGTAACAAAACAGGTGCCCCAACATGCAGTCTTTGTGTAAACTTGCAAGTCACATTATAAATACCTAGGAGAGGGTGGTGGCTAAGTAGGTATAGGGGCAGGCTGCAAGCCCAGAGGTCCTTGGTTCGAATCTCACCTGTAACAACCGCATTGTGTCCTTGGGCAAGACACTTCACCCTCATTGCCCACGTGGGGGCATGGTGGCATTGTGTACTAAGGCATACTGCAAATCAATGGTGCACTTGTCTTCAACCAATGCTAGCCCTGCTTGTGTGGAGTTAGTATGTTAGGGAGCCTGACAGCTGGTTCTCTTTGGGTACTCCGGTTTCCTTCACCCGTTAAACTGTCTGACTCGTGGTGACTCTGCCTTTTGAAAGTGTCATTAAACCCCAAAAATAAATAAATAAATTATAAATACCTAGGCAATTGTTTCTAGGCAAATTTTGACTACCTATCTAGGAAGCAAATACTTGTCTTGAAAAAAATACAAAGCAATATGATGAAGCTGTAATAGTGCAGAAGAATGTATAAAAAATCTCTTGTCCTTTGAGGGTTAACATAACTTGTCTAAATTGTTTGTATCCCAAATGTAGTTCATCAAATTACGTAAAGCTGCTGCTATTTAGTGAGAATAAACTCATTGAATGGCAGAAATATCAGTCAAATAAGTTGTGATTGATGAATTTGGTGGATTGCTAAATGAAGTGATTTTTGCTTACACATTTAATATTGGACTTCTTCTAAAATTGGAAGACGGCAATTTTATTCAATCTTTTTTTTACTTCATGGCAGGTTTCTATTGAGTTACTAAAGGTAATTGAGAAGATGATTTTTGCTTACACATTTAATATTGGACTTCTTCTAAAATTGGAAGACGGCAATTTTATTTAATTTTTTTTTATTTCATGGCAGGTTTCTATTGAGTTACTAAAGGTAATTGAGAAGATGCCAATAGAGAAAATTAAAAACACTTTCCTGAATTTAGCTCTTCCTGTGATGTTATTTTCAGAGCCTGGACCAGCAGAGAAGTCTGTTATCAGGTGAAGTGTTTTTTGCTTATTATATATACATGTAGAATGTTTTTGTGATATAATCATGAAGATTCATTTAGGCCCCACCAAGTAGATCATCTGTTTCTCAGGCCATTTTGGGTAAAATTGCATGTGGGCCTGAGTGGGTGGGCATTTTTTTTATTTTATTTTCTTATTTTTGCAATTATTTCTTTGCCTTCAAACGTTCATGTTCTTGGTTTGTTTCATGTTATAGGCCTCATAACATACAGAATAGCTTGGGTGGTGGTGTATTTCATACCTTGAGTAAAAGAAGGCTTTGCAATGCTAAAGCAAAGCCTTCTTCCACTCAAGGTCCAAATTCATCAATTTTATTAACTTTGGTAAAATATCAGATATAAACCATTTATTTTTATTTTTTTTAAGTTCGCTTTGGTTATAAACAGAGAGCATGCAGCAGCCAAAGGTTAATTTCGAGGGCCTGAGAAACAGGTTCTTAACTTTTTTTTAGGCCTTAGGCACCTTTTATCAGTTTGGGGATTAAGGGATAAATAGAATCTTCAAGTCGTCCCCATGTTGTAGTTAAATTTATAAAACTTATCTAGTAAATTAGGTCTGGACCTCTCCAAACAGTCTTAATTTTCTTACTTTGCATATCAGATATCACTATAAGCCAGGGACCAGTTGGTTTATTTATTTACCGTATATGTCCGTGAATAAGTCGCATCTTTTTGCTTGGAAAAACGGGACCAAAATTGGGGTGCGACTTATACAAAGGTAATTATTTTTCAGCAAGTTTTCAACAGCGATATGAGGACTGAACGGACACCAGATCGGCCCATGTCGACGGTTTGTATCACAGCGATTCACCTGCTTTGAAAATTTGTTTATTTTATTTCACCTCTTTATTTCTTATTTCTGTGTTGTGCATTAACTTGATCACAAAATAAAATTTAAACAAAAATAAATATAAAAAAAATAAAATAAAAATAGGAGATTATACTCAATGTGTTCTTGTTGATTTTTTTTTCTCGGTGACCCGGTGAGTGGAGGGGTAGTGAACAATCGAAAATTCGAAACCGCATGCAATTAATTTCCTTCAAAATAATTACGGTACCTGTTCATGTCTTCAACATCTCCAGTAATAATTCACAATAGAATATTCCATGGTTGTATATCTCAACATATTTTGGATATTGGTATGAGTTATTTACGAAATTCGCAAGGCAATCAAATTGTTTACATAGCACACCTCATGCGTTTTTTAAGGCGAATTCCCTTTGAAGAAGATTAACAAGAATCATGCAGTTACTTCCCTTTTACTTTACATTCACACTTTCGGGAATTTCCGTCGCATCCCGACTTCATGACCTATTTGTTCACACGTGCAATTCGTTTAAATGGCATGGGAATAAAGCATTTTTCTTTGTAGTTTTACATTTGGATTTACCATTTGAATTCAACTTACCTCGTTCTTACCTGAACACATGCACCGGAGCATTCCTTCTTTTACTGGCATGAGTAATAACAAACACAGTTGACATATATCTTTTAATAAATACGATACACGAGTAATAACAAACACAGTTGACATATATCTTTTAATAAATACGACACATTATTGAATGTATCAATGAAGAATACAAACAAATATAATTTATAAATATACTGTAATCTGTCATCAAACCTCCCTGTTCAGTCCACAAGACTTCCTGTCCTTTAGCCAAATTTACGGAATTGTTTTAACATTTTTCAACCCAAATTGGGGGTGCGACTTATACAAGGGTTATAGGCGCAAGGGGGATATTTTGTATGAAAAGTAGGGTGCGACTTATACATGGGGGCGACTTATACACGGACATATACGGTATTTATTTATTTATTTGTTTATTTATTTATTTATTTATTTATTTATTTATTTATTTATTTATTTATTAGGGTTTAACAACATTTTTGACAGCCAGGGTCACCTCATGTCTTACAGTTTTATGGGTGGAGGAAGCTGGAGAGAACAATTGAGCAATGGAGAGAAACTGTCAGACTCCCCAATGTACTAACTCCATGCAAGCAGGTTTAGCATTGGTTGAAGACAAGTGCACCATTGACGTGCAGTATGCCTTAGCACACGGCTCCACCATGTCCCCATGTGGGCAATCAGGATAAGGTGCCTTGCCCAAGGACACAACACAAATACCCCTGGTGGGGATCGAACCGTGGGCCTTTCAGTTTGAAGTTCAATGCCTTAACCACTAAGCCACTGAGGTCCTTTGTTGGTTCATGGTGGAAGTCAAGAATTATTCCATCTGATTTTTCATATTATTACTTGTTTAACCCTGAAGGTCCCCATTCCAACTTTCTACTGCAACAGGTGCCCTAACATGCTGTTACTGGGGGAACTATTATTATTTATTATTATTTATTTATTTATTGGTGTTTAAGATCACATATTTCTGCACAATGGCTAATCATGACCACGACAGTTTTACAGGTGGAGGAAGCCGGAGTACCCGGAGAGAACCACCAAGCAACGGCGAGAAACTGTCAGCTCCCCAACATACTAACTCCACACAAGCAGGGTTAGCATTGGTTGAAGACAGGTGCACCATCGATGTGCAGTATGCCTTAGTACACAGTGTCACTGTGCCCCCACGTGGGCATTGGTGGTGAAGTGTCTTGCCCAAGGACACAACGCAGTTGCCACAGGTGGGATTCGAACCGAGGACCTCTCGGCTTGCATCCTGCACCTCTATCAACTGAGCCACCGCGCCCCCGGGGGAACTATTAAGTTATATTCTATGTACCTCAGCAGTTGTTTCTATTCAAGACTGTATAGGTAGCCAAGAGTTGCCTAGAAACAATGGCAAAGCCACTGAAAATACACTGTCAGAATGTAGAAAATATGTATAAAACACTCCAGACCCTTAACCCTTTACCCAATGCAAACGATATCAAAATTTCATTATTTTAAATATAATGTTTTTAAATTTTTCAAAACATTTCAACAAAACCATATCATGTGACCCCTCATTGGAACGAGCTCACTGAGCTCATTCCAATGAGGGGTCACATGATATGGTTTTGTTGAAATATTTTGAAAAATTTAATTTTTTCAACTACTCAGTTTGCATATTACGTGGGCGGATGCAGGCGATTCGTTAGGTAAAGGGTTAAGGGTTAGCCCTTTCACCTTTAACCCTTCGATAAACAAGTTCTGTTTTCTCATAAAATAGGATCTTGTAACTAACGCCTGGGATAGAAGTCCACTAAAGTGAACAGAACAGTATACATAATTTGCTAAACACAACTTTACTGTGGTAAATAAGTCCTGTTTATCATGCCCCTGACTTGAAAAGTCCAAGGGGTATCTAGTGGAGACCTCCATCCATCCATCTGTTCATCCATCCATCCATTCATCTGTCTGTCCATACCAAAATTTTCTCTTGCATCTCAGCCACTGCCGCTCTGATTTGAATGATATTTGGTGTTGTGATAAAGCATCATGGGGGAACTATAATACCTGTGTAGCGTGAGTTTCTTCCACACATTTGTTCAGAATTATGGACCTTTTTCACTCTTTCAACTTAGAACATTTTTTATAGGTCATGGGCATTGGCACACACTTTGTGTTTCCCCTCTTGTTGGTGAAGCAGGGCCTAGTAACCAATGCCTGGAGTGAAGGTTATCTAAAATGGCAGCTTAGGCCTATAAAAAACTTTTCTTGTTTCTCAGGAAATTTTTCCTCAGTTTTATGATGAGGGAGGGAGGGGATTTTTTTGTCACAAAACAGATCTGAAAATAGTTGGAATCAGAAATTTAACTACTTACACTGTTAATATGTGGCAAGCCAATGTTTTCAGCAGTGAAAATTTACCATAATGTAATTGAAAATTGAACCAGCAATATCTTGTTTGACAGAGCTCTATGAGCTCTGTCAAACAAGGAATAGTTGGTTAAATATTTGTCCTACAAGTGCAAAATAGTGTCACAGAAGAGTTTCCTGGTGAAAAGGTGCTTGTTTCCAGGTGCTTGTTTCCAGGTGAAAAGAATTGCTCTTGTTTTTAATAGCCTTAGGTACAAAGGATTAGCTAAGCTGGACATTAAATTGTGTTGCAGTCATTGATGCTGAAAGTTACTTTAAATACCAGTAAATAGGTAACTTTACCAAAAGTAATGATCAGATCTGCCCAATGTTAATCACGAAAATTATCATTCACATTTAATTATTTTTTTAAATTTTTACCTCCACAGCATTGCTTGTGACACATCATTGGAATGAGTCTAAGGAGCTCATTCCTATTAGTGGGTGATAAGCTATGTTTTTGAGGAAGTAAAAGAAACTTTTTAATAATAGTTGTCTTCTAGTCATTCGAGATAAAGAGTTACATAGTCTTAAATCTCATTCTCCTATTCTGAAACTGCTAGAATGAGGAGTGAAGGTATTTTGGTGAGGTGAGGGTGTCCATTGAACTAAGCATGGGGGTGGCGGTCCATTGAACCAAATCTCACTTTTTCTCAATTTGTGGTTGTTTATCACTAGAGACACCTCCCCCCCCCCCCCCACCCCTGAGGTGAAGCAGTGTTTGTTTATATTGGTAAAAAAAGCTCTGTTTTGCTGGTAAAAAAGGACCCAGTCACCAATGCTTGGTTGGAAGTCCTCTAAACTTGGCAACTTAGGTCCAAGCGATTGACTAAACTTGACTTTATCTCCTTAAGTTGCAGTCATGATTTGCCATTGTGTACAAATATGTGGGGGCGCGGTGGCTCAGTTGGTAGAGGTGCAGGCTGCAAGCCGAGAGGTCCTCGGTTTGAATCCCACCTGCGGCAACCGCGTTGTGTCCTTGGGCAAGACACTTCACCCCGATTGCCTACATGGGGGCACGATGATGCTGTGTACTGAGGCGTACTGCACGTCGATGGTGTGCATGTCTTCAACCAATCTAACCCTGCCTGTGCTGCGGTGCAGAGTTCAGAGTTACGATGTTGGAGAGCTGACAGCTGCTTGTCGTTGCTCGGTGGTTCTCTCCGGGTACTCCGGCTTCCTCCACCCGTAAAACTGTCACAGTCACGATTAGCCATTGTGCATAAGTATGTGACCTTAAACACCAATAAATAAATACAAATATGTGACTTTAAACTCCAATAAATGAATAAATAAATTTGCTTTCTGGAGATCTCTCTGCCACAATTGACCTTGTATTTCACTGGTGTTGTAAAATTAAAAAAATTTCAAATTAAATTTCAAATCAATTTTTTTTAAATTTTATCTTTTACCAAATGTAACAGAATGTAATGGCAAAAACTGTCCAGTGCCATTCACAAAAATCAAAATTCAAATTTAATTTTTTTCATTTTTCTTTTTCTCTCAAAAACGTTGCTAATGATCCTCCAATTGGAGCAAGCTCATTGAGCACAGTCCAATGAGGGGCGTAAGCTATATTTTTGAGGTAACAATGGAATTTTTTTGTTATTCAAGAATTTTTTTTAAAGTGTTCGCTATTCAGTTTGAGTAATGGGTTAACACAGAGCTCTGTCCATTACATCAACCTCAACATACTTTACCCTTTTACCTTACACAAATAAATTAGTACGATGGAGCCCACTTAATTGGATATCTCTTAATTGAATAACCGTGTTAATTAAATATAACTTGAAAACACAAAACCATTTACTTTTTAACTTCAGTACAGATTTGACCTCTTAATTGCATATAGGTTATAGAGTACATTTCTTCCCGAAAAAGCTGAAAAGTTACTCAATAATTGGTCCTTCAGAAATTTAACTCTAATCGGAAACACTGCTTTAGTAAAAATGCTTGTTTCACCAATGTTGATATACTGCCTGTCAGTTTTACCCGATCCCTCTGCAAAATACAAACTAAGTTCTTTAGTTTTCTATGGTCAGGAAAAAATGATAAGATAAGTATTTCTACAATAATTAATACTACAGAAAATGGAGGAATTAAGTGTCCCTACTTAAAAGCTTAGAGTTACTCACTAAAACTATCGTAGATCAAAAGATTGTTAGACCCAAATATTCCTTGGAAGACTCTTGTGTTAAATGATACGGAAGATCTGGGAAGCAACAAAATCTGAGATTCAACTGTTTGGTCACTCCAAGACAATAGCAACTCATTGCCTCCTTGTAGTATGTCGAGAAATTACCCCAAGAATCACCACATTCTTCTTATTTATAGACCTAGTTCTCTCAGTACATCCAATATTGGCATTTAATCTATTATATTTTGTCTGACAAATTCCATGAGCTCTGTCAAGCAAATATAATACAATATATGCTCAGTTTGTCACCAAAATACAGAAAAGTGACTAATCTCTGTTAATTCAATACCCCTGTTAATTGAATAATTCTCGCTGGAAAAGTGGCTATTTGATTGACAGGGTTCCACTGTGCCAACATTATTTTTTCCTACAGAACTGGAAATTTTCTTTTTTTTCCAAAACACTACTTACAACCCCTGTTTGGAATAAGCTTGGTGAGCTTGTTTCATTGAGGGACCAAAAGCTAACTTCTGCATCTGGGAGCACGGTGGCTCAGTGGTAGACTGTTGGACTTTATGCTAGAGGTCCTGAGTTCGATCCCCATCCGGGACAACCTGCTTTGTGTCCTTGGGCAAGGCACTTTATCCCAGTTGCCTACATGGGGACATGATGATGCTGTGTACTAAGGCATATTGCACGTCAATGGTGCACATGTCTTCAACTGCTGTAACCCTGCTTGAACCAAGCTTGAACAGAGTTAGAATGTTGAGGAGCTGACAGTTGCTCATCGATGCTCGGCGGTTCTCTCCGGGTACTCTGGCTACCTCCACCCTAAAACTGTCATGGTCACAATTAGACATTGTGCATAAGTATGTGACCTTAAACACTAATAAATAAATATAAATAACTTCTGCATTCAGAATTTGAAATAAATAACAAACCTTTTCACTTGTCTTCAGCCAATGCTAACCCTGCTTGTGTGGAGTTAATATGTTGGGGAGTCTGGCAGTTGCTCGCCATTGCTCAGTGGTTCTCTCCGGGTACTCCTGCTTCTTCCGCCTGTAAAACTGCCCAACACAAGGTGGCCTTGGCTTTTGAAAGTGTTGTTAAACCCCAATATTGGTAAATAAAGAAATTTCAGGTTGATTATTAGCTCACCTGCCCTAAAAGGCCATGTGAGCTTTTCTCATCACTTGGCGTCCGTCGTCGTCCGGCGTCTGTAAACTTTTCACATTTTCATTTTCTTCTCTGTAACCGCTGAGCTGGTGTGAACCAAACTTGGCAGGAATGGTCTATGGGAGGTCCTCTACAAAAGATCCTCATTTTGTTTCCGTCGGATGAAAAACATGGCTTCCAGAGGCATTCTTTGATTCTGTTTGGTGGATTTTCAAAAATCTTCTCCTCTGAAACCGCCAGGCCAAATGTTTTGAAACTTCACATAAATGATGACTGGGACCCCCTCTACCAACGAGCCTAATGTAATGTTGATTGGGTCACAAACATGGCTGCAATTGCGGCTTATAGTTACTGTAGAAACCCTATGGGAAATCACATTTTCCTCTTCTTCTCTGGAAAAACCAAGGCGACATGAAAACAAACCTGGCAGGGATAGTCTATGGGAGGTCCTCTACAAACGATCCTCATTTTGTACCCGTGGGTTGAAAAACATGGCCGCCAGAGGCATTCTTTGATTCTGATTGGTAGATTTTCAAAAATCTTCTCCTCTGAAACTGCCAGGCAAAATCTTTTGATACTTCACATAAATGATGACTGGGACCCCCTCTACCAACGATCCTCATTTAATGTTTATCAGGTTGCAAACATGGCCACAATTGCGGCTTATAGTTACTATAGAAACCCTATGGGAAATCACATTTTCATCTTCTTCTCCGGAACTACTGAGCCGACGTGAACCAAACCTGGCAGGGGTGGTCTGTGGGAGGTCCTGTACAAACGATCCTAATTTTGTTCCCGTGGGTTGAAAAACATGGCCGCCAGAGGCATTCTTTGATTCTGAAAGGTGGATTTTCAAAAATCTTCTTCTCTGAAACTGCCAGGCCAAATGTTTTAATACTTCACATAAGTGATGACTGGGACCCTCTCTACCAACGGTCCTCATTTAATGTTGATTGGGTTGTAAACATGACCAGAATTGCGGCTTACAGTTACTATAGAAACCCTATGGGAAATCACATTTTCAGAATATTGTCTGAAAAAAAAGTTGTAGTTTTTTTCAAAAATATTTAACCTTCTTTTACTGATTTTTTTGTTGAAAACATAATTCATAAATGTGTGCATTTTCAAGAAAATCGTCTTTGAAACTACAAGGGCAAATGGATTGAAAACTTAGTGTGACTGATGGCTGTAACCCCCTCTACCAATGATCCTCATTTTAATCTTCATCGGGTTGCAATTATGGCTGCAATTGTGGCTTATAGTCACTATAGAAACCCTGTAGGAAATCACATTTTCATCATCTTCACTGAAGTACTGAGCCAATGTGAACAAGACTTGGCAGGCATTGTCTATGAGAGGTTCTCTACAACTGTTACTCATTTTATTCCTGTTGGGTGAAAAAAACGTGGCCACCAGAAGCATTCTTTGTTTCTGATTGGTCAATTTTGAAAACTCTTCTCTGAAACCACAGGGTCAAATGTTTTGAAAATTTGCATCATTGATAACTGGGACACCCTCCACCAACGTTCCTCATTTTAATGTTGATCGTATTGCAAACATGGCCACAATTGCGGTTTATAGTTACTATAGAAAAAAACTCTAGGAAATCACATTTTCATCTTCTCTCTGGAACTATTGAGCTGACGTGAACCAAAATTTGGAAGAATGGTCTATAGGAGGCCCTCTACAAACGATCCTCTTTTTGTTCCCGTTGGCTGGAAAATGTGGCCACCAGAGACATTTTATAATTCTGTTTGATGGATTCAAATGTTTTGAAACTTCACGTGATTGAAGACTGGGACACCTTCTACCAATGATCCTCATGTAATTTTGATGTAATGTTGCAAACATGGTCAGAATTGTAGCTCATAGTTACCATGGAAAGCCTATGGGAAATCACATTTTTATATGTATTTCCAGGTGAGTGATCACAGGCTCTGTAGATCCTCTAGTTGTGTTTAGTGCTTGGTGAATTTTTTGATTTGTTAGGTGAAGGGTTGATAATGAAAATTCTGCTTTCACTGAAATCATTGGTAATGGAGTTATAGTGATAATGATCGCTTCTGTAAACCTCAAGTCCCCATTCAACCACAAACTGCCCTTTTTAGCCCGACTGTTTACAGTGAGGGCTATAGTCATGACTTTCGTCCGTCCGTCTCTCCGTCTGTTAACATTTAGAGTTTTGGTTAAAGTTTGTGGTTAAAGTTTTTTTACTGAAGGTTCAAGTTGGTTTTTTATGCCCCTGGAAATTTTTTTCAAGGGGTATATAGTGGAGGTCTCCGTCCGTCCGTACAAACATTTTGTATTATAACTCGAACATCAGTTGTCGGATTTTAATGTTCTTTGGTATGGTGATAGGGCAGCTTGGGGGAACGGATGCCCTTGTACCTAGGGTTTCGTCCGACAAATCTTACAGGAGTTATGTCCCTTATTTACTTTGAAAATTGATGATTTTCTGGTTTCCTACCAATTAAAATTGTTTGGCTGAACCGATGAGTTTCAAATTTTATATGCTGATTACTCATGTCAAAGTACAGGTCGGTTTCAATTTGAGGTGTGACTCGGCAATTTTTGATGCAGTTATGCCCCCTTTTTCACTTGGAAAAGATGCAAGACCAGTTCTACTTTTTCACTGGTTTGAGAATTTTTAGCTCAACTTGACAAAGTCAAGCTGAGCTATTGCCATCACTTCTCGTCCGTCGGCGTACGTACGTTAGTATGTTAGTACGTTAGTACGTACATCCACAATTTCCTTTGGCACACCTCACAGGTCGCATTTATGATCAGATTACATTGAAACTTGGCATGCTTGTTTGGGGTGACCTCTAGATGGGAGCTATCGATTTTCTTCAATTTCCGTCAAAAAATGTTGCCGCGGCCAACGTTCTTAGAAGTTAGTTTAGTCAAACCACAATATTTCCCTTTGGCACACCCTACAGGGCACATTTATGATTTGATTGCTTTGAAACCTGGTATGCTTATTTAGGGTGACCTCTAGATGGGAGCTATCGATTTTCTTCAATTTCTGGCAAAAAATGTTGCCACGGCCAACGTTCGTAGAACATAGTTTAGTCAGACCTCAATATTTCCCTTTGGCACACCCTACAGGACACATTTATGATCAGATTGCTTTGAAACCTAGTATGCTTGTTTGGGGAGACCTCTAGATGGGTGCTATCGATTTTCTTCAATTTCTGTCAAAAAATGTTGCCGCGGCCAACGTTCTTAGAACTTAGTTTAGTCAGAAGACTCAATATTTCCCTTTGGCACACCCTACAGGGTACATTTATGATTGGATTGCTTTGAAACCTGGCATGCTTGTTTGGGGTGACCTCTAGATGGGAGCTATCGATTTTCTTCAATTTCCGTCAAAAAATGTTGCCGCGGCCAACGTTCTTAGAACTTAGTTTAGTCAAACCACAATATTTCCCTTTGGCACACCCTACAGGGCACATTTATGATTTGGTTGCTTTGAAACCTGGTATGCTTATTTAGGGTGACCTCTAGATGGGAGCTATCGATTTTCTTCAATTTCCGGCAAAAAATGTTGCCACGGCCAACGTTCGTAGAACTTAGTTTAGTCAGACCTCAATATTTTCCTTTGGCACACCCTACAGGGCCCATTTATGATCAGATTGCTTAGAAACCTGGTATGCTTGTTTGGGGAGACCTCTAGATGGGAGCTATCCATTTTCTTCAATTTTCGCCAAAAAATGTTGCCGCGGCCAACGTTCTTAGAACTTAGTTTAGTCAGAAGACTCAATATTTCCCTTTGGCACACCCTACAGGGCACATTTATGATCGGATTGCTTTGAAACCTTTCATGCTTGTTTGGGGTGACCTCTAGATGGGAGCTATCGATATTTTTATACTGTACCAATGACCCAGACATAGCTGGTGCTAACTCTTAAAATATAGGGCCAAACACAAATTTTGCCCCCCAATCCCCAAAATTTGCATCTAAAACTAAAGAAAACATGTCCTGAGAGGCCCTCCACACTTCGCCCCTACTGCGCATGCGCAGTGTCAAGGACGTTCCGAAATTGGCGCCATTTATCATTCTAAGTTTGGCCCTTCATCAGTTAACATCTGACTGATCTTTGTGCTTTTAAATCTCAGTTTAAATGATGCCAGACACATAAATATTAGTGAAATGGTGATTCTAAGGAGGATAGAAAAGGAGGAGAGGAAAAGAATGTGTGACAGAATATTATCAGGGCTGTAACTTAAAATTTTTTAATGAAATTATGTTAAGTTACCTATTTTCAAGGCAGCAGCCATTTTGTTGTCATTCTGATTATTTAGTTACACTGTTTTTACAAGTGTTTTTCCTCTCTCCCTGTCCTTTAAGTTCCCCCTTGCTATTCTCCCATGCTTTTGGCATAATTTCTGTAATTATTATTACTAAAATTTCTTGGGAGTTTAGCTGAATAACAGAATGAATTCTGTTCTTTCCCCATGTTTACGTCTTCACCTACGGGTGGTTAGGCGTTGTGTTCTGCATCTACCATCTGATGTTCTGCAGTTTCTTCCCTGGAAGTCTCTGTTTTGCATCAGATGGTGTATTTTGGTAACTGATTTCGGGCCTGGGTGCCTGGAGTCTTATTTTAGTGTTTTTACACTCATTGTTTACATTTACAACAGCCCTCTGTGTGAGGGGGGGATTTCTAAATAATAATATCTTTATGTTATTTCAATCATAACTAGATACATTATTATTGTTCGTAAGTGTTGAATAAATTGTTTAAAATATTTTTAAAATTTTTGTCCACACTTAGGCTTGGGATCCATTGGGGCTCAACGTTACTTTTCAGAAACTTGGGCTGTTCTGAAAAAATATTTTTTCAAAATATTTTGATTTCAATTATTTTTTCTATATTAATGGATCATATTATTATTATGTATTTTGATTGCCAGGGGTTAGTGCGAGTACCAGGACTTGTTTTCTTTTCACATTGAAAGGATATTGATCAATTGTTTTAAGAGGAAGTCTTCCTCTGACCTTATTATCATTCTATATGTGGTCAGTGTACTCGCATTAACTCCGGTTCTGTATCGTATGATTTCGATGACAATATGGGAAGCGTATGTCACGGTATGTTATTGGGGATTTGGACACTCCGGTCCTTTCCCCGCAGGGTCACTCTACTTTATCAATTTCTATTTCAGATGATCAAGATTAGGGTGATGTATCTGTGATGTCTTCCAACAGTGTGCCTCCGTCGTCACAATTAATGAAGGGCTAGCGGAAAAGTGCTCATGTAATACGCCAATTGCCTAAGAGGACCCTAGTAGGTTCGACGGCCTTTGACGTCCGCTAGCTCGCCTGGTGTAGCGTCCATTCACCGAATGGTTCGGCAGCCGGGTTCGTCCGTTGCGGTCTAGAAGGAATTTTGGGGTGATGCGAGCACTATAAAATTAACTTAATGCACACCCAGTGACGGCGGATCGGAGGGAGAACGGAGGAAGCCTTTTAGCCCGGTTCATAGCTCGTTCCGGTCCATCCGGACGGCAAGCGAGAGAGGCCCCTCTCTCGTTCAACAACATCTGGCCCCAGATGTTGTGGTACAAATGTGTCGTTAGCGGAGCATACGTCCGTCGCTCGGGACGCTCCGTTGTATAGGCAGTCCGCTGAGACTGCTAAGGCTTCCTCTTCTCGTCAGCGCACACGACCGCACCTTGGCTGCGTGACCGCCGATATATTACCAGCTTCGCCGATCAAGGATTCTTCGGCGACCAGGTCACACCATCCGGCAGCCAGGGATTCGAGACCGATGGACTCCGGACGTTCGCATAGGAAAAGTATGCGGGAGCCATCTGATGCGGAGCTGCCCTCGGCGAAGCAGCGATAGACTGCGCCTCCGCAGGTCTCGACGCCGGACATTCTTGTGCACATAGCACAGCTTATCGCAGCATCCCAGCAGCCGACAGAAACGGTGTCGGATCGAGAATTATCCGACAGCGCTGGGTCGGTAGCCGGGGACTCGAGGCCTGCAGACTCCGGACGTTCGCATAGGAAGTATGCGGGAGTCAACGTACACGGAGCTTCCAGCGGCAATGCATCGTAAGTCCGCTACTGCACAGGCCTCGGGAACGGACGTGCTTTCCTTAATAGCACAGTTTATCGCAGCATCCCAGCATCAACTGAATCTGTCGCATATATTTTATCCGACGATGCTGGGTCGGGACGCTCCGCGGAAGCGGGTACGGACGTCCGAAAGTTTCATCCGGTCCGACGGGATACCGAAAGGGATTCGGTGGATTTCAAGCTTTCCCTTTCGGAACAACATATGCTGCGATGCCGGATAAGAAACTGATAGCGTCGGTGGACTTAGAAATTTTTGGTTCGGTTCAGGGACATCGTCCCTCAGTTCCGACATAGTCCAATAATGTCACACAAACTTTCGAATTATTGAACGACGCTATATATATTATTATTTTATGCTTGCTATCCAAGCATTTCTGGTTTCTTGTTCGAAGAGTTATGGAGATGTCTTTCAAAAGTGTGCCTCTGTCGTCATAGTTAATGAAGAGTTAGCGGCAATAAGTGCTCATGGAATATGTCTATCGCTTACGGAGTAACATTCGCTAGCTCACCCGGTGTAGCGTACATTCATCGAATGGTTCGGCTGCCGGGTTCGTCCGTTGCGGTCTAGGAAGGAGATTTGGGTGATGCGAGCACTTTAATGGATTCTATTAACTAGCGTACTGCTTATGGTATATCATTGGCTTAGCAGTTGTGCTTGAGATTTCGGCTCATGAAGTAAGAGTTCTTCTACTTCTTGGGCTTACATTAATAGTGTTCTATTATAGATTTTTGAAGGCTGCTCATTGCGCTCAGCCATCCATTCATGAATTTTATCTCAGAAATATCGAGTCCATTTCTGGAGGCCTCTATTGTTAGGTCTATTATCTACTGCTCAGAATGTCATTCACTTAACAGTTGCTACTATAGCTAGGTAGGCTGTCTGTTTCGGCAGTGTCTCCGTTCGGCTGCCCTCTTCGCTCTGGGCTATTTGACCCAGGGCAAGAAAAAGGGGGGGGGAGGGTGTTCCCTTGGGTCACCTGTTTTTACTATGAAAACAAGGGGATACCTCCTCCGGAGTTAGTAATTCTGAGCTGTTATTGGGATGGTTGTTTAGTGAGAAGTTTAAGTTTATAAAATTCATTCAAGTCTTAGTTTTTAAAGTATAGCTTTTGAATATTGCATATGTCAACGGACATGATTATGCAATTCTCACACTTTTAGGAGTATAAGAGTCTCTATTCTCTAGACTTACTTTATTATTGGCTTACTTTAAAAATTATTAGTATAAGGATTATTGGATATTAATAGAGTACATGGATGTATGAAGCTCAATTTTTGGAAGGTGTTGTATCTTTCTAATTTATCATAAATAAGAAAGATACATGTAAGGCCTATTACTTCTTTTCCCTACAGGGGATGACTCTATTTTATTTTATTGAGCGTATTCCATTTTGCTCTATGTCCTTGGCCCTCCAGCCTTTTTACTATTCAGCTATGTCTGGGTCATTGGTACAGTATAAAAATGTTAAAAAATTTATAGTAATTTATATATTTTTTATACTTACCAATGACCCAGACGGGGATGGCCCTCCCAGGAGTTGGGAACTCTTGCCTCCCCGCTGAGTACATAGCGCTTACCAGGCACTGGTTATTAGAATGATAAATGGCGCCAATTTCGGAACGTCCTTGACACTGCGCATGCGCAGTAGGGGCGAAGTGTGGAGGGCCTCTCAGGACATGTTTTCTTTAGTTTTAGATGCAAATTTTGGGGATTGGGGGGCAAAATTTGTGTTTGGCCCTATATTTTAAGAGTTAGCACCAGCTATGTCTGGGTCATTGGTAAGTATAAAAAATATATAAATTACTATAAATTTTTTAACTTTCGTCAATTTCCATCAAAAAATGTTGCCGCAGCCAACATTCTTAGAACATAGTTTAGTCAGACCACAATATTTCCCTTTGGCTCACCCTACAGGGCACATTTATGATTAGATTGCTTTGAAACCTGGTATGCTTATTTACGGTGACCTCTAGATGGGAGCTATCGATTTTCTTCCATTTCCGTCAAAAAATGTTGCCACGGCCAACGTTTTTAGAATTTAGTCTAGTCAGACCATAATATTTCCCTTTTATACACCCTACAGGGCACATTTATGATCGGATTGCTTTGAAACCTGGCATGCTTGTTTGGGGAGGCCTCTAGATGGGAGCTATCGATTTTCTTCGGTTTCTGTCAAAAAATGTTGCCACTGGCAAAAAAAATGACTTTGGTACCAATGATCTTCAATTTTGCCATTTCATTTATAACTTACCAAGTTCAAGTTTGTCAAGTTGAGCTACAGTGTTATTGACACTTTCATTAACAAAGGTATGTACCATTCCTATTTTTGCCTCTTTCAGTTATTATTAGCCCGACTATTTACAGTGAGGGCTATAGTAATGACTTTTGCCTGTCCGTCCGTCTGCCTGTCCATCTGTCCGTCTGTCCATCTGTTAACTTTTAGAGTTTTGGTTAAAGTTCGTGGTTAAAGTTTTTTTTACTGAAGGTTCAAGTGGGTTTTTTTTTTTTTTTTTTCTTTTCCTGTTTAGTTGACCTTTGGGGTTTTGGTTAAAGTTTGTGGTTAAAGTTTTTATTCAACCTTCAAGTACAGGCTATACCCAGTAGTTCTTGTCTGATCATCACAAAATTTCATATGCAGGTTTTAGGTCATGTGTACATGAGAACGTCCCCTTTTGGTCGTGATCGGTCAACCGGTATGGCTGCCCGAGCCCAAAACCCGAAAACCATTAACACAGTCTACAGGTCTTATTTATGAAGGGATTTCATTGCAACTTCATAGAATGCCTCTGTATAATGCCTAGATGAGAACGTCTACATTTGGGCATGATCTGTCAACTGTGATGGCTGCCCAAGCCCGAAACCCAAAAACTTTTAGCACAGTCTGCAGGTCATGTTTAATATGGATGGATTTCATTGTAACTTGATACGATGACTCTGTATGATGTCTAGATGAGAATTTCCCCATTTAGCCTTGATTTATCAACCGTGACGACTGCCCGAGCCCAAAACCCGAAAACCTTCAGCACAGTCTACAGATCATATTTATAGAGGGATTTCATTGTAACTTGATAGGTTGACTTCATATAATGTCTACATGAGAAAGTCCCCTTTTGGACGTGATTGGGCAACTGTGATGGCTACAGGTGCCCGAAGCCCGAAAACCTTCAGCACAGTCTACAGGTTATATATATGAAGGGATTTCATTGTAACTTTGTAGGGTCAATCCACATGATGCCCAGATGAGAATGTCCCCTTTTGGTTGCGATCATTCAACCATGATGGCTGCCCGAGCCCGAAGCCCGAAAACCTTTAGCACAGTCTACACGTCATATTTATGAAGGGATTTCATTGTAACTTGATAAGCTGACTTCATATAATGTCTAGATGAGAACATCCCCTTTTGGGAAACTGTGATGGCAACAGGGGCCCGAAGCCCGAAAACATTTAGCACAGTCTACAGGTCATATTTATGGAGGGATTTCATTGTAACTTGATAGGTTGACTTCATATAATGTCTAGATGAGACCGTCCCCTTTTGGGCAACTGTGATGGCAACAGAGGCCCGAAGCCCGAAAATCTTTAGAATATTCCACAGGCCAAAATTATAAAGGGATTTCATTGTAGCTTGGTAGGATGACTCCAAGTTTGTGGTTAAAAACCCAGACAAACACCACCCTGCCCCTCCCCCCCCCCCCCCCCCCCAATTAGGCTTTTTTGTTCCTTTTTTTCTCCAATATGAATTTTGAACTATTTATAGTCACTACATGTGGAACCTTTTTTTTTTAAACTTATATACCCCCATCTCCCACCCACCCCACCCAGGGGGCCAATTAGGCACTTTTTTTTCTTTTGTCAAAAATACTGGTTTACAGTTTTGTTTAAAAACCCAGACAAACACCACCGTGCCCACCCTCCCCAATTTGGGCATTTTTTTTTTTTATTTCCTCCAATATGCATTTTGAACTATTTACAGTCACTACATGCAGAACCTTTTTTTCCTTTTGTCAAAAATGCTTTTTTACAGTTTTGGTTAAAAATCCAGACAGAAATTATCATCACCCCTCCTGCCTCCCCTCCCCCCCTCCCCAATTAGGCATTTTTTCTTTTTTCTTTCCTCGAATATGCATTTTGAACTATTTACAGTCACTACATGCAGAACCTTTTTTTAACCACATGTAACCCCCCACCTCCACCCCACCCTCCCCACCCCCTGGGGGGTGGGCAATTAGGCACCTTTTTTTTCTTTCGTCAAAAATGATTTTTTACAGTTTTGGTTGAAGTTTGTGGTAACCACAAAAACCCAGACAAACACCACCCCACCCCCACACCCCTACCCCCATGGTGCCAGTTAGGTATTTTTTTTCTCTGCTTAAAATGCATTCTGAAGTATTTAGACTGACCACGTGGAAAAAAAAATGGACTTCCCCCGACACACCCCCACTCTCCCCCACCCCTCACCCCAACCCACCTCCTCCTCACCCAGGGCCATTCATGCAATATTTTTTCTTTGGTACAAAATGCATTTTTAGCCTGACTGTTTATAGTCAGGGCTATAGTCATGACTTTCGTCTGTGCGTCTGTCGGTCCATCCATCTGTCTGTAAACAATTGGTTGCCGACTGATAACTCCAGTTTGGATTATTTGATTTCAACCAAAGTTGATATGTGTATTTTCCAGCTAGTAATACAGGCCAGGTTTGAATATAGTTTCCACAACTCCCTCCCCCCCCCCCCCCCCCCCCAAACTCCCCGTGTCACTTAGGCAATTATTCCCAAAATGCATTTTGAAGGATTGGGAGTTATTACATGCAAAAAAGAAAATTGACTCGTATAGCCCAACATTGCTTTATGTACTGCATCTTTATCCCCGTGGGAACCCCGGGAAGTAAGCAGCACTTGTTTACTGTGGTAAACCAGTTCCGCTTCACTAGTAAAATAGGACCCAGTCACCAATGCTTGGGGTGAAAGTCCTCTAACATGGGCAACATGTTGATCAACGATTGACTAAACTTGACTTCATCTCCATGTTGTGTCACGCTTAGCCCTAGTGCATAAATATGTGACGTTAACCACCAACAAACAAACTGCATCTTTAATCCTTTACCTAACACAAGTTGAAGCCAATAGTACAAATTATTTTTCTGAAACATCAGATTTTTTTCATTTTTTACTTCTAACCATGGCTTATTAGTCCTTATTGGAACAAGCTCATCAATTTTGTTCCATTAATAGGTCATGAGGTATGTTTTGAAGTAGAGAAATGAAAAAATAAAATTTGAATAGCAAAGTTTGTATATCACGTGTGCAGATATGGCAGATTCGTTAGGTAAACTGTTAACAAATAATGGCTCCGACTATTTTGCGTCTAAGCATTGCCATTCCTGGGAAAGTCGGGCTGCATGCGTGACATCACTCTAGTTCAATATGGCACCATTCCAGTCATCTGCAATTATTTTTATAACTTTTTCTCTATTACTGACTCCTTAGTTCTGTTCTGCAATGTAGCAGCAGTGAAGCTGTTGTCTGTTGTTACAAAACATATTAATAAAATATAAGTAATAATAATTTTATTGGCACTTTGCCATTCCTTACTGTTGTTCTGCAATGTAGTCTTGTTCTGCAATGTAGCAGCAGTGAAGCTGTTGTCTGATTATCCACATGTGAATACGACTTGGCTACCTTCGGGGGCATTAGTACATGCATTAGCGTTGCTCTTGTTTTTTTTTTCCTGTTTAGTTGACATTTGGAGTTTTGGTTAAAGTTTGTGGTTAAAGTTTTTTATTCAACCTTCAAGTACAGGCTACACCCAGTAGTTCTTGTCTGATCATCACGAAATTTCATATGCAGGTTTTAGGTCATGTCTACATGAGAACGTCCCCTTTTGGTCGTGATCGGTCAACCGGTATGGCTGGCCGAGCCCAAAACCCGAAAATCATTAGCACAGTCTTCAGATCGCATTTATGAACGGATTTCATTGTAACTTGGTAGGATGCCTCTGTATAATGCCTAGATGAGAACGTCCCCTTTTGGGTATGATCCATCAACCGTGATGGCTGCCCAAGCCCGAATCCCAAAAACTTTTAGCACAGTCTGCAGGTCAAGTTTAATATGGAGGGATTTCATTGTAACTTGGTAGGATGACTCCGTATGATGTCTAGATAAGAATTTCCCCATTTGGGCGTGATCTATCAACCGTGACGACTGCCCGAGCCCAAAACCCAAAAACCTTTAGCACAGTCTACAGGTCATATTTATGGAGGGATTTCATTGTAACTTGATAGGTTGACTTCATATAATGTCTAGATGAGAAAGTCCCCTTTTGGAAGTGATTGGGCAACTATGGCGGCTACAGGGGCCCGAAGCCTGAAAACCTTTAGCACAGTCTACAGGGCATATTTATGAAGGGATTTCATTGTAACTTGGTAGGATGACTCCAAATAATGTCTGGATGAGAACGGCCCATTTTGATCGCGGTCATTCAGCCTTGATGGCTTCCCGAGCCCAAAAACATTTAGCATAGTCAAAAGGTCATATTTATGGAAGGATTTCATTGTAACTTGTTAGGTTGACTCCATATAATGCCTAGATGATGGCATCCTCTTTTTGTCGTGATTGGTCAACTTTGACGGCTACAGGTGCCCGAAGCCCGAAAACCTGGAGCACAGTCTACAGGTCATATTTATGAAGGAATTTCATAGTAACTTTGCAGGATCACTCCACATGATACCCAGATGAGAATGTCCCCTTTTGGTTGTGATCATTCACCATGATGGCTGCCCGAGCCCGAAAACCTTTAGCACAGTCTACAGGTCATATTTATGGAGGGATTTCATTGTAACATGATAGGTTGACTTCATATAATGTCTAGATGAGAACGTCCCCTTTTGGGCAACTGTGACGGCAACAGGGGCCTGAAGCCAGAAAACCTTTAGAACAGTCTACAGGCCATAATTATGAAGGGATTTCATTGTCGCTTGGTAGGATGACTCCAAATAATGTCTAGATGAGAACGTCACCTTTTGGTCTTGATCATTCAGCCTTGATGGCTGCCCAAGCCCAAAAACCTTTAGCATAGTCTATAGGTCATATTTATGGAAGGATTTCATTGTAACTTGTTAGGTTCACTCCATATAATGCCTAGATGATGATCTCCCCTTTTGGTCATGAATGGTCAGCTGTGATGGCTACAGGTGCCCGAAGCCCGAAAATATTGAGCACAGTCTACAGGTCATATTTATGAATGGATTTCATTGTAACTTCGTAGGATCACTCCAGATGATGCCCAGATGAGAATGTCCCCTTTTGGTTGTGCTCATTCAACCATGATGACTGCCTGAGCCCAAAGCCCGAAAACCTATAGCACAGTCTACAGGTCATATTTATGAATGGATTTCATTGTAACTTGGTAGGTTGACTTCATATAATGTCTAGATGAAAACAACTCCTTTTGGACGCAATTGGGCAACTGTGGTGGCTACAGGGGCCCAAAGCCTGAAAACCTTAATAACGGTCCAGAGGTCATATTTATGAAGGGATTTCAATGTAACTTGGTAGGATGACTCCAAATAATGTCTAGATGAGAACATCCCCTTTTGGTTGTGATCATTTAGCCTTGATGGCTGCCTGAGCCCAAAACCAAAAAACCTTTAGCATAGTCTATAGGTCATATTTATGGAAGGATTTCATGGTAACTTGTTAGGTTGACTCCATATAATGCCTAGATGATTACATCCCCTTTTGGTCATGTTTGATCAACTGTGATTGCTTCAGGGGCTCGAAGCCCCAAAACCTTGAGCACAGTCTACAGGTCATATATATGAAGGGGTTTCATTGTAACTTCGTAAGATCACTCCAGATTATGCCCAGATGACAACGCCCACTTTTGGTCGCGATCATTCAACCATGATGGCTTCCAGAGCCCAAAACCAAAAAAACCTTAGTACTGACTACAGGTCATATTTGTGAAGGGATTTCATTGTAACTTAGTAGAATGACTCAGTATAATGTCAAGATGAGGACGTTCCCTTTTAGTTGCAATCGGTCTACTGTCATGACTACACAGGCCTGAAGCCCGAAAACCTTTAGCACAGTCTACAGGCTATATTTATGAAGGGATTTCAGTGTAACTTGATAGGATGACTCATTTTGAAATAATTTCACTGTAACTTGGTAACTTTCATTGACATACGTTAACTGTGAGGGCCACATACATTAACTGCGAGGTCATATTAACCCACCCCTCAGCTCTTTAGTACTGTGTACACCTCATATTATTTTTATTAAAAACATATCATACAGGGAACAGAAATGAACATATTCCCAATTATCACAATTCTTGTCTTATTTCATAATCCTTTCATAAACATTGAACATTATCCTTTTCATCAAACACAACACATACACAAGTTAAGCTACAGTGTCATTGACACTTTCATTATCCCCTCCCACAAGAGAGGGATATAGCACAGAGCTCGCTATTTGTCAATCCGTCCATCAGTTCATCCGGCCAATCGTCAGTCTATCTGTCTGTCCCAACTTTCATAACTTAAACAAAAGTTAACAGATTTCAATTCTTTTCAGTACATCCCTGTAGGTCAAGTTTGATGATCACAATCATCCAATGAAAATTGTTGAAGTTATTGCCCTGCCCAGCCCCCGCCAATTAGGCATTTTTTTTTTCTTTCTTTCCTCCAATATCCATTTTTAACTATTACAGTCACTTCATGCGGAACTTTTTTTTAAACTCATGTACACCCCCCCCCCCCCCCCCCTCCCGGGGCACCAATTAGGCACTTTTTTTTTCTTTCGTCAAAAATGGATTTTTATATTTTTGCTTAAAAGTTTGTGGTTAAAAATCCATTGTGTCTAAGCATTGACATTGCAGGGACAGTCGGGCTTCATGCGAGACATCACTCTAGTTTATATAGCTCTGAAAAAGTTGTCACACATGTATTCGTCCATGAGATCTCTACTGGGAGGATGTATTGATATTGACAGTGTTTTTACATCATTGTTGGCTGCCTGTAATGTAGAAACATTGTTAAGTCATCTGCAGCTTTGTACATGCATATATGGTAGTTATTGGGTGAGCGCGGTGGCTCAGTAGGTAGAGGTGCAGGCAGCAAGCCGAGAGGTCCTCGGTTCGAATCCCACCTGCGACAACTGCGTTGCGTCCTTGGGCAAGACACTTCATCTCCATTGCCCGCGTGGGGTCACAATGACGCTGTGTACTAAGGCGTACTGCACGTCGATGGTACGCATGTCTTCAACCAATCTAACCCTGCCTGTGCCGCAGTGTGGAGTTACGATGTTGGGGAGCTGGCAGCTGCTCATCATTGCTCGGTGGTTCTCTCCGGGTACTCCGGCTTCCTCCACCCATAAAACTGTCACAGTCATGATTAGCCATTGTGCATAAATATGTGACCTTAAACATCAATAAATAAATAAATATGGTAGTTATTATGAAGAGAATAATCGTTTGACTGGACTGGTTATGTGAAATAATTCATGAGAGGTGAGGGACGTTGTACAAACACGAGTGCGCGAATGTGCACTAGTGTTTTACAATATAGTCCCTCACCTCGAATGAATTATTTCACGTAACCAGTCCAGTCAAGCAATTACTCTGTTTATTACTTTTCATTATTAATGTTAATTATATTATTTAACCCTTTACCTAACGTAACAGCCAAAACTGGCCAGTTCTATTCTCAAAAACCGCCAATTAATTTTCATTATTTTTTTCATTTTTTTGTCTCTAAAACATAGGTTATGACCCCTCATTTGAACGAGCTTGTCAAAATCATTCCAATGAGGGGTCATAACCTATGTTTTTGAGACAAAAATGAAAATGATAGTTATTCAAGAAATGCAAGTGTCATCTGCTTTTCATGTTAGGTAAAGGGTTAAAAAAACAAAAAACAATGAAGTCTCCATTACACCCATGGCAAAGTGTCATCGTTTGCGCACACGGATACATGACCCAATTGTTGATTGCATAATTCACTTGTGAAGTTATCGTTTATAAGCAAACCCGGAAATCCCAGTAAATCACACTTTGGAAAGTAATAAGTAAAATTAATCTCAGTACATAAGGGTTAATTTCTCTTGTTTTGTTATTGTCTTTTCCAGGGAAGGCTTGTCTTTCACAATGTGGGATAAATGGGAAGTGTATGGAAATGCAAAATTCACATTACAACAGTTTTTGAATCATTTCCAGGTAAGTTGTTACCGATAGTTTTCGTAATTTATTCATTTCTGCATTTAACTTCCTGCAAATATTCTCAAACTTGCTGTATTGAGTAACAGAGAAAAATCACTTAAGGACTAAAAAAGTTAAGAATCTGTGTCTCAGGCCTTCCTGCATGGTCCTTTTGGTCGCTGCTTGCTCTCTTTTTATAACCAATGTAAACTCAAAAAAATAAAAATTAAATGGTTTATGGCTGATACTTTATCCAAGTTAATAAATTGGTCTCTTAGTGCAACAAGGCTTTGCAATGCTTTTGCATTTCAAACCCTTCTTGCACTCAAGGGACAAAATACACCACCACTCATGCTATTCTGTAGATTATGAGGCTTAAAACATAAAACAAACCAAGAAAATGAACTTTTGATGGCAAAGAAATAATTACAAAAATTAAAAATTAAATAAAAAAATACCCGCCCACATGCAATTTCACAAAAAATGGCTTCTGCTTTGTGGGGCCTTACTGCACTTCTTGGATCATTTCCAGGTTAGTTTTTATTCCCCCGAAAAAAATTCGGGGGAATCTAGCCATGACGTCGTCCGTCTGTCCATCTGTCTGTCTGTTCGTCTGTCCATCCGTCCGGGCGTAGACGGAATTCGTGTCCGCTCCATAACTTCTTACAGCCTTCAAGGATATTAATGATACTTGGTATTATTATTGCCCACAACCAGAGGGTGTGTCGCAAATAAGGTTGGAATGGCTATCAAGGCTTTTTTCGGGGGAATCAGCCACCCTTTGGTGGCCATCCTCTAGTTTCGTGTGTTACTCTGTTTCATTTCTGTTTTTGAGCTTCTGCAATTAATCTTAAGTCTGCTTTAATGTGTAAAAGAAAAGTACACATTCTACACTTCTTGAATTATTTGCAGGTAAGTGGGTTCTCATACAGTTCTTTAAATTTTGCATCTGACCTTCAGCATTTTTTTTTTCTAAAACTTGCCTTCGATTACAAAGTATGAACAACATAAAAAAGCAAATTCACATTACAGCACTTTGTGGGTCATTTTCAGGTAAATTGTTTCTGTTCTGTACAAGCCTGAAAATAAGCAAAAAATGTAGTCTGCAAAATGAGGTCCCCAGAGGGTGAATTTGATGATGCCACACTGCACAGCAGGGTAGCATCACAAAATTTACCCTCTGTGAACCTCAGTCTGAATCAAGGTCTCAAGCCAAAACAGAAAGATGTACCTTGAGGATAAATTGGCCCACTGTATGGTATAGCATCAGCAAATTCACCCTATGGGGACCTTATTTTACAAGTGGCAGGTTGCTAAAATTCAGGCTTGGTTCTGTATCTGACCTGCAGTTTTTCTAAAACTTACTTTGATCGGTAGGGAATTTCATTAACAGTTTCAACTGTTTCAGTTCTGTGTTTGTCCTACTACAAATGTTGTTCTGAAACTGGCTGTGTCTGACAGTTGCTCGACATTGCTCGGTGGTTCTCTCCGGGTACTCCGGCTTCCTCCACCCATAAAACTGTCTGACACAAGCTGACCCTGGTTGTCATAAGTGTCGTTAAACCCCAATAAATAAATAAATGCATTACGCTAGGGTGGGTTTGTTTATTTATTGAAGTTTAACAACTATTTCAGCAGCCAAGGTCATATCATTTCAGACAATTCTATAGGTGGTGAAGTACCTGGAGAGCAGTATACAACTGGGTGTTTTTTTTTAGCTCAACTTGACAAAGTCAAGCTGAGCTATTGCCATCACTTCTCATCCGTCGGCATACGTATGTACGTACGTACGTACATTACGTACGTACATTACGTACGTACGTACGTACGTATGTACGTACATACGTACGTATGTACGTACGTACGTACGTACACAATTTCCTTTGGCACACCTCACAGGTCGCATTTATGATCAGATCGCTTTGAAACTTGGTATGCTTGTTTGGGGTGACCTCTAGATGGGAGCTATAGATGTTCTTCAATTTCCGACAAAAAATGGTGCCGCGGCCAACGTTCTTGGAACTTAGTTTAGTCAGACCTCAATATTTCCCTTTGGCACATTTATGATCGGATTGCTTTGAAATCTGGCATGCTTCTTTGGGGTGACCTCTAGATTGAAGCTGTCGATTTTCTTCCATTTCCGTCAAAAAAAATGTTGCCACGGCCAACGTTCTTAGAACTTAGTTTAGTCTGACCTCAATATTTCCCTTTGGCACACCCTCCAGGGCACATTTATGATTGGATTGCTTTGAAACCTGGCATGCTTGTTTGGGGTGACCTCTAGATGGGTGCTTTCGATTTTCTTCCATTTCCGTCAAAAAATATTGCCGCAGCCAACATTCTTAGAACTTAGTTTAGTCAGACCTCAATATTTCCCTTTGGCACATTTATGATCGGATTGCTTTGAAACCTGGCATGCTTCTTTGGGGTGACCTCTAGATTGAAGCTGTCGATTTTCTTCCATTTCCGTCACAAAAAATGTTGCCACGGCCAACGTTCTTAGAACTTAGTTTAGTCTGACCTCAATATTTCCCTTTGGCACACCCTACAGGGCACATTTATGATTGGATTGCTTTGAAACCTGGCATGCTTGTTTGGGGAGAACTCTAGATGGGAGCTGTTGATTTTCTTCCATTTCCGTCAAAAAATGTTGCCGCGGCCAAGTTTCTTAGAACTTAGTTTAGTCAGACCTCAATATTTCCCTTCGGCACACCCTACAGGACACATTTATGATCGGATTGCTTTGACACCTGGCATGCTTGTTTGGGGTGACCTCGAGATGGGAGCTATCGATTTTCTTCCATTTCCGTCCGTCAAAAAATGTTGCCCCTGGCAACAATCTGAACTTAGTTTAGTCGGGCATCAGTATATTACTTTGGCATGCCCTACAGCGCACATTTATGATCAGATAGGTTTGAAACTTTGTATGCTTGTTTGGGGTTACCTGTAGATGGGAGCTATCGATTTTCTTCGATTTCCATCAAAAAATGTTGCCACTGGCAATGACCTTCGATGAACGTAGTAAAAACTTAGTGCAGTTAAGCATCAATATTTCCCTTTGACACATCCTGCAGGGCACATTTATGATTGGATCGCTTGCAAACTTGGTGTGCTTGTGTGGGGTGACATCTATATGGGAGCTGTCGATTTTCATCCATTTCTGTCAAAAAATGTTGCCGCTGACCTTTGAGCTTAGTTTAGTCGGACCTCAATATTTCCCTTTAACACTCCCTTCAGGGCACATTTATGATTGGATCACTTTGAAACTTGGCATGTGTGTTCGGGCTGACATCTAGATGTGAGCTATTGCTTTTTCTCATTCCCATAAAAAATTATTAGCGTTATCACCAGCCTTTGAACTTACTGCATTTGTGCATCAACTTATCCCTTTTGCACTCTCTGTAGAGTATATTTATGCATTTCCATAAAAAAACCAAAAAACATTGCCACAAGCAATGACCTTCTACTTAGTGCATTTGTGCATTAACATCTTCCTTTGGCATGCCTCAGAGGGCACATTCATTATCGGGTTGTTATGAAACTTTGTATGCTTATACAGGTTGACAAAGATAGGAGCTATTGATTTTCTTTTCATTTCCATCAAAAACTGTTGCTATTAGCAACACTCTTTGAATTTATTACATTTGTGCATCAACATTCGTCTTTCACATGGCCTACAGGCCATATTTATCATAGGATTGTTTTTGAACTTGGTGTGCTCATTATGCAAGACCTTTAGATAAGAGCTATTGATTAGCATTCATTTCTGTGGAAAAAGTTGCCATTTACAATAGCCTCTGAACATAGTGCATTTGTGTATCAACATTCTTCCTTTAGCCACTCTTACAGTTTACATTTAAAAATGCATGGATTACTCTGACGTTGTGCACACACATTTCCACATTTCTGTTATGTTGAAATTTTATCAAATAACATTGGCACCAATGATCTTCAATTTTGCCAATTCATTTATAACTTACCAAGTTCAAGTTTGTCAAGTTGAGCTACAGTGTCATTGATACTTTCATTTCTGGTTTGGTTCCACTTTTGTGGTAAACTGGAAAACTGAACCGTAAGACTCAGCAAAAACTGGCCAAATAGTTTTAATGTGTTTGTGCAAAACTGATCAAACTATCTAACTGGGAGGGAACTGGACTAGTGACCACTGTGGGCTCTTGTCACTTGTCCCCTCTGGCAAAGGGGCAAATACATTGTGTTCTCATTTTCACATTTTCTTCCTTATTGACTCAACCACTGGATGAGTCCAGAGAGAAAATGTGACAATGAGAACACAACATAGATTAACTTTATTCATTTGTTACCAATTTATTATTTATTTATTTATTGGTGTTTAAGGTCACATCTTTCTGCACAATGGCTAATCATGACCACAACAGTTTTATGGGTGGAGGAAGCCAGAGCACCAGAACCACCAAGCAACGACAAGCAACTGTCAGTTCCCCAACATACTAAATCCACACAAGCAGGGTTAGCATTGGTTGAAGACAGGTGCACCATCGACGTGCAGTACGCCTTAGTACACAGCGTCACCGTGCCCCCACGTGGGCAATGGGGGTGAAGTGTCTTGCCCAAGGACACAACACGGTTGCCGCAGGTGGGATTCGAACTGAGGACCTCCCGGCTTGCAGCCCGCACCTCTACCTACTGAGCCACCGCGCCCCCATTTGTTACCATAAATTGTGTTTTTGTGATTGAAGAGTAACTGATCCTCTAGAACCCCTAAGAATGATCAAAGGGAAGTTAGGCTGAACCCAGTGGGGATACTTACAGATATGGCCCATTTGCAATAAAATTTAAATATTTTTAACCCTTTACCCAACGAATAGGCCACATACGCCCATGTAATATGCAAATTCAGCAGATGAAAAAATATTATTTTTCAAAAACTTTCAACAAAACCATATCATGTGACCCTTCTTTGGAACGACCTCATTGAGCTCGTTCCAATGAGGGGTCACATGATATGGTTTGGTTGAAAAAATTTTTAAATTTTTAAAAAATGATATTTAAAATAATACATTTTGATATCGTCTGCGTTGGGTAAAGGATTAACACATTCAAAAACCAAAAGAAAACCAAGATTTTTTTCCGTAACCAAACCAAAGCCAAATCTGAAAACTCAAATCCTCCCAGCTCTAGAACAGTGATGAGTAACTGTTGGACTCTCAAACTTACTAAACCAAACAAGAGCAGAGTTAGCATTGGTTGATGGCAAGTTTACCATTGTCATACCCAGTGCCTCAGGGCAGGTCAACACCAGGCAGTTGGGATGAAGTGTCCTGACCCAAGGGCACAATGCAGATGACAGAGGTCAGAATTGAACCATCAACCTTTCAATCTCAAGTCCAATGCTCTAACCAAAGAGCCACAGTGCTCCCATCCCAGTAAGTTGTTTCAGACACAATTTTTCACCTAAGTTCAGCATTTTACATTCTGCATGGATTTGAAAACTTGCAATTATGTTCACATTACAGCAGTTTCATTTCTCAGTATGCTGTGCAGTTCAACTGTTTCAGTTGTGCCTCAGTCTTGCAGTAAGTGTAAGACCTGCTTCGATAGGTAGTGAAATATAAACACCACATTTTCACATCACAGCAGTTGTAGGATCATTTCAAGGAAAGTTGTTTCTTCCCAAAAGGTGAATTGTTTTGACAGCCTTGCCCCTAATTACCTAAAGTATAAATGAAAGATCATTTTTGGACCACCTAGCCAGGACTTTGGACTAGTGCCTCTTCATGCCTTTCATGTTACATTCAAAGCACTCCAGCAGTTGTTGCTTGCTCAGTCTTAACTGCATGTATATGCAGCAAAGACTTGACTAAAAACCACAGAAAAGTTGCTAGACTTGACTTGTCATTATGTGTCAAAAATGGTTTAGAACTGTCTCGGGTTTCAGGCCTTTAATTTTCATTCTGTTTAACTCTTTACCCATTGTAATGGCCATGTACGGCCAGTGCTATTCACAAAAATCGCCATTCAAATTTTCTTATTTATTCACTTTTTGTTTCAAAAACATAGCTTGTGCCCTTTCATTGGAACGAGCTCACTGAGCTATTTTCAATAAGGTGTCAGGAGCTATGCTTTCAAGACAACATGAAATGTTTAGTCATTCAAGAAATTTTTTTTCTGCTGATTGGGTTGGGTAACATAACGTTTCTATTTCTAATGTAAAATCCTAGTTTATTCTTATTTTATTTGTTTTGTGTTTATCTCCTAGGATACATATAAAATGGAAGCATCTGTGGTTGTACATGGAGTTAAGATGATATATGTGCCAGTTATGCCAGGCCATAGTAAAAGACTGCCACATACGTAAGTTCTTTATATTTCATTTGAAAAATAGTAAAATTTGATCATCATAATGTTTAAAACTAAAAATGACTATTTAACTCCCAGCGCTCTGGTAGTGCAACAGAATTTTCAGCAATCGCTCTCTTTTTGTAACTATTAATTTAACTAATTATATCTTGTATGACAGTGCTCACTTCTCCGGGATGCTGTGTTGGACACAAGCCTTTCCCTTCCTGAAGGACAGCTCGCTGCTCTTCAGTCCGCTTCTTTGGCTGGTCCGCGACTTTTCCATGGTTCCGTGGCGATGGCCCGGGATGACGTCCTGCGTCATTCCAAAGAGAAGCTGATGCTTCGCCAGCTTGATCAGCCTTCTGATGGAGGCAGGGGCCATTTGAAGCCTAACAATCGCCCTTTTGCTTCCTCTGCGAAGCCAAGGGCTGATCCTCCTGCTGCCGCTTCTACTTCTTACTCATGTGGTAAGGGTAAGCATTGGCAGACCAGAGGGAGGACTCAGGATCATTCATCTAATAGAGGAGGTGGTTTCTCCTCTCGCCGGGGCTCGAGATGAAGATCCTCACCTCAATTCATCCCAGGTTGGAGGAAGGATATCCAAGTTCGCAGACCATTGGGCCACCGTCACACCTGATCCTTGGGTGTTAGACTTTGTTTGGTCCAGGCTGCAAATATCTTTCTGGAGGCACCCCACTCTGTCGAGAGTGCCTCTTCCAACACAAGTTCCTTCAGACGTTTCAAATTGGGAGCTTTTGATCATGGAGATAGACAATCTCCTGTCAAAGGGGGTGATCGAGGTCGTCAAGAACTTTATTCCTGCCTGTTCTTGGTGCCGAAGAAGGACGGCCGACTCCAACCTGTTATCGATCTGAGTATCCTGAAGCAGTCTATCATTGCTCCCAAGTTCAGCATGGAGACTTTCAGGTCGGTTTGCCACTCCATTCACAGGGAGTTTTTGCTTCCAGCATCGACCTGCGAGATGCTTACTTTCACGTTCCAATTCATCGAACATCGCAAAGTATCTCAGGTTCGCTTTTCTGGGGCGAGTTTACCAGTTCAAGGCCATGCCTTTCGGCCTCAACCTGGCTCCTTGGGCCTTTACCCGACTGATGTCGCATGTGATAGCCTTCCATCACACACAGTCCAGGTTGACTACTTCGGCATATCTGGACGATATCCTCCAGAGGCACTCCAATGCTGCTCTTCTGGAGTCAGATGTCAGTACATTGTTGAGCTTGCTCACGTCGCTAGGGTTCATAGTCAAAGAGGAGAAGTCGGACGTGGTCCCTTCTCAGTCGATTTGTCATCTGGGGATGGACTTCCATACTCAGCTGAATATGGTGGCGGTCCCCCGGGAAAGAGCTGTGATTCTCTCAGCTTTCACCCTGACTCTGTCCCGGTCCACGTCTGCGACAGCTCGGAGTATTTTCCGGCTGCTTGGTCTTTGCGGTTCAGTGGGGATCTCATTTCTCTCAGTCGGCTGCATGTCAGACCTCTCCAACACTTTCTGCACAGTCGTTGGAGGTCGAATGCCGATCCTCTGGATCTGGTGCCTCAGTTTCCAGACTCTCTTCATCGTCCCCTTCTTCCCTGGACAGATGTTCAGTGGATTATGCAGGGAATTCTGTTGGACTTGCTCACGTCCTATTGTGTTCTGACGGCAGATGCCAGTGATCTCGGATGGGGTGCGATGTTGGATCCTCTAGGTCTTTCCCTTCACAGTGTATGGGACCATGATCAAGCAGCTCTTCACTTCAACCAGCAGGAGCTTCTTGCTCTTCTTCTGAGTTTCCGGCAGTGGATCCCCACCTTTCGAATCATCAGGTCCTTCTGTTGACCGACAATTCGACAGTGGTCGCTTACATTCAGAACCAGGGCGGCACGCACTCGGTTCCCATGTACGAATTGGCTCAGGATCTTCTACTGCTAGCTCAGGATGTCAACACTGGAGTGGTTGTTCGTCACATTCCCGGTCGTCTGAACATCCTAGCCGACTCCCTGTCCCAATGGGGCATGGTCATTTCCACCGAGTGGATGCTTCACAGGGAAGTGTTCCAGTCGATTTGCGATCTCTGGGGTCGTCCCCACATCGATCTCTTTGTGACCGGTTGGAACCATCAGGCGGACACTTTTGTGTCCCTGTGTCCAGATCCTCTGGCTTTCGCTGTGGACGCTCTGTCACTCGATTGGAACAGTCTAGTCGGCTACGCCTTCCCACCAGTTCCGATTCTGCCTCAGGTTCTGGCCAAAATCAGAAGCTGCAATTGTCGAATCATTCTGATCGCTCCCCTGTCAGTTCCACTCTCTGTTAGCGGCGGTTCCGGCACGTCTCCCTCTACATCACGACCTTCTTTGACAAGGTCACCCGAGGAGGTTTCACGTCGACTTGACTTCATTCTGCCTTCATGCATATCTTTTGTCAGGTCCTGTCTCCTCCGTAGAGGTTTTTCGAGACCAGCAATGGAATGCATTTGTTTTCAAGATGGCCACTAGTTTAGCCTATGCGGCTAAATGGAAGGTTTTCTGTCGATGGTGTGCTGATCACTCTGTTGATTATGCCAATCCTTCGATAACACAGATTGCAGAGTTTCTGGTATATCTGTTTGATTCTCGGGGTCTCCAGCCTGTTACCATCAAAGTGTACACGTCCATGCTTTTGGAGACCTTTTCATATGTGGGAAAGCATCGTATCGGCACTAATCCATATCTCTCCAAGATTATTTGGCTCTTTTCTTTGAAACGACCTAAGATTTTGCAGCTTACTTCAAGATGGAATCTTTCTTGGGTGCAGCTTTGCTTGGAAGGGGATGGGGTGGGGGGGGAGGGGGCGCCGTTCGAACCTTTATCCCAGGTGGATATGTGTTTTCTCACGTACAAGACAGGTTAGTGAGCTTCACACCCTCTCGGTTGATCCGGCCTTTTTCAGGAGCTCTGCCAACAGTGTTACTTTTACCACTGATTGCTCCTTTCTGGCCAAGAATCAGATACCAGAAACAACTCCACCTCCTATCTGTATCAGGGCTTTTCCTTCGGCTGAGGGTAATCTGTCCGGTTCATGCACTTTGCATTTATCTCAACCGGATGCAGTTCATTAGGAAAGGCAGGAAACGATTCTTTCTGTCTCTTATTCCTGGTCGACAGAAGATCTCTCCTCAATCCATTTCGCGATGGATTTGTCATGCTTTTTGCATGACTTATGCTCGTCTAGCGACTGATAATTGTATCACCAATCGTATTTCTGCCCACGAGGTGTGTGCCTTGTCTACTACCTTGTCAAGTTGTCGGATGTTATGCAGGCAGCCTACTGAAGAAATGCTTCTACTTTCTCCACCTATCTGCGTCAGTTGCAAGAGCAGTCTGAGGACCTTTTTTCTTTGGGCCCTCTTTCTTCTGCTGAGGCTGTTGTCTACCCTAGCCATTAGGCTTCAAGGTCAGTTCCAGCCCTGTGCTGTTTTACTGTCCTTTCTGTCTGTGCGTCATGCAGTGCCATAGCCTCATCTCTCATTGTCTTTTACTAATGTTTGTGATGCTATGGTTTGATAGGCCTTGGGGACTCTTCCTTTGTTCACGGTTCCAGTGCAGTCGGGTTATGTGGTGTTTGCTTATGTGATTCCCTCCTCCTATTGTCTATTCAGTCTGTAGTAAACAATTGTAGGGTAGGTTGATAAGAAATCTAAATTTTATAGTAAATTTCCTTTCTTATTATACCTACCACAATTGTTTACATGGAGGCCCTCCCGTCTTCTTATTCGGGTAAGAATCCTTCCTCCACACTGGTCAAATAACTCCAATGTTGGCGGATTCAAAAGAATGAGTCATCTGTCACATGTCTGCGCACTGGTACCGGAAGCTGTGGATCTATACTTGAAGAAGAGCGTCCCCTACTGGGTGTGCGTCGGTAGCACTCGACCCAGTTTGGGCTTATTTTTTCTTGGTGCTTTTGCACCACTTTTCTTTCCCAAATCACTTGGGAAAGATCAAAATAAAGAGTATATTTTTCCAGGTTACGGACTTCCACTGTTATACAAGCCTGTAGTAAACAATTGTGGTAGGTATAATAAGAAAGGAAATTTACTATAAAATTTAGATTTTCCCAGAATGCAACTAAGAATTTAACTAATTCAATCTTGTTTAACCCTTAAAGCCTCTGATTAATTATATGATAATTACTACCGTATATACATTTACACAGGTCCATATGACATGACAGTGTTTCTATGTCATTGTTGGACACCTATACAGGCAGCCAATAATAATGTAAAAACATTTCCAAGATAAATGCAATTTTCAAGTAGAATACATTTGGGGTAACTTTTTCAGAGCAATATAAAAGTGACAGCCCATGGCTGTATGGTTACTGAAGAGTTAACATAACTGAATGACAGGGTTTATTTTCCATCTAAATTTGGGAAATGGTTGCGAGAATCCATACCTGCTATGAGAGTCCCAGGATCCCATGAAGCAACCTTGGTTGAACCCCTGTTGTATACTGATAACACATGTTAACCCTTTACTCAACACAGCTTTTTTATTTTTAAAGTATAAACAGAATTTGATAATTATATTTAAACAATAAATGATATTTACCAACAATAAAACCTTACAAATATGGATGTCATTGGAACCGGCTCATTGAGCCGGTTCCAATGATGGCCATATTTGTTCAGTTTTATTGACAAAGTATCAGGAGATATCGCTTCATGTTAGCCTTGTATTGGTTAATTTGCTGCCGCTATATTAGGTAAAGGATTAAACTGATTCAGTTCTTTTCAGGCGAATGCTAGCAGAGGTGCAGCGAGAATCTACATAGATTCTCAGTGGTTTTGTTGCACAAATCTTTGCGTGAAGCGATTCTCAGATTCACGTTGAGTTATAAACCCTGGAATGAACTCTGTTGAACAATATTGAATTGGTTAAATTCCAAGTTGTATTATAGCAGCAGTTTGTGGTAAAATTTAATATTTTAACATCAGAATGGAGAGGGTTAAAAGAAGAAAGAGTTAAGTTGATTTATCAGTGATATTGTGCTGTGCATCATTTATTATGCCCCCACAATTTTTTCAAAAAGTGAGGTACACTGGATTGCGCCTGTCTGTGCATCTGTCCGTCCGAACTATCTGTTTGCATTATAACTTCAACAATACTGCTCAGCTTTCAATGAAATTTGATACAGATGTTCATTACCATGAGATCTTTAAGCAGCATCAGCCGTTTTGCTATTGGAATATTTTTTTCTGTGAGTTATGGACCTTTGAATATACAAAAATAGGCTATTTTGTGTCTGTTCATGTCATATCTCAGTTTGGGTCATTGGATCAGTGAAATCTGGAATAAAAATTGTTTATGGGGAAGGCTTTCAAATGAGTTTCTAATAATATTTTTTACTTTTCACTTTTTAGTCTTATCCCCCCTTTTCACCTTGAAAATTTGTTGTTTGTCTCGTAAACTAGCCAATTTTTGTCTGTTCACCTCATATTTCAGGTTTGGGTTATCAGATTTCAGTGAAATTTGGAATGAATATTGTTTATGGGAAAGGCTTTCAAATGAGTCATGTCCCTGCAGTAAAACAAAGAAAATGTATGCAAATCACCTCCCCACATGTGGCATTATGTCTTTGTTTCATGAGAGGTTTTTTGTCTGAAATTTTATGATCTTACCCCTTTGCCACCATGTCGCTGAGTTTTGTTTAACATTTTTGCGGTTATTTTTTGTTTATATTTTTTTTTCAGCATGGTCAAACTATTGAAACCTGGTCCAAATACAAAATATGTTGACTTGATTGTATCATTTGAAGGTGAAGATGATGAAGATATACCAGCACCACCCATTCGATATTTTTTTGGTCTGTGATATTTAGTCTGTGATAATTGTAATTTTTTATAAATTTATTTTACTTGCTGATTGGATTGACATACTTTTTCACATGTCAACTGACATAATAAATGAACTAACAGATCTATACATTGCATCAGAAAACTTTCATAACATTATTAAACTTTCAGCAAACTGCCTTCCAACTTGGGGGTATACAGCGGAGGTACTTACCTGTGCTGATTTCTGATCATAGTTCAACATATGAGATTACAAGCTTATAAAATAAGCTGAAATTAACAAGAACTTGCCCATGTGGAAGCCCCTGGAAGTGGAGCAGTGCTTGTTTACTGTGAGAGTCCACCTCTGTTTTGCTGGTAAAATAGGAGCCAGTCATCAATGCCCCATCCTCTAAAATGGGCAACATGGGTATAGATGACTGACAAAACTTGACTTTATTTCCACATTGTGATCACGATTAGCCATTGTGCCGAAACGTGTGACCTTAAAAATAAATAAATAACAAGAACTTGATCTTCTTCCAGAAGAGAACTACTCAGTAATCAAGTCTTTTGTCCCAATACAATTAAAACCCAGTCAAAATAATCCTGGGATGGATGCTCTTATTTCTTCTAATTTACATGAAAATGCTCAGAGCATTTTCATGTAAATTTAAAGAAATAAAAATGTGACCTCTTAGAAATAAATTAACATTGGATTAAAGAAAACCTGAAATACCTCATCCTCGTGTAGTTCTACCATTATTGTACACACACAGGTTATTGTTGAATTTTGATCTTGTGACTTTAATCACTTTAGTCACTAAACACATTGGGTCATAGAACTTACAAGGAAGTGTCTGATGCTGATATTTCATACGTTGTTGTTTTCTAAACTGTGTGGTTACACTTGTATTGACATGCATAGATCTACACATTACATTAGAAAACATTCATAACATTATTAACTTTCAGCAAATTGCCTTCCAACTCAAGGGTATACAGTAGAGGTATTTACCTGTGTTGATTGCTGACCATAGTTCAAAGTAGGAGATTACAAGTTTATAAAATAAGCTTACGTTAACAAGAACTTGGTCTTCTTCCTGAAGGGAACTGCTCATAAATGAAGCATTTTGTACCCAAATAATTTAAATCCAGTTAAAATAATCCTGTCCTAGGCATTTCTATTTCTTTGAATTTACATACACAAACAGGGCATTGTTGAATTTTGACCTTGCGACTTTTATCACTTTGGTCACTAAACACATTGGGTCATAGAACTTGCAAAGAAGTGTCTGGTGCTAATATTTTGATTGTTGTTGTTTTCTAAACTATATGGTCAGACTTACATTGACACACACAGATCTACACATTACATTAGAAAACTTTCGCAACATTAATAACTTCCAGGAAATTGCCTTTTAATTTGAGGGTATACAGTAGAGGTACTTACCTGTGCTGATTGCTGGCCATACTTCAAAGTATGAGAGTACAAGCTTATAAAATATGCTGAAATTAACAAAAACTTGGTCTTCTTCAGAAGGGAACTGCTCATAAATCAAGCATTTTGTCTCAATATAATTCAAATCCAGTTAAAATAATCCTGTGATGGACATTTTTATTTCATTGAATTTACGTGAAAATGCTCTCAAAGAGCATTTTCATGTACATTTAAAGAAATAAAAATATGATCAGTTAGAATTTTCTCATCCTTGAGTAGTTCTCCTATTAACTCTTTACCTAACATGAAAATCAGACGACCCTTGCAAATAAAATTCTTGAATAACTCATTTTTTTTTTACTTTTTTTAGTGTCAAAATCATAGCTTATGAACCCTCATTGGAACGAGCTCAACAAGCTCGTTCCATTGAGGGGTCATAAGCTATGCTTTTGAGACAAAAAATGAAAAAAATAATGAAAATTGAATGGTGATTTTTGTGAATAGCGCTGGCCGGTTTTAAAGTGTTAACATGCACACGCAAGACATTGGTGAATTTTGATGTTGTGACTTTGACTACATTGCTTACTAAACTCAGTGAGTCATCCATACACAGATAGGGCATTGTTGAATTTTGACTTTGTGAGTTTTATCGCCTTGGTCACAACACATTGAGTCATAGAACTTGCAAAGAAGTGTCTGATGCTGATATTTCGGTTGGTGTTTTCTGAACTGTGTTGTCAGACTTATATTGACATACATACACTAGTAAATGCATATCAGAGAGCATGGTGGCTCAGTGGTTATGGCATTGGAATTTAAACCGAAAGGTCTGCAATTTGATACCTACCAAGGGTAACTGCGTTGTGTCTTTGGGCAAGGTACTTAGTCCCGACTGCATGGTGTGCTGTGCACTAAGGCATACTGCATGTCAATGGTGCACTTGTCTTTAACCAATGCTAATCCTGCTGGTGCAGAGTCTGTATGTTGGGGAGTCTAACAATTGCTTGTTCTCCCCAGGTTCTCTGGCTTCCTCCACCTGTAAAACTGTGCGACATGAGGAAACCCTAGCTGTCAAAAGTCTTGTTAAAGCCGAAATTGAAAATAAAAAAAATGCACATCATCGTCGGTAAAAAGTACAGCCTTCAGACATGCTCATTATCTTTAATACAGGAAAATAAATTGCAGAGCTCTACCAAAAAGATATAATGGAGTAAATTTTCAAGGCAAATTATGTTAAACAGGGTAACTGACTGGATAAGAATTTGACCTTTACAACAGTGAAGAAAGTATTTAGGTGATTTTTTTTCATCCTATTGCATAATATTTCAATGTTTTTTTTTCTTTGATGTAACAGTCATTTATTACATGCCTGTTCTATGAAATCACCGTCTACAGAACACTAAACCATGTGGAAAATGAAAATCTGTTCCGTGTGCGGAACGGAAATCGTTTCTGAGACTATTTTTAAATAGAAGCAAAATTTTGACTACATTATAAATTATTGTGATGAATTACTGGAATTTTCTACAAATCGTGCACCACAATTACAATTTGAATCCCTAGCGATAGTTAAAAATTGTCCCCTGAGTTCCAATGTGTTCTGTGTGCCAGTAGGCACATAGAACACATTGGAACTCAGGGGATGAAATAGTAACACATGTTTCCCTCGCAAATTTGGTTGGCGATAAAATGTGTTGTTTTGTTTTTGTTGATAGTTTTCAAATGAATGCCAACTGTCCTTCTAATAAATTGTTTTTATAGACGTGAAGGCATGTAATTAACACAGAATGACACACACGTACAAATGGGTTAATCGATGTGGTACCTGTTTTATCCTTCCACTCTGGCACAAGTGCCATATCGATTAAGCCATTCACACGCTTGTGTTGTTCTGTGTATTTCCTTCAGTCTCATCATTGTCTCCTCTCACTGGTCCTGTGGTGGCTTAGTAGTTGAGCATTGGAGTTAAAACTGAAAGGTCAGTGGTTTGATCCTGACCCGCAGTAACTGTGATGTGTCCCTGGGCAAAGAACTTAATCCTGACTGCCCGTATTGGGGCACAGTGATGCTGTGTACTAAGGTGTGCACTTGTCATCAACTGCTACTAACTCTGCTTGTGTCAAATTAGTGAGTTTGAGAGTCTAACAGTTGCTTGATGCTCATGGGGTACTCTGGCATCCTTCACCTGTAAAACTGTATGACACGATGTGGTCCTGGCTGTTGAAAGTGTCATTAATCCCTAACTGGTAGAGTGCTGAATTATTTTTAGTCATCAAAATTTGTTCACAAGTCTTTGCCCCCCCCTCCCCCCCCCTCTTCCCCCCCCCCCCCCCCCCCCCCCCCGGAAGGGTTAGGCAGTGCTTGTTGGTAAAATAGGACCCAGTCATTAATGCTTGGGTTGCAAAAATAGGCAACATGGTGCATAAACGGTTGACTGACCTCGACTTTATCTCCATGTTGTGAGCACAATTAATCATTGTGCAGAAGTATTTGACCTTAAACACCATTCAGTAAATAAATAAATAAATAAATAAATAAATAGTCTTTGCCATGTTACAATTTATGGGAGAGTGACTCTAGGCACTCTCCCATAAATTGTAACAAGGAAAATCCATATAGGCTAAATAATTTAGATTCAATGATAATATGAAGGACATCCATATAGTTTGGAGCTTCTTGGTTGCAGTACCTGCACTTTAGTGTAAAGCCCAAATATGGGCTTCCAGCACTCTACCAGTAAAGGGCCTAATTCTGACTTGGATCACTTTTTATGGAACAGAACAGGTGGTCCAACTTGCAGTTTCAGAGGAAACTTGTAAGTTACATTACTTGGCAGTTATTTTTAGGCAGGTCTTCGCTGCTTATATTGGCAGCCAAGACTTGCCTAGAAACAACTGCAAAGCCACAGGATGTGGACTGTCAAAGTATAGCAGAAATGTAGAAAACTCTCCAGCCCCTTAAGGATTAAATCTTAATAAAACAAAATAAACACCAGCCTTGTGAAACTGCTTTTTATATCTTTCTCAGCATGGTTTATGACAAAGGAGACACTGTAGCACATAGCCCATTGTTTAAGTTTATTTGACTCAGATATTTTATTAACTGCCTTGGAAAGTTGTCTCATACATTTCAAGAACTATTAGTGTTGATTTGTCTGTTTGTTCATGACTGGAAAATATTTCCATCCATTCTAATCAAAAAGGTTTGCTTATCTGCTTGCCTTACGTAAACAGGGTTTAACCCTTTACATGATATCAAAATTTGTTATTTTAATTATTTTTTTTAAATGTTGAGTGCATGATTAATTGGCATTATATAAAGGATGATCCTCAGGAAGTGAAGCAGTGCTTGTTTACTGTTGTAAACAGGCTCTGTTTTGCCGTAAAATAGGACCACAGTCACCAATGCTTGGGCTGGAAGTCCTCTAAAATGGGCAACATGGGTATAAACAATTGGTTGGACTTGACTCTATATCTATGTTGCACGATTAGCCATTGTACTGAAATATGTCACCTTAACCTTTTACCTGACACGAAAGGCAGACAACACTTGCAAATAAAATTCTTGAATAACTATTTGTTTTCATTTTTTGCATCAAAAACATAGCTTATGACCCTTCATTGGAACCAGCTCACTGAGCTTGGTCCAGTAAGGGGTCATAAACTATATTTTTGAGACAAAAAGTGGAAAAAATAATGAAAATTGGATGGTGATTTTTGTGAATAGTGCTGGCCAGTTTTGGCCATTACGTTGGGTAAAGGGTTAAACACCAATAAATAAATAAAGAATAATACAATACAGGAGGCCCACGGAATTCAGCCAGATAATTATCAAGTGCAAAATGCTGGGGCAAGTGTATTATCATCTGACTTAAGATGCTATATGTATTTGGAAATTTAGCTTGAAAATAGGTGACATGCTATTTTTTATAGCGTCAGATATCCAAAAAATGTTATTTTTTATTTTCTGGTGTTCAAAACTGTGAAGGATTGTTCATAGATATGGATGGACAGCAAAAAATGACAAATTATTATTTAGTTTAGATTTTTGACGACATCAAAAATAACTTATCACCTGTTTTCAAGCTAACTTTCCATTACTTATATTCAAAGATTGCCTGATCATACTTTTAAGAATGCCCAGTTATTCTTAAAAATAATGCACTCTTATTGTTTGTTGCAGTTATTCTTTTGGATAACATCTCAGGTGAATCAAAGGGAGTTGTCGGTAGTGGGTTTTATGGCCAGAAAAAGAATTCCAGGAAGAATTAAATTCCTGTTATAGACCTGCTCTGCCTACTCGGTGACACACCTGGATACTGCTCATCCATTCTGTGACCTCTACATTTTAACTTTCAACCCTTTACTGTGGTAAACAAGCTCTGTTTTACTGGTAAAGTAGGACCCAGTCACTAATGCTTTGGGTGCAAGTCCTCTATAATAGGCAACATGGGATATAAACGATTGACTGACCTTGACTTTATTTCCATATTGTGGTCATGACTAGACATTGTTTAAAAGTATGTGACATTAAACACCAATAAATAAATAAATTAACCCTTTACCCAAAGTAATGGCCAAAACCGACTGGCGCTATTCACAAAAATCACCATTCAATTTTCATTATTTTTTAAAAATTTTGTCTCAAAAATATAGCTTATGACTCCTCATTGTGTTTGTTCCAATGAGGGGTGATAAGCTATGTTTTTGACTAAAAGAATGAAAAAAAATTAGTTATTCAAGAATTTTGTTTGCAAGTGTCGTCTGCCTTTCATGTTTGGTAAAGGGTGAATAAGCATCGAAATTATTTCATCACTGTCTGCTCTTCTGAAAGCAAAATGTTTAAAATTTTTTCTTCACATTCAGAAGATGCATCAGGTCCAATGAGGGCTGTTGTTTGATTTTATAGCAATATGTTCTCAAAATCTTGACAAGTGTCTCCTCTTGAACTCTTATTTCGTGATGTCTCCTGTCCAGGAGACCTGATGATAGAAAAAGAATACAGGAGTTCCCATTTCCAAAATTACTTTGATTCCATCTTTGAATATTATGCTTTTTTGATTGACTTGCCCAAACAGATGAGTTGCTGTTGAACACAAAACTTAACTGGTAGAGTGCTGGAAGCCCATATTTGGGCTTTAATCCAAAAGCACAGGTAACCCATCATAAAGACTTCATATTCAGTGGATGTACTTCATATTATCTTTGAGGTGAAATTGGGACGCGGTGGCTCAGTAGGTAGAGGTGCAGGTTGCAAGCCGAGAGGTCCTTGGTTCGAATCCCACCTGCGGCAATCGCGTTGTGTCCTTGGGCAAGACACTTCACCCGGGGGCATGGTGACGTTGTGGACTAAGGCGTACTGCACGTCACTGGTGCACTTGTCTTCAACCAATGCTAACCCTGCTGGTGTGGAGTTAGTATGTTGGGGAGCTGACAGTTGCTTGGTGGTTCTCTCCGGGTACTCAGGCTTCCTCCACCCGTAAAACTGTCATGGTCATGATTAGCCACAGTGCAGAAATATATGACCTTAAACCCCAATAAATAAATACATAAATAAATAAATTGAGGTGAAATTATTTGCTCTTTAAAGATTTGCCTTTTTACAATTTATGGGAGAGTGCCCATGGGCACTCTCCCATAAATTTTAACAAGGCAAAGATATGTCGACAAATTTTGCAGACCAAAAATAATTTAGCACTCTACCAGTTAAGTGAAGACTGGCAACGTTTACTGTTTCTAAGATGTAATATTTACAGTTTGAAGAGCCATAAGATTTGATTCAATTCATAGTCTCCTGCACCTTTCAGTTCAGAACTTGATTTGATCCAAAATTTGAGATTTGACTTTTTGATGCTTCTTTCAGAATATGTAACCATTTGTTTTCGTGACCAAATGACAGGAAACTTATTGGCACTGTAGGAATTGTTGTATCATGATCAAGCCTGTCATTTGCAGAATTATTTATTTATTTATTGATGTTTTAAGGTCACATATTTATGCACAATGGCTAATCATGACCGTGACAGTTTTATGGGTGGAGGAATTTTCAGAATAAGATCCCCAGAGGGTGAATTTGCTGATTCTAGCCCATACCTCTGGGAACCTCTTTCTGTTTAGGCCTGAGACCTTGATTCAGATTGAGGTTCACAGAGGGTGAATTTGGTAATGCTTCCCTACTGTGCAGGGTAGCATCACCAAATTCACCCTCTGGGGACCTATTTCTGCAAATGCCAGTCTGCTTATTTCCAGGATTGATCATGATATACTATATGGGGATTAGCCTGTTAGAAAAATTATCTCTGGTGTGTTTGGGATTAAGGAATCTTGCCCACAGGTGAGATACCCACACCCATTGAGCTCAGGCCTGGCGTTCCTAAAAGTGCAGGAGGGCTAAAAATCGCTCTCCTCACATAGCCGAGGGAAGCGATTAGCTCTCCTGAAGCCTACAAAAGCAAAAAGGGGCAACATGAAGTTGTACCATTAATGAATTCTGCCTAGTGGTATTTGAACATTTTATTTGGTGTTGCTAACAAGATAGTCTTTGAGACGGCTACACTACCCCTCCCACACCTTCGGGCCTTGAAGGCCCACAGGTGTGGGAGAGGCAGTGTGGCCACCTTGCAGAGACCACTAACACAGCACAGATCTGAAAACCTGTGGCTTTTAGGAACATGCTGTTGTGGTAATTATTATTTTCTAAGGCTAGGATGGCTATTTTTCGCTCTCCTCAAATTTTTTAAGGCGAGCAGTAGGCGAGCGAATAAATCGCTCTCCTGAAAATGCCAGGCCTGTGAGCTTGATCATAATCTCAGTTATTCCATTCTGCTACAATAAAACCCTCAAAATTTGATATTTTTCAATTGAATACACTTAATTGCATATAATATCCAAACACTAAACCATTTACCACACCTTCAGCATATATTTGACTTGTTAATTGCATATACATATAAATTCTAGAATAAACTTCTCATAAATGAATAAAAAAATCTTCTGATGTATTAAAAAGTAACTTTGTCAGTCTCCAATCATTTTAATACACCTGCTTGGCCTCAGTATATCCCATTACTGGCATTTATTTTATTTTGTCCTGTTTCACAGAGCTCTGTCAAAGAAGATATAATAGACTGAATGCTCATTTTATACCTGAATACAGGAAAATGACCGAATTTGTTTTCAATAAATTCCCCTGTTAAATTGATTATTTTTCACTGGCAGAGAACTGCCAAACAAGATATAATTGATAAAATTGGGAGTATCATGGTCTGTTGGCTAGTGCAATGCATTTCAGATCAGAAGGTTGTGGGTTTGATTCTGACCCACATCTGAATTGTTTCTATGGACAAGATACAGTACGGCCATCATGGACTGGTCACTTTCAATGGGTGGGCAATTTTTCCATGGATGCAATAATATTAGGTTCCAAACACTAATTATAGGAATAATCATAAAAAAATTAATTAATGAAAATTGAATTATCAACTGCTTAATGATGGTTTTACCTGGTGCTTCATTAATTAAAATTTTGCTGCTGATTATTTTTATTACCCGGTGAATGCATGTGTGGATATCACTGCCCATGCGTGGATTACGACCAGTCCATGGAAACTACTGTACTTTATTCCTGTTCAGGCCTGAAAATAAGCTGTCTGACATTTGCAGAATGAGATCCCCAGAGGGTGAATTTGATCATGCTATCCCATACAGTGGGCCAATTTATCCTCTTTGTACCTCGTTCTGTTTAGGTTTGAGACCCTGATTCAGATTGAGGTTCACAGAGGTTAAATTTAGTGATGCTACCCTGCTGTGCAGGGTAGCATCACTAAATTCACCCTCTGGGGACCTCATTTTGCAGATGTCAGTCTGTTTATTTTCTGGCTTGTTCCTGTTACCCAATTGGGGGCAAGGTGGTAGAGTGTGATAAGGTGTACAGCACGTTGATGGTACATGTGCCTTCAACCCATGTTAACCCTTGCATCAGGGTAGTCAGAGAGTCTGATAGTTACCTCCAGCTGCTCAGTGGGTCTCTCTGGCTTCCTCCATCTGTAAAGCTGTCCGACCCAATATAGCACTGGCTGTTGAAAGTATTTTGAAACTCCAATAAATGTTAGAGGAAATAAAAGTACCCTAGTCCAGGCTGTTGAAGCTGAACCACTTCACTGGTGTATATATCCAGTATTTCTCCCTTTGTTTTCTGATGCGTGAGCTTGTTTAAGTTTCCAGGTTCCCTTTTAGGATTTCAATGATAAGGACTGAGAGCTCTTTGCTGTATGGTAATAATGTTGTAGTGCTTAGCTACTGGTATTTCTAGTTTTCTCTTAATATCATAAAGTTGTTCTTTAATTCTAGTTTGATTAATAGATGACACATTAATCCATGAAATGTGGGATTACTTATCTGGCTATAAGCGGACTTCCTTGGGCAAGGCACTTAACCACGATTGCCTACACGGGGGCACAATGACACTGTATACTAAGGCGTACTGCACGTCGAAGGTGCGCATGTCTTCAACCAATCTAACCCTGTCTGTGCCGCGGGGCAGAGTTCAGTGTTACGATGTTGGAGAGCTGACAGCTGCTCGGTGGTTCTCTCCTGGTATTCCGGCTTCGTCCACCCATAAAACTGTCACCGACATGATATGACCCTGGCTGTTAATGTGTCATTAAACCCTAATAAAAAAAAAAGGTAAAAAATAAGCGGACTATTTATCTGATGCAAAATAGTATAACAGGGACAGTAGATCAGCTACTTTCCAAATGCAATCAAATCCACTGAAAAGACTGCATAAGTCAAAACTGTTCTGGAATAAAGTGCACCACAATCTTATTCTTCTTAGGTTATACTTTGACCTTTAAACTTATCCAAAAAATAGTAGAGTGCTGGAAGTCCATATTTGAGCTTTATTCAGAATGCAGGTATGACAGCTCAAAGGTTTCATATGCTGTAGATGCGCTTCAGATTATCTCAGAAGTGAAATTATTTAGTCTGTATTAATTTGCATGTTAAAGTTTTGGGGAGAGTGCTTTGGGCACTCTCCCATAAATTGTAACAAGGGAAAAACCGGAACCAATTTTGATGTACAGAAATAATCTTTTAGCACTCTTCCAGTTAACCCTTTACCCAATGCAGACGATATCAAAATTTATTATTTTAAATATCATTTTTTTTTTAATTTTCAGAAAATTTCAACAAAACCATATCATGTGACCCATCTTTGGAACAAGCTCATCGAGCTTGTTCCATTGAGGAGTCACATGATATGATTTTGTTGAAATTGTTTGAAAAATAATATATTTTTATACTGTACCAATGACCCAGACTTAGCTGGTGCTAACTCTAACAAAACCAGGGCCAAACACAAATTTTGCCCCCCAATCCCCAAAATTTGCATCCAAAACAAAAGAAAATCATGTCCTAAAGGACCTCCATACTACGCCTCTACTGCGCATGCGCAGTGACGCAGACGTCCCGAAATTGGCGCCAATTATCATTCTCTGTTTGGCCCTTCATCAGTCAACATCTCACTGATCTTTGTGCTTGTAAATCTCAGTTTAAAGGATGCCAGACACGTAATTTCTGGAGAAAATGTGATTCTAAGGAGGATAGAAGGAGGAGAGGAAAAAGAAGTGACAAAAAATAATCAGGGCTGTACTTACAATTTTTTGATGAAATTATGTTAAGTTGCCTATTTTCGAGGCATGGGCCTCTTGTTGTCATTCTTGCTAAATGTTGCACTGCTTATTCAGTGTTTCCTCTCCCCTAGCCTTCTAAAATCCCCCCTTGCAATTCTCCCATGCTTTTGGCATATTTTTGAGAAAGTTCATTTCTAAAATTTCCTGGGAGAGTTGCTTGGTTACAGAATGTTTTCTGTTGTTTTCCCCATAGTTACGTTTTCACCCATGGGTGTATAACGTTTGTGTTCTGCATCTTCCATCTGATGTTCTGCAGATTCTCCCCTGGGAGTCTCTGTTTTGCATCAGATAGAGTGTAATTTGATGACTGATTCCGGGCCAGTTTTTTCAGTGCCTGGAGTCATGTTTTCTGGTGTTTTACACTGTTTGTTTTCATTGGCAACAGCCTTTTTTGAGGGGGGCTGTTTGCCTTTGCTGTAGTTTATATCATTATAAGATACATTTATATTATCCGTAAGTGTCTCATTAATTATTTAATATAAATTTAAAATTTTTGACCACACTTTGCCATCGGATCCATCGGGGCTCAACGTTACTTTTCAGCAACTTGGGCTTCGCTGAAAAAATATTTTTTTCAAAATTATTTTGATATGTAATTGTTTTTTCATTTATTAATAGATCATGTTATTATGTATCTTTGTGTCAGGGGTTTTTGCGAGGAACTAGGACTTGTTGTTGTTCTTTCACAATGAAGGGACTTTGTTCAAATTGTAATAGGAAGAAATCTTCCTCTGACTTTCATGATCATTGTATTAATTGTAGTCAGTGTTCTCGCATTAATCCCTGTCCTATATGTGAATATTGGGATGAGAAACAGTGGAAACGTGTGTCACGATATGTTGTTTCTGGAGAAAGGGCTATGCCGGCTCTTTCTCCGCAAGGTCACTCTACTCTCTCAGTTTCTATTTCAGAGGAACAAGAACAGGGTGATGTTTCCATGTTATCTTCTACAAGTGTGCGTCCGTCGTCACAAATGAATTCAGAGCTAGCGGCAAAAGTGCTCATGGAGATTAGACAAATGTCGTCCGCTAGCTCGCCCGATGTAGCGTCCATTCACCGAATGGTTCGGCAGCCGGGTTCGTCCGATGCGGTCCAGGAGGAAATTTTGGGTGATGCGAGCACTATAAACATAATAGATGCACACCCAGTGACGGCGGATAGTAAGCGAGAACGGAGGAAGCCTTTGAGTCCGGTTCCTAGCTCGTCCAGGTCCAGCCGGGCCGCGAGCGAGAGAGGCCCCTCTCTCGTACAACAACATCTGGGACCAGATGTTGTGGTACAGAATGTGTCTTTAGCGGAGCATACGTCCGTCGCTCGGGACGCTCCGTTGTATAAGCAGTCCGCGGAGACTGTTAAGGCTTCCTCTTCTCGTCAGCGCACACGACCGCACCTTGGCTGCGTGACCTCCAATATATTGCCAGCTTCGGCGACCAGGTCACACCATCCGGCAGCCAGGGATTCGAGACCGATGGACTCCGGACGTTCGCATAGGAAAAGTATGCGGGAGCCATCTGATGCGGAGCTGCCCTCGGCGAAGCAGCGAAAGACTGCGCCTCCGCAGGTCTCGATGCCGGACATTCTTGTGCAGATAGCACAGCTTATCGCAGCATCCCAGCAGCCGACAGAAACGGTGTCGGATCGAGAATTATCCGACGGCGCTGGGTCGGTACGCTCCGCCGAAGCATCGGGGGCGGACGACCGGGAGCATCATGAGGTCCGACCGGATGGTGAAAGGGATACGGATGACTTGGAGCTATCCCTTTCGGAACAACATAAAGCTGCCGTGGACTTCATCCGGCACTTCCTCCCTCAAGTTGTTCCGTCGGGCCAGACTGCTGCGGTTCCGGACAAGAGGATTATAGCGTCATTGGACTCTGAATTTTTTGAGCGGTTCAGGGACATCGCTCCCGAGTTTCCGTCGCAGTCCAATAATGTTGCAAGAACATTTGAATTATTGAACGACGCTATATTTAAACTTGCTTCCAAGACGGGGAAAGCAGGTTTCTTGTCCGCTAATACTCTCAACCTGCCTTTCATTAATGCAAGGAATAAATTCGATACGGCAGGACAGGGTATACCGAGAGTTCCTCTGCGTATGGACGACGAGGCGGAAGACTTAGAGCTATCATTACCGTCGTCGGCTTCTATTCCAACCGCGGTGTTGGAAACAGCTATTGCGTCTAACAGAGCCAATTTAGATGCCTTATCTTACGCAGATCACCTTACTAAGGCGTTATCACTGCGCCTTCAAGGGAAAGAGTTTCAGGATATACAATCCTCTTTAAGACTTCTTTCAAGGGCAGTAGCTTATTCCACGTGTAACTCCGCCCTTTCAGTGGCAAATCTGGAGTTGGTTAGACGTGACGCAGCCCTAGCTACATCCACACTAGTGGATACTAAGGTGAAGAACTCTCTTAGAGTCGCTTCGGTCTCCTCTTTGACGGCAAGCTTTCTGCTATTTATGATAAAATTACAAAGAAAGCTAAGGATTCTCTGTTGTTCAAATCTGCTCCTAAGAAGTCGGATACAGCAGACACGAATAAGACAGGCACTTCTGGGTCTAATGCGCCCAAGAGAGGTTCCTATAGAGGTTCCGGTGCGTCCTCTTGGTCTTATTCGAGAGACCGTCAGGGTAGCGACTCTCGTTAGGGACGTCCTTCAGGCCGGGACAATCGGTCGTAATGGGCGTCGATTACGGACGACCCTTGGGTGAGAGGAGTGACTTCGGAAGGTCTAAAGATATCCTTCAAACGAAAGCCTCCATTAAAAAGAGACGCTCTGTTATCAGAGGTGCAGTCTCTTTTAATGAAGAACGCGGTAGAGGTCGTAGAAAACCAGGAATCTCCGGGATTCTACAGCCATCTGTTTCTGGTTCCGAAACCAGACGGCTCGTTCCGTCCAGTCATAGATTTGAGCTGGATAAACAAGCTGATCGTCGCTCCGAAGTTTTATATGGAGACGATTCGGTCGGTCAGAGCGAGTATTCGGGTGAACGATTATGCAACGAGCATAGATCTCAAAGATGCGTACTTCCGACATTCCGAAAGTACCTACGCTTCGCAGTCCTAGGAGTGGTGTATCAATTCCGAGCGATGTGCTTCGGATTGAATCTAGCACCCTGGGCTTTCACTCGGGTAATGAACTCGGTAATGATCTATTTCCGAGCTCATTCATCTGCGGTAACGTCGGCCTACCTGGACGACATTCTTCAGAGGTACGGCAACGAGTTAACGCTTCAGAACGATGTTCAGAATCTTCTTCTATTGCTCCGACGTCTCGGTTTTATAGTAAACAAGGAGAAGTCGGATCTGGTGCCGTCCAAGTCATTCACTCATCTGGGAATGAGCTTCGAGACGCACAACAATCTCGTTCGTCTGCCGTTAACCAGAGCGAAATTAGTCAGTTGTTACGCTCGCTATTGTCTGCACGCAGACAAAGTCACGGCGAGAGAATTTATGAGACTGATAGGTCTGTGCGGAGCCGCCGCGGATCTCATTCCGATGGGGCGGTTACGCACACGTCCTCTTCAAATTTTCTTGACTCAGAATTGGAGTGTGAAAATTCATTCGCTCGATGTAGACGTTCTCTTGTCAGATCAAGTGAAACAAGAGATTCAGACTTGGGCAAACATTCAGTGGTTAACTCAGGGAGTTCCGCTGCAGTTGCCGGATCCGAGTTTTACCATTATGACGGATGCCAGTCAAACAGGTTGGGGTGCATCATTAATCCCAACGGATTCGAGATGCCAGGGTCTTTGGGATCCGCAATTCCTGTGCAAGCACATAAACATCAAGGAAATGATGTCAATTTGGCTTGCGTTACGTCACTGGATGGACATTATTCACAATGCTCATGTCCAAATCCTATCCGACAATACGACAGTAGTGGCGTATATACGGAATCAGGGAGGCACTCATTCAGTTCCGTTGTTCAATCTAACGGAAAGAATCCTTCTGTTTGCGCTAGAACATCAGGTTCTTCTTTCGGTCCGTCACATACCGGGTCGTCTGGATGTGCTAGCAGACTCCCTTTCACGAAAGGGTCGCTTGTTGCCGTCGGAGTGGACTCTCAACAAACAAGTATTCAATCAGATTTGCTACCAATGGGAACGGCCAATGATAGACTTATTTGCGAAACATCTCAACAATCAGTTGCAGACGTATGTGTCTCCGTGTCCGGATCCAAGAGCATTTGCAGTAGATGCTCTGTCGATCCCTTGGGACGGAATGATAGGATATGCGTATCCTCCAGCGCCGTTAATTCAACAAGTATTGCTAAAGATAAAACAATCTCAATGCAAGATTCTGTTGGTAGCATCTCTGTCTCCACAGAGACCGTGGATAAATCTACTCAGGTGTCTGTTGTGGGACCTACCGCGAAAGCTTCCTCAATGGGAGGATCTTCTTTCGCAGGGGTAATCGCGCCAACTCCATCACAACCCGCAAGGTCTCAACCTTCACGTTTTTCCATTGTGCGGTCCTTCTTGCGTGGCAAACACTTTACAGGACGAGCAGTGGACGTGATTTCTAACTGTAGGAGGACCTCCTCTTCGCTAAACTATGCGGCTAAGTGGAAGGTTTTTCGTCGTTGGTGTAGGGATCATTCTGTAGATATATTCGATCCCTCTATACCAGACATTGCAAACTTTCTAGTATACTTGTTTGACGAAATCAAACTGCAGCCTGTTACTATAAAGGGTTATAGATCTATGTTATCTGATACCTATGCACATCATGATAGTTTACAAATTGGATCTAATGTCTCTTTATCGAAGTTGGTTAGAAACTTTTCGATAAATAGACCCAGAACTCTTAGATTAATTCCTAAGTGGAATTTAGCTTGGGTTCTTCTTAAATTGAAGGAAAAGCCATTTGAACCTCTTGGGACAGTAGATATCAAATTCTTATCTTATAAGACAGCTTTTCTCTTAGCTTTCTCTTCTGCTAGAAGAGTCAGTGAGCTTCATGCACTGTCGGTGGATGATTCTCACTATCGTAGTGTTGGGAACACTATCACCTTCACTACTAATGTGGGTTTTTTAGCTAAGAATCAGGCTCCTAATAAATATCCGGAACCTATTGTTATTAAGGCTCTTCCGTCTTCAGAAGGGCGTAGGCCTTTACTCTGTCCTGTTAGAGCATTACGTATCTATAAACAGAGATCTCAGTTTATCAGAAAGGGACGGAAACGTTTCTTTCTGTCTTTGATGCCTAATAGAAAGGACATTTCGGTCCATTCTATTGCTAGATGGATTCAATTAACTATCCGTACTGCTTATGAAAATTTATCTTCTTCTCAGCAGTCTGTGCTTAAGATTTCTGCTCATGAAGTAAGAGCTCTTTCTACTTCCTGGGCTTATGCTAATAGTGTTGCTATTACAGATTTAATGAAGGCTGCTTATTGGTCTCAGCCATCCACATTTACGAATTTTTATCTCAGAAATATTGAGTCCATTTCTGGAGACCTGCATTGTTTAGGTCCGTTATCTGTTGCTCAGAATGTCGTCCACTAAACAGTTGCAACTATAGTTATGCAGGCTTTCTGTTCCGGCAGTGACTCCGTCCGGCTGCCCTCTTCGCTCTGGGCTATTTGACCCAGGGCAAGGGGAAGGGGGGGGGGGGGGGTGTTCCCTTAGGTCACCTGCTTTATAGTGAAAAGCAAGGGAATGCCTCCTCCAAGTCAGTATTTCTGAGTCGCTTCCGGGATGGTTTTAAAGTGTAATATTAATGTTAAAATTCATTCATGTCTTATTTTTAAAGTGTAGCTCGGTGTGAAGCATTTGTATATGTCAAGTGTCAAACGGGCTTTAATATACAATACTCGGACACTTTTAAATGACTATAAAGAGTCTCAATTCTCTGGACTACTTTATTTATTGGCTTGCTTTAAAAATAATTAGTATAAGGGTTATACTGGATGTTAATAGAGAACATGAATGTTATTGTGCTCAATTATCAAGGGTAGTGTATCTTTCTAATTTAATATTAAATAAGAAAGATACATGTAAAGCCTAATACTCCTTTTCTCCTTTAGGGGTTACCTCTTTACTATATAGTTGAGCTTATTGGATTTTCCTCTATGTCCTAGGCCCTCCAGCCTGTTTACTATTCAGCTAAGTCTGGGTCATTGGTACAGTATAAAAATGTTAAAAAATTTATAGTAATTTATATATTTTTTATACTTACCAATGACCCAGACGGGGATGGCCCTCCCTGGAGTTGGGAACTCTTGCCTCCCCGCTGAGTACATAGTGCTGACCAGGCACTGCCAGTAAGAATGATAATTGGCGCCAATTTCGGGACGTCTGCGTCACTGCGCATGCACAGTAGAGGCGTAGTATGGAGGTCCTTTAGGACATGATTTCTTTTTGTTTTGGATGCAAATTTTGGGGATTGGGGGGCAAAATTTGTGTTTGGCCCTGGTTTTGTTAGAGTTAGCACCAGCTAAGTCTGGGTCATTGGTAAGTATAAAAAATATATAAATTACTATAAATTTTTTAACTTTTTCAGCTGCTGAATTTGCAAATTACACGGGCGGCTGTGACCGATTCGTTGCATAAAGGGTTAAATAACAATTTTTAAATGAATAATGGCATCATGGGAAAATTTTGCTGCAGTACACTTATTTTGATATCAGAATGCAGATTAATGACCCTTTGCTCATCAAAATACCGAAAAATTTCAATTGAAAAGTTTTCCCATAATGAGGAATTAACCAATACAATCTTGTTTAACAAAACACAATGATCTCTTCCATACAAGATTGAATTGGTTGAATTCCTATATGCATTATGCAAAAAAATGCTATTTAAAATTGGTATTTTGACATTAGTGTGCAAGGTAAAATGATATGGTTATAGACTTGCTATTACACTGAAGAAAGACATCTGTAATGTACTTATGAACTGATAAAACTTGATGTAGTGTTGTATTTTTCACTGATATGGATTTTCTATCATGCAATTGAAAAATTAAAAAAATATACACACACACAAACAGAGTTGTTTTGTTTATGTAATCCTTGTTTGAAATCCTGAGAATACAGATAGAAGGCAATTTAATGGTGATGAAAATTGGCATCAACCCTGAAGGAGGGATGGGGGATATATTTAGAGGTTATTACTTGGTTAATTTCATACTGGCTGAGATGTCAGCCTGAAGTAACTTCAGATCAGCCCATGGCCAAAGGCTGGTGTGAAGTTACTGACAGCTGATATATCAACTGATACAAAACTAACCAAGTAATAACTTCTTTATTAACACTTTACCTAACACGAAAAGCAGACAACACCTGCAAACAAAATTCTTGAATAACTAAATATTTAATTTTTTGTCTCAAAAACATAGCTTATGACCCCTCATTGGAACGAGCTCATTGAGCTCGTTCCACTGAGGATCATATGCTATGTTTTTGAGACAAAAAATAAAAACGGTAATGAAAATTGAATGGTGATTTTTGTACATAGCGCTGGCCGGTTTTGGCCGTTACGTTGGGTTAAGGGTTAAACCAAAACAAATAACTACAAATATGTTTGCAGATCTGTTACAGTTTTCGACAGTGTTATTGTTTCTCAATTTTTTCACAAAGTCCGAAGTTTCCTCTTCTAGTTCAGCTATCCAAACATCTCTGCTTCCCCACTGGGGAAGCCGTGATGTTTGGATAGGTGAACTATCTCTTCTCCCACTTCAAAGAATCTCTGGTTATGATTATAAATATTAGTTTGCATTGGATTTTCTCCACAACTCTCTTCTTTCTTCTCTCCATCAACCAAATTCTTACTTATTGCCATCATTAATTCCTCTTCATATGAAACTTCATCTTCATACCATTCCATTATGTCTGATCTTACCAATTTTCCTGTTTACCGGTACATTCGGCAAAATCAGTGGAATATTTTCATTGTAAACAAACTGGTTGTGCCAAGTAATGCATCAAGGGGGACAACTCTAGCTTGCTTCATATTGGTTTGCAATCATGTCATAATAATAACACTTTGGCCAGCCGCTGATTTGTCGCGGTTCTCGGACGAGAAGGCCTTGGTTACCCCTGTACGCCCAACTGCCTCCCTATTCCCATGCTTCTCCTCTCCTCCCAACACTCATAGACGAACTGCTTGATGACATCCCTTGCCCCATTCTTCCCAATCTCTCCGATTAGCATATTAACCCTCTCCTTTGAGTCTCCCCCTAAAGTCATATCAGCCCTGTTTGAAGTCATATCTTCTGAGTTTGATAATGGACAATTTTAGGAAAGAAAATAATAAATAAATCTCTCTTCATTTATGTTAGAATGATCATCTGCAATAACCCCTTACCCAGTGCACAGGGTATCAAAATTTATTATCTTCAAACAATTTCAACAAAAGTATTATCATTTGACCCCTCATTGGAATGAGCTCAATTAGCTCATTCTAGTGAAGGGTAACATGATAATGGTTTGAAAAATATATTACAGTGGAGCCCACTTAATTGGATATCTCTTAATTGTATATCCCTGTTAATTGAATATATTTTTCAAACACAACCATACCTTCAGTACAAATTTGATCTGTTAATTGCATATGGGTTGTAGAGTAAACTCCTGTTAATTGTATATAAATTTTTGTAATATGTCAAAAAAATTACTGTGACACACACCAAATTCTCCTTATTTATCAACCTTTTTGGCCCCACTACATCCAATACAGGCATTTATTCTATTATATCTTGTTTGACAGAGCTCTATGAGCTCTGTCAAACAAGATATAATAGAATAAATGCTCAGTTTACCTTCAGAACACAGGAAACTGACCAAATCCCTGTTAATTGTATACTCCTGTTAACTGAATAATTTTCAGTGGCAAAATGGATATTCAATTAAGAGGATTCTGCTGTATTTTCAATTGCTTAATTTGTAAATAATTTGGGTGGATGCAGCTGATTCGTTACAATAAAGGGATAGCTCCTATAATTTATGTTCCTCAAGTCTTGAAAAAGGTCATAAACTTTCATGTGGTTATATGCTGAGCTTAACCCTTTGTATATTTATACTCACACTCAAAGATATCGAGGGGGGTATATGGATTTCATGCATCCTTCTATAAGTCCATCGGACACGGTGTGTCATGCAACACATTCACATTCCATACCCGAAGGGGAAGGTCACAGTTGATTGACAAAAGTTAATGCCATTTCTTTGTGACAATTTTGCCAGACCATAATCTCTTCACAACTTTAAATACATTGATGAAACCTTTTACACATATATACCATCAGTAGGAAATGTGTCATGCACACATTTACCTTTCATCTCCCAAGGTCAAGGTCACAGTTATGCACCAAATGACAATAACATCATTTTTTAGTGACATTTTCTTGACTGAATCATAATTCATTCACCACTTGACATAACTTGATGGAACTGCTTAAGAGATATTTAGTATGTGGTATATTGTGCATCACATTTAGCTTCTGACTCCAAGGTCAAGGTCACCATTCATTTAAATTTTGATTCGCTGGCCATAAGGTCATGGTCACAGTTGAGGGTCAAATCCTAAAAATACCTTTCTCAGTGACATTTCTCTGTCTGCACCATAATAAGTTATTGTGATGAATTTACGGTAACATGGTCTGAGGTTTGGCCCAAAACCTGCATCATGAAATACAAGAAGCGTATTTACTAAACTTGTTCAAGGCAACTGTTAACGATTCCAGGTTTAGTAAATAAACCTCTCGTGTATCCACAACAGCACTGGATAAATAATCAATAAACCAGATAAACTCATTCCATCTTAGTTCAAATCGTAAATCGGTTTGTAATTTAAACAACACTTCACCCGGAACACCGTCTGCTGCACATGTGAAACATCCAGAAAAGAGAAGCAGCTGGCTACTCACTCCACTGATGAAGCAGTTACGAAATGGACAACGTCATTGTAAATATTGGGCATTGTGACATCAGACGGTAACATTTGCCACTTGAGCCGTAAACATAGAATATACTAAGCGAGTTCTCGTCCAATCAAAGGAGGGGGATTTTAGTCTTATTGGAACATAATTTTTTTGCTACTGCATCAGATTTACCTTTCACACCCCATATTACATTTGAAAGAAAATTCATGATTAGTATCACTGATTTTAATATCTAGTGATTAACCGATGTTCGGCAATCGCATCTGACATCGGCTAATTTTAAGCGTGGAGGTGTTTGAACATCGGTCCATACCGATGGTTACATAGAACACCACTGGATCAAAATTGTTTGTATTTACGTTTGATTAACAATCCAATACAAGCAGAAACAAACTTTGGCAGGGATCAAGATTGGCCTAATCTCATTGATTGGTATCATCTTCCCTTGATTGCTGATCATTACACACATCCCATGTGTGATGACTCAGTGAAATGCAACATCAGCAGAAACAAATTAACAGTGCAGCGTCTTTGACCAACACACACACTGACTTACTCTTGAGGTCAATAAACCAATCAACCTTACTGTACTGTAAAATTAACCCTGTTCTATGCATTCTTAAATATATACTCCTTTTGGTTGTTACTATCTGACATCGGCACTCACAGCCAGCAGATTGTGTGCTCATTTAATTAGCAAGCAGTTGGCGGCCGCAAATCCTTATCAGTTAATCACTTTTGATATCATCCCTTTAGAAAACTGGTTGCAATAGGTGAGAATGCAAGGTAACTATATGACAAATATAAGACAGAGAGGGAAAATCTGTCTTGTATTTAACTGCCCCTAGAAGCAGTGACCATGAGTGGAGCTGTATAGGCTGAGAGGCTTTTTGTTACTATTATTACCACCAATTCTTATGTGGGGGCCCCGGCAAGTGAAGCAGTGTTTGTTTACTGTGGTAAACAATCTCTGTTTTACTGGTAAAATAGGACCCTGTCACCAATGCTTGGGGTGGAAGTCCTCTAAAATGTGCAATGTGGGTATAAATGATTGACAAAATTTGACTCTGCTCCATGTTGCAGTCACGATTAGCCATTGTGCAGAAATATGTGACCTTAAAACACCAATAAATAAATAAATTACCACCAACTTCAGAGAAACAATCAAACTGGTATTTACTAGAAATTGAATAATGGGGCTTGCTGTTTCCATTATTTACCAGACTATGCCTCATGAAGTGTGGGGGTGTGGTGGCTCAGTGGTAGACTGTTGGACTTCTGTGCTAGAGGTCTCAAGTTTGATCCCTGTCCAGGAGACTTGTGTTGTGTCCTTGGGCAAGGCACTTTATCCCGGTTGCCTACATGGGGGCAGGCACTAAGGCGTACTGCACGTCGATGGTGCACATGTCTTCAACTGCTGTAACCCTGCTTGAGCGGAGCTTGAACAGAGTTAGAATGGTGAAGAGCTGACAGTTGCTCATCGATGCTCGTGGTTCTTCCTGGGTACTCTGGCTTCCTCCACCGTAAATCCGTCATGGTCACGATTGGCCTTGTGCATAAGTATTGACCGTAAACACCAATAAATATAAATAACGTCTCATGAGGTGGTTATAATAAGTAGTAATTAACTATTTTCTGCTCAATTTACAATTTAGACATAGGTGCAATCCATTTCCAACCTGTGACCTGAGTCGTGATGACCCCCCCCCCCCCCACCCCCTCCATCCACAGTAATTCAAAGTAACCCAAACTGCTATTTCCAAATCCCAAAAGTTCCCATTTAAAGCTCATTATGATACCAGAGTGCCCCTGTTACAACCGATAATGTTACAACACCGCATAATGTTACAACATCGCATAATGTTACAAAAATGTAGTAAACAACCGATAATGTCATAAACTCCGCATAATGTTATAACTTTTTTCAACCCGTTATGTTATAAAAATCGTCGCATAAAGTTATAACTTTTTTCAACCCTTTATGTTACAACAAATTAACCGATAATGTTATAACTTCAAATAAACATATCTTTGGTAATTTATACTGCCATGGCATCAGTTTCAGGTGGAGACCGTCGGTCTGTATTTCAAAGTTGAGGGAACTCTTCAGTTCCCAGTGTAGAATTGGACCATTCTGACTTTAAATAATATATACCATTATTGTAATAAACCCATTTACGCGTCCATTATATGGTCGGACATTAGGTAAGGATACTATCCTATATTTTAAGGATACCAAACCCACGGAATCCCCCTTTGCAATGAAAGCTTTGAAAATGGCACGATGCGCGCAAAATCATACGTCTCTAAATGAAAGCTATGAAAATGAGCGCAATGAGTACCTCTTCATACGTCTCATACCCTCATTAAGGATACTATCCTACCTTTATTTGGGAGTGTTTTCTGGAGTGTTTGGGTCAGTTTTCTGAAGATTGTCGGGTTGTTTGGATTAATTCGATATCTATTGTCAGGTTCTTAGGGGTGAGACGGAGTACGTGTCCCCATAATATTACGCGCTGCACATACTCACTCCTTCCACCTATTATCATGACAATGACGTCACAACATGGCCACCCACGTGCACTATCATGACAACCCAACATGACCGCCCAGTCACGTGACATGACGTCACTTCCCCCGGTCCTGCCCCGGGGTCCTACAAAATGGCTCATTTTCAGCATATATAACTACTCAACACCATCACCAACACCGCCACAACATCAACACAGTTCCTCCTCCACAGCCTCCTAATTCTCCATATACTGCCTGTTCTAGTGATTCCGCCTTTTCCAGAACCTGTAATCCCAAATTCATCACTTCTACTTCTTCCAACATCTCCACCATCTATATTATCATACCGTCTAGCACTACTCCCTTATAGCATTCTCAGATAGCCTTCTTTGCACAATCACCCTGATGTACTGATTCATGACCTCCTCTCTTTCTCAGTCTAATCCCTGCCCACCCCTTCCAATCCTCCTAAACCCCATCCCTCTTCCTACCCAGTCTCGCATCTTATTCTTGTTCCGTGCGACACTACCAACCCGCCACATCCACCACATGTACCTCGCCCATTTCAACTTTTTGACCTCTTTTAACTCCACCTCATTTTTGCTCACTGTTAGTTGTTAAAATGTCAAATTAATGAACAATAAGATATTCTTATGACTAAGAAATATGCGACAAATGAGTTTTAGATGCCCAACACAAGCAGAAGCAGAAGCATTTGCCAATCCCCAAAGGCGTCAGGGGACTATGGTACACTACATTTCTGGAAGCGGAGACTACGCATGTTGGTAAACGTACCAACCGGATAAAATAGCACCCCTCCCCCACCACCCCCGCCTTCACCATGTTGGGCACTGGATGATCATGGTAATGACGTCACACGATTGAGTTACCAGGATAATCCGCGTCTATGTAACGTGACTAGGTCATTCTATGATAAATCCCCGGGAGTTGGGGGGGGGGGGGAGGTATCTCCTCGCCTTAACCAGAGCAGAAACCGTTAGTATAAATATTACATACCTTTATGCGACAATAAATGGTAAGTGGTAAAGTCCATCTACAATAGCTGTAACTGGAATTAGTATACAGAAGTTATAACATTATCGGTTAATTTGTTGTGACATAACGGGTTAAAAAAAGTTATAACATTATGCGAAGTTTATAACATTATCGATTGTTTACTACATTTTTTGTAACATTATGCGTTGGTATAACATTATGCGGCGTTGTAACATCGGTTGTAACAGCCCCCGCCAGCAAAATCACTACCACTCCAGAGAATCCACAAGACCCCCACGGTAACCATGAGCTGTCTTTGAAATACAAGAATGGCTGCAATTGCAACACCTTTCAACAAAATGGATGATGCAAACATGTATTACCCTAAGAAGAAGCACTGCACATGCATGTTCACTGACACCATGTCTCGTCAAGACAATTATATCACAACATGGCTACTCTAGTGGGCTATCATAGGAATGTGACACTCCTCATGCATTGCAGTATGATGTCACTCTCTTGATCTGGCCAAAAAGGGGCTAGAGAGCATCAGATGAATTGAACTTGTTATTTGTAATAAGCATTTGTACATTCTGATCTTTGGTTAGCCTGATCAGGTGAATGAGGAAGTCAGTGATGACCCAAGACCAGTAGAGATGGACAATAAACCAAAAAACCCTAACCGATATCTATATCATGGAGAAACCAAAAAACTGAACCGAACCAATCATTGAATATTGAAAGTATTTTCAAATTTTCCTACATTCATTATAGGAAAGACCTTTTTAGGCTTGATTTTCTTGTTAGTTTTGTAAACCCATAAGGTCTTGGGCACTTATCCTGAATTTCCACTAGACTACAGCCAGCCTGTATATGTCCAGTTGCTTAGTAGTGATTTATAGTAAAGTCTTTGCTGTCTGTGAAGGCAGCCAAGACTTGACCAAAAATCACAGCCCAGGTGACGTGTCTATTGGCAGCAGGACCTCCTAATGATGACGTTAAAGAAATGCTCTGAGATGGCAAAAACCTTAAATAGGCCTTTGAAGATCGAGGTGTGTTTGGAACAAGTCACAAAATTATTGTTCATAGATATAATTTGTTTTTTGCAAAAGAATGCCAATGTGGAACTCATTGACAGAGGCGTTTGTGGTACTGTGGTAGATTGATACAAAATCAACCTTTTCTGCATTTTCCTGGTGTGAATTCATCTTTAGTGCTATCAGCAAATCTCAAGTCAGATGGCGAATTCCGAACCGAAACTGCAGTGTACCCACCTGACAATACCGCTACCGATATCGAACTCAAAGTTCCAATACCGCTCGTCTCCAGAGCCAAGCGTTGCAACGATGCAACACCATGGCTATGGCATCACAGTATTTATTACCATGGCAACTAACATTATATCAACATGTATTGCAGTGTGACATCCCTTCCTGTTTAAGCCATTGCAAGGTTGGGTGCAATAGTTTGGTAGGAACCGAGTCTACAGAATATGTCCAGAAACAAACTATGCCAATAGAATTCTTCTTTTCCGAGATGAGTCAGAGTTTTATGAAGAAAGTGTCCGCGTGTCGGTGGAGTGTATTTTAAAAAAAAAATGAAAAAATGATCCTTTTACTCACAAAGATATGCAGATATTCTTTCGCGCTCCAGTTATAGGTATCCAATCAATCAATACATATTCAATCAATCAATTCACCTTGCAAACGTCAAGATATTAACGCAATAATGGGTAACTCGATGTAATCGTCAAACTACAGCAGTGACGAGTCTCCATCCATAATTGTTTAATATATAAAACATTTCTGCTGGTGTTGGTAAAGTCATTAAAGATTCTGTAAAATCGCGTCTAGGCCGAGAAACATTTCTAGCATTGATTCAAAGAAAATGAATCTGTGGTATTTATTTTATCTTCAGTCTTCTGTAATATTTCAGTGGATCGGAAAAGCGAACCGTTGGTTCGCTTTTCGGACCAACTGAAACATTCCAGATCACTAAATCTAAGCAGAAATGGGACTGTGCCCCGAGAGCTTAGATAAACCTCTTTGCAGCAGTAGCGGCAGACTGCAGCACATGACATGTAATACCAGAATCGACAGAAGTAACATGGTTAAGAAGCTTACGATGGGTGTTAAGAACCACAGCAAGCATCGGACGCAAAGGGACAATTGCGACATCAGCTGCCAAAGCTACATTTGTGTTACATCATCCTCCACACCCATCGGATCAAAGAATCTTCAGTTTGACCAAACTCAAGGATGAATCTAGGATTTGGGGTTTGGAGCGTTACAGTTCAACATTAAACACCGTCGGATCAAAGAACCTTCAAGTTTGACCAAACTCAATGATGGACCTAGGATTTGTGGTTTGGGGTCGTTACATTTCAACTTTACACACATGTCGGATGAAAGAACCATCAGTTTGACCGAACTCATTGATGGATCTAGGATTTGGAGTTTAGGGCGTTATATTTCAACATTACACACCCGTCGGATCAAAGAACCTTCAGTTTGACCAAACTCAATGATGGATCTAGGATTTGGAGTTTAGGGCGTTATATTTCAACATTACACACCCGTCGGATCAAAGAACCTTCAGTTTGACCAAACTCAATGATGGATCTAGGATTCGGATATTTGGGGATATTCCTATCTCGATGGAGACCAGTTTATAAAGATTATTACGACAGAATACCCACACAGGATGGGTGTGGTATTATCCATGATAACACTTACTCTTATGGTTAATGTCCAGGTGTTGTGTATATTCTGTCTTCTGGTCTCGATACTTTAGAAAGACATTTAGTAAAATATGTATGGGGACTTGATCCTTCCATAAAGCGTATATGATTCCTCACTAGCTTAAATTGTTCTTAAAATTGCATTTAACTCTTTACCTGATACGAATAGCAGACGACACTTGCCAAAAAATCTTTCTGGAATAACTAAAAAAATCATTTTTCCCCCTCAAAATATAGCTTATGACCTCTCATCGAAATAATCTCAAAGGGCTCGTTCCAATCAGGCCGGGTCATATGTTATTGCGCCCATTCGTGCGCTCCGTCGCTCTTGCGTGTCGGTCGGTTGGTCGCATTCATTCACACATCTGACTTCAGAGCGTGAACATCACCTAGATAGCCATGGAACTACCAGATAGACTAGTGAAAGCCATTTCAGCTCTGGGCGTCTCATGCCCTGTCTCCTGGACTATCCAGGAAATAGGCTTGAGCGTCCACCTGAAAGTGGAGTTTGAAATTGAGAAGCCAACAACAATACCAACCTCTTCGGGGAGAGGTAGTACCTTTGGAGAGAGGATCCCCTCTCCCACTGGTCCTCACCCGAAGGGGCACGGAGGCCCTGAAAAGAGACAGCACAAGAAGAAGAAGAAGAGCCCATCGACCAAGCGCAGGGACGCCCGGCGCTTGGAGGCCTTCCGGAATAGGAAGAAAGAGTTGAGTGAGGGGGCGGAGGCTCTGGAGGCAGCCGCCAGTTCCCCTCCTAGTCCCACTGGTACACCCAATCGACTACCGGCTCCTGAGCCGGTACAGTTGGATGAGGAACGTCCAGTGGAGACTGAGGAGGAACTGGAAGTTGCTTTTTCCCCGCCTCCCACCCCTCACTCCACCCTTCCTTCACTACCGGAGGTACAGCCACCACTCACTGGGGAAGACATCATAAAAGAACTAGAGCTGTCAAGGGCAGAACGGGCTAAAGCTAGAGAGGTCAGAGAAAAAAGCAACGCGGGCACCTACACACCGCCACCAGCCTCATCACCACCACCACCACCATCACCAAGCCAACCTCCACCTAAGAAGAAGAGTCACAAGAAGGGCAGAAAGGGATAAACCTCTTCCCTCCTTCCTTTTCCTCCTTTGACACGCCGAGACATACAAAAACCAAAATTATACAGTCAACGAGGGTCGAAAGGGGCTTGTCCCCCATATCGTCCCTGCGCGCCTTCGGCGCGCGAAATCATTTCGTTCGTGTTCGTATGTTATTGGGGGAAAATATGAATGACGATCCTTTTGTGAAAGGTGCATGTCGTAACGTTAGGTAGAGAGTTGAAAAAAATAAACCAAATAGTTTTGAGGTTTTGTTAACTTACAGATCAGTTTTTGAATGAATGAATGTTTATGTTTTTTTCCTAATTTAAAGCAATAGAATGAAATTCCCATTTTACTAATTTTACGAGTTCAATATTATCAGACAAGACTACTAGGCACTATAAGCCTTGGGACTGCACGTTGTAAATCTCGATTGGTCTATCACACATTTTCACACATATTCACTGAGTAACTATAGGTCTACTTTGTGAATTCTGGCCGTATCACGATCCTGTGTCGGAAAAGCGGGCTTTCGGGTTTAGGGTCCTGCGAATATTCGAGATTCGATTCGACATCGATATCATACGTATGCTTCGAGATCGATCCCGAATCAGTCTCAGGATTCGATTTTTTCGAATCTCTCGTACTAACTTCAATTTGTTACATTTCCAACAAAAATAGGATAAAACTGTCATTCGAAAAGTCATTCATGTAGGCTCAATTCCTATTTATTTGAGTACTTGACAATGTTTAACTGTTAGGTAAGGTGTGAATTTGGCCCAGAACATTATCCATAGTTTTGGTTTTTGAAGGATTAACTTGTTACTATTCACGTTCTTAAGAACGTGAATAGTAACAAGTTAGGCCTTCAAAAACTATAACTATGGACAATAGGCCTAGCTGTTTCAGCGACGGTGCTACAGAGAATATTTAGTTATTGGTGTTTAAGGTGTTCACTCCGTCGCGTAAGGGTCATCACAGTGTACCGTAACTTCCTTTTGATGTAATATGAAATAACTTGTCTATTAAGATTCGATTCGGGATTCGATTCGATGTCGATATCAGAGACACGATTCGATTCGAGATTCGATTCGAAAAGAAATTTGTTATTCGCAGATCCCTATTCGGGTTCAAAGAATGTCAAGTCTGATTTGGCTGTGTATAACCAATTTTATACCATCATCATCTATTATACTATATATAAAATATCTATGACATAAATTTAGCTTTACACACCAACCGTGGTGAACACTCCAACAATGGGATTTCAATAGTTAAAATTTACACCTACAGTGGAACTACATCCAAGTTGACCTTTGATGACCTCGACCTGAATGCAAACTTGTCTAAATTTATCGCTCGTCGCCTGATAGTGAAATGAAAGCGGCAATTATTTATTACGTTTTTAAATGAGTTTACCTCATAAGATACCAAAAATTAACAAATGTGTGTTGCCTCATGTTAATAAAGCATCCATAACTCGAAACAGTATGCTATTAAAGTGAAAAAGCCCCGTGATTTGCGCGTTTCTTTTTCCATTTCGATTCGGAGATAAAATTGACGGCGGAAGTACCGCCCATTGGTCTGGTGCTTATGTAAACTCAGAAACAGATTCGCACGTGTATACGTTTGCTGCTTAGTAAAATCGAAAAAAACTAATAGCGACTTATTAATAATCTGACGATCATAGTACAAATAACACCGCTTCACCACCAAACTACTGTGGGTATATTCTATATATTTCAATGTGTTGAAATCCTAAGATAGTAACCCAAAGTTTCACCATTGTAGTTCAACGCAATAAATCTCCAGCACACATATTCCATCTAGTTAGTGTTATCCCCACCCGATAATCAACACAACTGGGAACCACGTGTTTTAGTCTTGGGTTAACCTTTCAACTCACCATATTTGCAGCACACAAACAGCCAATATTCTAGTGACATGTCATTAGTTAATACCCCTTGTCTCAGAACTAACCTTTAACCATTTAACCAATCCCGACAGAAAAAGCCCAATTTGTTTCTCATTGTTTTGACAAGTCTGGTTTAGACGAAAGCTAGGTTAAATCCGAACGAGAACTAAGGACCTCATCAATGCAAGTGTCCTACTTTACCAAATGACATTGCCTGCAGCTAACTGATGGAAAAGAAGAATAAACCTGATTGTCAGGCACCCAATGGTCACAGAAAGTAACGTTCTACCCAACCTGTGTTTTAAACGATGCAACCTGACAAATGTTGTTCCAAATGGCATTTAACAACCCCCCCCCCCCCCCCCACCCCACACACACACACACACACACACATTTACATCGAATAAAGTATCTTATTAAGGTAGAGGAACAGAATTTGGGATTAAAGCATCAGAAATAAACAAAACAGAAAGAGAACTTATAAGAAACCAGAAAAAGCATATATGTGCACAGCATTCGAATAGTTCGATCAAGGTATCAGAGATGGACATTTGTTTGCTCTGCACCTTATCTGAATGATGTTTAGAGTAATAATGTGAGTATGGAAAGGGTTTTCATTCTCACATTTCCTGACATAAAATCTCTGAAACCCACATTGAAGTCTTGAGAGGGTTAAAAGCATTGAACTGAATAATTTACACTTTATTTCCTTGCAAAGCAAAGGGTTTCTCTCAATTTGTTTTGAAGAACTGACATCTGATTAAAATAGTAAGATAACATTTAATGAGTGACAGCTAACTACACTTCTGTAATCTGACTGTGTTTACATTGTCTCCAGTCTGAATAGATATAACATAGTATTGCTTGGAGATAATTTACTGTTACAGGACATTGGAGGCTTGAAAACCCTGTTGCCGAGTGGGCCATGCTCAAGAGCGCTAGCTATCTGAAAACGATAGGGTGCCGAGAACTTGTGACTATCTACCTAAAGAAACAGAATTTACTGCATCCAGTAAATTCAAGTCTGTGTGAAAGGGCTTAAAGCATCAGAAATAAACACAATAGGAGAATTTATGGAGGCTTATTTTGGGGGTGAAATATTTTTAAAGAAATCAGAAATAGGTCTTCGTTAACAGGTCTTCGCAAAAACTCCCTCAGGCTGAGAGGAGAACCCTGAGCATCATCAACGAAACCATTCGGAAAGTGAAGGACGTTAACGTGATACCAAAAATTGATGACGCGAAGTTTGATGTTGCTCAGGATTTAATCCACTGGACCACGACAACCGCCAATATTATGTACGATCACTGGTTGAACCACCTAAATTTAAACTGAGTAAAGGCAAAGGTAACAGCCGCCTAACAGATGTGGGATTAGGAACTAATGTGGTTAACCTGTCTGGCACCAATGACCTAACAACCCAAGAGAAATCCCTTTTAGATCGCGGTTTAACTTTTGTACCAACACCAAAGCCTAAAACTGATAACCAAACAAATTTACCATCATACAACTGTAATTTTCTTAGGCAAATGAAATTAGCCGACCGCTTTAGAAACTCCAGCGGTCGGAAACTTCCTTTTACAGAATCATCTGGTTGGTCACCTCCAGATAGTGAAGTAGATCCCGAAATTATTGAGGCTAGCAAACGAATCATCAAAAAGGTGTTCAGCATGAACATACTCTCCGATAAAGACAATTTAACAGCTGGTGAACGGAGAGCCCTCACGAAACTTCGAAAAAATAAGAAATTAGTAATTAAACCAGCCGACAAAGGTGGGTCGGTAGTTGTTCTATCTCGGGATAATTATATAAAGGAAGCCATGAGACAACTCAGCAATACTAAACATTATAAGAAAATAGATTCACTTATTTGGCCTAGTAATATCGAAAAATTCAATAAGATCTGAAAAGTTCTCCTCGACGAAGGTCACATTACCAAAAAACAAATGAAATATTTAACAGCTAAGCTCAGTGCTCAAACAAGACAATTTTATATCCTACCAAAGATCCACAAGGACCGTTCTTCATGGACGGATGACTTAACACCACCCGGGAGGCCAATTGTATCAGATTGTAATTCGGAATCTTATGCGATCTCGGAATTAATTGATTATCATCTTAAACCTATAGCAAATAGACATCCGAGTTATCTAAAAAACACACAGGATTTCCTGTCACAAATTTCGAAATTGAAAATATCAAAAAATGCAATTCTGGCTACTTTGGATATCGACAGTATGTATACGAACATTGATATTGATAAAGGTGTTAAATCAGTTAAAAATGCATTTGAAAAATATCCAGATGCGAAACGCCCGGATGAACAAATTTTGGATCTTTTAGAGCTAAGCTTAAAAGGCAATGACTTTCAATTCAATGGAGAATATTTTCTACAAATAATGGGTTGTCCTATGGGTAAAAGCTTCAGTCCTAATTTTGCAAGCATTTATGTAGCGGAATGGGAGGAAAATGCCTTAAGCAAATGTGCAAAGCATCCTCTCGTATATCTCAGATATTTAGATGACATTTTTATTATTTGGGAACATTCAAAAGAAGATTTTGATGAATTTTTAGAAATTTTGAACAATCACGATCCAAATATTAAATTGAAAGCTACTATCAGTGAAAATTCTGTTGATTTTCTCGATGTGACCGTGTATAAAGGCAAGCAATTTCAGGCGTCCGGTCATTTAGATTATAAAGTATATTTTAAACCAACTGATTCACATCAATTGTTGCACACAAAATCATTTCATCCTCAACATACATTTAAAGGTATCATCAAATCACAGCTCATTCGTTTCCACCGCAATTCAAGTGATAAGGTAAATTTCAATGAGGCTTGTTCTACTCTATTTGGCGCCCTCAGATCGAGAGGGTACTCGCTGCGCCTTTTGCGTAGCCTGAAATCCCAAACCCTGAAAAAGCTCGAAATTCCAGCTGAAACTACCGACTTCGAACCACTGAAGATTGAACACAACAGACCGTTGCAAAATAGTAGTGGCGCGGTATTTAATTGCAAAAAGCCTCGTTGTAGACTGCATACTGTTATGCCTGATCAGAAAGAGGAATTTTCCTCCGAACAAACGAAAAATCATTATCAGATCCGTAACCCCCTCCATTGTGATTCACCAAACATTATTTACCTTATCACTTGTAAACGATGTCGGAAACAGTATGTTGGTCAACGTCAAAATCCTTTCCGAGAACGTGCTACTAGACACAAACAGGATATAAAACATAATGCTGATGCCCCAGTAGCACAACATTTTAACCTTCCTGGCCATTCTTTGGACGATTTCGAAATCCACCCAATTGAACAACCACCAATTAAAGACACATTAGAAGAAACGGATGAATTTAGAAAAAAACGTGAAGCTTTTTGGATCAATACGCTTCAAACCCTCTGGCCATTTGGTATGAACATATCAGAGGGCGAATGCGAAAGGAGGTCCATCATTCCTTTCACTTTAACGTACAACAGAATGAATATCGAAATAGCAAAAATGTTAAAAGATGAATTCAATTTTACCAATGCTAAATTAAATGAACCTTTGAATCTTCGACCTGTCATCGCCTATAAGAAAAACAAAAGCTTGCGTAACATCCTTGTAAGGACTAAATTAGAGCCCATCAATGAATAACATCAATTATTGCCAGTCAGTTTAACCAGTTCCTAAGCTCATCACTTAGTTTAAATCAATTTTGTGTAACTTTTTGTCATGTTTGAAACCCATCAGGGTTCAGTAAATGAAAACAATTTTTCGGCGGCATATTAAAAGAAAAAAAACGTTTCAGTATGAAATGTCTGTGCCAGTGCGATTTTTTAACCTCAAACACACACACATTCCACCAAACATCAGCCTCACGTTCGCGAAATCCCTTCTATGGTCTGACTATGCCTATAGAATTCACATTTCACCATTGTGATGTGAATCTGATAGTGCCCATATCAATGTTAACCCTTTACCTAACGTAACGGCAAAAACCGGCCAGCGCTCTTCTCAAAAATCGCCAATTAATTTTCATTATTTTTTCATTTTTTATGACCCCTCATTGGAACGAGCTCGTCGAGCTCGTTCCAACGAGGGGTCATAACCTATGTTTTTGAGACAAAAAATGAAAATAATTGTTATTCAAGAATTTTTTTTGCAAGTGTCGTCTGCTTTTCATGTTAGTTAAAGGGTTAATTGTCGATTTTTTACAACGTTCACAAGAGACCTGGTTTTTAATCTGACCCTCAAAGTATGAATTTTGTCCTTAATACTTTGAATTCTTGATATATACACCTGGCACTTAATTAAGCACCCCCTGAAATGTTTCATGACAGTGAAGTTGCTGTTACTGATTATTATGTTGTAATAATTGTTATGTCTTGTAGGATATTTCATCTAGAGAAACATGATGTTTCTGGTTGATAACGTACCGCAAACACACTCCCTCATCCACGTGAAGCATGCTTCCCACGAATGTCACAAAAACACCATCATGCACATGCAATATCTGGGTATAAAACAAGAAAATATGTCACTTCTTTTATCAGTAAATGTTGACATGGCAAGGAGGAAACTGCACCAAGATGACAAATCGTTGGCATGCATGCAACATGCATGTCATTCAAAGCTATTGGATGGCAAATTGGCTATGGTCGTTCTGTCATCAGCAGACTTGTCCGAAAACATCAACAACCCAACGATGTTAAGGACCGATCAAGGCCTGGACAACCCGAAAAGACCTCTCCTTGGGAAGATCGGAGTCTGGCACGCTTCGTTAGGCGTGAATCCTTTGCTTCAGGTGGGGTTTTGTAACGCCTTTGGCTCCCAAACATGCGTTTTGCAACAGAACTGTCCGAAACCATCTCAGAGCACTGGGTATGAGGTCTAGAAGGGTCATCAAGCGTCCAGCTCTGTCGGATGGGCATCAGAAACGACGTTTGGAGTGGTGTATGGCACGACAACTTAGGAATACCGGGACGTGGGGGAGAGTCCATTGGTCAGACGAGAGTAGGTTCCTGCTGCACGTCACAACTGATCACATGAGACTAATGACAGTGTGGAGGCATAGACATACTGTTTGTGTGCCAAGGAACATCAGACCTACTGTTCTTTACGGTGGAGGATCAGTAAAGATCTAGGGAAACCTCTCGCATGGTTCAGGTTGTGAACTTGATATGGTGACTGTACGTGGAAATCTCAGTGGTTGTCATCAGTACATCCGGGATATTCTCAATCCGGTTGTCGTGCCTCATTTTGACAACCACCCGTTGGCTACTCGCACTGTATTCATGGACGACAATGCAAGGCCACGTCGTTCCTATGCTGTGAGAGCATTCCTTCAGAACAATGCTATTACAACACTACCTTTGCCTGCAATGAGCCCCGATTTGAATCCCTTAGAACACATCTGGGAATTTCTTAGACATCGTGTGCAAGCAAGGGATCCGCCTGTGCAGAATTTGGCCAATTTGGATGCTGCATTGCAGGGGGGTGGCAGCAGTTGCCTCTGGACCGTATCAGAAGGCTCACGGGTAGCACTGGGTGGAGAGTTCAGGCTGTCACTCGGGCACGTGGAGGATACACTCGCTACTGACGTCAGACACTGTTGTTGTGTTCAGGAGATCAGAAGTTACATTTTGTGTCAGAAATTATCAGCATTGTTTCATCATGGACCATTCCAGCACCATACTTGTCGAGAGAACATTTTTCCATCAAAAACAGTGACAGATATGAGAAACTAGCGCCATTAAAACACTGCATATTTTCATCTTTGTGTTGTCTTTCATTTGCCAATAAACCATTCTTTCCGCAAACAATCACTTTGGGCCATCTGAAAGATAGCATGAAAGTAATGACAGTTTCTATTGACGCCAGTCCGAAAAAACAGGGGTGCTTAATTAAGTTACAGCCTGTGTGTAGAATCGATGAAAAGAATTTAACGAGACACTTATTCGTTAAACTAAGCCTTGCAAACATAGTCTATGGGCCTTGTTACTACATATTTCTCAGTTGGAACATTCTGACCCTTTATCCAGGTTGTCTGCCCACCCCCACATTGGCTTATTCCCATTGCCATTACAATCTTTGGGGTTTGACAATTACCAGTTCAGATCTGATAACATATTTTTGTTATGAATCTTGCGTGGGGGAACAAAATAAATGAACGCCAACAGCTTCTCTTGCACCTTTTTCAACGATTCAACGGTCACCTATTGAAAAGGGGATGTCGTGCAAAGAGAAAGCTCGATAACATTTCGCTTGAGAAGATCAGTTGAAAAGATGTCTCATGTTCACTGTGAGCGGTAGCGAAGGGTCGTTGATATCTTTTTTTCAGTTCTAGTTTTAGGAATTTTTCCTCCGCCACAATTCAGAATCCACGTAGCTCAGTGGATAAAGTTTATGGTTTTGTTTCTTTATTTTTTTCAGTGGTAAGCCCGAGTGTCTGATGGCAATGGTTTCAATCCAGCAAGGTCTTTTCTTGCGAATCTTGTGCTTGAAAAAACAAATTTCATGTATTTCAGTTGGACACAAACGGATCTAAAAATCAAAGTTCAAACATGGAAATCCCCTTATAAAACTGTGGTCTCTCTCACGGTTTTGATGATTATGCGTTGAAAAAATGAACTGTCGACATGACTTCTATCAATATACAGACGGTTGTGACTATGCAAAATATATTATAAGACCGTGTTTGAAAACCCCAGTCATTTGACTTTATTATAGTAACTCATAAACACCTGTTCCAGTTCTTTAAACTGGAAAAGGGTGTTCATGAATGACATAGTTTTTATTAGTAATATTTGATGTTATTGGTGGGGGGGGGGGCGTGGTGGCTCAGTAGTTAGAGGTGCGGGCTGCAAGCCGAGAGGTCCTCAGTTCGACCCCCACCTGCGGCAACCGCGTCTTGTCCTTGGGCAAGACACTTCACCCCCATTGCCCATCTGGGGGAACGGTGACGTCGTGGACTAAGGCGTACTGCACGTCGATGGTGTACTTGTCTTCAACCACTGCTAACCCTGCTGGTGTGGAGTTAGTATGTTGGGGACCTTAACTCTTTGCATGCTGCTGGCGGATATTCCTGCCCAGCACAGGGTTTCTCTTGTCTCTAAAACAAGTTTAATTTGTGCATATTTAATCATATTGTCTCCCTGTAAGTGGGATTAATTTTTCCCTAGTGATCCCTTGTATTACATTTAGCTTAATTTTTCATCAAATCTAGTCATGGCTGCTTTGAAGCAGCCATGAATAGATTTGCTGAAAAATATCTAGAAAATACTCAGCGGGTTAAGAGTTAAACCCCATTAAATAAATAAATAAATGTTATCGGTGAGTTTTTATAATTTATAGATTTTATAATTTATAGATTTTGTGTGACAATGGGCAATTTAAATTGAACGATATGAATTTCGTGGCCGCGTGAGCACGGGCTTTGGTTTTATTGATTCTAACTGGAATGAAACTAGACAATCTGAAGATCCGGGTTCGAATCTGGAAGCATCTTTAACATGAACTTTATTTCCACAAAAACAACTTTATCTTAGGTTATGTTAGTCAACTGTTTCGACAGTTTTACAGAATAATGTCAACCGTGAATGACGTTCGCCCTGTTATTTGATGCACATCAACCTCGATGTTACGCAAATGCAAATAGTACTTCCCAACAGGATAGAATTTGGAATAAATTTTAACCGTGTTATTTTTCTTATCTTTCTGGATTTCTGTTTTATCGTTGACAGTCAAGTCTTCTGATCTTTAACGGGGTTAAGTTGTTTTTTGTAATAAGTGCAACTTGATTGTTTTTATAACAATAACTTTGGTTACATATCAGCTTGTTTGAAGTACAGCTTGGTTGTTCTGGCAATAATAAATTTCAAGCTAATGTGGGTACTCAAAAGTATATAACATAGTCTGATTTCCTAACTTTTCAGTCTGATCTTCGATCTAATTACTAGAATGTCTTCTCTGAAGTATCCTTGTGGTTTATGTGGTGACGAGTGTCATGAGATCAAAAGTATAGGGTGTGACTTATGCAGTCGGTGGTTTCACCCACAATGTGAAAGTCTCAGAGCTCAACAGTTTGGCTTCTTCACAAAGTCCAGTCTAGACTTCTTCTGCAGTTCCTGTCTGATTCAAGAAGGTAAGTTTGACTGAGAATTAGCTCACATGCGGTTGATGACTGCTTTAGGTGAGGTCAAGTTGGAAGAAGCTGTAAAACGTGAAGCAATTTTTTTTACGCCTCTTCCCGCTTGTTCAGTTATCAGACGTCCATCGATACCACCCCATGAAGTCCCACAACAGAGATACACAGGCGTCAGAAATATGCACCGCACAGCAGGAGATGCACTGCTTACAGTAGCCAAAAAGGCACTGCTACAGTCCTAGCGAAAATAAGTTGTATGTTACCCACTAAAATGGTCAGTTTCGTTTTAGTGGGTATCATACAACTTATTTCCGCGGCTTGTACTGTTTGTCAAAAAGAAAAAAGAATTCTTAAATTTATTTTGAATAACTCATTTTTTCACATTAAATATAATTATAGTAAGGCAGTGAATTGAAAAGAAAATGAAAATATATCTGCCAAAGAAGTAATAGAATAACCCCCCACCCCCGCCAGTTATCGCCCCCCCCCCCCCCCAGGAAACTTTTTCCTGGCTACGCGCCTGGTTGTCCTCTCCCGTTAGTGGGAGCCCGCGTTGGTGGAGGGTGAGCTTGTTCGGGGAAAGTTTTCAGGAAAGCTTAAACTGGGCTTTAATGACTTATCCCCAAGATATTGTAAGATCTTTAGATTATTATCATTATGTAGGTGTACAATATGCTACATGTATCCGAGTCTTGCTCCGCTTTCTAAGGGTAGATCACGGTTTGTCCCCGACTCGCCGTGATGCGTCCTCAGAATCCAAAGCGAGAGTTTGATGCATGTTTGTCAATCCAAATAATGACTATAATCTTTATTTATCACTAAAATACTCATCAGACGTGGATACAAGTTTACACACGATTAAAATAGGCGCTTGCCATCCTCTTAAACCTAAATTTCGCTGTTTTCCTCAGCGACATTCTTCCTCAGATAGACAGCTAATTGATTTCACACCTTTGTCGCATCTTGTCGACAGCTTCAAGCAGGCAACTACTCAACGAACACAAGAATTTCGCGCCGTCGTACATTTTATAAACCTTATTAATCATCAAAATACTCATCAGAAGTGAATAAAATTTTACAAACGAATAATATATACCCACATATACCTGCATATGCATCCTCAACCATTTTTAACTTGCATTTCCTATTATTTTCTCTTCTGTTCGTTTATGTTCGTTAAATAGTAGGACTGCCGGCGATGTTGGTTCGAATCCAGCAAGGTCCTTTAAATATGACTTGAATCTTGTTCTCGACAAATAGGCTTCACGAATGTTTCCATAAAGTTTTGACGATGAGAAGTTCCACAAGTGAATGGTAATTGGCAAATTCAAACCGGTTATTCTTTTTTTTCTTATTTTTTTTATTTTTTTTTTTTTTTTGTCTACTATTTTACAAAAGTCGTGTCTGCAACGACTTCGGATAATAATACGATGATTGTGGGGACAATGAAAAATACAGGCTTATAAGAGAATATTTGGTAGCCGAGTGGGTATGCGCGTAAGAATTTATCATCTTTTATTGGCTTTAAAACTTGAGGATGCTGGTTCGAATCTGGCAAGAATCTTTTCCGCAAATCTAATTTCAATCTATCAAGGTAAACGAGTATTGTGCAGTTAGAACAGTCGTATAAAAGAAGATCCAGTCTAGAATATCTTTTTTTGAGAAATCATTATCATGTCATTTGATTTCAAAGAAAAGACATCCACTGGAAAAATAATTTTTTAACCTTGCGTCTGAGTTGGCAATAGCCTTGTGGATAAAGGCGTTTGATTTCTTTATTATTTGCCGAAATGGAGAGAATCTGGTTCGAATCCCACCGCCTCCCTTTTATGTTTTTTTTTTATTTTCCCGAAAGATAAATACAACTGGTGTTTTGTCCTTATTTGGAAGATAACATGTGACTAAATAAAAAGATATGCGTAAAATGATATTTATCTTGTTATTAATCAATACCAAGCGTCTGATACGCGTATAATAATTTCTAGTTTAAAACACATGAACATGAGGTTCTAACTTGAATGAGATCTTCTATAGCCTAATAAGTAAAGGCGGTAGATTTGATCCTTTTTATTGATTTGAGGTGGTGTGATAATGTAGGTTCGAACCCGGTAAGATCTTTCGCATTGATTTTTGTTTTCTGAAATAATTTCGTGTATATTTTTAATCCCTTAAGCCCCTTGGTTAATAAATAGAATGGAAATGGATTTAAACAATGCTTAATTCTCTTTTTTAACATATTATCTGAAAGGATAGAGTTTAGAACTCAAAAGGACGAAGTTTAGCGAATGTATGAGCAGGAATTTATCGTATTCGCGGGTAGCGCATGCAGTATCGACGCAGACTGCTAATCTAAAGGTCGGGAGTTCGAACCCCCGTCCCGGCAATATAAACTAAACATATAAACCAACAAATAACCACAATAAACTCTAAACCAAAATACTAAAACATGAAAGGGAAGATATCAACAAGAGTGAAGTGTGAGACAGAAGAGAGATGGTAACAGGGTAAACAGAAAGACGAGGTCAGGCGTGGGAGAGGTTAGAACATAAGTCAAAATAACCTAATTTTTTGCATTTTTCCCGCCTTTTCGGCAATTTTGTCAAAAATCTGTCTCCTATGGGATTCGAACCCACTACCCCGAGGTCCACTGACCAACTCTTTACCTCTCGGCCACCGACACCTCACACTGTAATTACTTTGAAACTTCAAACTCATCATGGAGTCCATTTACTTTGATAGATTGGGCGAGTTCCCGCCGATTTTTCAAGCACTGCCCGCCAATTTGAAATCGCTTAGTTTCGCAGGCAAGTACCTTGCGCATTTGGTGAAATGAGAGAAGTTTTTTTCAGATGCTTGTTGGGTAGTTTACCAAACAAGCTTCCGAAAAAACTTCTCTCATTTTACCAAATACGCAAGGTACTTGCCTTCTGAAATCAGAAATTCTCAAGTGTATTTATTGGTGTTTTTTCTGTAATGTTTTCTTGCGAAAATCAGAAGTTCTCGAGTTTATTTATGGTTTGCTGTAATGTTTTCCACGGCTTTGAAGATAAGGCTGCAACTCTTGTCCACAGGTGCTCGACACAAGATAAGAATTCCCAAATGGTATTTGATATCAATTTTTCGATCGATTCTGTTGTGTTCCATAAACAGAGGTTTATAGGTAGACAACAGAATCCATCAACAATTTTATCAAATATTTTTTTGGACTGCTCACCTTGAATGTGTCTGGCTCGTGTTCTGTGGTTCAGAGTTGCTTTCATCCTACAACCTGAAAAATGGACTGACACATATAATATTAACAATGTCATACTTAATAACACCGAAGTAAATGTACAATGTAGAATGATTAGAACATGTGACCCACGGACTCCACGAAGGTGATTTCATTTTATCTCAACCGTACTTTGTCATATCCCGTGTTATCATGGTATCACCAATGAAATTATGTTGAACACCGAGTGGTTTATGTTCGGCCTTCGTTCTTTGATGTACTTGGGGGTTTTTCCCCCGTGTTATTTTGGTATTATTTATGGGAATTATGTAAAATATCGGAAGGAGGATTATTTAAGTTCTTTGTTTTATAGAAATGCCGGAATATTTTTCCACAATAGTTACCAGGGTACATACATTGTCAATAGAAGTAAGCACGACCAGGAGCGGCGGAACCAGGGGGGGGGGGGGGGGGGGGGGGGGGGTCAGCTCTCCACTTTTTTGCCGGGACATGTTTTGTGTGTGTGCATATATTTTAACACAACCGATGACTTGCGAAACAAGGATCGGGATCCAGAGCCTCCCACATATTTTCGCCAGCTATGTTTCACTCGGGTTCAGTTTCGATGGATTTCTGATAATTTTTTGCAGGAAGTGGCCAGCAAACGCTAAAATGTATACGGTCTGTTAAAAAATTGGTTAACTGAAAAAGATCGTAATCTTGCAGACATACAAAGTACCAAATCCGCCCCAGACAAGATAATCCACAGACTATAATTACTGTTAACGTCTGGTAAAGCATACAGGTTGAGGTCTATTTATCAGCATTGGTCTATACGACCAAAGCTGACAAATAGACTTCACCTGTATGCTTTTACAGACGTTTTTTTAACGGCTCTCAGTGTGAAATCTTTCAAATACATCTCCTGAAAAATCTCAAAATATCTGCTCAGATGCACATGGAAATGAGGGTTTTGGGACCCTGGAATTTAAAAATGCTCGGCTCGTCATACCGACGACCATCCATCACACGATCCAGCCCTCCCCCCCCCCCCCCCACACACACACTTTGAAATCTTTCATCCGCCCCTGACGACTGATCTCCATCAAATTAGTCATCAGACAGTAAATGAGGGTAAGGGGGGGGGGGAGGGGGGTATAAGGATCTATCCCCTCTTTTGGTTGGGAGTTGTTTATTTAATCCCACCAACAGTTCATTTTTGTAATGTTTGAAGAAGACCGAACCTTCATAAAGAGCACAACAAATGCATTTAATTATATGCTATTTTAATACACTGCAAAAGTATTCAATGTTCCAACAACAAGGGGTGTGTTTTGGAATCGGCAAGTGGGAGGGGGACGCTCCCGAGTCCTTATAATGAATTTATTTCCAAGAGGACAAGGGTTCTAATATAACTGCAGTGAATGGTCAAACGGCTCAAAATGAACTGTTTCACATTGCCGACAGTGGCGTATAGCCGGAGAGGAGGAGGAGCCGTGCTCCCCATCCCCATGTTCTCCCCTAAAAAATCCCCGACTTCTACTATATGCAGAGAGGGGCCGAGGACCATTCGGAGTATATTTATCAAAAGTTTGTCCGGGGTAAAAATATATCCCCTCTCCCCGACCGCAAAAACGCAAGAGCATTCCTTTCACCAATTCCAGACTTCAATTTTCCTGTGGACGTCTTCTTTGAGAGCATCCGAATTGTCCCCATGTTTCAATTTTGCCTGTATGTAGAAGTTATCATGTTACCTATCCTTGAATGAATGAAGTTAACCCACTAGACACTGATATCAAGATGCCGTAATTTCAAGTAGCATTTTTTTTCTCCGGAATTTTTAATAGGAATTTAACCAATTCAATCTTGTTTAACTGGGGAGAGTGCTGGCGGCCCAAATTTGAGATGTAGTAAAATCTTCTAAAGAAATAATACTAGAGGCGTCAGGTTATCAGACGCCATTCAGCTCAGCAATTTTGCCTAACATTTCTATTATATATGTATTCATGCAGACCCGAAGCCAGACTCTCCCCGACAACAGATTACAGGGGGGGGGGGGGGGGGCGTACTTTTTAAAATTTCCGACAAAAATTCCGACAAATTTGGGAAATGCCCCAAAATGACCAAATAAGCTCCATTTTGTATGCAAAAGGCATCGAAATTCCAGTTAAGGGGGCCACATTTTCCGACAGGTGGAGGGCAGATCCCCCAAATAGCTTTGGGCCTGTATTCATGCCTGAATACCCTAAAACTGGTTCATGTACCCTCGCCCTGATATTTATTTGGTTCATGTTGCTTTAATTATTCCTTCACTTTCTGTTTACTTAACCCTTTACCCAACGTAACGGCCAAAAACCGACTCAGCGCTATTCTCAAAAATCACCAATAAATTTTCATTATATTTTCATTTTTTGTCTCAAAAACATAGGTTATGACCCCTCGTTGGAACGAGCTCGTCGAGCTCGTTCCAACGAGGGGTCATAACCTATGTTTTTGAGACAAAAATGAAAAAAATTAGTTATTCAAGAATTTCTTTTGGCAAGTGTCGTCTGCTTTTCATGTTAGGTAAAGGGTTAATCCTTCAAAAAGCACCCAAAGTTATTTATTTCTAGGGGGGAAGGCCCTGCACCTCCACCTGTGGTGGGATACCCACTCTTAACCCAGCATAAGGTATAATAAAGTTTCGGGGAGGGGTTGAGCCCTGCGAATCACACATGTTCGATTCGAATCAAGAATCGAATTACATCTACTATTCGAAATCGAATCGAACCTCAAATAGAATCAATGGCGTCTTGAAGATGACCGATAGGGGGTTAGGGTGGTATAAACCTGATTTGTTCCGACTGTGATGGCTGAAGTCCCGACTGATAAAATAATCACGACACAATCAAGGCATGCCTTGATGATGTAGTTGGATATTACGCTGTACGAATTATAGTTCATTCCGTACATTGTCGACATTGCTTGGAAACCTTAAATGTGCATTTAACAGTGATGGGAACTATAGTGATACTGGAATTAGTACGGTCGGGTGGCATGAGTGCGATGTTATTTATGTTAATGTAGCGGAAGATATACTCAGTATTTTATTTCAACATTATTTATATACGTTTTCCATCTGAACTATCCGTTTTGTGAGCAGGGATGTGGCTAGAGGGTTTAAGCTGGGGAGGGGGGGGGGGGGGCGGGTGTAAATTCCAACTGTGAGTGGTTGCACTGCAGCGCTGGGTGATATCGTTTAACCCTTTACCCAACGAATCGCCCGCATCCGCCCGCGTAATATGCAAATACAGCTGCTGAAAAAACATTACTTTTCGAAAAATTTCAACGAAAAACCATATCATGTGACCCCTCTTTGGAACGAGCTCGTTGAGCTCGTTCCAAAGAGGGGGTCACATGATATGGTTTTGTTGAAATTTTTTTTTTTTAAATTTAAAAAAATGATATTTAAAATAATGAATTTTGAAATCGTCTACGTTGGGCAAAGAGTTATGAACCCTTCTGAAAATTTTCACTAGTCCTGAAACGGAAAAAAAGCATCATTTATAATGTATCTGGGTCAGAAAATTTACCGGATTGATGTCAGAGTCGAAATTTTGAGGCCATGTCAATTTTAGAGTAGGAAATTTGAAACTCAAGATCAAAATTTCACATCATTAGTTGGAGTTTTAATATTTTTCATGAACAAATGTTAATTTATTGAATTTCCAACTATTTGATTTTTGACCTCGGAATTTCCAACTATTGAAAAAAAAATACTCCTAGCTGCCCCCCCCCCCCAAATACTCCTAGCTGCCCCTCCCCCCCCCCCCCCTGTCGCCACATCCCTGTTTGTGAGACGATTGAAGATGACTGATACCAAGTTATATTCTTATGAAAATGATTCAAGAGGAAACGAATCTGGCAGCCGATTTCTAATCGAACCTAAAATCAACTTAAGATTCGAAATCGGATTGAATCCAGAAGCTTCGCAGGGACCTAGAGAGGGGACTATTTATCTTTTGCCACTGGCTAACTTAATTTAGCTCGGCTACACCCCTTGACGCCACTAAAAAAATACCCCAGGCCTGATAAAGTGTTCTCGAATCTTTCCAATAAGGTTCTTATAATTCAGTGTCCGATTTATCCAATAAATTAATCAAATACATTGCATTGTGCCATCTTTCCATAAGTCAGTTTGTCGACAGTGGGGATACCGATGAGGGTTAGAGTGGAGGCATCTTCCTCCCCTTATGGTACTTCGTTCACAAATTAGGAAATACCAATGAGCAGCGAATTGGGGGTGGGGATTGGAGGACTATATCACACACACTCTTCTTTAAATTCTCTCTTGTATAGTACACACACCCAAAATCTCTGACACTGGCTAAGTCAGGGAAGTAGCTACGGGGGGGGGGGGGGGGGGGGTGTGTCTAAAATGTTCGCTGCCCCCCCCCCCCCAAAAAAAACAACATTGGCCCAATGCACGTTTCACACAACATAGAGCCCCCAAATAGTCTCCCAATATAGGGAAACACACGCTACAAACACCCCAGAGTCGCTCTCTTAGGGCATTAAGTTTTGGAAAATTTTCTCGGGGGTGGCAGAGGCTAGTCCAAACTAAACTAGAACCTTCCGGTCATTTGTAACTCCTCCTTCAGGGAAGTGGGATGAGGGGAAACACTCGGAGGGTCCTATTTAGAACTAGGGGAGGCCCTGAGAAACCCCCACACAACGGCCTTTCAAATATCATACCCCCCACCCATCCCCAAATTGGCTAGGACATCTCTATTAGAGAATGCCGGCTACGTGCCTGGGTCATGTGTCCTCGCCCTATTTATTTACTATACCTTTATCTTCACTTTCGGGGATCTCAAGCCTCAGAAAAGTACTCGGGGTCCCTCCAGTTGGCACGAAAGGGTAAAATGTATATCATTTCCCCCCTCCCCCCCCCACCCATGGTCTACACACAGTTAACCCATAACGAGGTAAAATGAAAAGAGGGAAAATAATTTTCACCCTCTCTTCATTTAGCCCAGCTACGCTCGTTTTCCAGAGTCCAGACATCAAAGGCCTGTGTGAGTAGTTGATGTGGTAAACGACCCTCAATGGTCGGATCCCGGAAGTGACGTCATGTCATGTGACTTATGTTGGTTGTCATGGCAGCCCGCGTGAGCAGCCATCGTTTGTCGTCACCCCCGTAGTGATACGTGATCTTAGCGCGCATGCGTGATGTTAGGGCGACACGTGTTTCCGCCGTCTATTTTGTATAATGGATGCCACCATCCTGGTTGCTATGGTAGCACGTGGTTGCTATATATGTGACAGGGGTATGTTATGAGGGTGTATTCAATTTAATAGGAGTAAATCCAATTAACATAAACATCCTGACAATCCCCCAAATCCCCCCAAAACTGTCTAAAATCACCGAAACGGACTTGGCAAAGCCACCGTCTGGGGCTTATAATAGCAGCCCCTAGTACTATAGGACCGAGAGGTCTCCTGAGGGTAAGTACGGTTGAACTAGAGCAGTTTTCTGGTTAGGATACTTTGCAGATTTACCACAAACAACCCGACAAGTTGTAGTTGTTCGAATTATTTCAGAATCCTCTGCTTCTATCTATAAGCTCTGCTATAGTTTTTATCTGTTCAACCCGAAATCCATTCATGAAGCCGGATAAGAATCTCAATTACGGAATCCCCTTTCAGGATATTTTCAAAGAGTATCCCCAAATAGTACAATGCCATGTAATAGGTATCCTCAAATACCCAGATGAGTCGTAGATCAGTATGTGGATCCACTCGATCGAACAATTGCGCTTTAGCTTATTTCCTCGATGGGATTCGAGTCGTTCGAACAATGACTTTTCAGTAATTGCTCGATAACGTATCAGGGGAAATCATCAACTCTGTTTCTAGGTATCCTACTTCGGAAACCCTTTTTGAAAAACGTCTGACCTTCGGCACCCATTTTTCGAGATGAGTCGTAGAACAGTATATTGGGTGACCCTTTCGAGCAATTACTCTATAGCTCATTTGCTCGATGGTTTTCAGTAATAGCTTGTGGGAGGAAAGTTGTTCGTAATAATAGAGTATTGACACGGCAAAATACCAACCTTGAAGAGCAGTTGAAAATCAGAAACGATTACTTTCGGCGATTAATCGATTCATAGCACTATTTTTCTACAACCGTTGTCTTTAGTGGACCCCGTTAAGCTGAATGTCATCTTCGTATCAGTGGCATAGATACAAGTGGGACCGGGCAGTCGCAGTGGTGGCGCCAGAATATTTCCGACAAGGAAAGGGGACTTGTGCGCGGGGCTATGGTATTCCACAACAAGAACACAACAAAGGAGGCAGTTTTCTCGACGGGGAGCTAACCCTCCCAGACGAGGGATGTGCCCCATGGCGCCACCTCTGGGCAGTCACTCCTCCATCAAGAATTTTGATTCAATTTTAAGAGATCTGTCGATTGTTTTCTTCCCATAGGTTGACCCAACGATGTTAAAAACAATTGCCAACGGTCAATGAGAGTCGTGAGGTCCACACATTTAGACATTATTTTTTTTTTTCAAATTCTTTTTCGAAATTAAGATGATGATCCAGGAACAAGCCTGAAAATAAGCGGCCTGTCATCTGCAAAATGAGGTCCCCAGAGGGTGAATTTAATGATGCTACACTGCACAACAGGGTAGCATCACTAAATTTACCCTCTTTGAATCTCAATCTGAATCAGGGTCGCAAAACTAAACAGAAAAGAGGTACCCAGAGATAAATTTGCACACTGTATGGGATAGCATCATCAAATTCACCCTCTGGGGACCTCATTCTGCAAATGTCAGACTGCTTATTTTCAGGCCTGTCCAGGAACTATGATTAGCAGGGAGGATGAAGTTCAAGCCAAATCGTCGAGAGTTCCTGACTACCGAAGGGAAGGAAAAAATGGTCTTCCAAATACCATCGAAACTCTGGTATACCAAGACATGCTGATAGCAAACGATGGTAGACCTACTCCTTTATGAGGAGATCTTTTGTCATTCAGCGTTACGCCCTGGCACATGACGTTACTGCCAATGAAGGAGACAAGGACATTGTTGAAAATAAAAGCAAAATATTTTATTATGCCCATTTGTTGGCCTTGGTAATTATTAGTAAATTGGGAAGATTTAAGGATACGCAGGGTCCATCCAAGTCTGAATCCGCCATTGTATAATAAAGTGTGTCGAAACAATAAAAATTTCAATAGGAATTAGTGATGCAGAGCATCGCCACGTGCCATTAATGACATACGACGATGGTTTGGGTTGCATGGCAAATTTGAATCTATTGGAACTCAATCAAATTCCAAGCAGTTGTCTCCCTTCGTAAACTCGAGTCTACAAGGGGAGACAACTGTTTGGATTTTAGGTCTTGCACTTCCAATCAGCAATTCAGTTATTCATTTTCGCCGCTGGTGGAAGACCACCACAGCAAATAAACAGTTTTAATTAATATTTGTAGGGATGCATGCCATGAATTTAATCCTACAGCGCCATGGGATTAATTTTTTCCTAATCCTTCTCACTCGTTAGGTGTTAATTGAGTTGCCAAAATCCTAAAATTTCTTCAACGCAAAACAAAGGCGACGGAAGCCTAGAGGGGCACAGAAGTGGAGCCTAGAGGGGCACAAATTTTCAAGGCTACCATGGTTCAGCCCAATGGGAGGAAAAGTTACAATCGTATATCGGTAAATGTACCGTAACACACTATATTGTCTCATTAAGATGAGCATGCCGCGGTGCAGTCACTGGCCAGCCTTCGGGTTGGAAGATGGTCGAAGTAGAAGAAACGGACCGAAGCGACTGAAGGTGGGATTCATTGGCCAAATGTTATATGGATTTGCAAATAATATTACAGGAATGCCTGTATATTAGCACGTTTGCATGGGCCCATTTTAATTCATTGTGTAACCAGGCGAACATGTCTGTAGAAAAAATGGAGGGGCACGCGACCAGTTTGCCTCACACCCGGTGCCTCCGCCTCTGACGCAAAAACTATGCATAATGTTTTCCCCGCGGGAACCCCGGGAAGTGAAGCAGAGCCTGTTCACTGCGGTAAACGGGCTCTGTTTTACTGGTAAAATAGGACCCAGTCACCAATGCTTGGGAGGTGCAAACCCTCTCTAAAATGGGCAACATGGATTATTAACGCTCACCCCTGGTCTTGAGTTGATACTCATGTTGTGGTCATGATTAGCCATTGTGCAAAAATATGTGACCTTAAACACCAATAAATAAATATATAATAAATAAATATGCATAATGGTTGGAAACGTTAGGTCAAGCAAAATAAAAGTTCAGTTAACATTTTCTTTTGCTGATAATTACAAACCCAGGCATTATATCGTGCATAGCTGGGGGGGGGGGGGGGGGGGGGGGGGCTCCCCAAACAGTGGGGGACGGGTATAGATTGCCGGTTGGGGCCGCCCTCAGGTGTCCCCCTTTCCCCATGGATCGCTAAATATTTTTTGGCGGCTGGTTTAATCTAGTCATGTGGGTTTCATAGCTTTATTGAATATTTTGCTGGCACCAGGAGATGGCGCTTAGGGCGGTCGCCCCACTCCCCTATTGATCGATACTGTTCCCAAGAAATAATATGAGGTGTTTGGATTATCATCCCAGAAACTGGGTTCCAAATGCCCTTGAGGTTATTCTACAACTTTTGTCAGCTGGTATTGTATATGCATATCCGGTCACTTCACAGAACCAGAAGGAAAAGATGAATTGTTGAGAAGCTGCTCCACAAGTTGCAAATCTAACATGACGTGGAAAACATTGCATGAAGACACCAATACTCCTAAAATATCGCCGGGCCATGTTTGAAACATCGATGGGAACCTGCCAACGTTTGGTTCACCATCGGCTAGCCACAGTCAGTCGTTCTGGCTGAAAAGAAGCATTCCAGTTAGATAATTATGGTTCATTATTCTTTGCAATGAACAAAAAGCTTACACTGTATATGCAACCCAACTTTTTGTTGCTATCCAACGTGGAGTAGCCAGGACGTTCGGATAGCTGAACTATTTATTTATTGGTGTTTAAGGTCACATATTTATGCACAATGGCTAAGCGTGACCGCGGCATGGATATAAAGTCAAGTCCACCCGATCGTTTTTACCCGTGTTGCCCACTTTACCGGACTTCCATCTCATGCATTGGTAATAGGGCCTTATTTTATCAGTCAAACACAGCGTGTTCACAAGCACGGCTTCACTTTGGACATACCTGAACTAATGCTGTGTATAGGATAATTTCAGTTACTGCTCCACAAAGTTAATTTTAACCAATCGTTTACATCTTTGTATAACCCTTTACCCAACGTAACGGTCAAAACCGGCCAGCGCTATTCACAAAAATCGCCAATTAATTTTCCTTATTTTTTCATTTTTTGTCTCAAAAACATACATTATGACCCCTCTTTGGAACGAGCTCGCCGAGCTCGTTCCAACGAGGGGTCATAACCTATGTTTTTGAGACAAAAAATGAAAAAAAATTAGTTATTCAAGAATTTTGTTTGCAAGTGCCGTCTGCTTTTCATGTTAGGTAAAGGGTTAACACTTCAACTCTTTAGTAGTCTTTACTCAACGCACAAGATATCAAAACTTATTATTTTAATTATTGTGTTTTCAACTTTTTAAAAAAGTCAACAAAACCATATCGTTTTAGTCACATGGTATGGTTTTGTTGGAATTTAATATTTTTTCAACTGCTCAATTTACATATTACGCGCTGTGGGTGCGCCGATTCGTTAGGTAAAGGGCTAAGAGACTTCCATCCCTGGCGTTGGTTACCAGGCCCCATTTTATCAGCGAACAGCGAAGAGTAACTGTAACGGGCAGGTTCAGAAGTGGCTGGATGCAAGTGCACTATCGACGTTCTATATGTTTAGTACATTAGTACATGGTGCTACCATGTTCCCCTCCCCCTCTCTCTCTTGGGCATTATTGACGAAAAAGTGGCGTATCCGGGGGGGGGGGGGGGACTGAAGGTGGCATATGCTCCCCCCCCCTTAATTTCAGTCATGCACCCCCCCTCCCCGTTACAACCGATAATGTTACAACTCCGCATAATATTACACCAACGCATAACATTATTTTGTAACATTATACGTTGGTGTAACATTATGCGGCGTTGTAACATTATCGGCACTCTCCCATAAATTATGACAAGGCAAATCCGCACAGACTAAATAATTCCACTTATAAGATAATATGGAGCACATCCACAGAATATGAAACTTTTTTACACTGCTGCCCTTTAGAATAAAGCCCAAATATGGGCGTCTATCACTCTACCAGTTAATATTTGGTAAAAGGTTGACGAGGAAGGCAAATAGTTAACCTGTGCCAATGTGGGTTAAAATTTCCAAATTAACACCTAGAGATCATTTTTATTTTAAGACATCTTTCGAAAGAACACCAGGAAGTCTTCAGCTAAAATTGCTGGGTTACGTACTGCCATGTTTGATGTATGAGTTACAGTTCCTGCCCTTTAGAATAAAGCTCAATTGTGGGCTCCTAGCACTTGATACCAGTTAAGAAGGCACATAATAACATGTAGGAGAGAATGGACATCTGATACTCCAATCCTGTCGAAAATGTGCCAACTGGAAAAAATATTGTGTGTGTGTGTATGGGGGGGGGGGGGGGGGGGGGGCTAAACCACCCTTAGCGACGTCTATATCCACAGGCAATGAGTGGACACTTTAAATAATTTTAAGGATAATTATCACCAGTTGCCTTCATTAACCCTTTACCTAACCTGAAAAGCAGATGACACTTGCAAAAATAATTCTTGAATAACTAATTTTTTTCATTTTTTGTCTCAAAAACATAGGTTATGACCCCTCGTTGGAACGAGCTCATTCCAATGAGGGGTCATAACCTATTTTTTTGAGACAAAAAATGAAAAAAATAATGAAAATTAATTGGCGTTTTTTGAGAATAGCGCTGGCCGGTTTTGGCCGATACCTAAGGTAAAGGGTTAACCAAATCATCAGCTGACATTGATTCGTAGGAGAGATAAAACACAAAGTCGCTAATATTCCCCTTATCTATTTACTGGTGTTTAATGTCACTATCAGCATCTACGGCTACATCATGACCACACAACATAAGTATGAAGTGAAGTTTAACCAATTGTCTGTACCACTTCAGAGCAGGGACGTAGAAAGCATTTCAAACTTGGGTGGGGCAGGGCACAGTTATACAAGCACACCCACACACTGCTAACCAATTGGCCTTAGTAGTATGGTAGAAATACAATGCACAAAACTATGTCTGGGACGCACCTCTCCACAGTCAACAAATTTTCTCACCGGGCCAAAACATTGTTAATGCCCTTAAGGGAGACAAATCAAAGAAGGGAATATTTGGTCACTTTATAACACTTTGGACCCAGGTGGTATATTCCATGGCAGATCAGAGCCATCAACTATATTCGTTACATGGGGGTTGAGGGTGGTGGACCGAACAGGTTTTTCAACGCGGAGCCTCACTGATCAACTATTATCTACTTTATGAATTCAGGTCAAAGGGTTAACCCTTTACCTAACATGAAAAGCAGACGACACTTGCAAATAAAATTCTGGAATAACTATTTTTTGCCTCAAAAACATAGGTTATGACCCCTCATTGGAACGAACTCGTTCCAATGAGGGGTCATCACCAATGTTTTTGAGACAAAAATGAAAAAAATAATGAAAATTAATTGGCGGTTTTTGAGAATAGTGCTGGCCGGTTTTGGCCGTCATGTTGGGTAAAGGGTTAACAGTACAGAGTCTGTGCACCTCCTTCCTGTTAATTTCCAATGAGATTGCAACAGTGGGTAGGTAAAGATAATATTGAGCTTTGCGTGATTGACCTGAGCATGCACGCACGCACGCACACACGCACGCACGCACGCTCTCTCACTCTCTCTCTGAAAAAGTTGGGGGCATATGCCTCTCATTCCAGAGGACCACCTCCCCAGAAATTGGTCAGCAGTTATTACTTTACCAGTAAAGCAGTACTTGTTTAAGACAGTAAACACACACTATTCCACTTCCCTGGTTCCCCACAGGGATTATATTTCCCTTGAATTATCACACCAGAAACAGTCATTTATTCTTGGGAAGCTTTATCAGATAGCCCCATAATCTGGCACAGGTATGATCAGTAATGGAAATGTGAGCATCATAATTGTACCATCTTATTTTGACTGATACACTAGAACCCTGTTGATTGAATAGCCACTTTGCCAGTAAAATATTCAATTAACAAGAGTATTTTGGAACCTGAACATTTTCATGTATTCTAGTGATGTATGTATTGGTGTTTAAGGTCACATATTTTTGCACAATGGCTAATCATGACCACAACATGAGTAGCAACTCAAGATCAGGGGTGAGCGTTAATAAGCCATGTTGCCCATTTTAGAGAGGGTTTGCACATCCCAAGCATTAGTGACTGGGTCCTATTTTACCAGTAAAACAGAGCCTGTTTACCGCAGTGAACCGGTACTGCTTCACTTCCCAGGGTTCCCGCGGGGAATTCTAGTGATAAACTGAGCAGTTAGTCTATTATATCTTGTTTGACAGAGCCCATGGAGGTTTGTGAAACAAGATATAGTAGTTTTAATTGCTTAAACTGGAGGTACTGAGGCCAAATAGGTCTGCTGAAGCATGAGGAACTCAGTGGTTGTCACAGTAATTCTTCAAAAGGTTACCAGAAATTCTGTTCATTGAACAGAGATTTGCTCTATAACATTTATCCAACTAACAGGCAGGTGCACAACCAGGATTCTATAATAGGGGTGCCCTGGTCATTTTTGTTGTTGTTTTTTTTTTTAGGCGGGGTGGGGGGGTAGGGGGGTGGAGGTGGCAAACATGATATTTGGAAGGCTGTTGTTGGGTGGAGGTTTAGGAGCCAACCTCTATCCTTAACTAGGGCCATCCAGTAAATATCCTCTCCACCCACTTCCATTCGGGGAAGTGGGAGGTGGTTCTAGTTGGAAGGTCCCAGGTAGGGCTAAGCCTCCCCCCTCCCCCAAAAAATTTTGTAAAATTCTGCACAATGGCTAATCGTGACCAAGCCTGGAAATAAGCAGACCGTCCTCTGCTGAATGTCCTATTTTGCCAATAAAACAGAGATTTTTTACCGAAGTAAAGAAGCACTGCTTCACTTCCCATGATATCCATTGGAGTGGCTTGACATCTAATCAATTTATATCTGTAGTATTTCCAATTTATTTATTTACTTATTGGTGTTAGGCCCTATGGGAAAGAGTTAACCCTTTACCCAATGTAACGGCCAAAAACGGCCAGCGCTATTCTCAAAAATCGCCAATTAATTTTCATTATATTTTTCATTTTTTGTCTCAAAAACATAGGTTATGACCCCTCGTTGGAACGAGCTCATCGAGCTCGTTCCAACGAGGGGTCATAACCTATGTTTTTGAGACAAAAAATGAAAAAAATTAGTTATTCAAGAATTATTTTTGCAAGTGTCGTCTGCTTTTCAGGTTAGGTTAAGGGTTAATGTTGTTTTTGTGTTGAGTTCAGTGATAGTTATCTCTCTTACACCTACTCAACTCATAAAACTGAATGATACTTATGGAGAAGATTGTCTATAGCTACCGTTGTAAATACTCACCTCAGATTTGTTCTTCTTTATGTTGTCACATGTTATTCTTCTATATATTCTAGTGCCATGTGGAGTTTCAAAATTCAATTAGATTTGAATTCATCCTGATTATTCGATTCCTTTCAATTGGAGTCCCACTGATTTTGAAATTTTTGAATCATCAGTATATGTATATTCTCCAAATCCTACTCAGTGTTTCCTCTTGAACTCTTCTTCTGGGGGGGGGGGGGGGGGGAGGCAGGGGGAGTGCAGTGGGAGTACTGCACGTCGATGGTGTACTTGTCTTTCAACAAACCCTGCTTGTGTGAAGTTAGTATGTTGGGGAGCCTGACAGTTGCTCACTGTTGATCGGTGGTTCTTTTCAGGTACTCCAACTTCCTCCACCTGTAAAACTGTCTGACATGAGGTGACCCTGGCTGTCGAAAGTGTCATTAAACCCCAATAAATAAATAAATAAATAAATAAATAACTCCTCTTTCTTCAATAGGTCTCTGATAGGAAAGGTCCATGATAGGACACCTATTAACAGAAGACGAGTTGAAGGAGGTCCTGCTGCTAAAATTATTTTGATTCCCATTTTGGAATGTTCCACTTTTTGATTCACTAGACGAGTCACTATGGAATGGAATACTTGAATGGAGACCAAGCCTGGAAAAAAGCAATCTGTCATTTGCAGAATGAGGTCCCCAGAGGGTGAATTTGCTGATGCAAACCCAAACATTGGGCTCGAATCCCCCAATTTATCCTCTGGGTACCTCTTCAGTCCTGAGACCTTGATTCAGATTGAGGTTCACAGAGGGTAAATTCACCCTCTGTGGACCTCATTCTGCAGATGACAGTCTGCTGATTTCCAGGCTTGATGGAGACGAGCAACATTTATTATTGTCCGAAGGTGTAGTATCTACTATTTGAGTAGCAGTGAGATTCATCTCAAGATTGAATTTGATTCAAAATCCTCAGGCTGATTCGATTTAACCTGAAGTTTGAGATTCACAATTCCCAAAGTATATAGATTCTCATGTCCGTTTCAATATTTCAGCATTCTGTTGCATTAACCCTCTGCACACTGTTGTCAAAATACCAAAGTTTTCAGCAGCAATTTTTTCCCGCAAAGCAACTGAGAATTTAATAAATTATATCTTGATTGACAGAGCTCATTGAGCTCTGTCAAACAAGATATAATTTGTTAAATTTTTTTGCTGCATATGGGCAATGTGGGGTCAATGACAGAAATTTTGAAATACTACTAGAGTGCAGGAGTTAAGAACATATTTTTTTCCCTCCACATATGTCAATGTCCTTCGGGGTCTTCTCAAATTCTCTTTTTTTCAGAGAGTCCATTTTTAAAGTTTAAAGTGCAGGTCTTTTTGGATGTCATTACTTCCCAGTTTAATGAAGTATCTAGGGGGCGTGGTGGCATTGTAGTAACTGGTTCTCGTCAGATCACCGAAGTTAAGCAACGTCGAGCCCGGTTAGTCCTTGGATGGGTGATCATCTGAGCAATCGATTCGGACTCCCGCGTTGTGTCCTTGGGCAAGGCACTTAACCCCGATTGTCCACATGGGGGCACGATGACGCCATGTAATAAGGCATATTGCACGTCGATGGAGCGCATGTCTTCAACCAATCCAACCCTGCCTGTGCTGCAGTGCAGAGTTATGATGTTGGGGAGCTGGCAGCTGCTCGTCGTTGCTCGGTGGTTCTCTCCGGCTTCCTCCACTCATAAAACTGTCACCGACACGATATGACCTTGGCTGTTAAAGTGTCGTTAAACCACAATAAATAAATAAATAAATAAATAAATAAATAAATAAATAAATAATAGATGTATCTAACAGACATTCTATTTATATAAGAAAACCGACTTCAAAGTCCTTCCTGTTCAGGCCAAGTGGTTGTAGTGTTTTCAGGTCCAAAATCCATTTAGTCTCAATGTGACGGCACTGTTCAGTTGTATTGGGTTTGTACGGATCAGATTAAAATACCTGGATGATATGGTAACTGAGTCATTCACCAAGGATTATTATATAAATGGACTTGACCAATTTACTATCTCTGCCTCTGATGAAGTACACATTGTGCGAAAGGCTTAAGACTTTTTCCGGGATAACAGATATGCAGGTCCTTTCAGACTCAAGCAGTCTGTTTCTTATATTTCTTTTTATCCAAATCATCTGTTTCTTTCCATCACATTTTCAACTGCTAAGAGGGCAACAGCCAGTGGAATTCTCTTCAGGCTCCTTTCCTCTGTACTTCTTGATCAACTCTCTTTAATCTCAGCCATGTTTTTCACCCGCAATACAACAAGATCTTTCATTTCTCTCCAAATTATTGGAAGTAAATGCTGTGCTTAAATGATTCTAATTGTGACCAAATTCTGCAGTGTGCACAAAAACACTTTTGTCAAGTTTGGCAGAGTTTTGTCAAAGTCTGAAAACTTTCCCAATGCACCCAATATGGTTCAGGATCTATCTACTGTCAAAATGATTGGAAGCAAGTGATAAGTAAGTTTAACCCTTTGTCCAATGCAGACGATATAAATATATTTTTTTTTAATTTTTCAAAAAATTTCAACAAAACCATATCATGTGTCCCCTCATCGGAACGAGCTCAATGAGCTCGTTCCAATGAGGGGTCACATGATATGGTTTTGTTGAAATATTTTGAAAAATATAATTTTTTCAACTGCTCAATTTGCATATTACGTGGGTGGATGCGGGCGATTCGTTAGGTAAAGGGTTAAAAAATGATGGTGTCTTCCAATGGAAAGCAATCTGCATTGACAGTGTCATATATGACACTGTCAATGTAAATTGCTTTCGACTGGCGAACTTCGTACCAGCATGTTGCCATGGATTGAAATCTAATTTATTTATATCTATAGAATTTCCAATATATTTATTTCTGTTTATGGTCACATATTTCTGCACAATGGCTAATCATAACTGCAACATGGATATAAAGTAAAGTCCAGCCAATCTATTTGCAGCATTTCAAATTTATTTATTGGTGTTCAAGGTCATATATTTCTGCACAATGGCTTATCGTGACCAAGCCTGGAAATAAGCAGACTGTCCTCTGCTGAATGTCCTATTTTGCCAATAAAACAGAGATTTTTTACCGAAGTAAAGAAGCACTGCTTCACTTCCCATGATACTCGCCGGGGTGGCTTGACATCTAACTGATTTATATCTGTAATATTTCCAATTTATTTATTTACTTATTGGTGTTTAAGGTTGCATATTTCTACACAATGGCTAATCATGACCCCAACATGAATATAAAGTCAAGACCAGCCAATCGTTTATACCCATGTTGTCCATTTTAGATGATTCTAACCCAGACAATGGTTACCAAGCTCTGTTTTATCCCATAAATGGCCGTTTATTTGAACAATAAAGGCCTCAGATAAATTTTTCTTTATTCACCTAGTAGGTTGATAAAATTTTCCCCATAGGTTTAACACTGAAAGAATTTATTCCCCTAGTAGCGACGGACTTGTTGACCTCTGGCCTCTACCACATTTGTCTAGCATAATTAATAGTTTGATTGCTGATTTCTTTAAATCTTTTTGAAACTATTACACAATGCCAGTAGAAAACACCACCGACTGCTCATATAATAAAGTATTTTTGCAAGCTTAGCTCAAGTTTGCATGGGAATTATTTTTAGACAGAAATGTATTACTGCGCCTTATTTTTGCCAGTTTTGCTGGTCGAGCAAATTGGACCAATGTGCTCCTCACTTCTCGCAGTGTTTTGTAGCGAATTATAGTATAATTTTGCCGCAACTGCCCTGTAGAAGATTTATGGGAAAAACAACATAAACATATAGTGTTTTCAAGTAAAAAAATTATTCTACTCGTAAATTAAGAATGAAACCGACTCGCCAGAGACTCGTCAGTTTCATTCTTAATCCTACTCATAGAATAAATTTTTTACTTGAAAATGCTATACGTTTATTCTATATGTATTCGCTTGTTGTTTGCTCTGTAGTAGTTATTTTTTTATTTTTATAAATTTGTTTTGTTACAGTTTATTGGAGAGCAGCATCACACTCTGCAATAAATGATAATATATAGAGGATATCTGGTGTTTTTGAGTGGATAACAAAAATTATCTCATGAGTGACCGAGACAAATGTTTATTTTTCATGAGCACTTGTGCGAGATCGTAAATTACTATTTGTCTCAGTCATGAATGAGATAATTTTCGGTATCCACTCAAAAAACACTAGATTTTCTTTTTATCATACATGTTTTATAAGAATCTGATCATTCCTATCGATAATTCCACCCATTTCAACCTTGAATTGATGCATGAAAATAAACAACACATTGATACGCAGAAGTGATTTGATCGCTACTCAGAACAGATAGTGTCTTGCTATCTTATTCAGCTGTAAAACAGAACTTGTTTACCAAAGTAAACAAGCACTGCTTCACTTCCCAGGGTTTCCCTTGGGGAGTTTCCAGTTAAACTACATGCATAACATAAGCTCTAGATGGGAAGCCAAGAACAACAAGGAAGGCCCATAACTACACAGAAAATAAAAAGTAGGGGTGATGGTGTGTCCGTGTTAGACAACACACCCAAATTAAACCAATCTAAATGCCCAACAACCACAGTATATGAGCTCAGTTGATTGTTAACCCTTTACCCAACATAAACTGGTCAGCACTATTCACAAAAATCACCATTCAATTTTTATTGTTTTTTGCATTCAAACTCAAAAAAACATAGATTATAACACCTTGGTGGAACGAGCTCCAATGAGGAGTCGTAACCTATGCTTCTGAAGCAAAAAATAAAAAAAAATAGTTATTCAAGAATTTTGTTTGTAAATGTCAAGTGCCTTTCATGTTAGGTAAAGGGTTAAGGGGGTTGAACAGTGGAAACAGCTAGTCAGTTATGATCAGATCTTTCAGCACTGAAGTATGCAATATCAGTTTACAAATTTCAGGTTCTAGTCTAAATTGTTGGACACTTTCAAGAGATCTTTTCATGCAATTTCACCACAGTTTGATATCTGTTTATTTGTTTAATGACACTTTCAACAGCCAGACTCATATCATGTCGGACAGTTTTATGGATGAAGAAAGATGGAGTACCCTGAGAAAACCAGACCAATGGTAAGTAACTATCAGATTCTCTGACTTACTAACCCAGCATGAGCAGGGTTAGCATTGGTTGAAGGCAAGTGTACTATTGTTGTGCTCTACACCACAGTACACAGTGCCACCATATGCTCTCACATTGTCAATCAGGTTGCAGTATCTTGCTCAAGGACACCATGCAGATATAATTTAATTTAATTATTGGGGTTTAATGACACTTTTGACACCCAGGATCACCTCATGTCAAACAGTTTTATGGGTGAAAGAAGCCAGAGTTTACCTGGTGTGAACCACCAAGCTATGGCGGGTAACTGCCAGACTCCCAAATGTACTAATTCCACACAAGCAGGGTTAGCATTGGATGAAAAGAAGTGCAACATCATTGAGCAGTACACCTTAATACTAAACACCACCATGCCTCCACGCGGGTAATCAGGATGAAGTGCTTTGCCCAAGGACACAACGCAGTTGCCCCTGGTGGGGTCGAACCATGAACCTTTCGGTTTGAAGTTCAATGCCATAAACACTGAGCCACCACACTCCCTTGCTGGACTACCTGGAGAAAACCACTGACCAATAGTGAGTGTCAGACTCTCCAACTTATTAAGCCAGCCTGAGTAGGGGACCAGGGTTAGCATTGGTTGAAGGCAAGTGTACTGTTATTGTGCTCTACACCTCAGTACACAGTGCTACCTGAGGTCCCAAGAGGGTGAATTTAGTGAAGCTACCCTGAACAGCAGGGTAGCATCACTAAATTTACCCTCTGTGTACCTCAGTCTGAATCAGGGTCTCAAAACTAAACAGAAAGAGGTACCTACCCAGAGGATAAATTGGCCAACTGTATGGGATAGCATCATCAAATTCACCCTCTGGGGACCTCATTCTGCAAATGTCAGACTGCTTATTTTCTGGCCTGGTCAGGATTGAACCTTCATCCTTTCGATCTCATGTCCAATGCTCTAACCAATGAGCCACCATAGTCCTTGTTTGATATTTAACAGTGGAGGTAGATCAAAAATGAATTTTATTTTTTTGTAGTAACAACTTTATAATATGCAGTACAGTCGCCGTAGACTTGTTGTAATCCACACGTGAGCAGTGATGTCCAAGCATGCATTTACCAGGTAATAAAAATCAGTAACAGCAAAATTTTATTTAATGAAGCACTGAGTTGTACCCGGTGCTTCTTTAATTAAATTACTGTCATCTGTAAAACGATGTCCCCAGAGGGTGAATTTAGTGATGTTACTCTCTGTGAACCTCAATCTGAATCAGAGTCTCAAAACTAAACAGAAAGAGGTACCCAGAGGATAAATTGGCCCACTGTATGGGATAGCATCATCAAATTCACCCTCTGTGGACATCATTCTGCAAATGTCAGATTGCTTATTTTTGGGCCTGCATGGCAGCTGTACTGTATCTTCCCTGTACAGAATTTGACATTCAAGGTTTTATCATTTTTGTCAACAAAACAGAGCTTATAACCACTCATTGGAATATACTCTTTGAGCATGTTCAACTGAGGTGTCATAAGCTATACTTTTTATGCAAAATTGAAAATGTTTAGTTGTTCAAAAAAAAAATATGCAAATATTGTCACTCAGGCATGATAGGCAAAGGATAATCTAATTCTGGACTGAATAAATATCGGGAAGCATTTTCAAGTTAGTAAGGCTGAGGCATCAGGGCAAAAGGTTTTGAAATATTCTTGGGGGGGGGGGGGGGAGGAGGACTAGGGACATGTTTTCTCAGGAAAATATCTATCACTCACTCTTAACCCTGTGATGACCATAACCGGCAAGCACTATTCACAAAAAACGTTCTCTAAATTTGATTATTTTTGCAATTTTTGCCCCTGAAACACTGCTTATGACACTTCATTGGAATGATCTTGCATAGCTCATTCCAATGAGGTATCATAAGCAATGTTTTAAAACAAATGAAAGTGTCAATTACACTGTAGCTGAACTTGACTGTGTTGTGTTTGATGAAAAGGATAATGTTCAGTGTTTATGAAAGCATAATGAAATAAGACAAGAGTTGTGACAATTGAGAATATGTTAATATCTGTTCCCTATATGCTACGTTTTCAATAAAATAATTTGAGGTGTAGACTGTAATAAAGAATTGAGGGGTGAGGGGAGTTACAGTGTAATTATTCCAAAATGAGTCATCCAATCAACTTACAATGAAATTCCTTCATAAATACAGCCCGTAGACTGTGCCAAAGGTTTTCAGGCTTTGGGACTGTGTAACCATCATGGTTGACCCATCACAACCAAAAGGGGATGTCCTCATCTAGACATTATACCTAGTCATCCTACAAAGTTACAATGAAATCCCTTCATAAATACGACCTGTAGTCTGTGCTAAGAGTTTTGGGCTCAGGCAACCATCACAGTTGAATGATCGCGACCAAAAGAGGACATTCTCATTTCGATATTATCTGGAGTCATCCTACCAAGTTACAATAAATCCCTTCATAAAAATGACCTGCAGACTGTGCTAAAGGTTTTGGGGTTTCAGGCCCATGTAGTCATCGTGGTTGACTGATCACAACCAAAAGGGGATCTACTCATCTAGACATTATATGGAGTCATCCCCCCAAGTTACAATGAAATCCCTCCATAAATACGACCTGTAGACTGTGCTACAGATTTTCAGGTTTTGGCCTCTGGCATCCCTCACGGTTGACAGATTGCACCCAATTAGGGAAGTTCTCATCTAGAAATCATACGGAGTCATCCTACCAAGTAACAATGACATCCCTCCATACTAAATACGACTTGTAGACTGTGCTAAAAGTTTTTGGGTTTTGGGCTTGGGTAGCCATCACGGTTGAGAGATCATGACAAAAAGGGGACGTTCTCAACTAGACATTACACAGAGGCACCCTACCAAGTTACAATGAAATCCTTTCCTAAATATAACCTGTAGACTGTGCTAAAGGTTTTCAGCTCAAGCAGCCATTACGGTTGACTGATCGTGACCAAAAGGGGGTGTTCTCATCTAGACATGACCTCAAACCTGTACATGAAATTTTGCGACAATCGGACAAGAACTACGGTGTGTAGCCTGGGCTAAAGGAAAATGTGAACAGACTCACAGACTTACAAACTTTCGCATGCATGATGGCAATAGCTTATCTTGACTTTGTCAAGTTAAGCTAAAAATGTGTATCTTTAACTTTTCAAGAAATGTTTCGGTAAGGGTCATCTCCCACCAGCGGTGTTGGGTAAAGGGTTAATTCTGAAATTCTTTAGCAATGAATGAACTCTGTTGGTATTACATAAAAACTCTAATAGGTTGACTTGGAAGGGTATAATGCCATTTTCAGCATTTGGTCAATATATATCAAGATAAAAAAAACTAAATACAAATCTTCAACCTTTTACAATTTATTTCACATATATAAAAATATTCTTTCTGTAAATATAACAAGTTATTAGAGGTAATGTATATATTTGTAATGCATTGAGTACAACTAATTTTTTGTCAGCAATTTGTCTGTCAGATGAAGGCATCACAATAATGTATCCATGAAAAAAAAAACACTAAGGCTATTAACCCTGCAACGCTAGCGACTGTTTTTTTTTTGGCCATGATACGTCATAATTTCAATATTTATTTATTAATGTTTAAGGTCATATACTAAAGCATAATGGCTAATCATGACCGTGACAGTTTTACGGGTGGAGGAAGCCGGAGTACCCAGAGAGAAACAGGAGCAACGATGAGCAGCTGCCAGCTCCCCAACATCGTAACTCCGCACTGTAGCACAGGCAGGGTTAGATTGGTTGAAGGCATGTGTATCATGGCATGCAGTACACCTTATTACACAGCGTCATCGTGCCCCCATGTGGATAATCGGGGTTAACTGCCTTGCCCAAGGACACAACACAGGAGTCAAATCGATTTCTCAGACGGTCACCCATCCAAGGACTAACCGGGCTTGACATTACTTAACTTTGGTGATCTAATAAGAACCAGTTACAGCAACGTCACCGCACACCTATAATTTCATTAAATAGAATGTATGCTAAGTGCATCTGTGTGGTAGACCAAGCAATATTTTCAAGGTGCAGCCTTGGGTCTGCAAGTTGAAAATATTAATTGGCCTACTCCTAAATAATGAACATGGGCTCTTCCAGTTGCTGTCATTGAACTAATATGGAAGATACCACCAGGGTTCAAAGAGTTAAAAAAAAATTGTTTCTCAGCCACCTCTCTCGTAACTGAAAACCTACCTCATCATTCTATTTTTTAACCTGAAAATCTCTTCAGTGATACAGTGGAACCCTGTTAATTGGATAGCCACTTTGCAAATGAAATTTTTTTTATTTATTTATTGGTGTTTAAGGTCACATATTTTTGCACAATGTCTAATCATGACCACAACATCAGTATCAACTCAAGTACCAGGGGCTTTGCAAATGAAAATTATTCAATTAACAGGAGTATTCAATTAACAGGGATTGTGTCACTTTCCTGTAATCTAGAGATAAACTTAGCATTTATTCTATTATATCTTGATTGACAGAGCTCCATGAGCTCGGTCAAACAAGATATAATAGATTAAATGCCTGTATTGGATATACTGAAGCCAAACAAGTCTATAAACAAAGGAAAACTGAGGAGAGCCAGGGTAATTTCTCGACTGGTTTAAACATTTTTTATTCAATTAACAGAAGTTTACTTTATAACCTATATTCAATTAACAGGTCGAATTTGTACTGGAGGTTTGGTAAATGGTTTTGCATTGGGAATTATATTCAATTAACAGGGATATACAATTAAGGGATATCCAATTAAGTGGGCTCCACTGTACAACCTTGCACTTGTGGGACTAAAATTTAACCCACATTATCTTACATGTATTTGATAGTCAAGGCCAGGGTCAGACAAATCATGTCAAACTGTTCCAGGTGGTGGAAATCAGAGTACCCATAGAGAACCACCAGTGTAGTGGCAAGCAACTAGCATACTCCACAAATAATAACTCTGTGTGTGCAGAGTGTTAGGAGTTGGGCCAAGGAGAGGTATTAATATAAATTGAATATATTGCTCCCCAATTCATGTAATAAGCTTACAACAATTTTTTCGACTATCCATCTTGTGCCAAGAACTTGTGCTAAAAGCAGATGATCTTGCCACAATGTGATGCAAGTTGTTGCTTAGTGCATAAGTGCACTGGTCTCTTATGCTAGTGGTCCTGGGATTGATCCTTGGTTGGGGAAAGTTCTCGAGGTGTCTGAACACTTACGTCAGCATCAAATGTGGGGTTGATGCCAGGCCTCGACAATTCAGGCGAACGATCATTCTGTGCCCCTAGAGGTTACGCAAACAAAATTTGAGGCGAACAGACTATCGGTTAACCAAAAGGATCTATCGGTTAACCAATTTTTTTTACAATCGGCATATCAGATGAAGAACAGAAAGTACTACACATACAAATATTAAATTTGTGCTTATTATTCAGCTGTAAGCATAGTCCAAACATGACCTGAAAGTCTGTAATATACTTTTTTGGTTTGGTACGTCCTTGAAAGGACGTACCAAACCCAATTATATTACAGACTATTACAGACTAAACTTCAATAAATAAATACAAACAGTTTACAGTTTAAAAAGTTTGTATTTTGACATCAGTCCGCCTCTACCACTTAGAACTCAACCAAATCAAACAAGCTGAATGGGCAGACCTTTAGATTGGCCAAATTTGCTGAAATCACAGATATACAGGGACAAATGGTTCAGCTCACTGGAGGAAATATTCAAATCTCAACCCCCAAGAAAAGCCATTTTTTAATTTTTCAGAGCTTGAATAAAATTAGCTACGAAATTAATTATGGCAAGAATTGGCCGACCACAGAAAATAAGCACTGCTCACATTTCAAGCATTCCCAAGAGAATTAAAATCAAGTGTTATCAGTGACATATAATATAAGTTATCTCTGCCAACATGTATGGTATATGGAGATATAATACCTGGATGTTGGTTTTTAAACACCGAGCCACAGGCAAGGTGTTTAAATGAGACATCCAGATATTATATCTCCATATACCATACATGTTGGTGGCAATAACGTTTTTGTTCCGTTTGAAACACAATAGAAACATAGTGGAAACAAATTTGAGGATGCATTTCTCAATCTCTGCAATCAGTTGGACCAAACTCGTGAATAATTGTTTTGTTTTTACAAACGCAGAAGACAACAGATAGAGTTACGTCCCTTGGGTTGTTATTGAAAACGTAAACATATCGTAAGCCAAATATTTGTTGACACATTTGCTCTTATTTTATTTTTCTCAGGTTGTTTGATTTAATTATTCGACTATTTAATTAATAACAGCAAAATATGATCGAATTGTCAGAATTTTGCTGATATTTGTGACTATATTCAGGTTTTATGGTTTGATCTTTATACCGAGGCAAGCAATAGTGAAAAGCTTTCATTTAACTCTTAACCTGCTGAGTATTTTCAAAATATATTTCACCAAATCTAGTCATGGCTGCTGTAAAGCAGCCATGACTAGATTTGATGAAAACTTAATCTAAATTTAACTCCAGAAATCATTGGTGAAAAAATCCATTCAATTTACTGAAGGAAAAATTTATTAAATGAACCCAATTTATCCTCATTTCAGTGGCATGAGAAATTATATCCTGGGCAGGAATAACCGCCAACAGCATGCAAGGGTTAAACCATATACTCCCGATGTTTCACATGCCCTTATACCCTGGACGTTGCAGACTCTCATATACCCTGGATATTGGGTGCACCCTTTGCCATGGCTATTTGTCCTAGGCATTCTGACCAATCAGAAGACAGAATTTATCAGGATATAGGGACAAACTGCTATAGATTAATATTTGGGTTTTGAAAATTAATATTCAAACAAGTAAAGTGGTTTCTGGAAAAGTATTTTTCATATGACCTGTGATCATGATGTAAACAGGTCTTACAGACACATTATCTTGTCACAGATTTCTCGTCAAGTATGGCTGTCTCTATACACAGTCAATATACTAGATTAGCAGGGGTGTAACAGAAATTTTGAAAAGTGTCCTGGACTATGAAAGTGTTTATTTGGGCATGTTGCAGCATTTTTTGCTTCTGAAAAGTAATGGAACACCTTCTCAACACTGAAAATTTTTGTACATTTTTGACAACCTACATCCTGTAGCTTTGCAGTTGCTTTTAGGCAAGTCTTGGCTGCCTATAAAGGCAGCCAAGACCTACATAGAAACAACTGCCATGGTACTTAGAATGTAACTCGCAAGTTTATATTTTCCAAAAGACTTTATGTTGGGGCACCTGTTCTGTTGCAGTAAAAATTTATCAAAATTGGAATTGGGCATATAAGCGTTAACATGAAGAGATGTAATATAAACTATTTTTAGAAAATATAGCCTCCTTAATCTGTTTTATTCAAAAAGAATTTCTTGTGTCTCATTTACCTCCCTTGTCATTAAAAATCTGCCTCATCACTTTTATTTTACCTAGAAATCTCTTCAATTATACTATTTCGCACTCGTAGGGCTTAAAATTGAATCAACTGTTCACTGAGCTCTGGCGAACAAGATATAGCTGGTTCAATGTGCAACTGCCTAATGGAAAATTTTCACTGATGAAAACATTTATTTTTCCACACTATAGTATGAGGAGTTAAATTTCTAATTCCACCCATTTTCAGGTCGTTTTGCGGATTAACCAAAAGTTAAAAAAAAAGCCTCCCTCCCTCATGATTTCACTAATGGCGAGAGCAGTAACAGCTGAATTCAATTATAACTATCCATCAAAACTTGGACTGAATTTTCCACAAGTATTTGGTAACTAGTATAATGAAATCAAATACTGGAAAGTCAGTCACATTAACAAGTGTCAAGATAAGTGCTTAATATTAACCCTTTGAGCCCATCGGACACTTTTCCGGCCGGTACATTATACATCATATTGTCATTGAATAGGATGGCTGTTCAATAAATGTGTGGGGCAGACCAATGATTATTTTCAACCCGAGTCCTGTTGAAAATATTGATTGGTCTACCCCAGACAATGAAATGGACTCTTCTAACTGCTACCATTGAACTGGCATGGAAGATACGATACAGTTAAAAAAATGGATTCTTTGTTTTCTCCATCACAACCGACGAGTGCACAATGATTCAATTGACAGAAGTCTAATTTTAAGTTTTCTTTTTACTTCTGGCACCATATTCATCAAAGAAAAAATCTTTTAATGTCAACCTTGAGCTGATACAGCCAAGTAATTTGAGTTTTCATTTGAAACTTAATGTGACCAAAAAACATTCCAAAAGTTTGGCTATGCTGGATGGAGTGAGCCTCAATATGCTGCAAGGGACAAGAACAAGAAAATGTGTGATTGTCAATATTCGACGTTCGATATTCATTCAATTCAAAATTTGTGGGTGTATTTCGAGTGATATTCGATTTGAGTGAAAGTGCTATATTCACATGTCCCTGGCGCAAAGCAGAATTCCTGTTGTTTGACCTTTTTGTGAGTTTTTTTTTATGAATTTCTCGTCAACTCTAGTCAGAGCTGCTGTGAAGCTGCCATGACTAGATTTGGTGAAAAATAATTTTTTTAAAATACTGAGCTGGTGAAGGTGAAGAGTTATTTATTTATTGAGATTTAACGACACTTTTGACAGCCAGGGTCACCTTGTGTTGGACAGTGTTATGGGTGGAGGAAGATAACCACCGAGCAACTGTCAGGCTCCCCAGCATACTAACTTCACACAAGAAGGGTTAGCATTGATTGAAGACAAGTGCACCACTGACGTGCAGTACGCCTTACTACATAACATCACTGTGCCCCCATGTGGACAATTGGAATGAAGTGTCTTGCCCAAAGACACAACGTGATTGCCGCAGGTGGGATTCGAACCGAGGACCTCTCAGCTTGCAGCCTGCATCTCTACCTACTGAGCCACCACGCTCCCTGATAAAGAGTTAAAGAACGTGAGTATGATATGAGCCTGTGCACTGGTGGTGCATCTGTTCTGGTTCCCGGTGTTCTTCTTGCAGTTTTTCCATCGCATGCAGCCCTGGGACTGCCAATACAATTAAAAAATTTGTTGTCAGCTAGAGTACCAGCAATCTGTAAAATCATCATTCCCAAGCAATTTTAGCTGGAAGCCCATATTTGGGTTTTATTCTGAAGTGCAGGTACTGCAACTTAAAGGCTTCAAATTCAGTGTCTGTTCTTCATATTAGTTTGCATTCAAATTATTTAGTCTGGGAGTATTTGCCCTGTTACAATTTATGGGAGAGTGCCACTAGGCACTCTCCCATAAATCGTAACAAGGCAAAGAGACATGGACAAATATGGATGATCAAAAATAATTTAGCACTCTACCAGTTACGAACAGTTGCAATTCAGAAGCCATTTTCTTGAACTGTAGTGGGCTTTAAAACTTATTTTTGATTTCAAGATGTATTTATGAAGAATTTCACGTACCAACTTTTTTGTGTTATTAACCCTTTACACAAAACACACAATATCAAAATTTATTATTTTAACTAGAGAATTGTAATTTGTTGGACAAATTACAGGCTTTCCCAACTTTCCAATGTGAAAATGCAGACTACATTATAGCAAAGCAAAGTGCTTGAAATTATCCATTTCCAAAATGATAGACAAAAAAGCATCCAAAGTTGGCTATTTTTGGCATTCTCTCATGATTCTCTTATTCACGCCCTCATTCTGCTTGGGGGTTGAATCTTGAGATTAAAAAGTAAACAGTAACTTTCTTCTGCAATCATTGTTACATCTATCCATACCAAAATAATTGCTAAAACAACCTTGCAATTAGAGGAAATGAGTACAGATGTTTGCAAAATTCACTGAAAATCAGTTTTTGTCATCCAATACTATTCTTTACGTGGCCAAAGCATATGTTGGGTTAAGCCTCAAAGTATAACTTACAGCAGTGGATTTGTTCATTAAGCATCTCTACCTATAGCAAAACAAAGTATCTAAAATTAACCCTTTCCAAAATGACAGTAAAATGTAACCGAAGTTAGCTAATTTTAGCATTTACGAATGGAAATCTTACCCTCAATGTGCCTGAGGGTTAAAGATGAGATTAAAAACTAAACAGTAACTTTCTTCTGCAAGCATACAAAAATAATTGTTACAACAACATTGCAATTAAAAAAATTAGCGCTTGAAGTTAGTCAATCTCAAAGATAAAATGCTATAATACTATCATTTGTGGCCAGTAATGGTTAATTTCAAAATATTTGTGTGGTGATTTTAGTGTATCATATTATGCTCTAAATGTGTGAAGATCAACCACAGACTGAGTGTCTGATAAGAGACATAGCAGAATCTTGAATCTTGGTATTTGAATGAACATGTACAAGTTGAGGATACTCCAAGTCAAGGCAAGACAAATGGGTGAGGGTTAAAACTTGTAATAAAACATATAACAGCAAAATTGTTCTTGGATGAATGTGCTATCTTCTCACGGAAAACGTTTTGAGAAAATATGGCTCCAGTGCTGAGAAACTGCATGTAAATTTTGGCGAAAATAACAATTATTCTGACAGTACCCTAAAAGGAAGTTTCAAATCTGCCAAGGGTTAAACTTTTAATAATAACATATAGAACGAAATTTGTCATACTGTGACTGCGGCATGCAGCTATGGAAAACATTCAGAGCTCAATCAATTAAAAATGGAGTAAATGGGGTAAATCGTCACCTGAACTAACCAAATTCTGCAAAAATTGGATTTTTTTTTAACGGTACCTACTTTTATGCATTCAGAATGGGATAGGGTTAAACTTTACAACCAAACTTACAACAGCAAATATGTTTGGTAGTCAATTGTGAATACGTACATGAAAAGTGTTTGAAATTAACCCTTTCCAAAATGATAGAAAAAGCAAACAAAGTTGGCTAATTTTGGCATTTCAAACGGTACTCTTATTCCCACCCTCATTGTGCTTGAAGGTTAAATCTGAGATTAAAAAGTAAACAGTAACTTTCTTCCGCAATCATTGTTGCATCTATCCAAACCAAAATAATTGATACAATAACCTTGTAATTAGAGAAATTTGCTCTTGAAGTTGGTCAATTTTGAAGAAGAAATCTATATTCATGTAACTTTTGGCCAATGGGGGTTAAAGTTGAAAGATATGAGTGGTGTTTATGGTGTATTATATTATGCTCTAAATGTGTGGAAAATTTTAGCTAAATAACTGTAAACAATTTTGAGACATTTGAAAAATGGTGAAATTTTGATGGTATTGGTAGAATATTTTGAAAATACGCGTTTTCACAGACATGACGATACCGCATTTCACTAGATTTTATGACATTACATAAGTATGCCAAATTTGGTTAAAATCATACAGCTTGTTTTTGAGCAGTTCAACAGACAAAATTCGAGGAGGAAAAAAAAAAGAAAAAAAAAAAATAAGAGAAGAAAAATTTTGAAAAAGAAGAATAACAAGAGTCTTTCCCAAACTGGGTTTGAAAAAGCCTAAAAAAAAAATTAAAAAAAAAAAAAAAAGAAGAAAAATTTTGAAAAAGAATAACAAGAGTTTTAAAGCTAATTATTGTTCTTTAATTTTTCCAAACATTTCAACAAAATCATATCATGTGAGATCCTCAATGAATCAAGCTTGTTCCAATAAAGGTTCACATGATATGGTTTTGTTGAAAGGTTTTGAAAATTTTTTTTTTTTGAATTCCTTAATTTGTTAATTATGGGGGATGTGGAAGCCGATTAATTGGGTAAAGATTAGAGCAAAAAATTCTAGTACCAATGATAATGACACGAGTGGTAAAAGATTCGCCAACATGCTTAGAATTCTACACAGACTCAAAAATTTTCAGTTACCCAAAACTGACATTCCTACAGTAGAAAATATTTAACTGTATATTTAATAATAATAATTTTATATAACAATTCCATAATATAACATAATTCAACATTATCACAGATCGAAAAATTACAACATACAAATTAAAAACACAGCATTTTTATTTGTGAGACAAGTATGTATAAAACCTAGTCGAGACACCATTATAAAGGCTATATTTTTATACATATTTCTCCATATACCTAATGTATTAGCTAATTCATAAAAACAAATTACTCTTTAAAATTTTATCTTTTAGACTTTTGCTTCAAAAACATAGTTTATGGGCCCCCTCATTGGAATGAACTTCATGAGTTCATTCCAACGAGAGGTCAGAAGCAATGTTTTCGAAGCAAAATATAAAAATATTATGCATACTTTTTGTAAAATACTGAAAGTGTTGTTCGCTTATATAAAGGGCTAAACCTTTATGCAATAAAGTGAGGAAATGTACTCTGTATTACACACAAAATCACCAAGCCTGAAAATAAGCAATCTGTCATTTGCAAAATGAGGTCCCCAGAGGGTGAGTTTGCTTATGCTATCCCATACAGAGTGCCAAAATATCCTTTGGGTACCTCTTGCTGTTTAGGCTTGAGACGTTGATTCAGAATGAGGTTCACAGAGGGTAAATTTAGTGATGCTTCCCTGCTCTGCAGGGTAGCATCACCAAATTCACCCTCTGGAGGTTCCTCATTCTGCAGATGACAGTCTGCTTATTTTCAGGCTTGAAAATCACCAATCTTGTAACTTTTGCTTCTGCTTTTTAACTTTTAATCCGAAACATAGTTTATAGCCCCTAACTGATATGAGTGTGATGATCCCATTCCAGTGAGGGGTCATAACCTAAATTTTGGAAATAAAAACTAAACTTTTCTTGTTTATAGGTAAAGATCCAGTGTATCTTGGTTTGATACTGTGGATCTTGTTAACTCTTTACCCAAAGTAACAGCCAGAACTTGCCAAAGCTAATCAATAAAATTGTCATTCAATTTTCATTATTTTTTTCCTCATTTTTGCCTCAAAAACATAGGTTATGACCCCTCATTGGAATCTCGTTTAGCTCATTCCAATGAGGGGTCATAAGTTATGAATGAAAAAAAAATAGTTATTCAATAATTTTGTTTGAAAGTGTCGTCGGCTTCTTCATGTTAGGTAAAGGGTTAATTAAATAGCAATTATCAGGAGTATTCAGTTACATGTAACCCCTTACCCAACGCAGACAATATCAAAATTTATTAACTTAAATATCATTTTTTATTTTTTTTCGAAAAATTTCAACGAAACCATATCATGTGACCCCTCATTGGAATGATCTCGACAAGCTCGTTCCAAAGAGGGGTCACATGATATGGTTTTGTTGAAATTTTCCGAAATATAATATTTTTTCAGCTGCTGAATCTGCATATTACGCAGGCAGATGCGGGCATTTCGTTGGGTAAAGGGTTAACAGGGATTTGGTCATTTTTCTATATTCTAGAGACAAACTGAGCATTTATTCTACTAAAGTTTGTTTGCCTGAGCTAGTGGATTAATAGATTGAATGCCTTATTAGAAGTACAGGGTTTCAAATAGGTCTATAAACAAGGGGAATTTGGTGATTGTCAAGATAATTGCTTGACATATTATGAGATTATTTATTCAATTAACCTTTTAGGCCAGCGAAAATTAAATAATTGATTGTCAGGCATTTTTTTTTTAAAACGACGAATGAGGGAGGGCAGTTTTTATTTTTATTTATTCCTGACGAAATTGGTGCAGATGACTCAAAATCCAGTTGGGAGAGCCGAAAATTAACTAGCGGAGCTTACATGTTGATTTTACTGGTAGTATTTTTTTGTAACAGTAATCATACAACACAAAATCAATATAGAAAAACTTAATGGAGATAAAAAATGATAACAGTTTAAAAAAAAAAAATAATAACTCTTATTAATTTTTATCTCCATTTTATACAGTACAGTAGAACCCTGTTAATTGAATAGCCACTTTGCCAATGAAAATTATTCAATTAACTGGATTATTCAATTAATAGGGATTGTGTCACTTTCCTGCATTTCAGAGATAAACTTAGCATTTATTCTATTATATCTTGTTTGACAGAGCCCCATGAGCTCTATCTAACAAGATATAATTGATTAAATGCCTGTATTGGATGTACTGAAGCCAAATAGGTCTATGAACAAAGGAAAACTTGAGAGAGTCAGGGTAATTTCTTTACACTTTACAAGATTTTTTATTCAATTAACAGGAGTTTACTTTATAACCTATATTCAATTAACAGGTCAAATTTGTACTGGAGTTATGGTAAATGGTTTCGTGTTGGGAAATTATATTCAATTAACAGGGATATACAATTAAGAGATATCCAATTAACCCTTTACCCAACGAAACACCCGCATCCGCGTGCATAATAGGCAAATCCAGCTACCGAAAAAATATTATTTTTCGAAAAATTTCAACAAAACCATATCATGTGACCCCTCTTTGGAACAAGCTCATTGAGCATTCCAATGAGGGGTCACATGATATGGTTTTGTTGAAATGTTTTGAAAAAATTTAAAAATGATATTTAAAATAATAAATTTTGAAATCGTCTGCGTTGGGTAAAGGGTTAAGTGGGCTCCATTGTACTAACACATAATCAATCCTAGATCATTTCACATCATGCTTCTTGAATTTGAATTTACTTGGCATTTTTCAGAAATAACTTGCATTTTTCTGAATTTTCCATAAAATATCACACTATTCTCATTTATTAACAAACTAATTATTCTAATTTACCAATAGATATCCTGTTTATAGGTGTAAACTTGATTCAAAACATCTGATCTGGCATGAAAATCAATGTCAATTCTTGAGAGTAAACATTCCTGTGATGTCTGACACCACAGTAGTAGGGTTGGGATGATACACCAAATTCACGGTACGTTACATATCTAGGTACACGAGTCACAATGTGATATGTGATGTCTGACACCAGAGTAACATCTCTTGAGCACTAAACATTGCTAAAACATTATTCAAAAAACCTTTGAAAGTGTCAAACATTTTGTTTTTATATTCAACAAAATGGTATCAGTGGCATTTATTTTTTATTTCTTTACTTGCTCTAAAGTTAATTCACTACCTGTTTGGAGTTCTGGTATGAAAATGTCCCCCAGAGTGAGCAAAAATTCACTTCGTAAATATTTTTCGTATTTACTTTGTACTAACATATGAGAATCGTGTCGCATTTTGAGAAAAGAATAACCATACTGTATCAATGTCTATGACATATTGCATTTCAAATTATGATGCGATGCCATTAAATCACACCCTGTGATGGTTTTGTACATTTTGAATTTTGCCTCTGAAATAAATATGCCGAATGCAGGCAAAAAATGAATGCACCGCTGCCCGAGAATAAAAAAAAATAAGTTTGTTTAGCCTTACCCAAGGTGATGGTCAAAACAAGCCAGCACTATTCACAAAAATCACCATTCAGTTTTCATTATATTTTCATTTTTTGTCTCAAAAACATAGCTTATGACCCCTCTTTGGAAGGGGTCCACTGAGCTCATTCCAATGAGAGGCCATGCCATAAGCTTGATTTTTCATGCAAAAAATGAATAAATTTAGTTAATCAAGAATTTTGTTTGCAAGTGTCATTTGTCTTTCATGCTAGGTAAAGGGTTAACAGAAGTTTTCTCTGTAACCTATATTCAACTAACAGGTCAACCTTTTAAAGCTAAAATCCTATCTTGTTTATAACACGGAATTAAGATAGAGGTGGTCACAAAATTCTTTTTCATTAAGAAGTAAAAGTGACCCCAAATTCTGAACTGCACAGTTCCCATTTGTAAAACCACCTTATTTCTGGAAATATTCTCAGAACAGCAGTTAAAAGACTTTCTAATGGGTACCAATAGGAATTCCAGCAGAAAAATCGAAAGCAGTGCTTACATTTAAAGACACTAAGAAGGAGGTCGCCTCAGATCGAACGGTAATTCCTCATAATTATGTTCTTCTCCAGCACTGCTACCATCGATATAGGTTGTGTCATCTGATGATATTGTTTGGAATGGATTTGTTTCCTGTCTATGAAATTGCTGTTGTGGTAATGATTGAACTGGCGATAATTGTTGATTTGGCAAGTGTCCTACTGTTCTTGTTCGAACTGGAGTTGTTTCTGGCTTTGTCTGCATCATAATATTCAACTTTTTCTTGAAACTCTCACTAACAACACTGACTACAAAATAAAAACAAAATAACAATACAGTGGAAACCTGTTAATTGAATAGCCACTTTACCAATGGAAACTAGAGATGGTCTGTCGCCTGGTATACCCCCACGGTGGCATACTGCCTAGTGTGAGTGATTGAAAAGGGGCATTCAATTTTTCCAAGTAAAAAAAAAATCCAATATGACTACCAGTCAGCCATCTTGAAACTGAGTGGGAAAAAAATTATGCCCCGCGTTTCCCCTCTTCATGTTGATCATTTTTGTGAAGTTTACATGAAAAGGAGGCTAAAACTGTGGAAGTAGTTCGCTCCACAAGTTTACATAAAAAAAAATCCAATATGGCTACTAGTCAGCCATCTTGAAACCGAGCAGGAAAAAAATTATGTCATGCACTTCCCTTCATCATGTTGATCATTTTTGTGAAGTTTCATGAAAAGGAGGCTAAAACTGTGGAAGTAGTTTGCTCCACAAGTTTACAAGTGCAACGGACTGACGAAGATGACAGACCGACCAAGTTGACTCCTCTATAGCGCCGTAACTTCGTTTTGTGGGGGTATAATTATTCAGTTAACAGGAGTATTCAATGAACAGGGATTTGTGTCACTTTCCTGTAATCTAGAAATAAACTTAGCATTTATTCAATTATCTCTTGTTTGACAGAGCTCCATGAGCTCTGTCAAACAAGCTATAATACATTAAATGCCTGTATTGGATATACTGAAGCCAAATAGGTCTATAAACAAAGGAAAACTGAGGAGAGCCAGGGTAATTTCTCGATGGTTTAAAAAATTTTTATTCAATTAACTGGTAGAGTGCTAAATTATTTTCAGTCCTCAAATCTTGAACACATGTCTTTGCCTTGTTACAATTTATGGGAGAGTGGCTATGGGCACTCTCCCATAAATTTTAACAAGGCAAACCCTTACAGACTAAATAATATCACTTCAATGATAATACAAAGCACATACACTAAATATGAGCCTTCAAGTTGTGGTACCTGCATTTCAGAATAAACATCAAATATGGGCCTCCAGCATTCTACCAGTTAACAGAAGTTTACTCTATAACCCATATTCAATCAACAGGTCAAATTTGTACTGGAGGCATGGTAAATGGCTTTGCCTGGGGAAATTATATTCATTTAACAGGGATATGCAATTAAGAGATATCCAACATATCTGGACATCACTGAAAAATTTCTTGTAGATAAACAAGCTTAGAATAAAATCTAAAGTGAAATCCTTTTAGCACTTTACCTGATGGATTGGTTAGTGTTGAAACGATTAATGCCATTTGGATTTTTAGTAATCGACTAATTGTCGGGTAGTAGTTGACCATTAATTGACTAGTTTGTTATGCAATGTCAGATGCTAAACTAAGCAAGAAATTCTACAAAACTGTGGTTTTAACTAAATTCAGTGGCTGAGTGTCTTCCAAATTACGATACAATTAATGGGTCTAACTGTGCGACATTATGGAAGCTGATGTCTCCATGTCCTTACGACCAAACAACCGGTGCCACCAAAAATAAATTGATCTAATAATAAAACTTTTGTGTTCCAAAGGGGGTAGGTGGGGGGAGGAGGGGGGTGCTTGTAAGCAATATGTTTTACCCCAAAAATGAAAAAAATAGTAGTTATTCAAAAATTTTGTTTGTGTAATTGTCATCTGTCTTTCATGTTAGATAAAGGGTTAATAGTTGTGAAGGTCTGAAGATTTTGCCAGAATTCGTAATCTTCAAGTTCAGTACCATGGCATTGATTTCTAGGTTGTTTACATCCACATAAGTATCGCAAAACATTCAAAAAGCAGGCCACAGTATTAAAACTGGGGCCCAAATGTCCTCTCCCTGGCCCTGGGAGTGCATCCCAATGAGGGGTCAGAAGCTATGTTTTCAGGCATAAAAAGACCAAATTTCCTCTCCCTGGCCCTGGGAGAACATCCCAAAGAAGGGTCAGAAGCTATGTTTTGAGGTATAAAAAGACCATTTTTAGTTATTCAAAATATCTTTTTCAACTTTTGTTTGTCAAGGTAAAACTTGCAGTAACTTCCATAGCATTAAATACAAACTCCTTTTCTTTATTGGTTTCCAGAATATTTTCCACACTAACTGGTAAAATGATGGAAGCCCATATTTGGGCTTTATTCTTAACTGGTACAGTGCTGAATTATTTTTGGTCATCAAAATTTGTTCACATATCTTTGCCTTGTTACAATGCATGAGAGAGTGCCAATGGGCACTCTCTCATGAACTGTTACAAGGCAAATCCTAACAGACTAAATAATTTCACTTCAAAGGTGGTATGTAGAACATCCACTGAATATTAAGCCTTTAAGTTGTGATACAAGACACTTCCAGATAAAGCCCAAATATGGGCTTCCAGCACTCTACCAGTTAAGTACATGTGCCACTACTTAAAGGCTTCATATTAAGTGGATATGCTTTACTTTATCTTTGAAGTGAAATTATGTAGTCTGTTAGGATTTGCACTGTTACAATTTATGCTAGAGTGCCCATAAATAGTAACAAGAGGCCTTCAAGTTGGAAATATTAATTGGTCTACCTCTTCCAAATAATGAATATAGCCTCATCTAACTGCTGCCATTGAACTGACGTGGAAGATATCACCTGAGTTCAAAGGGTTAAAAAGAAATACAAGGACTATGAATCTCAGATGCTATTTTCATTGATGCCATCTTAATTTTGAAGTATTTGATAAGGAAGTCTTGACCCACTGATGTAGGAGAGTGCACAGTCGGATCATGAACTGTTCATAAAAAAGGCCGCTTTCATGATCACGGTACAATATGCAATGACTAAGACCGCTTATATACTCCAGACCAAGCATTCAAGCCACCAGTCTAATTCTGTAAGGAATTTGATGTTGTTATGGCCTGGAACCAGTTTATCCCATTAAATAGTCCACTGCCAATATTTAGAATAGCCATTGGTTCCCTTTTCTGACCAACTCCAGATGAACGAATCTAAAATACAGTGGAATCCTGTTAACTGAATAGCCACTTTGCCAAGGAAAATTATTCAATTAACATGAGTATTCAATTAATAGGGAATTTGTCACTTTCCTGTATACTAGAGATAAACTCAGCATTTATTCTATTATATCTTGTTTGACAGAGCTCCATGAGCTCTAAAAAACAAGATATAAAAGATTAAATGCCTGTCTTGGATGTACTAGGGCCAATTAGGTCTATAAGCAAAGGAAAACTGGTGATTTCTCGACAGGTTACAAGATTTTTTATTCAATTATCGGGAGTTTACTTTATAACCTATATTCAATTAACAGGTCAAATTTGTACTGGAGGTATGGGAAATTGTTTTGCGTTGGGAAATTATATTCATTTGACAGCATTATTCAGTTAAGAGATATCCAATTTAGTGGACTCCACACTGTCCAGTAAACATTCATTTTCTTTGAATCAATGCAAGAAAGGTTTCTCCATCCTGACGTGGTTTTTTGGAATCTTTGATGACATTTTGAATATCATTATAGTGTTTGTTTACTATATACTTATAAAGACCCACAACAGCTGCAGTTTTTTACGGCATGTAGTTCCACTAACTGTTATTATCTTGATGGTTTCAAGCTGATTTTATTTATTTACTGGTATTTAAGGTCCAGGCCTGAAAATAAGCAGTCTGACATTTGCAGAATGAGGTCCCCAGAGGGTGAATTTGATGATGCTATCCCATATTATGGGCCAATTTATCCTCTGGGTACCTCTTTCAGTTTAGTTTTGAGACCCTGATTCAGATTGAGGTTCACGGAGGGTAAATTTAGTGATGCTACCCTGCTATGCAGGGTAGCATCACTAAATTCACCCTCTGGGAACCTCATTTTGCAGATGACAGGCTGCTTATTTTCAAGGTCAAATATTTCTGCACAAAGGCTAAGCATGATCACGACAGTTTTACGGGTGGAGGAAGCTGGAGTACCCGGAGAGAACCACCAAGCAACCTCAAGCAACTGTCAGCTTCCCAAGACACAAGCAGGGTTAGCATTGGTTGAAGACAAGTGCACCATTGACATGCAGTACGCCTTAGTACACAAAGCCACCATGCACCCACATGGGTAATGGGGAGTGAAGAGTCTTGCCCAAGAACACAACCTGGTTGCTACAGGTGGGATTCGAACTGAGAGCCTCTCAGATTGCTGCTGAACATCTACCTACTGAGCCACCACACCCCCTTCACAATGAATTAAATACTTATTGATTGGAATATGTATAACTGGATCTGTATATCTCAGTTAGTGAATGGACATCATATTACATCAATGACTTCAATGGTAGTCAGTGCAAAATCTCTGCATAAAGTGGGAGAACAAATAGCTCAACAGAACTGGACGGGTGGCATGAGTGCTTGCCTCACGGCAAAACAATTTTTCAAGATTTTCCCATATGTGTAGGCAATTGTACTTTTACAAAAGATAATAGCAAACATCAACCAGTGCTATTAAAAAAAAATTGCTATTCCAATTTTTTTTTTTTTTTTTTCATTTTTGCCTCAAAAACATGGATTATGATCCCTCATTGGTACAAACTAGTTACTGAGTATGATCGAATGGCACTTTACCAGTTAACAAAATATTTTTGAATACAGTGGAACCCTATTAATTGATCAGCCTATTAATTGTTCATCCGTACGAATAAATAGTTTGTTATATATTCGTCTACATTCTTGACTTATCCCCAATATATTGTAAGATGAAAGTGTCAATGACACTGTAGCTCAACTTGTCAAGACAAAGACATGTACATGTATAGTATGTGACACAGCAATGACAAACATCTAGGTAATGACCTGATAACAAAGGTGCATATAAAGTATTGTAACGGTCTGTACATAAATATTGACCGTTGCCTGTAACAAATGTATAGGTAAAGTATTGTAAAGGTGGGTGACAGTCAGATGCTAAACTAGAAAAAAATCTTTGAGTCCCAGAGTGCGTCTGACTGAACCCCAAAATATTTGTTCTCATAGCACAGTGATAACAAAGGCACCCCAAAACACACTCATTCCTGTCCCAAGGTGAAAACAAAGGTACCCAAGAAGTTTCGTGAAGATCAGTTCACAAATATGAGCTGTGTAGAAGTTGTGACAAAAAACTGATTGGACCTAATTTCGGTACAAAATGGCCACTGGCAGACATCTTGAATTTTGGACCACACCCAGAAACACTCGTTCTCGTCTCAAGGTGATAATAAAGGTACCCAAGAAGTTTTGTGAAGATCGGTTCATAAATACAGCCTCTAGCCCGAGCCGTATTGACATGTGCACTTACAGTGTATAAGTAGCACTGAATAAATCAAAGTTCATCTAATTTGCATAATTTCTGCACGAGAAAAAAACCCGTACTATATGTGATGTATTCCATGTTACTAAACATTCATACAAAAATTTATTCAAATCAGAACTTTCATACAGAAGTTCTGTACAAAAGACTGATTGCACTAATTTTGGTACAAAATGACTGCTGGTGGCCATCTTGAATTTTGGACCAAACCCCAAAACACTCGTTCTCATCCCACGGTGATAACAAAGGTACCCAAGAAGTTTCGTAAAGATCGGTTCATAAATATGGCCTCTAGCCTGAGCCGTATAGAAGTTGTGTACAAAAAACTGATTAGACCTAATTTCGGTACAAAATGGCCACTGGCAGCCATCTTAAATTTTGGACCGCACTCAGAAACACTCATTCTCGTCCCAAGGTGATAACAAAGGTACCCAAGATGTTTCGTGAAGATCGGTTCATAAATACAGACTCTAGCCCGAGCTGTATTGACATGTGTACTTACTGTGTGTAAGTAGCACTGAAAAAATCAAAGTTCATCTAATTTGCATAATTTCTGCACGAGAAAAAAACCCGTATTATATGTGATGTATCCCATGGTACTAAACATTCACACAAAAAATTATTCAAATCAGCGCTTTCATATGGAAGTTCTGTGCAAAAATCTGATTGCACCAAATTTTGTACAAAATGGCTGCCATCGGCCATCTTGAATTTCGGACCAGACCCCAAAACACTCGTTCTTGTCCCAAGGTGATAACAAAGGTACCCAAGGAGTTTCGTAAAGATCGGTTCATAAATACGGCCTCTAGCCCGAGCCGTTTTGGCATTTGCACTTACAGTGCTGAAAGTTACACCAAAAAACATCAAAGTTAGTCTAATTTGCATAATTTATGCACGAGAAAAAAAACCGTATTATATGTGATGTATCCCATGGTACTAAACATTCATACAAAAAATTATTCAAATCAGAGATTTCATATGGCAGTTCTGTACAAAAAACAGATTTCTGCATCGTCGGTACAAAATGGTGGCTGGCAGCCATCTTGAATTTCGAACCGCACCCAAAAACACTTGTTCTCGTCCCACGGTCATAACAAAGGTACCCAAGAAGATTCGAAAAGATGGGTTCATAAATACGGCCTCTAACCCGAGCCATATTCAATTGTTGATGGACAGACGGACGACGGGCCATGGCATAAGCTCAAATTTGGCTTCGCCAAAATTGAGCTAATAAAAATGATTATTACCATTATGTGGATGTACAAAATATGTATCCGAGTCTCGCTCCGGGTTCTAAGGGTAGATCATGACTCGTCTTCGACATGTCGTGATCTGCCATTAGAACCTGGAGCTTGACTCAGATACATATTTTGTACATCCACATAATGGTAATAATCTCTATATATCTTATTTGACGGAGCTCATACAATTTAAAAAAAAATTAAATGCCTGTATTGGATTCACTTACCCAAGTAGGCTTATCAATGATGGGAATAAAGTGATTCTTTAATTCTTTATTGGTGTTAGAGGTCACTTCAGCCACTATGGCTATATCAGGACTGCAACAAGAGTATGAGGTCAAGCTTAGCCACTCATTTTACCCTGGCCGATGATTGCTTACATTGGCTTTGAGCCAATCATTGTGTTCAACCACACTGCTAATATAAACTTCAGAAATTTGATAACTGTAGTTTGATTTGTTTCTCAGTTATGACTGAGACTTGAATATCAACAGATTTTAAGTACGGCAGTGAAATATAACCTTGACCTTGAAGGGCCTAGCTTGAACTTATGGACCCAGCTATAGTGTGGTACACATCCTCCTATTGACGATGCACAAGCAACTATTATATGTGATAATTTTCTGACTGTCCTTAACCTTTGTAAGAAGTTTCATTTGTTTCTGAATTATGGCCGAGACATAAATATCAACAGATTTAAAGTGTGACCTTGACTTTTTTGTTCTCTCATCGTCCTTTATAGTTATGATTATAGCCCCAATATGTTCTCAGTTCCTAGCCCAGACAAACATACACACCCTTACTGGTATGGTAGTTTTAACCCTTCACCCAACGAATCGGCCACATCCGCCCACATAATATGCAAATTCAGCAGCTGAAAAAAATACTATTTTTCAAAAAACATTTCAACAAAACCATATCATGTGACCCCTCTTTGGAACGAGCTCCGAGCTCATTCCAATGAGGGGTCACATGATATTGTTTTGTTGAAATATTTTGAAAAATGTTAAAAAATGATATTTAAAATAATAAATTTTGATATCATCTGCGTTGGGTAAAGGGTTAAATCTCTTTTCATACATAGTATGAATTTATATGACATAAAATAGTCTTGAAATATAAATACTAATCTAAAATATCAAAATACATAAAACTAAGTACATTGCACAAAAAAAACTTAGTCATGGTCAAGATATATGGTTGTAGACTGACACACTGAGGTTGGGGCCCTGCGAATCACACATTTTCGATTTGAATCAAATCTCAAATCGAATTGGGTCTATTATTCGAAATCAAATCAAAATCTTATTCTGGGCATCTTGAAGATGACCAATAAGAGGAAGGAGGACTGTAAATCTAACTGTTCAGACTGTGATGGACCAAGTCTCGACTGATAATATATTCTAGCTACATCATCAAGGCATGCCTTCATGATGTAGTTGGAATATTACCCAAGAACGGGTGTGAGACATACCAGCACTAAGCACTGCACATGACTAGACGCTAGCAACAGCTCATCATCAACATTTTTCGGAAACTTTAACTTTGGTTTCAACAGTAAATAGTAATATATATAAAATCCCATGTTGAATAATTGGTGAATGAATTTATTATGCCTGACCGGTTTCGTCTTTTTGAGACTCATCAGAGGCAACAAACCTTTAAAGCATCTCCCTTATATACTTTATTGATTATGACATCATAACAGGGTACCCGGCGGGTGTTTTACGTGTACCCGATGGGTATATTTGGTGGTACACGGTGGGAATATTTGCTAGTACCCGGCGGGTATTTTTAGTGGTACCCAGCGGGTATATAAGTGTACCCGACGGGTATATTTAGTAATACCCGGCAAGTATTTTTAGTGGTATCCAGCAGGTATTTGAGTGTACCCGGCGGGTATGTTTTGAGGTGCCCGACGGGTATATTCACGATTGCCGATGGGTACATTATGTGGTACCCTGCGAGTATATTTAATGTGTCCGACGGATGGTTTTGTTCCATTTCGGCGGGCACATCAGTATGAAAAGGACGAGTATTATGTGTACCCATCGAATGTGATGTTTTATGTTGTTTGTAAGGTGACAAACGGGAGATAAGTATAAAGGTGCTATGTTGATGATTAAAATTCATAAAAGAAGAAAGTTGCATGAACTCCACTTTATTTTTGGAATTGGTTGATTCTTTTGGCTGCAAAATCTGGGACTTTTTGGGTATGATAAAGGTTTGCAGTCCCGGTTATGGGGGTGTTGCCTTGATGGCTCCATAGTCTGGGGTGCACCGTTTCACTATCTGTGTTGATGATGTCTACACGGTATAGAAATGCTCAATCATTATGCCCAAAGGGGCTACAACAGAGACGCCCTACTGAATGATCTCCAGCATGAAAAACCTAGGAGTCAACAAGAATTACTCACCAATCAGAAAAAGACCCAATCAAATCGTATCCCTTTTGTCTGCACCTTTAACCCAGATAGTATGTCATTCACTAAATTAATTAGGAAATATTGGGAAATCTTACCCTTTTCAAACAAATGTCGAGATCTCTTCAATGAAATGCCACTGACAGCATTCAGAAGAAATAAAAATTTAAAAGATCTGCTCACCCGAGCTGAACTGCCACTACTAACTCAAGTTAGTGGTCACACTATAAAGAACCCATTTCTCCCATGCACCATGGGAAATTGCACCATTTGCCCGAAACTGAAATTGAACCCACTTAGGTTCAAAAGCACACAAACCAAACAACGCTTTCCGGGCCCAAAGAGGTATTCATGTGCAAGCAGAATTGCATTTATCTGCTCACATGCAGCAGATGCTCCAAACAATATGCGAGGGAGGAAAAAAATATAATTTCATCACCAGACTCACAGAACATATGTTGGACATTCGACACAGCAGAGATACCACAATAGCATTACATTTCTCGCAATCTGATCATAACATTAATGATCTGAATTTCCGAATTATTCAGATTTTAAATTCAGATCCCGACTCAGTACCAGCAACAGGACACAGAAAACAAACTGAAATAAATTGGATATACCGTCTACAAACATTGCTACCATTTGGGCTGAACAGAAAAGATTTCTAATTTCTAATTTTTTGGTTTCAACAGTGGTAGAGACTAGTGAGAATCAAATTAGAATGGGTCAGATACTATTTATGTTAATATAGATGGATTTACACTCTGTCTTTATTTTCAGCATTATTTACGTACAAATTCCATCTGAAATATACTTTTTGTGAGATGACAACAATGACTGATACAAAGCTATATTCCCAAGTAAAGATTCAAGAGAAAACGAAACAGGCATCTGTTTTTGAATCGAATCGAATATCAGCTTAACTGGTAGAGTGCTGGAAGCTCTATTTTGGGCTTTACTAAAAGTGACAGGCAATAACTCTGTAGCTACATTCTGCCTGAGGAAGCCTTTATTGTCCCTGATATGAATTAGATTTTTTATACAATACTTTGCTCTCTGACATTTAATTGGATAGTGCCTCTATCTATCCAATTAAATGTAATAGAGCAGTATATGATGAGCTTTGATTTGTTGTCAGAAAAAACTCAGCACGTTACCAGTTAAGATTTGAAATCGAATCGGATGTCGAGGCTTCGCAAGGCCCTATATCAGAATTATCCCGTGAGCAACTGCAAGGAAGTTTTCGTGAGCGTCTGAATAAATAATCTGCATTTAATATTTATTTTCTTTCAAAACACAGACCTTCGATTGGATTAAGCAGTAAGCACTGTAAAGCACCAGCCACCAGCAACAGTTCAATGTCAACATTGTTTGGAAACATTAACTTTGTTTTTGAACAGTGGTAGAGACTACTGAGACTGAAATTAGCATGGAAGGTGGCATAGGTCAGATGCTATTTATGTTAATTCACTCTGTCTTTATTTTCAGAATTATTTACGTACAAATTCCATCTGAACTATACATTTTGTGAGATGACAACAATGACTAATACCAAGCTATATTTCTGTGTAAAAATTCAAAATTGAATCGAATCTCAAAGCTTCGCAGAGCCTTAAATGAGGTTTGTGTGAGGTGATGTTGATACCACGGTATTATCCTGAGGTACTCCTGACATTTCTTGCATCAGGATTGGAAATGATTACATGGACCAGGTAAAACAAACTGAGGTAATGTACTACCTCGGTAGTTTGGGGGACCTCAGTACGTTGGAGAATTTTTCTACATTTATTTATTTATTTATTGGTGTTTCAGGTCACATACTTTTGCACAATGGCTAATCATGACCACAATATGGAGATAAAGTCAAGGCCAGTCATTCGTTTATACCCCATGTTGCCTATTTTAGAGGACTCACACCCCAAGCATTAGTGACTGGGTCCTATTTTACCAGAGCAAAAAAAGAGCTTGTTTGGCACAGTAAACAGCACTGCTTCACTTCCCGGGGTTCCCGCGGGGGTCATGTTTTAGTTTTCTACAGCCTACATTGGAAGGATAGGAGCACCACCATACACTCACCCATCCAAACACTTTTCAGTATACGTCACCCAATGGGAGATGGGGGTGGGGGGGGGGAGGGGTGGGGGGACATAAAAATAAGACTCAAAGAATTACAAATTGGTAAGAAAGGTAAGTATTAATTTGAAAACAGATCTGTTCGTTTCTTGAAGACAGTAGAGTGAAACCCTGTTAACTGAATAGTCAATTTGCCAGTGGAAATTATTCAATTAGCAGGAGTGACAGATTAACATGGATGTGATCACTTTCCTGTATTCCATGGAAAAATTGAGCATTCATTCTATTGTATCTTGCCTGACAGAGCTCTGTTAAATAAGGTGGAATAAATTAAATGCCTTATTGAATTTTTTATTCAGTTAACAGGAGTTACACTATAATCCACATAAAACTTTCAGGTCATGTTTGTAATGCAGTTACAATTACACTCAGTTAACAATGTTATGTAATTAAGGGATATCTAGTTAAGTGAGGTTTACTAAAAAAACAGGAAGAGTGTTGAAAGGATTAGTCCTTCACCCAATGCAGACGATATGAAATTTTTTATTATTTTAAATATAATTTTTTAAAATGTTTAAAAAAATTTCAACAAAACTGTATCATGTGACCCAGCGGTCACATAATATCATTTCATTGACATTTTTTTATATTTATTTATTGCCGTTAAGGTCAGATATTTCTGCACAATGGAAAATCGTGACCACAACATAGGGATAAAGTAAAGCTTACTCAATTGTTTGTACCCATGACACCCATTTTAGAAGCCTTCTACTCCAAGCATTGTGACTGGGTCCTATTTTACCAGAAAAACAGAGCTTGTTTACAATAGTAAACAAGCACTGCTTTACTTCCCAGGGTTCCCGTGGGGTATTTTTTTTATATAAAATAATTTTTTTTTTTCAACTGCTGAATTTGCATAATACATGTATGGAATCCTGATTCATTAGGTAAAGGGTTAACCCTTTACCTAACGAATCGGCCGAATCCGCCTACAAAATTTGCAAATTGAGAAGCTGAAAAAAATTTTTTTCCAAATATGTCAACAAAACCATATCATGTGACCCCTCATTGGAACGAGCTCACTGATATGTTTTAGTTTAATTTATTTTAGAAAATTTAAAAAAATAATAATTGATAATTTTGATATCGTCTGCATTGGTTAAAGGGTTAAACATTAATTTCAGTTGAGATTCAACATCTACGCATTATAAGTGAACTACATCAAAATCTATAAAATTACATGCAAACTACATCATAATCTATGAAACATGCACATGTGAAGAGATTCCCTCACCCTTAGATCCACTGTCTGGGAGTTCAGGCTGGAGAATAGCTGGTGCACTCATCTTCCTTTGTCGGTTAAAGTTTGCTGGGTAGAACTGACCTCCACTCTGGTCAGGCTCATCTTTGCAAGTAAAACATTGATAAATAAATAAACACTGCATATTTTATTCAGCAACAATAATATCACTTGTCCCTATATTCCGATAAATTCTGTCTTTTGACTGGTCAGAATGTCTTTGACAAATAGCCATGGCAAAGGATGCACCCAACATCTAAGTTATATGAGAGCAGGCAACATCCAGGGTATATGGTCATGTGAAACATCGGGGGTATATGATTATTATCATATTTGCCGTTATAAATCAAACTGTTGAGTAATGAAATGAAACAACTTGAAAAAAATAAGAGCAAATATCGTTCCCCGAGTTCCAATGTGTTCTATGTGCCAGTCGGCACACAGAACACATTGGAACTCAGGGGACGATATGTCAAAAAATACCGTTTACTCATTTCCTCAATGACCCAAGGGATGTAACTCTATCTGTTGTCTTTGGCATTTATAAAAACAAAAAATATTTCCAAGTGATTGCAGAGCTTGAGAAATGCGACCACAAATTTATTTCCACTATGCTTGTATTGTGTTTCAAATGGAACAAAGACGTTATCTCCGGCAACATGTATGGTGGATGGAGATTTAATACTTGGATGTCTCATTTAAACACCTCGTCTGCAGCTTGGTGTTTAAAAACCAACATCCAGGAATTAAATCTTCATATATCACATGAAACATCGTTAATTTCGATGTAACAACCCATGTCTTATTTCCTGATTATCAACTAGTGTCTAATCGGCATGTGTCTTCTTGTGCATAGTTCACATGACATCAATTACGACCACAGGTGCAAGTAAAGCGCATTCATGACGTCATGATGTGAAGCGTCTGAGCCAACAAACTGATTGTCGGTTGTTTTGGGAGAATTTAGAGACAATGAATTAAATAAAAAGTGTAAAAAATGTTCGAAAATTCATGTGATATACAGAATCTTCAACTCGTGATGTTTGGATATAAGATTTTTTGAAACTCGTTTGATGAATTCGATTCACAACTCGCTAAAGGCTCGTTGTGAATCAAATTCATCAAACTCGTTTCAGAAAATCTTATATCCAAACATCACTCGTTTGAGATCCTCTATATACCATACATGTTGGTGGAGATAACTTATAATAACTTTAAATTCAGGGTATATTAAATTTTGTCTCAGCACCTATTATAGGACGAGAACATCTATGTGTATCCAAAAAAATTGCTGGTGAAATATGGTTGTATGACAAACTGTTGAAAAGGCCTTCAAAAGCTTTTTCAGACAAAATCCCCCCCCACCACCCCTCCAGAAGTTCATCAATGATTTAATTCTTAAAGTTTAGTCAATTGTTTATACCCATGATGCCCATTGTTGAGGACTTGGTTAAAGAGGCCTATTTTTCCAGTAAAACAGAGCTTGTTTACCACAGTAAACATGCTCTGCTTCACTTCCCAGGGTTCCCACAGGGGAATGTTTATTGTGAAAACAGTGAAATTTTGGCCAAAACTCACTCTCTCTTGCTCTCTGTCTTTCCCAACTATTTCTGAAAAAAGTTAGTTTTGCATGTGCTCCCCCTCCCCAAGCTGTTGCCTCCCTGGAAACAATTTCAATTATATCCTTACTCAGTGGGTGATGCAGTACCAATTCATTCTGTCTTTACTATTTGGTCAAAGTAGCTAGAAAAACTACTTCAAATAAATTGATGAATAACTGAATTCAGAGACCTCCAACACATGGAGAGAATGTAACAATTTTCTAACATTTTTTGTATTCAACTTTATACAAAAATAACAACAATAAAAAAAGAAAAATTATTGAAAACTGAAACTACTTGGTGCACTACTAGAGATTTATCATTTTGGAATTAACCCTTAAGGCAGAAGATAAAATTTTACAATAATTACTCCCTCATATGTATGTTCATAGCTGCAGATGACTTGACAGGGTTTCTACATCATTGTTGGGTACCTGTACAGGGAGCCAACAATGATGTAAAAGGTTTGTCAAGATAAATGCTGCCTACAAGTTGTTGAGTTCTCAGGGAAAGAAAATACTTGGTGGTAAGCATTATAAAAGTGACAGTTTGAGGTTGCAAAGGGACCTGGGGCAAGCCTGAATATAAGCAACCTGTCATATGCAAAAGGGGGTCCCCAGAGGGTGAATTTGCTGATGCTATCGATACAGTGGGCCAATTTATCCTCTAGGAACATCTTTCTGTTTTGGCTTGAGACCTTGATTCGGACTGAGGTTCACAGAGGGTAAATTTTGTGATGCTACCCTGCTGTGCAGGGTAGCATCACAAAATTCACCCTCTAGGGGACCTCATTTTGCAAATGACAGGCTGCTTATTTTCAGGCTTGCTTGGGGGTAACTAATCTTATGTCTAGCTCACTGAAAAAAGTTCACAAAGTTTTGGATGGTGGAGCCACTTATGGAATCCATGCAAATCCAAGTTGTTAATTTTTGAGAAACCGAATACTGAATATCAAGTCAGTTTATGATAAGAAGATCTTAAACAAAACAAGGAGTTTTTTGCCCAATCCCCTTCCCATTGTGAGGCCAGCACCTTGATATGGACAAAATTCAAATGTTCCACTCCTCCCATCATTCACACGAAATTTTTATCAAAGTTGGACAAGCAGTTTTGGAGAAGGCTCAAACACAACCTTCATGAAGGACCACATACAACTGAGGGCATTTGGTGGATGACAGATTGTGAGTGATGAACATAGCTAACCCCGTTTTCAGAAGAGTGAGCTTTCTGGCTCAGCACCAAACAGTTCAGACAATAAAAGGCATTGCATTTAAAAAGTAGGTCTGTTTTGCCAAAAATGAAATTTCTTTCTTAATCTGTGGGAGATATAAAACTGATGACAAAAATATGTTTGGACTAATGCAAAAATTAGCTCTAACACTAAAACAGTTAACCCTTGTGGGTCAAGTACTTCATTTCTGTTAAAACAGTGTGAGTTAAAAAATAGCGCATCTAAATTTGTTAACCCTCTGAACCTGAGAGACTGCTTTTCCAGCATAGGAGCATGATACATCATAATTTCATTATGTAAAATGGCTGCTAGGTGAATGTGTGGGTAGATCAATAAATATTTTCAATGGGCAGCCCCAAGTCAGAACATTGAAAATATTAATTGAGCTACCCTCAAATAATGAATATGGACTTGTCCGACTGCTGTCATTAAAGTGACATAGTAGATACATGTACCACCAAGATTCAAAGGGTTAAGATGTGCTGTTAGGAGAGCTAGAATTCTGACCACAGATAGTCAAGGTAAGTGATTTTATTCATGTGAATGTATTTAATACAAGTAATATTAGAACACACAAACGTAGATCTTCTGTTTCGCATGCCACTTTTTGTAAAAATGCATGCAGACAGATGGGTGGGTGGTCAGACAAGTGGGTGGGTTTTTGGGCCAGCCAGCGAGCAGTTTTTTATTTTTTATTTTACTTTTGTAATTATTATTTCCTTATCCTCAAGGGTTCATATACTTGGTTTGTTTTGAGTCATCGGCACACTGATATTCAAATATCAAAATTTTCAGCAACCATTTTCTCCATCAGGCATCTAGAAATTTAAGCAATTTTACAGTACAAGTCAAAATAAGTTGTAGCATAACTGCAATAAACTAAGTGTACGGCTGCTCCTGTACCGATAAGATCAGAATCTGACATCATTTTCTGGAAAGCTCTCAGAGAGAGCTTTCCAGAAAATGATGTCAGCTTCTGGTCTTATCAATGTAGGAAGAGAAAGATACATAGTTTATAGTGGTTATCCGGCAAATTATTTTGACTTGTAATGTATCTTGTTTGACAGAGCTCAATGAGAATTAACAGAGCTGTTCAAACAGAATTGGTTAAATTCCTAGTTGTAATATGAAAAGATTTTCTTCTTGAAATTTTGACATCATGACATCAGTGTATACATGGATAATCTACAGAATAACATGAACAGTGGTGTATTTTATCCATTTTATTAACTTGGGGAATTTATTTAATATAAACCATTTAATTAATATTTTAGTTAGCAATGGTAATAAAAAGAGGCAGTGCGGCAGCCAAAATGATCGTGCAGGAGGGCCAGAGAAGCAGATTTTTATCTTTTTAGGCCTTAAACTCAAGAAGTTTATTGGTAAATGTTTGTGTCCTAGCTGCCATTATTATTATCCTGGGTTTGTGTCAAATATCTTTCCCCTTGGATAAGATATGCCTATCCCCCCACCCCAACACCACTCTAGGATTATTTTTCTCTCACCACACCCAACATGACATCATAGAAATCAAAATACTACTTATGTGATGAAAATTTGCTGTTCTACCAATTCATTATAGACAAATATGAATTGCGTATTTGGAAACATCATCGAAAAGTTCCATACAGTAGAACCTGTCTTGAGGGACCACCTTTTTGCCAGACAAAACTGGTCTCTCAAAACAGGTAGTCTCTCATGACAGGTCCATTACAGAGTAAAACAACCAAATGGTACAATGTCACAACGGTCCCTCAAGACAGGTGGTCTCTCACGATAGTGGTCTCTCAAAACACGTTTTACTGTATATACTAAAGTTATATACTACGAAATCAAGCATTAGCTCATGACATGATGGGTTAACATATTGAAAGGGTTGAAACAGCAGACATTCCAGAAACATAACTTTTCGAATAATGAATTTCAATTATGTTGTGAGGCTTGTGGTGGGAGAAAAATCACTCTTGAATAGTGTGGAGGTAGGATGGGTAGCTGTATTAGTGGAAGCGAAACTGGACACCATGTCGGTTTACAAAATGCAGACAATGATGAGTAGCCCAGGGATCATTAAATATTCAAATTAAGACAGTCACATGGGGTGGTTAACCCTTTACCTAACATGAAAAGCAGACGACACTTGCAAAAAAAATTCTTGAATAACTAATTTTTTTCATCTCAAAACATAGGTTATGACCCCTCGTTGGAACGAGCTTGGCAAGCTCATTCCAACGAGGGGTCATAACCTATGTTTTTGAGACATAAATGGAGAAAAAAAATGAAAATTGGCGATTTTTTAGAACAGCGCTGTTAGGTAAAGGGTTAAGATAGCTCTGTCTCACCCAGGTATCTAGTATCCCAATAGGCAGTGGTGGGAGAAAGCACAATGTTGTGGTCAATAATAATTTCAGGACAAGTTTATGTTGTCCTTCACCAAGCCTGCATGCATTTCGAGAACAAGGCCTGAACAGGCAGATGACACTTGACTAGAAATGACTGCTCCGATTTTACATCTGTCCTCACTCAGTTATCTAGACCATCAGTGCTAGAGCACTTTCTGTACTATATCACAGATGAGTAGCCTCTAAAATTTTCAATCGAAACCCTGAAACCCTTTACCCAACATCACAAGATATCAAAATTATTATTTTAATGATTGTTGATTTTCATTTTTCAAGAAAATTTCAACAAAACAATATCATTATGAGTCCTCAGTGTAATAAGCTCATTCCAATGAGGGCTCACATGATATGGTTTGGTTGAAATTTTTTTTTTTTTTTCAACTACTCAATTTGTGTATTTTGTGGGTGTATGCATCCGTTTTGTTGGGTAAAGGGTTAAGGGCTAATTACCACAGTGCTAAAACTAATAAACAAAGATATACTGAAACATGCTTTATACTACCACTACTTCATGCATGTTCCTTTATGCTACCATGCAATATAAAATGCTGCTCAGATAAATTTTCTCATTCAGAGTTTGTACATGCACTATTCAATAAACTGTAACTAAAAATTTCTTCATCAACTCCCTACCCAATCTCCAAAACATCTACTGACTGAATATCTTCATTAAAACAAAACACACCATTTTAAAATCACTTTTTGAAATTATCTCTTTACCCAATAAACCAGGAAATCTGGCTGTGCACAAAAACTGCCATTCAAGTTTTGTTATTTTTCGTTTGATAAGCAAGTAAATTTATTTATTGTTGTTTAAGGTCACATATTTCTACACAATAGCTAATCATGACCACAATATGGAGATGAAGCCAAGTTTAGCCCATCGTTTATACCCATGTTGCCTCTTTTAGTGGGTTTCCACCCCAAGCATTGGTGATTGGGTCCTATTTTACCAGTAAAACAAAGCTTGTTTACCACAATAAACAAACACTGCCTCACTTCCTTGGGTTCCCACAGGTGGGGGGGGGGGGGGGGGGGGGGGGGGGGTAAGTAGAAAGTAAATTTGGAGAGTTGTTATTAACCGTCTGCACACTGTGGCAAAAGCAAGAAAATTCAAGCAGAAAATTTTGCCCATAATGCAATTAGGAATTTAACGATTTCAATCTTGTTTGACAGAGCTCAAGGAGCTCTTCCAAACAAGACTGAATTAATAAAATTCCCTGATTGTATTTTGGATATTTCAACATCAGAGTGCAGAGCAGAGCCGAACCCCATGAGGGTGCAAACCACCCTCCTATGACAGTCTCATTTGGAAATTTTCAATACCAATCAGAAAAAATTTCTGACCGACAAAGCCTTGTCGTTCAGATGTCCATTTCTGACAGATTCACCCGATCATTCAGCAATATTCCAAATATTACTGAAACATTGAGAGAATCTGTCAGAAATGAACATCGGTACGACATTATATCCCTCTTCTGCATAAAAAAAATATTTGGCGGTTAAGAAATTATGGTCTGGACAAACAAAATGTTAACGACAGATAGACAGTACGACAGATTGACGACGCACAACTTAGCATTGGAAAAGCTCTGCTGACATTTTGTCAGTCATACGGAGCTAAAAACAGGAAAAGGTGCAAGACAGTGCACAAGACAAGCCACTAGCAACAGCTCATCATCGGCATTGTTTGAAAACTTTAAATTTACTTTCAACAGTAGTAGTGACTAATGAGACTGGAATTAGTATGGGTGGTGACGTGGGTGTAGATACTATTTATGTTAATATAGCAGGAATTAGATTCAATCCTTATTTTCAGCATTATTTTTGCACAGTTTCCATTTCAATTGTATGTTTTGTGAGAATATGAAGATGAACGATACCAAGCTATATTCTTGTGGGAAAAATTCAGATGGAAACAAATTGGGAAGCCACTTGAGAATCCAATCAAAAAGCACCTTAAGATTCAAAATCAAATTAAATCTTGAAGCTTCATAGGGCTCTAAGGTTAACATTGGTTAACCCTTTACTAACATGAAAGGAAGACAACACTTCCAAACAAAATTCTTGAATAACTAATTTTTTTCAATTTTTGCATCAAAAACATAGCTTAAGATCCCTCATTTGAACAAGTGAAACAAGCTCGTTCCAACGAGGGTCATTGGCTATATTTTTGAGACAAAAATTGAAAAAAATAGTAAAAACTGAATGGTGATTTTTGTGAATAGCGCTGGCCAATTTGGGCTGTTATGCTGGGTAAAGGGTTAAAGAAAATGTAGGCCAAGCTCTCAAGCCACTAGTCTAAGTCTGTTTGGAATTCGATGCAGTTATAGGCTGTATGTTTACCCACTTTTTGTGGAAATTTGCACACAGACAACTGTTGAAGAAATGTGGTGTGCATATACTTACAAAGATATAAAAGTACTCTTTCCTGCCCCAGTTATAGATTTTCCAATCAATAAGTATTTAATTCCCCTTGAAAACATCAAGATATTAACATAATTTGTTGAACTATTTGGCGTAATCATAAAACTACGGCTGTGGTGAGTCTTCATTTCTGATTGGAATGTCATCAAATTGTTGATCAAATCAAGTCTCAATTGAGCAACATTTTTTGCTTTCTTTCACAGAAAATGAATCTTTGAGGAAATTTTTCAGATTCAGTTGTTCTGAATGTATCAGTTGGTTGGAAACGAACCATGGATTTGTTTTTCCAACCAACTGAAATATCCCAGACAAGTAAATCTAAACATAGGGATGACCTATTTGAGGGTTGGGCTGTTTCAATGCCATAACAGCATTGAATTTCTTGCAAAATTAGACTGGCGTGAGAGCTTGGCTGTATGCCTGGACACAATGCACCAATATGCACCAACTTTGGCAATTGGATTAAGTTTCTAGTCAAAGAACACAACGAAGATGATGTGGGTCACAATCAAACCTAGGATCTTCAATCTGACTTTACTGTGCTAACCAATGAGGCACTACACTCTAATAATAGCTTCATAATGTGAAGAAAACAATATTTTTTTGAAGGAATTTTTGATATAGCAATTTATATAATTTTTATAATTTATAGGCACTTTTTGGTGCAATGCCACCGATATCTCCTGCCGAGAAGTGGTTTGCTAAAACGGGGACAAAGCTGGGATTTGGGCTTTTATCTGTAATTTTATTATAACAGAGTTTTGTGTTTTTGATAATATTGATTCATATTTGTTCAGGTATCTTGCTCAAAGTCTTTAAACTCACAGAAATTAACAACAAAGGGCAATAACTACAGTGAAAAACCTCCAGGTTTTCATCTGAATGGAGTTATTGTGTAAAGTTGTTATGGATGGACAGACAGACTAACAGACAGATGGATGGACGCATTGGATGGACCCCACTGCTAGATCCCCCGCAAAAACTTCATTTTGGTGGGGGATAACTAACAATACTAATCTAGTAATTTGCCAGTTAATTAAATGAATTTCAAAGAAGTAAGTTATCTGTATACGTAAAATTTCTGGTCAATCCAATAAGTTTGGGCACAGTTATGATTAATACACACACACAGAAAAAAAAAAAAAAATTTTTAATGAAATGTTAGTTAACTGGTAGAGTGCTAAATTATTTTTCAAAGGTCATTTGTAACATGACTATTTTTTCTTTTTAAAAAATAAAAAATAAAATAAATAAAAAATAAAAAATAAAAAAAAAAACCCCCAAGAAAAAACAAGCGACTCGATTTGAACAAACTTGAATTTGACACCCTAAGAGATGTTACATATCAAATATGAAAGAATTCTCACTGGTGGACCTGAAGAAGAAGAATTTTCAAGAAATTTTCTCGTACTGCACTAAGTTAAACTTTGGGCTTCAATAACAAAGCCCAAATATTAACCCAGGGACCTGATTTGAACAACCTTCAATCTAACCCTCCCAGAGGTGTTGCACACTAAATATCAAAAGAATCTGACAGCTGGATCTGAAGGTGATGATTTTAAATGATAATTACCCATATTGCAATAAGTAAATATTTGGGCTCCCTTGGAGAATCCAAATATTAACCCAGGAACTCAAATTGAACAAATTTGAACCTTACACCTCTGGAGATGTCACAGAGATTTTTAAAAAAAATTTCTCATATTGCAGTAAGTTAAAATTTGGGCTCCAAGATACCTTGCTACCACCATGGGGAGTCTAAGCTTAGAGACCCTTTGTTCATAAAAATTGTTTTGTTATAATTTATTGGAGAGTGCCTGCTGGCACTCTCCAATAAATTTTAACAAAGCAAGTTTATGTAAACATTTTTCTTTCTAGTACCAAGCAAACAGCAAGCAAATTCAAACAGTGTAAAGCCACTAAAGTGGCTTTCAGCACTTTTCAAAAGAGCCATGATAGTGGCATCTAACACTCAACCAGTTAAGAAAAATGACAATCAAGGAAATTTAAATAGAACAGACATAATAATGATTTCAAATGCAGGGGGCACTGCAAAGATGACTCATCAGTGTGGTGGTAAAAATCTAATTTGTCACGACAGTGATGGCTCAAGTCATGACATATAAAAAATTCCAACTACATTCCTCATAATGTCGTTGGAATATTGGTCAATGTATTTAAGCAGGAGAGGTCCAAATGAAAGTGTCAGTGACACTGTAGCTCAACTTGTGTAAGACATGTACATGTATAATATGTGATACAGCAACGACAGAGTTGCAGCAATTTGTGAACAGCCATTAAACACTTCATAATCAAAAACCATGGTCGTTTAAATTAGACCAAGCAAAAAAGGCTGGGGCTGTGGAAAGCAGCAATACTAGTATGTACTGATCAATTCTAGTGAAATTGTGAAAACTCATATATTATGCATGGGCTTCTAACCTTATTTAATTTGCATGGATGGTAGTCAGGATTGGTAATACTGAGCACCAAACAGACCAAATCGTGAACCCCTCACCTCTTTATCTGCATGATCAATTCCAGTGAACAACAAAGATGTGCACCAAAGATACCATGATGCGACGATTCACATGCTGAAGTTAGAGCAACACACTGCTTTCTCTACGCAAGTGTATAAAAGCAACAAGAATGCTCCAGCCAGCAGACCTAAAATGGTTGAATTATGGCAACCCTTTTCTGGAATATAGATCATTTGGGATTATAGTTAACCCTTTACCCAACGTAATGGCCAAAACTGGCCAGTGCTATTCATAAAAATTGCCATTCATTTTCATTAATTTTTCCATTTTTTGCATCAAAAACATAGCTTTTGACACCTCATTGGAATGAGCTTGTTGTGCTCATTCCAATGAGGGATCATAAGCTGTTTTTGACGCCAAAAAAAAATGAAAAAATTAGTTATTCAATATTTTATTTGCTAGTGTCGTCTGCTTTTCATGTTAGGTAAAGGGTTATAAAACCAGAGGCTCAAGTGAGCCCAAAATGCTCACCTGGCTCAAATTATCAAACAAAGTGAGTGTATCAGTAAGTGATCAGCAGCAAGAGCAATTTTTTGAATTTCTATGACACAACCAAAGGCAACTTTTTCGGCCATTCACTTCTGCTGGTCCAAGGAAAGCTTTCTAGCAAGCTCTGTTCTGTGAATTATTAAAAAACAACAACCGAATGAAATTTTTGTTTTGTTTTCAACAACTACTGCAGTTCTCTCTAGACCACACCCCCCCCCCCCCCCAAAAAAAAATGAAAAATAAAATAAATAAAAAATAAAAAATAAAAAAAAAACCCAAGAAAAAACAAGCAACTCGATTTGAACAAACTTGAATTTGACACCCTAAAAGATGTTACATATCAAATATGAAAGGATTCTCACTGGTGGACCTGAAGAAGAAGAATTTTCAAGAAATTTTCTCGTATTGCACCATGTTAAACTTTGGGCTTCAATAAAAAGCCCAAATATTAACCCAGGGACCTGATTTGAACAACCTTCAATCTAACCCTCCCAGAGGTGTTGCACACCAAATATCAAAAGAATCTGAATGCCGGATCTGAAGGTGATGATTTTAAATGATAATTACCCATATTGCACTAAGTAAATATTTGGGCTCCCTTGGGGAATCCAAATATTAACCCAGGAACTCAAATTGAACAAATTTGAACCTTACACCTCTGGAGATGTCACAGAGATTTTTTAAGAAATTTTCTCATATTGCAGTAAGTTAAAATTTGGGCTCCAATAAAGAGCCTAAATATTCATCCAGAGATCTCATTTGATCAAACTTGAATCTATTTGAACAAATTTGAAGCTTACACCTCTAGAGATGTCACATACCAAATATGAAAGGATTCTCACTAGCAGGTCTGAAAAAGAAGATTTTTTAAGAAATTTTCTCACATTGCACTAATAAAGAGCTCAAATATTCATCCAGGGGTCCCATTTGAACAAACTTGAATCTAACCCCCCAGAGATGCTGCATACCAAATATCAAAAGAATATGACTGGTGGATCTGAGGAAGAAGATTTTTAAAGATTAATCCCCCTATTGCACCAAGTTAATATTCAGGCTCAATTTGAACACACTTCAATCTTACCCCTGTACAGGCGTTGTATACCAAGTATCAAAAGAATCTGACTGTTTGATCTGAAGAAGAAGACTGTTAAAGCTTATTCCCCATAGTGCCCTAAGTTAAGTTAATTATTTGTGTTGTGCCCAAATATGAACCAAGAGGCTCGATTTGAAGACACTTGTATTTGACCATCTTATGGATGCTGTATTCCAAATATCAAAAGATTCTGATTAGCGGTTCTGAAGAAATGTTTTTTTCAAATTTTGCAAATATGCAGCATTTTTTCAAACGCCCCCCCCCCCCCCCCCCCTCCCCCCTACAGAACACCCTGACACAACCGATGGCCATTTTTTTAAAAATCCATTCTACTGGTCAAAAGGATGCTTCATACCAAATAACAGTTCTCTGTTCCGTGCAATTTGGGAAATATGGGCATTCAAATTTTTTCTATTTTTAGCCCCTGGGGTGCCCATGGGACGAAAAAAAAAATTTCGGAATGAGAAGAAGATTTTTAAAGATTTTTAGGCTTTGGCATTATTGTCCAGAGCCTGAAGAAGGCAGCCACATCATTTGAACAAAATAGAAAGGGTATACTCCAGGGATGGTTTGTGCAACATATGTTTGAATTTGGCGGAATGGCTGTGAAGAAGAAGTTTGCAAAAGTTGACAGACGACGGACGCCAAGTGATGGCAAAAGCTCACACTGACTTGCAGTCAGGTGAGCTAAAAACTCATACATGTATGATGGAAGGGCTTCTCACCTTATTTAATTTGCATGGTTGGTACTCAAGATTGGTAATACTGAGCACCTAACAGACAAAATTGTGAACCCTGACCTCTTTAAGTGTACGACTGACTGTGTATGTGACATCATATGTCCAAGTATCAAATCTATCCTCATAAGAAAGTACCTGATCACAGATAAAGCAAATCAACTTCTAACCTTCCAATCCAGATTAAAATGTTCTGCGCAGGAAAAATTATTGTGAGCCCCACACACACCTAACACTCCCCCATCCCTAACCTTACTGTCTTTCAGCTCAACTCAAACAGAATTGTAACTGGGATTACCGTTATAATAGATTAAACTATTTTAAAATCCAGATGTTAGTAGCTACTTAAGATTTTCAGCAAACAAAATTAAGAAAGACAATTATAAAACATTCACCTGTACCTTGTGAAATACCTAGTTAAAATAATAAAAGGCAGACCATTTACAGATATTATAACCATGTCATTTAATTTATATGAAACTACCATCAATACCTGGCACTGCATGAGAAGTCAGATGTGAGTCCATTGATAGACTGTGATAATTTTGGGCCTGCTACCAGTTAACGGGTAAACACAATTGTACGTAAATTAACTGAATGTTAGAACATCTCATCAATCACCCAAAAAGATTTGTATATTTGCTTATTAATTTATTTATTTATTTATTTATTGGCGTTTAAGGTAATTTTCAGCATCTATGGCTATATCATGACTGCAACATAGGTATGAAGTCAAGTATAGTGAATCGTTTATATCTATGCAGCCCACTTTAGAGGACTTTCACCTCAGGCAATCTGGCTCCTATTTTACCAGTAGAGAACAACTTGTTTACCACAGTAAACAATCCCTGCTCCACTTCTCAGGATTTCCAAAGGGGGGTACAAGAGTTAAAAGATTTCATATTCTGTGGGGAGTACTTCATATTCAGAAAATAGAAAAACTATTTCACGTACATGAAATTACTTTGTAATTATAGTGGAACCCTGTTAATTGAATAATTACTTTGCCAATGAATATTATTCAGTTTACAGGAGTATTCAATTAACAGGGATTATATCACTTTCCTGTATTCTAGAGATAAACTTAGAATTTATTTTATTATATCTTGTTTGACAGAGCTCTATGAACTCAGTAAAACAAGATATAATAGATTAAATGTCTGTATTGGATGAACTGAGGCCAAATTGGTCTATAAACAAAGGAAAACTGGGGAGAGTCAGGGTAATTTCTAGACAGGTTACAAGATTTTTTATTCAATTAATAGGAGTTTACTCTATAACTTATATTCAATTAACAGATCAAATGTGTACTGGAGGTATGATAAATGGTTTAGTGTTTGGGAAATTATAAATTATATTCAATTAACAGGTAGAGTGCTAAAAAAAATGTTGGCCATAAAATTTTTTTCACATGTCATTGCCCTGTTACAATTTCTAGGAGAGTGCCTGTGGGCACTCTCCCATAAATTGTAACAAGGCAAATCCTAACAGACCAAATACTATCACTTCAAAGCTAATATGAAGCCTTTACGTTGCAGTACCTACACTTGAGAATAAAGCCCAAATATGGGCTTCCAGCACTCTACCAGTTAACAGGGTTATTCAGTTAAGAGATATTCAATTAAGTGGGCTCCATTGTATTTACAAGAGAGTGCCTATTGACACTCTCCAATAAACTGTAGCGAGGCAATTCCTTAGATATAAATTTTGTACTTATTTTTAGGTACAAAATAGGAGGATCTCAAACAAATCTCCAACTTAACCTTTAAGGGCCTAATTCCGACTGTGATCCCTTTTGCAGCAACAGAACAGGTGCCCTAACATATAGTCATGGGCATGAAATCACAGGTTACATTCTAACTACCTTGGCAGTTATTTTAAGGCAAAGGCTTGGCTGCCTATGTTGGCAGCCATAACTTGCCTAAAAACAATAGCAATGCCATGGGTTTTAGAATGTCAAAGAGTGGCAAATTTTTTTTTAAATCTCCAGGACCTTAATGGTTAAAGTGAAATTAATGAAACAAGTTCAGTATATTTACCTCTATGCCATGAGATGTGATAAATACAGGATCTCAAATGAGTCTGCAAATTATGGTGAAATTTACGAAATGAATTCAGTATATTTACCTCTAATGTCATGAAGATTTTCATGAAGGCATCAACTTATAATAATATTTACAATACATGTTCATCGTATTTATCTCTAATGCCATTACATGTGATAAAAATGATAAATTTAAAGTAATTTGTATATTTTTTATACTTACCAATGGCCCAGACTAGCTAGCTGGTGCAAACTTGATGTTATCCAGGGCCAAACACAAATTTTGAAACCCCCCAATCCCCCAAATTTGCATACAATACCGAAAATTAATAGTCCTATCGGGCCCTCCATACTTTACCATCTGCGTATGCACAGTGATCAGGAAGAGACCGGAATTGGCACCAACATCATTCTTTGTAGATGAGTGTACTAAATAATAACTCAGCGGGGAGGTATGAGTGCCCACTCACGGGAGGGCCATCCCCATGTAGGCCATTGGTAAGTATAAAAAAGATACAAATTACTTGAAATTTATCATTCATATCAAACCCCCCTCACCTGCAGTACTTGAATTGCTCTTGTGTTAGTATAGGAACCGCAGGGCTCCCTCAAATCTGACCGACTCCATAATGCCATTAAGGATGGAGACGGACGTGATGAACAAATACACCATATTGACATAATCACACTTGGTAAATATGGCATCATCAATAGAGGTTATCGCCTCATATAACTAACACCAAACCATACCAGTAGGAAGAGAATAACCTCCTCTAACATACGGTATCATGTCCTATAGGACAATGAACTCAGCCTAGCTTTAGCAGCAAAAGGTCTTCCAATATGTGAAGACAATAAAAGGCTGATAACTGCGGCCTTAGAAGCTCACTAAGGAGACTTACAATGCTAGCTGTAGCTTATAAGTCTTCATCTCCGTGATGACAAATATATCAGTGTTAGTTGCGACCTTGAATGCTCACTAAATGGAGACTTACAACTATCGTCACACAAGGTAGGGAATGAAGAGTCGCTATTTTAACAGCCCTAAATTCCCAAAGAGACAGCAGTCCCAAAGGATAATAATTTCAGTTATGTCACTGCATAATTACTGAAAAAATCTTGCTCATGATTTTAGCTAGGCTACTATGGTGTAAACAATAAGATTCAAGTCTATGACACCTAGGAAAACAAACCGAAAAGCACTGTATCTTTATCGGTTTTACACATGCTTCTTGTAAGTGGAGCTTTGTTCTGCTTGGACTGATAGCCGCAGGCCTGCTGAGACTACAATCTCATCCATTGATCTTCCGCAATTTTCATCCACTCTTTTGCGAGGTTGATAACCTTCCACTAAGTGAAAAGCAACAGAAGTCTATTCTCGATGACCTCTATTGCTTCCTTCAATAAGAGAGACTGTACCTCCACTAGGGGTGACGTCTTTTGAAAGGATCCACTGGAAGATTTGTCCAACGTGGACATCTTGTAAGTGGGGGTTTTAGTTCGGAATCATAGCCATAGGCCTTCCGAGACAACACTTTTACCCGCAGATCTTCCGTGACTTTAATCCAGTTTCTCGCAAAGTTTGATAACCTTCCGTCAACTGGTAAGCAATAGAGGTCTTATTCATCACCTGTACAACTTACGAGGCTTACGGAAGGTGAAACTATGTCCTTCCCACAGAGAACTTGGTCCCGTCGGCTTAGGGGCATCTGACCTATAGTCTGGATCAGACCTGCACCCTTTTCCCTGAGTCGCTATATGGACGACCTCTGGAGTAATTATAAGAAGGTTTCTTGTACCGTCGCAAGGAGTTCCTTTAGTTGATTTTGAAGTGGAACCACCTCGCTTACCCCAGTCTGCTGAAGCGTGTTGTTGAGACGCAGACTTCAGTAGCAGTGTACTGGAAGCTTTCTTGTAGCCTGTTCATAGACTAATGAAAGCTCATCATCAAATAGAGTATATCCAGAGACCGGAGCAACTCAGAGAGAGCTTTTCACCATGTCATCTACAAGTGATGATGATGCAAGGGCAGCATCATGTCTGATCGACTCCCAATTGCCACTGTAGGGTGGAGTTGTACCTGGCATACATGACTGCCCTGGAAAGAACTCTAAGCGAGGAACAAACGTTTTCAAATTCCTTCCCATTAAGATGTTGCGTCATAGCTCTGGTGAGGTAATCTGTGTAGGATATCGCGTCCAGCTTCTCTCTATTGAATGAAATAGCACATTCCATCACTTCCGAAGGTATATTGAATGATGCAGGTAGGGACATATCTATATCCCCGACAAGCTCATCTAAATGCAGAGGAGCTCTCGGGACGTATTCTCCAACCGTTTTAAATGAACGTGGTCCAAGGAATGGTATATTTATGGAAGATGCCGATAAGAAACCGCTTTCCTCTTAGCACTAGAGAGGTTGAATATGGTGTTGTTAACATGGCCGAAGGCCTCTGACACCTGTCAAGACTGTTTCGGGAAGGACAGAATATCCTCTTCCCTCCACATGAAATCTGCTTCTAGAGACGACAGTGGTTTCTCTCTAGCAGTCGCAGCTTGCTGATCAGGTGGAACAGTCAGTATAGTATTGATAAATAAAATTCATCGCTACCATATGCTGTTCCAAAAGGGGAGGGTAATCCTCTTCCTTGTCCTTTTCATCATCTGACTGATTCAGCTATGACATTCGGTCCATCGCATCTGCATGTGCAGATGACTGGACCGACCCAGCACCATCCGACAGCTGACCACATGAGTTTGTGGGAGGCTGCTCTTGCACTTTTTGGGATGCTGCGATCAGCTGAGTAATCTGCGACAGCAAGTCCGTTATCGAAGCTTGAGAAGCAGCGGACTACTGTATTTTCACAGCTTGTTGCTCCTGGGACGAAGATCTGGAGATAGATCTCTGCTCCGAATGTCCCGATGATGGAAGCCTTGCATCGCTAGCTACCAGATTGTCCGACTTCACGGGCGAAGACTAGCACCGTCTTCGCGCAGCTGGCTGGATATCCAAAGTCAGGTAGCTTGCATGTGGTTGTGTGTGCTTAGTAACATAGGGCAGGAAGCTGTGACTGTAGCCAAGGCAAGCTACAGTCTAGACGGAGTGTCCTGAGGAGGTAGTGCAAGTTTCTCGAAACAACTTTTGGCCCCAAAAAATGTTGTTGGGTTAGAGAGGGACCTTTCCCGCTCGTGGCCTTGTTAGACCTCACTGAGCCTCCCTAAAAGAAACTTGCTGACTTCCTCCCTATTTCTGTCATCGCTGGGTGAGCTTTTGATTTTGAGGTGCTTGCTCTACCCAAGTCTACACTTCCTTCGACCGTAACGGACATACCCGGTGTCATGGCTCCCACAGACGGAATAACCGTTTCACCGGTCAAGCTAGCTGCTTGCAAGGGATTAAGAACACTAACTAGAGGCCTTATTCCCTGCTTATATTCATGAGCACCTTGCAGCTAGCTCTATTTGCTCATCAGAGCACGACGACGGTAGCACACTTTGGATGGATGTCACAATACTATCTCCATATTCTTGTTCCTCTGTAAATAGAATCTGCAAAACTCGAATTATCTTGCGGTAAGAGTTCCAGCATTGGAACCTCACCACCAACATGACACCTGTCTCCAATGTCTGTCATCCCAATGTACACAAGTAGGACAAGAATCCATAGGAGTGCATTGATTACAGGCAAGGCAACAAGCATGCAAATCCGAGGTTGACTTCCTTGCCTTGCATTAAGAGCAGTAAGCTTCATAATTCAATCAAAAAACAAAGTCGATAGCACTCCCACAAACTCCACAATAAAATATATGATAAAGATACATGAATAATAGCAAGCAAAACTAAATTTGAAAATTTTTTGAAAAAGCCTAAGTTCCCAAAGGGAATATGATGAGCCCAAGGGCATCCCGATAGAGCCTAAGTGTGGACAAAATCCAAATTTTATGAGCTACACTACCATAACCAATGTATCTTACAGTAATCCCAGAGTAATATAATACTAAGTACCACATATATTTAAGGACGTTGCCAATGTAAACAATGTCAAAGAAAAAACCCAGAAACAAGACGTCAGACACATAAAAAGGCCCAAAGTCAGTAACCGATCTGAATGCTACCAGGTGTAAAGCTAGATCTTCATACAAAGGAAAAATGATACATCGGAGGGAAGATGCAAGACCAAAACGCCCTAACACCCCTAGGGTGAGGACGTAACCATGGGGATAAATATAAACATGGGAAACATGAAATAATTTATAATTATTATAAAGTTACAGCCCTGAACGTTTAAAACCACCATTGTTCACATCCATCATCTATGAACAGCCTTGGATCCACCAATTCTTGCTTTGATTTGTGTCTGGCATCCTCAGAAAGTTAAAAAATTTATAGTAATTTCTATATTTTTTATACTTACCAATGACCCAGACATAGCTGGTGCTAACTCTTAAAATATAGGGCCAAACACAAATTTTGCCCCCCAATCCCCAAAATTTGCATCTAAAACCAAAGAAAACATGTCCTGAAAGGCCCTCCACACTTCGCCTCTCCTGCGCATGCGCAGTGTCAAGGACGTTCCGAAATTGGCGCCATTAATCATTCTAAAAACCAGTGCCTGGTAAGCGCTATGTACTCAGCGGGGAGGCAAGAGTTCCCAACTCCTGGGAGGGCCATCCCCGTCTGGGTCATTGGTAAGTATAAAAAATATAGAAATTACTATAAATTTTTTAACATTTTTATACTGTACCAATGACCCAGACATAGCTGAATAGTAAAAAGGCTGGAGGGCCTAGGACATAGAGCAAGTTGGAATACGCTCAATTATATAAAATAGAGTCATCCCCTCTAGGGAAAAAGAAGTATTAGGCCTTACATGTATCTTTCTTATTTATGTTAAATTAGAAAGATACAACACCTTGCAAAATTGAGCATCATACATCCATGAACTCTATTAATATCTAGTATAATCCTTATACTAATAATTTTTAAAGTAAGCCAATAAATAAAGTAAGTCTAGAGAATAGAGACTCTTATACTCCTAAAAGTGTCTGAGGATTGCATAATCATGTCCGTTGACATATGCAATAATCAAAAGCTATACTTTAAAAACTAAGACTTGAATGAATTTAAAAAACCTAAACTTCTCACTAAACAACCATCCCAATAACAGCTCAGAATTACTAACTCCGAAGGAGTTATCCCCTTGTTTTCATAGTAAAACAGGTGACCCAAGGGAACACCCTCCCCCCCCCCCTTTTTCTTGCCCTGGGTCAAATAGCCCAGAGCGAAGAGGGCAGCAGAACGGAGACACTGCCGAAACAGACAGCCTACCTAGCTATAGTAGCAACTGTTAAGTGAATGACATTCTGAGCAGTAGATAATAGACCTAACAATAGAGGCCTCCAGAAATGGACTCGATATTTCTGAGATAAAAATTCATGAATGTGGATGGCTGAGCGCAATGAGCAGCCTTCAAAAATCTATAATAGCGACACTATTAATGTAAGCCCAAGATGTAGAAGAACTCTTACTTCATGAGCCGAAATCTTAAGCACAACTGCTAAGTCAATGATATACCATAAGCAGTACCAATAGTTAATAGAATCCATTAACAATAGAATGGAGCGTAACGCCCTTCTACTAGGCATCAAAGACAGAAGAAGCTTACGCCCATAGTAATAAACAGATATCTGTTTATAAATACATAAACTCTACCCGGAAAGAGTAAAGACCTATGCCCGTACGAAGACGGAAGGACCTTAATAACAATAGGTTCCGGATATTAGGAGCCTAACTCTTATGCAAAAATCCAACCTAAATAGTAACGGAATAGTGATTCTGAAACTACGAAAGTGAAAATCATCCATCGATAGTGCATGAAACTCACTGACTCTACAGTAAAAGAGAAACCAACAGAATTACTGTCTAGAAGGTCAGAATTTGAAAACTACTGTTTCCAGAGGCTCAAATGATTACTTAGCTAAATAAGAACCGAAGTTAAAATCCATATAGGAATTTAATCTAATAATTCTAAGTCTATATATCAAAAAGTTACTAACTGACTTAGATAAAGAGACATAAGACTCAATTGTAAACTATCGTAGAGTGCATAGGTATGAGGTAATATAAACCTATAACCTAACTAATAACAGGCTGCAGTAGATCTTGTGAAACAAGAATACTAAAAAATTGCAATGAGTAGTATGGAGGGATCAACAATATGAACATAATGATCCCTACACCAACGACGGAAGAGCCTCCACTTTAGCCGCATAGAATAGCGAAGAAGAGGACCTCCTATAGTAAGAAATCGCGTCCAAAGCTCGTCCAGTACAATGCTTACAATGCAATACGGACCACACAACGGAATACATGAAGGTTGAGACCTTGCGGGTTGTGATAAAAATGACACGATTTACCCAGTGAAAAAAGATCCTCACATTGAGGAAGATTTCACGTTAAGACCCACAGTAGACAAGAGAGTAAATTACCCATGATCTCTGTGAAGAAAGAGATGCTATCAACAGAAATGTATTGTGGTTGTTTATCTTAGCAATACCTGCTGAAACAACAGCGCCGGAGGATACGCGTATCCTATCATTCCGTCCTATAGATCAATAGAGCGTTAACAACATTAGCTCAGAGATCTGGACAAGCCAACACATACGTCTGCAATTGATTAGCAAGCTGTGTCGTATATAAATCATCATTGGGCGCTCCCATAGATAGCAAAACTGATTGAATACTTGTTTGTTGAGAGTCCATTCTGACAGCAACAAGCGACCCGTAAGTGAACGGGAGTCCGGTAAAACAATCAGACGACCCGAAATATGACGGACCAAAACAGAACTTGGTGTGTTATAACCACAGACGGATTCTTTCCATTAAATTGTATAATGGAAAAGAAAGAGTTCCTCCCTGGTTCCGGAGATACGCCACTACTGTCGAATTAACGGACAGGATTTGAGCATGCGTTTCTGAATAATGTTCATGCAATGACATAAAGCAAGCCTAAAAAACATTATTCCGCGGAAGAAAATTGGTTGCTAAGAGACTGCGGAACCCAAAGACCCTGGCACTTCGAATCCGTTGGGATCAGTATTATATCCCAATCTGATTGACTGACAACCGTCATAACAGCCACACTCGGGCCCGGCAACTGCGGTGGCACTCTTGAGTCAACCACCGAATGTTTGCCCCAGACTGAAACTCTTGTAACACTAGATAGACAAGAGAACGTGTAATCCAGCAATTCATGGATTGCCGAAAAGTTGCCGTCGAAGAGAAGCTCCTCCGAGAACGAAGCGACTCTATGAGAGTTCTTCCCCTTACTATCCACGCGTATGGATGTAGCTAGGGCTGCGTCACGTCAACCAACTCCAATCAGCCACTGAAGGGCGGAGTTATACGTGAACAAACTACTGCCCTCAAAAGAAATTACATTGAGAATAAAATCTCGTAAATCTTTTCTTGAAAACGTAATGATAACACCTCAGTAAGGCGGATTACGTATGATAAAGCGTCTAAGTTAAGTCTACTATACATCATGTCGTTTCCAACATTGAAGTTGGAAAAGACATAAACGGCGAAAAAGAATATATCCAGTCTTTAACCACACCATCAAGACGCATATGAACTCTCGGTATGCCCTGCTCTGCCAAAATAAACTATTCGTATAAATGATAAAATGGCAGAAATGAGCAACGCGGACAAGAAACTAAACTATCATGCTTGGTAGCAGGCTTGTATATATATATATATATAGCGTTGAAAATAAAACACATGTTGTAATGACAATATTGGACTGCGTCGGTAAGTCAGGGACAATGTCCCTGAACCGATCGAAAAATCCGAGTCCAATGACGCTATAAGTCTCTTATCCAAGATCGCAGCAATGAAGTCCGAAATAACAATCACTGGAAGATAATGCCAGAAGATATGAAAGGCAGCTTCCGATACTACTAAAGGGAAAACTCGAAATCTTTCGAATCCCTTTCGCCATCCTGTCGGACCCTATAAAGCGTTCGGTCGTCCGTACCTGATGCAACCGCGGACCGCAGCGACCCAGCGCCGTCGGATAATTCCTGATTCGACCGAGAAGTTGTCAATTGCTGGGATGCTGCGAAACAACTGTGCTAACTCGGATAGCACGTCCGTCACTGAGGCCTGAGGAGAAGCGGTCTTACGATGCATTGCCGCTGGAAGCTCCGTGATCATTACCCCGTGCATACTACCAATATGCGAGCGAACGGAGTGTATAGGCCTCGTGTCCCTTGGCTACCGGATGGCGCGACCTATTCGCCGTGGAATCACTGAATGACGAAACTGATCGGATACTCGAGGTCACGTAGCCAATGTGCGGTCGTGTGCCCTGCTGTGACGATGAGGTTAGCATTAAGGACAGTCTCTCGGACTGTCAATATAACGGAGCGTCCCAACCAACGGACATATGCTCCGAATGTAAAATATCTGAACCACAACATGCGGTCCCCTATGTTGTTGGACGAGAGAGTGACCTCTCTCGCTCACAGCCCGGACGGACCTGGACAAGCCAGGAACCGGACTAACAGGGTTCCTCCGATCTCTCCTCAATCTGCCGTCACTGGGTGAGTACTAAAGTAATTAAAGTGCTCGCATCACCCAAATCTCCTTCCTAGACCGCAACGGACGAACCCGGCAGCCGAACCATTCGATGAATGTACGCTACACCGGGTGAGCTAGCGAATGTCACTCCGTAGGCGATAGACATATTCCATGAGCACTTATTGCCGCTAGCTCTTCATTAACTATGATGACAGAGGCACACTTTTGAAAGACATCTCCGTAACTTTGCGAACAAGAAACCAGAAATGCTTGGTTATAGCAAGCATAAAATAATAATATATATAGCGTCGTTCAATAATTCGAAAGATTGTGTGACATTATTGGACTATGTCGGAACTGAGGGACGATGTCCCTGAACCGAACCAAAAATTTCTAAGTCCACCGACGCTATCAGTTTCTTATCCGGCATCGCAGCATTCTGGTCCGACGAAAGAAGCTGTAGAAGACCAAGTCAGATGACATACACAACAGCATATGTTGTTCCGAAAGGGAAGGCTCGAAATCCTCCAAATCCCTTTCGGAATCCCGTCGGACCGGATGAAACTTTCGGACGTCCGTACCTGCTTCCGCGGAGCGTCCCGACCCAGCATCGTCGGATAAAAAATATGCGACAGATTCAGTTGATGCTGGGATGCTGCGATAAACTGTGCTATTTAGGAAAGCACGTCCGTTCCCGAGGCCTGTGCAGTAGCGGTCTTACGATGCATTGCCGCCGGAAGCTCCGTGTACGTTGACTCCCGCACACTTCCTATGCGAACGTCCGGAGTCTGCAGGCCTCGTGTCCCTGGCTACCGGATGGTGTGACCTGGTCGCCGAAGAATCCTTGATCGGCGAAGCTGGTAATATATCGGCGGTCACGCAGCCAAGGTGCGGTCGTGTGCGCTGACGAGAAGAGGAAGCCTTAGCAGTCTCCGCGGACTGCCTATACAACGGAGCGTCCCGAGCGACGGACGTATGCTCCGCTTGCGACACATTTTGTACCACAACATCTGGGGCCAGATGTTGTTGAACGAGAGAGGGGCCACTCTCGCTTGCCGTCCGGATGGACCGGAACGAGCTATGAACCGGACTAAAAGGCTTCCTCCGATCTCCCTCCGATCCGCCGTCACTGGGTGTGCAGTAGGTTGATTTATAGTGCTCGCATCACCCCAAAATTCCTTCTAGACCGCAACGGACGAACCCGGCTGCCGAACCATTCGGTGAATGAACGCTACACCGGGCGAGCTAGCGGACGTCAAAGGCCGTCGAACCTACTAGGGTCCTCTTAGGCAATTGGCGTATTTACATGAGCACTTTTCCGCTAGCCCTTCATTAATTGTGACGACGGAGGCACACTGTTGGAAGACATCACAGATACATCACCCTAATCTTGATCGTCTGAAATAGAAATTGATAAAGTAGAGTGACCCTGCGGGGAGAGGACCGGAGTGTCCAATTCCCCAATAACATACCGTGACATACGCTTCCCATATTGTCATCGAAATCATACGATACAGAACAGGAGTTAATGCGAGTACACTGACCACATATAGAATGATATAAAGTCAGAGGAAGACTTCCTCTTAATACAATTGATCAATATCCTTTCAATGTGAAAAGAAAACAAGTCCTGGTACTCGCACTAACCCCTGGCAATCAAAATACATAATAATAATATGATCCATTAATATAGAAAAAATAATTGAAATCAAAATATTTTGAAAAAATATTTTTTCAGAACAGCCCAAGTTTCTGAAAAGTAACGTTGAGCCCCAATGGATCCCAAGCCTAAGTGTGGACAAAAATTTTAAAAATATTTTAAACAATTTATTCAACACTTACGAACAATAATAATGTATCTAGTTATGATTAAAATAACATCCAGATATTATTTTCCAGAAATCCCCCCCTCACACAGAGGGCTGTTGTAAATGTAAACAATGAGTGTAAAAACACTAAAATAAGACTCCAGGCACCCAGGCCCGAAATCAGTTACCAAAAATACACTATCTGATGCAAAACAGAGACTTCCAGGGAAGAAACTGCAGAACATCAGATGGTAGATGCAGAACACAACGCCTAACCACCCGTAGGTGAAGACGTAAACATGGGGAAAAGAACAGAATTCATTCTGTTATTCAGCTAAAACTCCCAAGAAAATTTAGTAATAATAATTACAAAAACTATGCCAAAAGCATGGGAGAATAGCAAGGGGGGGACTTAAAGGACAGGGAGAGAGGAAAACACTTAAAAAACAGTGTAACTAAACAATCAGAATGACAACAAAATGGCTGCTGCCTCGAAAATAGGTAACTTAACATAATTTCATTAAAAAATTTTAAGTTACAGCCCTGATAATATTCTGTCACACTTTTTTTTCCTCTCCTCCTTCTCTATCCTCCTTAGAATCACCATTTCACTAATATTTATGTGTCTGGCATCATTTAAACTGAGATTTACAAGCACAAAGATCAGTCAGATGTTAACTGATGAAGGGCCAAACTTAGAATGATTAATGGCGCCAATTTCGGAACGTCCTTGACACTGCGCATGCGCAGGAGAGGCGAAGTGTGGAGGGCCTTTCAGGACATGTTTTCTTTGGTTTTAGATGCAAATTTGGGGGATTGGGGGGCAAAATTTGTGTTTGGCCCTATATTTTGAGAGTTAGCACCAGCTATGTCTGGGTCATTGGTACAGTATAAAAATAGGAAAATTTAAAGCACAGATGTCAATTCATTGTTACTGACTTTAGGGCCAAACAAAGAATGATGTTGGTGCCAATTCCGGTCCCTTCGTGATCACTGCGCATGTGCAGATGGTAAAGTATGGAGGGCAAGATAAGACTTTTAATTTTTAGTAATGTATGCAAATTTTGGGGATTGGGGGGGGTTCCAAATTTGTGTTTGGCCCTTGATAATATCGAGTTTGCACCAGCTAGCTAGTCTGGGCCACTGGTTATTAGTATAAAAATACAGGATTTCCAAGTCTTGAATGAAAAGTGAAGTTTACAAAACAAGTTCACAAAATTTTCCTCTGTGCCCTGAGATGTGATAAATATAGGATCTCAAACACATCTTTAACATACAGAAATTTTTTCTAAATGAGTTCAGAATATTTACTTCTACTGTCATGAGGTGTGATAAATAGAAGATCAACAATGAGTCTTCAACTTATAATGATATTTATGAAATACGTTCTTTACCTCCAATGCCATTAGAAGTGATAAATACAGGATCTCAAACAAGTCCCCAACTTACAGCAAAATTTATGAAATGAGTTCAGTGTATTTACTTCTAATGTCATGAGATGTGATGAATAGATCTCCAACGAGGTTACAACTTATAATAATGATATTTATGAAATAAGTTCTTTACCTCTAATGCCATGAGATGTGATAAATACACAGAACGACACACGCGTGTGAATGGGTTAATCGATATGGCATGAGTGCCAGCGCGGCAGGATAAAACGAGAGGCCACAGGCCTCAAGTTTTATCCTTCTACGATGGCACAAGTGCCATATCGATTAACCCATTCACACGCATGTGTCGTTCTGCATTTATTACATGCCTTGACATCTATAAAACAATTATTAGAAGGACACTCGGCAATTCATTTGACAACTATTAACACAGACAACACATTTTATCGCCAACCAAATTTGCGAGGGGAACCTGTGTTAATATTTCATCCCCTGAGTTGCAATCTGTTCTATGTGCCTACAGGCACATAGAAATCATTGGAACTCAGGGACGATTTTCAGTTACCGCTAGCGATTCAAATTGTAAGTGCATTGCACGATTTGTAGAAATTTCCAGTAAAATTTTGCTTAAAAATAGTCCGTCAACGATTTCCGTTCCATGCAAAGGTGCGGAACAGATTTTTATTTTCCACACGGTTTAGTGTTGCTGTAGATGGGGATTTCATAGAACAGGCATGTAATAAATACAGGATCTCAAACAATTCCCAAACTTACAGTGAAATTTACAAAATGAGTTCAGTATATTAACTTCTAATGTCATGAGATGTAACAAATAGAAGATCTCTAATAAGTTTACAACTTATAGTGAAACTTACAAAACAAGTTCTTCAGATTTACCTCCAGTGACATGAGATGTGATAAATGCAAGATCTCCGAGTCTAGTGTAGTGAAATGTACACAACATGTTCACAAAATTTACCTCTGTACCATGAGATGTGATAAATGCAGGAGCTCAAATTAGTCACCAACTTACAGTAAAATTTACAAAATGAGTTCAGAATATTTACTTCTAATACTGAGATGTGATAAATACAGGATTTCAAATGAGACCCCAACTTAAAGTGAAATTTATAAAATGAGTTCAGAATATTTTCTTGTAATAACATGAGATGTGATAAATACAGGATTATTTATTTACATATATATTGAAGTTTAACTGGTTGAGTGCTAGAAACCACTGTCAGGGCTTTAACATAAATGAGGATACCAGCACAAAAGCCAACATTTTCCTTTCTTGTGTTCCATATTCAATCAAATGAAAGTAACACATTGTTTATACAAATTTGTTCTATTACAAATTATTGGAGAGTGCCAAACAAATTTTGATGAACAAATTCAGACCACCAAAAATAAACCTGCTCTCAACCAGTTAATGACTCTTTCGACAAACAGGGTCACCAAGTGTGGGACAGTTTTAACTGTGGATGAAGATGGGAGTACCCAAAAAGAACCACTGATGGGCAGCAACTGTCTGTCAGACTCCCCAACTTACTAGTGCCACACAGGAAGGGTTAACATTAGCTGAAGGCATGTGTACAAACAATGTGTAGTACGTCTCAGTACACTGTACCCCCACTTGGTCAATTTGGATTAAGTGTCTTGCCCAAGGACATAAAGTAGATAATACAGTTCAGGAAGGAACTTCTGACCTTTCAATCCAAAGTATAATGCTCTGACCAACAAGAGCTGCACAAAGTGTGGACCACTGCCCCAGACCAGTAGATATGTCTGAGTAGCCTTAAAGGTATTGTGAGACAGAAAAATTTTCTAAGTAGAAAAAGTGAAAACAGACAAATTTTCTAAGTTGAAAGAGTGAAAACAGACAAATTTTCTAAGTTGAAAGAGTGAAAAGGGCAATATTATAACTCTGGGAAAAAAATATTGGACAGAACCCTTTCCTTGTGTATATCCATTCCCCCATGCAGGTCTATCAGCATTTCAAAGGACATCCAAATCCAACTGTTTTTGAAATTACAATGCAAAATGTTTGTACGGACAGATGAATTGATGGATGGATGGATGGATGGACAGATGGATGGATGGATGGATTTGGCTGGCTGGCTGGCTGGCTGGCTGGATGGATGGATGGATGGATGGATGGGTGGAGATGGATGGATGGATGGATGGATGGATGGATGGATGGAGGGATGGATGGATGGATGGGAAGGGATGGGGTGGGATGGGATGGGATGGGATGGGATGGGATGGGATGGATGGATGGAATGGATGGATGGATGGATGGATGGATGGATGGATGGATGGATGGATGGATGGATGGATGGACAAATGGAGAGCTTCACTAGATACCCCCGAATCCTCCTTTGGAGGTCAGGGGCATAATAAGCCACCATGCTCCACAGGTCAGGTAAAGGCTTAACAGTCCAAAATTGTTTTGACCCTCAAGGGCCTAATTCCATCTTTGATCACATTTTTTGCAAAGAACAGGTGCACCTACATGCAGTCTTTGAGTTAACTCACAAGTCATATTCTAAGTACCTTCGCAATTGTTTTTAGGCAAGCCCTGGCTGCCAAAATTATTATATTTTTTTAAATATCAGCTTTGTTCAATTAATTCAAATTTAATTCTGATATAAATAAAGAACACAACTCTGGTGGAATGCAGGGGACAGGAATCAATGATCCTTGGTGGAATTTTTCCTTTATTGCATGTGTGCTTTCGGTGCCCATGAAATACAGGAAAAACTCCACCTCGAGTAATTGATTCCAGTCCCCCAAACCCAACCCTCGTTGTGTTCTGTCTTAACTCTTAACCTGCTGAGTAATTTTAAAATATTTTTCATCAAATCTAGTCATGGCTGCTGTGAAGCAGCCATGACTAGATTGGATGAAAAATTCATGAAAATGTGACACAAGAAATCAATGGTTAAAAAGTTTATACAACTTGCAGGGAAAATTTGAGTAAATATCCTAAATTTTTACTTATTTTAAAGGAAAGAGACTTCCTTTCCTGGGCCTTAATATCCATCAGCAACAAGAAAGGAGTTGCAGTTTGCACACTGATGTCAAAATATCATCCTTCCAAGTTTTCCAATAACCCAAGTAGGAATTTCCCCAATTCAATGTTGTTTGATAGAGCTCACTGTGTAAAACAATAATGAATTGGTTAAATTTTTAGTTGCATTATGGGTAAAATTATCGGCTTGAAATTTCGATACTTTGACATCAGTATGCAGAGGGTTAATCATTGGGACAATTTTGAATTCAAAGTTTCATAGGGCCCTACTATAAGAATGACTTTGCTTACTTTGCAATTTGTTCCTCTTTTGTTGAATCTGGCTCAAAAGACTGTTCTCACTAATAGGTTCTAAATCAGATGCCCCTGGCTGATGAGGAAGTGGACGATCATTATATGGATTCACTGGCTTAACATTCGATACCTTAGGTCCTGGTCCTGATGGAAAAGCATTGGATGGTGGAGGAGGAGGAGGAACTGTGTTGGATGGAGAAGCAGCTGCTGGCATGCTGGAAGGCATGACTGTTGAACCAGGAACATTATCTGGTACTGAAATAACAAATGAAAAAAAAAGAAGATTTTGTTAGTGGTTGGAAACAAATATGCAAGAAGAGGCCTCCAAACCAGCCAATACATTTTTCAAATACCTAGAATTCATCTTATTTTTACCACAGATACACTTTTTCTCATGCCCTAAAATATTGGGTACCAGAAACGTCTAATAAATTCTATTTATATCACAATTGTGCATTCAACATTCCTCAATACAATACAGACATTGAGAAATGTGCTAGATACTAGAGCCTATGCGTGGAATCAAGCCTATGTCTAAGAATGTCATGGAAGATTGCATCTGAATGGTTGTTATGCATCTGACTGAAGTTATGACATAAATGAAATGTTTCAAAACAAAATTGTGTTAAACAGACCATCGAGGGAGATATTTTTCTTTAACCCTTTACTTAACATAGCAGCCAAAAATGGCCAGAAAAACAACCAGGATAAGCCGACCACAGCTAAAAATATTTTGGAAGTTTCTCAAAAAACCATACAAATATGGATATCATTAGAACCAGCTCATTGAGCTGGTTCTAATGACATCCATATTTGTATGGTTTTATTGAAAAATTGCGAAATTTGTTTTTGAAAAATGTTAAATTTAATTTATTTTTTAAAAATATTGTGTTAGGTAAAGGGTTAAAAAAAAATCAGCTTCATTCACTTAATACGGTTCTTGTCAGATTACCAAAGTTAAGCCACGTTGATCCCGGTTAGTCCTCAGATGGGTGACCGTTGAGCAATCGATTCGGACACCCGCATTGTGTCCTTGGGCAAGGCACTTAACCCTGATTCTCCACATGGGGCATGATGACGACGTGTACTAAGGCATACTGTACGTTGATGGTGCGCATGTCTTCAACCCATCTAACCCTGCCTGTGCTGCAGTGAGGAGTTACGATGTTGGGGAGCTGGCAGTTGTTCGTTGCTCAGTTGTTCCCTTCCGGGCACTTCGGCTTCCTCCACCCATAAAACTGTCACGGTCATGATTAGCCATTGTGCATAAGTATGTGACCTTAAACACTAATGAACAAATTCTCACAGTTAATGTATGTCAACAAAAGTTACCAAGTTACAGTGAAACTCGTTCCAATGAGGGGTCACATGATATGGTTTTGTTGAATTTTTTTTTTAAATTTGAAAGAATAATATTAAAACAAGAGGGATGTTACATCCCAATGCTCACCTACATTCGCGCTTGTTAATGTCATTCCAATGTAACATGCCTAATATTTAGTTAATATAAATCATTAACTGGGCATCAAACGATTAATGTGGTTTATGTGATGGCTTTGGAAAGTCTATATTTCTGCATTTATTATATATCAATTCAACATAGAATCATTGGATATAAAAGCATTTTTTTCTTTTAGAAATGTTTATGATTAGGAATATGAATTGTGAGGCCAGATATTAAATCATAAATAAGAATTAGGAAAGGCTTTCATAAATCACTGAAATTGTAATTGAAGAACATTCATTGGTTAAAGAGGAGATGCGGAAAAACATTCGTTCAAGAAAGTGACTATAAGTCCCAACAAAAATATATCACATCAACAACTAAAATAAGCCTTAATGTTACTAGTAACAAGTATGAGAAAGTATTAAATAAAAAAAAAGTTAAAAAAAATTTTTTTTAAAGAAAGTGAATATAAGTCCCAAAAATCCCCCTCAAATTACTCAAATATGCATGTAATAAGGGCGCAACATTACCGCAATGTAGTTCAGTAACCCATGCGTACAATATCAATTGCCTGGAAAGACACATAGAAACAGAACTCACCTTAACACCTCACCTTAACACAAACTTTTAGAACTTAAAATTGAGTAAGTCAGAGAAAAACGTGAACATTGTGACTGAAAAAAAGAAAAGAAATCAGTTAAATCTCTGCATACAGTAGGGTTAATACCTACAGTTGTTATTGAAATGAGAAAATAAACAGTAATGAGAGGTGAAGGCACCACAATCTGCACAAAAGCTGACTTTAACGCAAATTCTTACAACACCTAAACGCTAATTCTTACAACAAGTTTTGGCAGAAAATCAGCCTCAAATTCCTCAAATATGCATGTAATGAGGGTTAAATATTACTGCAATGGAGTTCAGTAACCCAAGTGTAGAATATTAATCACCTGGAAAGACACATAGAAACACAACTCACCTAAACACAAAGTTTACTAAGTTTTACAACTTAAAATTTACTAAGTCCGAGAAAAACATGAAAATTTTGACTGAAAAAAAAGAAAATTTCCGTTAAATTTCTGCATACAGTAGGCAGGGCTTGCCTTGAGTCGGGGCTGATCAGCCCAGGCCCCGAGATCAGCCCCGAGGAGCACTTGCTGGGGGCTTTTTTTCAAGCCCCGACATTTTCCACAAAAAAGCACTAACAATAATGGACAAAATGGAAAATCAGCCCCGAAAAAGCCACGACCTCAATATGTGGGGGACTTTTTTTAGGCCCCGGCCATTTTACTCAAGGCGAGCCCTGAGTAGGGTTAATACCTACAGTTGTTATTGAAATATGAAAATCAACAGTAATGAGAAGTTAAAGCAGCACAATCTGCACAAAAGCTGACTTTAACACAAATTCTTACAACACCTAAACGCAAATTCTTAAAACAACTTTTGGCAGAAAATTTTAGGTGAAATTTGGAAAAAAGTCGTAGTATCAGGGTTAAATACTGTTCTGATAGTCCCCTACAACCTACATATGCAATATCATAGGCCTGAGCCCACTGATCTTTGAGAACTCACCTTAACACCTCACCTTAACACAAACTTTTAGAACTTGAAATTTACTAAGTCCGAGAAAAACATGAAAACTTTTACTGAAAAAAAGAAAATTTCTGTTAAATTTCTGCATACAGTCGGGTTAATACCTACAGTTGTTATTGAAATATGAAAATCAACAGTAATGAGAAGTTAAAGCACCACAATCTGCACAAAAGCTGACTTTAACACAAATTTTTACAACACCTAAACGCTAATTCTTACAACAAGTTTTGGCAGAAAATCAGCCTTAAATTCCTCAAATATGCATGTAATGAGGATTAAATATTACTGCAATGGAGTTCAGTAACCCAAGTGTAGAATATTAATCGCTTGGAAAGACACATAGAAACACAACTCACCTAAACACAAAGTTTACTAAGTTTTACAACTTAAAATTTACTAAGTCCGAGAAAAACATGAAAATTTTGAGATAAAAAAAAGAAAATTTTCGTTAAATTTCTGCATACAGTAGGGTTAATACCTACAGTTGTTATTAAAATATGAAAATCAACAGTAATGAGAAGTTAAAGCAGCACAATCTGCACAAAAGCTGACTTTAACACAAATTCTTACAACACCTAAACGCAAATTCTTACAATAACTTTTGGCAGAAAATTTTAGGTGAAATTTGGAAAAAAGTCATAGTATCAGGGTTAAATACTGTTCTGATAGTCCCCTACAACCAACCTACATATGCAATATCAAAGGCCTGAGCCCACTGATGTTTGAGAAATTAACCTTAACATTAAATCTTACAATATTGGACACGCTGGACGCCGACGCCCGAGGTTATGACAATAACTCACCACATCTTACAGATGTAGGTGAGCTAAAAATGAAATTTTGATATTGTGTGCATTGCTAAAGGGGTTAATATAATAACATGTAAACAAACAGCTGCTAAATGATTTTTTTTTATTTTCAGGAGTGAAGATTTCTCAAATTTACAACTTTAACAATAAATTTTTTCAATACTATTTGTTACTTACAGAATAACAAATTAAACCAATATATTCCGTTTGACGGAGCTCAGTGACATCTATCAAATGAAATATAGTGGGTTAACCATCTGAACACTGATGTCAAAACACACAAATTTCAAGTTGCAAAATTTTCCAATAATGCACCTAACAATATGGACAAATCTGCGACTTTATTTTGATATTTTGACATTAGTGTGCAGAGGGTTAAGTTCCCATCTGCTTTAGGACTAAAAAAAGATAAAAGTTTGTTTCTCAGGTCCTCCCACATGTTCATTTAGGCTGGCACATGCTCTCTTCTTATTATCAGTGCAAACTTAAAAAAAATAAATAATAGTTGGTCTATGTCAGATAAATTACCCCAAGTCAATAAAATAAATAAAATACCCCACTGTCCATATTTTACTGAAGATTATGAGGCCAAAAATTTAAAATAAACCAAGTTATAACCTCTGGGGGTTAAGAAATAATGAAAGTGGCAATGACACTGTAGCTCAACTTGTCAAGACATGTACATGTATAGTATGTAACACAGCAATGACAAGCATCTAGGTAATGACCTGATAACAAAGGTACATATAAAATATTGTAACGGTCTGTACATAAATACTGGCCATAGCCTGTAACAAATGTATAGGTAAAGTATTGTAAAGGTGGGTGACAGTCAGATGCTAAACTAGAAAAGAAAACTTTGAGTCCCAGAGTGGGTCTGACTGAACCCCAAAATATTTGTTCTCATAGCACAGTGATAACAAAGGCACCCCAAAACACACTCATTCCTGTCCCAAGGTGAAAACAAAGGTACCCAAGAAGTTTCGTGAAGATCAGTTCATAAATACTAGCTGTATAGAAGTTGTGACAAAAAACTGAATGGACCTAATTTTGGTACAAAATGGCCACTGGCAGCCATCTTGAATTTTGGACCGCACTCAGAAACACTCGTTCTCGTCCCAAGGTGATAACAAAGGTACCCAAGAAGTTTTGTGAAGATCGGTTCATAAATACAGCCTCCAGCCCGAGCCGTATTGACATGTGCACTTACAGTGTATAAGTAGCACTAAATAAATACAAATTCATCTAATTTGCATAATTTCTGCACGAGAAAAAAACCTGTACTATATATGATGTATTCCATGTTACTAAACATTCATACAAAAATTAATTCAAATCAGAACTTTCATACAGAAGTTCTGTACAAAAAACTGATTGCACTAATTTTGGTACAAACTGGCTGCTGGTGGCCATCTTGAATTTTGGACCACACCCAAAAACACTCGTTCTCATCCCACGGTGATAACAAAGGTACCCAAGAAGTTTCGTAAAGATCGGTTCATAAAAATGGCCTCTAGTCTGAGCCGTATAGAAGTTGTGTACAAAAAACTGATTAGACCTAATTTTGGTACAAAATGGCCACTGGCAGCCATCTTGAATTTCGGACTGCACTCAGAAACACTCGTTCTCGTCCCAAGGTGATAACAGAGGTACCCAAGAAGTTTCGTGAGGTTCGGTTGATAAATACAGCCTCTAGCCCGAGCTGTATTGACATGTGTACTTACTGTGTGTAAGTAGCACTGAAAAAATCAAAGTTCATCTAATTTGCATAATTTCTGCACGAGAAAAAAACCCGTATTATATGTGATGTATCCCATGGTACTAAACATTCATACAAAAAATTATTCAAATCAGAGCTTTCATGTGGAAGTTCTGCGCAAAAATCTGATTGCCCCTAATTTTGAACAAAATGGCTGCCAGTGGCCATCTTGAATTTAGGACCGGACCCAAAAACACTCGTTCTCGTCCCACGGTGATAACAAAGGTACCCAAGAAATTTCGTAAAGATCGGTTCATAAATACGGCCTCTAGCCCGAGCCCCATATTGGCATTTGCAGTTACAGTGCTGAAAGTAACACTAAATAGATCAAAGTTAGTCTAATTGGCATAATTTAAGAACAAGAAAAAAACCCGTATGATATGTGATGTATCTCATGGTACTAAACATTGATACAAAGAATTATTCAAATCAGAGCTTTCATATGGAAGTTCTGTACAAAAAACAAATTTCTGCATTGTCGGTACAAAATGGCGGCTGGCAGCCATCTTGAATTTCGGACCGCACACAAAAACCCTCGTTCTCGTCCCACAGTCTTAACGAAGGTACCCAAGAAGTTTCGTAAAGATCGGTTCATAAATACAGCCTCTAGCCTGAGCCGTATCCAATTGTTGACAAACGGACAGACGGACGATGGGCCATGACAAAAGCTCAAATTTGGCTTCGCCAAAGTTGAGCTAAAAATTACAATGAAAGTGTCAATGACACTGTAGCTTAACTTGTCTGTGTGGTATGTTTGATGAAAAGGATAATGATCAATGTTTATGAAAGGATTATGAAATAAGACAAGAATTGTGATAATTGGGAATATGTTAATTTCTGTTCCCTGTATGCTATGTTTTCAATAAAAATAATATGAGGTGTAGACTGTACTAAAGAATTGAGGGGTGGATTAATGTGGCCCTCACAGGTAATGTATATGGCCCTCACAGTTAATGTATATCAACAAAAGTTACCAATTTACAGTGAAATTATTCCAAAACGAGTCATCCTATCAAGTTACAATGAAATCCCTTAATAAATATGGCCTGTAGACTGTGCTAAAGGTTTTTGGGCTTTGGGCCTGTGTAGCCATCACGGTTGACCGATCGCAACCAAAAGGGGACCTCCTCATCTAGACATTATACTGATTCATCCTACCAAGTTACAACAAAATCTCTTCAAAATATGGCCTGTAGTCTGTGCTAAAGCTTTTCAGATTTTGGGCTCAGGCTGCCATCATGGTTGAATGAGCGTGACCAAAGGGGACGTTCTCATCTAGGCATTATCTGGAGTCATCCTACCAAGTTACAATGAAATCCCTTCATAAATATGACCTGTAAACTGTGCTAAAGGTTTTCGTGCTTCGGACCCCTGTAGCCATCACAGTTGTCCAATCGCAACCAAAAGGGGATGTTATCATCTAGACATTATATGGAATCAACCTACAAAGTTACAATGAAATCCTCCATAAATACGACCTGTAGACTGTGCTAAATGTTTTTGGGTTTTGGGCTTGGGCATCTGTCACAGCTGAATGATCACAACAATAAGGGGATGTTCTCATCTAGACATTATCTGGAGTCGTTACAATGAAATCCCTTCATAAATATGACCTACAGACTGTGCTAAAAGGTTTTCGGGCTTCGGGCCCCTGTAGCCGTCACAGTTGACCAACCGGGACCAAAAGGGGACATTCTCATCTAGACATTATATGGAGTCAACCTACCAAGTTACAATGAAATTCCTCTATAAATATGACCTGCAGACTGTGCTAAAAGTTTTTGGGTTTCGGGTTTGGGCAGCTGTCATGGTTGACAGATCATGACAAATGGGGATGTTCTCATTATACAGAGGCATCCTACCAAGTTACAATGAAATCCCTTAATAAATACAACCTGTAGACTGTGCTAAAGGTTTTCAGGTTTTGGGCTCGGGCAGCCATCACAGTTGACTGATCGCAACCAAAAGGGGACGTTCTCATCTAGACATGACCCTAAGCCTGCATATGAAATTTCGTGACTATCGGATAAGAACTACGGGGTGTAGCCTGTGCTAAAGGAAAATGTGAACAGACAAACAGACTAACAGACTTCCACAAGTTAACTTTGTCAAGTTAAGCTAAAAATGAAATAAAAATCTGCTCACCCACATGCATTTTTATAAAAAGATGGTCTAAGAAACAAAGATCTACTCTGTGTGGCCTAAATATAAAATTCGGGAAACAATACTTATTTTATAGGCTAAAACTTTACCTGTACTTCCAGCATTATCATAACATGCTATGGTTTCATTCAGTTTTCTTCTTGCCTCTGCAAAATAAAATTACATGATAACTAAAAAGCTGCTAAAAGCAAAAAATGAAAGTGTCAATGACACTGCAGGTTAACTTGATTGTGTGTTGTGTTTAATGAAAAGGATAATGTTCAATGTTTATGAAAGGATTAGGAAATACGACAACAATTGTCAAAATTGGGAATATGTTAATTTCTGTTCCCTGTATGCTATGTTTTCAATAACAAGAAGAATGTTACTAATGTAACACATGCCTCCCCCCCCCTTTATGACCTTCACCTTGCAGATGCGGTGGAAACTATTATACACGACACACCTTCTGACTGTCCTTAACATTTGTAAAAAGTTTAACAATTGTACTATGATTCGTTTCCGAGCTATGGCTGAGACATGAATATTGACTGATTTTTAGTGTGACCTTGAAATGTGACCTTGACCTTGAAGGTACGAACCCGGCTATGGGGTGTGACACATCCTCCCATGGTCCTATATTTTGTGTTAAGTTTGATGACTGTGGCCCTAACAGTTTTTGAGTTATTGGCTCGGACACACACACGGACACACGGACACACGCACATTTCGATCACTACATGCCACCCGACCCAAGTTGGGGGGCATAAAAATAATTTGAGGTGTAGACTGTACTTGAAGTGAGGGGTGGGTTAATCTGGCACTCACAGTTAATGTACGTCAACCAAAGTTACAGTGAAATATTCCAAAACAAGTCATCCTATCAAGTTACAATGAAATCCCTTCATAAATATGGCCTGTACACTGTGATAAAGGTTTTTTGGCTTTGGGCCTGTGTAGCCATCATGGTTGACCCATCCCAACAAAAAGGGGACGTCCTCATCTAGACTTTATACTGAGTCATAAATCAAAGTTACAATGAAATCCCTTCATAAATACGACCTGTAGTCTGTGCTAAAGGGTTTCGGGTTTTGGGCTCAGGTAGCCGTCATGGCTGAATGATCGGGACAAAAAGGAGATGTTCTCATCTAGACATTATCTGGAGTCATCCTATCAAGTTACAATGAAATCCCTTCATAAATACGACCTGTAGACTGTGCTAAAGGTTTTCGGGCTTCGGGCCCCTGTAGCCATGACAGTTGACCAATCACGACCAAAAGGGAACGTTCTCATCAAGAAATATATGGAGTCATCCTACCAAGTTACAAAGAAATCCCTCAATAAATACAACCTGTAGACCTTGCTAAAGGTTTTCGGGTTTTGAGATCGGGCAGTTTTTTTTTTTTTGTTAGGGTTTAATGACACATTAACAGCCAGGGTCATATCATGTCGGTGACAGTTTTAGGGTGGAGGAAGCCGGAGTACCCGGAGAGAACCACCAAGCAACGATGAGCAGCTGTCAGCTCTCCAACATCGTAACTCTGAACTCTGCACCGCGGCACAGGCAGGATTAGATTGGTTGAAGACATGTGCACCATTGACGTGCAGTACGCCTCAGAACACAGCGTCATCGTGCCCCCATGTAGGCAATCGGGGTTAAGTGCCTTGCCCAAGGACACAACGCGGGAGCACGAATCAGTCGCTGAAATGGTCACCCATCCAATTACTAATCGCGCTCGACGTTGCTTAACTTCGGTGATCTGACGAGAACCGATTACCGCGACGTCACCGCGCCCCCGGGCTCGGACAGTCATTCACAGTTGACAGATCACGACCAAATGGGGAAGTTCTCATCTAGACATCATACAGAGTCATCCTACCAAGTTACAATGAAATCACTCTGTACTAAATATGACCTGCAGACTGTGCTAAATGTTTGTGGGTTTCGGGCTTGGGCAGCCATCATGGTTGACAGATCATGACCAAAAGGGGACGTTCTCATCTAGATATTATATAGAGACATCCTACCAAATTACCATGAAATCCCTTCATAAATACGACCTGTAAACTGAGCTAAAGGTTTTCGTGTTTTGGGCTCGGACAGCCATCGCGGATGACCGATCACCACCAAAAGGGGATGTTCTCACTCCTGACATGACCTCAAACCTGCATATGAAATTTCGTGATGATTGGATAAGAACTACAGGGTGTATGTAGCCTGTGCTAAAGGAAAATGTGAACAGACTCACAGACTTCCGCATGCGAGATGGCAATATCTTATCTTGACTTTGTCAAGTTAAGCTAAAAATTTAGATGCTCAGTCCCTCATGACCAAAGTCCATCAATAAATTGATTAAACAAAATTGGGAAAGACTGCTGGAAAATTTTGTAAGGATTACTTCACACTTTTACTAACAAAATACTTCAGCTACATCATCAGGGCATGCCTTCGTGGAAGGCATGCCCTGATGATGTTGTAGGAATATTAATTTTAAACAATAATTATTCATGAAAAAGTATGATGCATACATATAATAAACTACAACATGATTGTCATACAGAGTGCGCAGTACAATGGTATGCATTAAAGTAATGAGTCAAGAACGAGATTTGTTGAAAGGATTCAGCAGTAAGCTTTAAGCTTTTATAAGCCGTCTCCTCTGGAATACTGACGAAGTTTGATAGTAGCTGCAAACACGAAGTAAAATATTGTTTAAACATAGAAGACAGAGAGAGTAAGGAGAGCAGTAGAGAGAATGAGAGAATGGAAAGGAAAGGGAAACTTATCCCCTTGCCCAACACGTGTAGCAGGCGACACGCGAAGAAAAAATGTTTCAATAACTGGAAATTGCAATGACAATCTCTAGAACACGGCTCATGGTCCCTCACTGGAACGAGCTCGTTGAGCTCATTCCAATGGGGGTCATAAGCCATGTTCCCGAGACAAAAACTGAAAATATAAAAGGATTTAGATGGCAATTTTATGGGTTACACGGCGGTACATTGGGCAAGGGGTTAAGTAGGAAACGAGGGGACAACCTGAATTCAATGTTCGCTACCAAAGAATATTCAATAGGGCAGCCTCAATAGTGTATCGGTAACGGTGGCCCATTTGTGTGACAATCAACACCGGGAGAGTCTAAGAGTGCACCGCTACTATTGAAAGCGTCCACTCAGTATGATATAGTCCTGCACGGCTCTGAAGACAAGAAAATTTTCGTTATTATTTAGTCGTTCGGATCCAAATAAGAGTGTGGAAAGCTCAAGAGTAATTGGCAATACATTGATTGTGGAATCATGAGCATCGTTAAAGATTGGGCAATGCACAAGATAGTGCTCAGTAGTTTCAAGGTCCCCACACTGGCAACGTGGAGATGTTGAGAGATGGTTATAGTATAAGTGGGCGTTGATATTACTGCAATGCAGGCGTAACCTGCAATGATAAATTTGGGCAGCACAGGATTTGGCTCCATAATAAAAAATTGGGGGTCGTTGGTTCGCACCATTTATAAACGTCTTGAAGTTTATGAGGGAACAATTTTCTCTTACTGAGGCGGGTAATCCATTCCACTGGTCGGTAACTTCCGGGATAAACGCGGACTTATATAAATTGGTGTTACAAAAGGGAACACGGTGGTTATTTTCGGATCGGAGATTGTGGCTTTGGGTAATATATGAAATAATTGGTGGCACCTTATTGGAGATATATGGAGGTGTTAATTTATGATACATCTTGAAAAATTGGATGAGCTTGTGCTTTCGGCGTCTTTCTTCCAGTGGATCCCATTGGGTTTCTGTGTAGAGAAGGTCTTTACTGCAGCTCACAGTGGCGCCAGTAACTATTCTTGCTGCAGCTACTTGTATTTTCTCCAGGTCTGCAGCTTGAGTTGCTGAGCAGTTGTCCCAGACAGAGTCAGCGTATTCTAAAAGAGGTCGGACAAATGCGAAGTATATCTTTTCAAGGACTTTCCGGTCAAGCGTAAACTTGTGGGCCCTGAGCATGTCAATACGTGTCCAGGCTTTAGCGCACACATGATCGATACGGTCGTTCCATGTACAACCTTTATTCAAAATTACACCCAGATGCTTATGGCTGCTCATCTCAGAGATTTGAGTTCCGCTTAAATATATTGGTGGGTGTACCGGGACATTACTTTTACGTGATATGATCATGGTTTCCGTTTTAAGGGGGTTGAACTCAACGAGCCAAGTTTTCGCCCAGTGTTCAATTGTGGCTAAATCACGGTTGAGTATGATGGCACCTTGGTCAGGATTCTCAATTATAAGATAAAGGGATGTATCATCTGCAAATAAACGTATACTGCTAAGTAGGTTTTCAGTAATATCGTTGATGTAAATCAGGAATAACAGGGGACCAAGGATCGAGCCCTGCGGGACACCAGACGTTATTGGTTTCCAAGGGGATGCCTCAGAGGCTACAAGGACGCGCTGGTACCGATCAGAAAGGTAAGATTTTAGGAAACAAAGCAAGTCACCAGATATTCCTATTCTCTCGAGCTTGTGGATAAGACCAACATGCCAAACTTTGTCAAATGCCTTGCTAACATCACAAAAGACAACTCTTACTTCTTTTCCTTCGTCAAGAGCATGACAGAATTCATCGTAGAGGTCTGTCAGTTGTAGGACCGTAGAGTCACCTGGGGTAAAACCAGACTGGAACTGGCTCAGTATATTGTTATCACATAAAAAATGCCATAATCGTTTGAAGACACATTTTTCAAGTACTTTACCAGTACAGCTAAGCAAAGATATTGGGCGATAGTTAGTAACTACATTAGACGGGTTCTTTTTCACCACCGGTGTCACACTGGCTTTTTTCCATAAAATTGGAAAATAACAGTTATCTAATAACCTATTGAAGAGAGCCGTAAGTGGGTCACACAAAGAGTGACTACATTCTTTTAAAAGCCTGGGACTTATGAGATCGGGACCAGATGCCTTCGATACCTTAATACTCTTGATTACTTCGTACACTTCCTTGCTTTCAAGTGTTATCTTGTCAAGCGTTTGAAGGGGAGGCAGGGGCGGATCTGGCAAGGATGCATTAGTGTCATCCAATGTCGAAATGGAACAGAAGTATTCATTGAACACTTCTGCCTTTTCGAGATTGGTTGAATAGAGTTTGTTAAGGTGACTTATAATAGGGATTCCGGGGATATTTTTACAGATAAATGTTTTTAATGCTTTCCACCATACCGATGAGGGGGTTTCCAGACAACTTAGTTCTGATTGGACTTTCGATATGTATGTAGATTTGGCTTTCCTAACAGCTGATACGACTTCATTTCTTTTGTGCTTATATCTCACCCAGTCGTGCTGTTGACCAGTGTGCTTTGCTCTACGATATAATCGTGTTCTTTGCCTTATCAATAACCAAATTTGGTTATGCATCCATTTGGGCTGGTTAGCCCTGGAAGTTATCAGTTTGTTGGGAATAAATTTAGATGCTGTTTCAAGTAATTGATCGGTGAAGGTGGATACTATGGTCCGGGCACGAATGATCAAGCAATCTTTCCCAGTCTACGTTATTGTATGCTGTGTTTAGACCGTCAAAGTTTCCCTCTGCATACAACCATATGTGTCTCTTAAAGTTTTTAGGCTTTTCTTTCTTGAATTCAATAGCAATACAAATTGGACAATGATAACGAGTCATGTCAGGTACAAGTGGTTCTAGGACTTCACATTCCAGTACATATACAGTATTACTAACAGCAAATAGGTCAATTAGAGATGCAGATGATTCAGTAAAGCATGTTGGCTCTTCCACAAGCTGTCTAAGATTGAAATAATTACTTAGTTCCTGGAAGCGACCCTTGGGAGAACCATATCGGTTGTCGTTGAAGTCACCAGTAATAATTATGTCTGAAATTAAGGTATCTTTGGCTTTGTGAATAGACGCCGTAATTTTATCCCAAACATCTGAGGGACTATTGGGTGGGCGGTAAAATATTCCTAGCAGCAGCGACTTACCATGGGTCATGAACACTTCAGCCCAGATACACTCAATGTCATTCACCTCAAGATCAGTTCTATGCCGAAAGCACAACCCGTCCTTCACGTAGAGGGCAACCCCCCCTCCCCTCGACAAACGGTTAAACCGTATGGGTTCTTGGAAACCATGGATCATAATATCTGATGTTAGGTCCGAGCATTGAAGCCAGGTCTCAGTGAATGCTAAGATATCATAGGAAAATGATTCATACTCTATTATGTCTACTTTAGGCTTCAGGCTTTGGATGTTCAGACGAAAGATTTTTAATGCATCGGGGGTATTTTCTGTGTTCACAGAGCCTGGTCCAGGGTTTGATTCAATGTCTCCAGACAATAACAAAACCACAGCCGATACCAATATAAAATAACAGATGGCTGAAGTAGATGGCGTTGCAGCTGGTATATTTGATGTCGGTCGGAGTTTGGGTCTTTCAACATTCGTACAAAGATCATTACTGCATTGGCAGCATAGGATAAATTTGTTGAATAAAAGATGAAACAGCGCTTATGTCACAGTAAGGCTGACCTGAACCTCAACACGCATACACCACATGTAAAGATGCACAAGAGCACAAAGGGACTGATGTTTTGTTAGTCTTCTTTTCAGGCCGCGAGCATAAACTACAGTACTGAATGTACCAATCCGGGCGCGATAAGACCAGGGTTGGGGTATTCGTATTCGTATTCAGTATTCAGTCGTATTCAATACATTTTTTCAAGTATTCGAATGTATTCAGTATTCATACAATTTTAAAGTATTCGTATTCAGTCAAATTTGAGGTGTATTCATGAATACTTTTTGAATACTTTTCTTGTTTTTAATACACATGTATACAGTATTTGTAAAAGAATATTGTGATTATCTCTATTAGAAAGTAGTAAAGAATTAAACTAATACTTTTGAAGTGCCTTTTAACAGCAACAGGCTAATTCACTTTAATGGCTTAAGACAAAGGATATCAGTCTGGCCAAAGTATTGATTTTTAATCCCTAAGCAACTCCATTATCCAATTAATACTAATCTAATATTTTTCTACAGTAATAGTAGAAATAAGGTGTAGACTGATAGATCTGTAAAATTATTGTGCTTGAATTACAACATTTTTCCAATAGTGCAGTAATTGCTTAATTAATTTTTGTGAATAGCACTGGCCAGTTTTTTTTATTCTCACCAGCAATGTATGTTTAAATATTAATAAAAGACATGAAGCAAAGAAGCCACAATTAATAGACATTATTGGGGGTCATAAAATGCAGCTTAGAAGAAAAAAACTTTAAAAAATACCAAAACAATTGTGTTAATTTCTCACAGTTCCCTATTTATTGATTTTATTTTTCCATTTTTTCCTTCCAAACTGCATCTTATGACCGTACTTTGGGGTCATAAGATGCAGTTTAGAAGAAAAAAAATCCAGAAAAACTAGAAAAAAATTGGCGTTGATAGTATGTATATGGCGATATATATATATACTTAAAACAAGCTCATTCCAATGAAGGGTCAAAAACTTTGTTTTTCAGACAAAAAGTTAAAATGTCATATAGAAAAAATGGTAAAAATTGGTATTCTTGTTCTGTAATTTTTACATAGAAGTGTTGGCTTCAATGGCATCCATATTTTTATGGCTTCTTTGACATAATACCAATATTATTTGAAAAATAATGAAGAAAAAAGTTAAGTGTAATATTTTTGTCGCTTATGTATAATAATTGTCTTTTTGTTGAATAAATTGAAAAACATGTTTACTGTGTATGCACTAAACAACAAAACATTGGATGAGTACTGTGTACATTTTGCTAATTGTTTTCTAAATAAATTGATATTTGAAATTTTTTTTTATTTCTTTTGTTTGTCATTAATACCAACTTATGTCTGTTGATTGGATTCTAAAGGATTAAGAGATCCACCCTCTGAAAAACTAAATCTTCACCTATAATCCCTTATACCCTTAATCCCAATAAGAATGATCAAATTATCATCCATTTACAAGAAATAATTTTGAAAAGTATTCAAGTATTCATATTTGTATTCATGAATACATTGTGAAATATTCGTATTCGTATTCAAATACATTTGAAATTTGTGTATTCGTATTCATAAAATTTCAAAGTATTCGTATTCGTATTCAATACATTTACAATGTATTCGCCCCAACCCTGGATAAGACTCAAGACTATACATTATGCAATCTGTGGGTGGTAATATACAGGTATCCATGATGCCCAGCGGTTGGTAACTTTCAATGACAAGATCATTCTACAGTGGTACGAATTAAATTCAGGTCGTTTTGTACGAGAGTTTGGAAGAAAGTGGATAGAGTAACCTCGAAGAGAAATATAACAGAAAATGGTAAAGAGAAATGGAGAAGAGATATTGGAAAAGCAATTCATGTGATGATATGAACTGCTTACTCAAAGTCAAACTACATAAATCTCTAAGCGGATATTACAAGTAGAATAAATCAGGACTGGTTGGATTTCTTATTGGACAAAGAGAGCAAAGCAAAGGGGAAGACGAAATAACCTAAAAGGAAATAATATTTGTGGAGATAATAATTGTGGTATTTCTGCTTGGTGCAGGATTTATATAAACACATGTGCCCATACACACATGCATACACACGCATACATACGTAGACATACACATGTATGTATACGTATGCACGCGTGCACATGCATGCACATACATATCCAATTCGAACTGAAATCTGGAATTGCAGCACATATATACACTCACCAAGATGTACATACATGTACATATACACGTAGGGTATATTTTTTATATATATCTCCACCCCCAAGAAGGTAACACACAAAGAAGATCAGCGTTCGGTAGTGCGTTTGATTGAGCAGGATCCATCAGGGTTGGTGTACAACTACCAAGCTTTGTTTTTGGTTCTAAGAATAAAATCAATAGGAAAAATGGAAACCCTTCTGGCGCGAAAATCGAAAGTTGTCAGAAGGGGATACCTGTTGTGCTGGCGTGGTACCGAACAAGTGGATCCACCCTATATCTTGTTGTGAGGTTAATCCATCTTGCAACAGATAAGTTTCCATAGGAAGACGATAAAATGGTAATGATTGTGGTGTTGGTAATAATGATAATAATAATCTGGAATTTCTATTCGAATCGAATCTCGAAACGAATCATGTCAGAGATTCGCGAACCGAATCAAATTTTGAATCGAATCGGCATGTTTCACAGACACCAAGATTTACTACCGATTTCAGTCGTCTGAAGACATTTGTGAACAGTGCACTTTGCATAGAATAGAGCGATTTGGAGAGCACGGGGTAGCATGAAAGATTCGAGAGGATTCAATGTCCTGGGTTCGGAACCGAATCGAATCACGATTCGAATTTCGAATATTCGCACGGCTCTAAATGATAATCCTAATGAAGTCGCTTGCAAGACGGATGGAGATAAGGGTGTCCCAGTTGGTATTGGTTGATGAATCATGCACAACTGTCGGAGAAGTGATTAAATGAAGCAATTATTAATATACTAATATGCTGTATCCAATAAATGCTGGATTCCCATAGTTACCACGTATATATTCGACAAGGATAAATCAATAACACAGACGATAATGATGTTGATTGGTCGGGACTTTAAAACAGTTCAGTTTGTTTTGGGGAAAATAGAAACTGGAATTAGATGTTCACACTTTCCAGTTTTGACAGAAACGACTTTTCGATGAAGTCGAGTCGGAGAGGAGCAGGTGGAGAATTTCAGCCTATTCGCCGAAATCGCCATTGTAAGTTAATTAGATTCAATTTATTTGTGTCACAAAAATCCAGCTCATGATCCCACATTGGGGCGAGCTCGATGAGTCACCCCAATGGGGGGTGGGGGGGGGGGGGGGTGGGGGGGGGGGTGCACAAGCAATGATCTCGAGACAAAGATAAAATGTTGTAGCAATTCATGACTTTGGTAAAGTGTAATATTCCATTTGCTTTGGGTAAAGACTTATCCCCATGTAACACTCTATATAATCCCATCACCAAAACTGGAATATATATATATATACACGGATATCAGATGCACTATGATATTGGAGCAAGTGCATGGTAGTTAAGCTGCCTTTCCACCGTCATGGATATAGCTTAAGATCAGTACATATATATATACACAGCTTACCTCCTACAAATATCTAAGAATTTTATCGGTTTCAGAACGTCACATACAAGTCATTTATAATACTATGTACTGCAAGTCAGGATCAACATACCCTCACAGAAGTGATCTCCCTTTTGTTCATTGATTATTCAGAGTATAGTGGGCCAATAGCCGCGTCGCGTCAGTCTTGGGAGCCCATATTTAGCCTGAAGTGCAGCAGGTAAGGCAACTTAAATATCCCACACTCTGAGGACATGTGTCATGTGATATTCGTAGTGAAACTATTTTGGCTGTGTGAATCTGCATTGGTACGACCCATGGAAGAGTGCCCGTGGGCAATCTCCCATGAGCTGGAACAAGGCAAAGACATTCGGACAACAAGTAACCAGTGCCTGCATCAGATGGTTTGTCTTTTTCAAGTGTTCGGGTAATAAACTAAGTATTTATTTAATGTTATCCAATTCGAAAGAGCTCACGTAACTCTATTAAATAAGGCGAAATGGACCAAAGGCCTGTGTTGGATTTCCGGAGGTCAAATATATCTATAAGGAAAACTTTGGTGCTTGTCGTTGTCGTTTCTCGGCAAAGAATAATGTTTGGATTCGATTGACAATAGTTAACACTATAACCTGTATATCACTAAGAAGTAAGAGGACAAGAGTTTTGACTGCAGGTAGGGCAAATGAGTTTGCGTTTTGGAATTCAATTAGAGGATATCCAGTCAAGTAGACTCCAATGATTTATAAATAGCCAACAAATATCAGGGGTTAAGGGAGGTCATTTGAGCCCTTCACTCAACGCAACGGTCAAGAACGGGCACCACCATTCAGTAATTCACCATTAAAATTTTAGTGTTGTCAATCCCTGTCCTCGAAACACAACCCACGAATCCTCAGTGGAACGGACTCGTCGCGCTCGGTCCATTGAGGGGTCACAAGCTATGTTGCAAAGGCAATAAGAAAGGGAGATCGCTTGTTATTCCGGAATGTTTTCACAATGGTCATTTGCGATGGGAAAAGGGTTGGAGGGGCTGACGTGATGTTGATCGAATCAGTGTTATTTGTCATGCTGACTCCTGATAGTGTATGCAGAATACCCCCCCCCCCCCCCCCTCCCTCACCTAACTATGTTCAATAAGGCGTAATGGACAAGAGGCCTGAATTGGATTTCCGGAGATCAAATAGATCCACAAGGGAAACTCTGGTGCTTGACGTTGTCGTTTCTCGGCATAGTATAATGTTTTTGATTCGATTGACAATAGTTAACACTATAACCTGTATATCACTAAGACGTAGGAATATTAGCCTACTGGGATTATAGTTGAACTTGATGTGTCCGTACAACACGTATGCCCCTGTGAGGTAGCATGATTAAGCGTTGGCTTTACATGCCTGTAAACACATACCAGAAATCAGCCCATTATTTGAATGTATAGTAAAAAAAAGTCTGATTCTCTTGAGTTTTCACATCATAAACTAAGTTCAAGGCCAATAACTTAACGAATGAAAGTGTCAATGACACTGTAGCTTAACTTGTCTGTGTGTTATGTTTGATGAAAAGGATAATGTTCAATGTTTATGAAATAAGACAAGAATTGAGATAATTAGGAATATGTTAATTTCTGTTCCCTGTATGCTATGTTTTCAAAAAAATAATATGAGGTGTAGACTGTACTAAAGAACTGAGGGGTGGGTTAATGTGGCCCTCACAGTTAATGTATATGGCTCTTACAGTTAATGTATATCAACAAAAGTTGCCAGTTTACAGTGAAATTATTCCAAAACGAGTCATCCTATCAAGTTACAAAGAATTATTTATTTATTTTATTGGTGTTTAAGGTCAAATATTTATGCACAATGGCTAATCATGGTCAAGACAGTTTTACGGGTGGAGGAAGCCAGTGTACCCAGAGAGAACCACCGAGCAATGGCAAGCAACTGTCAGCTCCCAACATACTAACTCCACATAAGCAGGGTTAGCATCGGTTGAAGACAAGTGCACCATCGACGTGCAGTACGCCTTAGTACAGAACACCACCGTGCCCCCACGCAGGCAATGGAGATGAAGTGAGTTACAAAGAAATCCCTTCATAAATACGCCTGTAGACTGTGCTAAAGATTTTTGGGCTTCGGGCCTGTGTAGCCATCATGGTTGACCGATCACAACCAAAAGGGGAGGTCCTCATCTAGACATTATACTGAGTCATCCTACCAAGTTACAATGAAATCCTTTCATAAATATGACCTGTAGTCTGTGCTAAAGCTTTTCGGGTTTTGGGCTTGGGCTGCCGTCATGGTTGAATGATCATGACCAAAAGGGGACGATCTCATCTAGGCATTATCTGGAGTCATCCTACCAAGTTACAATGAAATCCCTTCATAAATATGACCTGTAAACTGTGCTAAAGGTTTTCGGGCTTTTCGGACCCCGGTAGCCATCACAGTTGACCAATCGCGACCAAAAGGGGACATTATCATCTAGACATTATATGGAATCAACCTACAAAGTTACAATGAAATCCCTCCATAAATATGACCTGTAGACTGTGCTAAAGGTTTTTGGGTTTTGGGCTTGGGCAGCTGCCACGGATAAATGATCGCGACCTAAGGGGACGTTCTCATCTAGACATTATCTGGAGTCACCGTATCAAGTTACAATGAATAACATAAATATGACCTACAAACTGTGCTAAAGGTTTTCGGGCCCCTGTATTTATTTATTTATTGGTGTTTAAGGTCACATATTTCTGCACTATGGCTAACCATGACCGTGACAGTTTTACGGGTGGAGGAAGCCGGAGTACCCGGAGAGAACCACTGAGCAATGGCGAGCAATTGTCAGCAACTGTGCTAAAGGTTTTCGGGCTTCGGACCTCTGTAGCAGTCACATTTGACCAATCGTGACCAAAAGGACATGTTCTCATCTAGACATTATATGGAGTCAACCTACCAAGTTACAATGAAATCCCCCTATAAATATGACCTGTAGACTGTGCTAAAGGTTTTGAGCTCAGGCAGTCATCACGGTTGACAGAATGCGACCAAATGGGGAAGTTCTCATCTAGACATCTGTGCTAAATGTTTTTGGGTTTTGGGCTTGGGCAGCTGTCACAGATTACAGATCATGATCAAAAGGGGACGTTCTCATCTAGATATTATGCAGAGGCATCCTACCAAGTTACAATGAAATCCCTTAATAAATGCGCCCTGCAGACTGTGCTAAAGGTTTTCAGGTTTTGGGCTCGGGCAGCCATCACAATTGACCGATTGTGAATCACAGCAGACATGTTAACTCTCCCGGAATGCCCGGGAAAATCCCGGAATTTCAGTGTAGTTCCCGGCCTCCTGGACGGGAATCAGTTTTAGACCAAAAATCCCGGAAAACAACAGTCAAATATTTCGTTCCCGTTGTAACTCATGAAAAACGTTCGGAGTCAAATCACATGCATTTCAAACTCTGGTAAAAACCCACAAAGCAGTAAAATATGGATTTAAGTTAAATTTATTTAAGATAGGGATATTTTATGATATATATTTCAACTGTGTTCATGTTTATTTCTGTGTTTTTTCTTCGGAGATTCATGATCAATGTGCGAGTGTCGAAGTGAAAATAGGTGACTTACTCCACCTATTTATACTCCACCTTCATTTAAATGCAGTTTTTAGAAATTAAAATATATGAAAAGGAATTAAATAATATATATTTATTTATTCCTTCACAGAATAGCTTCAATTCTCATCCCTTTTCCAAAATCAAAACGTAAACAACAACTATTTAGCACAGTTTAAAAGTAGGTTAAAGTCACTTAGGATGCCGAAAAATTATGACTGCATATTTAAACACAATGAACTTATTTTCTAAGACTACATTCATTCTGTTGTGTTGACTACAGAACTGTTAACTGTTGGCCATCTGTACCCAGAAAAATTCGAATGGAATTAAAAAAAAATGTTTCAATGATGAAAAGAAAAGTTTTGTGTAGGGCACAAACGTCCCACATGCATGAAGTTTGATAAAGATTTAGTTCCAATAAGCCAATTTCGAAACTGCCATCTTTGGACTTTGGGTCGCGAGGTATAAACAGTGCGATTTCATTGCTAACAAAGACAAAGCGTTTTCTTGGAATGTTTATACCTCGCGACCTGTGACCTTGCATAGATTAAAAGCCAAGATGGCAGTTTCGAAATTGGCTTATGTTCTTGAAGTAACTGAATATTAGGACATCTTTTCCTGTTAACATTTCCAGACTTGGGAAATTATTAGCTAAGCAGACTTTGATAAGAGCAAACCACAGGTGGAGGTGCTCTGTGGGACAGTGTGGGTGGGTGGTGGTGGGGGGGGGGGGGGAGGGGCTAATGAAGAAGAGGATCCTGGGGGGGGGGGGGGGGCAAATCAACAGTTATTTTATGATTTTTTAACATAGCATAAATGCATCAGCATAGTTGATAACTAGTTCTGGATATAACCTGGTGTTAATAGTGGTCCATGAGCTGAAAATTCACAAGTTTTTTCTTTTATTTTGTCCCCGCGCGAACTGTTCCCTGAAATCCATCCCATTTCCCTGAAAATCACCCTCAGGTTCCCTGAAAAATTATTCTGGAGGTTAACATGTCTGATTGTGATCAAAAGGGGATGTTCTCATCTAGACATGACCCCAAACCTGCATATGAAATTTCGTGACGATCGGATAAGAACTATGGGGTGTAGCCTGTGCTAAAGGAAAATGTGAACAGACTTACAGACTTCTGCACGCATTCTGGCAAAAGCTTATCTTGACTTTGTCAAGTTAAGCTAAAAATCATTCACCATGAACCAAACTCAAACTAGGTACCCATGACAAAGTTACATACCAGAAATCTGCCAATTATCTCAATGCATAGTGAAAAAAGGTCTTGAGCGCTGTTATTTTGGAATGATGGAATGACAGAAATCTGGAATGACAGAATGACATATGGACAAGGGTAACACTTTTTGCCCCCAGCCATTTCATGCAGTGGCACAAGAAGTTCTGAAGTAATTTAAAATCTTTTCATTGGCATGGCGGCCATTGGTGGGGGTTCGAACCCACGCCGAGAGAGTTTCCTTCGACACCAACCGCCTAGCGAAACTATACTGAACCATGCACAGAACCCAAAAAGGGAATGCTAGTTAACCAAGTATATACGAGGTCAGTACTGAACACACGGAATACTCAAGGCATGCATTATTCATCAGATAGTTGCATATAAGTACTTAATTCTTCGAACTGCACCTCAGAAAAAATCGGTGACACTTGTCTTTTTCAAATTTCCTGTATGCCATAGAATTAAGAAAGGACGCTGGTTTTGTTTACATTGGCATTGCAGGGGTTCGAACCCACGCCAAGTTTCCTTCGGCACCAACTGCCTAGCGAAACTATACTGAACCACGCACACCACTCGGCCACCGTCAGACCCCAAAAAGGGAATACTAGTTAACCAAGTATATACGAAGCCAGTACAGAATACACGGAATACTCAATTATTTAATTATTCATCAGATAGTTGCATCTAAGTACTTAATTCTATGAACTGCACCTCAGAAGAAATCAGAGACACTTGTCTTTTTCAAATTTCCCGGATGCCATAGAATTAAGAAAGGACACTGGTTTTGTTTACATTGGCATGGCGGGGATTCGAACCCATGTCAAGAGAGTTTCCTTCAGCACCAACTGCCTAGCGAAACTATACTGAATCATGCACACCACTCGGCTACCGACAGACTCCAAAAAGGGAATGCTAGTTAACCAAGTATATACGAGGCCAGTACAGAACACATGGAATGCTCAATTTAATTATTCATCAGATAGTTGCATCCAAGTACTTAATTCTACGAACTGCACCTCAGAAGAAATCAGTGACACTTGACTTTTCGAATTTCCCGGATGCCATAGAATGAAGAAAGGACACTGGTTTTGTTTATATTGGTATTACGGGGGTTCGAACCCTCTCCAAGAGAGTTTCCTCTGGCACCAACAGCCTAGCGAAACTACACTGAACCACGCACACCACTCAGCCACCGACAAACCCCAAAAAGGGAATGCTAGTTAACCAAGTATATACGAGGCCAGTACAGAACACACGGAATACTCAATTATTTAATTATTCATCAGATAGTTGCATCCAAGTACTTAATTCTACGAACTGCACCTCAGAAGAAATCAGTGACACTTGACTTTTCAAATTTCCCGGATGCCATAGAATTAAGAAAGGACACTGGTTTTGTTTATATTGGTATTACGGGGGTTCGAACCCTCGCCAAGAGAGTTTCCTCTGGCACCAACCTCCTAGCGAAACTACACTGAACCACGCACACCACTCAGCCACCGACAGACCCCAAAAAGGGAATGCTAGTTAACCAAGTATATACGAGGCCAGTACAGAACACACGGAATATTCAATTATTTAATTATTCATCAGATAGTTGCATCTAAGTACTTAATTCTACGAACTGCACCTCAGAAGAAATCTGCGACACTTGTCTTTTTCAAATTTCCCGGGTGCCATACAATTAAGAAAGGACACTAGTTTTGTTTACATTGGCGTGGCGGGGATTCAAACCCACGCCGAGAGAGTTTTCTTCAGCACCAACCACCTAGCGAAACTATACTGAACCACGCCAACCACTCGGCCACCGACAGACCCCAAAAAGGGAATGCTAGTTAACCAAGTATATACGAGGCCAGTACAGAACACATGGAATACTCAATTATTTAATTATTCATCAGATAGTTGCATCTAAGTACTTAATTCTACGAACTGCACCTCAGAAGAAATCAGCGACACTTGTCTTTTTCAAATTTCCCAGATGCCATAGAATTAAGAAAGGATGCTGGTTTTGTTTACATTGGCATGGCGGGGGTTCGAACCCATGCCTAGAGAGTTTCCTTGGGCACCAACCGCCTAGCAAAACTATACTGAACCATGCACACCACTCAGCTACCGACAGACCCCAAAAAGGGAATGCTAGTTAACCAAGTATATACAAGGCCAGTACAGAACACACGGAATACTCAATTATTTAATTATTCAATAGATAGTTGCATCTAAGTACTTAATTCTACGAACTGCACCTCAGAAGAAATCAGCGACACTTGACTTTTTCAAATTTCCCGGATGCCATAGAATTAAGAAAGGATGCTGGTTTTGTTTACATTGGCATGGCGGGGGTTCGAACCCATGCCGAGTTAGTTTCCTTAGGCACCAACCGCCTAGCAAAACTATACTGAACCACGCACACCACTCAGCTACCGACAGACTCCAAAAAGGGAATACTAGTTAACCAAGTATATACGAGGCCAGTACAGAACACACGGAATACTCAATTATTTAATTATTCATCAGATAGTTGCATCTAAGTACTTAATTCTATGAACTGCACCTCAGAAGAAATCAGTGACACTTGTCTTTTTCAAATTTCCCGGGTGCCATACAATTAAGAAAGGACCGAATAACAATGAAATCCCTTCATAAATATGACCTGTGCTAAAGGTTTTGGGGTCTCAGGCTCAGGTAGCTGTCACGGATGACCGATCGTGACCAAAAGGGAGCGTTCTCATCTTGACATTATCTCGAACCTGCATTAAATTTTGTGATGTTTGGACAAGAACTACGGGGTGTAGTCTGTGCTAAAGAAAATGTGAACAGACTCACAGACGTCTGCATGCATGATGGCAATAGCTTATTGTGATTTTGTCAAGTTAAGCTAAAAATTTGCAGCTTCATATATTAATATTTTGACATCACTGTGAAAAGCAGAGATGGGCAATATACCAAAAAAAACAATACCGAAATCATGGCGATACCGAAAAACAGAACAAAACAAATCATCCAATACCAAAGCCATCTAGATTTTAAAATTTTCCTACATTTACTATTAAAAAGCCCTTGTAGGGCTGCATGGTATTTGATTTTTTAATACCGAGTACGATATAAAATAAAATACCGCGGTGTGACTAAATACCGTGAGCGTCATCGGCTTCACATTTTCGGGACAGCTGGACAGGGGAACTTCAATCAAAGGCATCTGGAAACCTGATCTAAAGAGATATATCACACCTACTTCGAAATACCCTTTCTTATATAGATAATATACATGTGTATATATTAAATATATAAGAGGGGTGGTATTTTGAAGTAGGTGTGATATATCTCTTTAGATCAAGTTTCCAGATGTCTGTGCTTCGAAGAAGAACGAATGTTGTTTTTACAACGAGCATTTTACAGACAATGTATTTTTTAACTATTTTGCTGTTATGAATTTCTTCACTCCAGCAAAAGTGTTAAAAAACAATTGTTGGTAAAATGCTTGTTACAAAAAAACTTCAGTCATTTCATCAGGAAGTTATAACAGGTGAAATTCTGAATTATCCGTTCAGATATCCTCGAGCTTCGTGAACAATAATAGCAAACATGTGATATACACGTGAGGTGGATTATATCACTTGATAGACAAATGAATAATAAATGAACATGGATACAGTATTTATTTCAGCATTGCAGATGAACAACAAAATGAATTACTTCAAATTTGAAGCCAAGAAAGATAACATATTTACTATATCAGGTCTCAAACATGTACACCAGTCTATTAGGGTCTAAGTTCCATGTTTGCAGCATTTTAAATAAAATGTCTGCTATGTTTTCCCCAGTGTGGCTTTCTGGGAAGTATAATGTCTCCAACACTCGTGACTGTAGTTTCCATTCACTGTCAATAATGAGTACAGTCAATCCAATATCGGGAACCATTCAAACAGATGACCAAATGTCTGTTGTGGCAGAAAAGTACTTGACAGAACTAACCTCTAAAGCAACTTTTTCAAGAACTTTGTTGTAAAGTTTGGGTATAGCAGTGTCACTAAAATAGTTTCGACCGGGAAGTTTATATCTGCCATCAAAATTAGCCAACATTTGACAAAAGTTTTCCTTTTCCACTGTGTAAATTGGAACCATATCTCCCACGATAAATTTTGTAACAGAATTTATTAGAGAAGTCCAACGTTGAGAATTTTTCTCGTAGCTCTTCGAGCTACGAACGGCAGCTACAATGGTTGGTTGCTTGGTTGGTGTTTTCTGAGCAGTGTCTGTTTCTCTTTTTTGTCTCCAGTTTACTGTAAGCTGATGGGTGGTGAGTTTTCAAATGCGAGATTAAATTTGACGTATTACCGCATTTCGAAACAATTATTTTCTCACATAGCCGACAAATTGCTTGTGAGTCGTCCTTCGGTTTGGAGTTTCCATCTAACTTAAAGCCAAAAAATGCCGCTCAGGATCACAGATCCAATGTCGAGTTGTGACCTTGACCTGACGAGTCCAAGATCAATAGGGTTCTTCCTCGCACCAAGGCCAACACACCTATGAAGTTTCATGACTCTAGGTTGAACCACTATCAAGTTCTCATCCGGAAACCAATTGTTGCGATATACTATGTTCAAGGTCACTGTGACCTTGACCTTTGACCTGGTGAGTCCAACATCAATAGGGTTCTTCCTCGCACCAAAGCCAACACGCCTGTAAAGTTTCATGACTCTAGGTTGAACCACTATCAAGTTATCATCCGGAATCCAATTGTTGCGATATACTATGTTCAAGGTCACTGTGACCTTGACCTTTGACCTGGTGAGTCCAAGATCAATAGGGTTCTTCCTCGCACCAAGGCCAACATACCTATGAAGTTTCATGACTCTAGGTTGAACCACTATCAAGTTATCATCCGGAAACCAATTGTTGCGATATACTATGTTCAAGGTCACTGTGACCTTGACCTTTGACCTGGTGAGTCCAAGATCAATAGGGTTCTTCCTCGCACCAAGGCCAACACACCTATAAAGTTTCATGACTCCAGGTTGAATCACTATCAAGTTATCATCCGGAAACCAATTGTTGCGATATACTATGTTAAAGGTCACTGTGACCTTGACCTTTGACGTAGCGAGTCCAAAATCAATAGGGTTCTTCCCCTCACCAAGGCCAATCTACCTATGAAGTTTCATGAATGTGAGTTGAACCATTATCAAGTTATCATCCGGAAACCAATTGTTTAAGATTTACTATGTTCAAGGTCACTGTGACCTTGACCTTCGACGTAGCATGTCCAAAATCAATAGGGTTCTTCCTCCCACCAAGACCAACCTACGTATGAAGTTTAATGAATGTGAGTTGAACCACTATCAAGTTATCATCCGGAAACCAATTGTTTACGCCCGCCCGCCCGCCCGAAACCGCCCGCCCACCCGCCCGCCTGCCCGAAAACCCGCCCACCCGCCTGCCCGCCCGCCCGCCCGCCCGCCCGCCCGCCATTCACCAAACTATAAGTCGAGTTTGACTTCGTCACAACTCGACTAAAAACGTCCAGACTGCCGAGGTGGTATTAGTTTTCGAAACAAGTTCGATGATTATTTTCAAAGATTTGAAACGTGAATTTACACATGGGGCAGTGGGTTTTTATACAGTATCAGGGTCACACCAGTAAGCTCGCATTACTCAGTAAATAAGACATCAAGAAAACATGAGCCACTTTATTTTATTTCAAGAAACAGAAATTCATTGTTGAACTTTAATCTCAATTAACTGAATGATGGAGAAAAGCCCTGGTGGAGAAAAGCCCTGGTGGAGAAAAGCCCTGGTCATTTTTGCAACATAGGAGAAAAGCCCTGGTCCATTTTTTCAAGGGGTGGAGAAAAGCCCTGGTTGATTTTTTTTGACTATTTTATCAATTTCCTTTGGTTAATAAACAAATCCTAGAATAACTGAAGATTTTCAATTTAGGTCTCAGAAACATAACTTATGACCCCTCATTGGAACGTGCTCATCAATCTCATCCCAATAAGGGACTGTAAGCTGTTTTTGAGACAAAAAATAAAAATCTTTAGTTATTCTAGAATTTGTTTATTGTTGTCTGAATTGATATTTTTGTACTAAGTGGTTGCCACTTGGAGTCAACAGGGTCGTAAAACAAAAAAAATCGGAACTACATCCATTATTTATATTTTAACTTTTTTTGTGACACATAGAAATTTGAACATTTAAAATTTTATTTACTTACATCTAATGAAGTGTATTTTTCTGTTGTTTTGTTAAGAATCTCCTTGTAAATGATTCCTGTTTAATACAAAGCAGCAGGAGAATAAATTGCCTCTTATCTGTTTAAATTACCTTTCAGTACTGTCAATGTTTGCAAAACAATTACCAAATATAATTGTTGTAAACACAGCTCATTGTGTTTAGAAATTCAAAAATATTATCAAAACATCCCTCTGCTATTCACTTGTCTTAGACTACCACCTGTCCACGTTTGTAAATTAATTAATGTTATTGTTGTAAACATATGAGCCAAGCCAAAGTCCATTGCAGCTTTTACCTGAATTAAAATAAAAGTGAATGGAAATTAAAAAAATAAAAATTAGTTTAAACAGTATTTATTTCCGTAGTATCTAGGTACAAAAGACAATAAAATACAAACTTGTATAGCTTACTTAACAATAGACACAGGAGGAAATGGATTCAGCAACAAGCTTCAAGCTTATGCGGGGCTGTTTCCATGATAACAATTCATTAAGTTTACATTTAGGCAGCTTTGGCGTTTAGACACAAGGGACCCAAGGCAGACGTAGAACAAAACAAGTACATACACGCGCCCTCACATACACACGCAATTCACGTATGCATGCAAACAACCTGCGCCAGCACATGAGTCCCTATTTTATAACTGAACAGTATTAAGTATGATACTATGGATGAAAACACTATTTGAATGGTGGGAGAAACATGGGGGTATGAATAGGTGGACTGTATTGTTGGTAGTGACAGTAGACCTAATAAGGACACCTACATGCGAATCAGTGAAATGTGCAGAAATGGGCAGGCCAGCCAGGGATGGCCAGTTGGCTTTCATATTCCATGATAAATAAAGATGTCTGGACTGGAGAAAGTTCTGGGGCATCAGGGAGCTCACATAACTTCGCTAACTCCTTGGTGGGGGAAGGGAGGAATGGCGGTTGACATTTTTAGAAAACTGGTCGTGTTTATATTGCGACTTAATGGAGTGCCCTGTACAGGATGAATTACATCTGAATTTGGAAACACTGACAAATTCAGTGTTTCAACTAACCCCAAAATAATGTCATATATAGCACAGGAAGCAGCAGTGATCGTACACGGGATAATTACTGCCCCCGAGCCACATAGGACATGTTTATATAATGTATACGTTTGCACGGTTCCCATTAACCATTATCAGACTTAAACCTTTTTGTCAATAGGATAAAACTATGGACCGATTCAAAGATTCTTTTGTTAACTGTTGGGGGAAAAAATTCACTTCCATATAAGAGGGTGTCAACATTAATTTCGATACTTAGAGAGCCGATGGTTGCGCCTCGTACATTGCTGTGATGCGGACAAAACAATAAAAAGTGTTCGGTTGTTTCACGTACGCCACATCTGCAAAGGTATGTCTCGGATAGGTGATTTGTATACAAATGGTCATTCAAATTGCTACATCCTAGACGAAGTCTGCAGTGTAAGATCTGGGCTAAGCGTGATTTGTGGCAAGCGTAAAAGGTTGGTATAATACGTTTGTCCTTGTTGAGGAATGATTTAAAATTTGTAGGATTTGGGTTGTTTCTGACTTCGCTTGGGGTCTCATTCCAAAGGCTAGTTGTTGCGGGGAGGAAAGAGGTTTGGTGGCTGTGAGTGCGGCATCTAACATTGTTCAGGTTTGAGCTATTTCGAAGGTTGTAGTTTTGGGTTTCACCGACAGTTGGGGGGACCATCAGTGATATGTAGTGAGGTGTTAGTCTGTGGTACATTTTAAAGTATTGCATCAGTTTGTGTTTTTTTCTTCTCAACTCCAAAGTTTCCCAGCCAGTTTCAATATACAAGGACTGTTTACTCGCACTTTTGGTACCTCCAGTCACAATTCGCGCCGCCTCGATTTGGATTTTTTCAAGCCCGCTTGCTTCTTCAGCAGAACAGTTGTCCCAGACCACATCCGCATATTCTAATGTTGGTCGGACAAAAGAGAAATATATTTTTTCTAAGACTCTCCTGTCGAGTCTGAACTTTAAATTCCTAATCAGACCTATTCGTTTCCATCCTTGGGTAGTTATTTCATTTATATGAGATGCCCAACTACCACGTTCGTTAATAGTCAGGTCCAGATGTTTATGTCTATCGACATTGTTTATATTTTGAGAGAACATGGTCAGAGGAGGGTGGGTTTGCTGTAAAACCTTACGCGATATCACCATTGATTCAGTTTTGTTGGGGTTAAAATTGACAAGCCATTGACGAGACCAGTCTTCAATTACTCTGATATCCCTGTTGATAATTTCAGCTGCCAAACAGGGGTCTTCAACAATGAGATACAGGGTTGTATCATCGGCAAAAAGTCTTATGTTACTATAAATATCATCAACTACGTCATTGATGTAGATTAAAAATAGAAGGGGGCCCAAAATAGAGCCTTGGGGAACGCCGGCAGTGACGTCTTTCCAAGATGACGCAGCTGAATTTAAACACACCCGCTGCTGTCTGTTTTCCAAGTAGCATTTGAACCAATCTAGTAGAGGACCAGTAATACCTATGCGTTCAAGTTTAAACAAAAGACCTTTGTGCCAGACTTTGTCAAATGCTTTGCTGACATCACAGAAGACTACGCGGATTTCTTTACCTTCGTCAAGAGCGGAACTAAATGCGTGATAAATTTCGGTTAACTAAAAATTACACAAAGAATGGAAAAACTAGACATAAAAGGTGATTACTGTACAAAAAACAGGCAAAACAGTAAAAAAAATAAAAAAAAGGAAAACAATGATTCAAATATGTGATTTCATATAAAAAATAATGAATAAAAAAATATGAAAAAAAAAATGAATCAGGGCTTTTCTCCACTCCATGCAAAAATGGACCAGGGCTTTCCTCCTCAGATGCAATTTCAGGGCTTTTCTCCTTAGGGCTTTTCTCCACCAGAGCTTTTCTCCATCAGGGCTTTTTTCCGTTCACCAATTAACTTAGCTTGCAGCCAATAAAACACCAGTATGGATTTTCTATTGTTAGTGGCAGAAATGCTAATCAAGTTTACACAGAATACATTGAAACAGGATGTACTCAAATAAAGAAGCATTGTTTTTAATCTGTATCAATGACATTACTGAAAACTTATTCAGTAATATACGTCTATTTGCTGATGATACTTCCCTGTATTTAATAGTACAGAATCCCATGCAAGTCTCAACTTTAATCAACCAAGACTTGGCCACAATTGAACATTGGGACAAGACATGGCTGGTAGAGTTTAATCCCCATAAAACAGAGAGTATGTTGATATCGGGCAAAAACACCCCTGTTGCCCACCCACCACTATTCTTTAGTAAAACACCGATGTCTGAAGTAAAAAAACACAAACACTTAGGAGTCATATTAAACAGTTCTTGTACGTGGGACGATCACATTGACCACATCTGCCCCAAAGCTTGGGTTCGTTTAGACTTATTAAGAAAGCAGAAATTTAACCTCGATCGGGATGTCCTAGAAAAAATTTACTTTGCCTTCATCAGGCCATTACTCGAATATGCGGATGTTGCCTGGGACAACTGTTCTGCAACCGAAGCTGAAAAATTAGAGAAAGTTAAAAAATTTATAGTAATTTATATATTTTTTATACTTACCAATGACCCAGACTTAGCTGGTGCTAACTCCACAAAAACCAGGGCCAAACACAAATTTTGCCCCCCAATCCCCAAAATTTGCATCCAAAACAAAAAGAAATCATGTCCTAAAGGACCTCCATAGTACGACTCTACTGCGCATGCGCAGTGACGCAGTCGTCCCGAAATTGGCGCCAAATATCATTCTTACTGGCAGTGCCTGGTCAGCGCTATGTACTCAGCGGGGAGGCAAGAGTTCCCAACTCAGGGAGGGCCATCCCCGTCTGGGTCATTGGTAAGTATAAAAAATATATAAATTACTATAAATTTTTTAACATTTTTATACTGTACCAATGACCCAGACTTAGCTGAATAGTAAACAGGCTGGAGGGCCTAGGACATAGAGGAAAATCCAATAAGCTCAATTATAAAATAAAGAGGTAACCCCTTAAGGAGAAAAGGAGTATTAGGCTTTACATGTATCTTTCTTATTTAATATTTAAATTAGAAAGATACACTACCCTTAATAATTGAGCACAATAACATTCATGTTCTCTATTAACATCCAGTATAACCTTTATACTAATTATTTTTAAAACAAGCCAATAAATAAAGTAGTCCAGAGAATTGAGACTCTTTATAATCATTTAAAAGTGTCCGAGTATTGTATATTAAAGCCCGTTTGACACTTGACATATACAAATGCTTCACACCGAGCTACACTTTAAAAATAAGACATGAATGAAATTAAACATTAATATTACACTTTAAAACCATCCCAGAAGCGACTCAGAAATACTGTCTTGGAGGAGGCATTCCCTTGCTTTTCACTATAAAGCAGGTGACCTAAGGGAACACCCGCCCCCCCCTTCCCCTTGCCCTGGGTCAAATAGCCCAGAGCGAAGAGGGCAGCCGGACGGAGTCACTGCCGGAACAGAAAGCCTGCATAACTATAGTTGCAACTGTTTAGTGGACGACATTCTGAGCAACAGATAACGGACCTAAACAATGCAGGTCTCCAGAAATGGACTCAATATTTCTGAGATAAAAATTAGTAAATGTGGATGGCTGAGACCAATAAGCAGCCTTCATTAAATCTGTAATAGCAACACTATTAGCATAAGCCCAGGAAGTAGAAAGAGCTCTTACTTCATGAGCAGAAATCTTAAGCACAGACTGCTGAGAAGAAGATAAATCTTCATACGCAGTACGGATAGTTAACTGAATCCATCTAGCAATAGAATGGACTGAAATGTCCTTTCTATTAGGCATCAAAGACAGAAAGAAACGTTTCCGTCCCTTTCTGATGAACTGAGATCTCTGTTTATAGATACGTAGTGCTCTAACAGGACAGAGTAAAGGCCTACGCCCGTCTGAAGACGGAAGAGCCTTAATAACAATAGGTTCCGGATATTTATTAGGAGCCTGATTCTTAGCTAAAAAACCGACGTTAGTAGTGAAGGTGATAGTGTTCCCAACACTACGATAATGAGAATCATCCACCGATAGTGCATGAAGCTCACTGACTCTTCTGGCAGAAGAGAAAGCTAAGAGAAAAGCTGTCTTATAAGATAAGAATTTGAAATCTACTGTCCCAAGAGGTTCAAATGGCTTTTCCTTCAATTTAAGGAGAACCCAAGCTAAATTCCACTTAGGAATTAATCTAAGAGTTCTGGGTCTATTTATCGAAAAGTTTCTAACCAATTTCGATAAAGAGACATTAGATCCAATTTGTAAACTATCATGATGTGCATAGGTATCAGATAACATAGATCTATAACCCTTTATAGTAACCGGTTGCAGTTTGATTTCGTCAAACAAGTATACTAGAAAGTTAGCAATGTCTGGTATAGAGGGATCAAATATATCAACAGAATGATCCCTACACCAACGACGGAAAACCTTCCACTTAGCCGCATAGTTTAGCGAAGAGGAGGTCCTCCTACAGTTAGAAATCGCGTCCACTGCTCGTCCTGTAAAGTGCTTGCCATGCAAGAAGGACCGCACAACGGAAAAACGTGAAGGTTGAGACCTTGCGGGTTGTGATGCAGTTGGCGCGATTTCCCCTGCCAAAGAAGATCCTCTCGTGGAGGGAGCTTCCGCGGTAGGTCCCACAACAGACACCTGAGTAGATTTATCCACGGTCTCTGTGGCGACAGAGATGCTACCAACAGAATCTTGCATTGAGATTGTTTTATCTTTAGCAATACTTGTTGAATTAACGGCGCTGGAGGATACGCATATCCTATCATTCCGTCCCAAGGGATCGATAGAGCGTCTACAGCAAATGCTCTTGGATCCGGACACGGGGACACATACGTCTGCAACTGATTGTTGAGATGTGTCGCAAATAAGTCTATCATTGGCCGTTCCCATTGGTAGCAAATCTGATTGAATACTTGTTTGTTGAGAGTCCACTCCGACGGCAACAAGCGACCCTTTCGAGAAAGGGAGTCTGCTAGCACATTCAGACGACCCGGTATGTGACGGACCGAAAGAAGAACGTGATGTTCCAACGCAAACAGAAGGATTCTTTCCGTTAGATTGAACAACGGAACTGAATGAGTGCCTCCCTGATTCCGTATATACGCCACTACTGTCGTATTGTCGGATAGGATTTGGACATGAGCATCGTGAATAATGTCCATCCAGTGACGTAACGCAAGCCAAATTGACATCATTTCCTTGATGTTTATGTGCTTGCACAGGAATTGCGGATCCCAAAGACCCTGGCATCTCGAATCCGTTGGGATTAATGATGCACCCCAACCTGTTTGACTGGCATCCGTCATAATGGTAAAACTCGGATCCGGCAACTGCAGCGGAACTCCTTGAGTTAACCACTGAATGTTTGCCCAAGTCTGAATCTCTTGTTTCACTTGATCTGACAAGAGAACGTCTACATCGAGCGAATGAATTTTCACACTCCAATTCTGAGTCAAGAAAATTTGAAGAGGCCGTGTGCGTAGCCGTCCCATCGGAATGAGATCCGCAGCGGCTCCGCACAGACCTATCAGTCTCATAAATTCTCTCGCTGTGACTTTGTCTGTATTTAGACAATAGCGAGCGTAACAACTGACTAATTTCGCTCTGGTTAACGGCAGACGAACGAGATTGTTGTGCGTCTCGAAGCTCATTCCCAGATGAGTGAATGACTTGGACGGCACCAGATCCGACTTCTCCTCGTTTACTATGAAACCGAGACGTCGGAGCAATAGAAGAAGATTCTGAACATCGTTCTGAAGCGTTAACTCGTTGCCGTACCTCTGAAGAATGTCGTCCAGGTAGGCCGACGTTACCGCAGACGAATGAGCTCGGAAGTATATCATTACCGAGTTCATTACCCGAGTGAAAGCCCAGGGTGCTAGATTCAATCCGAAGCACATGGCCCGGAACTGATACACCACTCCTAGGACTGCGAAGCGTAGATACTTTCGGAATGTCGGATGTACCATGACGTGAAAGTACGCATCTTTGAGATCTATGCTCGTTGCATAATCGTTCACCCGAATACTCGCTCTGACCGATCGAATCGTCTCCATATAAAACTTCGGAGCGATGATCAGCTTGTTTATCCAGCTCAAATCTATGACTGGACGGAACGAGCCGTCTGGTTTCGGAACCAGAAACAGATGGCTGTAGAATCCCAGCGATTCCTGGTTTTCTACGACCTCTACCGCGTTCTTCATTAAAAGAGACTGCACCTCTGATAGCAGAGCGTCTCTTTTCTGAGGGTTTGACGGAAGATGAGTCCACTTTGGACTTCGAGTTAATGGAGGCTTTCGTTTGAAGGATATCTTTAGACCTTCCGAAGTCACTCCTCTCACCCACGGGTCGTCCGTAATCGACGCCCACTCTTGAGAAAAACTCGACAACCTTCCGCCAACCGGAACGCGATAGAGGTTTGAGCCATCACCTCCTGGATCTGCGAGGCCTGCGGTAGGAGAAACCACGTCTTCCACGACCCGCACCTCGCCTCGTCGACCTCGGGGCGTCCGACCGATTGTCCCGGCCTGAAGGACGTCCCGAACGAGAGTCGCTATCCTGACGGTCTCTCGAATAAGAGCTAGAGGACGCACCGGAACCTCTATAGGAACCTCTCTTGGGCGGATAAGACCCAGAAGTGCCCGCCTTATTCGTGTCTGCTGAATCCGACCTTTTAGGAGCGGATCTAAACAACAGAGAATCACTAGCTTTCTTTTTAATATTATCATAAATAGCGGAAAGCTTGCCGTCAAAGAGAAGATCTCCTGAGACCGAAGCGACTCTAAGAGAGTTCTTCACCTTAGAATCCACTAGTGTGGATGTAGACAGGGCTGCGTCACGTCTAACCAACTCCAGATTTGCCACTGAAAGGGCGGAGTTACACGTGGAATAAGCTACTGCCCTTGAAAGAAGTCTTAAGGAGGATTGTATATCCTGAAACTCTTCCCCTTGAAGACGCAGTGATAACGCCTTCGTAAGGTGATCTGCGTAAGATAAGGCATCTAAATTGGCTCTGTTAGACGCAATAGCTGTTTCCAACACTGCGGTTGGAATAGAAGCTGACGACGGTAATGATAGCTCTAAGTCTTCCGCCTCGTCGTCCATACGCAGAGGAACTCTCGGTATACCCTGACCTGCCGTGTCGAATTTATTCCTTGCATTAATGAAAGGCAGGTTGAGAGTATTTGCGGACAAGAAGCCTGCTTTCCCTGTCCTGGAAGCAAGTTTAAAAATAGCGTCGTTCAATAATTCAAATGTTCTTGCAACATTATTGGACTGCGACGGAAACTCGGGAGCGATGTCCCTGAACCGCTCGAAAAAATCAGAGTCCAATGACGCTATAATTCTCCTGTCCGGAAGCGCAGCAGTCTGGCCCGACGGAACAACTTGAGGAAGAAAGTGCCGGATGAAGTCTACGGCAGCTTTGTGTTGTTCCGAAAGGGATAGCTCCAATTCATCCGTATCCCTTTCACCATCCGGTCGGACCTCCCGATGTTCCCGGTCGTCCGCCCCCGATGCTTCGGCGGAGCGTACCGACCCAGCGCCGTCGGATAATTCTCGATCCGACACCGTCTCTGTCGGCTGCTGGGATGCTGCGATAAGCTGTGCTATCTGCACTAGAATGTCCGACGTCGAGACCTGCGGAGGAGCGGTCTTTCGCTGCTTTGCCGAGGGCAGCTCCGCATCAGATGGCTCCCGCATACTTTTCCTATGCGAACGTCCGGAGTCCATCGGTCTCGAATCCCTGGCTGCCGGATGGTGTGACCTGGTCGCCGAATAATCCTTCATCGGCGAAGCTGGCAAGATATCGGAGGTCACGCAGCCAAGGTGCGGTCGTGTGCGCCGGCGAGAAGAGGAAGCCTTAACAGTCTCTGCGGACTGCTTATACAACGGAGCGTCCCGAGCGACGGACGTATGCTCCGCTAAAGACACATTTTGTACCACAACATCTGGTCCCAGATGTTGTTGTACGAGAGAGGGGCCTCTCTCGCTCGCGGCCCGGCTGGACCTGGACGAGCTAGGAACCGGACTAAAAGGCTTCCTCCGTTCTCGTTCACTATCCGCCGTCACTGGGTGTGCATCTATTATTTTTATAGTGCTCGCATCACCCAAAATTTCCTCTTGGACCGCATCGGACGAACCCGGCTGCCGAACCATTCGGTGAATGGACGCTACACCGGGCGAGCTAGCGGACGACATTTGTCTAATCTCCATGAGCACTTTTGCCGCTAGCTCTGTATTTAATTGTGACGACGGACGCACACTTGAAGAAGATAACATGGAAACATCACCCTGTTCTGGTTCCTCTGAAATAGAAACTGAGAGAGTAGAGTGACCTTGTGGAGAAAGAGCCGGCATCGCTCTTTCTCCAGAAACAATATATCGTGACACACGTTTCCAATGTTTCTCATCCCAATGTTCACATACAGGACAGGGATTAATGCGAGAACACTGACTACAATTTATGCAATAATCATGAAAGTCAGAGGAAGATTTCTTCCTATTACAATTTGAACAAGTTCCCTTCATTGTGAAAGAACAACAATAAGTCCTAGTTACTCGCAAAAACCCCTGACACAAAGATACATAATAACATGATCCATTAATAAATGAAAAAACAATTGCAAAACAAAATAATTTTGAAAAAATATTTTTTCAGAGAAGCCCAAGTTGCTGAAAAGTAACGTTGAGCCCCGATGGATCCGATGGCAAAGTGTGGTCAAAAATTTTAAAATTATATAAAATAATTAATGAGACACTTTCGGATAATATAAATGTATCTTATAATGAGATAAACTACCTCAAAGGCAAACAGCCCCCCTCAAAAAAGGCTGTTGCCAATGAAAACAAACAATGTAAACACAGAAGAAAACATGACTCCAGGCACTGAAAAAACTGGCCCGGAATCAGTCCTCAATTACACTCTATCTGATGCAAAACAGAGACTCCCAGGGGAGAATCTGCAGAACATCAGATGGAAGATGCAGAACACAAACGTTATACACCCATGGGTGAAAACGTAACTATGGGGAAAATAACAGAAAACATTCTGTAACCAAGCAACTCTCCCAGGGAATTTTTAGAAATGAAACTTCTCAAAATATGCCAAAAGCATGGGAGAATTGCAAGGGGGGACTTTAGAAGGTTAGGGGAGAGGAAACACTGAATAAGCAGTGCAACAATTAGCAAGAATGACAACAAGAGGCGTTTGCCTCGAAAATAGGCAACTTAACATAATTTTAACAAAAAATTTTAAGTACAGCCCTGATTATTTTTTGCCACTTCTTTTTTCCTCTCCTCCTTCTATCCTCCTTAGAATCACATTTTCTCCAAGAATTACGTGTCTGGCATCCTTTAAACTGAGATTTACAAGCACAAAGATCAGTGAGATGTTGACTGATGAAGGGCCAAACAGAGAATGATATTTGGCGCCAATTTCGGGACGACTGCGTCACTGCGCATGCGCAGTAGAGTCGTACTATGGAGGTCCTTTAGGACATGATTTCTTTTTGTTTTGGATGCAAATTTTGGGGATTGGGGGGCAAAATTTGTGTTTGGCCCTGGTGTTTGTGGAGTTAGCACCAGCTAAGTCTGGGTCATTGGTACAGTATAAAAATATACAGATTGCAGCTGCAAGAATCATAATAGAGGCAACAGTTAGTTGCAGTAAGCGTCTACTTAATACTGAAACACGCTGGGACTCTTTACAAGAAAGACATGGTAAACACAAATTGTTACAATATTTCAAAATGTACCATCGAATGTCGCCCCCGTATATTGACAATAAGGTCCCTCCAACCATCTCATCATCAAATTTATCGCAAAATCTTCGGTCATGTAACAACCACAGAATTCCTTTCTGTCGGACACAATTATATCAGTCTTCCTTCATCCCCAGCATTACAAAGCAATGGAATAGCCTGCCCATGTCTGTGCTTGAAAACTCTTCATTGCCCAGCTTCAAGATATTTTTAAGTGGTGGGAACCAAAGGCCTCCTAAGTTTTATGGTGGTGCAAAGTACCGCAAAGCTCAAATTTACCACATCAGGTTACGTCTGGGTTGCAGTAGCCTCAATTTCCATCTGTATTCAAATCACCTATCACTTACCTCAATATGTCAGTGTGGGGAGTGTGAGACCGTGGAACACTATCTTCTCCACTGCCCAGTCTTCACAAATGTTTGTGATAATTCCATTAAGCTACTACCATTCCCAATTGACGTACCAACACTTCTTTTTGGATCTGAATTTTTGAATAACCAGGAGAACCAGCTTGTTTTTGAAGTGGTTCACAACTTTATTTTATCAAGTGGACGTTTTCGCTAACTGTGAAAATCGCATTTCTCCAAAGATGAATCTTTCTCTGATCTCTTTTAAGTTGCTCTTTGTGTCGATCACACTGTAAAACATCTCTACTCGCCCCATTTCCAAGTAAGTTGCATAGGCTGCATGTAATAATAGCTGTTATGATTATATAGGCAATAGTCATTGTCTTCAAGCTGGTTTTTCTGTCCTTTCTTGTCTCACGTCCCTTTACTCTTCTTTCCATCTTTCTAACTTTTCTCACATTCATGGTTTAAGCAATATCAGGTATAGTCGTCATATGTTCTGACAACTCACGCTTAATTTCCTTTGCTTCAAGCTAACTTTGATCAGACTATTAGCCTTGCACTGGCTGGGGAATCACACCCATGCACTGTTGTGTTCGTGGATGCGAGGCCCCACCCAGTTAGCTGGGCATCTGCTCAGACTATATTATTATTTCAAATATGGGTCATGATCTTAGGTAGCTTTGGACAAATTTAAGTAGTGTTTTTACCACCTCAGATAATTGATATATTTCATGGTTTAGGGAGATGACGCACATAAGCTTTCAGCTTTTTGTCAAATCCCTCTATTATTCTGTTACTCTACATTGTTGAACAAATGTTATATAAGATACTCTCATCCAACTTCTTTACTGTTTGTAAACATTTTGTTATATATGACATTTTTAAAGAATAAAATATTGTTTAAACCAAAGAAGCATTGAATTTATTGTTCTCTTAATTGTGCTACAGACAATGGAACAGCATGTCCATGTACTGAATTTGCGAAGTTATCAATTACCAATTTCACACCATTCGTTGGAAGCTTAATTTGACAGATTAAAAGGAGTGCATTAGTCTAAAGTATGTAATTTTTCAATCTTACTTTGATCCAAGATGAAATTGGTTAGCCCCACATACATTTCATTTAGCATTTTCGTGGCACACATGGACTTTTTTAATCGACAATACCGTGAAAGTCGGTATACCGATTAAGTTGAAAATTGCTCGGGATTTACTGTTCAGTTGCTAAGCAGTGATTTCTAGTCATGTCTTGGCTGCCTGTTAAGGCAGCCAAGACATGACTAGAAATCATTTCCATGTAATTTGTCTATTGTCACAAGGACCTCCTAATGATGGCATGTTAAGAACACATTCTTTGAGATTGCAAAAGAGTGAAATATGCCTTTGAAGGTTGAGGTGTGTTTGGAACAAGTGACAAAAATTGTGTAGGTATGATTTGTGTTGGCAAAAGAATGCTGATGTTGAGCTCACTGGCAATGGCACTTGTAGAATGATACAAGAACTATTTATGCTGTATTTTCCCACTGTGAATTCCATTTGGTGCTATCAGCAAATCTCAGTCAAGTCAGATACCAAATACCAAACCAATACCGTGGTATACGCCTATAAAAACAGCAAAAACCGCTACAAACTCAAAATTCCAATACTGCCCATCTTTAGGGAAAATTATACAAATGGCGGTTAGATAAACAAAATAAATGGCATAAAAGGATGTATAATTTGGAATAAAAAAACAAAAAAGAAACCTGAAAAAGATGAGAAAAAAAAAGAAGAAAAGTTGGGTCTGTATTGTTGGTGGTACCCACTCCCCCTCCCCCCTCCCCAAGCTCTCGACGTCGTTTCCTGTTTAGCCCCACAACAATTCCCAAAACAGTAATATCAGCAAATAATAATAATCATTCCAGACCTGGATAACATATGTACAGGTCAGGTGAAATAGTCACTCGATGATGAATCTCTGAAAAGGGTGAAGATGGACATGAAATTTATAGGTGAAAATACAGAAGTAGTGCCATCCCACACTGTTGTACTTGTTAGAAAAACAATACCTACCTTCCTCTTCAAATGACTGTTCTATAACATTGATTTTTTTCTTCACACAAAAGTTAGGTACTGCAACTGTATTTCTTTTTGCTCTCTCGAGTAATGAAATATCTGAAAAATTATAAATTTAAAGTAATTTGTATATTTTTTATACTTACCAATGGCCCAGACTTAGCTGGTGCAAACTCAAAGTTATCAAGGGCCAAACACAAATTTTGAACCCCCTCCCCCCCCCCCCCCCCCAATCCCCAAAATATGCTTGCAAAACTGAAAATTAAAAGTCCTAGCTTCCATACTTTTACCCTCCGTGCAAGCGTAGTCGTCAAGAAGTGACCGAAATTAGTGCCAACATCATTCTTTGTAGAAAAGAGTAATACATAATAACACAGCGGGGAGGTATGAGTGCCCACTCATGGGAGCGCCATACCCATCTGAGCCATTGGTTAGTATAAAAAATATACAAAATACTTTTAAGTTTATAATATTTTTATACTATAACCCAATGGCCCAGACTTAGCTGAATCGTAAAAAGGCAGAGGGCCTAGGACTTCAGAATTAGTAGACCAACATAGTTCCAAGCCTGTAATCCAAGGTGAAAGAAAATTAAATTAAAAAGGAATTACATGTACGTCTCTCTATACAGTAATAGAGAAGACATATCATAAATAAGGAGCCAAATTCAAGTAATTCTGTATTTCTTAGCATGAAGACTATGCTAATTGGATGTAACGAGTTCACAATTAAGAAATTAAGATGGCGTATTTGAAAATGAGAGGATATCCCCCACAAATACATGCCATATACAATAAAACACAATCTGTATCCAGGATATAATCTACAGACAAAATAGCTTCACTCATACTCACATACTTATCAAGCCAGAGGAGAGGTAAAAAATCCCCCCCCCCCCCCCTTTTTGAAGAAATCTTCAAAAAGAAGAGGGGAACGCTTTAGAATCAGTAAAAGCGGTACCAAATAACAATATCAATATAAATATTCGTTGATTGGACACCCAGGTATTAATTATTCAGGTGTACAATAAATTCCAGTAAATAACACTCCCAGACGTGTTCTATCCTATATCTATGTTCCTAGAAACGTGCGAATATACGAGAGTGTAAGACAAGATGTTTTCGATTGGGTACCACCATTAATTGAAACCTGCATCTAGAAATGGAACGAGCTATGATTAACAGACTCATCACGGACCACCCCGAAATAATTCATTGTTTCTAAGGTCCTTAACCTACAATAATGTGTCTGCCTAATAATGCAATTATTATGGGCGTGAGCATTGAAATCCTGCATGTAATCATCTGAATACCAGTTAACTGACTAGACACCCTCCCAAAGGATAGCAATTTATTACTGATGAATCATATGCTCGTATATGACATATAGACGAACAACCACAGGAAACCAACCAACTAGAAAGTGGATATGCTCATGAGGTCGCCATAGAACATGACCCAGCTGCCAATCGAGAAGTCATGAAATGCATGTATGCACTTAAATGCATACAAGGCTTATGGGAAGAAAACTGTGTCTTGCCTGGTAATCGCCTCTTAACACGTTGGCGGAGTGGGGGGGGGGGGGGGATTTGAAATCATATTGAACACCCCCTCACCTGCATTACTTGAATCGTTCTTGTGTTAGTCATCAAATAGTATAGGAACCGTAAGGCTCCCTCACATCTGACTGACTCCTTAAAGCCACTAAGGGCGAAGAAGGACGTGAAGAACAAATACTACCCATGATAAAGAAGGTCCTCTCGTGGAGGAAGCATCTGGGGAATGTCCCATAACAGACACCTGAGAAGATTGATCAAATGTTTCTGTGCCGACAGAGGTGATACTATCAGGACTTTGCAACAAGACTGTTCGAACTAAACAGAATCAGCTAAATCAATGGAATTGGAGGATACGCCTATCCTATCATTCCATTCCATGAGATCAACAGGGCAACTACTGCGTACGCTCGATGATCTTGGCAGGGCGACACGAAAGTCGGTAACTGATTGTTCCGGTGTGTCGCAAACAGATCTATCATGGGATGATCCCAATGGTAGCAAATCTGCCTAAATATTCACTTGCTGAGAGTCCGGTCTGATGGCAACAGGCAACCTTTCCGAGAGAGAGAGTCTGCTAGTACCTTCAGACGACCCGGTATATGATGGACAGAAAGCTGAACATGATGATTCATGATGTATAGGGAGAATATTATGTATACCACGTATAACTCTGCCCAAACAGTGGCTAATCTGGAGTTAATCAGACGTGATGCTGCTCTTACATCGTCATCACTGATAAGATGACAAGGTGAAAAGCTTTCTCCAATTTGCTACGGTTTACAAACATTTTATTTTCGACAACTAGCTTTTGTTAAGTCTATGAACAGGCTCCTAAGAAAGCTTCTAGTGCTCTGCTTCTTCGTTAATTTGCATAATGGTACTGAATGAGTGTTGCCTTGGTTCCTGATGTAAGCTACTACTGTCGAATTGTCTGACAAAATTTTAACATGGACGTCCGCTATTATGTGAACCCAGTGTTGTAGTGCTAGCCATATTGACATTATCTCTTTGATGTTTATGCGCTTCTCTAGGAACAAAGGGTCCCAAAGACCTGTGGTACTTAGGGTCGTGTCCCAACCCGTCTGATTCGCATCCGTCATAATCGTGAAAGCCCGATCCAGCAATTCCAGCAGAACTCCCTGAGTTAACCACTGAATATCTGCCCAAATCTGAACCCTTGTTTTACTAGGTCTGTTAAAACAATACTGGTTTCGAGCAAATGCATCTTCACACTCCAGCTCTGAGTAAAGAATATCTGGAGGGGACGTGTGCGCAGACAGCTAATCGGAATAAGATCCACAGCCGTTCCGCACAGCCCCATCTGTCGCATGAATTCCTTCGATGTTAATGCGTCTGAGTGTAAACAAAAGCGAGCATAACAACTGACTAATTTCGCTCTGGGTAACAGTGGATGAACCAGATTGTTGTGAGTCTGGAAGTTCATTCCCAAGTGAATGAACGACTTGGACGGAGCTATATCCGACTTTTTCTCGTTTATGATGAAACCGAGACGTCGGAGTAAAAGAAGCAGACTCTGAACATCGTTTTGAAGAATAATTCTGTTGCCATATCTCTGTAGAATATTGTCCAAGTAAGCCGACGTTACCGCAGATGAATGAGCTTGGATTTCTGACATTACCGAGTTCATTATTCGCGTGAATGCCCAGGGAGTCAGGTTCAGACCAAAGCACATTGCTCTGAACTGATACACCATCCCTTGAATGGCAAACTGCAGGTACTTTCTGAATGCCGGATGTACCAGGACATGAAAGTGCGCATCCTTTAGATCTATGCTTGCCGCATAGGCGTTCACTCGAACACTCACTTTTACTGACTGATTGGTCTCCATATAGAATTTTGGAGCCACGATAAGCTTGTTTATCCAGCTCAAGTCTATTACTGGTCGTAACGAACCGTTTGGCTTCGGTACGAGAAACAGGTGACTGTAAAAACCCTGAAAATCCTGATTCTCGTTGACCTCTATTGCTTCCCTTAATAATAAAGCCTGTACCTCCGCTAGGAGAGACTCTCTTTTGAAAGGATCTGACGGAAGATCTGTTCAATGCAGACATCATGTTAGTGGGGAGCCACTCCAAATGATAGCCATTGGCCATCTCACCCACTGATCTTCCATGACTTCTGTCCAGTTTCTCGTGAAGATGATACCTATCCGCCAACTGGCAAGCAATAGAGGTCTTGAACATTACCAGTATGACTGCGAGGCTTACGGGAGGAGAAACTACGTCCTCCCCGCGAAAAGAACCTCATCCCGTCGGCCTAGGGGGGGGGGGGGGGGGCCTGACCGATAGTCCCAATCAGACCTACGCTCCTTTCTGGAGTCTCTAGTCTCTATACACATGACCTCCAGAGTAATTGTAAGAGGGCTTCTTGTACCCTCGTGAGGAGTTCCCTTTTGACGTTTATATCTTGAACGTCCTCCTTTCCTTGTCTGCTGAAGTGGGTTGATGAGATGCCGAGTTCAACAGCAGATCACTTGACGCTTTCTTAATAGCCTGATCATAGACTGATGAACACTTGTTGTCCAAAATAGTACGTCCGGAGACCGGAGCGACCCCGAGAGAGCTTTTCACCTTGTCATCTATAAGTGATGACGACGCAAGGGCAGCATCACGTCTGATTAACTCCAGATTAGCCACTGTAAGGGCGGAGTTATACGTGATATACTAATTGCCCTGGAAAGAACTCTAAGAGAGGGACAAACATCCTCAAATTACTTCCCATTGAGACATTTCACCATAGCTCTGGTAAGGTGATCTGCGTAAGACATTGCTTCCAAATTCGCTCTACTTGATGAAATTGCCATTGTAATTGTGTCTGAGCGAATAGTGAATGATGCAGGCAAGGATACATCTAGATCCCCAGGTTGCTCATTCAAATGCAGAGGAGCTCTTAACATCATCTTCAACCGTTTTTAAATGAACGTAGTCCATGAAACGGTATGTTTATGGAAGATGCAGTTAAGAAACCGCCCTTTCCTCGTACTCGAGAGGTGAATACGGCAACGTCTACATGGCCAAAGGCCTGCAACAGCTACCTAGACTGAACTTCTTCTTTTGTCCGTATAAAGTCTGCGTCCAATAATGCCAGCGGTTTCTCACTTATCGTCACAGCATTCTGATTTGTCGGAACAAAGTCAGGGTAGTATTGATGGATGAAATCCATCGCAACACTGAGCTGTTCCAAAAGGGAAGGGTAATCCTCTTCCTTATCCCCTTCACCATCCGAGAGAATCAGTTGCGAATCTCGGTCCATTGCATTTGCATGAACAGACGACCAGACGAACCCAGCACTGTCCGACAGCTCAGGTTCTGAGTCTGAGGGAAGCTGCATCTGCACTTGCTGGGATGCTGTGATCAGCTGTGCAATCTGCAACAGTAAGTCCATTAGCGAGGCCTAAGGAGCAGCGGTCTTCTATATCCTAATCACTTGCTGCTCCCAGGATGGTATGTCTCCGAATGTCCCAATGATCGAGGCCTCGTTTCCCTCGTTACCTGATGGTTCGACTTCACGGGTGAAGTGTGGATCCTTCTTCGTGCAGAAGGCTGAATATCCGAGGTCGAGTAGCTAGGATGCAGTCGTGCATGCTTTAATAACGTAGCGGAGGCAGCCATGACTGAAGCCGACCCTGGTTGCAGACTAAATGGAGCACCCCGAGCCGTGGGCAGATGTATGCTCCATCTCGTGCAAGTTGCCAACCAGAAAACTTCATTTCGGCTTGTGAAACATAGCGGAGGAAGCCGTGACTGAAGCCGACCCCGGCTGCAGACTAAACAGAGCGTACCGAGTGGAGGACGCACATATGCTCCGGCTCGTGCAAGTTTCTCATAACAACATTTGGCCCCATTTGGTTAGAGCAGGGCCTCTCCCACTCGCGGTCTATTAGACCTCTCCGAGTACAAGAAACTTGCTGACATCCTCCCTATTTCCATCGTCGCTGGGTAAGCTTATTTATATTACAGTGCTCGCTCTACCCATATCTACACTTCCTTCGACCACAACAGACTCACCCGGCATCAAGGCACCCACGGATGGACTACCGCTTCACCGGTCGAGCTAGCTGCTTGAAGAGATTAAAACGCTTAACAAAAGGCCCTAACTCTTGCAGTCATGAGCACTGCAACTAGCTCTATCTGTTCAAGAGAGCGTGACGATGGTAACACATGTGGATGGGTGTCAGAATATCATCACCCTGTTCATTCATGTTCCTCTGAAATAGAAACTGACAAAATGAATTATAATGTGGTGAGAGGCCTGGCCTCAGAACTTCACTGCCAACAACATACCGCGACACCCGTCTCCAACATTAGTCATCCCAGTGAACACAAGAATGATAAGGGTCCATAGGAGTGCATCGACTAAAGTTGATATCAGTCCTCCAAACTCCACAACAAAATATATGATTAAGATACATGAATAATAGCAATCAAAATTAAATTCAATTTTTGGAAATTTTTTTTTTTTAAAAATGCCTAAGTTCCCAAAGGGAACATCAAGTGCCCAAAGGCATCCCTATAGAGCCTAAGTGTGGACAAAATCCAAATAGTTTGAGCTACACTACCGGAATAATAATCCATATATCCTTCAGTAATAGAATATAAAAAAACTACCTATATATGAGGACGTTGTCAATGTAAACAACGTCAATGTAAACAAGACATCAGGCTCACAAAAAGGCCCAAAGTTAGAAACCAATTTTAATGCTACCGGATGCAAAGCTAGATCTTCATACGAAAAAGAAATGATAATCAGATAGAAGATGCAAGACTAAGCGACCTAACACCCCTAGGGTGAAGACGTAACCATGGGGAACAACAGAATAATATTCTGTAATACACGTTAAACTCCCAAGAAATTTAATAAAAAAATTTCAACTTAGATGTGAGTCTCCCAAGGAAGACGTGTGTCGCCTGGCGTTTTAGACAGAATTCTAAGTGGAAAAGGGGCATAACTCTGGAAAAAATACAGCAGATCAAAAAATAAAATAGGAGGTGCACAATGCCATTATGTGATAAAGAATCACTGAAAGTTTCATCAAAATCCATTCATAGGTTAAAGAGGAATGGCGGATAAGAGAAAGTGTGACGCAGATGACGACGCGGACGATGCAAGACGACAAAAGTAATCCCTATATGTCGCTCCCCACTTCGTGGGGCGGCGACACAAAAATTTAATGCCATTATGTGATAAAGAATCACTGAAAGTTTCATCAAAATCCATTCATAGGTTAAAGAGGAGTGGCGGATAAGAGAAAGTGTGACGTGGACAACGACGCGGAGGATGACGCAAGATGACAAAAGTCATGGGGCAGCGACACAAAAATGATGAAGACAGGCGTATGGCCCAAAATTGGGAAACATAAAATAATTTTTCCAATTATTATAAAGTTACAGCCCTTAAAGTCTAAAACCACCGTTGAACACTTCCATCATCCAATAACAGCCTTGGATCCACCAATTCTTGCATTGATTTGTGTCTGGCATCCCCAAATGAAAGTGTCAATGACACTGTAGCTCAACTTGTTTAAGACATGTACATGTATAGTATATGACACAGCAATGACAAACATCTAGGTAATGACCTGATAACAAAGGTACATGTAAAGTATTGTAACGGTCTGTACATAAATGGTGACTAGCCTGTAACAAATATATAGGTAAAGTATTGTAAAGGTGGGGTGACAGTTAGATGCTAAACCAGAAAAGAAATCTTTGAGTGGGCCTGAATGAACTCCAAAAATATAGCATGGTGATAACAAAGGCACCCAAAAACACTCGTTCCTGTCACAAGGTGATAACAAAGGTACCCCAAGAAGTTTTGTGAAGATCGGTTCATAAATACAGACTCTAGCATGAGCCGTATTGACATGTGCACTTACTGTGTATAAGTAGCACGGAATAAATCAAAGTTCATCTAATTTGCATAATTTCTGCACGAGAAAAATCTTGTACTATATGTGATGTATTCCATGTTACTAAACATTCCTACAAAAATTTATTCAAATTAGAACTTTCATACAGAAGTTCTGTACAAAAAACGGATTGCACTAATTTTGGTACAAAATGGCTGCTGGTGGTCATCTTGAATTTTGGACCGCACCCAAAAACACTTGTTCTCGTCCCATGGTGATAACAAAGGTACCCAAGAAGTTTCGTAAAGATCGGTACATAAAAACAGCCTCTAGTCTGAGCCATATAGAAGTCGTGTACAAAAAACTGATTGGACCTAATTTCGGTACAAAATGGCCATTGACAGCCATCTTGAATTTTGGACTGCACCCAGAAACACTCGTTCTCGTCCCAAGGTGATAACAAAGGTACCCAAGAAGTTTCGTGAAGATCAGTTCAAGAATACAGCCTCCAGCCCTAGCCGTATTGACATGTGCACTTACAGTGTATAAGTAGCACTGAATAAATCAAAGTTCATCTAATTTGCATAGTTTCTGCATCGCATGTGATGTATTCCATGTTACTAAATATTCATACAAAAATGTATTCAAATCAGAACTTTCATACAGAAGTTCTACACAAAAAACTGATTGTACTAATTTTGGTACAAAATGGCTGCTGGTGGCCATCTTGAATTTTGGACCGCACCCAGAAACACTCGTTCTCATCCCACGGTGATAACAAAGGTACCCAAGAAGTTTTGTAAAGATCGGTTCATAATTACAGCCTCTAGCCTGAGCCGTATAGAAGTTGTGTACAAAAAACTGATTGGACCTAATTTTGGTACAAAATGGCCACTGGCAGCCATCTTGAATTTTGGACCACACCCAGAAATACTTGTTCTCGTCCAAGGTGATAACAAAGGTACCCAAGAAGTTTTGTTAAGATCGGTTCATAAATACAGACTCTAGCCCGAGCTGTATTGACATGTGCACTTACTGTGTATAAGTAGCACTGAATAAATCAAAGTTCATCTAATTTGCATAATTTCTGCACGAGAAAAAAACCTGTATTATATGTGATGTATTCCATGTTACTAAACATTCATACAAAAACATATTCAATTCAGAACTTTCATACAGAAGTTCTGTACAAAAAACTGATTGCACGAACTAAAGTACAAAATGGCTGCTGGTGGCCATCTTGAATTTCGGACCGCACCCAAAACCACTTGTTCTCGCTCCATGGTGATAACAAAGGTACTCAAGGAGTTTCGTAAAGATCGGTTCATAAATACGGCCTCTAGCCCAAGCCATATTGGCATTTGCAGTTACAGTGCTGAAAGTAACACTAAATAGATCAAAGTTAGTCTAATTGGCATAATTTATGCATGAGAAAAAAACCTGTATTATATGTGATGTATCCCATGGTAGTAAACATTCATACAAAAAATTATTCGAATCAGAGCTTTCATATGGAAGTTCTGCGCAAAAATCTGATTGCACCTAATTTTGTACAAAATGGCTGCCAGTAGCCGTCTTGAAATTCGGACTGGACACAAAAACACTCGTTCTTGTCCCATGGTGATAACAAAGGTACCCAAGAAGTTTTGTAAAGATCGGTTCATAAATACGGCCTCTAGCCCGAGCCGTATTGAATTGTTGATGGACAGACGGCCAGACGGACGACTGGCCATGGCATAAGCTCAAATTTGACTTACGTCAAAGTTGAGCCAAAAAGGAGATTTTAAAGCACAGATGTCAGTTCATTGTTGCTGACTTTAGGGCCAAACAAAGAATAATGTTGGCACTAATTTTGGTCACTTCCTGACGACTGCACATACGTGGAGGGTAAAAGTATGGAGGACCAGATAGGACTTTTAATTTTGGGTTTTGCAAGCAAATTTTGGGGATTAGGGGTTCAAAATTTGTGTTTGGCCCTTGATAACTTTGAGTTTGCACCAGCCAAATGGGCCGTTGGGTTATAGTATAAAAACATTGAATGGAATGATATGAAACACGACTATATGAAAATGAACTTTCCACATGTTAACCCTTTACCTAACATGAAAAGCAGACGATATTTGCAAACAAAAGTCTTGAATAACTAATTTTTTTCATCTTTTGTCTCAAAAAAGTAGGTTATGACCATTGGAACGAGCTTGATGACCTATGTTTTTGAGAAAAAAAAATATGAAAGAATAATGAAAATTAATTGGTGATTTTTGATAAAGTCATGAAATTTTTCATAGGTCCTGCTGACTGGGTCCAATTCCACCCGCTGTAGACAAGCACTGTCATAATGCAAGGGTTTTTTTTATTTTTGTTCAGAAATTTTCGAAGTCCAAAACAAAATATTTTCAGACTAATATTTTTTTTTCTTCTTCTTACTTAAAATTGACCAAAACGTATAAAAAAACAAAAATCTAATTTCTGGATTTTGGTCCAAAATTTTCTAAGTCCTACCTGGACCCCAAATTTTCAGTGTAAAAAAATTTTTTTTTTTTTTGTCTTAAAATTGACCAAAATGCGTAAAAAAACAAAAAACTAATTTCCAGATTTTGGTTAAAAAAGTCCCACCTAGACCCCAAATTTTCAGGGTCAAAATTTTTTTTTTGTCTTAAAATTGACCGAAACGCATAAAAAACAAAAAAAATCATTTCCGGATTGTGGTCCAAAATTTCTAAGTCCAGACCGGGACCCCAAATTTTCAGCCTAAGGGACTTGCCTTGAACAAACTTTAATCTCACCCCCTTAAGGATGCTGCATACCAAATATCAAAAGATTCTTATTATCTATATCTGAAGAAGAAGATTTTTAAAGAATATTCCTCCTACTGCACTAATTTAACCATTTGGGCTCCCATAGAGAGCCCAAATAAGGAACCATGGAATTGATTTCAATAAACATGTGAAACAATCTTTCAAAGATGGTATATGTGAAATTTGAAAGCTTTTGGAGCAGTGGTTTGGGAGAAAAGTAGTGTTAACTGTTTTTCCCATTACCCACAGTGTTAAAAAATGATGACTCAGCACTTTTTCAAAGTCCTAAAAAAGTACCCCATGTTAAAACCGATAGCAATTTTTTTTTTACCATTCCATTCTGTTGGTCCTGAGAAAGCTTCACACCAAATAAGAATTCTCAGTGCCATGCAGTTTTGGAGATATGAGCATTTTAAATTTTTTCTATTTTTAGCTCCTGTGGTTCGCATGGTGCGAGAGAAAACTCTTTTTTGCATAAATCAACTACTTATGTCCCAATAAAATCTCATATCAAATTTGGGTTCAAATCAGCCTCTCGGTTTGGAAAATAGAAAATTTGGGCGTGGCAAAAATTCTTGCCCCTCCCATAACGATGGCAAATATAGCCCCTAGAACTTCTCTTGAACAAATCTGAGTCTACACCCCAAAAGGAAAATAGGGAAGAATTCTCACTGGTGGATCTGAAGAAGAAGATTTTTAAAGAAAAGTCCTCATATTGCACTAAGTTAAAATTCGGGCTCCCATAGGGAGCCCAAATGTGAACCCAGGAAATCGATTTGTACAAACTTGAATTTGACCTCCCTGGAGATGTTGTATACCAAATATGGAATGATTCTGACTGGTGAATCTGAAGAAGAAGATTTTGAAAGAATAACCCTCATTTTGCACTAAGTTAAAATTTGGGCTCCCATAGGGAGCCTAAATTTGAACCCAGGGACTCAATTTGAACAAACTTGAATTTGACCCCCCTAGAGATGATGTATACCAAATAAGAAAGAATTCTGCCAGGTGGATCTGAAGAAGATTTTTTTTAATTTTGGAAAGAAACTCATGGGTGCTATCAGAGTTATGCCCCTTGTGGTGTCTCCTGTGGGTGCGGGAAGTTTATTTGTACAAGTTTTAATTGACATGTGATAGGGAACATGCACATCGAATTTGGTTCAATTTGATCCAGTAGTTTGTGAGGAGAAGTCGACAATGTAAAGTTCACGCCGGACGATGACGGACGGCAAGTGATAAGTTAAGCTCCCTTCGGTGAGCTAAACAACACATGAATTTTTTAATGTAATCATATTATTTTTTATTTTATTATACACCTTTTCTCATTTGATATGAAACAGCTTAAGGCTTCCATAAAATTACTCCGGAACATATGACAAGTAAGGTGTGTGAACAAAATCCCAATGAATAAAATATCTTGAGGTTTGTTAGGGACAATATGGCATCTCCTACAAACAAGAGGCCCCCCCTCCCCCCCCCCCCCATGGGGCCTGTGGTGCTCACCTGATCAAAGTTGTTTAAAGAAGAATTTAATTAGCATCTATGGCCAGTCAACACTAAGAGGAATGAAGTTATTTAATTATTTATAACTCTGTTGTCCATGCTAGATGATTTTTCCAAGTACTGGAATGCTACCACAGAAATAATGCCAAGATTTTCAGTAATGCAAAAGTAGAAAGTCCAAATGTCAACCAAGGGACTTAACTTGAACAAACTTGAAGGATGTTGTATACCAAATATCAAAAGATTCTGACTCCTGGTTCTAGTGAAGAAGATTTTGAGAATATTACCAATTTTGCACTAAGTTAAAATCCCCCTTCCCCCTCCGCCATAGAGAACACAGATATCATGGAAATTATAATCAATTAACAGGGTTATTCAGTTAAGAGATATTCAATTACGTGAGCTCCACTGTATTTTCAAAAAGCATTCAAACTCAGCTCATAGCAATGGATTGTGGAACATTTTTTACTGTATTCCAAAAATGAAAACATATTCTATTTTCAATTAATAGCTTTTTCAGATGATTGGGAATGGATGCTTTAGTATGGAAGAAAACAATACAGTGGAGCCCCCTTAATTGGATATCTCTTAATTGTATATTCCTGTTAATTGAATATAATTTTCCAACACAAAACCATTTGCCATACCTGCAGTACAAATTTGACCTGTTAACTGAATACAGGTTATAGAATAAACTCCAGTTAATTGAATAAAATATCTTGTAACCTGTCGAGAAGTTACCCTGACTCTCACCAGTTTTCCTTTGTTTATAGACCTATTTGGCCTCAGTACATCCAATACAGGCATTTAATCTATTATATCTTGTTTGACAGAGCTCATAGAGCTCTGTCAAACAAGATATAATAGAACAAATGCAAGTTTATCTCTAGAATACAGGAAAGTGACAATCCCTGTTAATTGAATATGCCTGTTAATTGAATAATTTCCAATGGCAAAGTAGCTATTCAATTAACAGGGTTTCACTGTATTTTTTTTTTTGTAATGGGATGGTGAAAAGTGACAGTAGCCCCCTCTGTCGCTCCATGCTCTGAACCCTCCTCTGCAGTGCATGTATTTGGAGTTATGGTCTTGGTCCAAAGTCATGACACAATATTTTTATGGACAAAGTTAGAATGCTCAAACAGTATGTGACCTTCATCTTGGAGTCTGAGAACTATGACCTGAGTCAAGGGCACACACACTTACTTGACTCATGAGTGAGCATTGTGTGAAGTATGAATGGAAAGATCTGTCAACTGAACCAACTATTATGGACGAAACAAAGTTAGTATGCAAAAATGTTTTTTATAGATTGGACGATGAATGGACAGACAGATGGATAGACAAAGCAGTATTTTATACTTAATGAAATAATTTTGATGTAGCATGAAAATATGAATACTGAAAGGAGATATTGTTTTTGATATACATGTCAAGTGGTGAATAAAAATCTTACCTGGAGCTTTTGGAGCCATTTCAACTGGTGGAGAATCTGAAATAACTGAGAAGTTCTGTTGATTTCTAACAATTCCAGTCCAGGTCTCACGACCAGATTTATCCCTCGGTCCCGATGGATTTTTGCGTTTTTCAACTGGCTCCAAATAGTTTTGATCAACTCCTGTAATAAACCAAAAAATTTTTTTAGAAAATAATAAAATCTGAATTGTGTTTTTCTGTGACTTGGGTTTGCTGTCATGTTAGGTAAAGTGTCGTGGTGAATCAAATATTCTTTTCCAGGCTCTAACTCCTTGCATGCTGCTGGCAGATATTCCTGATAGGATAGGATTTCTCTTTGCATTCACATTAGTATAATTTGGGAACATTTGATAAAATTTTCCCCTGATAAACTGAATGGATTTTTTTCACAAATTCACAATTCCCAGAGTTAAAATTAGATGAATTTTTCATTAAATCTAGTAGTGGCTGCTTCACAGCAGCCATGACTAAATTTGCTGAAAAATACCTTGAAAATACTCGGCGGCTTAAGAGTTAAAATATCCAACTAAATGAATCCAAAAATGTTCTCAGGAAATTCTGTTATTGATATAATGAACATTGCATGTTTTTATTGACTCACAGTGTCTTCCAAAGTCTGAATAACATAGCAAAATTTTCACTGGCTAACAGTGTCTTCCAAAGTGAGTATGAAATAATGAGATTTCACAATTTTACCTTCTTTGATGGATGTATTTTTATTTCCATCTCTTTGCAACAAAGCATGATTAAAATACATTGCTGATTTATTATATTTGTTTTGTAAACATTCAGTTTGAATGTTATGCAGATATATAGAATAAACGTATAGTGTTTTACAAGTAAAAAATTTAAAGAAAGATTTAAAGAAATCAACAATCGAACTATTAATTATGCTTGACAAATGTGGTAGAGGCCAGAGGTCAACAAGTCTGTCGCTACTAAGAGAATAAATTCTTTCAGTGTTGAACATACAGGGAAAATGTATCACCCTACTAGGTGAATAAAGCAAAAATTTATCCAAGGCAGTTATTGTTCAAATTAACGGCCATTTATGGGATAAAATAAAATATTATGTGAATGGTATTTACTTTTCAAAAAAGGCTGCATAAATTTAACTGCACACAAACATACTTCGTATTTCTTTATTAACCTCATAGAACAACTAGATCGAGTGTTAAATTTTCTCTGGTTGTCAAAAATTGCCTATCATGTGCCCCTAATTGGAATGAACTCACTGAGCACATTCAAATGGGGGGAGGGGGGGGGGGGAGGGAAGGGGGGGGGGGGGGGTCACATGATATGGTTTTATTGAAAATTTTGGAAAAATCTTAAAAAGTTAAAAAATTTATAGTAATTTATATATTTTTTATACTTACCAATGACCCAGACATAGCTGGTGCTAACTCTTGAAAATCTAGGGCCAAACACAAATTTTGCCCCCAATCCCCCAAATTTGCATCTAAAACCAAAAGAAGTTAAAAAATTTATAGTAATTTATATATTTTTTATACTTACCAATGACCCAGACATAGCTGGTGCTAACTCTTAAAATATAGGGCCAAACACAAATTTTGCCCCCCAATCCCCAAAATTTGCATCTAAAACTAAAGAAAACATGTCCTGAAAGGCCCTCCACACCTCGCCCCTACTGCGCATGCGCAGTGTCAAGGACGTTCCGAAATTGGCGCCATTAATCATTCTAATAACCAGTGCCTGGTAAGCGCTATGTACTCAGCGGGGAGGCAAGAGTTCCCAACTCCTGGGAGGGCCATCCCCGTCTGGGTCATTGGTAAGTATAAAAAATATATAAATTACTATAAATTTTTTAACATTTTTATACTGTACCAATGACCCAGACATAGCTGAATAGTAAAAAGGCTGGAGGGCCAAGGACATAGAGCAAAATGGAATACGCTCAATAAAATAAAATAGAGTCATCCCCTGTAGGGAAAAAGAAGTAATAGGCCTTACATGTATCTTTCTTATTTATGATAAATTAGAAAGATACAACACCTTCCAAAATTGAGCTTCATACATCCATGTACTCTATTAATATCCAATATAATCCTTATACTAATAATTTTTAAAGTAAGCCAATAAGTAAAGTAAGTCTAGAGAATAGAGACTCTTATACTCCTAAAAGTGTCTGAGGATTGCATAATCATGTCCGTTGACATATGCAATATTCAAAAGCTATACTTTAAAAACTAAGACTTGAATGAATTTTAAAAACCTAAACTTCTCACTAAACAACCATCCCAATAACAGCTCAGAATTACTAACTCCGGAGGAGGTATCCCCTTGTTTTCATAGTAAAACAGGTGACCCAAGGGAACATCCTCCCCCCCCCCCCTTTTCTTGCCCTGGGTCAAATAGCCCAGAGCGAAGAGGGCAGCCGAACGGAGACACTGCCGAAACAGACAGCCTACCTAGCTATAGTAGCAACTGTTAAGTGAATGACATTCTGAGCAGTAGATAATAGACCTAACAATAGAGGCCTCCAGAAATGGACTCGATATTTCTGAGATAAAATTCATGAATGTGGATGGCTGAGCGCAATGAGCGGCCTTCAAAAATCTATAATAGCGACACTATTAATGTAAGCCCAAGAAGTAGAAGAACTCTTACTTCATGAGCCGAAATCTTAAGCACAACTGCTAAGTCAATGATATACCATAAGCAGTACCGATAGTTAATAGAATCCATTCACAATAAAATGGAGCGTAACGTCCTTCTACTAGACATCAAAGACAGAAGAAGCTTACGCCCATAGTAATAAACAGATATCTGTTTATAAATACATAAACTGTACCCGGAAAGAGTAAAGGCCTATGCCCATACGAAGACGGAAGGACCTTAAAATAATAGGTTCCGGATAATAGGAGCCTAACTCTTATGCAACAATCCAACCTAAATAGTAACGGAAGTATTGATTCCGAAACTACGAAAGTGAAAATCATCCATCGATAGTGCATGAAACTCACTGACTCTACAGTAAAAGAGAAACCAACAGAATTACTGTCTAAAAGGTCAGAATTTGAAAACTACTGTTTCCAGAGGCTCAAATGATTACTTAGCTAAATAAGAACCGAAGTTAAAATCCGTATAGGAATTTAATCTAAAGATTCTAAGTCTATTTATCAAAAAGTTACTAACTGACTTAGATAAAGAGACAAAAGACTCAATTGTAAACTATCGTAGAGTGCATAGGTATGAGGTAACATAAACCTATAACCTAAATAATAACAGGCTGCAGTAGATCTTGTGAAACAAGTATACTAAAAAATAGCAATGAGTAGTATGGAGGGATCAACAATATGAACATAATGATCCCTACACCATGACGGAAGAGCCTCCACTTTATCCGCATAGAATAGCGAAGAAGAGGATCTCCTATAGTAAGAAATCGCGTCCAAAGCTCGTCCAGTACAGTGCTTACAATGCAATACGGACCACACAACGGAATACATGAAGGTTGCGACCTTGCTGGTTGTGATAAAGATGACACGATTTACCCAGTGAAAAAGATCCTCACATAGAGGAAGATTTCACGTTAAGACCCACAGTAGACAAGAGAGTAAATTACTCATGATCTCTGTGAAGATAGAGATGCTATCAACAGAAATGTATTGTGGTTGTTTATCTTAGCAATACCTGCTAAAACAACAGCGCCGGAGGATACGCGTATCCTATCATTCCGTCCTATAGATCAATAGAGCGTTAACAATATTAGCTCAGAGATCTGGACAAGCCAACACATACGTCTGCAATTGATTAGCAAGCTGTGTCATAAATAAATCATCATTGGGCGCTCCCATAGATAGCAAATCTGGTTGAATACTTGTTTGTTGAGAGTCCATTCTGACAGCAACAAGCGACCCGTAAGAGAACGGGAGTCCGATAAAACAATCAGACGACCCGGAATATGACGGACCAAAACTGAACTTGGTGTACTATAACCAACAGACGGATTCTTTCCATTAAATTGAATAACGGAAACGAAAGAGTGCCTCCCTGGTTCCGGAGATACGCCACTAATGTCGAATTAAAGGACAGGAATTTGGGCATGCGTTTCTGAATAATGTTCATGCAATGACATAAAGCAAGCCTAAAAAACATTATTCCGCGGAAGAAAACTGATTGCTAAAAGACTGCGGAACCCAAAGACCCTGGCACTTCGAATCCGTAGGGATCAGTATTATATCCCAATCTGTTTGACTGGCAACCGTCATAACAGCCACACTCGGGTCCGGCAACTGCGGCGGCACTCTCTGAGTTAACCACCGAATGTTTGCCCCAGTCTGAATCTCTTGTAACACTAGATAGACAAGAGAACGTGTAAATCGAGCAATTCATGGATTGCCGAAAAGTTGCCGTCGAAGAGAAGCTCCTCCGAGAACGAAGCGACTCTGAGAGAGTTCTTAACCTTACTATCCACGCGTGTGGATGTAGCTAGGGCTGCGTCACGTCTAACTAACTCCAATCAGCCACTGAAGGGCGGAGTTATACGTGAACAAACTACTGCCCTCAAAAGAAATTACATTGAGAATAATATCCCGTAAATCTTTTCTTGAAGACGTAATGATAACGCCTCAGTAAGGCGGATTACGTATAATAAAGCGTCTAAGTTAAGTCTACTATACATAATGTCGTTCCCAACATTGAAATTGGAAAAGACATAAACGGCGAAAAAGAATATATGCAGTCTTTAATCACACCGTCTAGACGCATATGAACTCTCGGTATGCCCTGCTCTGCCAAAATAAACTATATGTATAATTGATAAAATGGCAGAAATGAGCAACGCGGACAAGAAACTAAACTATCATGCTTAGTAGCAGGCTTGTATATATATATATATAGCGTCGAAAAATAAAACACATGTTGTAATGACAATATTGGACTGCGTCGGTAAGTCAGGGACAATGTCCCTGAACCGATCGAAAAATCCGAGTCCAATGACGCTATAAGTCTCTTATCCAAGATCGCAGCAAAGAAGTCCGAAATAATAATCACTGGAAGATAATGCCAGAAGATATGAAAGGCATCTTCCGATACTACTAAAGGGAAAACTCGAAATCTTTCGAATCCCTTTCGCCATCCTGTCGGACCCTATAAAGCGTTCGGTCGTCCGTACCTGATGCAACCGCGGACCGCACCGACCCAGCGCCGTCGGATAATTCCTGGTTCGACCGAGAAACTGTCAATTGCTGGGATGCTGCGAAACAACTGTGCTAACTCGGATAGCACGTCCGTCACTGAGGCCTGAGGAGAAGCGGTCTTACGATGCATTGCCGCTGGAAGCTCCGTGATCGTTACCCCGTGCATACTACCAATATGCGAGCGAACGGAGTGTATAGGCCTCGTGTCCCTTGGCTACCGGATGGCGCGACCTATTCGCCGTGGAATCACTGAATGCCGAAACTGATCGGATACTCGAGGTCACGTAGCCAATGTGCGGTCGTGTGCCCTGCTGTGAGGATGAGGAAGCATTAAAGACAGTCTCTCGGACTGTCAATATAACGGAGCGTCCCGACCAACGGACATATGCTCCGAATGTAAAATATCTGAACCACAACATGCGGTCCCCTATGTTGTTGGGAGAGAGAGGGACCTCTCTCGCTCACAGCCCGGACGGACCTGGACAAGCCAGGAACCGGACTAACAGGCTTCCTCCGATCTGTCCTCAATCTGCCGTCACTGGGTGAGTACTAAAGTAATTAAAGTGCTCGTATCACCCAAATCTCCTTCCTAGACCGCAACGGACGAACCCGGCAGCCGAACCATTCGATGAATGTACGCTACACCGGGTGAGCTAGCGAATGTCACTCCGTAGGCGATAGACATATTCCATGAGCACTTATTGCCGCTAACTCTTCATTAACTATGACGACAGAGGCACACTTTTGAAAGACATCTCCATAACTCTTCGAACAAGAAACCAGAAATGCTTGGTTAGCAAGCATAAAATAATAATATATATAGCGTCGTTCAATAATTCGAAAGTTTGTGTGACATTATTGGACTATGTCGGAACTGAGGGACGATGTCCCTGAACCGAACCAAAAATTTCAAAGTCCACCGACGCTATCAGTTTCTTATCCGGCATCGCAGCATTCTGGTCCGACGAAAGAAGCTGTAGAAGACCAAGTCAGATGACATACACAACAGCATATGTTGTTCCGAAAGGGAAAGCTCGAAATCCTCCGAATCCCTTTCGGTATCCCGTCGGACCGGATGAAACTTTCGGACGTCCGTACCCGCTTCCGCGGAGCGTCCCGACCCAGCATCGTCGGATAAAATATATGCGACAGATTCAGTTGATGCTGGGATGCTGCGATAAACTGTGCTATTAAGGAAAGCACGTCCGTTCCCGAGGCCTGTGCAGTAGCGGTCTTACGATGCATTGCCGCCGGAAGCTCCGTGTACGTTGACTCCCGCACACTTCCTATGCGAACGTCCGGAGTCTGCAGGCCTCGTGTCCCTGGCTACCGGATGGTGTGACCTGGTCGCCGAAGAATCCTTGATCGGCGAAGCTGGTAATATATCGGCGGTCACGCAGCCAAGGTGCGGTCGTGTGCGCTGACGAGAAGAGGAAGCCTTAGCAGTCTCAGCGGACTGCCTATACAACGGAGCGTCCCGAGCGACGGACGTATGCTCCGCTTGCGACACATTTTGTACCACAACATCTGGGGCCAGATGTTGTTGAACGAGAGAGGGGCCTCTCTCGCTTGCCGTCCGGATGGACCGGAACGAGCTATGAACCGGACTAAAAGGCTTCCTGTGTTCTCCCTCCGATCCGCCGTCACTGGGTGTGCATTAGGTTAATTTATAGTGCTCGCATCACCCCAAAATTCCTTCTAAACCGCAACGGACGAACCCGGCTGCCGAACCATTCGGTGAATGGACGCTACACCGGGCGAGCTAGCGGACGTCAAAGGCCGTCGAACCTACTAGGGTCCTCTTAGGCAATTGGCGTATTTACATGAGCACTTTTCCGCTAGCCCTTCATTAATTGTGACGACGGAGGCACACTGTTGGAAGACATCACAGATACATCACCCTTATCTTGATCGTCTGAAATAGAAATTGATAAAGTAGAGTGACCCTGCGGGGAAAGGACCGGAGTGTCCAAATCCCCAATAACATACCGTGACATACGCTTCCCATATTGTCATCGAAATCATACGATACAGAACAGGAGTTAATGCGAGTACACTGACCACATATAGAATGATAATAAGTCAGAGGAAGACTTCCTCTTAAAACAATTGATCAATATCCTTTCAATGTGAAAAGAAAACAAGTCCTGGTACTCGCACTAACCCCTGGCAATCAAAATACATAATAATAATATGATCCATTAATAAAGAAAAAATAATTGAAATCAAAATATTTTGAAAAAATATTTTTTCAGAACAGCCCAAGTTTCTGAAATGTAACGTTGAGCCCCAATGGATCCCAAGCCTAAGTGTGGACAAAAATTTTAAAAATATTTTAAACAATTTATTCAACACTTACGAACAATAATAATGTATCTAGTTATGATTAAAATAACATCAAGATATTATTTTTTAGAAATCCCCCCCCTCACACAGAGGGCTGTTGTAAATGTAAACAATGAGTGTAAAAACACTAAAATAAGACTCCAGGCACCCAGGCCCGAAATCAGTTACCAAAAATACACCATCTGATGCAAAACAGAGACTTCCAGGGAAGAAACTGCAGAACATCAGATGGTAGATGCAGAACACAACGCCTAACCACCCGTAGGTGAAGACGTAAACATGGGGAAAGAACAGAATTCATTCTGTTATTCAGCTAAAACTCCCAAGAAAATTTAGTAATAATAATTACAAAAACTATGCCAAAAGCATGGGAGAATAGCAAGGGGGAACTTAAAGGACAGGGAGAGAGGAAAACACTTAAAAAACAGTGTAACTAAATAATCAGAATGACAACAAAATGGCTGCTGCCTTGAAAATAGGTAACTTAACATAATTTCATTAAAAAATTTTAAGTTACAGCCCTGATAATATTCTGTCACACATTCTTTTCCTCTCCTCCTTCTCTATCCTCCTTAGAATCACCATTTCACTAATATTTATGTGTCTGGCATCATTTAAACTGAGATTTATAAGCACAAAGTTCAGTCAGATGTTAACTGATGAAGGGCCAAACTTAGAATGATTAATGGCGCCAATTTCGGAACGTCCTTGACACTGCGCATGCGCAGTAGGGGCGAGGTGTGGAGGGCCTTTCAGGACATGTTTTCTTTAGTTTTAGATGCAAATTTTGGGGATTGGGGGGCAAAATTTGTGTTTGGCCCTATATTTTAAGAGTTAGCACCAGCTATGTCTGGGTCATTGGTACAGTATAAAAATATCATGTCCTGAAGGACCTCCATACTTTGCCCTTACTGCGCATGCGCAGTGTCAAGGACGTTCCGAAATTGGCGCCAATCATCATTCTTAACGGCAGTGCCTGGTCAGCGCTATGTACTCAGCGGGGAGGTATGAGTTCCCAACTCCTGAGAGGGCCATCCCCGATTGGGTCATTGGTAAGTATAAAAAATATATAAATTACTATAAATTTTTTAACATTTTTATACTGTACCAATGACCCAGACATAGCTGAATAGTAAAAAGGCTGGAGGGCCTAGGATATAGAGGAAAATCCAATAAGCTCAACTATATAATATAGAGTGAACCCCTCAAGGAGAAAAGGAGTATTAGGCTTTACATATATCTTTCTTATTTAAAGATAAATTAGAAAGATACAATACCCTTCATAATTGAGCACAATAACATTCATGTTCTCTATTAACATCCAGTATAACCCTTTATACTAATTATTTTTAAAGTAAGCCAATAAATAAAGTTAGTCCAGAGAATTGAGACTCTTTATATTCTTTAAAAGTGTCCGAGGATTGTATATTAACGCCCGTTTGACACTTGACATATACAAATGCTTCACACCGAGCTACTCTTTAAAAATATGACATGAATGAATTTTAACATTAATATTACACTTTAAAACCATCCCGGAAACGACTCAGAATTACTGACTCCGGAGGAGGAATTCCCTTGCTTTTCACTATAAAGCAGGTGACCTAAGGGAACACCCTCCCCCCTCCCCTTGCCCTGGGTCAAATAGCCCAGAGCGAAGAGGGCAGCAGGACGGAGTCACTGCCGGAACAGAAAGCCTGCATAACTATAGTTGCAATTGTTTAGTGGACGACATTCTGAGCAACAGATAATGGACCTAAACAATGCAGGTCTCCAGAAATGGACTCAATATTTCTGAGATAAAAATTCGTGAATGTGGATGGCTGAGACCAATAAGCAGCCTTCATTAAATCTGTAATAGCCACACTATTTGCGTAAGCCCAAGATGTAGAAAGAGCTCTTACTTCATGAGCCGAAATCTTAAGCACAGACTGCTGGGAAGAAGATAAATTTTCATAAGCAGTACAGATAGTTAATTGAATGCATCTAGCAATAGAATGGACCGAAATGTCCTTTCTATTAGGCATCAGAGACAGAAAGAAACGTTTTCGTCCCTTTCTGATAAACTGAGATCTCTGTTTATAAATACGTAAAGCTCTAACAGGACAGAGTAAAGGCCTACGCCCGTCTGAAGACGGAAGAGCCTTAATAACAATAGGTTCCGGATATTTATTAGGAGCCTGATTCTTAGCTAAAAATCCAACATTAGTAGTGAAGGTGATAGTGTTCCCGACACTACGATAGTGAGAATTGTCCACCGATAGTGCATGAAGCTCACTGACTCTTCTAGCAGAAGAGAAAGCTAAGAGAAAAGCTGTCTCATAAGACAAGAATTTGAAATCTACTGTCCCAAGAGGCTCAAATGGCTTTTCCTTTAGTTTAAGAAGAACACAAGCTAAATTCCACTTAGGAATTAATCTAAGAGTTCTGGGTCTATTTATCGAGAAGTTTCTACTAACTTAGATAAAGAGACATTAGATCCAATTTGTAAACTATCGTGGTGTGCATAGGTATCAGATAACATAGACCTATAACCCTTAATAGTAACAGGCTGCAGTTTGATTTCGTCAAACAAGTATACTAGAAAGTTTGCAATGTCTGGTATGGAGGGATCAAAAATATCAACAGAATGATCCCTACACCAACGACGAAAAACCTTCCACTTAGCCGCATAGTTTAGTGAAGAGGAGGTCCTCCTACAGTTAGAAATCGCGTCCACTGCTCGTCCTGTAAAGTGCTTGCCATGCAAGAAGGACCGCACAACGGAAAAACGTGAAGGTTGAGACCTTGTGAGTTGTGATGAAGTTGACGCGGTTTCCCCTGCGAAAGAAGATCCTCCCGTGGAGGAAGCTTTCGTGGTAGGTCCCACAACAGACACCTGAGTAGATTTATCCATGGTCTCTGTGGAGACAGAGATGCTACCAACAGAATCTTGCATTGAGATTGTTTTATCTTTAGCAATACTTGCTGAATCAACGGCACTGGAGGATACGCATATCCTATCATTCCGTCCCATGAGATCGATAGAGCGTCTACTGCAAATGCTCTTGGATCCGGGCACGGTGACACATAAGTCTGCAACTGATTGTTGAGATGTGTCGCAAATAAATCTATCATTGGCCGTTCCCACTGGTAGCAAATCTGATTGAATACTTGTTTGTTGAGAGTCCACTCCGACGGCAACAAGCGACCCTTCCGTGAAAGGGAGTCTGCTAGTACATTCAGACGACCCGGTATATGACGGACCGAAAGTAGAACTTGATGTTCTAGAGCAAACAGAAGGATTCTCTCCGTTAAATTGAATAACGGAACGGAATGAGTGCCTCCCTGGTTCCGTATATACGCCACTACTGTCGTATTGTCGGACAGGATTTGGACATGAGCTTTGTGAATAATGTCCATCCAATGACGTAACGCAAGCCAAATTGACATCATTTCCTTGATGTTTATGTGCTTGCTTAGGAACTGTGGATCCCAAAGACCCCGGCATCTCGAATCCGTTGGGATCAATGATGCACCCCAAACTGTTTGACTGGCATCCATCATAATCGTAAAACTCGGATCCGGCAACTGCAGCGGAACTCCCTGAGTTAACCACTGAATGTTTGCCCAAGTCTGAATCTCTTGTTTCACTTGATCTGACAAGAGAACGTCTATGTCGAGCGAATGAATCTTCACACTCCAATTCTGAGTTAAGAAAATTTGGAGAGGACGAGTGCGTAACCGCCCCATCGGAATGAGATCCGCAGCCACTCCGCACAGACCTATCAGTCTCATGAACTCCCTCGCTGTGACTTTGTCTGCATGAAGACAATAGCGAGCGTAACAACTGACTAATTTCACTCTGGTTAACGGCAGACGAACGAGATTGTTGTGCGTCTCGAAGCTCATTCCCAGATGAGTGAATGACTTGGACGGCACCAGATCCGACTTCTCCTCGTTTATAACAAAACCGAGACGTCGGAGCAATAGAAGCAGATTCTGCACATCGTTCTGAAGCGTTAACTCGTTGCCGTACCTCTGAAGAATGTCATCCAGGTAGGCCGACGTTACCGCAGACGAATGAGCTCGGAAATACATCATTACCGAGTTCATTACCCGAGTGAAAGCCCAGGGTGCTAGGTTCAATCCGAAGCACATCGCCCGGAATTGATACACCACTCCTAGGACTGCGAAGCGTAGATACTTTCTGAATGTCGGATGTACCATGACATGAAAGTACGCATCTTTGAGATCTATGCTTGTAGCATAATCGTTCACCCGAATACTCGCTCTGACCGACCGAATCGTCTCCATATAGAATTTCGGAGCGACGATCAGCTTGTTTATCCAGCTCAAATCTATGACTGGACGGAACGAGACGTCTGGTTTCGGAACCAGAAACAGATGGCTGTAGAATCCCGGTGTTTCCTGGTCTTCTACGACCTCTACCACGTTCTTCATTAAAAGAGACTGCACCTCCGATAACAGAGCGTCTCTTTTCTGCGGATTTGATGGAAGTTGAGTCCATTTTGGACTTCGAGTTAAAGGGGGCTTTCGTTTGAAGGATATTCTTAGACCTTCCGAAATCACCCCTCTCACCCAAGGGTCGTCCGTAATCGATGCCCACTCTTCTGAAAAACTCGACAACCTTCCGCCAACCGGAACATGATAGAGGTTGAAGCCATCACCTCCTGGACCTGCGAGGCCTGCGGGATGAGAAACCACGTCCTCCACGACCCGCGCCTCGTCCCGTCCCGTCGACCTCGGGGCGTCCGACTGATTGTCCCGGCCCGAAGGACGTCCCGCACATGAGTCGTTGCCTTGACAGTCTCTTGAATAAGACCAAGAGGATGCACCGGAACCTCTATAGGAACCTTTCTTGGGCGCATTAGTCCCAGAAGTGCCTGTCTTACTCTTATCTACTGTATCCGACTTTTTGGAAGCGGATTTAAACAGCAGAGAATCCGAAGCTTTCTTAGTAATTTTATCGTAGATTGCAGAAAGCTTGCCGTCGAAGAAAAGTTCTCCGGAGACCGAAGCGACTCTGAGAGAGTTCTTCACCTTACTATCCACGCGTGTGGATGTAGCTACGGCTGCGTCACATCTGACCAACTCCAGGTTTGCCACTGAGAGGGCGGAGTTATACGTGGAATAAGCTACTGCCCTTGAAAGAAGTCTTAAAGAGGATTGTATATCCTAGAATTCTTTCCCTTGAAGACGCAGTGATAACGCCTTTGTAAGGTGGTCTGCGTAAGATAAAGCGTCTAAACTGGCCCTGTTAGACGTAATTGTCGTATCCAACACCGTGGTTGGAACGGACGTAGACGACGGTAATGACAATTCTAAGTCTTCCGCCTCGTCGTCAAGACGCAGAGGAACTCTCGGAATACCCTGTCCTGCCGTATCGAATTTATTCCTTGCATTAATGAAAGGCAGGTTAAGAGCATTGGAGGACAAGAAACCAGCTTTGCCTGTTTTGGAAGCAAGCTTGAAGATAGCGTCGTACAATAATTCAAATGTTCTTGTGACATTATTGGACCGAGACGGAAACTCAGGGACGATGTCTCTGAACCGCTCGAAGAATTCAGTGTCCAATGACGCTATCAGTCTCTTGTCCGGTACCGCAGCAGTCTGGCCCGACGGAACAACCTGAGGAAGGAAGTGCCGGATGAAATCCACGGCAGCTTTATGTTGTTCCGAAAGGGACAGCTCCAAGTCATCCGTATCCCTTTCGCCATCCGGTCGGGCCTCATGATGCTCCCGGTCGTCCGCACCCGATGCTTCGGCGGAGCATACCGACCCAGCGCCGTCGGATAATTCCCGATCCGACACCGATTCTGTCGGTTGCTGGGATGCTGCGATAATTTGTGCTATCTGAGCTAGCATGTCCGTCATCGAGGCCTGCGGAGTAGCGGTCTTTCGCTGCTTAGCCACGGGAAGCTCCACATCAACTGACTCCCGCATACTCTTCCTATGCGAACGTCCGGAGTCTACCGGCCTCGTGTCCCTGGCTACTGGATGGCGTGACCTGGTCGCCGAAGAATCCCTTATCGGCGAAGCTGGTAGAATATCCGCGGGCATGTAGCCGCCAAGGTGCGGTCGTGTGCGCTGGTGAGAGGATGAGGAAGCCTGAGCAGTCTCCGTGGACTGCCTATACAACGGAGAGTCCCGAGCGACGGACGTGTGCTCCGCTTGCGACACATTTTGTACCACAACATCAGGTCCCTGATGTTGTTGTACGAGAGAGGGGCCTCTCTCGCTCGTGGCCCGGCTGGACCTGGACGAGCTAGGAACCAGACTAGAAGGCTTCCTCCGATCTCTCCTATCATCCACCGTCACTGGGTGTGCACCTTGTATGTTTATAGTGCTCGCATCACCCAACATTTCCTCCTGGACCGCAACGGACGAACCCAGCTGCCGAACCATTCGGTGAATGGACGCTACACCGGGCGAGCTAGCAGACGACAGCGCCGTCGATCCTACTCGGGACCTCTTAGGCAACTGTCGTATCTCCATGAGCACTTTTGCCGCTAGCTCTGCATTCAATTGTGACGACGGAAGCGCACTCTTGGAAGATAACATGGAAACATCACTTTGTTCTTGTTCCTCTGAAATAGAAACTGATAGACTAGAGTGACCCTGCGGAGAAAGGGCTTTCTCCACTAACAACATACCATGACACACGTTTCCAATGTTTGTCATCCCAATATTGACATATTGAACAGGAGTTAGTGCGAGTACACTGACTACAATTAATACAATGATCATGAAAGTCAGAGGAAGATTTCTTCCTATTACAATTTGAACAATGTCCTTTCATTGTGAAAAGACAACAACAAGTCCTAGTACTCGCACAAACCCCTAAACACAAAGATACATAATAACATGATCCATTAACATTGAAAAAAGCAATTGAAATTCAAAATAATTTTTGAAAAATATTTTTTCAGCGAAGCCCAAGTTTCTGAAAAGTAACGTTGAGCCCCAATGGATCCCAAGGGTAAGTGTGGTCAAAAATTTTAAAATTATTTTAAATAATTAATGCAACACTTACGGATAATAATAATGTATCTAGTAATGAGTAAACTACTCCAAAGGCAAAAAGCCCCCCCTCAAAAGAGACTGTTGCCAGTGTAAACAAGAAGTGTATAAACACCAGAAAACATGACTCCAGGCACTGACAATACTGGCCCGAAATCAGTTATCAACAATACACACTATCTGATGCAAAACAGAGACTTCCAGAGAAGAATCTGCAGAATATCAGATGGTAGATGCAGAACACAACGTCCAAACACCCATGGGTGAGAACGTAAACATGGGGAAAATAACAGAAATCATTCTGTAACCAAGCTAATTCTCCCAAGAAATTTTAGTAGTAATCTTACTCAAAAATATGCCAAAAGCATGGGAGAATAGCAAGGGGGGACTTACAGGATATGGAGAGAGGAAATACTGAATAAGCAGTGCAACTTCAAAGCAAGAATGACAACAACAGGACCATGCCTCGAAAATAGGCAACTTAACATAATTTCATTACAAAATTTTAAGTTACAGCCCTGAATATTTTCTGTCACTCCTTTTTCCTCTCCTCCTTCTCTATCCTCCTTAGAATCACCATTTCTCCAATATTTATGTGTCTGGCATCATTTAAACTGAGATTTACAAGCACAAAGATCAGTGAGATGTTAACTGATGAAGGGCCAAACAAAGAATGATGATTGGCGCCAATTTCGGAACGTCCTTGACACTGCGCATGCGCAGTAAGGGCAAAGTATGGAGGTCCTTCAGGACATGATTTCTTTTGGTTTTAGATGCAAATTTTGGGGATTGGGGGGCAAAATTTGTGTTTGGCCCTAGATTTTTAAGAGTTAGCACCAGCTATGTCTGGGTCATTGGTACAGTATAAAAATATAATATTTAAAATAGTAAATTTGGATATTGTCTGCATTGTGTAAAGGGTAAATTAGTTGAAGAGGATGAATTTTTTGCACTGTCCCTATGCTTTATAATCAAGAGTTTCCCGATTTTTCCTAAATGCACAACAAATTATGTGATGAGTGAGCGTGGTTTCTATTATATATACCCACCATGTGGAAAAACTGGAATTTTTTACCAATGGAAATGCAGAAAAAAATAATCTAAATTCACATTGGAAAAAGGGCCGATTACCGGCCCAATTCCCAATACAAATTTGAATCATGTTGATCACCAGTTTGGTCAATACATGTACATTTATTTGAAACTTTTCTTCTGAAATAGAAGTTGGAGTATAACTTATTACAACAGGCTTATTCCTTTTCCTAATGAATCAGTCACATATGCCAACATAATTTTCAAATTGAGCAGCTGAAAAAAAATACATCACTGCGCATATTCGACACGATATGGATTTGTTGAAATTTTCGGAACATACTGAAAAAAAAAAAAAAAAAAAACAAATTTTGTTATTGTGTGCCTTGAGTAAAGGATTAACAAAGCTCTCAAGTTCTGTAATGGGTTAAATTTCTGTTAATTCTGGCACAAAACAGTTTGGGAAATTTTGCATACAGTGTACGAAGACAAGTAAGGCCCCACAAGGTACATCCTTCTGTTTCTCAGGTCATTTTTTGTAAAATTGCATGTGAGCGTGCAGTTTTTATTTTATTTTTGTAATTATTTTTTTGCCATCAAAAGTTCATGTTCTTGGTTTGTTTTATAATTTAGGCCTCATAATCTACAGAATAGCATGGGTGGTGGTGTATTTCATCCCATGAGTGCAAGAAGGCTTTGGACTGCAAAAGCATTGCAAAGCCTTCTTGCACTCAAGGGATAAATTTATCAATTTTATTAACTTGGGTAAAATGTTAGACATAAACCATTTAATTTTTTATTTTTTTTAAGGTTTGCATTGGTTATAAAAAGAGAGCATGCGGCGGTCAAAATGATTATGTGGGAAGGCCTGAGAAACAGATTTTTAACTTTTTTAGGCCTAATAAGAGTTTAATATTTAGTTTTATTATGATTAGTTATCTCTCTGTTAGATGCAACTATTGGGGATCCAGTGCACAAAAGCTGACTACAAAAGCTGACTACAAAAGCTTATCATCTAGGTTCACACAAGATTCTAAAAATGAAATTGAATGACATTCAAAGACAACATATTTCAAATTTTTTTTTAATGAATCTATAAGTTAAACCTTCACCCAACCTGAACAGAAGATGACACCTGCAAAACAATTTCTTGAATGACTAAACATTTTCAATTTTCATCTCAAAAACATAGTTTATGACCTCTCATTGCAACAAGCTCATTTCAATGAGGGGTCACAAGCTATGTTTCTGAGAAAAATGAAAGTGTCAATGACACTGTAGCTCAACTTGTTTAAGACATGTACATGCATAGTATGTGACACAGCAATGACAAACATCTAGGTGATGACCTGATAACAAAGGTACATGTAAAGTAATGTAACGGTCTGTACATAAATGCTGACCGTAGCCTGTAACAAATATATATGTAAAGTATTGTAAAAGTGGGGTGACAGGTAGATACTAAACTGGAAAAGAAATCTTTGAGTTCCAGAGAGGGTCTAACTGAACCCAACAATATTTGTTCTCATAGCAAAGTGATAACAAGGGCACCCCAAAACACTCATTCCTGTCACAAGGTGATAACAAAGGTACCCCAAGAAGTTTCATGAAGATCAGTTCATAAATACAGACTCTAGTCCAAGCCGTATTGACATGTGCACTTACTGTGTATAAGTAGCACTGAACAAATCAAAGTCCATCTAATTTGCAGAATTTCTGCACAAGAAAAAAACCCATATTACGGTATATGTGATGTATTCCATGTTACTAAACATTCCTACAAAAATTTATTCAAATCAGAATTTTCATTCAGAAGTTCTGTACAAAAAACTGATTGCACTAATTTTGGTACAAAAAGGCTGCTGGTGGCCATCTTGAATTTTGGACTGCACCAAAAAACACTCGTTCTCGTCCCACGGTGATAACAAAGGTACCCAAGAAGTTTCGTAAAGATCGGTTCATAAATACGGCCTCTAGCCTGAGCCATATAGAAGTTCTGTACAAAAAACTGATTGCACTAATTTTGGTACAAATTGGCCACTGGCAGCAACCTTGAATTTTGGACTGCACCCAGAAACACTCGTTCTCATCCCAAGGTGATAACAAAGGTACCCAAGAAGTTTCGTGAAGATCGATTCATAAATACAGCCTCTAGCCCGAGCCGTATTGACACATGCACTTACTGTGTATAAGTAGCACTGAATAAAACAAAGTTCATCTAATTTGCATAATTTCTGCTTGAGAAAAAAACCTGTATTATATGTAATGTATTCCATGTTATTAAACATTCATACAGAAATTTATTCAAATCAGAACTTTCATACAGAAGTTCTGTACAAAAAACTGACTGCACTAATTTTGGTACAAAATGGCCGCCGGCAGCCAACTTGAATTTTGGACCGCACCCAAAAACACCCTTTCTCGTCCCAAGGTGATAACAAAGGTACCCAAGAAGTTTTGTGAAGATCGGTTCATAAATACAGCCTCCAGCCCTAGCCGTATTGACATGTGCACTTACAGTGTATAAGTAGTACTGAATAAAACAAAGTTCATCTAATTTGCATAATTTCTGCACGAGAAAAAAACCTGTATTATATGTGATGTATTCCATGTTACTAAACATTCATACAAAAATTTATTCAAATCAGAGCTTTCATACAGAAGTTCTGTACAAAAAACTGATTGCACTAATTTTGGTACAAAATGGCTGCTGGTGGCCATCTTGAATTTTGGACCGCACCCAAAACCACTTGTTCTCGTCCCACGGTGATAACAAAGGTACCCAAGAAGTTTTGTAAAGATCGGTTCATAAATATGGCCTCTAGCCCGAGCCGTATTGGCATTTGCAGTTGCAGTGCTGAAAGTAACATTAAATAAATCAAAGTTAGTCTAATTTGCATAATTTACGCACGAGAAAAAAACCTGTATTATATGTGATGTATCCCATGGTACTAAACATTCACACAAAAAATGATTCAAATCAGCACTTTCATATGGAAGTTCCGCACAAAAATCTGATAGCATTTAATTTTGTACAAAATGGCTGCCAGTGGCCATCTTGAATTTCAGACCGGACCCAAAACACTCGTTCTCGTCCCACAGTGATAACAAAGGTACCCAAGAAGTTTCGTAAAGATCGGTTCATAAATACGGCCTCTAGCCCAAGCCGTATTGGCATTTGCACTTACAGTGCTGAAAGTAACACTAAATAAATCAAAGTTAGTCTAATTTGCATAATTTACGCACGAGAAAATTGTATTATATGTGATGTATCCCATTTCATACAAAAAATTATTCAAATCAGAGCTTTCATATGGAAGTTCTGTGCAAAAAATCTGATTGCACCTAATTTTGTACAAAATGGCTGCCAGTGGCTGTCTTGAATTTCAGACCAGACCCCAAAACACTCGTTCTCGTTTCATGGTGATAACAAAGGTACCCAAGAAGTTTCGTAAAGATCGGTTCATAAATGTGGCCTCTAGTCCGAGCCGTGTGTACGGCGCAATGGACGATGGGCCATGACAATACCTCAAATTTGGCTTCGCCAAAGTTGAGCTAAAAATGAAAAGACAAAATTTGAATGGTGATTTTTTTAAATAGCGCTGGCCGTACATGGCAATTATGTTGGGTAAAGGGTTAACTCAACTCTTAACACAGTACTTGTTGAACATGCAACCCACATTTTCAAGTATGATACCTTTTCTTTAATATCAATATTTTTCAAGTTATCAGAAAAAAAAACCTACATTCATATTTTATATGCTAAACGATAGATTTTTGAAAAAACTGCGGAAAGACAGAACTCGTATCCCCCCAACTGTGAAGATATAGAAATTTTCACTTTCAAGGTATCAATCAAAATGGCGGCTTTCAAAGCATCACTTCAAGGTGAATACGAGTCAAATTATCACTGGAAATGATAAATTTGTTCTAAAAATGTATAATGAAAAGAAAATCTAGTGTTTTTGAGTGGATACCGATCATTTCCAGCAATAACTGGACATGTATTCACCTTGAATTGAAGCATGAAACCCACCAGCTGAATCAGATCACAAGATGCTACCTGTTCCGAGTATCCATCAAATTATTTCCGTTTATCAATGTGCATCAGCTGTTTACTTTCATGCATCAATTCAAAGTTGAAACGAAGTGGAATTATCAATAGAAATAATCAGATTCTTATGAAAAGTGTATAATAAAAAGAAATCTAGTGTTTTTGGAGTGGATATCAAAAATTACCTCACTTCTGACCAAGATAAATGGTTATTTTTCGCTTGCAAAAAAATAACTATTGGTCTCGGTCACTCATGAGATAATTTTCAGTATTCTCTCAAAAATACTAGATATCCTCTGTATATGACTGCACTAATACAATACCATGTTTAACCCAAGAATTAACACACTTTTTGTATTGTATTAAATTTTCCATAAAAATAATTTTCAAAACTGCTCTAATTAATGATAGAGTTTATAACTTATTTTTATAAATTCATCCGAAGTATTGACACAGCCTGAATTGGGTGGTGTAATGACTCATAGTGATTGTGTTTGTATGTACATTTCAATAAAAAAATTAACTTAATTTTGAACAATAATGTACTTTGTTCACACTTTCAATATGCTTATTAAAAGATATATACCAAATGTGTTTGTTATTATTCATGTCAGGGAAATATTCAGTGTTTTACGTGATCAAGATAAGGTAAGTTAAACTGAAAGTTACAGGAATCTTGAAAAGGGCTTTTTACAAATGAACAAGCAATATTAGCATTCAAGATAACCCTATATTACCAAAGAAGTAAAAATCAGAGAAACAGTCATATGGAATTGCACAACTTTGTTGTGAGATACCCGCAAAAAAACTGTTTGACACAAGGTAACCCTGGCTGTCAAAAATGTCAGACTCCAATAAAAATGAACAAAGAAATAATTTAATCTCTTGTATATTGTTTTACAGGGCTCAAAAGGAAATGCTTCTCATCGATATTTCAGGGGCGGTGTGTGTGTGTGTGTTGGGGGGGGGGTTAAGGGTGGGGGTGTATGGGGTGGGGCTATCAGTAACATTTTACGGGTGGAGGAAGCCACAGTACCTGGAGAAAACCATGAACAGTGGCAAGCAACTTTGAGACTACCCAACGCACTAATTCCGCAAAAGCAGTTACCATTGGCTGACGGCAGATGCAACATCGATGTGCAGTGTGCCTTTGTTCCAGCATCACCATGTCCCCACATGGCCAAATGGGATTAAGTGAAAAGCTTTTGATGGATGAACTGAGGCCAAATAAGTCAGTGAACATGGGAATGAGACTATATAGGTCAATAAGGCTTAAAAAATTGAAAATTTTTTTTTATGAGGCCCTCCTGCATGGTCCTTTTGACTGCCGCATGTTCTCTTTTTATAACCAATGCAAACTTAAAAAAATAAAATTAAATGGTTTATGTCTGATATTTCACCTGAGTTAATAAAATTGATAAATTTGTCCCTTAAGTGCAACAAAGCTTCACAATGCTTTAGCATTGCAAAGCCTTCTTGCACTTCAAGGAAGAAATATGCCACTACCAATGCTATTCTGTAGATGATGAGGCCTAAAACATAAAAGAAACCAAGAACATGAACTTTAATCACAAAGAAACAATTGTAAATATATTCAAGAGGCCTGAAGTGCTGATCTTGAACAAAACATGATATAAGAATGAGTCTACATTATGCAATCCACCTCCATGGGGTACACTGTCAATCCTTGAGTCCCTCAGGAGTGACAAAAATAATCCAGGCATCATGCCTTTTCTTCAGTTGATCATAATGTAAAATGGAGAGCTCAATACGGATTAATCTTAGTTACACACCTCTAGAGGGTACTGAATACAAAAATTTTAATTCTTCACACATGGCCAATTCCGGCTCCCACAGGGAGCCCAAATATTAACCCAGTCTCTCGATTTGAACAAAGTTGAATCTGACTTTCCTTGAGATGTTGTGTACCAAATATGAAAGCATTCTGACTGTTGGATCTAAAGAAGAAAAATTTTAAAGAAATTTCTTCATATTGCACTAAGTTAAAATTTGGGCTACTATTAACCTACAGATCCGATTTGAAGAAACTTGAATATGCTCTCTCTCCCCCCCCCCCCCCCCCCCCACCCTCCCCTCCACTAGAGATGTTGTATACCAAATATGAAAGCATTCTGACTAGTGGATCTGAAGAAGATTTTTGAAGAAATTCCCTCATATTGTACTAAGTTAAATTTCAGGTTCGCTAATGAAGCCCAAATATTAACCCAGGCACTCGAATTGAACAAACTTGAATCTGACCCCCTAGAGATGTTGTATACCAAATATGAAAGCATTCTGACTGGTGGGTCTGAAGAAGAAGATTTTTAAAGAAATTTACTCATATTGCATGAAGTAAAAATTTGGGCTACCATAGTGAGCCCAAATATATACCTAGGGATCCGATTTGAACAAACTTGACTTGACTCTGCCCCCCCCCCCCCCCCCCCCCACCCACCCACCCACCCAGAGATGTTGCATACCAAATAAGAAAGTATTCTGACTGGTGGATCTGAAGAAGATGATTATCCCTCATATTGAACAAAGTTAAAATTTGGGCTTCCATAGGAAGCCCAAATATTAACTTAGGGACTTGGTTTGAACAATCTTGAATCTGACACTCATAACAATGATTCTGATGATTGATTCTGGCAAAAAGATTTTAAAAAATTTTTGCAAATATGCTGACTCAGGATTTTTTGGATGTCCATTACAGAACACCCAAACATAACCGGTGACATTTTTTTTTATCATTCAATTCTTCGTGTCCTAAGGATGCTAACATACCAAATAACAGCTCTCTGTTCCGTGTGGTTTGGGAAATATGGGCATTTGAAAATATTTCTATTTTTAGCTCCCAGGGTTCCCACAGGGATGCAGAAATTTTTTTTTTTGAATGAGTCAAGAACTGATGACCCAATAACACCACCTACCAAATTTGGTTCAAACCAGACCATTAGTTCAGAAAATAGAAATTTGAGGCGGGGCCAAAAATCTTACCCCTTCCATTACAAAGCCAAATATTGCTTCACAAACTTTGTTTGAACAAATTTGATTCTACACCTCAAAAGGAAGCTCCATAACAAATATCAAGTCATTGTACACACTGGTTCATGAGAAGAGGATTTTTTTTTAGCATTTCCCCCACTCCCTCCCTATAGGGCTGGGCATGTTAAGTTGAACAAAAATGCAATGCCCCTTCGGGACCATCACTCACACAAACTTTCACTAGAACTGGCCCAGTGGTTTTGGAGGAGAAGACCAAAACATGGTGTTGATGGATGACAGAAGGAGAGCGATGAGATTAGCTCATCTTGACTTTGTAAAAAAAAACAAAACACCAGCACACATGTAATTTTAGAACAAAATGGACTGAGAAACAAAAGATCTATTTTGTAGGACCTTAACAAGGGAAATTCATACAAATAAAAATTCTCATTTCTATCATTCATCAATCAGAATTATAAATCCATTCTTTTTAACTTGTAGAGTGCTGGAAGCCCATATTTGGGCTTTATTTGAAGTCCCGGTACTGCAATTTAAAGGCTTCATATTCTGTGGATGTGCTTCATATTACCTTATCTGTTAGGATTTGCCTTGTCACAATTTATGGAAGAGTGCCTATAGGCACTCTCCCATAAATTGTAACAAGGCAAAGATGCAGAAAGAAATTTCCAGGACCAAAAATAACTTAGCACTTTACCAGTTAAAGGGCAACATTAAATGATAAAAGAATCTCACCACTGGGTCTTGGAATAGTGAAGTCCTTTTTAGAGATTTCACCAGTTTCCCGCTCTACTGTTTCTAAAATAAAAACAAACAACTATAGTTCAATTTGTTCAGCCAGAACAATGAATCCAAAAACTTTGGCCAAAAACAAATGAAGTGTCAATGACTCTGTATTTCAACTTGTGTAAGACATGTACAGTATGTGACACAGCAATGACACACATCTAGGTAATGACCTGATAACAAAGGTACATGTAAAGTATTGTAAAGGTCTGTACATAAATACTGACCATCGCCTGTAACAATTGTACAAGTAAAGTATTGTAAAGGTGGGTGACAGTTAGTTGTCTCTCGCCAGAGCCATATTGAAATGTGACTTACTGTGTATTAGCACTGAATAAATCAAAGTTTGTCAAATTGGCCACCGGTGGCCATCCTGAAATTTTTGGACCACACCCAATGGTCGGTCTCATTCCAAGGTGATAACAAAAGTACCCAAGAAGTTTCGTGAAGATCAGTTCATAAATACAGCCTCTACACCGAGTCATATTGACATGTGTACTAACTGTGTATAAGCAGCACTGAATAAATCGAAGTTCATCTAATTTTCATAATTTATGCAAAAGAAAAAAGCCGCATTATATGTGATATATTCCATGTTACTAAACATTCATTAAAAAATTTATTCAAATCAGAACCGCATATAGAAGTTCAGTAGAAAAAACTGATTGTACCTAATTTCAGTACAAAATGGCCACCGGCAGCCATCTTGAATTTTGGACGTGAAGAAGTTTCGTGAAGATTGGCTCATAAATACAGCTCCTAGCCCGAACTGTATTGACATGTGCACTTTCTGCGTATAAGTGCTCTGAATAAATCAAAGTTCATCTAATTTGCATAATTTCAGCACGAGAGAAAAACTCTTATTATATGTGATGTATTCCATGTTACTAAACATTCACACAAAAATTTATTCAAATCACAACTTTCATACAGAAGTTCTGTACAAAAAACCAATTGCACTAATTTTGGTACAAAATGACTGCTGGTGGCCATCTTGAATTTTGGACCACACCCCCAAAACTTGTTCTCGTCCCACGGTGATAACAAAGGTATCCGAGAAGTTTCATAAAGATCGGTTCATAAATACAGCCTCTAGCCTGAGCCGTATTGAATTGTTGACACCGGATAGGCGTCCAGATGGACAACAGGCCATGGCATAACCTCAAATTTGACTATGACAAAATTGAGCTAAAAATTAAACAGCTGTGATGGGTAAAGGGTTAACATGTGTTATCAGTATACAACAGGGGTTCAACCATGGTGGCCTCATGAGATCCTGTGACACTCATAGCAAGTATGGATTCTCCTATTTTCGTGAGAATCCAAATGGATTCTCCCAAATTAAATTATATATGAGCCCTGCAGCATTGGTGCAATATAATAAAATATTGAAAAATCAAATCTGAATCAAGAAAAACAAACAATGATAGCATCGTCGGGATCAATGCTCTAAAATTTCTAGAATGTTCTAGAATCTTTTTTTCTATTGGATGAGATTCTGAAGTGCTGTGGGGACAATACAAGAAAGATAATTTTGATTAGATTGTGACCCAGTCATGATCAAATCAAAATTCTCTGTCCACTAATGTAATCACATTATAGTATCTACAACATTAAGTAAGCACTGCTCACCTTCTAGGATTTCCACTTTCAGCAAAATTGCCTGTGGGTCTGAAAACATACACAGGAGATGGATTTGAAGAGAGAAATATACAAAACTGCACATAGGCTGGAATGGGTTAAAATTTATCTACTGTGTTTGGCCCAGGATATCATGAGAGCCGAAGTTTCGAGTGATATCCTGGACCAAAGCAATCGAGTACAAGTATTGTTAACCCATTCAAACGTATGTGCAGTTCTGTATTTATCACACACCTTCCATGTAACAACCAGTCTACACAAAAAATGAACTAAAAGCACTTTTTACCCAGATAATCGCTGTGTTTCCCTTGTTGCGAACAAGACATCACTCTTATTTGTCAAGGAACAAATAGTCAGAATGATAGGTTTATTTTGTAAATTTTTGATTTGAAACTCATTGTTTAAATATCTTGGGTACACAAATCTGAATGAGGAAATTGGAATTTCCAAGCCATCTCGACTTCGGTGCATTCAATCAATGATTGGCATTATTTACTAAGACAGGTTCCTTCTCTGTTTGCGTTGGAAACAAAATCGAATGTGTTTTGTATCAGCACATGTGCAATACAACTTTATTTTTATCGTACAGACAGACCAGTAAAAACCAAGTGTTTTACATTAAAAGGTGCATGATAAATTTTATTCTTCATGAACTAATATTAGTTTGTGAAAATTGCCATCATGCTCGGGAGTTTACTCCCTTCAGAACAGCTTTCATTTTAACTACTATTATTATATTTATTTATTTATTTATTGGTTTTTAAGGTCACATACTTATGCACAATGGCTTATCGTGACCGTGACTGTTTTAAAGATGGAGGAAGTCAGAGTACCTGGAGAGAACCACCGGGCATTGACAAGCAACTGTCAGCTCCTCAACATTCTAATTATGTTCAAGCTCCGCTCAAGCAGGGTTACAGCGGTTGAAGACATGTGCATTATCGATGTGCAGTACGCCCTAGCACACAGCATCATCATGCCCCCAGGTAGGCAACCGGGATAAAGTGCCTTGCCCAAGGACACAACACAGGTTGTCCCGGACGGGGATCGAACTCGGGACCTCCAGCATAGAAGTCCAACAGTCTACCACTGAGCCACCGCGCTCCCTAACTACTGTTAACTCTGTTGGAGTGCTGTGTTGTTGGATAGTGGATTACTGTGGAAAAACACAAATAGACTCTGGCTTATGAATTATCAGCATGACACATAATTTTAATGGCCCGGTCTTGAAGTGTATTTTGGTATGGCACTTTAACAGTTAAAAATTGTCAAAATGAAAGACGCTCTGAGGGGAGTCAAATCATGAGCATGGCAGCAGTTTTGGCACACTTAACATTTATTTTATTATGCCTTGTTTGACAGAGCTCTGTGAGCTCTGTCAAACAAGGTCTAATAAGATAAATGCTCAGTTTTGAATACAGGAAAGTGACCAAAGTTTTGTTCGTTAAATACTCCTGATAAAAACACCACTCAAAAGAGATTTGGGGGGGGGGGGGGGGGGGTATACTGGATTATATGCGTCCATATAATCAGTGAGTGAATGGATTTCAATGAAATTTGGTATGTGATAAATGATAGTAATTGGTGGCAAGTGTTTCTAAAAGCATTAGTTATTGAAATTTTTAAAAGCAAATAACATAATTATTATGATCAGTAGATGGTACAACGGTTCAATGGTAGAGTGCTGAATTATTTTTATCATCAAAATTTGTTGATGGGTCTTTGCCTTGTTACAATTCAGGAGATGGTGCCTACAGGTACTTTCTCATGAATGGTAACAAGGCAAATCCCAACAAAGTTATTTAACTTCGAAGGTAATATGAAGTGCATCCAACCAAAATGATGCATTTAAGTTGAAGCATCTGCACTTCAGAATAAAGCCCAAAAATGGGCTTCCAGCACTCTACAAGTTAATGTATTATGATCAAAATGTTGTGACTTCAGTTCAGACCATTGGCACTTACAATGTGTCCTTAATTCTTAACCTTTACCTAACAAACTGAGAACATCCGTTCATGTAATTTACAAATTGAGCAGGTGAATAATAAGAGGCCTCATAGGGCATGAAGCGCTCACCTTGAACAGAACCCAATATAAACAGAGTCCAAGAATGAATCTACATTAAGCAATCCATCTCCATAGGATACACTGTCAATCCTTGAGCCCCTCAGGAGTGACAAAAATAATCCGGGCATCATGCCTTTTCGTCAGTTGATCATAATGTAAAATATAGAGCTCCCCTATGAAGACCCTTGATACAACCTATGTGGATTAATCTGTTATACACCTCTAGAGGGTACTTAATAAAACATTTCTAATTCTTCAGCTACCAGGCCAATTCCGGCTCCCATATGGAGTACAAATATTAACCCAGGCACTCTCTTTAAACAAATGTAAATCTCTCCCCACTAGAGATGTTGTATACCAAATATGTAAGCATTCTCACTGGTGGATCTGAAGAAGATTCTGAAAGAAATTTCTTCAATGCACCAAGTTAAAATTTGGGCTACCATAGCGAGCCCAAATATCAACCTAGGGGCCTGACAAATTTGAATAGGATTACGACTAGTGGATCTGAAGAAGAAAATCTTTAAAGAAATTTCCACATATTGCACAAAGAAATTTGGGCTACGATAATGAGCTCAAATATTAACATAGGGCCCTGATTTGAACAAACATGAATCTACCTCCCTGCCTGCCCCTGCCCCCCCCCCCCCACCCCACCCCAGATGTTGTATACCTAATATGAAAGCATTCTGACTGGTGGATCTGAAGAACATTTTTAAAAATTATCCCTCATGTTGCATGGAGTTAAAATATATTAACCTAGGGACTTGGTTTAAACAATCTTGAATCTGACTCTCATAACAATGATGTGTACCAAGCATCAAAAGATTCTGGCTGGTGGTTCTGAAGGAAGAAGATTTTTAAAAGATTATTCCCCATACTGCCCTTGGGTTCTTGTATTGAGCCCAAATATGAACTCAGAGGCTTAATTTTAACAAACTTATATCTGGCACCCCTTATGGATGTTGTATACCAAATATCAAAAGATTCTGACCATTGGTTCTGGAGAAATTTTTTTTTAATTTTGCAAATATGCTGACCCCACTGCAGAACATGCTGACCTAAGGATGCTTCATACCAAAAAACAGTTCTCTGTTCCAAGTGGTTTGGGATATATGGGTGTTTGAAAATATTTCTATTTTTAGCTCCTGGGGTTCCCATGCGTCAAGCTCATTCCAGTGAGGGGTCACATGATATGGTTTTGTTGAAATTTTTTGAAAATTAAAAAAAAATGATATTTAAAATAATAAATTTTGATATTGTCTGCATTGGGTAAAGGGTTAAAGAGCTTATCATTTTTGTTTTTGATGTTCTTGAGGTGTACAAGGATTCTAACTTAACATGCTTATTTAGTCTCACCTACATACTGAATCCTGCATAGGTTGCAGGTTGCAGGTTAAGCGGTAGATTAGCAATTGTATATGTACTCCTTGATTTGTACCTCTTTGTAGTGCTACTGCCATTAAACCAGCTTGTCTGGGTTATTTTGGAGCCAATTTAACAATTACACTTATTGCAAAGTGTAAAGGGGCAGGGCTGCACAGCATTCAAAACTGAATACTGGTATAGGTATTTAAAAAAATACTGCGATGTACTGGTATATAAAAAGACTGTTACCTGAACAAACATACCATAATCAAGAGTTAACCCTTTACCTAACGTGGAAAGCAGACGACACTTGCAAAAATAATTCTTGAATAACTAATTTTTTTCATTTTTTGTCTCAAAAACATAGGTTATGACCCCTCGTTGGAACGAGCTCGACGAGCTCGTTCCAACGAGGGGTCATAACCTATGTTTTTGAGACAAAAAATGAAAAAAATAATGAAAATTAATTGGCGATTTTTGAGAATAGCGCTGGCCGGTTTTGGCCGTTACGTTGGGTAAAGGGTTAAGCAATCACAGGCACCTTGAGGATTCACTTCCAATAACCTTGTACCCAGGGCAGACAATATCAAAATTTATTATTTTAAATACTAGTTTACCAATTTTTAAAAAAAAAATCCACAAAACAATATCATGTGACTCCTCACTGGATCGAGCTCACCGAGCTCGTTCCAAAGATCGGGTCCCATGATATTGTTTTGTTGAAAATGTTTGAGAAATAATATTTTGTCAACTGCTCAATTTGTGTATTACGTGGGTGGATGTTGTCGATTCGTTTGGTAAAGGGATAAAAGAGGGGACTACAGTTAAAACAAATTCAGTATATCTTGAAAATTAAATTGTGGGTAAATAAATAATCACAATAAACCAATATTTTTGTAATTACACCGCTACAGGTTTAAATTCCAGTATATATCAGTTTATTGATATACAGTAGAGCCCCATAAAATGGTTGCACATAATGTGTCCAGCTACCTGGGAGTTGAGGTGTAGGGTACACAATTTTAGTCTTTCTCAGTATGACTGGAAGGTTTGGGTTTGTGTGGAAAGGGGCATTCTGGGAACAGGTTACTACAGATGTCAAGAGAATTGCAGGATTAGCAAAAATTACTAATTATGTCAAATAAAGTGAAGCTGTCAGAATGATAGTTGACAATTAGTAATAAGCATTTATTATCCTCCTTTGGCTGAGGTATAAACAAGGATTCAGGCCTGGCATTCTGAAAAATGCAGGAGGGCAAAAAATCGCTCTCCTCAATCAGCTTAGGAGAGCAATTAGCTTTACACAGCATTTTAAGTATCCATTTGAACGAACTCATTGAAACTGAAACCAGCAGACTGTTACATCAGTGATTTTATTAACTTTACTAAGGTAAAGCAAAATCTCTTAGACATCTAGATGTCTCACTCAACAACCGAACACACACTTGACAAGACCTGTGTGTGTACCCAGACCTGTTGTCCAAGAAAGTCATACGCCTACCACTACCACCTTCAACCCCCCAAGGGGGGTTGAAGGTGGTAGTGGCAGGCGTATAACTTTCTTGGACAACAGGTCTGCTTGAATCTACAGTCACATCCTGGTGCAAGTGCTTCAAGTGACAGGATAGTAGTAATGGTAGTATATTATAGTGTCAATATTCCTTGAATAATTACCTCTCACAGTTTGTTGAACTTGAAACTGACAGAAAAAAAAATATTGCTGTGACCCATTTTGCTTCAAATGATTGCAACTGTGTTTGGGTATGGTTGCAGCCATTACCTTTTACCACTAAAGCACTTTCAAAATGAAATTACGTGATGTTATGTGACTTCGAAGTTAAATTACATTTTTGCTTTACAACAAAAATTTAATGTGAGCATAATACATGTAATCTCAATCATCCCAGTCCAAAATATTTAGGAGGGCAGTTTTTCGCTCTCCTTAATTCTTTCAGGAGGGCAGTAAGGAGAGCTAAAAAATCGCTCTCCTGAAATTGCCAGGCCTGAGGATTCCTTCGACCAATCCTCTAAAAAATGATAACTTCAGAAACTGAGCACAACAAAGTAGGTTTTTCATAAATATAGAGGATATTCACGAAAATTTGATGAATACCGAAAATATCTCGTGAGTGGCTACAAAGAAATATGAGGATCTTCACAAGCGACGCAGTCGCGAGTGAAGATCCTCATATTTCTTAAAGCCACTCACGAGATATTTTCGGTATTCATCAAATTTTCGTGAATTTTCTTTTTATTTAATGCTCTACGACTACAAACTCTCCAATTTGTGGCCTTTATTTGCCATTAAGGCGCAAAATTTATGTGCCGAACCGGCGTCCATACAAAAATTACAACAACCAAACTCCAACCATTGGAATGTGTGAATATCCGCACAAAAAGTAGTCCCGTCTTATTTCTCCCCTAACTTTACGATTTACCAAGGCTGGCGAATTGAAATAATCGCAATGTGTTTCGAAGAAATAGAACAATAACAAAAAACACCACTTTCTTATTTTCAATAACAAGACACGTCATTTTATTTTTTTTGAACTCAATGCACTGAAGACGTGTGAAGTTGAACTGAAGAAATTTGAAAGTGATTTCGGCTTTTCGCTGGAAGGTGAACGAGAAAGTCAAACTTTGAAACCGCTGATTTAATGAATTGATTTAGTCACTGTCACTATCAATTATTCGAATTCGTTTGTATTTGGGACTCTGGAATTCATTACTGATGTGCTGACTCGTTTAAAGTACATGTGATTCGTCATCCGAACCTACGATGAAATATCGATTTCTAAATATCATTTTGATATTTCGTTTTGCCGACCGACAGGGGAATATGACTTAATTTTTCAGCGTGAATTGATGCCTGAGCATTAAATAAAAATATCTTTTTAACTAATCTATGTTTTAATATAGGATATTAACTCTTGGGAAAGGGATATTTTGCAATATTACAGCAGGGTTTGAAGGTGTGAAATTGTCATCTGTTGACCTTCAGATCTGAATATTTTCATTCATATGGAAATCAGTTATACGAGGTATGATTTACTTAACTCTTAGAAGCAGGGAGTTGAGTTTTCTTGCCTCTGACATAATACGGCAGGTAATCTGGCTGTGATGGTTCGGCTATATTTGGGCTGGGGAGAATTAAACACTGAGCAGGTGCTTTTAGTCAAGTGTCGTCTGTCTGAATAGGCAGACAACACTTGACTGGAAGCACCTGCTGACGGTAAGTTTTTAGCAGTATGTCATGTTCAATAAATTCATTCTGATTCCCCGGCTTTTAGAGTTAAATACTCAAACAAAATGAGTGTTTATGCAATGCAATGCAATTTTTACAAGCCTGGTTCTTTGAGAATCAATTCTGCAAGTGTCTCGAGCGAGTTGGGTCAAGTGAAGGGTTAATTTCTAATTTTAACATGACTGTATCCTATCAGTACCTTGCTAGCTTTCCTACCCTTCCAATAGCTTTTAATCCTTTAATCAACACACAGGATACCAAAATTATTATTTTAACCCTTTAAACCCTCGTTTCCAGGAATGGTATCACCTTTGTGTGCACTTACAGTCAAATGGGTCAGTCCAATATCAATATACACAGAAGATAAAATAATAACTGCAGCCTGCAGCCGCCTGGCTGCAGACTGCAGTTATTATTTTATCATCAATGCCCCTTGTATAGACCTCTCACAATAAGACAAAAATGGGACGAAATTATGCCTTAACCCGAAAAATCGCTCTTATAGAGGCAAAGGGTTAAGGCCTAAAAGAGTTAAAAATCTGTTTCTCAGGCCCTCTCACATGGTCCTTATGGCTGCCACATGCTCTCTTTTTATAACCAATGCAAACTTAAAAAAATAAAAATTAAATAGTTTATGTCTGATATTTTACCCAAGTTAATAAAATTGATAAATTAGTCCCTTGAGTGCAACAAGGCTTTGCAATGCTTTTGCACTGCAAAGCCTTCCTTCACTCAAGGGACAAAATGCACCACCTCCAATGCTTTTCTGTAGATTATGAGACCTAAAATATAAAAGAAACCAAGAACATGAACTTTTGATGGTAAAGAAATAATTTAAAAAAATAAAGAAGAGGCCTGCATTGCCAAGAGCTGCTAATCCCATGCAATTGGGGAGGGGAGCATAGGTGTGTTTTTTCCCCCACATAAAATTACTCTAAATCTGGCCAAACCCATCTTGGAGTAAAAAAAATAATTTTTGGGGCCTAACCCGACAGGGGAAGGGAATGAGAGTGGGGGATCATGGGATATGTGGAAGTGATTTGATTGATACTTCGAACAGGTAACGTCTTGCAATCTGATTTAGCTGGCAGGTTTCATGCATCAATTCAAGGAGTGTATGTGTAGAATTATTGCTGGAAATGATCGGTATCCACTCAAAAACACAAGATTTTCTTTTCATTATACGTTTTAAGAACAAATTGATCATTTCTAGAGATAATTTGACTCATATTCACCTTGAAATAATGCTTTGAAAGCCACCATTTTAATTGATACTGTGAAAGTTAAATTTCTATATCTTCACAGTGGGGGATATGATTTCTATCTTTCAACAATTCTTTTGATAATCTATCGTTTAGCGTTTAAATAAATGTGCCCATGCAGAAAAAGTGCAGGGAAAAATAAAAACTAAAACTTACTGGTTTTGATTTCATGTGCATATGGGGAATAGTCTGGATCATGGAGTCCAAGTTTCTTTAAGTTATTACAGGTCATTGGATTTGTATCATGTAGTCCAGCTGCACGTACAAAAAAATCCATAACGTCTTGTAAACATTTCATTGGTTCATGCTGAAATGAAAGTTCACAGTTTAGGCAATACAAAACAAAATGAAAGTGTCAATGACACTGTAGCTCAACTTGACAAACTTGAACTTGTTAAGTTATAAATGAAATGGCAAAATTGAAGATCATTGGTACCAATGTTATTTGATGAAATTTCAACATAACAGCATTGTGTATGTGCACAATGTCAGAGTAATCCGTGCATTTTTAAATGTAAACTGTAAGACTGGCTAAAGGAAGAATGTTGATACACAAATGCAGAATGTTCAGAGTTTGTTGTAAATGGCAACTTTTTTCACAGAAATGAATGCTAATCAACAGCTCTTATCTAAAGGTCTTGCCTAATGAGCACACCAAGTTCAAAAACAATCCTATGATAAATGTTACCTGCAGGCCAAGTCAAAGTATGTTGATACACAAATGCAAAACATTCAAAGATTGTTGCTAACAGCAACAGTTTTTGGTGGAAATGAAAAGAAAATTAATAGCTCCTATCTTTGTCACCCTGCATAAGCTTACAAAGTTTCAAAACAACCTGATAATGAATATGCCCTCAGAGGCATGCCAAAGGAAGATGTTTATGCACGAATGCACTAAGTAGAAGGTCATTGCTTGTGGCAATGGTTTTTTATGGAAATATACCCTGCAGAGAGTGCAAAAGGGATAAGTTGATGCACAAATGCAGTAAGTTCAAAGGCTGGTGCTAACGACAATAATTTTTTATGGAAATGAAAAAAGAGCAATAGGTCACATATAGAGGTCACCCTGAACACACATACCAAGTTTCAAAGTGATCCGATCATAAATGTGTCCTAAAGGGTGTGTTAAAGGGAAATATTGAGGTCTGACTAAACTAAGTTCAAAGGTCAGCGACAACATTTATTGACAGAAATGGAAGAAAATCGACAGCTCCCATATAGATGTCACCCCACACAAGCACACCAAGTTTGCAAGCGATCCAATCATAAATGTGCCCTGCAGGGTGTGTCAAAGGGAAATATTGATGCTTAACTGCACTAAGTTTTTACTAAGTTCATCGAAGGTGATTGCCAGTGGCAACATTTTTTGACGAAGATCGATTGCTCCCATCTAGAGGTAACCCCAAACAAGCATACAAAGTTTCAAACTGATCTGATCATAAAGGTGCCCTTTATGGCATGCCAAAGGAATATATTGATGCCTGACTAAACTAAATTCAAAGATCGTTGCCGGCAGCAACATATTTTGACAGATGGAAATGGAAGAAAATCGATAGCTCCCAACCAGAGGTCACCCCAAACAAGCATGCCAGGTTTCAAAGCAATCTGATTATAAATGTGTCCTGTAGGGTGTGCCAAAGGGAAATATTGAGGTCTGACTAAACTAAGTTCTAAGAACGTTGGCCGCGGCAACATTTTTTGATGGAAATGGAAGAAAATCGATAGCTCCCATCTAGAGGTCACCCAAAACAAGCATGCCAGGTTTCAAAGCAATCCAATCATAAATGTGCCCTGTAGGGTGTTCTAAAGGGAAATATTGAGGTCTGACTAAACTAAGTTCTAAGAACGTTGGCCGTGGCAACATTTTTTGACGGAAATGAAAGAAAGTTAAAAAAAATTATAGTAATTTATATATTTTTTATACTTACCAATGACCCAGACTTAGCTGGTGCTAACTCTAACAAAACCAGGGCCAAACACAAATTTTGCCCCCCAATCCCCAAAATTTGCATCCAAAACCAAAAGAAATCATGTCCTATAGGACCTCCATACCTCGCCCCCACTGCGCATGCGCAGTGTCAAGGACGTTCCGAAATTGGTGCCAATTATCATTCTTACTGGCAGTGCCTGGTCAGCGCTATGTACTCAGCGGGGAGGCAAGAGTTCCCAACTCCTGGGAGGGCCATCCCCGTCTGGGTCATTGGTAAGTATAAAAAATATATAAATTACTATAAATTTTTTAACATTTTTATACTGTACCAATGACCCAGACTTAGCTGAATAGTGAAAAGGCTGGAGAGCCTAAGACATAGAGGAAAATCCAATAAGCTCAACTATATAATATAGAGGCAACCCCTTAAGGAGAAAAGGAGTATTAGGCTTTACATGTATCTTTCTTATTTAATATTAAATTAGAAAGATACAATACCCTTTATAATTGAGCACAATAACATTCATGTTCTCTATTAACATCCAGTATAACCCTTATACTAATTATGTTTAAAGTAAGCCAATAAATAAAGTTAGTCCAGAGAATTGAGACTCTTTATAATCTTTTAAAAGTGTCCGAGTATTGTATATTAAAGCCCGTTTGACACTTGACATATACAAATGCTTCACACCGAGCTACACTTTAAAAATATGACATGAATGAATTTTAACATTAATATTACACTTTAAAACCATCCCGGAAGCGACTCAGAAATACTGACTTTGGAGGAGGTATTCCCTTGCTTTTCACTATAAAGCAGGTGACCTAAGGGAACACCCTCCCCCCCCCCTTCCCCTTGCCCTGGGTCAAATAGCCCAGAGCGAAGAGGGCAGCCGGACGGAGTCACTGCTGGAACAGAAAGCCTGCATAACTATAGTTGCAACTGTTTAGTGGACGACATTTTGAGCAACAGATAACGGACCTAAACAATGCAGGTCTCCAGAAATGGACTCAATATTTCTGAGATAAAAATTCGTGAATGTGGATGGCTGAGACCAATAAGCAGCCTTCATTAAATCTGTAATAGCAATACTATTAGCATAAGCCCAAGAAGTAGCAAGAGCTCTTACTTCATGAGCGGAAATCTTAAGCACAGACTGCTGAGAAGAAGATAAATTTTCATAAGCAGTACGGATAGTTAATTGAATCCATCTAGCAATAGAATGGACCAAAATGTCCCTTCTATTAGGCATCAAAGACAGAAAGAAACGTTTCCATCCCTTTCTGATAAACTGAGATCTCTGTTTATAGATACGTAACGCTCTAACAGAACAGAGTAAAGGTCTACGCCCGTCTGAAGACGGAAGAGCCTTAATAACAATAGGTTCCGGATATTTATTAGGAGCCTGATTCTTAGCTAAAAAACCCACATTAGTAGTGAAGGTGATAGTGTTCCCGACACTACGATAGTGAGAATCATCCACCGACAGTGCATGAAGCTCACTGACTCTTCTAGCAGAAGAGAAAGCTAAGAGAAAAGCTGTCTTATAAGATAAGAATTTGAAATCTACTGTCCCAAGAGGTTCAAATGGCTTTTCCTTCAATTTAAGAAGAACCCAAGCTAAATTCCATTTAGAAATTAATCTAAGAGTTCTGGGTCTATTTATCGAGAAGTTTCTAACCAACTTAGATAAAGAGACATTAGATCCAATTTGTAAACTATCATGATGTGCATAGGTATCAGATAACATAGACCTATAACCCTTAATAGTAACAGGCTGCAGTTTGATTTCGTCAAACAAGTATACTAGAAAGTTTGCAATGTCTGGTATAGAGGGATCGAAAATATCTACAGAATGATCCCTACACCAACGACGAAAAACCTTCCACTTAGCCGCATAGTTTAGCGAAGAGGAGGTCCTCCTACAGTTAGAAATCGCGTCCACTGCTCGTCCTGTAAAGGGCTTGCCATGCAAGAAGGACCGCACAACGGAAAAACGTGAAGGTTGAGACCTTGCGGGTTGTGATGGAGTTGACGCGATTTCCCCTGCGAAAGAAGATCCTCCCGTGGAGGAAGCTTTCGTGGTAGGTCCCACAACAGACACCTGAGTAGATTTATCCACGGTCTCTGTGGAGACAGAGATGCTACCAACAGAATCTTGCAATGAGATTGTTTTATCTTTAGCAATACTTGCTGAATTAACGGCGCTGGAGGATACGCATACCTCATCATTCCGTCCCAAGGGATCGAAAGAGCGTCTACTGCAAATGCTCTTGGATCCGGACACGGAGACACATACGTCTGCAACTGATTGTTGAGATGTGTCGCAAATAAGTCTATCGTTGGCCGTTCCCATTGGTAGCAAATCTGATTGAATACTTGTTTGTTGAGAGTCCACTCCGACGGCAACAAGCGACCCTTTCGTGAAAGGGAGTCTGCTAGCACATTCAGACGACCCGGTATGTGACGGACCGAAAGAAGAACCTGATGTTCTAGCGCAAACAGAAGGATTCTTTCCGTTAGATTGAACAACGGAACTGAATGAGTGCCTCCCTGATTCCGTATATACGCCACTACTGTCGTATTGTCGGATAGGATTTGGACATGAGCATTGTGAATAATGTCCATCCAATGACGTAACGCAAGCCAAATTGACATCATTTCCTTGATGTTTATGTGCTTGCCCAGGAATTGCGGATCCCAAAGACCCTGGCATCTTGAATCCGTTGGGATCAATGATGCACCCCAACCTGTTTGACTGGCATCCGTCATAATGGTAAAACTCGGATCCGGCAACTGCAGCGGAACTCCCTGAGTTAACCACTGAATGTTTGCCCAAGTCTGAATCTCTTGTTTCACTTGATCTGACAAGAGAACGTCTATGTCGAGCGAATGAATTTTCACACTCCAATTCTGAGTCAAGAAAATTTGGAGAGGACGCGTGCGTAACCGCCCTATCGGAATGAGATCCGCAGCGGCTCCGCACAGACCTATCAGTCTCATAAATTCTCTCGCTGTGACTTTGTCTGTGTGCAGACAATAGCGAGCGTAACAACTGACTAATTTCGCTCTGGTTAACGGCAGACGAACGAGATTGTTGTGCGTCTCGAAGCTCATTCCCAGATGTGTGAATGACTTGGACGGCACCAGATCCGACTTCTCCTCGTTTACTATAAAACCGAGACGTCGGAGCAATAGAAGTAGATTCTGAACATCGTTCTGAAGCGTTAACTCGTTGCCGTACCTCTGAAGAATGTCGTCCAGGTAGGCCGACGTTACCGCAGACGAATGAGCTCGGAAATAGATCATTACCGAGTTCATTACCCGAGTGAAAGCCCAGGGTGCTAGATTCAATCCGAAGCACATCGCCCGGAATTGATACACCACTCCTAGGACTGCGAAGCGTAGATACTTTCTGAATGTCGGATGTACCATGACGTGAAAGTACGCATCTTTGAGATCTATGCTTGTTGCATAATCGTTCACCCGAATACTCGCTCTGACCGACCGAATCGTCTCCATATAAAACTTCGGAGCGACGATCAGCTTGTTTATCCAGCTCAAATCTATGACTGGACGGAACGAGCCGTCTGGTTTCGGAACCAGAAACAGATGGCTGTAGAATCCCGGAGTCTCCTGGTTTTCTACGACCTCTGCCGCGTTCTTCATTAAAAGAGACTGCACCTCTGATAATAGAGCGTCTCTTTTCTGCGGATTTGACGGAAGTTGAGTCCACTTTGGACTTCGAGTTAATGGAGGCTTTCGTTTGAAGGATATCTTTAGACCTTCCGAAGTCACTCCTCTCACCCAAGGGTCGTCCGTAATCGACGCCCATTCTTGTGAAAAGCTCGACAACCTTCCGCCAACCGGTACGCGATAGAGGTTTAAGCCATCACCGCCTGGACCTGCGAGGCCTGCGGTAGGAGAAACCACGTCCTCCACGACCCGCACCTCGTCCCGTCGACCTCGGGGCGTCCGACCGGATGTCCCGGCCCGAAGGACGTCCCGAACGTGAGTCGCTACCTTGACGGTCTCTCGAATAAGACCAAGAGGACGCACCGGAACCTCTATAGGAACCTCTCTTGGGCGCATTAGACCCAGAAGTGCCTGTCTTATTCTTGTCTGCCGTATCCGACTTCTTAGAAGCAGATTTGAACAACAGAGAATCCGAAGCTTTCTTTGTAATTTTATCATAAATAGCAGAAAGCTTGCCGTCAAAGAGAAGTTCTCCGGAGACCGAAGCGACTCTGAGAGAGTTCTTCACCTTAGTATCCACGAGTGTGGATGTAGCTAGGGCTGCGTCACGTCTAACCAACTCCAGGTTTGCCACTGAAAGGGCAGAGTTACACGTGGAATAAGCTACTGCCCTTGAAAGAAGTCTTAAAGAGGATTGTATATCCTGAAATTCTTTCCCTTGAAGGCGCAGTGATAATGCCTTAGTAAGGTGATCTGCGTAAGATAAGGCATCTAAACTGGCTCTGTTAGACGAAATAGCTGTTTCCAACACCGCGGTTGGAATAGAAGCCGACGACGGTAATGATAGCTCTAAGTCTTCCGCCTCGTCGTCCATACGCAGAGGAACTCTCGGAATACCCTGTCCTGCCGTGTCGAATTTATTCCTTGCATTAATGAAAGGCGGACAAGAAACCTGCTTTCCCCGTTTTGGAAGCAAGTTTAAATATAGCGTCGTTCAATAATTCAAATGTTCTTGCAACATTATTGGACTGCGACGGAAACTCGGGAGCGATGTCCCTGAACCGCTCATAAAATTCAGAGTCCAATGACGCTATAATCCTCTTGTCCGGAACCGCAGCAGTCTGGCCCGACGGAACAACTTGAGGGAGAAAGTGCCGGATGAAGTCCACGGCAGCTTTATGTTGTTCCGAAAGGGATAGCTCCAAATCATCCGTATCCCTTTCACCATCCGGTCGGACCTCATGATGCTCCCGGTCGTCCGCCCCCGATGCTTCAGCGGAGCGTACCGACCCAGCGCCGGCGGATAATTCCCGATCCGACACCGTTTCTGTCGGCTGCTGGGATGCTGCGATAAGTTGTGCTATCTGTACAAGTACGTCCGGCATCGAGACCTGCGGAGGCGCAGTCTTTCGCTGCTTCGCCGAGGGCAACTCCGCATCTGATGGCTCCCACATACTTTTTCTATGCGAACGTCCGAAGTCCATCGGCCTCGTGTCCCTGGCTGCCGGATGGTGTGACCTGGTCGACGAAGAATCCCTGATCGGCGAAGCTGGTAAGATATCGGTAGTCACACAGCCAAGATGCGGTCGTGTGCGCTGACGAGAAGAAGAAGCCTGAGCAGTCTCCGCGGACTGCCTATACAACAGAGCGTCCCGAGCGATGGACGTATGCTCCGCTTGCGACACATTTTGTACCACAACATCTGGTCCCAGATGTTGTTGTACGAGAGAGGGGCCTCTCTCGCTCGCGGCCCCGGCTGGACCTGGACGAGCTAGGAACCGGACTCAAAGGCTTCCTCCGATCTCGCCTACTATCCGCCGTCACTGGGTTGGCACGTTGAATGTTTATAGTGCTCGCATCACCCAACATTTCCTCCTGGACCGCATCGGACGAACCCGGCTGCCGAACCATTCGGTGAATGGACGCTACACTGGGCGAGCTAGCGGACGACATTTGTTTAATCTCCATGAGCACTTTTGCCGCTAGCTCTGTATTCATTTGTGACGACGGAAGCACACTTGTGGAAGATAACATGGAAACATCACCCTGTTCTTGTTCCTCTGAAATAGAAACTGAGAGAGTAGAGTGACCTTGCGGAGAAAGAGCCGGCATAGCCCTTTCTCCAGTAACAACATATCGTGACACACGTTTCCAATGTTTGTCATCCCAATATTGACATATAGAACAGGGATTAGTGCGAGAACACTGACTACAATTAATACAATGATCATGAAAGTCAGAGGAAGATTTCTTCCTATTACAATTTGAACAATATCCTTTCATTGTGAAAAGTCAACAACAAGTCCTAGTTACTCGCACAAACCCCTGACACAAAGATACATAATAACATGATCCTTTAATAATGAAAAAACAATTGCAAATCAAAATAATTTTTGAAAAATATTTTTTCAGCGAAGCCCAAGTTTCTGAAAAGTAACGTTGAGCCCCGATGGATCCGATGGCTAAGTGTGATCAAAAATTTTAAATTTATATTAAATAATTAATGCGACACTTACGGATAATAGAAATGTATCTTATAGTGAGATAAACTACACCAAAGGCAAACAGCCCCCTCAAAAAAGGCTGTTGCCAATGTAAACAAACAGTGTAAAACACCAGAAAACAGGACTCCAGGCACTGAAAAAACTGGCCCGAAATCAGTCATCAAAATTACACTCTATCTGATGCAAGACAGAGACTCCCAGGGGAGAATCTGCAGAACATCAGATGGAAGATGCAGAACACAACGTTTATACACCCATGGGTGAAAACGTAACTATGGGGAAAATAACAGAAAACATTCTGTAACCAAGCAACTCTCCCAAGAGAATTTTAGAAATGAACTTTCTCAAAAATATGCCAAAAGCATGGGAGAATTGCAAGGGGGGACTTAGAAGGCCAGGGGAGAGGAAACACTGAATAAGCAGTGCAACTTTTTAGCAAGATTGACAACAAGAGGCCCATGCCTCGAAAATAGGCAACTTAACATAATTTCATAAAAAATTTTAAGTACAGCCCTGATTATTTTTTGTCACTCCTTTTTCCTCTCCTCCTTCTATATCCTCCTTAGAATCACCATTTCTCCAATAATTAGGTGTCTGGCATCCTTTAAACTGAGATTTACAAGCACAAAGATCAGTGAGATGTTGACTGATGAAGGGCTAAACCGAGAATGATAATTGGCGCCAATTTCGGAACGTCCTTGACACTGCGCATGCGCAGTGGGGGCGAGGTATGGAGGTCCTATAGGACATGATTTCTTTTGGTTTTGGATGCAAATTTTGATTTTGGGGATTGGGGGGCAAAATTTGTGTTTGGCCCTGGTTTTGTTAGAGTTAGCACCAGCTAAGTCTGGGTCATTGGTACAGTATAAAAATATCGATAGCTCCCATCTAGAGGTCACCCCAAACAAGCATACCAGGTTTCAAAGCAGTCTGATCATAAATGTGCTCTGTAGGGTGTGCCAAAGGGAAATATTGAGGTCTGACTAAACTAAGTTCTAAGAACGTTGGCCGTGGCAACAATTTTTGACGGAAATTGAAGAAAATTGATAGCTCCCATCTAGAGGTCACCCTAAACAAGCATACTAGGTGTTAAAGCAATCCAATCATAAATGTGCCCTGTAGAGTGTGCCAAAGGGAAATATTGTGGTCTGACTAAACTAAGTTCTACGAATGTTGGCCGCGGCAACATTTTGTGATGGAAATTGAAGAAAATCGATAGCTCCCATCTAGAGGTAACCCCAAACAAGCATGCCAGGTTTCAAAGCAATCCAATCATAAATGTGTCCTGTAGGGTGTGCCAAAGGGAAATATTGAGGTCTTCTGACTAAACTAAGTTCTAAGAACGTTGTCCGCGACAACATTTTTTGACGGAAATTGAAGAAAATTGATAGCTCCCATCTAGAGGTCACCCCAAACAAGCATACCAAATTTCAAAGCGATCCAATCATAAATGTGCCCTGTAGGGTATGCCAAAGGGAAATATTGAGGTTTGACTAAACTAAGTTCTAAGAACGTTGGCCACGGCAACATTTTGTGATGGAAATTGAAGAAAATCGATAGCTCCCATCTAGAGGTCACCCCAAACAAGCATGCCAGGTTTCAAAGCAATCCAATCATAAATGTGCCCTGTAGGGTGTGCCAAAGGGAAATATTGAAGTTTGACTAAACTAAGTTCTAAGAGCGTTGGCCGCGGTAACATTTTTTGACGAAAATTGAAGAAAATCGATAGCTCCCATCTAGAGGTCACCCAAAACAAGCATACCAAGTTTCAAAGCCATCTGATCATAAATGCAACCTGTGAGGTGTGCCAAAGGAAATTGTGGACGTACGTACTAACGTACTAATGTACAAACGTACGTACGTACGCCGACGGACAAGAAGTGATGGCAATAGCTCAGCTTGACTTTGTCAAGTTGAGCTAAAAATTGCTTAAATCAAAATAAACAAGGTGCAACACCACTGGTATCCCTCGCCAAGAAGTGGTTTACTAACCAGAAACCATAATGAAAGTGTCAATGGCACTGTAGCTTAACTTGTTTGTGTGTTGTGTTTGATGAAAAGGATAATGTTCAATGTTTATGAAAGGATTATAAAATAAGACAAGATTTGTGATAATTGGGAATATGTTAATTTCTGTTCCCCGTGTGATATGTTTTAATAAAAATAACATGAGGTGTACACTGTACTGAAGAGCTGAGGGGTGGGTTAATGTGGACCTCACAGTTAATGTATGCGGCCCTCACAGTTAATGTATGTCAATGAAAGTTACCAAGTTACAGTGAAATTATTCCAAAACGAGTCATCCTATCAAGTCACATTGAAATCCTTTCATAAATATGGCCTGTAGACTGTGCTAAAGGTTTTCGGGCATCAGGCCTATGCAGCCATGACGGTTGACCGATTGCAACTAAAAGGGGATGTCCTCATCTCGGCATTATACTGAGTCATTCTACTGAGTTACAATGAAATCCCTTCACAAATTTGACCTGTAGTCTGAACTAAAGATTTTCGGGTTTTGGGCTCGGGTAGCCATGATGGTTGAACGATTGCAACCAAAAGGGGACATTGTCATTTGGGCATCATCTGGAGTGATCCTATGAAGTTACAAGAAATCCCTTCATAAACATGACCTGTAGACTGAGCTCAAGGTTTTCAGGCTTCGGGCCTCTGTAGCCGTCATAGTTGACCAATCACGACCAAAAGAGGATGTCATCATCTAGGCATTATATGGAGTCACCCTAACAAGTTACCATGAAATCCTTCCATAAACATGACCTATACACCATGCTAAAGGTTTTGGGCTCCGGCAGCCATCAAGGCTGAATGATCATGACCAAAAGGGGATGGTCACATCCAGACATTATTTGGAGTCATCCTACCAAGTTACAATGAAATCCTTCCATAAATATGACCTGCAGACTGTGGTAGAGATTTTCGGGCTTCGGGCCCCGTAGCTGTCACAGTTGCCCAATCATGTCCAAAAGAGGATGTTCTCATCTAGACATTATATGAAGTCAATCTACCAAGCTACAATGAAATCCCTCCGCAAATATGACCTGTAGACTGTGCTAAAGTTTTTTGGGTTTTGGGCTCAGGCAGCCATCATGATTGAATGATCGCAACCAAAAGGGGACGTTCTCATCTGGGCATCATCTGGAGTGATCCTACAGAGTTACAATGAAATCCCTTCATAAATATGACCTGTAGACTGTGCTCAAGGTTTTCAAGCTTTGGGCCCTTGTAGCCATCACAGTTGACCAATCACGACCAAAAGGGGATGACATCATCTAGGCATTATATGGGGTCAAACTAACAGGTTACAATGAAATCCTTCCATAAATATGACCTTTTGCCTATGGTGACTGTAGCAACATTTTTTGACGGAAATGGAAGAAAATCGATAGCTCACATCTAGAGCTCACCCCAAACAAGCATACCAAGTTTCAAAGTTATCTGGTCAAAACTGTGCACTGCAGGGTGTGCCAAATGCGAAATATTGATGCATAACTGCACTGAGTTCATCGAAGGTATTTGCCAGTGGCAACATGTTTTGACGGAAATGGAAGAAAATCGATAGCTCCCATCTAGAGGTAACCCCAAACAAGTGTACAAAGTTTCAAACCGATCTGATCATAAATGTGCCCTGTAGGGCATGCCAAAGGAATCTATCAATGTCTGACTAAACTAAGTTCAAAGATCGTTGCCAGCGGCGACATTTTGTGATGGACAGAAATGGAAGAAAATCGATAGTTCCCATCTAGAGGTCACCCCAAACAAGCATACCAGGTTTCAAAGCAATCTGATCATAAATGTTCCCTGTAGGGTGTGCCAAAGGGAAATATTGAGGTCTGACTAAACTAAGTTCTAAGAACGTTGGCCGCGCAACATTTTTTGACAGAAATGGAAGAAAATCGATAGCTCCCATCTAGAGGTCTCCCCAAACAAGCATGCCAGGTTTCAAAGCAATCCAATCATAAATGTGCCCTGTAGGGTGTGCCAAAGGGAAATATTGAGGTTTGACTAAACTAAGTTCTAAGAACGTTGGCCGCGGTAACATTTTTTGACGAAAATTGAAGAAAATCGATAGCTCCCATCTAGAGGTCACCCAAAACAAGCATACCAAGTTTCAAAGTGAGTAATTTACGCACGGGAAAAACCTGTATTATATGTGATGTATCCCATGTACTAAACATTCATACAAAAAATTATTCAAATCAGAGCTTTCATATGGAAGTTCTGTGCAAAAATCTGATTGCACCTAATTTTCTACAAAATGGCTGCCAGTGGCCATCTTGAGTTTTGGACCAGACCCAAAAACACTCGTTCTCATCCCACGGTGATAACAAAGGTACCCAAGAAGTTTCGTAAAGATTGGTTCATAAATACGGCCTCTAGCCCGAGCCATGTCGACTGTGGGATGGATGGACAGATCGACAGACGGCGGGCCATGACAATACCTCAAATTTGGCTTCACCAAAGTTGAGCTAAAAGCACACCGCAAAACCAAAAGACAATTCACTCTTTTATATGAATTTTTGGATGAATGCCATTATGAGTGGAGCGAGTTGCACGAAATTCCCTTTGAAAAGTTATGCAAACATTGCAGATCAATAATATGACGTTATCGGAATGCATCCATGTTCATTTCACTACAAATCTTCAAGTCATGTTTTGCCGGTGTTCGGATTTAGTTTTGTGGTATATACCTGTGGTATATGCAGAACGTTTGTGCATTCTTTCCAATAAGCCAATCAGTTTGTTTCTGAAATGGACAACAACATTGTTCAATATAGCTGCACATGCCCCTGAACTACTTTTGATGACGTCAGACTGTTTTGGTGGGGGGAGAAAAATCATCCCCGATGGGTATCAGGGTGGGACGGGTAAATCTCACACTCGGGGCAAGAGATTTGATATTTGACAATTGGCAAGCCTCGTGTCTGGTTCAAATATCTTGCCCCTCAGGCGAGATTTTCCCATCCCACCCAGATACCCATCGAGGATAATAATAATCTTGACAGTGCTTTTACATCATTGTTGGCTGTCTCTACAGATACAGGCAGCCAACAATAATGTAGAAACACTGTTAAGTCATCCACAGCTGTGTATTATGTATGTAGGTAGCTATTTAAGTACAATTAATCTGATGACTTGAAGTTTAAGGTATCAACTTACCTCATTATCTACATTCAGTTTATAACCTTCTGCCGTTCTTATCACTTCATAGTGTTCAAGCTCAAAACTGGAAAGAAAAATCAATATCACAATGATCTCAAATTAATCAAAATGACCAGGAGTAGAATTTCAATTGTGCGAATCAAATTGCCATGATTCCAGTTCAATCCTGCAGTTAAGAAATGAAATGGCGAGAATTATTACATGTACGAGAGTCAGATTTTTTCAGATTCTCACAAAATGCTACTCCTGTCAACCAGAGTTTCTTCTCCTAATATCTGAGAATCAAATTCATGCACTATTTAAGCACTTTTCAGGGACTCAGGCCCCTTGATTTTCAAAGACTAGAGTGGAACCCTGTTAACCCTTTACCCAACGAATCGGTCGTATCCGTCTACGTAATATGCAAATTCAGCAGTTAAAAAAATATTATGTTTCAAAAAATTTCAACAAAAACATATCATGTGACCTCTCGTTGGAACGAGCTTGTTCCAACAAGGGGTTACATGATATGGTTTTGTTGAAATTTTTTGAAAAATTTCAAAAAAATAATATTTAAAATAATAAATTTTGATATCGTCTGCGTTGGGTAAAGTGTTAACTGAATAGCCACTGAAAATTATTCAATTATCATGCAATTTCAATTGACAGTAATTTTTCTGTATTCTAGAGATAAACTAAGCATTTATTCAATTATAACTTATTTGACAGAGCTTAACAGGCTCTGTCAAACAAGACAATTATTAATGCCTATGTTCCACAGATGTACTGAGACTAAATACAATATGTAGGTCTATAAACAAAGGAAATTAGATGATTGGCAGGGTAATTTCTTGTCATATTACAAGATTTTGTATTCAATGAACAGGAGTTTGCTCTCTAGCCTATACAGAATTAAGTTTGTATTGAAGGTATGGTAAATGATTTGGTGTTTGGAAGTTATATTCAATTAACAGGGTTATTCAATTAAGAGATATTCAATTAAATGCACTTCATTGTATTGGCTTCTGGTGCTCAAAGTCTTGAGCACTAATTACTTATTTATTTATTTATTGGGGTTTAATGACACTTTCGACAGCCAGGGTTACCTCGTGTCAGACACTTTTACGAGGAAAGGAAGCTGGAGTACCTGGAGAGAACCACTGGGCAATGATGAGCAACTGCCAGACTTCCCAATGTACTAACTCCACACAAGTAGGGTTAGCACTGGTTGAAGACAAGTGCACCATTGATGTGCAGTATGCCTTAGTACACTGTGCCCGCAAATGGGCAATCGGAATGATGTGCCTTACCCAAGGACACAACGCAGTTACCTCTGGTGAAGATCGAAATGTGGACCTTTCAGTTTGAAGTAGAGCATGAAGGTTTTTCGGTTCGGTTTCAGTTTGGGCGGAAAACCGAAAAACCAAGCCTACAGGCGCCAAAAAAATGGCACATGGTTTTTGCATACATTGATGTTAAACTTCAAAATTTACATCAACCCCTGTGTAATCTCATTTTGAAAATAACAGTGAACGTCTGCAGAACAGACAAATCCAAAAGTGATTATTTCCCTATATGTCTGTGTATAAGTTGCTCTCATGTATATGTCACACCCAATATTTTCAGCCAAAATACCTCTTCTGTGACTATTGCTTTTGTATAAGTCCCCCCTCCCCGCCCCCCCCCCCCCGACCAGACATGTTAACCTCCCAAAAATTTTTTTCAGGGAGATTGAAGAAAATTTTCAGGGAGATGACATGATTTTCAGGGAGATTTTTTTTGCGCGTAGAAACCATGTGTGGATTGATCAATTTTAAATATAAATTAATACCAAATACCCCCTCCCCCTCCCCCCCCCCCCCCACACACACACATAACAGGAAACAGCCCAACAACAATACATCAAAGGAACATACGTCAACGTTCTACTAACTGGTGGTGAGTGACCCAGACCTGTTAACCTCTGGAGGTGACTGTCAGTGAGATTTTGATGAGCTCCCAGTGAGACTCGGATGCTTGTCAGTGAGATTTTTGCACGTGGGAAGCACATCAATAATTTCCATGTTACCCCCCCCCCCCCACCCCCCCCCCCCCCCACACACACACACGTACATTAAACATTCCACCCTAATGTGTTTTATTTGAACACTTTGTCCTTTCAAAAGCCAAACCATAGAAATATAGAGAAAAACAGAAATCAGAAATATGGATGTGGTCATGTGCCAATATCTGAGCTTGTTCCAATGACATCCATATTTCAATGGTTTTATGTACAAAATGTTTGGAGATATTTTCGACCTTTTCAGCACTATATCAGTTATGGTGCTGTGTTGAAAGTTTTGGATCCATTTGGGTAACTATGGGTACTTGCGGCGACCTGCGGTAACCTGCGACGATCTGTGGTGTTTAGGCACACCCCAGAGACCTGTTGTTGTGGTAATTCGATCTTCCAAAGCCCAGCGCCCCACCTAACCACACCGGTTACTCACTGGAAGTAGTTGGTCATTTACGAAGGGGATTTGGAATGGGGTGATCATTTTTCAGTGAAACGTGAAAATTATGCCACAGCCAGCCCAGGACGAAACATCTCGGGGATATTTTGTTGTCCATTTATCACTACGAATGAAAAAACGTGCAAGTGCCGTAAATTACCAACTTTTTAGAGATTTTTTTCACCAAAAACATAATTTTTTTCACAGCCTGCTTTATAAAATTGCGAATCGGAAATTTTTCCCAATATATTGAAAATTACAGCAACTCATATGTTTGAGCCGTTTGTCTCCAAAATTGGCTATAATTATCTGAAAGTGAAATCCAAAATGCACAATAAATTTGTGCGTATTTTTGCACATTTTTCGATTGGACAAGATTTTATACGTATGGAATTTATTTTTCGATTTGACTGCTACCTGTATACAAGCAAAGGTGTGCCTTTAATATATAATCAATTTCAGCAATTATCCTGCATCTCAAATTCATTTAATCCACCTGTCAAACGTGTTGCAATAATCACAACACGGCCATTGACAGAAATGAGAATTGGTCATCAGTTCTTACGTAAGTGGTGACGTTTCACACAAACTTAATGACCTTGCCATTGAGAGTAGAGCACATGCTTTTGTATTTGTACACAAAAGCTGGTGGATTCAGTTTTTGTCTGGTATGTCGACTTTCCGGGAGATTTTTGGTCCAAATTGACTCCCGGGCGGGAGGGCGGGAGGGGATAGCTAATTCCGGGAGAATCCCGGGCATTCCGGGAGAGTTAACATGTCTGCCCCCGACTGTGAGAATAGCCGGTGGGGCCTACACAAGAATGACTATGGCCACTGAGTGTGGGCTTTTACTGCACTAAATTAGGTGAGTTTCGGAACCTGTGACCGTTTTTTTTAATTATTTTTTCATTTCAGTCATATTTATATTAAATGCATGAAATAAAATAATAATGAAAATATTCAATGTTATTTACATTGACCATTTACTCCTCATGTGATACTTTTTGATGCCTTAAATCCATTTTATTTTGCACATAACGACATATGGGAAAGATCATACTCAGTACTTTGAAAGGAGGCGAGAGGACCAGTGAGGGATTGAGGAACAGGACTATGAACAGAGTCACTGTATTAAGGCGATGTTAAACATAAAAGAAAAGTTACAAAAGTCCAAATTATTTATTCTATCAAAATTAAAACTAAACACAAAATAACAAAACAGGTATATAATGTATAGAAGTGGCAGTGCGTGGAAGATATGAGGGTCCAACGTCGAGATGCTGAAGGCATCTTCCAAACGCCATAGGCCTGAGTTGGGGTGGGTATGGGAGGGTGTGTTCTCAACAGGGTTGGTTTGGGATCTGGAGGCCTTGCCACAGGAAAAAAGTTTCATATTTAGATAATTTGGACACCATGGGAGTGATATCTGAGTGTTTCTACAACGCCTGGCATGGTCTTCAAAGGTGCCCACATTGTGTCAGAGAACAATTTGAAGTATGCGCCAAGAAAAAAAAGGTGTGGGGGGTACTCCCACCCCCCCCCACCCCCCCCCCCCCCCCCCCACCCCCATGGCACTGCCACTGATGTATTGCATTTACCAAAATTCAAACACTTCTTCAACTGAATGCTAGTGAAATGTGCTATGTCCCAGTACTGCAAGTTGGATATTACACACTATAAATAGATCTCAGGTGACAGTTCTATGGTCTTTTCTAGTAAGATGATAGTGATTTAGATTAATTGAAGGGCCTGGAAATAATATCGAAAAACCGAACCGAAAGGGAACCGAAAACGTGGTTAAAAAAATGAAACCGAACCAGGAATGAAAAACCTCCATGCACTAGTTTGAAGTCCAATTCCATAACCAGTGAGGCATCATGTTCCCATCTTGAGCAGTAGAGCTGTAAGAATGACCTCCATATATGGTGTAAGAGCACAGGATTTTTCTTTTTAACCCTTTACCTAACGTAACGGCCAAAACCGGCCAGTGCTATTCTCAAAAATCGACAATTAATTTTCATTATTTTTTTCATTTTTTGTCTCAAAAACATAGGTTATGACCCCTCGTTGGAACGAGCTCATCTAGCTCGTTCCAACGAGGGGTCATAACCTATGTTTTTGAGACATAAAAATGAAAAAAATTAGTTATTCAAGAATTTTTTTTGCAAGTGCCGTCTGCTTTTCATGTTAGGTAAAGGGTTAACCTTTTACCTACCATGAAAGGCAGACAACACTAGCAAACAAAATTATTAAAAAACTAATTTTTTTCATTTTTTTGTGTCAAAAACATAGCTTATGACCCTCATTGGATCAAGGTCAATGAGCATGTTCCAATGAGGTGTCAGATGCTGTTTTTGACACAAAAAAATGAAAAATTAATGAAAATTGACTGCTGATTTTTTGTGAATAGATCTGGTCGATTTTTGTCATTATGCTGGGTAAAGGGTTTATATATAGTGACATGAGGTGTTTGGCTCAGCTAGAAATATAAGCTTCATAGACTGGTTCAAGCATTATTTGTGAAAACAAGTTTTTAACTCCACTGTAGCCATGATGAGAAGTCACTGTAAACTTTAATTTTTGAGTAAGGCCTAAAAAAATAAAAAATCTGTTTCTCAGGCCCTCCCGCATGATCCTTTTGGCTGCCGAATGCTCTCTTTTTATAACCAATTTAAACTTTAAAAAAATTAAAATTAAATGGTTTATGTCTGATATTTTACCCAAGTTAAAAAAAATTGATGAATTTGTCCCTTGAGTGCCAGAAGGCTTTGCAATGCTTTAGCATTGCAAGGTTTTCTTTCACTCAAGGGATGAAATACACCACCACCCATGCTATTCTGTAGATTATGAGGCCTAAAACTTGAACCAAGAACATGAACTTTTGATGACAAAGAAGTAATTACTGAAATAAAAAATAAAATAAAAAGCCGCTTGCCTGCATGCAATTTCACAAATAATGGCCCGAGAAACAGAAGATCTACTTTGTGTGGCCTAATGTGATCTCTTTTCTCTGTAATTAGTCACAATGTAAGCTGCTAAATTTTATATAATTTAAAATGGGTTATTCTCATTTGTCCGGCAAGGAACATTTTATGGAGGTGTGAGACATGGCTATAGTCTGTTTCAGACCAATTAACAATCTATTCACATTCATCACTTGAGTTGCTGGCAAGTGTTATTTTAGTGTTAACGCTAACTCCACCTGCAAACTTAAACATCTTATTTCTTTTTCGTAACATAAACATATCATTGATCAGTTTAATAAGGATAAAACAGTATGATTACTAATTAGTAACAGTTTTAGTTTGTTGCTGACAAATGTTATTTTAGTTTTGACACTCACTACACGTACACACTTTATTTTGTAATGGGACTTTTAATAAATGTCCAACATTGTTTCACCAACTTTACACCATTCATACTTTTGTGGAAGGCAAGATGTGCCCCCCTTTTTTATGGATTTCTTCCAGATAAGGAACAGACTACGCACGAACACTTCTTTCATTTAGTGTCGGATAAATGTAGTGGGCTAAATATTCATTTGGAGCCGCCAACTGTTTTCTCAGACTTTGAAATTGCCGCACAGAATGCTGTGTGAAGCAATTTTCCGAACACAATGGTAAAAGGGTGTTTTTTTCATTATGGCAGGCCTGGCATTCTTTAGGAGTGCAGGAGTGCTGCACGCCTACTGCATGCCTAAAAAAAAATTGAAGAGGGCAATTTTTTGAACCCCTTGATTTTCTGGAATCCCAGGATTGTTTGGGACTGCTTTTAAAATCTATTATCATTTTGTCCCTTGAGTTCCAATGTGTTCTCTGTGCCTACTGGCACAGAGAACACACTGGAACACAGGGGACGATTTATCAATGTTGCACTGATTCGCAATAATTCATGACCCTTTCTGTGACGCATTTGAGTGTAGAAGACAGTCACATAAGAATTGAATGCAACATTTTGAATAATGAGATGTGTGTGCCAATTTGTCCACTATGTAGCTGAATGTAGTACAATTTTTCAGTCACAATATGAATACCTTGAAGTGAATATAACTAAAATAGCACACAAGTTTTTGCATTGAAAATTTCAGGTGCAATTGCACTCCCAAGCAATCTGAGGAGGGCATCTGTTTTGCACTCCTTGATTTTCTAGATTGTCAGGCCTGTTATGGACAGGTCCTGCGGGAAAATGTTCAAAATGTGGGTTGCAAGTTCAATATAAGAACAATGAGGATATGTAAATTTATTGGTCAGACAGGCCATAGCTCTTCCATTTCTGGCCATTTCAGTGGTGAGTGATGCTTGGTGGCACTCATCAGAAGAGGCTCCAGTGAGTCCTGCAATTGAGAAGTTCACAGACTATGTGACCAAAAATTGGGTGGAAGGAAGCTACGGCTTGCAACTATGGAACCGCCATGAAACAGCAGGACCATGGACAACAAATCATGTAGAAGGGTGGCACCGCAAGTTAAGGTTATTCATAGCAGGCTCTCATCCAAATATTTTCAAAATGACTGACTTTATCAAATCTGAACAGTCGTTTCATGAAGCAACAATACTTCAGATCAGTGGAGGAGGAAAAGTTGCCCAAGGAGGAAGAAATATAGAAAAATAGACAATTCTACTGAACATTTTAACAGACTATTCAGGGAAGATGATATAGGACTATTGGACTATTTGGACTCTGTTTCACATTCAACAGGATTTTAGTAAATTTTTATGTAACAGGTAATATTATATAATTTTAGTAAGATGTATATAATATATTACAGTCCGACTATGAAATCAGTCATTTCGTGAAATGACTAAATTAATCATCATTTCATAAAATTACTAGAAAGAGCTGAAAATTTTATGAAATAAATAAATAATTTAGTCATTTGTCCAAAATGACAGACTTCATAGTGAATGCGTACCAAATCTGCTTATTTAGGAAGTAATAACTTGAAAAGAGCTAATTTCTCACCTATTCGACAGATTAGTAAATTGCAAAACCACTCCTCAATCAACAGAGTTTAGTAGGTAAATGTTTAATCTGAGGGATTATCACACTTCTCCCCTGCACAATAGCTGCTGGACAAACAAGAAGACCCCTTTAAATTTTGGTGATCTGTTCATTTGGAATTCCGAGGTGTCAACAACTACACAATGGAGCTCCCAATTGTTATACAAGAGACACTGGTCAGAGTGAAGGCTACCCTAGCTACCACCTGGGGCATCCAGGTGCTCAAGGGAAAAATTCACCTGACAGTGGATTTTGAGAAAGAAACCAAACCGCCGTCCTTGGAGAGGTGTAGCACCTTTCGCGAGGGGATTTCGGATGCGAAACCATTTCATTTATTCATTTGGAAGACCACAAAGAAGGGAGCTGCAATAATCAAGTCTTGAAGAAACAAATGCCTTGGTTAGGCAGTCTGTTGCACTTTTAGTTAGGATTTTTATTGCTCAAACAACTTTCCGCATGTGTGAGATCATTGTCAAGTGTGTATCTATTTATTTATTATTTATTGGGGTTCAACGACACTTTTGACAGCCAGGGTCACCTCATGTCAGATATTTTTACGGGTGGAGGAAGCCAGAGTACCTGGAGAGAACCACCAAGCAATGGCAAGCAACTGTCAGGATTCCCAACACACTAACTCCACACAAGCAGGGTTAGCATTGGTTGAAGAGAAGCACACCATCGATGTGCAGTATGCCTTAGTACACAACGCCACCGTGCGCCCACATGGACAATGGGGGTGAAGTGTCTTGCCCAGGGACACAATGCATTTGCCACAGGTGGGATTTGAACCAAGGACATCTTGGCTTCAGGCCTGAAAATATGTAGTCTGACATTTGCAAAATGAGGTCCCCAGAGGGTGAATTTGATGATGCTATCCCATACAGTGGGCCAATTTATCCTCTGGGTACCTCTTTCTGTTTAGTTTTGATACCCTGATTCAAACTGAGGTTCACAGAGGGTAAATTCATCCTCTGGGGACCTCATTTTGCAGATGACAGTCTGCTTATTTTTTGGCTTGCTCGGCTTGCAGCCTGCACCTCTACCTATTGAGCATGTGTGTATCAAAATAAACACCAATGTTTCTAACAGTTATACAGGCCTTGCAAAAAACACTACATCACTGACAAAACTGATAATTTTTAAACTGGTCAAATAATGAAAGTGTCAGTGACACTGTAGCTTAACTTGTGTGTTGTGTTTGATGAAAAGGATAATGTTCAATGTTTATGAAAGGATTATGAAATAAGAAAATAAGACAACAATTGTGATAAATGGGAATATGTTAATTTCTGTTCCCTGTATGCAATGTTTTTGATAATAATAATATGAGGCGTACACTGTATTAAAGAGCTGAGGGGTGGGTTAATATGACCTCACAGTTAATGTATGTGGCCCTCACAGTTAACGTATATCAACAAAAGTTACAAGTTACAGTGAAATTATTCCAAAACGAGTCATCCTGTCAAGTTACATTAAAATCCCTTCATAAATATGGCCTATAGACTGTGCTAAAGGTTTTCTGGCTTCGGGCCCCTGTAGCCGTCAGTTTCCCAATTGCGCCCAAACCTGCATATGAAATTTCGTGACAATCAATTATCTTGACTATGTCAAGTTAAGCTAAAAATTAGATGAATGCAGGGCTGTATTTCATGCAACCAAAAAATATTAGGCTTGCTGTGATTATGCAAAAAGTTGACTAATCGTTGGTCGTGCCAATTGATCGACTTTAAATTTGAAAGTCGACTTTTTTTCCCCCAGCATGTATAATGACACCACTGCCTTGCCAGAACGTGATCTCGCTGTATATACATAATGGGAACTTTTATGGATGTATAAACGACAGTGGTAGACCATATGGAGGTAAAGGAGGGCCAGACCCCCTCCCCCCCCCCCCCCCAAATAAATCGTCATTTTTCTAAGTCCGATTCAGAAATGTTTGTGGTAATTACCTCCCACTTTAATGATTTTTTTTTGTGGAAAATATGAAAGTTATTTTCAAGTATTACTGCTCTCGTCATGTCAATAACATGTCCGTATTTTAAACATCGTTTCCAATAACCATTCTTTGCTCATAAATCTTTTATTTTGAACAACACAAAATGAAACTCGCTGCATTTGATGAAATTTCAGTATTTTGCATCACAAATCTAGAATTAGCTCCCTTGGGTCACTCTTTCGTGTTGGAAATCCGAAAATCACGTTTCCCACCATTGATAAATTATTGTGAGTGTGTGCGCAGAAGGGGAGGGGTGTGTGTGCCTTTTTACATCCTTAGTGCCCTTACAGGGTCCAGCAGAATAGTCTTGTAAGTTGTAAAATCCCTCTCCCTCAGATCAGGCCTACTTCCTTCTGGCTGCTCACTGTTATGTTTCATCTGAATTTTGGGCGCCACACACCCGGTTATACCTACCTTTAGGACCATTCAGCCATCTCGTTTTAGTCGACCCTTTGTTAAAAAAACGTGGTCAAAAAAGTTGACTAATTGTCGATTTTGGACTCTGATTAATCGACTATGGAATTTCATAATCGTGGCAAGCCTAAAAAATATCTTCAGAAGAATCAAGCTATTGTGTTTTTGAAAGAACCTATATGTACTGAGTATTTTTACTTTTTGAATGCAACATTATAATTTCCACTCATTTCCTTATAGATGTGTTGATTAAATATTAAAATTCACCAAGTTCATTTGCTATTTTTATATATCTTCACCTGGTCTGGTAATAATTCCATATATACCAGAACAAAGGTGCGAAAGTTAAGTCCGTTTCGCAAAGGTTTGATGGTAGATGGGTTAATTATGGCACCACCTACTTTAAGGCAGGGGAAAGTAGTTCTGTTCTGTTTTCTCTCCATAAAGTTTTAGTTTGTTCAACAGTATCAAAGTTCTTATGTCACTAATGAAAGAAAAATCTGCTTCGCCAAATGCACATTACATTTCGATTCCAACAAAATGAAGGAAATGTCAGATCCAAAAATTTAAAAATTTGTTCATTCATTAGAAGATATTACATAAAATAATTTACCTTGCGGTATGATTTCGTTTACTGATCACATAACTTCCATCATCCCTATATCTGGAACTCAGCCGCATCAGTGTATTTCCATAAGCACTCCCCTTCTCTAAAATTTCTTTGGCAACATTCCTATCACAACCCTCAAAAAACCAACTGAAAAAAATCATAATTAACTGGTTGAGTGCTGGAAGCTCCATATTTGGGCTGTATCCTGACGTGCGGCAACCACAGCTTAAAGGTTTCATAATCTGTGGATTAGGGCCTTGCAAGTCAGATATTTTAGTTAGAGTCGATTCTCGATTCGATTCTAGTTTAAAACTTGCGAATCGACTCATTTTTAAAGTCAATTCTAAAAAAACTGACGGCCCAATTTCTTCTCAACAGAGAGTGATTTAACATTCTTTCATAATGTAAATGCGACTTTCAGCTAACTATTCTATGTATGCATATTTTTGTAGAAGCTACCAACCTTTCTTGCCTGTTAAAACCTCCAAGTAACAATTTTGACAAGTTTTAACACATTTTCCAAATTAGGCATGACATATTAGATTGTTCATGCAGTCAAAACACCAATAACAGAATAAGTGCACTCCGAGCACTTGAGTCTGTATACTTCTGTCAAATGTAAGTATACGGACTCGAGTGGTCAGAGTGCACTTCATTCTACACAAATAGAGTTATCTACCATCCATTGGGCATTTCACCTTGAGAGCAAAGCCTTATCTTCAGGTGATGAATCCCTTTACTACTTATGTATAATGCCGACTTTACTAAGGTCATGATGAGACGTCAGTAAATCATACTGGTATCATTTAACAGTAATACGAATAGGGTTTTGTAACATATTTTCCTATTTCTTGCATGGCCAAACTGGATTATTGCATCGTTTAAAGAAAGAACTCACAATGAAAACTCTGCCGTTTATCAGGACCGAATCGACTTGAGAAAAAAGACATCCACGAATTGAAGACAAGTCGAGTCGATTTTGCGTTCTGACTCGAGATTCAACTCGAAATTTGACTAATCGCAGGGCCTTACTGTGGATGTACTTCAGTTAATTTTTGATGTGATAATTATTTAGTCTTGGTGGATTTGCCCTATTACAGTGTATAGAAGAGAGCCTATAGGCACTTTCCCATAAATTGTAACAAGACAATAACAAAATTTTGACAACCAAAAACATTTAGCATTCTACCAGTTAAGGCATATAAAAACAATCCCTACCCATTTCTCGAGCAATTTTTCCTCAATTTTATGATGAGGGTGAGAGACCTTTTTTCTGTTATCCCCAAAACTGTCCTAAAAATAATTGGAATAAAAAATTTAACTCCTTCCGTGTGCAAAATTTGATGAGAATGCTTGTTTCGTTCGCGTGATGGTTGTGCAAATTTTGCATCTTGAATTGTAAAGCTTGATCAGCTTAACTGGTAGAGTACTAAATTTCTCACATGTTTTAGTCTTGTTACAATTTAAGGAAGAGTACCTATAGGCAATCTTCCATAAATTGTAACAATGCAAATCAATGGAGATGAAGTAATTTTACTTCCAAGATAATATGAAGGACATCCACAGAATATAAAGCCTTTATCTTTAGGTACTTGCAGTTCAGAATAAAGCCAAAAATATGGGCTTCCAGCACACTACCAGTTAACCAGCTTTTCTTGTGTCATGATAGATATTTAGACTTTTGCCTTGAAAGGCTATATATATATATATATATATATATATATATTTCAATTCAACGCAATATATAAATACTTAATGATAAAGAAGCAGTTTTTCCAAGAATTTTTACGTAGCCGAATGTTCGGTTAGCCAATGCCAAATCACGTGAATGGTCAGTCGGTTAGAGTCATTTTTAAAAGTTTGCACACTGCTCCTTACATGAGGAAAAATCAAGCTTTTCTGCAGTGAAAATTTCCCATAATGCAGTTGCAAAATTAACAACCATCTATATCTTGCTTGACAGAGCTCAGTGATATATTTAACCCTTAAAGGCCTATTTCCGACTAACCTGCCATCATGAGGAGGTTCTGCTGACAATAGGCAAATAATCTAGGCAGTGGGTTCTAGTTACAGTCTGTTAAGGCAGCCAAGTCTTGAATAGAAATCACTGCTAAGCCACTGGACGTTTTAAAGCTGTAAGCTGATGGTAAGTCAGGATATTTGTCCAGGACATTAAGGGTTAAAAAATGCCGCTCAGGATCACCGATCCAATTCCAATGTCGAGTTGTGACCACTATCAAGTTCTCATCCGGAAACCAATTGTTGCGATATACTATGTTCAAGGTCACTGTGACCTTGACCTTTGACCTGGTGAGTCCAACATCAATAGGGTTCTTCCTCGCACCAAGGCCAACACGCCTGTAAAGTTTCATGACTCTAGGTTGAACCACTATCAAGTTATCATCCGGAAACCAACTGTTGCGATATACTATGTTCAAGGTCACTGTGACCTTGACCTTTGACCTCGTGAGTCTCCAAGATCAATAGGGTTCTTCCTCGCACCAAGGCCAACACACCTATGAAGTTTCATGACTCTAGGTTGAACCACTATCAAGTTATCATCCGGAAACCAATTGTTGCGATATACTATGTTAAAGGTCACTGTGACCTTGACCTTTGATCTGGTGAGTCCAAGATCAATAGAGTTCTTCCTCGCACCAAGGCCAACCCACCTATGAAGTTTCATGAATGTAGGTTGAACTACTATCAAGTTATCATCCGGAAAGGAATTGTTGCGATTTACTATGTTCAAGGTCACGTTGACCTTGACCTTTGACGTCCAAAATCAATAGGGTTCTTCCCCTCACCAAGGCCAATCTACCTATGAAGTTTCATGAATGTGACTTGAACCATTATCAAGTTATCATCCGGAAACCAATTGTTTAAGATTTACTACGTTCAAGGTCACTGTGACCCTGACCTTCAACGTAGCATGTCCAAAATCAATAGGGTTCTTCCTCCCACCAAGACCAACCTACGTATGAAGTTTAATGAATGTGAGTTGAACCACTATCAAGTTATCATCCGGAAACCAATTGTTTACTACCGCCCGCCCACCCGCCCGCCCGCCATTCACCAAACTATAAGTCGAGTTTGACTTCGTCACAACTCGACTAAAAATGCCGATAGGATCACCCATCCAATGTCGAGTTGTGACAGCACAAAAGTGGGATTAATCATTATCAACTTATCGTCCGGAAACCAGTTGTTTACAATTTACTATGTAAAGGGTCACTGTGACATTGACCTTTGACCAAGTGATTCCAAAATAAATAGGGCTCTTTCTTGCACCAATGCCAACCTACCTATGAAATTTCATGAACTTGGGTGGAACCATTGTCAAATTATCATCTGGAAACCAATTATTTACGATTTATTATGTTCAAGGTCACTGTGACCTTGACCTTTGAACTAGCGAGTCCAATATAAATAAGGGCCTTCCACTCGCCTAGGCCAACCTACCTATGAAGTTTCATGAATGTGGGTCAAACCATTATCAAGTTAACATCTGAAAACCAATTCTTTACGATTTACTCTGTTGAAGGTCACTGTGTCCTTGACCATTTACTTAGCGAGTACAAAATAAATAGGGTTCTTCCTCTCACTGATGCTAACCTACCTATGAAGTTTCATGAAAGTGGGTCAAACCATTATAAAGTTATCATCTGGAAACCAATTGTTTTGATTTACTATGTTCAGGGTTACTGTGACCTTGACCATTGACCTAGTGAGTCCAAAATAAATGAATGTGGGTTGAACCACAGTCAAATTATCATCTGGAAACAATTGTTTACAATTCACTGTGTTCAAGGTCACTGTGACCTTGACCTTTGACCTATCAAGTCTAAACTAAATAGGGTTCTTCCTCTCACCAATGCCGACCTACCTATAAAGTTTCATGAATGTGGGTCGAATCATTATCAAGTTATCGTCCGGAAAGCAATTGTTTACGGATTTACTATGTTGAAGGCCATCGTGACCTTGACCTTTCACCTAGCGAGTCCAAAATAAATAGGGTTCTTCCTCTCACTGATGCCAACCTTCCTATGATTCTTCCTCTCACTGATGCCAACCTTCCTATGAGAACATGGGTCGAATCATTATCAAGTTATCATCCAGAAACCAATTGTTTTGATTTATAATGTTCAGGGTCACTGTGACCTTGACCTTTGACCGAGCAAGTCCAAAATAAATAGGGTTCTTCCTCTCACAAAGGCCAACCTACATACGAAGTTTCATGAATGTGAGTTCAACCATAGTCAAGTCATCATCCAGAAACCAATTGGTTATGATTTAGTATGTTCAAGGTCATTGCGACCTTCACCATTGACCTAGTGAGTCCAAAATAAATAGGTTTCTTCCTCTCAACAAGGACAACCTACCTACAAAGTATCATGAAAGTGGGTCACACCATTATCAAGTTATCATCCGGAAACCAATTGTTTATGCCCGAAAATCACCCACCCACCCACACAACTGGCCAACCGCTCACCTGCCATTCGCCAAAATATAAGTCACGTTTGACTTCATCACAACTCGACTACAAAGGAGAAAGACTGGGATGAAAATAGCTGCAGGATCAGTTTGAATGTGATTTACAAATCAATTTTGAAACTTAAATTTGTTTTTACTGTTCAACTGTTTATTGAATAATTTGTGAGTAAAAAAGGTTTAGTCTTGATTGTAGACCACTTAGCAAACAAAGTAAAGCAATCATTGTCTCTTTACCCAACCTGAATAGCAGAAGGCAGTTGCAAAAGAATTCTTGATACATTTAAGAAAAAAAAATTCATTTTTTACTCTGAAAACATTGATTATGACCTCTCACTGGGATGAATTGAATAAACATGTCCCAATGACCCCCATAGGCTATGTTTTTGAGACTCAAAGTAGTAAAATTTAAATGTTCCAATAAGAGTAAAATCCTCGCCCTCTGATTAGATAAGAGCTGGCATGGTTTCTTTTATATTTACAACTCAAGTAGTAAATGTTACCGTCTGATGTCACAATGCGAAATATTTGAAATGTCGTCGCCTGCTTCGTAATTGCTTCACCAATGGAGTGTCAACAAAGCCACTTCATTTTTCTGGATTTTTCACATGTGCAGCAGATGGTGTTCCGGATGAGGTGTTGTTTAAATTACAAACCGATTTACGATTTGAACTGAGATGGAATGAGTTTATCTGGTTTGTTGATTATTTATCCAGTGGTGGGGTACACCAGAGGTTTATTTACTAAACCTGTGATCATTAATAGTTGCCTTAAACAAGGCAACTTTTAATGATCACAAGTTTAGTAAACAAGCCTCTCGTGTTTCACGACATAGGTTTTTGGCTATGGGTAGTGTCTTATTGGAACATACATGTTATTGTGATGAGTTGACGGTAACATGGTCTGAAGTTTGCGGCTCGGAGCATATGTTTTATCTCGATGCTTCGTGTCTCGGTTAACATAAGCTTTGAGCTGCAAACCTCTGACCATGTTACCGTCAATTCATCACAGTAACTTATAATGTTGATTTTTGTGCATAGTGCTAACTGATTTTGGCAATTATGTTGGGTAAAAGATTATTAGAGAGTAACATCTACATTTACCTTGGAGTCAACTTATTTGTTGGATCCAAATAAAACTTGTGTACCTGAAAAAGGAAAGAATGAATGAAAAAATAAACAAGTGAACTCATTACTTGAATAACACCTGCACAATCGTTTTCTTCATAGACTAGACATTTTCATTAACTTTGCTTTTGATCCGCCATTGCAATATGCTCAATGAGATCATTTCTATCCAGGGTCATTAAGTTATGCTTTGGAGAAAAAAATATATAATGGCAATTTTTTAACCCTTTACTAGGACTGTCACGATTAATCAATTAGTCGATTGTTGATCGGTCACAGCGAAATCGATTAGTATTTTTCGTTGTCGAATAATCGGTAAATTTTATCCCGCTTTAGACGTTTAATAATTAAAAGAAAATTTTATGAAAAAACTATTGTTTCTGAAGGTAAAGAGTTAAGAACATCAATGTTAAACCCCAAGAAGCTGTTGGAAGCATTTGTCTGTCAGGTGCATTCATCAAAGCTTTGATGTTCTGAACTTTTGAACCGTCAGTGTAATAATCAAGACCGGTCGGCAGTTGCAAAGTTCGCAACTGCCGACCGGTCTTGATTATTACACTGGCAGTTCAAAAATTCAGAACATCAAAGCTTTGAATGTACCTAAAAGAGGATCTTCTTCGTTGTGTTGTTTACCAGAGGTAGGTCAACTGACTTGAACTTAATTTTTTTATTGACGTCAGAGAGAGGGAGAGGGGGTCATCTAGGTCTGTTTAATCGATTATGATCGATTATTTGCGACGATTAATCGATTCCTAAATTAAAAAATCGTGGCAGCCCTACCCTTTACCCAACAAAGATATTATCAAAATTTATTATTTTAAATATTACTTTTTCAAATTTTTTAAAAAATTTAACAAAACCATCATGGATCACATGATATGGTTTTATTGACATGTTTTGAAATTATTTTTTTTTAACTGCTAAATTTGCATATATTTCGCAGTCAGATGTAGCAGATTCACTAGGTAAAGGGTTAATAGTGCTGCTTGTATTTGACCATTGCATAGGGAAAAGTTTCACAAATGGCATTATTTAACTGGTAGAGTGATAAATTATTTTGGGCTGTTAAAATCTGTTCACATGTCTTCGCCTTGTTACAGTTTATGAGTACCTGTAATCACTCCCCCATAACTTGTAACAAGGCAAATTCATACAGATCAAATAATTTCACTTCCAAGATTATATGAAGCACATCCACAGAATTTGAAATCTTTAATTGTCTAAATTTGTGAGAATCCATTTGGATTTTCGTGAAAATGGTTGCGAGAATCCATACCTACGAGTGTCCCAGGATCCCATGAGGCCACCAAGGTTGAACCACTGTTGTATACTGATAACACATGTTAACCTTTTACCCAACACACTTTTTTTAATTTTTAAAACTAAATTTGATAATTTTTAAACAAGAAATAATAAATAAATGATAAAATAATTAAATGAACAATATTTACCAATAACATCTTACAAATATGGCTGTCGTTGGAACCGGCTCAATGACAGCCATATTTGTAGGGTTTTCTTGATCAAGTGTCAGGAGATTTCAGGTCGTGTTAGCCTTATATTGGTTAATTTGTTGCCGCTGTGTTAGTTAAAGGGTTAAATTCACTCATTTTTTTTCACGCAAATCCTAGCAGAGGTGCAGCGAGAATCTACATGGATTCTCGCTGGTTTTATTGTGCGAATCTTTGTGCGAATCGATTCTCGGATTCTCGTCGAAATATAAGCCCTGTTAAGTTGGGGCACATACATTTCAGAATAAAAACCAAATATGGGCTTCCAGCACTCTACCAGTTAATGGGAAAAGTAAAATTATTTATAATGCATGTCCGATGTATGCTTTGTTTACTATCCATTATCACTATCTATGTCTCTCAAATTTATTTATTTATTTATTTATTTATTTTTTAATGTGAACCCTCTGAAGCATCGAAATTCGATTCAGTTTGAAATCATCCTGAATGATTTGATTCAATTCCATTCCATTCCAGTTGCGGTAATCTGGAAATTTACCAACGGCCAAAATCCCAGAAAGCATCTTGTCTTGAATTCTTCTTATAGTCTTTAGGAAGATGATGATATAAGAGGAGTTGAAAAATGTTCCAGTTCCAAAATTACTTTTTTCTATTTGGGTAAGTTCTACTTTTTTGAATGATTTATCTGAACAAGCGAGTTGTCATTAGTGTTGTGCGGTTTTATTTTTCTTGTTTCGGTTCGGTTTCGGTTCGGTTTTTTAAAAAAAACTCGGTTTATAGGTCGGTTTTCGGTTTTTTATAGTAAGACATCTGCAGTTTCCAACAGAAACTATGTAGTGTCGATATAATGCCCGTACTGTCATATTTTCAATGATGATTTAATTGGCATTGACTAGCATTTGTGCTAAGTGTATAAATGGCAGGCATTATCAAAACAAAATAATATAAAAGGAAATAAAATGTAACAGTGTTCGTAGAATATCACCACTCACCAATTCAGTGCACATGCCCCCCTCCCCCCCCCCCCCCACCCCCACACCTCGTGTCTTTAAGTTATGGCATGTAGAGTCTATGATGAATTGATATTAACACATGGGTGTGAAAAGATCTAATTCACAATTTCCCAGGGCTCTGTTCAGTGCTCACTCCTGGGTGGGGCCCTGGGCAGCCTAACAAAATGACCCTACCAGGCATTGCAAATAATAACACGCGTTGCCAAGTGGGTCACCTAGACACCCATCCTAACATATTTGACAATGAACTGATGTATGGACTCTTTTCAATATCCCCCCCACCCCCACACAGTGGTGACTTGTCTGCCCCCCAAACCACACACACACACACACACACACCTCACACACGCAATGGTTTTAGCTCAACGGAATTGATTTCACAAATTCACTGGTGTACTGTTATATATTGTAACTTTTTTGCGTTTGCCTCTTGCCATTCCAATTTCTATTTCTACTGCTGATTTGTTCCTTTGGTTGGCCCCCTTAAAGTAAGTTGTGTGGGAATGCAACCGCGGCACGTTGACAGTGATATTACGGAACGCAGCTTTTTCAGTTCAAGACGTTTTGGCCTTCATATATTGAACTAAATAGAATAAGAACTTGCGGTTTCATGTTTTTAGTGGGCCGAAGCCTTCAGGACAAATCGTCTCGGGTCGGAACGTCCCAAGACTGAATTGCAGTAAAACTTCTTCCCGGATAAGCACATCAAGGGAGGCAACAGACTACATCCGAAACACGTGGTGGGGCAACCCGTGACAAATGTTATTTTCGAATACGACAATGAAATGCCAAGACCTTTTTCTGATATGATATTATTCCCTGTTCAAAAACGAAGCCAATTGCGCAAGGTATTTCCTGTAATCAGTGAAATGTAGGCATGTTGGCTGTCTGTTTTGTCATTCTCACAGAAAACACAACCCATTTTTACGTCAACGATGTGTGATTGACAACTTGTCATACATCATTCTCGAGATCTGGACATGCTGCAGTGACCCCTTTACACCCAGAATGTGGCGTGCACTGACGACACTGTTATTTCCTGACAAAGCTTGACATTTCAGACATTGTTAGTGCAAACTGAATAAAGAAAACATCTCTTCCCGACATTTTAGGAAAAAAATGAAACCGTACTCATTTACCAGTTACACGGTTTCGGTTTTCAAGCAAAACCGAAAACGACTTATAAAACCGGTTAACCGTACAACACTAGTTATCATTGAACAGAGATGTAAGTAGAGATGAATATAAAAAAACAAAACAGAAACAGATCTGTCGAAGGGCAAAGGCAGATTCAGACAAGTGAACCTAAACACAGGCAATGACATATTTAAGAACTGGACTAGTTTTCAGTCCATAACAGCATCATATTTCTTACAGAATTAGACTGGTGGTCTGATAGCTTAATTATACCTGTAAAGCAGAACTTGTTTACAACGGCACTGCTCCACTTCCCAGAGTTTAAAAGTAGAGCTGGGAGGTTGTGGTACTTACACTGTGGTTGCATTTTTTTTAAATAAAAAAACCTGTGTTGTGGTTGCGGTTTTGTTTGTCCATGAGCATATAGAAACCATCTGTAAATACCGATCAGATCGGCCCTAACTACTAACAACTAGTACTGAAATGGTTAACAGGATAACTGGTTTGAAACCAGTTACCTACCTAACTGATTATAAAAACAGTCAACTGGTTATCTGAAATATCGATAGTGATCGTCATTCCACGGTTAAAATGTAGTAAATCTGCAGCTTTTCCTTTGGAATAGATTACAACTCGAAGCTGCGTTGTATATGTTGAGAGTAATCGACTTTCGCATTCAGATCTTCATTAATGATTGGCAATTTCCATGAGTACTGAGTAATTGCAGAAACTATTCCATATTATGTCTACAAATGACTGCTGTTGAGTACTCGACAACATTCATTTGTAGACATACTACGGAATAGTTTCTGCTGATACTGCTTTCCAATTCCAAAAGTTTTGATCCCATATTCGGTGAAATAGTGGCCACAGATAACCGGATATTATCTGGTTATAGCTCTCGGTAAGTCGCTTCTGAAAATGAGCCAACTGTTTCAGCCTACTAACAACTAAAAAGGCATCTTCTGTTGATTGTATCAGAATAAATATATGAATAAATAATTATAACATATCTATGCCTCTAATGTTGTAAAATGTCGGGCCAAAAACACCAAAAAAACACACATGCTGGCTGTATTTAGGCTGACCCTAAAAAATTATGCCGACCCAAATTTGATTGAGTAAAAGTTGCTCATTTAGGTTATTGTAACCCTAAAATTCCATCAGACTTCAACTGTGATTTTAAAACTCATTTTGGAGTTCAAGCTTTCAAAATTACGTGTTGAAATAAATATATATCAGGCAGTAGAAATGAAGAGAAAGTAGTAAGTTCTAGTTCAGCAAAGAAAATGAATTTGATAAACTGGTGAGCATTTTACAATGCTCCACCATTGGTGTTGACAGGTCACGGATATTAATGAAAGCATGTTGAGTTTTGTGTATCGATATTGAATTCTTGGCTTACTGTCTTGAAAATGATAAATTTAAAGTAATTTGTATATTTTTATTACTTACCAATGGCCCAGACTAGGCGGGTGCAACCTCAATATTATTAAGGGCCAAACACAAATTTTGACCACCAACCCCCCCCCCCCCCCCCCCCCCCACCAATCCCCAAAATTTGCATACAATACCGAAAATTAAAAGTCCTATCTGGCCCTCCATACTTTTAGTACTTGCACATGCGCAGTACCCAGGAAGAGACCGGAATTGGTGCCAACATCATTATTCCTAGTTGGGAGGGCCATCCCCATCTGGGCCATTGGTAAGTATTAAAAATATACAAATTATTTTAAATTTATCATATTTTAATACTATAACCAATGGCTCAGACTTAGCTGAATCGTAAAAAGGCGGTGGGCTTAGGACTTAAGAGCATTACCAGACAAAAATACAGCTCCTTAACCTGCATTAGAACTCCCAAAGTGAAAAGAAGTTTCAAATTTTAAGGAATTACCTATATGTCTCGCTATTAGTGATGTCCAAGCAAGCGTTTACCAGGTAATAAAAACTCATCACCATCAAAATTTTAATTAATGAAGCACCAGCTTTTACCCGGTGCTTCATAAATTAAATTTTTGATGATTAATCCTGCAATTAGTGTTTGGAGTCTAATATTAGTGCATCCGTGGAAATATTGCTCACCCATGGAAAGTGACCATATAAAAAACATACAACTGAAATAAGGAGCAATATCTGGGCATAATCTGGAGTTATCCTACGAAGTTACAATGAAATCCCTTCATATGTATGACCTGTAGACTGTGGTCAAGATTTTTGGGCTTCGGGCCCCTGAAGCCAACACAGTTGACCAAACATGACCAAACACGGATGTCATCATCTAGGGATTATATGGAGTCAACCTAACAAGTTACAATGAAATCCTTCCATAAATACGATCTATAGATTATTCTAAAGGTTTTTGGGCTCGGGCAGCCATCAACGCTGAATGATCGCGACCAAAAGGGGATGTTCTCATCCAGACATTATTTGGAGTCATCCTACCAAGTTACAATGAAATCCCTTCATAAATATGACCTCTAGGACATGCTAAAGGTTTTCGGGCCCCTGTTTGGAGTCTAATATTAGTGCATCCATGGAAATATTGCTCACCCATGGAAAGTGACCATATAAAAAACATACAACTGAAATAAGGAGCAATATCTGGGCATAATCTGGAGTTATCCTACGAAGTTACAATGAAATCCCTTCATATGTATGACTTGTAGACTGTGCTCAAGATTTTCAGGCTTCGGGCCCCTGAAGCCATCACAGTTGACCAAACACGACCAAAAGGGGATGTCATCTTCTAGGCATTATATGGAGTCAACCTAACAAGTTACGATGAAGTCCTTCCATAAATACAATCTATAGACTATTCTACAGGTTTTTGGGCTCGGGCAGCTATCAAGGCTGAATGATCATGACCAAAAGGGGATGTTCTCATCTAGACATTATTTGGAGTCATCCTACCAAGTTACAATGAAATCCTTTCATAAATATGATCTCCAGGCCATGCTAAAGGTTTTTGGGCTTCGGGCCTGTCGCCGTCACAGTTGTCCAATTGCATCCAAAAGACATTATATGATGTCAACCTACCAAGTTACAATGAAATCCCTTCATAAATATGACCTGTAGACTGTGCTATAGGTTTTCAGGCTTTGGGCTCAGGCAGCCATCATGATTGAATGAGCACAACCAAAAGGAGACATTCTCATCTGGGCATCATCTGGAGTGATCCTATGAAGTTACAATGAAATCACTTCATAAATATGACCTGTAGACTGTGCTCAAGGTTTTCGGGCTTCGGGACCCTGTAGCAGTCACAGTTGACCAATCATGACCAAAAGGGGATGTCATCATCTAGGCATTATATGGAGTCAACCTAACAAGTTACAATGAAATCCTTCCATAAATACGACTTATAGACTATGCTAAAGGTGTTTGGGCTCGAGCAGCCATCAAGGCTGAATGATTCTGACCAAAAGGGGACGTTCTCATCTAGACATTATTTGGAGTCATCCACCAAGTTACAATGAAATTCCTCCATAAATATGACCTGTAGACTGTGCTAAAGGTTTTTGGGCTTCGGGCCCCTGTGGCCGTCACAGTTGCCCAATCATGTCCAAAAGATGCTGTTCTCATCTAGGCATTATATGAAGTCAACATACCAAGTTACAATGAAATCCCTTCATAAATATGACCTGAAGACTATGCTAAAGGTTTTCGGGCTTCAGGCTCGGGCAGCCATCATAGTTGAATGATCGCAACCAAAAGGGGAATTCTCATCTGGGCATCATCTGGAGTGATCCTACGGAGTTACAATGAAATCCCTTAATAAATATGACCTGTAGACTGTGCTCAAGGTTTTCGGGCTTTGGGCACCTGTAGCCATCACAGATGACCAATCACAACCAAAAGGGGATGTCATCATTTTGGCAATATATGGAGTCAACCTAACAAGTTACAATGAAATTCTTCCATAAATATTAAAATTTTTTAGTAAATTTTGTTTCTTAACATACCTACCACAATTGTTTACAATTGGCTGTAACATAAGTGCAAGCCCTACTTCAGAACTAACTCAAGCTTTTAGAATCTTTTCCAAACGAGTTGGAAAAGTACTAGAGTGCAAAAGCACGAAAAAGATCGAAAAAAGGGTCGAGCGAGACCAGCGCTCGAAATTACAGGTACTCTCTCTGCACACCTCTTGCGTTTACCGAGCGCATGCACAACAACCGTGACGTCAATTCCGTATTTCCACCAACGCGAAGTTTGTGATTTAGCGGGGAGGCATCGATATCAAAGATATCCCCAAGGAGGGTGGGCCTCCGGTAAACAATTGTGGTAGGTATGTTAAGAAACAAAATTTACTAAAAAATTTTAATTTCTTTTCAACCTACTCACAATTGTTTACAATTGGCTGAATAAACAATAGGAGGAGGTGAATCACATAACCAATACCAACAAGAGTAGCAGAACGAAAGCAAGGATGGCAGAGAACAAAAACGAAAACCTGTAATGAAGATAGAGAGAAGGCCCCTGAAAAGAACAAGGCTCAGCAAAGCGCAACCTCGACAAAAACAATATTAATGAGGGTGCACAACAGCCTGAGCAGCAACGAGAGGGCCTAAAGAATAAAGGTCCTCAGATTGCTGCTGAAGGTGGCGGAGATAAAAGGAGGAGAAGGTAGAAGCATTCCTCCAGTAAGCCGCATTCATAACATCACGGAACGAAACAGAATTGGAGAACGCCCAGGATGTAGAAATGGCACGAACCTCGTGAGCATTAAGCCGGTTCGAAACAAGATCCGATGCAGACAAGCGAGAATAAGCCAGCTTGATTGCAAGACAGATCCACCTGGAAATAGAATGGGAAGAGATAGACTGCCTCTTAGGAATGAGAGACAGAAAGAATCTCTTCCGAGAGAAAACGCATGTTGGTCTCAGATAAAGGCTCGAATGGCGCCCCCTCCAAACAGTGCAACACCCATGCCAAGTTCCACTTGGGTGTAAGACGCAAAACTCGAGGCCTCTTCAAAGAAAAGTGCCGAATAAGTTTGGAGAGGAAAAGATTACGACCGATACACCGCTTTCCCACATAAGAGAAAGTATCAGACAGCATAGACCGACAGCCCTTAATCGTAATAGGATGGAGGCCCTTGGAGTCAAAAAGAAAAACCAGAAAATCCGCAATTTGAGCGATTGACGGATCACGGTAATTCACATTGTGATCTGAACACCAGCGGCAGAAAACCTTCCACTTGGCGGCATAAGTCATTCCAGTTGAAGGTCGCCGCGATGCAGAAATGCACTCCACTGATCGTCTCGAAAAAACTCTACGTCGGAGACTGGACCTGATAAAAGACCGGCGTGAAGGGACAGGCTCGCCAGGTTGTTGTGATACTTCCTGGGATGACCCTGTGAAAGAAGATTGCGACGTAGAGGTAGACGAATCGGTCGATCGGCCAATAGAGGCCGCAGCAGATTGATCCACACCCTCTGTGGAGACAGGGGTGTGATCAGAATGATCCTGCAACTGCAAGCACGAATCTTCGCTAAAACTTGAGGAAGAATCGGTGCAGGAGGAAAGGCATAGCCGACCCAACCTGTCCAGTCCAGAGACAGAGCGTCTACTGCAAATGCCAGAGGATCTGGACAAGGGGAGACAAAAGTCTCTACCTGATGATTCCAGAGAGTAGCGAAAAGGTCGACCTGAGGACGACCCCACTGCTCGCAAATCGCCTGAAACACCGACCGATGTAGCATCCATTCGGTTGGAAGGACACTGTCGCGTCGGGACAGGGAGTCTGCTAGGACGTTGAGACGCCCAGGAATGTGTCGAATGGACACCCGAGCGTTCACATCCCGCGCCAACAGAAGAAGATCCCGAGACAGCCGATACATGGGAATCGAATGTGTGCCTCCCTGATTCCGTATGTAGGCCACTACTGTCGAATTGTCCGAAAGAAGTAGGACAACATGGTCCGACAGGTGAGGGATCCAAAGCCGAAAACTCAACAGAAGAGCAAGGAGCTCCTGGTTGATATCAAGGCCCACCTGCTCGCTGTCCCACTCTCCGTGAGTAGACAGACCGAGAGGATCCAACGTCGCACCCCAGCCCCGATCGCTGGCATCCGCAGTAAGGATGCGATCAGCCAAAGGAAGATCCAACGGAACACCCTGTGTCAGCCAGGGAATATCTGCCCAAGTGCAGAGGTGACAAAGCAGAGACCGAGGAATAGTGAGTTCCAGGTCCAGCGGATGTACATTCGGACGCCATTGATCCAACAGGAAGTGTTGGAGAGGTCGGACAAACAAGCGACCGAGCGGAATGAGATCTGTCACCGAACCGCAAAGGCCCAGCATCCGAAGGAAAGTCCTGGCCGAGACCGAGGAAGATTGAAGCAGGTCCCGAGTCAAGGCGGAAAGAATCGTCGCCCGAGCCTGGGGGACCGACACTACATTGTGAAGAGTGTCGAAATCCATCCCCAAATGACGGAATCGGTGAGAAGGAAGAAGATCCGACTTCTCGCGATTGACTCTGAAACCCAGCGACGCTAGCAGGCAAAGAAACTGCCTGACATCGAACTCCAGAACAGCAGCATCGTGGTGCCGTTGGAGGATGTCGTCTAGGTAGGCTGCCAAAGTCACTGCCGACTGAGTGCGATGGAAAGCAAGCACATGTGACATCAGTCGGGTGAAGGCCCAAGGAGCCAGGTTCAAACCGAACGGGAGAGCTCTGAATTGAAAAACTCGATCCCGAAACGAGAACCGAAGGTATTTCCGTGATGCCAGATGAATGGGTACATGGAAGTAGGCATCCTTCAGGTCGATACTGGCCGCAAAATCGCCCTGATGAACTGAACGTCGAACCAACCGGAAAGTCTCCATACTGAAACGAGGAGCAATTATGTACTCGTTCTGGGTACTCAGATCAATGACAGGACGATATTGGCCGTTTTTCTTCGGCACCAAGAAAAGTCTCGAGTAAAACCCCGGTGAAAGGGTGTTCCTGACCACCTCGATCGCCCCTTTGGTGAGGAGATTGTCGATCTCCTGCACCAGAAGGTCCCGACGCAGAGAATCTGAAGGGACCTGAGTCGGAAGGAGCACCCGAGATAAACTGGGGTGCCGATGGAAGGACAGTCGCAGACCGGATTGAATGACGTCGAGGACCCAAGAGTCTGACGTTATCTCTGTCCAACGGTCGTAAAACAGCGACAGCCTTCCCCTGACTGGAGGCGAATCGAGGTGAGAACCTTCACTTGCAGCCTCGACGAGGCCCCCGAGAGGAGAAACCACCTCGGGAAGTGACAGAGTCCTGAGACTTTCCAGCCTGAGGCTGCCAGCGGGCCTGGCCACGTCGGCGCTTCTTATGAGCAGAAGGAGCAGACGGAGCCGAAGGCGTAGCCGACATCGCCGACGAGGCAGACGCAGCAGCACGCTTGGCGGGCCTGGAACAACCCACACCCGCAGCAGCAGGTGGGTCAAGCTGTCTCAGAAAAAGCTGGTCCTTCGAATGACGAAGAACTTCGCCACGAACAGCCTCCACGGAACCATGGAACAACTGAGGTCCCACCAAAGAGGCAGACCTCAGAACAGCACATTGCTCAGAAGGAAGGGATGGTAAAGAATCCAAAACCGCATCCCGGCATGCCAGCTCCAAATTAGCTGTGTTACAGGCGTGAGTGTGAGTCAAGTTCATAAGAGCCTGTGACAAAACGCGAAAAGGAGCCTGAGCGTCATCAAACTCCCCTGGTGGAAAATATTCAGCCAGAGCAGCGACGACATGGTCCGCGAGAGACAACATACTCAGCATCTCTCGGGACAGGCCCACCATAGACTCAACTACCGACATCGGGAGAACTGCTGACTTAGGCTTAGTCAACCTGAGGGAAGAAGAATCCTCATCCACAGTAGTCATCCCTTGGAAGACTGGTGGAGAGACGGAATCGTACACACGAAACCGCGATGGAGGCAGAAAGGCATCAGCTCTAGAAAAGAAGGAACCCTTGAGGGCCTTAGAATGCATTTTGGCGTCTAAGCCCTGGAAGGAGTCAACCACCTCAGCCAATTGCAGAGGACGCAAAGCCCCGGAGCTAGAAGGCTCAACAGGGTTACGGCGCTCCACAGTGGACCGCGGCCGGACGGTCACAGAAGGCTGGTCGGAAGGTTGAACGTCCGGCAATAAGCCAAAGACGAAATCCAAAGCCTGCCCCAAGACTGACGAGGGGGGCCCATCACCTTCAAGATACTCGTCATCCTCCGTAGCAGAGGAGACGTAGCCCAACTCGGGCTGACCAGCAGAAACCTCCCGTGAATACTGTGCAGTATCCAAGGGGCCAGGTGAGACATCTCGGCGACCAACCAAAGGAGGTTGTGCCTCAGGAGGCACAGGGAGGCCAACTTGAGGGTTGCCAGAAAGCAACCGGGTGAGCGCCAAAACGGCCTGGCGCAGGTCACCCTGAGAATCCGTCGCAGCAGAATCGCCCGACGGAGTGTCCTCCCAATGGACCCTTCTGGTAGAAGAACCCAAATCCTCAGAAGAGACCGACGGCAAACGTCGATCGGCAGACAGAATCTGAGCACGGTGAGAAGACACCGGAGGATAGTCCCGATTATGACGCCCAGGGGCCATCACTGACCTCTGCGAAACAGAAGGCCCTGCCTGCAAATCCTCGAAAGAGACCGACAGTGCACGTCGATCGGTAGCTGGACCTAGGACACAGAGAGAAGACACCGGAGGATTGTCCCAAGAATGACAGGAACCTGTCATTGGCCTCTGCGCAGCAGACGGCCCCAACTGCCTATCCTCTGAGACCGACGGCAAGCATCGATCGACACCCAGACTCGGAACACAGTGAGGAATCACCGGAGGAAGGTTCCGAGAGTGACAGCTAACAGGGGCTGTCACTGACCGCTGCCGAACAGCAGGCCCTGGATGCCAACGTCCCAACACCATCCCGCTAGGCGGCACACTAGCAGGCGAAGGTGGAACAATAAACGATTCACTCGAGGGATGAGGAATCGCTGTCGAAGCGACCGGCCGGCTCAACCGACTAGGAGCAAACCTAGCCAGATGAGACGGAGCAGACAGCAAACCCGCACAGCCCCGCCGCGAGGCTGGGGGAGGCTGAGAACACACAGACACACCAGCAGATACAGCCTCAGTCCCCCGAGACTGTAGACCATCCCCAGAGGAGATGGAATAGCCACCATCAGACAGAATAGGATCTGGAGTAGCAACCTCCTCAACAACGGTCGACGGTGTAGGAGGCAGATTGGAGAGGGTTACCGAGTTGACCTCGGAAAAGCTCTCAACGAAAACAGACGCCTCAATAGTGACATCAGAAGACAAAGAGACCATGGTCTCCTCGCCAGGTATCACTGAACTAACACCGCCAACAGTTGCAGTGGAACTCGCCACAGAAGTCAGATCCGAATCCTGTGTGACAGAGTCACCACGTGCACCAGCAGAAATGTCTGCTATGGCACGGCTACCCTTACCCCGAGAACGAGGGGTTCTAGCTCTGGAAAGAACCACCTTGTTCACAGAAGCCCAAAATTTAGAGGACCAAACCCCACAGATACCACATGATTGGGCCTGAGAGCAATTGTTGCAAGTGACACATGTGGCATGAGAATCGTCCACATGTTTCACCTGCAAACAAGAGGTACAAGGAATAGTCTTAGGCATGATATCAAAACAATAATCAAGCTTCCCGCCGACGGAAAACAGTACTAAGGTCGTGTTCACACGTGGGGGAAAGACAAGATAAAGTGTGAAGAGAACAGCAATAAAAATACAAATTAACATTAAATAATAATAATAATTTGGTAGCTTGATAAAAGGATACAATCCAGTAGCACACTAAATATGAAGAATAAGTTGTTCACGAAGAATACATAGCATAATTAGCACAAGTCACAAAAATTTCCGACCATGTACAATGGCGGAAAATAAAGGAATTGACGTCACGGTTGTTGCGCATGCGCTCGGTAAACGCAAGAGGTGTGCAGAGAGAGTACCTGAGCGCTGGTCTCGGTCGACCCTTTTTTCGATCTTTTTCGTGCTTTTGCACTCTAGTACTTTTCCAACTCGTTTGGAAAAGATTCTAAAAGCTTGAGTTAGTTCCGAAGTAGGGCTTGCACTTATGTTACAGCCAATTGTAAACAATTGTGAGTAGGTTGAAAAGAAATGACCTATAGACTATGCTGAAGGTTTTTGGGCTCGGGCAGCCATCAAGGCTGATTGATCGCGATTAAAAGGGGACATTCTCATCTACACATTATTTGGAGTCATCCTCTCAAGTTACAATGAAATCCTTTCATAAATATGACCTGTAGATTGTGCTAAAGATTTTTGGGCTTCGGGCCCCTGTAGCTGTAACAGTTGCCCAATCACATCCAAAAGGGAACATTATATGAAGTCAACCTACCAAGTTACAATGAAATCTCTCCATAAATATGATCTGTAGACTGTACTAAAGGTTTTTTGGGTTTTGGGCTCGAGCAGTCGTCACAGTTGACAGATCACGCCCAAATGGGGAAATTCTCATCTAGACATCATACAGAGTCATCCTACCAAGTTACAATGAAATCTCTCCATATTAAACATGACCTGCAGACTGTGCGAAAAGTTTTTGGGTTTTGGGCATGGGCAGCCATCATGGTTGACAGATCATGACCAAAAGGGGACGTTCTCATCAAGGCATTATACAGAGGCATCCTACCAAGTTACAATGAAATCCCTTCATAAATACGACCTGTAGACTGTGCTAATGGTTTTCTGGTTTTGGGCTCAGGCAGCCATACCGGTTGACCGATCACGGCCAAAAGGGGACGTTCTCATCCAGACATGACCCCAAAACTGCATATGACATTTCGTGACAATCAGACAAGAACTACTGGGTGTAGCCTGTGCTAAAGGAATAGAGAACGTATGGATAGACGGCATGTTGGAAACTCCAACTAGCCCCAAAATTCTCATAAGCTCTATAGTAATGCAGAGCCAGAATCAAGAGAATCTATTACGTAATAAGTCTGCCTAATAATGTATACATATTATGCACGCAATCAATAGAATCCCACTTTAAAACAGTTCAGATAGTTCTGAGTGTAACTACTCAGAGTAGAATAATTGCCACATTTGGAGAATGTCGGCCAGATAACCGACATGCCTGCCATACAGGAACATGAAGGCTAGTAATATCAAGCGAATGTATTCATGATAGAATTTGGAATCCAAGAACAGTTACTGTTCAGGAATCATATGCTCATATGTCACTTATAAACGATCAATCACAGGAAGCAAACCAATGAGAGTGGATACGCCCCTGATGTCGCCATTAGACCACAACCCACCCGCCAATCGAAGAGCAAAGAAAGACATGCATATAACTGAATGCAAAGGAGGCTTACAGGAAGAGCACTACGTCCTGCCCTGTAATCACCTATTAACATATTGGCGGGGGTGGTGTAAAGGGGTGGGGGGCATGGGGTTTTAGTGCTTGGTGGGGGAGGGGGGTTGACAAATAATCATATTGAACCCGCAATACCCAAATCGCTAGATAAGTAAGGCCGGCGCAGAAATACAAAAGCTTGGAACAGTGGCAAATTCCTTTTTCGCTATAAGAAAAAGAAACTTCATGCTACATTCCCAAGTTATACTGCTGCTGCTATTCTCAATAAAGAGTAATAAAGCTAAAAAGCTTGTAGTTAGCCCAAGCAAGTAGAATGACAATAACCTGGCATGAATCTTAACACTTTAGTGTTAGCTGTCTAGAATAGTATAAAAACCATATGCCTCCTTCACGCCTGACCGACTCCATAATACCACTAAGGACGGAGGGGAACATGATGAACATGGCACTATTGCAAGGAATATACCCGCTGAAACAGCGTCAACACATCCCTTGAAATCAAGACAGTACGGTATGCCATGTCATCAAATAATACACCATATGGACATAATATCCAATCATCAAGTGGAAATATAATCCACAACATTAGATTTGATACAAATCAAAGAGGGAGGCAAACATTCTGGCACCTGATCACAAGAAACCTAGATGAACTCCTTGTGCCATAATCATGAAGACCGGATCCGGCAGTTGAAGTGGAATTCCCTGAGTCAGCCACTGGAGATTCGCCCAAATCTGAATCCTTTGTTTTACTAAGTCCGTTAAAACAATCTGGGTTTTGAGCGAATGTGTCTTCACACTCCAGTTCTGAGTAATAAAATCTGGATGGAACGTGTGCGCAGGCAGCCCATCGGAATAAGATTCACAGCCACTCAGCACAGCCCCATTAGTCACATAAACTCCCATGCAATCAATGTGGGAGAGTTTAGACAAAAGTGAGCATAACAACTGACTAATTTCGCTCTGGGCAACGTCAGATGAAACAGATTGTTGTGAGTCTCGAAGCTCATTCCCAGTGAATGAAGGACTTGGACGGAGCGAGTTCCGACTTTTTCTCATTTACTATGAAACCGAGACGTCAGAACAACTGAAGCAGACTCTGAACATCGTTCTGAAGAATAATTCTGCTGCCGTATCTCTGAAGAATGTCGTCCAAGTAAGCCGAAGTTACCGCAGACGAATGAGCTCGGAAGTATGACATTACTGAGTTCATTATTCGAGTGAAAGCCCAAGGAGCCAGGTTCAGACTGAAACACATCGCTCTGAACTGATAAACCTCTCCTTGCACGGCAAAACGCAGGTACTTTCTGAATGCCAGATGTACCAGGACATGAAAGTACGCGTCATTTAGATCTATGCTTGCCACATTGGCGTCCACTCGAATGCTCACTCTTACTGACCGAATGGTTTCCATATAGAACTTTGGAGCTATGATCAATTTGTTTTTCCAGCTGAAGTCTATTACTGGTCAAAACGAGCTGTCTGCCTTTAGTACGAGAAACAGGTGACTGTAAAAACCTGGAGAATTTTGATTCTCGATGACCTCTATTGCTTTCTTTGATAGGACAGTCTGTACCTCCACAAGGAGAGACTCTCTTTTGGAAGAATTCGTCGTTAGATTTGTCCAACCCAGACTTCTTGTAAGTGGAGGTTTTGCTCAGAATGATAGCCGCAGGCCAGCTGAGACTACATTTCTCACCCACTGATCTTCCGTAATTTCCATCCAGTTTTTCGTGAAGTTTGATAACCTTCCGCCAACTGGAAAGAAACAGAGGTCTAGACCATCACCTGTATGACTTGCAAGGCTTGTGGGAGGAGAAACTATGTCCTCCCCATGAAAAACCTTGTCCCATCGGCCTAGGGGCGTCTGACTTATAGTCTTGATCAGACTTGCGCCCCTTTCCCCGAGTCGCTATATTGACGACCTCCGGAGTAACTGTAAGAGGGTTTCTTAGACCCTCACGAGGAGCTCCCTTTCAATGATTGGGAACTGGAACGACCTCGCCTACTCCAGACAGCTGATGCATGTTGTTGAGACGCTGATCTCAGTAACAGTGCACTGGAAGCTTTTTTGGTAGCTTGTTCATAGACTAAGGAAAGCTTGTCATCAAACAGTGTGTGTCCGGAGACCGGAGCAACTCGGAGAGAGCTTTTCATCCTGTCATCGATAATGGATGACGAAGCAAGGGCTGCATCACGTCTAACCAACTCCAAATTTGCCACTGAAAGGGCGGAGTGATACGTGGCATACATGACTGCCCTGGAAAGAACTCTTAGCGAGGAACCAATATCCTCAAATTCCTTTCCATTTAGACGCTTCTCCAGAGCCCTGGTGATATGATCTGCGTAGGACACAGCGTCCAGAATTGCTCTATTGGATGAAATAGAAGATTCCATCACATCCAAGCATAAAATTGAATGATGTAGACAAGGATATATCCAAATCCCCAGCCTGCTCATCCAGGCGCAGAGGAGCTCTCTGAACATCTTTTCCAACCGTTTTAAAAAAACGTGCTGATTGAAGATGCAGATAAGAAATCGCCTTTCTTTTTTGAACTTGCTAGGTTGAATATGGCGTTGTTAATGTGGCCGGAGGCCTCTGACACTTGCCAAGATAGTCCTGGGAAGGAAAGAACATCATCTTTCCTTCGCATGACATCTCTGTCTAGAGACGACAGCGTTTTCTGCCTAGCAGATACAGCTTACTGACCAGGTGGAACAAGGTCAGGATAGTACTGATGAATTAAATTACTTGCCAAGATAGCCCTGGGAAGGAAAGAACATCATCTTTCCTTCGCATGACATCTCTGTCTAGAGACGACAGCGTTTTCTGCCTAGCAGATACAGCTTACTGACCAGGTGGAACAAGGTCAGGATAGTACTGATGAATTAAATTCATCGCTACCATATGTTGTTCCTAAAGGGAAGGGTAATCCTCCTCCTTCTCCCTTTCACCATCCGACTGCTTCAGCTGAGAATTTCTGTCAACAGCATCTGAATGTACAGATGACCAGACCAACCCAGCACCGCCCGACAGCTCACCACTGGAGTCTGTGGAAGGCTGCGCTTGCACTTGGTGGGAAGTTGCGGTGAGCTGCACAATCTGTGACAGCAAGTCCATTACAGAGGCTTGAGGAACAGCAGTCTTTTGTTTTTTTGCCGGTTGCTGGGACGGAGATCCGGATGTAGATCTCTTCTCCGAACATCCCAATAAATGAAGCCTCGGATCACTAGCTACCAGATGGGCCGACCTCACAGGCGAAGACTGGGAAAGTCTTCGCGAGGCTGCCTGGATATCCGAAGTCGGATAGCTAGTGTGCGGTCGTGTGTGCTTATCTGAAGGAAGAAGCTGTAACTGTAGCAGACCATGGCTGCTGCGCAGTTTAAACGGACCGTCCTGAGCGATGAGTGTGGACGTTACCTCCGACTCAGTCAAGTTTCTTGAAACAACATTTGGCCCCAAATGTTGCTGGGTTTGAGAGGGCTCTTCCGCTCATGGTCTATCAGACATCGCCAAGCTTCCCTAAGAGAATCTTGCAGGCTTCTTCTCTTTAGCCGTTGTCGCTGGGTGAGCTTTAGTTTTTGAGGTGCTCGCTCTACCCAATTCTACACTTCCCTCGACCGCAATGGACTTACCCAGTGTCCCAGGCCCCACTAACGGGGTAAATGCTTCACCGGTCGAGCTAGCAGCTTGCAAAGGATTAAGTGCACTAGCTAGAGGCCTTATTCCTTGCTTAATATTCATGAGCACCTTTGCAGCTAGCTCTGTTTGGTCATCAGAGTGCGACGACGTCAACACATTATGGATGGGTGTTGCAATACCATCACCATGTTCTTGTTCCTCTGAAAAAGAAACTGAAGAACTTGAATTATCCTGTGGTGACAGCTCCGGCATCAGAACTTCACTGCCGATGACATACAGAGACACCCGTCTCCAACATCTGGCATCCCAATGTACACAAGTAGGACAAGAATCTGTAGGAGTGCATAGACTACAAGCAAGACAACAAGCATGTGAATCTTTATAGACATTCCCGACAATCTTCCTCGCTTTGCATTTAGAGCAGTAAGCTTTCATAATTAATTACAATCCAAAAACAAAGCCGATAGCACTCCTACAAGTTCAATAACAAAAATATGTTAAGGATATATGAAAATAGCAATCAAATTAATTTCGAAACAATTATAAAAAAAAATTTTCGAAATTTTGTTTTGAAAATGCCTAAGTTCCCAAAGGGAACATCATGAGCCCAAGGGCATCCTGATAGAGCCTAAGTGTAGACAAATGCCAATTGAGCTACACTATCAGAATCATAATCAATGTATCCTACAATAATTCTAAAGTGTTATAATACTACATGTTAAAGGCATTGCCAAATGCGAACAACATCAATAGAAAAAAATGGAAACAAGACAACAGGCACACAAAAAGGCCCCAAGTCAGTAACTGTTTTAAATGCTACCAGATGCAAAGCTACGTCTTCATATGAAAAAACGATACATCGGTTAGAAGATGCAAGACCAAAACGACCTAACACCCCTAGGGTGAGGACGTAACCATGGGGATAAACAGAGTAAACATTCTGTAACACACGTTAAACTCCCAATAAATTTAATAAAAAATTTCAATAAAAACAGCCAAAAAGCTTAAGAGTTTAACAGGAGGATTCATGGAAGGATAGGGAAGGAACACTTAACAAACAGTAGATAAATCATTATCAAGAATGATGACGTGAGGTGCAAATCCCAAAAATTGTAACCATGAAATAATTTTTATAATTATTGTAAAGTAACAGCCCTGAACGTCTCAAACCACCATTGTTCACTTCCATCATCAATTTATAGCCTTGAATCCACCAATTCTTTCAATGATTTGTGTCTGGCATCTTCAAACATGAGAATTTAAAGCACAGATGTCAGTTCAGTTGTTACTGACTTTGGCTAAACAGAAGAATGATGTTGGCAGCAATTCGGGTACTTCCCAAAAGTCCAGACTGGGATGGCTCTCCCATGAGTGGGCACTCATACCTCCCTGCCAAGTTATCACTTCAGTAGGCACAACTAGGAAGAATGATGTTGGAACCAATTCTGGTCTCTTCCTGGGTACCGCGCATGCGCAAGTACTAAAAGTATGGAGGGTCAGATAGGACTTTTAATTTTCGGTATTGTATGCAAATTTGGAGGATTGGGGGTTCAAAATTAGTGTTTGGCCCTTCATAATATTGAGGTTGCACCAGCTAAGTCTGGGCCATTGGTTTTAGTATTAAAATAAGTCAGTGGTGCAAGTATAGTGTACAGCCATTTTATTTTTTAATTAGCAGATGCAGACATGTTAACCTCAGAAAATCTTTTTCAGGAAACCTGAGGGTGATTTTCAGTGAAATTGGATGAATTTCAGGGAAACGTATGTGCACGAACAATATACATAAGAACTAAAAGATTTCAGCTCTTGGACCACCACTTGCACCAGTTTGCACCCAGTAGTTTCAAAATATTTGGTCTTGTAGTTTCAGAGGAGAAGATTTTTCAAAATCGATCAATCAGAAACAAAGAATGCCTCTGGTAGCCGCGTTTTTCATCCAACAGGAACAAAATGCTGAACAGTTGTAGAGAACCCCTCAGAGATCATTCCTGCCAAGTTTGGTTCACATTGGCTCAGTAGTTCCAGAGAAGATGAAAATGTGATTTCCCATAGGGTTTCTATAGTAGCTATAAGCCACAATTGCAGCCATGTTTACAACCCGATCAAGAGTAAATGAGGATCGTTGGTAGAGTGTATCCCAGTCATCAACCATGTGAAGTTTCAAAACATTTGAACTTGTGGTTTCAGAGAAGATTTTCAAAACCGACCAATCAGAATCAAAGAATGCCTCTGGTGGCCATGTTTTCCATACGACGGGAACAAAATGAGGAATGTTTGTAGAGTATCTCCCATAGGTCATTCCTGTCATGTTTGGTTCACATCGGCTCAGTTGTTCCTGAGAAGATAAAAATGTGATTGCCCATAGGGTTTCAATAGTAAATATAAGCTGCAGTTGCAGTCATGTGTGCAACCCAATCAACATTAAATGAGGATCATTGGTAGAGGGTGTCCCAGTCATCAAGCGTATGAAGTTTCGAAACATTTGGTGTGGTGGTTTCAGAGGAGAAAACTTTTGAAAATCAAAGAATGGCTCTCGCGGCCATGTTCCATACAACAGGAACAAGATGAGGATCGTTTGTAGAGTACCTTCCATAGACTATTCCTGGCACTTTTGGTTCACACTGGCTTAGTAGTTCCAGAGAAGAAAACGAAAATGTGATTTCCCATAGGGTTTTTATAGTAACTATAAGCCACATTTACAGCCATGTTTGCAACCCGATCAACATTAAATGAGGATCGTTGGTAGAGTGTATCCCAGTCATCAATCATGCGAAGTTTTGAAACATTTGGACTTGCAATTTCAGAGAAGATTTTTCAAAAGCGGCCAATCAGAATCAAAGAATGACTCTTGTGGCCATGTTTTCAATACGACAGGAACAAAATGATGAACATTTGTAGAGTACCTGCCATAGGTCATTCCTGTCATGTTTGGTTCACATCGGCTCATAGTGGGGCGGTTAAGGAAGAATTATTGGTAGAATTGTGCATTTTGGGTTAAAAGCATGAAACTTGGCACACAGATTAAATGGACCCTACTGATTATTTTGGGATGTGGATCCATAGCAGCAACCTCCCCTGGTGGCCGTTACGGCCATTTTTTCAAAATGGCCACCAATTTATTCAAATACATATAACTTTGGAACTATACACTCTAGAATCATGTTCTTGGTGTCTAAAAGTATAGTTTTGAGGTGAACAGTGTCAATGGATGCAACAAAGGTTAGATATATACGCTCAGTGTGGAGAAACAGTATTTATATTATTAAAAAATATACATAGCAATGCTTCTTTGAAGAGTTTAGAAAGTATGGTAGTCCTGGTTTTCTAAATTCCACTTAAACAGGTTATTTACAATATCATACCTAAGTAAAATAAAATATAGGGGATATCAATGTGCATTTAAGAAGATAGTGTATGACAACCACAAAATCATATACTGGTACTACAGTAAGGATTTCCATATATGACATTTATGATTCATTCAAAAGTCCAGACACAAGACTCACAATCTAAGAGGAAGTATCATTTGATATGCAGATTTTCAGTCACTCTTGATAACAGTTGCCTTCACAACGGCAAAGAGTAGTGCACTGGAGGCTGGCCTTGTAGCAATTGCACAAAGCCCTGCATGCCTTTTTGCAGTTGCAATGAATCAGTTCATAGCATTCATCTTGAGCTTGGCCAATGGTGGTCCACTTTGGTTTCCATGACCCATCACTCCTGTCCATCCCCAGTCTGTAGGACTTGGTAGTGTTGGTTCTTTTTGCAGAACTTGGCCCCAAACATGCCCTCCTTGGTAGGCTGCCCCTAGTGCATGCTGCTTGAGAGCTGCTTGTATTGGAGGGATATTCTCCAAAGCTCGGGATCGTCTTGCAAAGAGATGCTGCCTTGCCTCATTCACCTTGGACAGTCCACATGTTCTGTCATACATGAGAACAACAAATTTCTCCAGCAGATCAAAGGTGTTGTCAGGTATACCTGATGGAGCATCAGCAAGTAGCGGGAATGCATCAGTGACATCTGCAAATACAGCCCAGGTGTCCCATGCTGTCCTTTTGCCTTTGCCCGCGAAGAAGGATGTCATATCACCCTGTGAATGCATGAAACATTGCCAATGCTGGTGCTTTTGCTGGGCCAAGGGTAGCTGCAATATCATGTGATGCAATGTATCTGTGATGTTTCCCTACTCCAAATGATATCCACACCTCACTTACTGGAATGTTGTGCAGTTTGGACAGGATGAGTACCACCACATCAGTGACTGATGTCCTCACCATAATATTCTCATGTCCTTTATGTGCAGCATCCCACAGATGCAGTACCAATCGTGTATCTGCTTCCTTATGTGAGCATGGTTCTATTTGACCTTTGTCTTCTCTCTGAGGTGTTGATAGTACCTGGTTTCCATGTGTGCTGTACACCTCTTTGCCTTGAAACTCTGTGCTTGTAACCTTTTCCACCAGCAAGTGAAAGAGCTCTGTTTTGTTTTCATCGACATGAAGAAAACTTTGCCAGTTACTTGGCACCTTTGATGAACCCTCAACTCTTCTCCGAACTCCCTTTCCCCTCCTCTCTCTGCTTGCGGCCTTCAGACTGTCTGTGTTATAAACATCCCACACTATGTCAAGTCTTTCCACATGTTGCAGCTGGTGCTGGATATATGGCATGAACACAGTCTTGATGTAATCGTCAATGGTCTGGGAGGTTCCCGGAGACAGCATTTGAACTATCACTGCTCCATCCAGTACCAATGCAGTCACTTGTGGTCATGCTTCTGCTGGTTGTGCAAGTGACTCAAGCTGTGCGAGAAGATTTTGTTTGATCCACAAACCTTTCTTTCACGAAATGCTTGTACTGCTCCTGGCCCAATTTATAGACATTCCCGACAATCTTCGGTACATTAGAGTCCATTATGAGCTTTGTGTCGATTGTAAGGAGATCACCACTGTCCTCTTTGAATGGATTTCCCATGTCCACAAAGACCTCAATAAGAGCTGTCACTTCCTTGGCAAATGCTGTTTGAACTGCTGAGGTTTGTTCATGGTGTTTTCTTGAATCACTTTTGCTGGTTGTGCTGTCTTCAAACTCTGCTATCATTCTTGATATTTCAGGCCCTGCCACCATCCAAGCATTTGCATTGTCTGTCAAACCAACAGCCCCACCATCACCTTTCACATGGGCATTTACTTGCTCATGGGCCTGATCTAGTGCCATGGCAGAGAATGGGCGCTTTGTCTTGCGTGCAACAAACCTTCCCGAGATGAATTCTTGGTAGACACTTGGATGGATTGTTGACAAAGTGCACATGTCTCTAATATGTACGGAGAGCCATCTGGCATAGTTGATATGATCAAGGCTGAAAACCCATGGAATGAACTGTACAAGTGATTCCACATACTTCTTGAAGTGTCCCTTCCTGAATGATTCAATGATTTGAAGAACCAAAAGCTCCAATTCAAGAACAAATACCCAATATTGAAACTGAGGTTGTTCAGTCAACATTCTGTCACTCCAAGCTCTGAAATCCACAGGTTTCTCTCCAGCTGGCAGTGCCTTTGTGTATCTATCATAGGCATGATGCTGCAGGATAAAGAGAGCAGCTGCCATGACTTGATGTGCATGTCTGGTCCTGGTTACATGTGCAGCCTTCACCAGAGAGTCAGCTACCCCACTTGTAGCGATTCCTGCATTGCAGATGGCAGTGGTCCAACCACTACCATCAAGCCAGTCACCAATGATTTTGAATGCCACAATCTCAATATGTAGTCCTCCAAACATGATCAGATATTTATCTTCTCCATGTGTGGCAGGGAAGTTCCATTGAATAGTTTTTGCAATAGCAAGTGTGGCTGATCCATGGCTAACACTGGAATCTGGCCTGGATTGAGGTATTCAACAGCTGCCTTGACAACATTTACTGAGTCCTGTATCATGGTGACTGAATGTGCACATTCCAGAAACAGAGGCATGAGGGCCACTATTGTGGTAGGAGCTGTTAAGGCCTGCTGCAATGAAGCATGGTAAGCAGCCCACGGCAGAAAGTCATCTTTGCCTAGTTCTGGTTTCTTCAACAGTTCCCTCGCATGTTCCAACCAATCATTTTCATTTGTCAGGCTAGAAGTTGGAGAAGGAATCACTGGTGTGATTGGTCCAGTTAGGCAAGGAACAACATGATCAGGTTTGGTCAAGGCCACTGGTGGCACATTTGTGTAAGCTGCTGGAAGTGCCTGAATCCTCTGTCTCTTCTGTGAATTCTCATCCATCACAGGAATAGCACATGCTATTCCCTCATTTTCCACTGAAGGCTGCTGCATCAAAGATATGCCTGTCCCATGAAAGGAATCCTTTGCAGTTGTGGAACTTGGATTGTGGTCAATATTATCAACTGCTGCCACTGTGAAGAGATTCCTTGCAAGCTTGGGGGGGGGGGGACAAACTACTTCTTCCTCATCATACACTGCACAAACTTTGTTGGCTATGTCCGAAGAAATTCCAAGGACATGGTCATAGGAGATGCACAACCCCATGTTGTGGAGAGTATCAACCAGACCTCTCTTTCTTGTCTCTCCATAGATCTTCAGGGCAAGATAAATGGGATGCAGGTGTCTCTATCTCTCTTTGTTGTGCCGATGAGTTGTGCTTGATGAAGTCTGATGTCTGGAACATTTCAAACTGTTAAACACAATAAGTTATGAGATAGTTTGGTTTGCAGAGGATGTGGGCTTATCTTGAACAGATTGCTCTTTAATATTGGGCCCAGCAAGTATCATATTCACTAATGCAGTAAGAGTTGAAGGCACAGCTCTCTCCTGACAGCCAGTCGGAAGGCGTCCATTGAAGGCCTGCTTCAGTTTAAAGACATCACGACGTATGATCTTAGATGCCTTTGCTAGAGTCAGTGCCTCAGAATCAAAATCTTCATTGCATGCTTGTTTTGGAGCTGCTCCAACATTTTGGTCATACGTAAGTAGAACCTCCCTGCCCTCAGTATGAGCTCTCAGGTCTGGAATGGCAGCCAAGATCCAATTCTTAAGTCTTGTGGTATGAACCTGGACATCATTCATACCAAGTTTCTGTAGCCTAGATATGTAAAGGTTCTTGAGGTCTCCCATACTGAACACAGGCCTAGCTGCCATTGACTCCCTGCAGGTTTCTATATATGAGACCAGTTCAGCAAAAGCTATGCCATGTAACAGACTTTCTGATGAACTTTCTGCCAAGTCCTTCCTTGAGAGTTGTGCCTCTTTGTACAGTTTTGCAAAGCATTTGGCATGATACTGGGCATCAATAGCCACCATGTCTCCAGCAGCTAACTTTGCCATCAGGTGTGTGTCACAAAGTTCTGTAGAACACTTTCTTACTTTGAAATCAACATCAAATGTACAAGCCTTGTGAAGGCCAGCAGGTCCGGCAACTTTGTCACAGAATATGCATGTGTCCTTTGTTTTTTCTTGTTGCTGGTGCTTAGAACTGGGTCTTCTTGTTTTCACAGGACTTGGTTTCTGTGATTCCTCACTCTTTCTCTTGCATGCTCTCAAGAGTTTGGCATTATTTACTTTATTTCTACAAGACTTGTGCTAAGATGCACCATTTTCAAGTAATGTATCCTCCAGCCCTGAGCTTATATTTAGGTGCTGTATATTTATATCTGGAGGCATGGCATGAAGTTCATGAAATTTGAGAAGATTTTCAGCAACATATTTGTACCCGGCGCCAACATCCTTTCTTGTTGAATTGATAGGACATTGAAATGTCTCTGAAGTTTTTCTCTGGCAAAGTATGCATAATGTCCAGTCAGTGGTACTGCTAGTCTGATAAGAACAGCCCAGTTCCACAGTATCTACAAGCTTATATTGCTTTGACATCGTTAGTTGTGTCTAGTCTAAACCACCACTACTACACTACGGTTTTGCCTTGATTTCTGTTTTCTTGGAGATACCTGTAACTTGAAAAATTGTGTTTTCTACGTACAACGCTCTTTATACAGCTAATTCATGAAATGAAAGTGTCAATGACACTGTAGCTTAACTTGTGTGTTGTGTTTGATGAAAAGGATAATGTTCAATCTTTATGAAAGGATTATGAAATAAGACAAGAATTGTGATAATTGGGAATATGTTCATTTCTGTTCCCTGTATGCTATGTTTATGATAAAAATAATATGAGGTGTACACTGTAGTAAAGATCTGAGGGGTGGGTTAATATGACCTCACAGTTAATATATGTGGCCCTCACAGTTAACGTATATCAACAAAAGTCACCAAGTTACAGTGAAATTATTCCAAAATGAGTCATCCTATCAAGTTACATTAAAATCCCTTCATAAATATGGCCTGTAGACTGTGCTAAAGGTTTTCGGGCTTCAGGCCCCTGTAGCCTTCAGTTTCCCAATTGCGGCTAAAGGGGACATTCTCATCTAGACATTATATGAAGTCAACCTACCAAGTTACAATGAAATCCCTTAATAAATATGACCTGTACACTGTGCTAAAGGTTTTTGGGCTTCGGGCCCCTGAAGCCATCACAGTTGACCAATCACGACCAAAAGGGGATGTCATCATCTAGGCATTATATGGAGTCAAATTTACAGGTTACAATGAAGTCCTTCTATAAATATGACCAATAGACTATGCTAAAGGTTTTGGGTTCGGACAGCCATCAAGGCTGAATGATTGCGACCAAAAGGGGACGTTCTCATCTAGACATTATTTAGAGTCATCCTACCAAGGTACAATGAAATCCCTTCATAAGTATCACCTGTAGACTGTGCTAAAGATTTTCGAGCTTTGGGCCCCTGTAGCCAACACAGTTGCCTAATGGTGTGGAAAAGGGGCTGTTCTCATCTAGACATTACATGAAGTCAACCTACCAAGTTACAATGAAATCCCTTCATAAATATGATCTGAAGACTGCGCTAAAGGTTTTCGGGCTTTAGGCTTGGGCAGCCATCATAGTTGAATGATCGCAAACAAAAGGGAACATTCTCATCTGGGCATCATCTGGAGTGATCCTATGAAGTTACAATGAAATCCCTTCATAAATATGGCCTGAAGACTGTGCTCAAGATTTTCGGGCTTCAGGCACCTGTAGCCATCACAGTTGACCAACCATGACCAAAAGGGGATGTCATCATCTAGGCATTTTATGGAGTCAACCTAACAAGTTACAATGAAATCCTTCCATAAATACGACCTACAGACATGCTAAAGGTTTTTGGGCTTGGGCAGCCATCAAGGCTGAATGATTGTGACCAAAAGGGGACGTTCTCATCTGGACACTATTTGGAGTCATCCTACCAGGCTACAATAAAATCCCTTCATAATTATGACCTGCAGACTGTTCTAAAGGTTTTCGGCTTTGGGCCCCTGAAGCCGTCACAGTTGCCCAATCGTGTCCAAAAAGGGGACGTTCTCATCTAGACATTATATGAAGTCAAACTACCAAGTTACAATGAAATCCCCTCATAAATATGACCTGTAGACTGTGCTAAAGGTTTTCGGGCTTCGGGCTCGGGCAGCCATCATGGTTGAATGATCGCAACCAAAGGGGACAATCTCATCTGGGCATCATCTGGAGTGATCCTGCGAAGTTACAATGAAATCCCTTCATAAATATGACCTGTAGACTGTGCTCAAGGTTTTCGGGCTTTGGGCACCTGTAGCCATCACAGTTGACCAATCACGACCAAAAGGGAATGTCATCATCTAGGCATTATATGGAGTCAACCTAATAGGTAACAATGAAATCCTTCCATAAATATAACCTTTTACCTATGCTAAAGGTTTTTGGACTCGGGCACCCATCAAGGCTGAATGATCGTGATCAAAAGGGGACGTTCTCATCTAGACATTATTTGGAGTCATCCTACCAAGTTACAATGAAATCCCCTCATAAATATGACCTGTAGACTGTGCTAAAGGTTTTCGGGCTTTGGGCACCTTTAGCTGTCACAGTTGCCCAATAATGTCAAAAAGGGGACGTTCTCATCTAGACATTATATGAAGTTAACCTACCAAGTTACAATGAAATCCCTTCATAAATATGACCTGTAGACTGTGCTAAAGGTTTTTGGGCTTCGGGCTTGGGCAGCCATCATGGGTGAATGATCGCAACCATAGGGGACAATCTCATCTGAGCATCATCTGGAGTGATCCTAAGAAGTTACAATGAAATCCCTTCATAAATATGACCTGTTGACTGTGCTCAAGGTTTTCGGGCTTCTGGCACTTGTAGCCATCACAACTGACCAATCATGATCAAAAGGGGATGTCATCATCTAGGCATTATATGGAGTCAACCTAACAGGTTACAATGAAATCCTTCCAAAAATATGACCTTTTGCCTATGCTAAAGGTTTTTGGGCTCGGGCACCCATCAAGGCTGCATGATCGCGATCAAAATGGGACGTTCTCATCTAGACATTATTTGGAGTTATCCTGACAAGTTACAATGAAATTCCTTCATAAATATGACCTCTAGACTGTGCTAAAGGTTTTCGGGCTTCAGGCTCCTGTAGCCGTCACAGTTGCCCAATCACGTCCAAAAGGGGACTTTCTCATCTAGACATTGTATGAAGTCAACCCACCAAGTTACAATGAAATTCCTCAATAAATATGACCTGTAGACTGTGCTAAACATTTTCGGGTTTTGGGCTCGGGCAGTCGTCACGGTTGGCAGATCATGCCCAAATGGGGAAATTCTCATCTAGACATCATAAGGAGTCATCCTACCAAGTTACAATGAAATCCCTCCACATTAAACATGACCTGCAGACTGTGCTAAAAGTTTTTGGGTTTCGGGCTTGGGCAGCCATCACGGTTGATAGATCATGCTCAAAAGGGGACGTTCTCATCTAGGCATTATACAGAGGCATCCTACCAAGTTACAATAAAATCACTTCATAAATACGACCTGTAGACTGTGCTAATGGTTTTCGGGTTTTGGGCTCGGGCAGCCATACCGGTTGCCCGATCGCGACTAAAAGGGGACGTTCTCATCTAGACATGACCCCAAACCTGCATATGAAATTTTGTGATGATCAGACAAGAACTGCGGGGTGTAGCCCGTGCTAAAGGAAAATGTGAACAGACGTCACACACTCACAGACTCACAGACTTCCGCACGCATGATGGCAATAGCTTATCTTGACTGTGTCAAGTTAAGCTAAAAATGGCAGCGCTCTTTTTAATGAATGCAATCCAAATGGACCCCCAGCTCTCACATTGAAATTCAAAACTATTAACGATCACGTAGTGATTTGCCACCATCGGGGTGGACGAAACCTGGGATTTAGTGTTTTTGCATGACCTTGACCTTCTACATAGCCCGGACGAAGTCGGGCACCCCCATCTAGTCGTGTTTGTGATATTTTAAACAGGTAAGTATCCTTACATACTAATGAGTGCATATATCTGTTTGTTGTCCCCAGTGGCTTTGCAGACCTCAGAACTATACATTTTGACCTAAAGTTCATGATTCTACAATATGTAGTTCCAAAGTTATATGCATTTGAATAAATTGGCGGCCATTTTGAAAAAATGGCCATAACGGCCACCAGGGGAGGTTGCTACCATGGATCCACATCCCAAAATAATCAGTAGGGTCAATTTAATCTGTGTGCCAAGTTTCATGCTTTTAACCCAAAGTGCACGTTTTTTTACTTAACCGCACCACTAACAGTTGTTCCAGAGAAGATGAAAATATGATTTCCCATAGGGTTTCAATAGTAAATATAAGCTACAATTGCAGCCATGTTTGCAACCCAATCAACATTAAATGATGATCATTGTTAGAAGGTGTCCCAGTCATCAAGCATTTGAAGTTTCGAAACATTTGGCCTTGTGGTTTCAGAGGAAAAGATTTTTGAAAATCAAAAAATCAAAGAATGGCTCTGGCGGCCATGTTCCATCTGAGAGGAACAAAATGAGGATCGTTTGTAGAGTACCTTCCATAGACTATTCCTGCCATTTTTGGTTCACATTGGCTCCAGAGAAGAAGACGAAAATGTGATTTCCAATAGGGTGTCTATAGTAACTATAAGCCACAATTACAGCCATATTACAACCCGATCAACATTAAATGAGGATCGTTGGTAGAGGGTGTCCCAGTCATCAATTATGTGAAGTTTCTAAACATTTGGACTTGCGGTTTCAGAGGAGAAGATTTTTGATAAAAATCCACCAATCACAATCAAAGAATGTCTCTTGCAGCCATTTTTTTTAACCGACGGGAACTAAATGAGGATTGTTTGGTTTGGTTAACATCAGCTCAGCGGTTTCAGAGAAGAAGATGAAAATAAGAAAAGTTTACAGATGATGATGGATGCCAAGTGATGGCAATAGCTCACATGGCCCTTTGGTACAGGTGAGCTAAACATTCAGCACTCTACCAGTTAATAATTACCATATATCCATTTACAAGGTTGCTGATGACTTAACAGAGTTTCTACATTGTACAGCAGTAAAAACACTGTCAAGATAAATGCATCCTACCGGTAAAATTCTCAAGAAAGAATACATTTTGGACAACTTTTTCAATGCCATATAAAAGGGGCAGTTAGTGGCTGTATGGGGACCTAAGGGTTAAGCAAAGATTTAACCATAGTTACATACCATGAAAGGTCCACCATTGTTTTGATTGTATAAAAGAGTTATATCTGGTTCATCTGAGCCAGAAATACTGCGAACTCGACTTGGATGTCCACCACTGCCTCGACTAAAACTGTCCCCACTAAATCTTTTTCCACCACTGCCCTGGCTCAATTTATCACTGTCACTGCTACTGTTGTATTGAGAGTGATAAGAATCTCTGTGGCTACCTCTGCTTCCCCTACTTTGAGTATCAGTATTTCCATCAATCTGACAAACACTTATACCGGAATGTCTTGAACTAACTTCTGCAGGATTAACACCCTGGTCCAAATGTTCCAAGGAAGACAACTGAGAAATTATTTTTTGTATTTGATCCTCAGGTAAGTCTACATCCCTTGGAACAGCACCCTGAAAAATGAATAAAAAATACAATACAAATGAATTAGTTGCAAATTTATTGAAACAAAGAAAATCTTTGACTATCCAGACGTTGGTGAGTCTAACAGTCCTCTGACATGAGGTGACCCTGGCTGTTGAAAGTTTCATTTAAACGAAAATAAATAAATTAGGCCAAACAAAATTAAATAACTGATTCTCAGGCATTTTTTTTTAAAAACGAATGAGGGAAGGCGGTTTTTATTTTTATTTTTTATTCTTGTTGGAATGGTCGCCAATGCCTAAAATCCAGTTATGAGAGACTAAAATTAAATACCAGAGCTTCCATGTTGATTTCACTGATAGTTTTTATTGTAATAGTAATCATTCAACACAAAATCAATATAGAATGAAAGTGTCAATGACACTGTAGCTTAACTTGTGTGTTGTGTTTGATGAAAAGGATAATGTTCAATGTTTATGAAAGGATTATGAAATAAGACAAGAATTGTGATAATTGGGAATATGTTCATTTCTGTTCCCTGTATGCTATGTTTATGATAAAAATAATATGGGTGGGTTAATATGACCTCACAGTTAATATATGTGGCCCTCACAGTTAACGTATGTCAATGAAAGTTACCAAGTTACAGTGAAATTATTCCAAAACGAGCCATCCTATCAAGTTACATCGAAATCCCTTCATAAATATGGCATGTAGACTGTGCTAAAGGTTTACAGGCTTTGGGCCCCTGTAGCCGTCTGTTTCCCAATTGCGTCCAAAAGGGGACGTTCTCATCTAGACATTATATGAAGTCAACCTACCAAGTTACAATGAAATCCCTTCATAAATATGACCTGTAGACTGTGCTAAAGGTTTTCGGGCTTCGGGCTCGGGCAGCCATCATGGTTGAATGATCACAACCAAAAGGGGACATTCTCATCTGGGCATCATCTGGAGTGATCCTACGAAGTTACAATGAAATCCCTTCATAAATATGACCTGTAGACTGTGCTCAAGGTTTTCGGGCTTCAGGCTCCTGAAGCCGTCACAGTTGACCAATCACGACCAAAAGGGGATGTCATCATCTAGGCATTATATGGAGTCAAACTAACAGGTTACAATGAAATCCTTCCATAAATATGATCTATAGACTATGCTAAAGGTTTTGGGGTTTTGGGCTCGAGCAGCCATTAAGGCTGAATGATTGTGACCGAAAGGGGACGTTCTCATCTAGACATTATTTGGAGTCATCCTACCATGGTACAATAAATTCCCTTCATAAATAACACCTGTAGACTGTGCTAAAGGTTTTCAGGCTTAAGGCCCCTGTAGCCGTCACAGTTGCCTAATGGTGTCCAAAAGGGGCTGCTCTCATCTAGGCATTATATGAAGTCAACCCACCAAGTTACAATGAAATTCCTCAATAAATATGAACTGAAGACTGTGCTAATGGTTTTCGGGCTTTGGTCTCGGGCAGCCATCATGGTTGAATGATCGCAACCAAAAGGGGACATTCTCATCTGGGCATCATCTGGAATGATCCTACGAAGTTACATTGAAATCCCTTCATAAATATGACCTGTAGACTGTGCTCAAGATTTTCAGGCTTCGGGCACCTGTAGCCATCACAGTTGACCAATCACGACCAAAAGGGGATGTCATCATCTAGGCATTATATGGAGTCAACCTAACAAGTTACAATGAAATCCTTCCATAAATACGACCTATAAACTATGCTAAAGGTTTTTGGGCTCGGGCAGTCATCAAGGCTGAATGATCGCGATCAAAAGGGGACATTCTCATCTGGACATTATTTGGAGTCATCCTACCATGCTACAATGAAATCCCTTCATAATTATGACCAGTAGACTGTTCTAAAGGTTTTCGGGCTTCGGGCCCCTGTAGCTGTCACAGTTGCCCAAATCGTGTCCAAAAGGGGACGTTCTCATCTAGACATTATATGAAATCAAACCTACCAAGTTACAATGAAATTCCTTCATAAATATGACCTGTAGACTGTGCTAAAGGTATTCGGGCGCGGAAGCCATAATGGTTGAAGGATTGCAACCAAAATGGGACATTCTCATCTGGGCATCATCTGGCGTGATCCTACGAAGTTACACTGAAATCCCTTTATAAATATGACCTGTAGACTGTGCTCAAGGTTTTTGGGCTTCGGGCACCTGTAGCCATCACAGCTGACCAATCACGACCAAAAGGGGATGTCATCATCTGGGCATTATATGGAGCCAACCTAACCGGTTACAATGAAATCCTTCCATAAATATGACCTTTTGCCTATGCTAAAGGTTTTTGGGCTCGGGCACCCATCAAGGCTGAATGATCACCATCAAAATAGGACCTTCTCATCTAGACATTATTTGGAGTCATCCTACCAAGTTACAATGAAATCTCTTCATAAATATGACCTGTAGACTGTACTAAAGGTTTTTGGGCTTCGGGCCCCTGTAGCCGTCACAGTTGCCCAATCAGGACCAAAAGGTGACTTTTTCATCTAGACATTGTATGAAGTCAACCCAACAAGTTACAATGAAATTCCTCAATAAATATGACCTGTAGACTGTGCTAAAGGTTTTCAGGTTTTGGGCTCGGGCAGTCATCACGGTGGGCAGATCATGCCCAAATGGGGAAAGTCTCATCTAGAGATCATAAGGAGTCATCCTACCAAGTTACAATGAAATCCCTCCATATTAAACATGACCTGCAGACTGTGCTAAAAGTTTTGGGGTTTCGGGCTTGGGCAGCCATCACAGTTGAAAGATCATGCCCAAAAGGGGACGTTCTCATCTAGGCATTATACAGAGGCATCCTACCAAGTTACAATGAAATCCCTTCATAAATACGACCTGTAGGCTGTGCTAAAAGGGGACGTTCTCATCTAGACATGACCCCAAACCTGCATATGAAATTTCGTGACGATCAGACAAGAACTGTGGGGTGTAGCCCGTGCTAAAGGAAGATGTGAACTGACTCACAGACTAACAGACTCACAGACTAACAGATTTCCGCAGGCGTGATGGCAATAGCTTATCTTGACTATGTCAAGTTAAGCTAAAAACTAAAATGGAGATACCGTATTGAAATGAGCCCTTACTGTGTATAGGAAACACTAAATAAATAAAAGTTTGTCTAATTGGCCACTGGCGGCCATCTTGAAATTTCAGACCGCACCAAAAACACTCGTTCTCATGCCAAAGTGATGACAAATGTATCCAAGAAGTTTCGTGAAGATCGGTTCATAAATACAGCCTCTAGCCCGGGTCGTATTGACATGTGTACTGTGTATAAGTAGCACTGAATAAATCAAAGTTCATCTAATTTGCATAATTTTTAATCAAGAAAAAACCCTGTATTATATGTGATGTATTCCATGTTACTAAACATTCATACAAAACTTTATTCAAATCAGAATCTTCATATAGAAGTTCTGTACAAAAAACTGTCTGTACCTAATTTCGGTACAAAATGGCAGCCCGCAGCCATCTTGAATTTCAGACTGCACCCAAAAATGCTCATTCTCGTCCCAAGGTGATAACGAAGGTACCCAAGAAGTTTTGTGAAGATTGGTTCATAACTACAGCACCTAGCCTGAGCCGTATTGACATGTGCACTTACTGTGTATGAGCAGCACCGAATAAATCAAAGTTTATCTAATTTGTATAATTTTTGCACGAGAAAAAACCCGTATTGTATGTGATGTATTCCATGTTACTAAACATTCAGACAAAAATTTATTCAAATCAGAACTTTCATACAGAAGTTCTGTACAAAAAACTGATGGCACTAATTTCGGTACAAAATGGCTGCGGGTGGCCATCATGAATTTTGGACCACACCCAGAAACACTTGTTCTCGTCCCACGGTGATAACAAAGGTACCCAAAAAGTTTTGTAAAGATTGGATCATAAATACGGCCTCTAGCCCAAGCCGTATTGAATTGTTGATGGGTGGACAGATGTCCAGATGGTTGACAGGCCATGGCATGACCTCAAATTTGACTACATCAAAGTTCAGCTAAAAATCACATCCTGTGATGGCTTTATACATTTGAATTTTACCTCAGAAATAAATGACGATAGCGGGCTGAAAAAACCAATGTGCCACTGCCTGAGAATCAAAAGATTAATTAATAAAATCCAGATATTTATTACTTCTTTCCTAAGAACATTGTTCATCATATCAATTTAGTTGTTTTATTTACTGATTGAGATTTAATGATAATTTCTACAGTCACAGGCATGTGATGTCAAAAGTTTCATTAGTGGAGGAAGTCAAGAGCAGCCAGAGAGAGCCACAGAACATTAGCAAATAACTCTCAGACTCTCTAACTTACTAATCTTACACAAGTTGGATTAGCATCGGTTGAAAGCAGGGGATACCATCGAAATACTGTATCCTTTAGCACATGTTATCCATGAAATGTGAAAGAATTTGGACTGGTAGTTTGTGAGAATATTTCAAAATTTTTCCCCGTTATCCAATGTGGGGCCTCTCATATGGAGTCCACAATGGATAGTGAGGAAATCATTTTGATACACGTATGGATCCTATAATACCACCGATTCAAATATTTTTTACCTATCTGAAAATACTTTGGAAATTCTGGTCCACTGTTAAAATTTTATGGGTTTCCAGAGGTGTGCTTTTATTAATTTTAAGGAAGAAAGAAAGTAAATTTCACACACTTATATTGGATACCAAATTTCAATCAAATCAGCCAAGAAGTTTAGAAAATCAAAAAATTTTAGCCTCCAGTATGACTGTAAATATTGCCCCTCACACTTTTTTTTTCAAAGTACACTCTACATCTCAGAAGAATGCCAATTACCAATTATCGAGTCATTACATCTATTTGTCGGAATTTGGTCAATGAGATTTTTTTTTTTTAAAAGTGGATGATTTTAGCCCCACTCCCTCTCATAAGAGGCAGCATTGAGAGATGAATACACAGCAGGGTAGCATCACTAAATTTACCCTCTGTGAACCTCAATCTGAATCAGGGTCTCAAAACTAAACAGAATGAGGTACCCAGAGGATAAATTGGCCCACAGTATGGGATAGCATCATCAAATTCACCCTCTGGGGACCTCATTCTGCAAATGTCAGACTGCTTATTTTCAGGCCTGAATAGCTAGCTCATTGTGGAAAATATTGTTCACAACACGTCTTATACAGGAATGACATCAGAAGTCAACATCGACATCATAAAGTTGTAAATTAATTGGTTTTGGAAGTAAAATTGAATTAATTTTCTTTTATATTTCATTAACTGTTTACCAAAAACAAATAGCAGATGCCAATTGCAAAAAAAAAAAAAAAACTCGAATAACTAAACATTTTAATTTTTTGCCTTGGAAACATATTATGATCCCTCATTGGAATGAGCTCAATGTTCCCCATTGGACAATCAAACAAATATTTTTGAATGGTCTGCTTCTACATGAAACTCTATACTGAATACACATTATTTGTGATATGGAATTCAAGGGAATAAACGTATTCAAAAAGTTTCCTACTTTAGCCCATGTGATGCCCCATGAGCCAAGCCATTTCTGTAAATCTATATGAAAATGGTCTTCAAGACCATTTTCATGTAGATTTATAGAAATACAATTTAGGCAATTTAATAGAAAATTATCTGAAATCTGCTGATAAGAGAAAAGAGAACAAGGGCGGTGTAAGGGGGACTGGAATCAACAATCCAAGGAGGAATATATTTATACAGGAAATACTCCCCCAAGGTTTGTTCATGTCCCCTATACTCTACCAGAGTTGTGTACTGTATTTATACAATGATTAAACTCGAATTAAGTGAATGAAGCCGATATTTTTAAAGTATGTTTAAAGAAAAATACTACAGTAAACCTGTCTTGAGAGACCATTGTCGTGAGAGACCACCTGTCTTGAAAGACCACTGTGGCCATGTACTGATTGGTTTCATTCAATAATGGACCTGTCATGAGAGACCACCTGTCTTGAGAGATCACCTCTCTTGAGAGACCACAAAACTGTGGCAAAAACGCAGTTTTTCACCTGTTTTGAAAGACCAGAAAATCAATTTTTGGCAATTGCAGAGTATTAAAATCAATAAAGAGGTTGACGGTTAGACATTGAATTTGCTATTCAAAATTTGTTTTATTAAAAACTTTTGCAGAGTGCCTGTTGGCACTCTCCAATAATTTGTAATAAAAGAAATTTATACAATCAAAATATTTGTGTGTGACTGAAGAAGAAACATCAGCAAGGAAAAAGATGGCTTTTGTTCTGGTACCCTCATTGTTGTAACTCAGCCAGTTATGATCAATGCAGTGTGCACAGAAATCAATAGTTCAACAAGCCAAGACCAATACCGGGTCTGGACCTGCGTCACTGCATGCAATTGATTACAGAGATGAACAGACTTCAAAGTATCGGCAAACAGGAAGTGGCTGCATGGCAGATCTGAAAATTAGATACACAATACAACTCATCATTATGAAGCAGCAGACCAAATATAAAATCATTCCCTTTCATAGAAGCCAAGAAAACTTTGACGGAAGAAGTGTTTCGGACGGACTGATGGATGGACTGATGGACGGAGTCGAGTGGTTACTAGACCTGCTCTGCCACTGGCGACGCAGGTAAAAATGTAACCAGGACATCGGCCCAACAGTGAAGTTTTTCAGTTTATGTATTTTTATCTATAATTTATTAAACAATGCCTTTGTACTTGTATTAAAACTGAATTAAAATAAAACAATAATAAAAAAATCCAGCAAGAGGATCACAGATCCAGAAGTCGAGTTTTGACATTAAATTCTGAAGAAATAAGCTATTTGTAGCAACAGTGACCTTGGCCTTGGGGTGTGAGACTCTGAAATCGATAGGTGTCTTCCTTTCTTATAGGGTAACCTCGGGTGTAAGTTTGGTAAAGGTGCGTCAAATCGAACTAAAGTTATTGCCCGGAAACCAATTTGTCACAAAATATTCTATTAATAGTAACAGTGACCTTCACCTTGGGGCCCCAGACTCCAAAAGCATTAGGTGTCTTCCCTTCCTATAGGGTAACCTGTGGTATAAGTTTGGTGAAGATACACGGAATAGAACTAAAGTTATTGCCCGGAAACCAATTTGTCACAAAATATTCTATTTATAGTAACAGTGACCTTGACCTTGGAGTCGCAGACTCCGAAATCAATAGGTGTCTTCCCTTCCTATAGGATAACCTCTGGTATAAGTTTGGTAAATGTGCGTCAAATAGAACTAAAGTTATTGCCCGGAAACCAATTTGTCATAAAATATTCTATTTATAGAAACAGTGACCTTGACCTTGGAGTCCCAGACTCCAAAATCAATAGGTGTCTTCCCTTCCTGTAGGGTAACCTCTGGTATAAGTTTAGTAAAGGTGCGTCAAATAGAAGTAAAGTTATTGCCTGGAAACCAATTTCTCACAAAATATTCTATTTATAGTAACAGTGACCTTGTCCTTGGGGCACGAGACTCTGAAATCGATAGGTGTCTTCCTTTCCTATAGGGTAATCTCTGGTATAAATTTGGTAAAGGTGCATCAAATAGAACTACAGTTATTGCCCGGAAACCAATTGTTTACGCCTGCCGTCATCCACCCGCCGCCCGTCCGTCATTTCATCAAGCTATAAGTTGAGTTTGACTTTGTCAAAACTCGACTAAAAAATTTGAAAAATCAGTTCTCCATTTCTGCAACATATATTCTCTATTTGGTCATTCACTGACTAGCAAAAATGTCAAACCTGTAATGAGAGACAACCTGTCTTGAGAGACCACTTTTGCTCAGCAAAAAGGGTGGGCTCTCAAGACAGGTTCTACTGTACCTTTGGCGGTGTAATAACTTTCTTTCTTGATACTGTTTTGTATCAAAAATTGTTATTCATGCCATAATGTCATTCAGATGGTTACTATCCAATCAGAAGCCTTCTTACATGACATTCCTGTGTGTAATTCAGATGCCATGCACGGTTTATCTAGAATATTTCACAATGTCTGAATTGTATCACAAAACGATGAATACGAACACTATTCATGGTATAATTAACTGAACTCTCTCATCCTTGGTATACAAATTTGTTCATAAAAAAATTAATATTCAGGACTGGCATTCTTTAGGAGTGCAGGAGTGCTGCACATCTACTGTACGCCTAGAAAAAATTGAGGAGGGCAATTTTTTGCACCCCTTGATTTTCTGGAATGCCAGACATGTTTGGGACTGCCTTTAAAATCTGTTATCATTTCGTCCCTTGAGTTCCAATGTGTTCTATGTGCCAGTAGACTGCCAGTAGGCACATAGAACACATTGGAACTCAGTGGATGATTTGTCAATGTTGCATTGATTCGCAATAATTCATGACTCATTCTGTGTCACATTTAAACACATTTTGAGAGTAGAAGACTGTCACATAAGAATTGAATGCAACATTTTGAATAATGAGATGTGTGTGCCAATTTTTCCACTGTGTAGCTGAATGTAGTACAATTTTTCAGTCACAATAGTAACACCTTGAAGTGAATATAACCAAAATAGCATACAAGTATATGCATTGAACATTACAGGTGCAATTGCACTCCCAAGCAATCTCAGGAGGGCAATTTTTTGCACTCCTTGATTTTCTAGACTGCCAGGCCTGAATATTTATTTATTTATTGGTGTTTACGGTCACATATTTCTGCACAATGGCTAATCATGACCACGACAGTTTGTTTATGGGTGGAGGAAGCCGATAGTACCTGGAGAGAACCACTGAGCAACAGCGAGCAACTGCCAGCTCCCCAACATACTAACTCCAAACAAGCAGGGTTAGCATTGGTTGAAGACAAGTGCACCATCAACATGTAGTACGCCTTAGTACACAGTGTCACCATGCCCCCACGTGGGCAATGGGGGAGAAGTGTCTTGCCCAAGGACACAACGTGGTTGCCGCAGGTGAGAACCAAACCGAGGACCTCTCGGTTTCCAGCCTGCACCTCTACCTACTTATCCACCACGCCCCCGAACATTCCCCCCACAAAAAAAAAATAATAAAACAAACTACAAGTCAAGCATGTCCAAGCTATAAGGGTGTATGAGCGTAAAGATCCAATTCAGTTCTTTATTGTGTCCTGTATGGATGCTTGCTTTAAGTTGGATGTTGCCTGAAGTGTGTCTAAAGTACAGAAGTCCACGTTATCAGATGAATGAGCAGCGTCATCCCAACAAGACAAATCCCAACAAGACAAATTGGTAAATTATCCCAACATGACGATCCCAACAAGATGAATCCCAACAAGATGAAATATTTTTTTTCTCATCAAGTATGGGGGAAATTTACTTTAAAAAGAATGTGTACATTACAATGTATGCTATTTGAAGTATTTTAGGGTTTTATTTTATGCATGCGTTTGGGAGTTTTGTTGATCAAAATGATACAAACAAGAGGCCTGAGCACACTCATCTGACACTGACAACTATCAACTGAGGGTCCTGATTTGAACAAACTTGCATCTGCCCCATTAAGAAAACCATATACCAAATATCAAAACATTCTGACCGGTGGATCTAAAAAAAAAAACAAACATTTTAAAAAATATTCCTCATATTGAACAAAGTTATAATTCGGGCTCCCATAGGGAGCCCATATATGAACACAGGGACTTGGCTTTAACAAATTTAAAACTCACCTCCCTAACGAGACAGTATACAAAATATCAAAAGATTCTTACTGGTGGATGTGAAGAAGAAGATTTTTAAAGAATGTTCCTCATACTGAACTAAGTTACAATTTGGTCTCCCACAAGGTTTGGGTTGAACAAACTTTAATCACACCTCCCTAAGGACACTGTATACCAAATATCAAAACATTCCAAATGCTGGATCTGAATAAGACGATTTTTAAAGAAAATTCCTCATATTGAACTAAGTTATAATTCGGACTCCCACAGGGAGACCAAATATGAACCCAGAGACTTGGCTTGAACAAACATGAATCTCACCCCCCTAAGGATGCTGCATACCAAATATCAAATGATTCTTACTGGTGGATGTGAAGAAGAGGATTTTTAAAGAATGTTCCTAATATTGAACTAAGTTACAATTCAGTCTCCCACAAGTGGCCCAAATATGGACTCAGAGACTTGGCTTGAACAAACCTGAATCACACCTCCGTAAGGATGCTGTATACCAAATATCAAAACATTCCGAATGCTGGATCTGAACAAGAAGATTTTTGAAGAACATTCCTCATATTGAACTAAGTTATAATTCGGGCTCCAACAGGGAGCCCAAATATGAACCCAAAGACTTGGCTTGAACAAACGTGAATCTCACCCCTCTTAGGATGCTGCATACCAAATATCAAAAGACTGCGATTGGTAGATCTAAGAAGAAGATTTTCAAGAATATTCCTCATACTGCACTAATTTAAACATTTGGGCTCCCCTAGAGAGCCCAAATATGGATCCAGGGATTTGATTTCATCAAACATGTGAAACAATCTTCCAAAGATGTTATATGTGAAATTTGAAAGTTCTTGGAGCAGTGGTTTTGGAGAAGAAGAGTCTTAAATGTTTTCCACATTACCCAGTGTTAAAAAATGCTGACTCCGCATTTTTATAAAAATCCTGACTCAGCATTTTTATAAAAATCCCGAAAAAGTACCCTATGATAAAAACCGATAGCAATTTTTTTGCACCATTCCATTCTGTTGGTTCTAAGGAAGCTTCACACCAAATAAGAATTCTCAGAGCCGTGTAGGTTTGGAGATATGGGCATTTGAATTTTTTTCTATTTTTAGTTCCTGTGGTTCCCAAGGGGCATTTTGAAAAAAAATATTGTCATAAATCAAGTACTTATGACCCATTAATACTTCATAGCAAATTTGGTTCAAATTGGCCTTTCAGTTTGGAAAGTTAAAAAATTTATAGTAATTTATATATTTTTTATACTTACCAATGACCCAGACTTAGCTGGTGCTAACTCTTAAAAATCTAGGGCCAAACACAAATTTTGCCCCCCAATCCCCAAAATTTGCATCTAAAACCAAAAGAAATCATGTCCTAAAGGACCTCCATACTTTGCCCCCACTGCGCATGCGCAGTGTCAAGGACGTTCCGAAATTGGCGCCAATCATCATTCTTACTGGCAGTGCCTGGTCAGCGCTATGTACTCAGCGGGGAGGTAAGAGTTCCCAACTCCTGGGAGGGCCATCCCCGTCTGGGTCATTGGTAAGTATAAAAAATATATAAATTACTATAAATTTTTTAACATTTTTATACTGTACCAATGACCCAGACTTAGCTGAATAATAAAAAGGCTGGAGGGCCTAGGACATATAGGAAAATCCAATAAGCTCAACTATATAATATAGAGTGAACCCCTCAAGGAGAAAAGGAGTATTAGGCTTTACATGTATCTTTCTTATTTCATGATAAATTAGAAAGATACAATACCCTTCATAATTGAGCACAATAACATTCATTTTCTCTATTAACATCCAGTATAACCCATTATACTAATTATTTTTAAAGTAAGCCAATAAATAAAGTTAGTCCAGAGAATTGAGACTCTTTATATTCATTAAAAGTGTCCGAGGATTGTATATTAACGCCCATTTGACACTTGACATATACAAATGCTTCACACCGAGCTACACTTTAAAAATATGACATGAATGAATTTTTAACATTAATATTACACTTTAAAACCATCCCAGAAACGACTCAGAATTACTGACTCCGGAGGAGGAATTCCCTTGCTTTTCACTATAAAGCAGGTGACCTAAGGGAACACCCTCACCCCCCCCCCTTCCCCTTGCCCTGGGTCAAATAGCCCAGAGCGAAGAGGGCAGCAGGACGGAGTCACTGCCGGAACAGAAAGCCTGCATAACTATAGTTGCAACTGTTTAGAGGACGACATTCTGAGCAACAGATAACGGACCTAAACAATGCAGGTCTCCAGAAATGGACTCAATATTTCTGAGATAAAAATTCGTGAATGTGGATGGCTGAGACCAATAAGCAGCCTTCATTAAATCTGTAATAGCCACACTATTAGCGTAAGCCCAAGATGTAGAAAGAGCTCTTACTTCATGAGCCAAAATCTTAAGCACAGACTGCTGGGAAGAAGATAAATTTTCATAAGCAGTACGGATAGTTAATTGAATCCATCTAGCAATAGAATGGACCGAAATGTCCTTTCTATTAGGCATCAGAGACAGAAAGAAATGTTTTCGTCCCTTTCTGATAAACTGAGATCTCTGTTTATAAATGCGTAAAGCTCTAACAGGACAGAGTAAAGGCCTATGCCCGTCTGAAGACGGAAGAGCCTTAATAACAATAGGTTCCGGATATTTATTAGGAGCCTGATTCTTAGCTAAAAATCCAACATTGGTAGTGAAGGTGATAGTGTTCCCGACACTACGATAGTGAGAATCGTCCACCGATAGTGCATGAAGCTCACTGACTCTTCTAGCAGAAGAGAAAGCTAAGAGAAAAGCTGTCTTATAAGACAAGAATTTGAAATCTACTGTCCCAAGAGGCTCAAATGGCTTTTCCTTTAGTTTAAGAAGAACCCAAGCTAAATTCCACTTAGGAATTAACCTAAGAGTTCTGGGTCTATTTATCGAGAAGTTTCTAACTAACTTAGATAAAGAGACATTAGATCCAATTTGTAAACTATCGTGATGTGCATAGGTATCAGATAACATAGACCTATAACCCTTAATAGTAACAGGCTGCAGTTTCATTTCGTCAAACAAGTATACTAGAAAGTTTGCAATATCTGGTATGGAGGGATCAAAAATATCAACAGAATGATCCCTACACCAACGACGAAAAAAATTCCACTTAGCCGCATAATTTAGCGAAGAGGAGGTCCTCCTACAGTTAGAAATCGCGTCCACTGCTCGTCCTGTAAAGAGCTTGCCATGCAAGAAGGACCGCACAACGGAAAAACGTGAAGGTTGAGACTTGCGGTTTGTGATGAAGTCGACGCGGTTTCCCCTGCGAAAGAAGATCGTCCCGTGGAGGAAGCTTTCGCGGTAGGTCCCACAACAGACACCTGAGTAGATTTATCCACGGTCTCTGTGGAGACAGAGATGCTACCAACAGAATCTTGCACTGAGATTGTTTTATCTTTAGCAATATTTGCTGAATCAACGGCGCTGGAGGATATGCATATCCTATCATTCCGTCCCATGAGATCGATAGAGCGTCTACTGCAAATGCTCTTGGATCCGGGCACGGTGACACATACGTCTGCAACTGATTGTTGAGATGTGTCGCAAATAAGTCTATCATTGGCCGTTCCCACTGGTAGCAAATCTGATTGAATACTTGTTTGTTGAGAGTCCACTCCAACGGCAACAAGCGACCCTTCCGTGAAAGGGAGTCTGCTAGTACATTCAGACGACCCGGTATATGACGGACCGAAAGTAGAACTTGATGTTCTAGAGCAAACAGAAGGATTCTCTCCGTTAGATTGAATAACGGAACGGAATGAGTGCCTCCCTGGTTCCGTATATACGCCACTACTGTCGTATTGTCGGACAGAATTTGGACATGAGCTTTGTGAATAATGTCCATCCAATGACGTAACGCAAGCCAAATAGACATCATTTCCTTGATGTTTATGTGCTTGCTTAGGAACTGTGGATCCCAAAGACCCTGGCATCTCGAATCCGTTGGGATCAATGTTGCACCCCAACCTGTTTGACTGGCATCCGTCATAATGGTAAAACTCGGATCCGGCAACTGCAGCGGAACTCCCTGAGTTAACCACTGAATGTTTGCCCAAGTCTGAATCTCTTGTTTCACTTGATCTGACAAGAGAACGTCTATGTCGAGCAAATGAATCTTCACACTCCAATTCTGAGTTAAGAAAATTTGGAGAGGACGAGTGCGCAACCGCCCCATCGGAATGAGATCCGCGGCGGCTCCGCACAGACCTATCAGTCTCATAAACTCCCTCGCTGTGACTTTGTCTGCATGAAGACAATAGCGAGCGTAACAACTGACTAATTTCGCTCTGGTTAACGGCAGATGAACGAGATTTTTGTGCGTCTCGAAGCTCATTCCCAGATGAGTGAATGACTTGGACGGCAAAACCGAGACGTCGGAGCAATAGAAGTAGATTCTGCACATCGTTCTGAAGCGTTAACTCGTTGCCGTACCTCTGAAGAATGTTGTCCAGGTAGGCCGACGTTACCGCAGACGAATGAGCTCGGAAATACATCATTACCGAGTTCATTACCCGAGTGCAACTTCAAAGCAAGAATGACAACAACAGGCCCATGCCTCGAAAATAGGCAACTTAACATAATTTTATAACAAAATTTTAAGTTACAGCCCTGAATATTTTCTGTCACTCCTTTTTCCTCTCCTCCTCCTCTATCCTCCTTAGAATCACCATTTCTCCAATATTTATGTGTCTGGCATCATTTAAACTGAGATTTACAAGCACAAAGATCAGTGAGATGTTAACTGATAAAGGGCCAAACAAAGAATGATGATTGGCGCCAATTTCGGAACATCCTTGACACTGCGCATGCGCAGTGGGGGCAAAGTATGGAGGTCCTTTAGGACCTGATTTCTTTTGGTTTTAGATGCAAATTTGGGGGATTGGGGGGCAAAATTTGTGTTTGGCCCTAGATTTTTAAGAGTTAGCACCAGCTAAGTCTGGGTCATTGGTACAGTATAAAAATACAGAGATTTTGGGAGGGCAAAAATTCTTGTCCCTCCTGTAACGATGACAAATATTGTCCCTTGGACCTCTCTTGAACAAACTTGAGTCTACACCTCAAAAGGAAGCTGTATACCAAATATCAAGTCTCTGCTACAGCTGGTTCATGAAAAGAAGTTTTTTTTTAAAAATTAAGGCATTTTGGCCCCACCCCCTCCTCAATATGAGCCGAAACCCAATGTGAAGAAAAACCCAAATGCCCTATATAACCACAACTCATGTGAATTTTCATTAAAATGTGGCCACCTTCATGACGGACGACGGACAAAAAGTGATCAGAATAGCTCACCCTGACTTTCAGTTAGGTGAGCTAAAAAAAACTATAGCAAATAGCATCTTGTAACAAAGCGTGGCACCTCTGTTAACCCTTTACCTAACACAGACGGTATCAAAATTTATGATTTTAAATATTATTTTTTTAAACTTTTCAAAATATTTCAACAAAACCATATCATGTGACTCCTCATTGGAACAAACTCGACAAGCTCGTTTCAATGAGGGGTCACATGATGTAATTTTGTTTTAATTTTCTGAAATTTAATATTTTTTCAACTTCTGAATTTACATATTACGTGGGCGAATGCGGTCGATTCGTTAGGTAAAGGGTTAACTGGTAGCATGCTAAGTTTTTTTGAGGTTGTCAAAATTTTGTTCACATATTATTGTCTTGTTACAATTAATTGTAACTGGGCAAATCCAACCAGACTAAAGAATATCACATCAAAAATTAATTGAAGTGCATTCACAAAATAAGAAGCCTTTTTAGCTCTGGTACCCGCACTTCAGGATAAAGCCCCAAATTGGGCTTCTAGCACTCAACCAGTTAATTGAAATCTCTTTGTTAAAAAGTAAGTTGTGTTAGCAGCTTATGATGGAAAACCTCAAAATAAATGGGTTATATAGTCATTTTAATTAAATTTGTCTTTTTGGGATTCATCTTGTTGGGATGACCATTTTCAACATTCCTCTTGTTGGGATTCGTCTTTTTGGGAATAAACCGAGTGAGCCAGTTCATTAAAGTGTTTTCAGAATGGTTCATTGTGTTGTTTAATGACATCCCTCTAGTGTTGAAAAACCCTGACCTAAAGAGCCCTTTTTGTTTTGCCCACATATTGCCTTCTAAAAATGATGCAAGTAAGTAGATAACATTTCTGTTTTTAAGTTCGAAGTGTTAACAGAAACTCTTGACACTGCACGACAGTACTTTAATTGCAATGAAAGTGTCAATGACACTGCAGCTTAGCTTGAGTGTCTGTTGTGTTTGATGAAAAGTATAATGTTCAATGTTTATGAAAGAACTATGAAATAAGATAAGAACTGTGATAATTGAGAATATGTTAAGTTCTGTATACCCTACATGCTATGTTTTGAGGGAGTGTAAATTCTCTTTATGCATGTGGGGTTTGAATAATTTGAGGTGTAGACTGTACTAAAGAACTGAGGTCTGGGTTGATGTGACCCTTACAGTTAACCAAAGTTATCAAGTTACAGTAAAATCATTCCAAAATGAGTCATCCTGCGGATTCCTGCTAAGTTACAATGAAATCCCTTCATAAATACGACTCATAGACTTTGCTATAGGAATCTAGGTAACATTCCCACCTGTCGGTCACGGTTGATTGATTGTGACACGCAGGACATAAAATAAGCAGACTGTCATCTGCAAAATGAGGTTCCCAGAGGGTGAATTTAGTGATGCTACCCTGCACTGCAGGGTAGCATCACTAAATTCACCCTCTGTGAACCTCAATCTGAATCGAGGTCTCAAAACAAAACAAAAAGTGGTACCCAGAGGATAAATTGGCCCACTGTATGGGATAGCATCATCAAATTCACCCTCTGGGGACCTCATTTTGCAAATGTCAGATTGCTTATTTTCAGGCCTGGTGACACAATAGAGCAGTCTCATCAGGATATCATACTAAGTCGTTCCACAAAGATACAAGGAAATCTCTTCATAAATATGACCTGTAGACAGTGCTAAAGGAATCTAGGTCACATGCTCAAGTGGCAGTAACGGCTGACTGAACATGACCAAAATAGGATAGTCTCATTTAGACATCATACCAAGTCATCCTACCTTAGACATCATACCGAGTCATCCTACCAAGTTACAATGAAATCGCTTCATAAATATGAACTGTGGTATACAAATCTAGGTCATATGCCCATATGTGTTCTTGAGTAAACTCATGTTAATTGAATAAAAAATCTTGCAATATATTAAAAAATTACCCTGAAAATCATTGAATTACCCTTGTATATTGCCAAATTTGGCCTCACTATATCCAATACAGTCAATTAATCTATTATATCTTGTTTGACAGAGCTCCTTGAGCCCTGTCAAACAATATATAATAGAATAAATCCTCTGTTTATGTCTAGAATACAGGAAAGTAATCAAATCCCTGTTAATTGAATACTCCTGTTAATTGAATAATGCTCACTGACAAAGTGGCTATTCAATTAACAGGACTCTACTGTAAATACTTATTATAATAATTCATAGGCTTCTTATACGCAAATGAGTCAACAGTCACTCATCTTTAACATAACAATGGAAAAGTCTGATGTACTCACAGTTGCTAATCCGGTTATGTACACCTTCCATAATTCTCTTTCTGTGAACTTTTTACACTGAAAATATATGACACATCACAGATGTAAAGCAACATAGTGCAGACCTATGTTCACCCCTAACCCTTTACCCAATGTAACGGCCATAACTGGCCAGCGCTATTCACAAAAATCGGCAATTAATTTTCATTATTTTTTTCATTTTTTGTCACAAAAACATAGGTTATCTCCCCTCTTAGGAACGAGCACATCGAGCTCGTTCCAAAGAGGGGTCATAACCTATGTTTTTGTGACAAAAAATGAAAAAAATCAGTTATTCAAGAATTTTGTTTGCAAGTGTCGTCTGCTTTTCATGTTAGGCAAAGGGTTAACCTAACAAATATTATGCACAAAATCACCATTCAAATTTTTTTTTTTTTTTAATTTTTGCCTTAAAAACAAAGCTTATAACCCCTTGTTGGAATAAGAGCTCATTCCCATTATTGATTATAAATAAAGCCAAGTTTTTAGATAATAACGAAATATTTTACTTATTCAGAAACTGTTTTTTGCCAATGCAGATGATATCAAAATGAATGATTTTAACTTTTCAAATTTTTCATAAAATTTCAACAAAACCATATCATGTAGCCCTCACTGGACTGAGCTTTATGACCATTAACCTTTCTGCTGTTATAGGTCTGTACTGAATACACACCCAAACTTTGATGTCATGTGCTATACGTTCGTACCGAGTACCGAGTTATTACATACATAGAATGGATACATCACAAAGGGTTATTCAACTAATAAGATCAACAAAAAGGCGAAGAGGATGTACAGTTGAGTCCTGTTAATTGAATAGTCACTTTGTCAATGAGAATTATTCAATTAACAGAAGAATTCAATTAACAGGGATTGTATCACTTTCCTGTTTTATAGAGATAAACTTAGCATTTATTCTATCAGTTTGACAGAGCTCCATGAGCTCTGTCAAACAAGATATAATAAATTAAATGCCTGTATTGGATGTACCGATGCCAAATAGGTCTATAAACAAAGAAAAACTGGGGCAAGTCAGGGTAATTTCTCAACAGGTTACATGATTTTTTATTCAATTAATAGGAGTTTACTCTATAACCTATATTCCTTTAACAGGTCAAATTTGTACTGGAGGTATGGTAAATGGTTTTGCGTCGGGAAATTATATTCAATTATTAGGGTTATTCAGTTAAGAGATATCTAATTAAGTGGGCTCCACTGTACTACAATTCTCTGATAGAGGGGTCATCTAATACAAGGGTGCTGTTCTCGGTAACCAATAGTCTCCTTGTTGAAGAACCAAAAGTCATTCTCTCCGGTCATCTAAATACTTAAGAAATTCTAGAAAAATTCTGCAATTATTTCATAACTAAAATTCAGGTAATCCTGGATAGTATACCATCATGTGAACCACCAGTTTGATCATCTTGACATAAAAAGAGATTTTTCAAATTTTCCTGCATCCCTACATGAGGGATTTGTTCCATTGAAAAAAACACTTGTTACTTCACTGAAGAAACCATCTCTTGATCCTGACAACCCAAAGAATTATTGACTAGTATCGAACCTCTCTTTCCTGTCTACATTGTTGGAAAGGTTTGTTGCTTTACAACTCAAAAATCATCTGCATGAAAATGATCTTTTAGAGCCTTTCCAGTCTGCATACAAAAGCCAACCACAGTACTGAGATTGCCTTACTGCGAGTCAACAATGACATTGTTAAATCAGTGTCTGAGGGTAAGGCTGTTCTGCTTGTTCTCTTGGATTTGTCAGCAGCATTCGACACAGTCGACCATGATATTCTCATGCAAACATTGACACAGTATGGTATATGTGGAACTGTCTAATCATGGTTTGCATCATATCTAGAAGGTCACAGTCAACAAATATATATCAATAAGATCGGTTCAGAAAGCAGGATGTTAAAGTGTGGTGTTTCTCAGGGCTCAGTTCTTGGGCCACTCTTGTTTACTCTGTACCCTTCTTCTCTTGGTTGCCTTCTTAAAAAGCATGGCATATCATATCATCTGTATGCAGACGACACCCAACTGTACATTACATTCAACCCATCTTTTCCAAGTGACTCATTCACCACAGTCAGTAACATGGAAACTTGCATAAATCTGGTGCGGGAATGGATGATAGATTTTCAACTGAAAATGAATGACTCTAAAACTGAATTCTTAGTGATATCCAGGGATTGCATGCCTACACCCTCTGTTACATCAATTCTAGTTGGAAACAACAACACTTTGAAAAGTGAATCGGCTAGGAATATTTGACTGATCATGGACTCAAATTTAAAACTAGACATCCATACCAATAAAATATGTCAAAAATGCTACTGCAGCTTCGTAATGTTGGAAGACTGTGGCCTTATCTTAACCAGTCAGCATTTGAAAAACTTGTGCACTCCTTCATCACCTCACAACTAGACTATTGTAATTCAGTGTTCGAGGGGTTGTCCCAGTACCTGATTCAGAAGCTTCAAAAAGTTCAGAATACTGCTGCTAGGATAATTACTGATTCCAAATGCTCTGAACACATAACACCTGTTTTAAGACAACTATGTTGGCTTCCAATTAAATAGAGAATTGATTTCAAAATATTGATCTTAGTATTCATGTATCCACAAACTATCTCCAGTTTACCTGCAAGAACTCCTCACTGTATTTACACCATCACGCAGTCTCAGATCTAAAAACCAAACTCAACTAGTTGTACCTTTTAGCAGATCTAATCTGGCTAATGATCATGTGTTCTCCATCATGTGTCCCAGATTGTGGAATTTCCTACCTATTAATGTCAGAAATTCAGAAATTCTCGATATCTTCAAAAGAAATCTTAAAACTGTCCTATTTACTGAAGCATTCTCCTGAACCTCTCTAAGAGGCAACCGAAACAGATGTGTTTCTTTATTTCACAAAAGTGTATTTATTTCTTCAAGCGTTTTAGAGCACTATTTGTAGTTTTACGCTCTAGAAAATCAATTATTTTCATTCTCAATACAATGCACATTGTAACAAATGTAAGATACATATCATGTGACGCCAAAGATTTTTTCTGGTATTTTCTGTAGTTTTTATGGAAATACCCGAGGTAGCAACCAAGTCATAATTCCAGTTAAGAGTTACATTTCCTGGTGTTCTTGAAAAGTAAACGTGTCTAAAACAAGCCTGAAAATAAGCAATCTGACATTTGCAGAATGAGGTCCCCAGAGGGTGAATTTGCTGATACTATTCCATATAATGGGCCAATTTATCCTCAGGGTACCACTTTCTGTTTTAGTTTGAGACCCTGATTCAGCTTGAGGTTCACAGAGGGTAAATTTGGTGATGCTACCCTGCTGTGCAGGGTAGCATCACCAAATTCACCCTCTGGGGACCTCATTTTGCAGATGATAGTCTGCTTATTTTCTGGCAAGGTCTAAAAAAAATGTTTACATGCAATGAAGTTGTTGCAGAATTATTTACTTGACAATGATAGTGATGCAGGCGATTCAGATAATTCAAGTGACTTTAGGGAATCCAGATATTACTGCTCAGCCTGTCCAAGTGGCCATGGGCTATGTTATTATCCATATTTCGGGCAGGTTTAAAATTACAAATCTTTTACGTTTCTGTCCAGGATTGCCAGTGATATCAGAAATCAATTTTAAGCACTGTTTAAGCACTTATCAAGGACTCTGGCCATGATTTTCAAGGACTGTTATAATTTTCACATGAACTTACAACACCATTGCAACACAAAGAAATTCAGTCTCGAGGACCTGATCTCTGGAAAACCCAACTACCCAGCTAGATCTATATTGCCCCTTGAGTTCAACAAGGAGCCATCTGCAATGCTGAAGCATTGCAAATGACGCCTTGCTGCACTCAATGGACAATACAGAGATCAAATAAATGTGATCCCTGACCAATTTTGTGACATCGCATGTATGTGGGGAGGGTTATTCTAAGACACATTTTCTCTGAGGTTATAGGTGAACAGAATTTAAGTACTTTTCAAGGGGAGTGATAGAAAATCAAGTACCTTTCAAGTACCTTAGAAACAATTTCAAGCACTTTTTAAGGAAGGGGCTAAAATGCAAGGACTTTTCATTTGAGTGGGAACCCTGCTGTCTTTTTCAATTTTTATTGCTTCTGCCATTTTTCCCAAAAGATGACTCAGCACAGGGTATTACAAAATTGCACAGCAGCGAAGGGGTTAAACTCATATTTTGGAAGTGGGAAAGTATGATCATTCAATAATATTTTGGAAGTAGCTCCAGGTAAACACAGCTGTATTCTTCCACAAAACCTGGGACCCTCACCTTTTGTTGTCTTCTATTATTATTATTATTTATTGGTATTTAAGGTCACATATTTCTGCACAATGGCTAACCATGACCACAACAGTTTTACGAGTGGAGGAAGCTGGAGTACCCAGAGGGAACCACTGAGCAGCTCCCCAACATACGAAGTCCACACAAGCAGGGTTAGCATTGGTTGAAGACAGGTGCACCATCGAGATGCTGTACACTTTAGTACACAACATCACCGTGCCCCCATGTTTGTTGTCTTCTAACATTTTCGACCCTATGTATTGATAAAATATGACTTGAACCATTGTTACATCTTTTGAACCATAAAATATGACTTCTGAACTATTGTTTCAATAAAATTCTTTAACCTGTAAGCAGGGTTTCTACTAGACTGGCTGCGGGTCTGTCAACCGGACCCATTCCCCCCGCTGATCATACTATGATCAGTCAGAAAAGCTGGTGGTTAAAATGTCGAGTACAATGCTGTATCGAAACGACACGTTGTATACTATGCCTACTATTACTGGTGACAACCTGATACTTTATAACCCCCAGACAAGAGGGGGAAACAAAGTTCAAATCCTAAATGTCACCTATAAAATTTCGGACTCAAAATGTCATGTTTGGTCCGAAATCACTGGCTTTTATTTCGAGCGATATTGGATGTAATTGCACGTGCATGACATCACATGTCCGCATCATGGTTCTTTTCGAATATTTCGTTCTCTCTGCATTTCCAATTATTTACGTTGGCATGTATCGGGTTGTATAAAAACAATTGAGGTCAAGCGGTGCAGTCACTGTCAGGATTCGTGGATTTAGTGTTGTTTTGGGTTTGTATTTTTATGAAACCTCTGACCAGATGTAGTATTGTGTGTCCCATGGGAATTTCGAGAATTGTAGGAGGAAAAAATACATATTTTCCACTTCAATTATTCAGCATTTTAGCAACCAGAATGCCACCAGAGAGCACCTAAAAATCAAAATTTTCCTGGGGGGAGAGCCAGACCCCCCTCTACACGCACGTGCCTTTAGCACGTGCAGCAGACGCCTTTGGCGTCTAAGTTTCACTTTCTTTTAAACAACCGGACCCACGAATTTTACCCCAGCGGAAACCCTGCTGTAAGGGCCTGGACAAGTTTGTGAATTCCCCACCATTCCACCATCTCAAAATGTCTAATGGCTTAGCAGTGACTTCTAGTGAAGTCTTGGCTGCCTGTTAAGGTAGACAGGACTTGACTAGAAACCACAGTCTAGGTAATTTGTCTACTGTCAGCAGGACCTTCTCCTGATGGGCATGTTAAAGGCACCTGTTCTGAGGTCGAAAAAGTCGAAATAGACCTTTAAGGATTAACTGAATGCTTTAAAATATCTCTGTCATTGGGGACCATTTTTTGCTGCAGACACTCAGCCAAACAATGCATTGTTTTTAACAATGCAATTCATGACGTTATAGGAAGTTGTTTGTTTCTTGGTCCATGCGGGCATCTTTTATTGGGTTTGGAATCAAGTGGTGAATGGAATTCTCCAGAAATATGCAATATACCCCTCTCCAGCCACATCACACACATATAAAGAGAATTTACATCCCCACCACACCGGCACTAAAAGTGTTATTGAAGTCAAGTTTTATTGGTTTTCATCAGCACATTATGAGAGATTACTAGAAGATAACATTTCTCAATAGAATTAAAACCAAGCCTGAATATAAGCAACCTGTCATTTGCAAAACTGGGTCCCCAGAAGGTGAATTTGCTGAGCTATCCCATACAGTGGGCCCATTTATCCTCTAGGTACATCTTTCTGTTTTGGCTTGAGACCTTGATTCAGACTGAGGTTCACAGAGGGTAAATGTTGTGATGCTACCCTCCTGTGCAGGGTAGCATCACCAAATTCACCCTCTGTGGACCTCATATTGCAGATGATAGTCTGCTTATTTCCAGGCTTGATTAAAACGTAAAATTTACTATCAGGAAGTGAAGGGTTTGGAAAAATGTGATAAAGAGAATTCTCCAGAAAAAAGCACCCCCACCCTCCACAGCACCACACACGCTTGAAGAGAATTTACACTCCCTCACTCGGGCACTAAAATGTCAAAATCATTTATGTTGGATTTCATCTTACATAATGAAAGAGGTTACTGGCAGGTAAACAACATTATAAGATTCCTGAATAAAATTAAAACTAAAATTTACAATCAGGAAGTAATATAAATACCCAATGAAGAGCACACAAAATAATCAGTTTACTCACATTAATCGACTTCAAAATTCAACTCCAGCTAAGTACATATGTACTAGGGCTTTGTCAAGGAGGACTGAATTTTTTTCAATGGGCTTATTAACTTTTGAATATTTTACTGTTGAATCATTTTTCAAATGTAACAACAGCCAGCACTATTCACAAAAATCATCATTCAAATTTTAATATTTTTTTTCATCCTTCCCTCCGAAACAAAGTTTAGGCCTGAAAAAGTTGGAAATGTGTTTCTCAGGCCCCCCTGCATGGTCCTTTTGGCTGCCGCATGCTCTCTTTTTATAACCAACGCAAATGAAACAAGAAGAATGTTACTAAGGTAACACATGCCCCCCCCCCCCCCTTGTGACTTTCACCTTACAGATGCATCAGAAACTATTATACACGACACACCTTCTGACTGTCCTTAACATTTTTAAAAAAGTTTAACAATTGTACTATGATTCGTTTCCGAGTTATGACTGAGACACGAATATTGACCGATTTTTAGTGTGACCTTGAAATGTGACCTTGACCTTGAAGGTACGAACATGGCTAAGGTGTGTGATACATCCTCCCATGGTCCTTTATAATTGTGTGACGTTTGATGACTGTGGCCCTAACAGTTTTCGAGTTATTGGCTCGGACACACACGGACACATGCTCACTTCAATCACCATATCCCACCCGACCCAAGTTGGGGGGGGGGGGGGGGGGTGTAGGGGAGGGGGGGGATAAAAACATAAAAAGTAAATGGTTTATGTCCGATATTTTACCCATGTTAATAAAATTGATAAATTTGTCTCTTGAGTGCACTCAGGGGACGAAATGCACTACAACCCATCCTATTCTGCCGATTATGAGGCCTAAAACGTAAAACAAACCAAGAACATAAACTTTTGATGGCGAAAAAATAGTTACAAAAAAAAATAACGCCAACCCACATGCAATGTTACAAATGAAAGTGTCAATGACACTGTAGCTCAACTTGTCAAGAAAAAGACATGTACATGTATAGTATGTGACACAGCAATGACAAACATTTAGGTAATGACCTGATAACAAAGGTACATATAAAGTATTGTAACGGTCTGTACATAAATACTTACCATTGCCTGTAACAAATGTATAGGTAAAGTATTGAAAAGGTGGGTGACAGTCAGATGCTAAACTAGAAAAAAAAATCTTTGAGTCCCAGAGTGGGTCTGACTGAACCCCAAAATATTTGTTCTCATAGCACAGTGATAACAAAGGCACCCCAAAACACACTCGTTCCTGTTCCAAGGTGAAAACAAAGGTACCCAAGAAGTTTTGTGAAGATCAGTTCATAAATAAGAGCTGTCTAGAACTTGTAAAGGTGGGTGACAGTCAGATGCTAAACTACAAAAAAATCTTTGAGTCCCAGAGTGGGTCTGACTGAACCCCAAAATATTTATTCTCATAGCACAGATATAACAAAGGCACCCCTGACTGATTGGACCTATTTTCGGTACAAAATGGCCACTGGAAGCCATCTTGAATTTGGACTGCACCCGAAACACTCATTCTCGTCCCAAGGTGATAACAAAGGTACCCAAGAAGTTTTGTGAAGATCGGTTCATAAATACAGCCTCTAGCCTGAGCCGTATTGACATGTGTGCTCACACTGTGTAAGTAGCAAAATTTATTCAAATCAGAACTTTCATACAGAAGTTCTGTACAAAAGACTGATTGCACTAATTTTGGTACAAAATGGCTGCTGGTGGCCATCTTGAATTTTGAACCACACCCAAAAACACTCGTTCTCGTCCCACAGTGATACCAAAGGTACCCAAGAAGTTTCGTAAAGATTGGTTCATAAATATGGCCTCTAGCCCGAGCCGTATTGGCATTTGCACTTACAGTGCTGAAAGTAACACCAAAAAACAAAAAACAATTAGTCTAATTTGCACAATTTACGCACGAGAAAAAAACTTGTATTATATGTGATGTATCCCATGGTACTAAACATTCATTCAAAAAATTATTCAAAACAGAGCTTTCATATGGAAGTTCTGTACAAAAACAGATTTCTGCATCGTCGGTACAAAATGGCAGCTGGCAGCCATCTTGAATTTCGGGCCGCACCCAAAAACACTTGTTCTCGTCCTACGGTCATAACAAAGGTACCCAAGAAGTTTCGTAAAGATCGGTTCATAAATACGGCCTCTAGCCCGAGCCGTATCCAATTGTTGACGTACGGACAGACGGACAACGGGCCATGACAAAAGCTCAAATTTGGCTTTGCCAAAGTTGAGCTAAAAATGGCCTGAGAAACAGAAGATCTACTTTGTGGGGCCTTGTGTCCCCTAATTGTAATGCACTCATCAAGCACAATCAAGTGGGTAGAGATGGGAGGTTCAACAGTTTTCCGATTGAGTTCTGGTTTTTTGCTGCAAACTGGAAAACCGAACTACAAGACCGGCCAAACAGTTTTACTGCGTTTGTGCATAAACTGATCAAACTATTTTACTTGGAGGGAACTGGAGACATGGCCCTCTGGTGTCAAAATGGCAAAGTTTTCAGCGGCAAATATTTCCCATAATGCAGTTTGATATTTAACCACATATACCTTGTATGACAGAGCTCAGTGAGCTCTGTCAAACAAGATATAATTGGTTAAATTTATAGTTAAACAACAGAAAAATGGAGTTACTGGATAAAAATCTGTTGCATAACACTGCCAGGGGTTAATCTATCCAGTAAAGAGGTGAATACGTTGTGTTCTCATTGTCACATTTTCTCACTTATGGACTCAACCATAAATGAGTAAATGTGACAATGAGAAAACAACATAGATTTATTTATTGGTGTTTAAGGTCACCTACTTATCCACTTTGGCTAATCTTAACTGCGACAGTTTTACAAGTGGAGTGAACCACTGAGCATCGACGAGCAACTGTCAGCTCTTCAACATTCTAACTCTGTTCAAGCTCCGTTCAAGCGCGGTTACGGTGGCTGAAGTCATGTGCACCATCGACGTGCAGTATGCTGTAGTACATGGCATCATCATGCCCCATGTAGGCAACCAGGATAAAGTGCCTTGCCCAAGGACACAGCGTGGGTCGCCCCACACAGGGATCGAACTCGGGACCTCTAGCACAGAAGTTCAACAGTCTACCACTGAGCCACCGCACTCCAAACAACATAGATAAGATGAACTTTATTCATTTACTCTAATTTAACCCTTTACCCAACGTAACGGCCAAAACCGGCCAGCGCTATTCTCAAAAATCGCCAATTAAAGTTCAAAATATTTTCATTTTTTGTCTCAAAAACATAGGTTATGACCCCTCGTTGGAACGAGCTCGTCGTGGTTAACGTCACATATTTATGCACTATGGCTAATCGTGACACAACATGGAGATGAAGTCAAGTTTAGTCAATCGTTGATCAACATGTTGTCCATTTTAGAGGACTTTCACCCCAAGCATTGGTGACTGGGTCCTATTTTACTAGTAAAGCGGAACTGGTGTACCACAGTAAACAAGTGCTGCTTACTTCCCGGGGTTCCCATGGGGAGCCCTGTTAATTGAATATAATCTTCAAACACAAAACCATTTACCATACCTTCAGTACAAATTTGACCTGTTAATTGCATATGGGTTGTAGAGTAAACTCCTGTTAATTGTATATAAATTTTTGTAATATGTCAAAAAAATTACTGTGACACACTCCAGATTCCCCTTATTTATCAACCTTTTTGGCCTCACTACATCCAATATAGGCATTTATTCTATTATATCCTGTTTGACAGAGCTCTATGAGCTCTGTCAAACAAGATATAATAGAATAAATGCTCAGTCTACCTCCAGAACACGGGAAACTGACCAAATCCCTGTTAATTGTATACTCCTGTTAATTGAATAATTTTCACTGGCAAAATGGATATTCAATTAAAAGGATTCTACTGTATTTTCCAAGTAATGGAGCCTGAAGTGTTGTTTAGTACATGTTCTTAAGATACAGAAAAATTGAACCGAAAACTGCCGAAAACAAGTTTTTTTCAGAAATAAAACAGAATCTGAAAATTCAAAACAGCCCAGCTCTACCAGTGGAGATGGATGGGGTGGGGTCATAAGTTATGTTTTTATGTCACAAAATGAAAGATTTAAATTTCTGAATAGTTTTTTTGCAAATGTATGCTAGTCATGTTAGATACATGAAAAGGATAAAAACAACACCAATTAAAATAAGTTATGGAATAACTCCTTTTTGTCTTTCTCACACAAGATACCAACCATGCATACACTGTAATGATTTCACAAAGCTATGCAAATGAACAGGTGGAATAAATGGAAAAGAAAAACAGAACAGAAATGTTCTTTCAACCATCCTCCTGCTTTTTTTAACTTTGAAGTAGATGTTTGTTTTTTGAGATTTAACCCATTACCTAATACAATAAGCAGACGACACTTGCAAACAAAGTTCCTAACTAATTTTTTTCATTTTTTGCATCAAAAACATAGCTTATCAACCCTCATTGGACTGTCACGTGTAAAGGAATAACTTTTAACCCGCTGAGTATTTTCAAAAATTTTTTCATCAAATCTAGTCATGGCTGCAGTGAAGTATCCATGACAAGATTTGTTGAAAAAATTCATCTAAATTTAACATAAGAAATCATTGGTGAAAAAATCTTTTTAATTTGCAGGGGGATAATTTGGTTAAATGTGCCAATATTATACTTGTGTCAGTGGCAAGAGAAATCCTGTCCTGGGAAGGGATATCCGACAGTAGGATGCAAGGAGTTAATGGCACTTGATAATGATAAGCAATTGTGTTCACAGTATTTGACACTTCCCAAGCATTTAACATACTCTTACTGATCAATGGCGTGGTCGTCAGATCACCGAAGTTAAGCAACGTTGAGCCCAGTTAATCCTCAGATGGGTGACCATCTGAGCGAATGATTCAGACTCCTGCGTTGTGTCCTTGGGCAGGGCACTTAACCCCGATTGTCCACATGGGGGCATGATGGCACCGTGTACTAAGGCATACTGCACATCGGTGGTGCATATGTCTTCAACCAATCTAACGCTGCATGTGCTGCAGTGCAGAGTTATGATGTTGGGGAGCTGGCAGCTGCGCGTCGTTGCTCGGTGGTTCTCTCTGGGTACTCCGGCTTCCTCCACCCGTAAAACTGTTACGGTCATGATTAGCCATTGTGCATAAGTATGTGACCGTAAACACCAATAAATAAATAAATAAATAAATACTGATCAATGTATCTCCCACTAGATTACAGGAAAGAAGGAACTTGCATCTGATATTTTTTAAATATTATTTAATGTGAGTATTTCATGAGTTTAAATGTACCACTTCGAAACCTTAACCCTTTGAACTCTAGTTTTATCTTTCATGCCAGTTTAATGGCAGCAATTAGAAGAGTCCATGTTCATTATTTGGGGTAGACCAATCAGTATTTTCAACATGCAGCCTTGGGCTGCACATTGAAAATACTGATTGGTCTACCCCCACAATATTTACTGAACAGCCATCCTATATAATGACATTATGACGTATCATGGTCCGGCTGGAAAAATGGCCACTGGAGTTCAAAGGGTTATTAAACACAGCAAGTGTAAATTTTGTTGCCAAGAGGAATGCACACGTGGGTGATATCGCTTGGCAAAAGAATAATCATGTATGATAATTGCCCAGATAAGTTGTATCAGCCAAGTTCAATTGTGTATCAGCCATCAGTTCAGGGATGTATCAGCCAGGGATGACTTATGTATCAAGGAAGGTCAATATCATGAGGTCCCAGCCAAAATCTAATTAACCCCTAGCATTCTGATATTGCAGAAATTTATCCATTTGCTCCATTTTTCTCTTGTTTAACTTTGAATTTAACCAATTATATCTTGTTTGACAGAGCTCATTGAGCTCTGTCAAACAAGGTATATTTGGTTAAATATCAAACTGCATTGTGGGAAATATTTGCTGCTGAAAACTTTAACATTTTGACATCAGAATGCAGCGGGTAAATAATATACTATTCAGCTTACTCCTCCGTGATAACATGAAGAGAACATTGAAGTTCTTGAGTTCAGCACCATCTTTTCATGCACAGTGCTGGGCATTTTCTTTTATTGGGGTTAAACGAAAGTTTTGACAGGGTCACCTTGCGTTGGACAGTTTTATGGGTGGAGAAGTACCAGGAGAGAACCACTGAGCAGTGGCAAGCAGCTGTCATATTCCCTAACATACTAAATCTACACCAGCAGGGTTAGCATTAGTTGAAGACGAGTCCACCATCAATGTGCAGTACGCCTTAGTACACAGCTCAACCAAACACCCCACATGGGCTCCGTTGATGTTGCATTTCATGTATTATACTGAACTCCAATAAATTTGATTACGCTACGAAAAGATTATTAAAAAAATCTCAATAGGATCACTGATCCAATGTTGAGTTATGACAGCACAAAAGTGGGTTTAATCATTATCAACTTATCGTTGGGAAACCAACTGTTTACGATTTAGTATGTTCAAGGTCACTGCGACCTTGACCTTTGACCTAGTGAATCCAATATACATAGGGTTCTTCCTCTCACCAAAGCCAACCAACCTATGAAGTTTCATGAATGTGGGTTGAACCATTGTCAAATTATCATCCAGAAACCAATAGTTTATGATTTACTATATTCAAGGTCACTCGACTAAAAATCTGTAAATATTTTTAGAATTCCTTCTTTCAGTGCACTAGTTGAGTGAACGGTGTGCAGATGTTCATTGATGTTTTTCTTGAAAACATTCTCCCAATGCCAGGAGTCAACAGTAGCACACTTCACTTCAAATGGAAGCGATCAGTATACAGTGCACCTCCAATTTTCAAAATCGAAAGACTGGATAACCAGCATCACAGATTCAATCATTGGAAATGCAATTTGAGGAGAAATATTTTGTCAGATTTGATATAAGATTCAATTGGAGCATAAAATCATGATTACCAGGCCCTGCTAAACCCTTTAACCTGATGGTATCAACCATGTCAGCACAGTGGAATCAATTGGAAGAGTCTATATTCATTATTTGGAGGTGAACCAGTTGATATTTTTTGCCTCGTGGCAGCGCATAAAAAATATTAATTGGCCTACCGTACAAATTCACTGAACAACCTTCCACATGAAGAGTTCAGGGACCAATACTACAAAACTTTTCCAATTGTATTTTCTAACTATTAATATATCTGACTAAAATGAATCATTAGCATTTTAAAAAATATGGCAATTTGCCAAATGGCAAATTGCCATATCTTTGAAAATGCTAAAGTTCATTTCAGCCAAATTAAAGTCATAACTAGAAAATACAAATCTAGAAAATACAATTGTAAAAGTTTTATAGTATTGGCTCCAGGTAATAGCACAATCCTGGAAAAGTGGTCTTCCAGGTTCAAAGAGTTGGAACAGGTGACCAACCAAGCAGTATCATATGGAAACTTTTATATGTAACAGAGGCAGCAGAACAATTTTCAAAGTGGGGTGGCTGGATCAGGCGATGGATGGTCGTTGGTATGACGGCCGACTATGATTCAGCCCATGGTATGAAAATTTTAAATTCCAAGGTCCCCATAACCCCATTTCCATGCATCTAAGTGGATATTTTGAGATTTTTCAGGAGATGTATTTGAAAGATTTCACACTTTGAGAGCCATTAAAATATGTCGGTAAAGCATACAGGTGAGGTCTGTTTATCAGCTTTGGTTATTACAACCAAATAGACATCACCCATATGCTTTACCAGATGTTAGCAGCAATTCTACTGTCTGTGGATTATCTAAATTAATCTTGCCTGGGGGTAGATTTGGTACTTGTATGTCTGTAAGATTACGATCTATTTCAGTTAATCAATTTTTTAACAGACAGTCTACATTTTAGCGTTTGCTGTCATTCACTGCAAAAAATGATCTGAAATCCATCAAAACTGAACAATTACGAGAGAAACAAAGCTGGCGAAAATATGGGGGAGGCTCTGGATCTGCCCCTTGTTTCACCAGTCATTGGTTGTATTAAAATATATGCATACAAAAAACATGCCCCGGCAAAAAATGTGTGTGTGTGTGTGTGTGTGTGTGTGTGTGTGTGTGTGTGGGGGGGGGGCTAAAGTCCCCCCCCCCAGGTTCCACCACCCCTGTGTAAGCTCCATTCTACGTACAATGGCAATTGTTTCTTGGGAGAGCACAGTGATTCAGTGGTTAGGGCAATGAACTTCAAACCAAAAGGCCCATGATTCGATCCGGCACAGTAGTAATTGTGATTGTAAAAGGCATTTCATCCTGACTGCCCACACGGGGCACAGTGGCACTGTGTACCGAGGTGTACTGCACAGCGCTGACATAACTGCCTTCAACCAATGCTAACCCTGCTTGAGTAGAGTTTGTATGCTGGGGAGTCTGACAGCTGCTCGCTGCTGCTGCTCGATGGTTCTCTCTAGGTACTCCTGCTTCCTCCACCTGCAAAACTGTTCGCTATGAGGTGACCTTGTTTGTCAAAAATGTTTCTGAACCCCCCCCCCCCCCCCCCAAAAAAAAAAATTTAAAAACTGTTTCTTGGCAAATCTTGGTTGCCTATCTGCATTTAACCCTTTACCCAACGTAACGGCCAAAACCGGCCAGCACTATTTTAAAAAATCGTCTATTAATTTTAATTATTTTTTCATTTTTTGTCTCAAAAACAAAGGTTATGACCCCTCATTGGAACGAGCTCATCGAGCTCGTTCCAATGAGGGGTCATAACCTATGTTTTTGAGACAAAAAATGAAAAAAAATAGTTATTCAAGACTTTTTTTGGCAAGTGTCGTCTGCTTTTCATGTTAGGTAAAGGGTTAAGCAGCAGAATCTTGCCTAGAAACATCTGCAAAGCTAAAGGATGAAGACTATTGTAGTGTAGGAATTATGTATACATATTTCTATGGCCTTGATGGGTAAATTTTGGTGTTCTATATTTTGTGTGAAAATTTGATGTCTCAAACTGATAAAAAAGTAGTTCCGTATGGTACACAATGGACAAGGAAGTTATTAAACCAATGATATCAACCAATGATAACATCTAATGCCTCTGGGAAAAATTTCAAACAAAGGTAATTTGTGTGCCGCAAAAAGTTTTATCACTTTTATGTCAAACCAGAAAATTTGATAACACAATTGCAAGTTGTTTGTTTAGTGTAACTGGTTTGAGATAAAGTTTTACCTCGAACCTCACTGAGCAGTTTTAAAAAGATTTTCTATAAAATCCAGTTATACAATAGATCCCTGTTATCTGAATAGCCACTATGACAGTGAAAATTATTCAATTAACAGGGATTTGGTCACATTCCTGTATTCTAGAGTTTAACCGGGCATTTATTCTATTACCCATGTAGCAGGATATCTTCCCACCTGGACACCCATCCTAGGATATCTGCCCCCATCCTGGATATCCCTACCCTAAAATTTTTAAATGTATTCATCTAATTTTGTTTCTTTTACTATTATTTCACAATACATTGATTACATTTGATATTGAACAGCTAAATCCTTGTATAAAATTACTCAGGAACACATAACAAAATGTGGAATAAGTTACAGTATAAGTCAAAATAAGTTGTAGGATAACCACTAAAAACTATGTATCTTTCTCTTCGAAAACTGATAGACCAGAAGCTGACATCATTTTCTGGAAAGCTCTCACTGAGAGCTTTTAAGAAAATGATGTCAGATTCTGATCTGATCTTATAAGTGCAGGAGCATTAGTATACTAAGTTTATTGTGGTTATGCCAAAACTTATTTTAACTTTTACTGTAGGGAGAGAAATATTTTGAATGAATTTTAGAAACAATTCATCTTCCTTCTCACCCTGTCAAAATCTCAGAAAAAAAGAGGTTTCTAAGATAGGCTGTTTCTAATTCATTAGTGTACAAATAGCAGTACAGCATTCCAAAATTTGTTTTCATGGTTGATAAATATTTTGACAAGGTGAGGGGGAATATATACAGGCCTGGACATCTCCCTCACCCTGTCAAAAGCTGGAAAAAAACAACCTGTTGCAAAGATTGTAAGAGTGGCTAATTCTAATTCAGTAGATAAGATTTAATAGAATCTCATTAAAATAAATATATATTGCCTATGTCAAGCAGGAATCCCACCAGGCATAGTCCTAACACTGCACCACTGGCTTGAAAACTGTAATATATCTTCCCTTTTTCATGACTGTGATATATTTTGACAATGTGTGTGCGGGTGGGTGGGATATATCCCCTGTCAAAGTCCTGTGGACATTCAATTGACCTTTACAATCATTGTTTAGTCTTTATGGTTTGGTGAGAGTGTAAATAAAACCTATTAAATTTTTTTCAAATGGTTGCTATGGTTTTTGAATGGGTGAGGGGGAAGATAAACAGCACTAGACATCTTCCCCTCCACCCTCTTCCATTATTGTCCAAAAAAGGTTCTGAGATTGTCTACTTCTGATTCACTGCTCTTGTTATTTAACAGTACATGATTGGAAGAATTTTTTTTCTTCAAAGTTTTCTATATTATATTTTGACATGGGTGGAGGTGGGGGTGGGGAGATAGCCAGGTCTGGATACCCCCCTCCCCCACACCCTCCACGACATCTTGTTAATGTCCTGTAGACATTCATATGACCATTACAACCATTGTTTGGACTTTGTTATGGTTGGGTGAGAGTGTAAATAAAACCTATTTATTTTTTCAAATGGTTACTATGGGAATGAGCGAAGGGAAATATTATCATATTTTGACATTAACTTAAAAGGAAATGCATAAATGTAGGTATTCAAGAGTTTGGACAACTTTTTCAATGTTAACATGATGAAAATTCAGTAAATAAATGTTATGTTATTATAAGTAGGGGGGGGGATATAATGGGGGAGGATTACAGGGGGAAAGTTATCATCACACCGGTATTGGGCTCTGTCACACAAGATATATACAGATTATCATGATAATGTACAAGTCCTGTGATTTTGTATCAGATTCGAGGTGGTGTCCAGAATGGGATCTCAACGAGCCGGCTTTGCCCGCGAGTTGTGATCCCATTTTTGGACACTACCAAGAATCTGATACAAATCACAGGACATGCACATTATCATAATTCATTTATCTAACAATTCTGTCACATAAACAGATTAAATCTTAACCCTTTACCTAACGTAACAGCCAAAACCGGCCAATGCTATTCTAAAAAAAATCGCCATTTAATATTTTCATTATTTTTTTCATTTTTTGTCTCAAAAACATAGGTTATGACCCCTCATTGGAACCAGCTTGTCGAGCTCGTTCCAATGAGTGGTCACAACCTATGTTTTTGAGACAAAAAATAAGCTATCCAAGAATTTTTTTTGCAAATGTCGTCTGCTTTTCATGTTAGGTAAAGGGCTAAATTATTTTTAAACATTTTTGGGACGTAATGTTCGGTCGATCACTGAAACACACATAGAATGTATCCATGCGCCTGTTAT